>JAWNMN010000401.1:5000000-6250000 GCA_035044025.1 Drosophila paracracens | reverse complement strand
AAACCGCAAAAAAAAAAGAGAAAAACTCGCCTTTGGTTAGTTATTTGATGTTTGCCATTGTCATTGTTTTTGCTGCTGTTGGTGTTGTTGTTGATGTTACTTGGCCAAAACGTGCAATTAAGTGCTATATAGAAGCGAAGATGGCCAGGCTATAATCTATGGCAGTTGCTTGCTAAATTCACAGCAAGAAAACAAAAACACCTCAACGCAAAATCAGCAAGAAAATTTCACAAAAAAAAAAGCAGCAAATAAATAAACAAATAAAAGGAAATGCAAGAAATACAAGAAAAAGAAGAAGGAAAAAAACGCTCGCCGCACAATTACAGCTCACAATGAACAGCAATTCACAATGCATATTATTGATTGCCAGCCACAAAGATACAAAGATACATTTTGCAATGCCACACAGATACACACACAGCCACACTTACACTGCCACTCGTGGGTTTTACTCTCCGTCAGGTAACGTTGGACGATGATCATCATAATGATCTTTTCGATTGTCGGTTGGTGAGGGAGGTTAGGGGTTGGGGGTTACTCTCAGCAGCGTAGTTCTTGTCGTTTCTTTCCGCTTATCGTGCACTGTCATTGACATTGGGATGCGCAATTTGCAATCTTTGCAATTAGTTTTTGATTTTTGTTTGGGCGAAACGTGTCGCGAATTTGCGCAAATTAGCGCAATAATTTCACAATAAGTTGTCACAAATTAATACGGTAAATTGTAATAATAAATATATGCATTGTGTATATTCAGCAATTACATAATACTAGAGACCTATGTGCGAAACTCGCGATTCAAATTGTCAATTGAAAGTCAGTATTTTTTCTGAGTTATGTATGTGTTCATTTGTTCGGGCCTTGCTACGTGAATTGCAGTTGCAAATTACTAATTGCCCCTCGATTACTTATAATGTTTGCGTGCCTGAGTGTGTGTGTGTGTTAGTGTGTGCATTTTGTTTTAAAGTTCAATTGTGCGTTTGTCGGAAGTTGTTAGCTCATTAGAAGCGTCTATAAATACGCGGCAATTGTCAACGTTGAGAACGTCAGCCAAGGCGGCGTATACGTAATGGCCTGATACGAGGCAGCAGCGGAGCAGTTTCTCTCAGACTCATGCATATATAAGCACGCCGTAGCCTTTTACTAATTCGCAAGTCGCAAGTGGGTCATGCCGATTGCCAGCCACAGAGGCAGAGGGTAGCGTGCCAAGATTGCGACACAAGAGAAGCCTTGCTCCAATTGTGTACGTTGTACGTGTTGCAGTCGACGACAATGGCAAACGCAAGTGGCAAATGCCTTCCGCTAATCTCTGCCTGCCGCTGACTTGGCATAGCCAAAATGAAAAAGGTTAAAGATCCTTGGCAAAACTAAAAAATTATATAAACTTAACATTTAAGCAGATGGCAGAAATGAACACAGACAAAAGTCACACAAAAGTGTTGAAATATTTATTTGACTGAACAAAAAATTGGACTAGCAAAACGATTTAAAATCAAAAAGATTGGCAAAGTGTTTATAATATGTGAACTAATTTTCCTTTGTATATCAAGTCAAGCAAACATGAATCACTATTCAGAATTTTTAGATTAGAATACCGGTATTTCTATGTGTACTTAAATATTTTTTTTACTGACTATTAAGTCTTTGCTGACTTAACTTTAAAAGTAAATGGATACTTTATTACACATCTGTAGAGTCTCCACTGATTAAACTTTCTAATAAAATGGTTCCTTTTTAGATTAATAAAGGTGCCATAGCTTATAAGGAATACCTAGGTCATCAACAATCTAAGTTCAATTTTAATATAGGTAAACTGGCTACAACACCGAATTAATAGGATTCGTGATTAATTATACCCACTATATCTCTGCTGAAATCTAATGTGAACTGAAACGTTTTAAGATCTCTTTCAACAAATTTTAAATAGCACAAACTCCAAAGATTTCTTGAAACCTTAAGGCAAACATTTAAATAATCAAAGCCCAAGTTAATCATAAAATTGAATATCAAATCTTAGTTATGTAAGGATTTGAAAGAAAAGTAAAAGTTTTATTCGAATTCTATAAATCAGAATACATACGAGCAGCGCTGGAAATAGCGTTTACTACAATTCGAATCAAATGTCTACAAATGGGAAATATTTATATACTTTTATTTGTAGTCAACACTTTAATTATACTATATTAATTGAATGATGTGAAATTGATTGCCTGAATCACCTATCAATTTTCAACAGCTCACTGCACAATTCCAATTAATGAAATTGGCTTTGAGAATGGAGAATCAAATTACCTACACATAGTAGAAAAACAGCAACAACAAAAAATAAACTGAAACAGAAACGAAGCAAAATAAAATGAAGCAGGTAAAACGATTATCTTATTCACAACGACAATTATATACTCTTGCAAACCGAAGTCAAACAGCCGACCTCTAAATATCATTATTGACCTGAAAACAATTACATGGGTATACAAGCCGACTGATTGTTCCTATGAAAGCTATATGTTGTTGTGGTCCAATGTTGATGTTACTAGAAGCAAAATAATACGTTCGTGTACTGAATTTTGAACTGAGATCATGTTAATACAATAACTCATCTTTAACCTTCTCTGAATGCTTTACAAACTTCACGACAAAATTCGAATACTTCTTCCAGGGTATAATCAGAATGAAATAGGAACTGGTTTTAATTTCGGGACTGTTCGATTTGCAGAACTTTTTGCGTTGGCCCCAAAGGGCCGTCACATCGACATTAGCATTAACATTAATCATGACAACATTTGGCATGCAATTAACCAAATGAAGCCTGCATTTAAGTGCTGACAATGCCAGCGGTGTTGGAGCCGGGCAACTTGACGCAATCATTAGGCTAATGTGGTCGATAAGTTACCGAAGGGTATGTGTGGGGATGAGGGCATCCAAGCAGCTTGATGTACATTTAATACCCATTGGGTTCAGTCTGGCGTCAGTAGGAAGAACGAACACTACAATTTCAATAAGTAGTCTATACATCACTTGTCCGTTTGCTCGTATATCAAAAACAAATTACAATTAATGTGCAATTTTATAATTGCAAATGAAAAACATCACAAATCACATTTATCACATCAATATATGTACATAAATTTAAATATACACAGAAAAAATTTTAATTCAAATTTAATTTCAAGTAATTTGTGAGTGTATATATATATATTGTTACTTATAGCATTAATTGTTAATGCTTTCAATTGATTTATTTCAAAATACATTTTTAATGAATTGTATTTGAAATTAAATTATTTTACTGTATATATGTATATGTATATATTTACATAATGTGTGTAGATAGAAAATCAAGCAATGGACGATCATGTCGGAGGCCACAATTCAATCAGTCAACCAACAATCAGTTGACGGTGCTGCCAGCTGTGGCCTTATATGAAAATATAATTGACAATGCACGTAAAAGGCCAAAGGCCGACATAACAAACCACTGCTTGCCCTCCCTCCCTGTTAACCCCCCTTTGTCAGCCATAATGCCAGACAAAATGAAAATATAATTATGAAACAGAATTTTTTTCCTTACGTAACAGCGCAAAAATATTTTAAGTATAAGTCGCAAAAATGCAACTATGCATTGTGCACAGCATATAAATAATTAACCAAATATTTGGAAAGCCAATAACTGAAATGTGCATACTCTAATCAGCAACATTTAAGTAATTAGTGAATTTGGTATTAATAAATAAAAATATGTCATAAAATAGAATTTAATATTTCAAATAGAGCACATTGTTGAATTAAACTGGCACCAGTTGAATGCTTTATTCCACATCATAAAAATAAAAAAAAAAAACATTTATTTATTTCCATATATTAAAATAACTTAATCTTATAAGCAATTAAGTAAATTTGATTTCGACTTGATTTTAAAAACAGGTTCTTGAACCCCATTTAATATTATGAAATATTTAATTGATTCTTCACAAGTTAAGTTCATTAAGTTCATTTAGCTATTAAAAAGAGCATATCTTTGTAGGTTTTATGTACCTAACTTATGTGTTTTCCAGCCGTTGGCAATTGGGTTGAGGTGGAGGGGAAGGAAGGCAGGCAGGAAGTAGCTGCCATTACAGATGCAGTGTTCAGGCCCCAATACGAAAATCATGTGCTGCCAACATGATTTATTTCGTCAATTTATACCCAAAAGTGTAAAACGATTTTCAACCGTACCAAATGAGAAATTATGATGTACTCCATCATTTATATGCACGGGGAGTGGTTGCGATATTTCACTATCGCTGTGACTGACTCACTGACTGACTGACAGAAAGACCGGCAGACTGACAAACTCATTCATATCTTAATGCTGTTAAAATTTTGCAATTTCGGCAAGGGGAAATTACATTTAAATTGAATTGTAAACTGAATATAAAAGTGGAATTTATATGCGATTTATTGCTACAGAAATGTTCATTTCGTTTGTCTGTGTGTGTGCATGTTACTGTTTGAGGGTACTAAATTCTAGCTGCTAATGGCATCTGTTTCCATGGGTAATTGTAAAAATGTAAAAGCTATTCGGATGCATGAGGAAATAACAAAATATTGAAAATATTTGTTGACTTACATGAAGACCTAAAAGTGTATAACTGAATTAAAACATTCGTTTTATTGCAAAAAAAGCTGAATACTAAAAATAATATTTTAAATATATATATAATTTTTCAATATTTAGTTGTTTTAATTTATTTATTATTATTTTTGTTTTTTAATCACTGAATATTTATATACAAAGCTTCATTTTAAATCCTTAATGCAATCATAATCAATTTTGTAATTGAGTTATTTTTTCGCAATCGAATTAAATTTTTATCGGAATTTAAAACAGTTTTAAATTCAGAGTTCAATAAACTTGTCAGACATTTAGTTGCTTGCAAAAATATATATAACAATTTATATTTACATTTTATTTAACAGTGTTTGATTGCTGTACAACAATGTAAATGTATTTATCATCATCACACACACACACACCCACACCCACACAGTGCATACACAATATCTCAACAATGAAATACAAATTTTAATTTATTTAGCATATGGCAAATATTTCGCAAAGCCGACAAAAACCCAAATATAAAGCGCACCAGCAGCAACAACAACAACAACTTGGAAAGCCCGTATTTCAACATTTTTGCTATCTGTAAAATGTACAAAACCCACATTTCTATTTAATCGCATTGTTCTGGATGCGGGATTCGCACTCAACCACAAAACGCCAGCTAATTAAATTAATACGCAATAAATGCGTAATACAAATACAATCGACCAGCAACGCAAACGGAAATCCCAAAGCGGTTACAATCAAAAACAAAAAAAACAAAAAATGCCCATCATGAAAGGTTCGCAGAATGTTGGCAATATTGTATATATTTTATTTTTTTTATTTATTTTGGTTTTTATTTGTTTTTTTGTGGCGAATCAATTAACATTTAGCCAGCACATAATAATTTGTAAGCCAACAAAGTTGAAACAGTTGCAAAAGTGTCAAAATACCTTTTTTGTCTTAAAATCATTTTTCTTTTTTATTTTTTGTCACAGTCTGTTTATTGCACTTTTCAATACTTTGCTTAGACAAGCATTTCAGTTTTAGCACTCTTCCTTTTTTAAACTTAAAATGTTTGCTAGATATGCAAATTATGCAAATGCTAGGTAAGCGCAGACTTGGTTAAGGTTTTGTGTATCTTTGAGATACTAGATACGAGAGATGCCAACAACAATTCTTATCGCGTTTGCATTTCTTTGGCTCACGACGCCGACGCCAACAGCGATAAATGCAAATCTTGACAGTTTTCTTTAAATATTTTTATTTATTTTTTGGCTGCAATCGTTTTGAGCTCAGGGCACAACAACTGCGACAGCAACTGCAACAACTGCAACAACAAATAAAAGCCAGCCAAGTTGGTTAGCATCGTTTCTTGGCTTTATTTTGTCATTGTCTGTCTGATGTTATTGGGAAAGCACGTTTCGCATTTTGTGCATATCCGTTCGCAACAGCAACAGCAGCAACAGCAGCAACAACAGCAGTTGCAACTAAGTATCAGATAGTCGCACAAATGTATCTCACACACACACACACACACACATACGCACAGTTGTAACTGGGTCTCTTTGGAGCGCCGCTTAGTCATTTACAAGGCAAGACTCTCGAATAACAACGATGGCGACAACATTCACAACCCGACAACAACCGACAAACGTTGTGTCCAAATACTTTGAAAGTATCTTCGGTGCTGCCCGTAAAAAGAGCACGTTTCCCTGTGCCATAGACACACAAACGCGAATGCTTTCAAACATGGCCAAGACGGCATTACAATATGGTCATCAAATCCACAATATACTATACACTATATACTTATACATTGTATAAATTACTGATACAACGTATACTATATAACTAACTTAACTGCACTTTTGCTTAGTGCCCAGCAAATGAATCACATATTACTATTTGCATATGAATGCGATATTTGCATTTTAATAAACTGCCTGTATTATATTAGCGTACTTTATTGTTTAATTTTAAATAAATGCTGGCTTTGACTCAATTATAACTGTCGGCAATTCTTATTTGGTGATCTCGTTTTATAACTTAAATATGTCTTTCACTGGCTACAGATGAAGGGTTTTATTCGAAATATGTCAAAGTACACAACAAATAAAAACAATTGACTTGGAGACATATTTGCATATCAAACATATACTTTGTATTCTTGTGGATACCATTCTTCCATACTCAAAGCAATAACCTCAGATATAACCTTCAGCAGAATTTTGAATTACATAAAAACTGGTTTTGGAATTTGTAATTTTTATAATCGTGATAAATGCGAAATGTTTATCAATCTTGTATTAGATCCATTTCACACACAGTTATGGGACTCCACCTCAATTTCAAGTAAGGCGGGGGTTTTCTTTTGATTTAGTTGGATATTTGCCTTGGCTGGTATGGCAAAGGTTACCCAATCCCAATATTATCATCGAGCGCTGGTTCATGCATAATTCATTTCGCTGGCGTTTAATAAGAAAACCAATTAATTAAACGCTCAACAACAAGCGTCACGACTAAAAGCTTAGAAATTACTTAATAAATTACTTTCATTAAAGCCACAAAGGAAAAGTTGAGCCACCGACCCACAGACCCCACCCCTCATACACTATACCCCCATCCCACACACTGTTCGTACCATTCCCCACATCAACGAGTTGGATGACACAGACAGGGAACGGGCGTTGATTTATATTAATCGACCCGCTCCTACAGCTCAAATCATTATTTATTTGAAATATAAAACAATGCAAAAAAACGGCATGAAATATTACTTATACATAGTTAAGTATATGTGTATGTTTGTGAATGTGTTTGTGTATGTATTGAAGTACTTGTGCCAAGTAATAAATTTAATGAACGTAACACAGATTTCATGTGGCAAGGGAGTGTTTCATGTATATATATAAATACATATAAATGTACATTTGTTGTATTTATTTTGAGAAGTTTGCTCGTTAAAAACTTTATTTGAAAAATGAATGGAAATGGAATAATTGCTAAAAATCTACTCTTTCCACTTTTGAAAGCAGAACGAATGCTTATAAGGCACACATAATTTCAGTTTGTATATAAAAAACAATTACAGAGATTTGAAGCTGTTTTTGAATTTCGAATTATTCGAGAATTTAGAAAAGGTAAAAATTAAAGTTTTTAACGCTCAATTTTAGTACTAAATTGAGAGACCATTTTGGTTCTTCAATATTTGGAATCGTCATCTAAGAATCCGAAATTTTAATGAATGTATAATACTTATAAATTTGTACAACAATTCCAAGAGTATTTGCACGTCTGTTTGAGTTGACTAAAATGCTATTGCTTTTTTGTATAATTTGCGTATGAAACAAAGCAGATGGAACGGAACCAGCATGCCACATGATTTATTTACCAAAAAATGTTAATTCTGCTTAAACAGCTGCGACAAGAAAATAATACTCTGTATGTGTGCGTGTGTGTGTGTGTGTGTGTGTGTGTGTGAGTGGGTCAAAAAACAGCAGTCGAAATCATCTGTGCCATTTCTTAAGTCCCTGACGGGGCCTGTGGCCTGTGTCTAAGAGAGGCAAAACGCTGACTACAAATTGCTATTGCCAGATTCGAGTAAGAAGAAATTGCCTCATGATTACGTTGACGTCCGTACCAATATATATTTTCCCCCACCATCCGCACTGTACCCCTTCTGACAACCTCCTGGCTGTCGCGATGTCCGTCACGTCCATGTCGACTGGCTGTCTCAGTGGGTCTCTTAGGAAATAAAAGTTTCCAAATTTTTTTTTTCTATGCGCTATAAGCACGTGCTCTGCTATTGCGAATGCCTGCCAAATTTAACGTTTGCTTTTGCCGCCATCTAAACCCCTCCCCCCCCCCCCCCACCACCACTCCAACCTGTGTCACGCCTTGTATTTGGCCGTCCGTCTTAGCCGTCTCTTTGTTTCTATGTACTTAAGTGCACAAGAGACCGCCTTTCGAAATTCACTTCATGTTAATTTTCTTTTCTTTGATTTTGCGTTTTTGGCTTGCTTTTGCCTTTTGCCACTTGGCACTTTTCATGTAATTCTTGCGCTGCCTGAAATGCTTTTGAAATGAGGTTAAGCTGCCACAATCTCGAATACTTAGGACAGCAGCAGAATATCTGAATGCCATGAGGCAAGCATAATATACTATACGACTCTATACGCTTTGTCAGCGAGCATTACAATTAAATGGAGCACCCACGAGTGATTCACATAATAAATGTGCAATGCAAATGCAAATGCAAATGCCACACAATGTTTGCTACAGTTTCGAAACTTAAATTGCCTGTAATTCGTATATCGAAATTTATACAGGCTATTGACTTAGATTAATTGATTTCTAGATACGAATTTTAGAAGATTATCTGTTTAATTTGGAAACCTAATTTGCACAAGTAAATAGAGAAAAATTCAGAATTGTGAAAATAAAAATTACATCAATACAAAAGTGGCAACCTTGATTTCAAGTTCTCAAACAATCATTAAATAAGCAAAGTTACTTCTAATGTTTATTTTGTTTATGAGTATATATTTATAATGTTTATTTTTTTATGAGTGTAATTCACATGCACCTTGAATTGCGCTTTTTTTCGAGCTTTATTAAAGAGGTGCTTTAAAAAAAAATTGCTTTTGATTGATAAGCAGTTGGTAATAAGCGACCCTCAGCTAGTAAACACCGCTCCCACCCAAAACAAAACGAAGCGAAATAACAAAAAAGAACATGCTCATGTAACTGCGCTCATAAATGCAATGACTGGCTATATATCTGAACCCAAGGCACGCAGTCCTAGTCCGCGGGCCAGAAAACGAAAACAAAAAAAAAAAAAAAAACCAGCCTAAAAGAGCCGAAAGCAGGCAGCGCTACAAGCCACATAAATGTAATTACAGACATGGCACGCAGCGGAGCGCCCAAATGATAATGACTACACCTCAAATGCCACAAAATACAACAACCAAAAAAAAGTAATAAACAAAATTGAAAAATAAATGAAGAGCGCCTTAGGTTTCAAAATGATGACGTACTGAAAGAAAAAAAAGTAATGAATAAAAATAAACACACATAAAAAACTAAATCAGACAAACAACAAAATTAACAGCAAAAAAAAAAAAGCAAATAAATGTATAAAATGAGAAAACGAATATAATGCGAGTTTAAGTGCATGAAATTACAAGCGAAGTTGTTTCGACGGGGTTTTCGAAAGGAAGGTGGTTGAAGGGTCTTTGAAGCCGGCTGCCTGAACCCTTTTCCCTTCTTGTAACAAACTAATTTCGGGCAATGCCCAAGCGTTAGCGTTAGTTAGTTGGTTGATAAAAGGAAAACGGGGTCGTGGCATTGAAATTGTTGTTGTTGTTCAAATTTAATGGGATATGCGAGAGTATTGTAAATAATTGCGGAAGTTCGTTTTGAGGCGCACTCTCTGACATTTTCCAATGCAGCAAATGGCCAAAATATCAATGTGTGTGTGTTGTGTGTGTGTGCTTGTGTGTATTTGGGTTCCATCCGTTCGTCGTTTTGCTTATCTTCGTCTACATAATTGTTGATTTAGTGTGTGCTCAACATTTATTTCTGTGCGGCTCGATTCGGTTTCAAGTTGCGAGTTGGGTTCGGGGGGGTTTATTTGCCCGGGTTTGTTGGCTTGCATGGGTGGTTGGCTGGTTTGCCCTGCCTGGTTCATTGTTCGCTCATTGATATCGTTCGTCGTCGTAGTCGGCGCGTGACAAATGACTTTGACGTTGTTGCATTTCGTATGTGGCATGTGTCAATGGGCTCCCAGTCCGAAATCGCGTCCTACGCCATCAATGCCATCAATCCAAGGCAGCGAGTCAGCCAGCTAACGACGGCATCAACAAATTCAATTGCTGCTGTTTGTTGGTACATAAAACATACACACATTCACACACACACACACACACATACATAAATATCTACTTTGTATATTTGTTTATTTGTTGTGCTCTGGCCCAGCACTACGTCCATAATTGACAGTTGTGTTGGCATTTTATTTATTTTTTTCACTCTAGACGAGAAAAAAAAAGGAAACAAAATACATATATATATATATATATATAAGTATATGTATAGGTACAAAAAAATACACTCGTACTGTGGTGCAGTGAACCGTCGTCTAAATTTGGGCACAGCTTTTTTCTATTTATGCTGGGGTTCAATGTAACCCCACGGGGCTTCCAACTAATGTAGGCGTTACACACACTCACACACACACACTAGCACACACATGTGTGTAACCTGTAACTGATGTAGCGATTGGAACCATCCACTTTCGGGGCAACGTGCAACTACATAAAAATACTATGTATTTGATAATTGATGGTGCTGCAATGCAAATAAATTGTTCCATGTCAATCACGGTGGTTGTGTTTTGTTTGCATGGCGCTATGGGAAATCTAAACAATCGCTTGGACAAAACAATTTTGACAACAAACTTATTAACAGACGCCTACAATAGTTAACTTTTTTAAAAAATAGTATTCTAACTCTTTTTGTGATGATTTCTGATGAACGCACAGCTTAGAATATTAAGTGATACTTCCGCTTGGAGTTTAAGTGAGCATAAAATCGAAGCTTATGGAAAATGTGAACCAAAATGTCGGAAAATATATTACGAGACTTTTATTATTAACTTTAATATGTTATAGACCAATAATATTACAATTAATATCACAAGTTAAGGCACTAGCACTCAGATTTGAGAAAACCATTGTGAATGTTTAAAGACAAACATTTCCCTTGGCACCTTTTTATAAAACATTTGTTAATCCTTTAAAGTGTACTTTTTAAGCCCCCCCGTAAAGTGAGTGCTTGAAAAGCTTCACAGATTGACAAAAAAAAAATGACGTAAAAAGTGTGCTCTTCAACCGCCCTAAGCCTCTACTTTAAAACTCATTGAAAAAACATTGACATGAATAAAAATTTATCTTGCATTTTTTTAACATCTGTTCAAGAACATGTAATCAAAATTATCTCGCAATTTTTATTTTGTAATTTTAAAACTAAAATTATATATTGGACTTCCTGTAAAAGTTCTTTTAAGTGCTCAACATTATGCAAATTTTTGTTGTTTGATTTTAGATATCCTTAAAATATAATTAAGTTTACATCAGAGATTACGCCATAATGCAGCATCATCTAAAATGATATAAAACCTTTCTTGTTGGCAATCAAACGCAAATGTTGCAAGCTGAGAACTTGAGTTGGATTTAAATTAAATAAATATGTCAAGCGATGCCACATAAACCGGTTTGTTGTGCGTCCCACTTAGCGTGGCATGTATCCTCGTCAAGTGCTGGAGTGCTTTGCCAATTCTAATGTCAATGCCAGACAAAACTCGAACATCGCCAAAAACAAAAAAAGAAATATTAAAACCCACTCGGGGATATCGCACACACAAAACGTCAATTTGGCTTAACTGTCGGATGGTTTTGTGCCTGTGCTAAACTAAATTGTGTGCACAGACAATACAAATGCTGTTGTATGTTGTATGTTGTGTGTTTGTATTTAGTTTGAGATAGCCGCCAAAAACTGACATGTGCTGTTGTTGACACTTGTGCGTACTGAGAATTCTGGACTGCAAGTTGTATTTATGCCATCCAACTCGGCAATATATTTCCTTTTGTTTCTAATTTCAATGTCCCTGACAAAGTGTCGGCGATGTCAGGCTGACAGTCTGACTGCCTGACTGCCTGACGGTCGGTCTGCCACGGCAATCAAATTCTAACGAAATTGGATTCCCTTGTTTTTTTTGGGCCTTCGTTTCCGTTTTGTTCTCTGCACCTCGTTTAAAAAACACGGTCAAAAGACTAAAAGCCAGCAGCAAAGGCACTATTTTGTATAATACAACAGAATAAGTGAAAATCAAGCGCAATTGCAATATTTTAGTTGGCAACATGTGTTGGCAACTACTTTGTTTGGGTTTGCTTTTCTGGGTTTTTTTTTTAATGCGAAAATGATTTTATAAATTTGTTTTTTTTTTTGTTTTTCTTTCTGTTGGGAACAGAAGGCGCCCTCTGTTAGGGGTCTCGCACCCTCTCGTACTCCCTGATGTTATTTTAAAACATTGGCTGCCGTTATGCCCGACGGCAGGGAAAGGGGATAGAAACGCAGGCATTTCCATTTCCCTTCTGTTATCACAGCTGTCGGCGCGTTTCGACACTTGAGATTGAGCGTGTATGATGTTTTCATTTCGGGGCAGAAAGGGTCTCTCGAAAACTCATACTCTGAGAGTAGGTGGCATTAAAGACGGACACAAATATTAAAAAAGATATAAAAAAAAAACATTATTATCACATATGCCATATCGAGGCGAGGGTTAAAAAAAAAAGGAGAGAAATACTGTTAACGAAATTTTGCACAACAGGAAGAGTCTTTAATTGGCCAGGAGCGCCTAAGCAAACACTGCCAAGCCAAATGGGTCAGAAAATACAAATAGCAGCTGTTGACCGAGCCCAGAGCTGAGTTGAGTTGAGTTTCGTTGATAACATTGCCCCGGCCCAATGGCAACTGATTGCAGTCTTGCGTGTTGTGTTGTTCTCAGTTTTTGAGTTGAGGGTGAGTCTTATTAATTATGACGGGACATGCATCGAGAATGATAATCGAGCATGGCTGACTGGCTGGCGGCGTGGCTTAAGTATGGGCATTAAGCAGCAGGAGGGCGGCAAAGGGAGCCCACAGAGAGGAACAGACTGCAGATGAACAGCATTAGATAAGCATGGAACCACGTAGCCTGTTCGGACAGCACAGCCTGCTTCTTGGGGTCTTTCTCTCCAATAATTGCACTTGATTGAGTGAATTGAAAAACAAGGGCGGCACTAAAGAAAAGCATTTCAAGAGCAAGTCCTGAAAATTTGGTAGTGATTTTAATTACTTTTTCGATAAGCAGCATAAATTGTTATCATAAAAGAAGAATCTGCCTTGAGTAACATTCAATAAGGAATATTTTCGAATTAAAGCTGATAAATAAATAATCTTCTGATACAAATATCATTCTCATAAGCACAAAACTCTAAAAAAGAAAAATTAAAATAAATCGAAGTTAAATTCGGAAAAAAACAATGAAAACATCGAAGTCAGAACAAGAATCTGAGAGCATTTCAAAGATTTATTCGCATTTATTTGATTGGGGTTGAAGAACGAATTTGGATGCATTACTATTATCCAGGTAAATGATGTTTTAATGACTTATAGATTCGATTAGAACCAAGTATTGACTCTGCCAATGTCATTTTCTATGGCAGCTCTACAATTTGCAAATGCTACGATTTTCTAGGTTCCGATCCGGCGACCCTACGTCTGTACATAACTGTATACATATGTGTGTATATAATTAAAGGCATAACACGCTCATTGATGCCAATATTTACAGTTTAGACGCCGATTGCATGAATCCCCTTTCCCCATAATGCGCTCCGTTCGCAGTCCCCGTTCAGTTCAGTTCTTCGGGCCTCTGACATGTAAATATCATAAAGTTGTGTACAAATAAATCAAATCATGGTGTGCAGGGCGCAAAGAACAAACAGCCCGCATCCATCAGCCGACAAATACACATGTTTCAAACTACAGCGTGTTGGGCTCCCTTCCCGCTTACCCCTCCAGACTGAAGCCGTACTGCAGTTGCTATCGGTCAATAAACAACAAAAAAAAGAAAAAAAAGTTCAATAAACAAGAGCCGAAAAAGCAACTTGAAAATCAAATAAAATATTGTGCAGGGCAAAAGAAATTCTACAAAGCGAACGCAACGAATGGAATCACGATTCACACCTTGAGATACAGCACAGAGCAGATACAGATACACAATGTAGTAGGCATAAGATACTCATAGACACTCATTGCTGCAATTAGCGTCGTCTTCTGCGGCCTTTGATGTGCCACTTGCGACAACAACAACAACTACGAAAATTGTTGTGTAAAGTTCGGCGACGTCCAAATCAAATTGAAAATCAATTGGTAAAAAAGTTGAAAGCAAATGTGCGAGAAAAAAGTCAATAATCATATTTAATAAAATAAACGTTTCGTGTTTTTTCAATGGTGTGATTTTTTTTGTTTTGTTGTTGCCGCACCATGAAAATAGGCAGTAAATTTAATCACAAAAAAAAAATAAAAAAATCAAACCAAACTGTAAAGAATTAAATGAAATGAAATGTTGCAAGTGCCGTCAACGACCAACAGGAAGTATGCGCCACATAGAGGCGACACGGAGGAGGAGTGTTAGTGTGGGCGGGGAAGAGTAATGTGGGGAGAGATTGTAGCAATGGTAGCCAGTGGAGCGCCCCCAAGGCGCAAAGAGCTATAAAAAAATGAAACATGAAAGGAGAGAGGAAAATGTATTCTCCAATTACGGAACCTTAAATACACTTTCATTTTTTTTAATTGGTTGACAAATCAATTTGAAATTGAAGATAAAATTTATAACTGGTTTAGTTAACATACTAACTTAATTCAAATTATTTTAAATAAAAAATAATTTTATTTTAAGTTAAATTTAAGACTATGGCTAATTATTAGCAATTATTTAAATTTAGCTTATCTTGGCTTTAATTAAGACATAATACTTGTATAAGCTTAATGGGTTGCAAATATATAAATTTAATATATCTTAAATACTTTTTACATTTTTTCATACATTAAGTCAAAGGCCAATTATATATAGAATACTTTTTACTTAAAAGTTTGTTAGTGTATTCGTAGAGTGCAGGTGCAGGGTATTTGGAGTGCTAAATATGGGAAAATGTTGCTTTGGATGGTTGAATGCTGAAGCCAAACAACAGCTGCCATTGTCGCAGTCGACGTCGCCGTCAGCGTAAGCGTCCGCGTAAGCGTCCGCGGCTGGGCAACATCAAAAGCAACGTTCGAGTGGCGGCTGCCACTCTTTTCAAAAGTGCGAAATTAAAACAAAATGTTGCAAGATGCTGCAGGCTCTGCTGACTTGTGCACCCCTCTGCCTTCACGCCTCAATTCTTAAACGCCTTCCTGCCAACCCCTCGCCCAGCTTTTAACTTCATCTGTGTTTTGCCGCCTTGACTGTTTGATTTCATTTGGCTGATAAGCCGTAAGGCAGACCTCTGTGTATGTGTGTGTGAGAGAAAAAGAGAGAGAGAGAGAGGGAGAGAGACAGATGATGACGTCTCTTTCTTGTCCGCATTATGCGTAAAACAGCGTCAAAATGCAAATGTTGTACAGGAAACTGGCAGGCGTTTCAGTTGCTGCGGCCCCACCCCTCCACCATCTGCACCCCCCCTTTTGGCCCATAATCATTGATACATCCTTCTCGACGCACAGCGTAAATAAACATTTTACTTTTAATTTATTTGCCTGCTGTGGTTGCTGTTGTTGTAGTTGCTATAGTTTTTTGTTGCTATTACTGTTGTTGTTGCTGGCGAGCGTGAAAATGATTTCGTTGCACGCTCGCAGAAGGGGCACATTGTAAAAATTGAACGACGTCATGCAAAATATAAGACCAGACAGCGAAATCAGTTTCCCCAACCTATTTTCCCATTTGCCATGCATAATAATCACAATATAGCCAAAAGCCAAATTGCATTGATATAGTTTATGGCATTCGACGAAATGGAACAAATTGCCCAAAAGGTTGAATGAATATAAAATGAAAAAGTAATAATATGATGAATATAGTCTTAAACATGCTCTATTCAATTGGCAACACACAATTTTCCGTTTATGTGCGGACAATTTTCGACAATTTGCAGCAAGAAATTTATCATTTTTGAAGGGAAGCCATAGAAAGATGCCACTGAATAAGTGTGCTCGAATCGAGAATGTGCAACTAGAAGATACCCCATATGCGTCCATGTTATATTAAGATGTACGGAGAAGCTTTTTATATGTATTTTTTATGTATATGTTAAAATTGCGAAACTAATTCAAGTGAAAATAGTTAAACTAATTCAAGTAGTTTTACTTTGTGCACCTTTGGCCGTTAAGTAACTGTTTTCTTTTCCAGCTCACTTGATGCATATATATAAAAAATAAAATCAATAGTCTAATAAATAATGTACCTGTTCATACACCTATACAATAGCATAAAAAATCTTATGGCTGTGCCATCATCAACTCAAGTCAATTGAATGCTATCAAGTGGCAAGTTCAATTGCCGCACTTTGATTTGCCGCAGTGCCCGCAGAGATTGCTGCCGTTGAAGGGCATCTGTGGCAGCAATACAACGAATGGCACTTGAGTGGTGCACGGGAAACCTTTTCCGCTCTCAGCTCGAGGAGCTGCTCTCTAATGAAATCCGCAGCCAATTGCAAATAAATGTCACACATCGGTTCACTCGCACAGCTGACACATTTGACTGACATGCAGGCTAAGCGACAGGACAGACAGACAGACAGAAAGGCAGACCGACAGACAAAACGTAAATTAACGAGTTGTTAGGAAGGGGGTGTTGCAAGTGTAAGCGGGGTGAGAGCTGTGGCATGTAACAGATGTCAAGTACTATAGCATTATGTGTCGTCTACATGCACGCTACTGGAATGCCGAAAACTATGAAAAGTTCGAAAAACACGAAAATTTAATTGCAAAGAATGTTTCGGTTTCGACAAATGTCGAAATAATGTTTCTAGCCCAGCCCAACGTGAACACGCTACAAGAGAACATAACACGAACAGATTTATCATATTCACTACGACTGTCATAAAAAGCAATTAGGCTTCAGCGAAAGATAGAAAGATACTTAAACGGAACGGCAGTCAGTCCCCGAAATCAAAAGTACAATGTAATAAAAGACAAGCGACACTGCTACAATTTGGCAGTGCTTGACGAGCGTGATACCCTACACCTTGTGGTAATTTCAAATAGAGTATACGCGAAGAGTTTTGACTTTCGAATAATAATATAAAATATATTTTAGTAAATATATATTTGAAAATAAATGATAAGTGATCATAAATATTTTCTTACAGATTTATGTTAACATAAGTGTCATGATATAAAAATTGGATTCTCACTAAATTGAGTAGCACAGCTAAAGAATTGGCAAATTGGTTTAAAAAAGGGAGATATAAAAGTCGAAA
This sequence comes from Drosophila paracracens, assembly GCA_035044025.1. Classification (NCBI taxonomy): domain Eukaryota; kingdom Metazoa; phylum Arthropoda; class Insecta; order Diptera; family Drosophilidae; genus Drosophila; species Drosophila paracracens. The sequence goes on along the minus strand of JAWNMN010000401.1, from coordinate 6,232,354 downwards.
AATACGTCAACCAATTTGTAGAATTAGGTCGATGAAATCATACTGAAGTTATTACGGTTTTATATTACGTGTGGACTTAATTATTATTTTGTCACTAAGAATTTTTAAAAGTGTTTTAAAAATGATTATAGAATTCTCACACAAATTCAAGCTTGTTTTTTTTAAATCAATTCAGTTTTGATGAAGATTTGCCATGGGTGTGGAATTTTTACTATGTTTCAACTAAAAAAATAAACAATTTGAGTTTTAGTTTCGAATTTATGTAGTTTTGCAATTTTAACTTTTTAATTTTTAAAACGATAAGTCTGAAGAAGATTATGAAATAGTGCCTAGATACAGATTTAAGTGACAGGCACAGTTTCGCTTCCACTCTATATATGTGCCATACAGGGTATACAAAACACAGCACTGTCTCCAAAACGACAGACTTGAAAGCAGCAAAGTAAATTAACAATGTGTGATTTGAAATTTTATTTTATTCCTCTTCCTTTCTGTTTCTTTTTTTTTGGGCACAGCCGACTGCTTAATGAGCCGCAGCGGCAGTGAAATGAAAATGGGCCTCGAATTAAAGTTGTGGCTGGAGTTCTTTTTGGGAGTGGGTTGTACATGCGGATTCTTGTAGTAGTCGTAGTGGTAGTAATGCTAGGAAGTAGAAGAAGAAACAGAGCTGAACCGGGTGGAGGGTTGTTGTTGTTGTTGCTGCTGTTGTAATTAGTATGCCCGCACACAAGCCTGACAGTCAGGCAGGCGAACAGGCGAACAGGCGAGCAGTCAGGCAGTCCGTCAGGCAGGCAGGTTCACTTTGAAGGGCACACACAGCCAAACACGCAGAACAATAGGGCATGCCGGTACTGCTGAATTCGGGTCGCACGCGCCTCCCCCCCAACCAGTAATCCTCTTCTTCTTTGCCAGCCAGTGTCCATGCCCTGTGTGCTGGTGTAATTTAAGTTGGTGTGAAAAAGTATACCTCATGGCAAATTGCAGGCTGGCTCATTGCTGCTTTTGTTGTTGTTGTTGTTGTTGTTAGTCGCTAGTCGCCGTCTGTTGCATATTTTCACAAGTAATTAACATGTACATGTTCGTCCGTATCCTGGCCTAGGACGTGACGCAAGTTGTGTGTGCGATTGTGTACCTGGATCTGAGCTGAACAACTGTCCAAACACGCCGCATTCGCCTTTGTTTATCAAGCACGCCGTGCCTGCCAGGGCCATAACAAAATGTTTCCTTAACATTAATTTGCATTATACTTACATTTAAATTTTAAATGAGCTCGCCAAATGTTGAAAGGTGCAGTTTGCAAACAACTACATAAACAAGCGGGTTTTTTTCCTTATTGTGTATTCAAAGTGCGGCAGGTGGCTAATGTCAGAGAGAGTTTGGCAAATTGTGCCGAACTCTAGATTGTAGCTAATAACTAAAACGAATTTCCTGAAAAGCAATTATAAACGTAATGACAGACAAGACTTGACAAACAGTAAAGCTAAACTAATCCCATCGGTTGTCCAACTGTACAACCCAGTTTCATTGTCGTCCAATAGCGGAAGAGAGCTTAATAAGTCTTAAAGTACTAAAAGTATGCTATGGGATAAGAAGCATTTTTATTTCTTGTCATTTCCACAGAAGGGTTTACTTTGACAATAGTTTATTTATTTAGTTTATTTAAGTGCGAAATGGGAACAGTTTTTTTTATTATTTTGGTTTGTATAGGGCACTAAAAGGTAACACAAGCATGATACATAAAGATTCTCAGCCATTCTACTGAATCAAATCTCAAGATTAATCAACAACTCAGGTTTTTATGAGTGCACTTTTATTTTCTGTTATATAATTCCAAAAAAAAAAAAACCACAGCTAAAAAGTTAATAATTATCAAAATTTTAAAAATTTCTATTATTTATATTGACATATATAAATAATTATTGATTTATTTGAATTTCTCGTTTCAGCCTATTTAGTATTACAGTTTCCTAATTTGTTTTCTGAGCACGCAAAAATGTTTCGCAATTTGTTGAATTTGACAAACAAATACAAAGTCCTAAGGGGCATGTTATCATATGGAACACTGTGGCCATGTGGCTGCCTCATCGAACAGACGCTGATCGAGAAACGGACATTCCGCAACTACGACTGGATGAAGTGTCTGAGGTGGGCATAAAAGAGTGAGAGAGACACACAGAGAAAGAGATAGAGAGAGAGGAGTTACAAGCTGTCGATAATTGGCAACGATTGCGTCTTGTTTTCTTTTCTCTTTTTTTGCAGATTTAGTTTGTTTGGTTTCTTTTTTATGGGGCCGACAATTTATGTTTGGATAAGACTTGCCGGCGTCATGTGGCCCCGCACAGATATTAAGTCATCGCTGTGCAAGGCGATCACAGAGCAGACCGCATACGATCCCATGGCCATCAGTTCCTTTCTCTTCACCATGACGCTGATGGAGGGCAACACGTACGATCAGGCCAAGCAGGAGGTATGAGTCCCCAAAGATACTCTTGCCACTTTTGTCGTAGTTGTTATTAATGTTTTTGCTCCCAATTGGCGGCCACATTAAGTTATTCACGCTGATAACATCGGATGCTCTGATAAAATCGCCTCGTCTCACTCTCTCTTTCACTCAGTGGCGTTGACTTCGCTTGCTAAACTCATTAAGACCCATTGAAAATGTTTACGAGCTGTTTAAGAGAGAAGCACCTCCGACCCCGTTAACCCTGTAGTGCCCCAGACCGCCTTTAGCATTCCTAATGTCTGCATATTAAATGACTGATCAAGATATGGCTACTTTATGGAGTCGGTGATGCTTCCTACGGCATGTTACGCAATTTTGTTTATCCATCGGACACGTATCAACTATTTTAACGCTTATCCAAATAACGAAACTTAGCTGCTTTCTGCTAAATTGTGTTTTCAAAAGTTGACTGCTTTTTTCAGTTTGCGTTTTGTTATCATTATTATTGTTATTGCTTTTGGAAATTATCTTATTTAGTGGTCAATTTTTTATCATTATAATTATCGCCATCGCTATCATTATCATAGTTGCATTGGCGGCTCTAAAGTTGTTTATTGTGAAATTCGATTTCGAGCTGAACATTCTATCACAAATTACGAGACAATCTGTGTGGGTTTTCGGAAATACATTTTCTCACGACTGACTGGCTAGCTGGCTGGCTGGCTGGCCCAGTATCTCGTCATTTGTATTTTTATATCTGTTTTTGCCGCCCAGCATCTGTAAGCGTGCATAAATATCACCTGTCTGTCTGTCTCCATGTCTCTGTTTCTGTTACTGTTACTGTGTGTGTTTGTGCTTGTATCTGTATCTGTGTCTGCATCGAGTTGTCAGCATTGATTTGTTGGCTTTGCGGCCCCAACTCACAGCCACAGTGTGTGTTGTACTCGCAGTCGAACTTCAACTTACTTCTATATCATTAGAAACCATTTATCTTGATAAATGTAAATGTTTTACCATATATTTATGTCAAAGCGTGCGTTGTCTCATTTGGCTTGCATGCGTTGCCCAAGATCTATGGCATTGCCTGAGTTCCTCGGTTTCTGTTTCTGTTTCTGTTTCGGATTCCGATTCGGTTGATTGGCAAACTTTCCGGCTTGAGCAGCTTAATGAAGATGTTGCCAGACTGCTTGCTCTATAAACAACTCGATCACTGACCAAGATTGAGTTTTGCCTCTATATATGGAGAGTAAACGAAGTCTTTATCATAATTAATATTAAACAAAAAATAATAATATTTAAAAAAAAAGAGATTAATTTAAATAGATTTCCATTAAAGATTAATTAACTATGTTGAATATAAAAGAGTATTTTTTATTTGTATTTATTAAGAGTATTCATTCTCAAATAGTTCAAAGTCAATCTAACTGAATATATAGTAAAACCTCTGTACAAATAAAATATTAGTTTTATCTTCAAAAATGCCTATCTCTAAATCTGAGCAGTAAATCAAGTTGCACAGTATAAAACTCATAAAATTAAATTGAATTTTTGTATGCTAACTTTCTATGTGTGAGTCATTAAAAGTAATTGCATTGCTAAAATTATTGGCATACCCGTACTAGATGTATTTTAAGCGAATTTGCACACTACCTCCACACACACACACACACACACATACTCTGTGTTTAATTAGTAGTCCAACACGAACACCCATTGCCATTTTGACAGGGTCCAAAACATAAATATACTTTTCACAAAAGTGAAAATGCTACATGCCAAAAGGCATTTTAATTAACTACAAAAACATTAACAAGAATGCCACGCCCTGATGACAGCACAACACTTGCAACATTTATAATTTTCTTTTCTGTCCAACTCAGCTCACAGTAAAAATAAACTAAAGTTTTTATAGCCTAACTTATTTGTTTACCTTACAAATTACTGATCAATATATGTTCATATAAACGTCAAAAAAGAAAATAAAAATTGCTTATAATATTTATTTTATTTTTAAATAAAAATAAATGCAAATATGTGATATTTATTTTACTTTTAAATTGATTACATTTAATACAACAAGCAACTTATTTTGTCCCATTAATTTGTAGCAACAATAAGCTTATAAACTTTCCCAAAAACATTTTTATTCTCTTTGTATAATTATTTAATTTGAAACTAAAATCGACAATTTACTTATATTTTTTTATTAAATATAAATTTAAAATGAAAGTTACGAATTAAATTGTATGCAATTTCAAAGAGGAAATTTAATTAAAAATGTAAAGTTAAGGCAAAATAAATAAAGGATGTAATAAATCTGAAAGTTAAAGTGCACAATAGTCCAACATTAATTGCAGGGATTTGGGAAACCCAGACAAAAAACCAATTCGATTAGAGAAGCTTGTGGGTTAAGTGCTATTATAATAAAATTACACTTAAAATGTTGTCTCTGTCTGCATGTTGATTACTATCCCACTAAATAAAAAGTGTAGCAACCCCATTCGGAAATCAGCGTCAACCTCTAACAAAATTCAACCACACAAAAGTATTTTTTTTTTGGTTTGAATTCGATATTTTAATGTGAAGCACTAAATTAAAAATTGTTAAATTGTGTGGAGACTACTTAAAAGCATTATCTTAATGTTAACCTCTGCCACTCAGTCTCTCACTTACTCACTCTATATATATATATATATTTTTTGTTTTTTTGCAGGTTAGCGATAAATTTCTGGATGCCTATAAAGTTGGCGTTATTTATTGGCCCTGCGTGCAGACGATAAACTTTGCCTTCGTTCCGGCTCGAAATCAGGTTGTATTCACTTCGTTTTTCAGCATGTGCTGGACCACATTTCTGGCCTATGTGAAATTCCTGCAGGCACATCCGCACGTCGATGTTGATCATCATGCTGTCGATATACACCTATTAGAAATGTAAAACAAAAAACAAAAAACAAATTATGAATAAATTTTAGTTTGAATTACAAAGAAGTCTTCCTTTTTTGTTCCCCACACTTGTCACAATTGGCCTTAACTCGAATCTTAATGACATGTCATTTTACTTTCTTGTCGTTGTACACAATAAAAAAGATGTGTATATGTACAATTTAAACATAAACATATAGTGTGCGATATAAGGCCGCCATTAATTGTCGCTGATAAATGAGTTGTGATAAGTTTTTTAGTTGCGCGTACTTTAGTTACTGCTACATGTGGCATACACAATTCACTTACCCTTGCTGCTTTGCCTGCCATAAAATTGTTTGTTTCAAACCAAAAAGAAAAACAGAAAACCAAAAAAAAAAAACCCAGCAACAACCACAATAATGACATGGGTCGAGTCGCTTGGTTGTTTTTATCTTTTCATATTAAAGTTAACTAATTAACGGTCTCCATTCTGTTCTGTTCTGAATTAGACAGAGAATAGTGTTTCTCTGTGCGTGTGCGAGTGGTGTGTGTGTGTGCGTGAGTTGTCTGCCCCTGTCTGTGGTGTGTTTTATGGGGCTCGTGGGAGACCAATTGGGTATCCGACTCTCGCATCTTGCCTATGGCATTAGTGTGGCACGTTGCATGGGGCTTAGTTCTGCTGATGGTGTCAAGTATTTTATTATCAAATATGCTGACGGCGGTGTTTTTAATAAGTTTGTCAGGGGAATTAAAAAAATGTAAAAGGCAGCCAACAATACGAGCATTAATTGACACTCTGAAACGACAGTAAAACACATACATATTCATTTGTTTTGTATATTTAGTGTTTTATTTTAAATTAAATTAGTTTAAAATTTAACTTGGAGTCCCATTAAGTCAAATTGCGTTTAAGTGTGTCTTTCTTTTCTGGCTTTCTGTCGATAGCACCCAATTTTGAAAGGCTTTTCATATGGCCTACTTATCGATTGGTTTCAAGCTACTTTTTTACAGTTAACCGAAACTTTGATATATTTTTAAAGGTTTCGCAGGTTTTCTTCAAAGGGATGTTGAACTGAATTTGGAACTAAATACAGACAAAAGCAAAACATTTCCAATGAATGTTCGGCATCAAATTGACCCGTTTTATTTTATATATGCACTGGAAACTATATATGTATATATACACATACATGTGTGTATCAAAATTAATATGCATTTGTGCTTGATTTTTACATTTATTTTTTTCTCTTTCCGAATTGAAAGTAAGCAAGGAGTTGAGGGGGGTATGGCGATTTGAGTGCTCAACATGCGGCGTCTGCGTGCCGAATGCGAGCTGAATGCATAAATAATGCCGATTTAGATTATTCTGAAAATCACTCGGCTGCTACGCAACCGCAAGCGATGACGACGATGACGAGGATGACGACGACGCTGACGCTGCCTGATAATCAGCCATAGGCCGTACAAATTAATATGGAAATTTATACAAGGCGAGTGAGAGAGAGAGAGAGAGTGAGGGAGGGAGAGAGAGAGAGATAGCGATGTAAAAGCAAAACCGCAAACACTGACACAAAAACACATGAGGTGGACTTTGTGTTATCAACGGCTATGCGGTAAACGTGGCGCACTTCCTGGTCGCACTCGCGCTCCCTTTCAAATACTCCCTCCCACCCTGCCAAAGCCCGCACATCGTCGTCAAGCTGTGAAAAAACAATTCGAACAGAAAGTTTCATTAAATTCGAACAGCAACTCTCTCGCACGTCCTCCCCTTCCCCCACGACCCCCTCTTTACATAGAGCAGGGGCTCACCCACCGTACTGCCTGCCTGTCTGCCTGCCTGCCTGCCTGCCTGCCTGCCTGCCTGCCAGTCAAGGCAATTTCCTTTCCGCTGAGAGCCCATTTCTCAGTGTCGTTGCAGTTGTCGCTGTCTTTGTTTTTGTTGTTATTGTTGCTGTTGCTGTTGCTGCTGCTGCTGCTGTTGCTGCTGCTGCTGCTGTTTTATAGCGGCATTAATTTCGAAAGTAGCGCTACGTGTGCCAAAAATCATTAGCAACGGAATTACGCTCAATGAAATGCAGACGACGTCGTCGCCCAACAAAACAAAACAAAAACCAGAAAAAAAGGGGCAGATAATAAAGCGTGGCCAAGCCAGGCCAGGCCATGACCGGGTGTGGGCAGGGGGTAGACCAAAGACCAAAGCCGGGATGAAAACGGCCCAAAACGTCCCACCCCCCACCGGCCGGCAGCCGTTGGCCGAAGCTGTTTATAAATTCACCCTAACGACAAGTTAAATGCCCGATGTTGAGCCGAGCCGAGGGTTCGACTTTGACTTCAGAATGACTGAGCTACTGGGCCGGGGGGGGAATGGAAGGTAAATTAAACAAGAAATTAAGTTTTACTTTTCTAGTATTGAAGTCTAAATACCCTTGCAAAACTTAAACGATATATAAATCCAATTTTATCAAATAAAAAAATTGAGATACTTTCGATTCAATTCAATTATTTCTGTATATTATTATCACAGGGCTTTATTTTTATTTATATATTAATTTTAAATTGTTTGGCACAATACTAAACTCAAATTTTTACAATACATATAAAATATATCAATTCAAATTCCACATTTTTCGATCATAAATAGGAATAGATATAATTGTTTTTTTTTTCCAGTCTTTCTGTTGAATTAAACTTAAGGATACTTTTGGAAAATTAATATCCCAAAATCGTATGTACATTTATTAAAAAAAATATATGTATATACATATATATATACTAATACAATCTCTATATTAGGCTATTTTGTAATTCTTTAAAACTAGAGTTCAATCTCTTGAAGTTTTTAGACTAGTAGTTCCGATCACGAAATTAATGTTAAGAAATGTTCACTATGTTTTGTCCCCGATTAATTGAGTAATTACACAAAAATGTGACTAGAATGAAATTGTCAAAAAATGATTTGGAAATAGATTATTTATATTATATTTTCTTTTGATTTGTAGCTGGCCGTATTCACATGGTCAATGGGACAATTGATACCCTTACATTTTATATCACAGTTCAAACTCAAATTCAAATAAAATGTAATCAGCATAATCAGTGGAATTTTCAATTTCCCTGCGGGCACATTGGGAATACTGTACGGCATTGGTGTCATGGGCTCTCCTAGGGCTCGGTTTCACCCTCGAATGCGTTCTCGGGTATCTGGCGGCGATGAAGGAGTGTGTCGAACGCGAGCAGTGCCTGCTGATAGTCCCAATTGGTATCCTTGAGTAATTTAGTGCTCCAGCGTGACTTGAGGCTTGTCTCCGCCGACAGCATGGACATCAAATTACGCTGATCGGGATTAAGCGTCTGTGGCTGCCTCTGTGCCCGTCCAGCTCGAGCCAAATAGATCAGCTCGTTGGCAATGCGAAAGTCAGCAGTCTCCGTGCTACGCGTCAGCATAAAGGTGCGCATATAGTGTCGCAGCACTGTAGACGATCCATTCTCTTCGAAGCTGCCCGTTATCGAGACGCACAGCGCCAGCGGCTGCACCAGCGTCAGATCCAGCGTCATCGTTGACAGCAAATGCAAAGTTGTTGGCCATGCGGCAAACATAGCCACCACTGCACTGCGGCAAGCGAGCAGTTGCCGGCCACAGGCTGCATATGGCGCGCTCCTGTGGCACACAAAATGGAAAACATATTCAATGAGTGAAGAAATAATTCAAAGTAATAAAAAGTATCCCTTTAATCCCTGGTATTTAACAAGAATAGAGAGTTAACTTAGACGGAAGAGTTAAGCCATTCTTAATACAAATATCTATTTGAACACTCAGATAAGAAATCTAACTGAATTTAAGAAAACTTTATAATACGGATTATAGAAATATATTCTGGAAATAATAGTTTTTTGAAATATTTTCTTTTAATATGAAATTTTGTTCGTATGCTCAGGCAATTCAGGACAATTTAAAGTATAGGGCGATTTTCTAGATTGAAGAGCGATTTTTTTCTGATTGTGTAGATTTCGAAACCATTTGTAGATAGGCTATTTTACTTAATCGACAGAATCGCCTTGCCTGTTAATACTTATGAGGCATAGTTATATATGATATATGTATAAATAAAAATGTAGTATTATAAGTTAACATACTTACCAGGCGCCCAGCACAAGGTGTTCCTTGGCGAGTGTGAGGGAGGCTAGGATGTTCTCGTGATAGAACCGCTCCAGATGGTCTGTCCTCCTCACACTATCGAAGGCCTTCAGATAGCGTCTCACAAAATGTCGAATGCTCAGCTGCATGGACAGGGCATGGGGGGCGAGGTAGGTGACCCTTGGCTCCGGCATGGTGGGCGGCTTGTATTCGGTGATCGAAACGAATTCCACATCGCTATCGTCGTCGCTATAGCTGTCACTGACCACAACTGGCGATCCACGTCTCACGGAAAGTCCGTTGAGGGTGCGCAGATGAGGGAACATGAGCACCAGCTGTTTCTCATAGTTGCGCGGCAGAGGATTCCTGCGCACAGTCAGCTCGGTGAGCCGCAGGCGCTGGAAGACACGCAACGATCGCAACGTCTTCAATTCGTTGTGCTGCAACGAGATGCAGTTGAGGTGTGGCAAACGATGCTCGACACCGCGGAAGCCCCCCAGGTGGCACAGGTGATTGTTGTCGAGCAGAAGGCGACGTAGCTCGGGCAACTCCTGCTTCATGATATCGACGATCGCCTCGAGGCACTCGAATTGCTGCAACGCACAAAACTCGCCCTGCTTCCAGTAGTTGTCAGCATAGAAGCGCCTCAGATTGAGGCAACGTTTCCGCTCATTGTAGCGTGACATGATGACCGCGCGCAGCTTCCACCTGAGTGCCTCATCCACCCGTATCATGGGCGGTCTATCATTGACGCGGAGGCCCACAACAGGTGGACAATGTCCTCGCAACTGTAACTCGGCGGCCAGTTTAAAGCTATCCACATAAAAGGTGAATGTGGCGCGCTTATCTCGCTCCACATCATGTTCGCCGCCCTCGTGCAGATAGTAGTAGTGCAGCTTGCGGGGCGCCACAGCCAGACGCAGCTTCTCCAGAACCTGGCTGACAGTGTAGCCGCTGTTCTGACTGAAAACCAGGACACGGTACCAGCCATACGGACTGATGGGTACACCAAAGCGCCAATGGGAACGACGATGAAAGTAATATGGATGTTCTTGTGGTGCTAGCTTCTTGTGGTGGGTCTCTTGAGCGGTGCTAGTGGTACCCCTGTTATTGCTGGTGGATCTCTGTCCTTGAGATGCGTGCACAGCTGTTGAGTTGAAATAATTGCGGTCGTCCTTATTGCTCATTGTTCCATTAGAAGTTTTAGCTTAGCTAAAATGGAGCAAAAATATGAGTATTGTTTTAATATATTTATATATTAAATATTTTTCTTTTATTATTTCTTTATAGAAGCTAAAACTGACAGGAAAAACTTTACTTTCTCATGCTCATAAACGGAATACGTTTTTTTCGTAATTTGTGTTAAATCATTTAAACTGTGCTCAATAGTTTTCAAAAGATAAAAAAGTTGATTGATAACTAGGATAGTAATATCTGAATAACTTAGAGTTATTAATTATGTCTACAATTATATTTTATTTAATGCTTGCAACAAACTCTTGCTACACACAGATGAAACTGAAAACATAACTCTCCTAAGAAGTGCAATCATTTAAATAGATGTCTTGCTTAATTAGGCAGCAATTGAGTGCAGTTTTTGTTCATAGCCTAAATTACATGGCAAAGTTAAATTCGCTCAGTTTTCATTTCCTTTTATCCCCAGCTATAATCAGTCAACTGTTGATTTTGCTCCCCCATTCGTTGGGTTGTCAGTTCTCATGCAACTTAGTTTGTTGACTCCGCTACATTTACAATGAAACATTGTTGTAAGCACTTCTTTATGGCTGACATATTTGCTGCTGATGGCTGTTGCTTTTTGTTTTTTTTTATTTTCTCGTCATTTGCCTTATTTTTATTTTTTTTTTGTATTATTTCCAACGAATCGCCAATTTACTTGTGCTTATCCCCCTGCCTGCCAGCCACATTTTAATTTGCCATGCACATCCCCACAGCGATATGACCGCATTATGGCCAAGGGATTCACCATCAGATACTGATTCAGACTCAGAGTCGCTCTCTTGGCCATATGTTACACACATTATGCTTACTTAACAATTAGAGACGCTCTTGTAATTCCAATAAATTGCTTTGTTCGCTTTTTATGCCCACCAACAAACCGAATGAATCAACTACGATAAGTGCTGCGAATTTGTACATAATTGCAATTACACCAAATTATTATATTAATTACAAAAAAATGAGTTATTAATATTATTTTTTCATTAATTAAAACATAATGCGAAACACTTGTTGCAGAGCCTAAGCTAAAAATCTTTATCGCTAATCTAAATATATATGTATATATTTTTGTATAAATGGAAAATTAAAATAATGATTGAAACAATTTTATATTTGTAATATTCCTATTTGAAAAATTTAATCACAATTTTTAACCAGCAGATTTTTGCTATTTTGATAAATTTTAGGTACAGCCATAGGGTATATGTTAGTCGATTACTTTCTTCTAGAGCATTCTTATTACTTCTGCTTTGGCGCTTTCTGTTGGGCCAACATAGCAAGAAATAGCGCGAGAGGGTTAGAAAGAAGGGGCCAAAGCGGTTTGGGGGCGCCTGTGTTTGTACTTATTTTAAGAGCTCTTTGCTCATTGAACTGTAAGCCGTGTGAATAGCAGCGACTGAGCTTTAAGGACTCAACTGGCTGTGATGGTCAGTCAAATCGGTACAAGCTAACGCGACTAATGATGGCAGCCCACTGAATATAATTCATCGCATGAAAGGCGAGTTATGAAAACCGATGCGAAACCAGACAATTGAATGCACCTGGAGTCCAACCCACACACACACACACTCACACACACACACACGCAGAATTGAATTGAAACGAATCTGAGAATTGATCAATACTTGTGTCTGATGTTGAGATATTAATGATTACAGTCAATGCCATTAAATTGTCTTCTTATGCTTTCGGTCTCAGATAAATTTTCTTTATGCATGATAACTCAGCGTGAACACACAATGACTGGGAAAGCAGGGGAAAACTCTCTGATTGCATGTCACACACACACACACACAAAGTAACACACAGAATCAGATTGGAGGCGTTGCTTTCTACCCTGAGTGTAGAAACAGAAACGGGGACCTGGTTCTTAGAGACGGGCACATTGTGTGGCTGGCTGGCTGCCAAATCAAAGACCCTTTTGCCCATTTACTGATAACGAACACACTCAAAAACACACACACACATATACACACACAGATAGCCAACGACAGGCGTTGCCCGTGCAACATGGCATTTGTTTAATGGATTAAAAATAATACGTATGTACACAGAATGAAAACGGTGGAAATGGGAAAATTGATAAAAATCATCGCACGTTTTCCGTGTGGGCAAAAGGGGAAATGTGCGGCGTGTCATAAATTAATTTTTTTCGTTAAATTCTATAGCTCGAAATACGCACTGCAATTCGGTTCGCTCTATTAATAATTATGCCATGTTTCGTCTCACTGATAGACGACAGCCAAGAGACGAGAAAAAAGGCTCAAAAGTTTGATTTTCGGAAATTTCACTAAGGTTGACTTTGGGGTTGGGCAGGGGTTGGCGCTTATCAAAAGCGAGGCACTTTCATTCAAGCAGTTTCTTTTTTCTTTAGGGTTGAAAGGCTGCCTGCCTTTCTATTGTGGTCGCCGGATGTGAAGCCAAGAAAAAAGCTTTTTGAAAATTATGCAAAAATCATGATTCGGCACTTTTCTTTATGCGTCCCTGCTAATTAGGCATTCATAGCCAAATGCTGGGAAGCACCACAAAATGTCCTTACCCAGCAAGTTATCCATTGAATCAGTTCAGTAATCAGTTCGAAAGCATCTTTTTCAGTTGAGTGAAAGCCCAAAAATGGTGCTGCTTTATAAAAATAAATACTATTTGCGTGCAAAACTAACAAATTAGAGAGTATCTAAAAAGTTGTCCAAAAATGCATAAAGGTAGCGCTCATACGGATGGACAGGCAGCAATTTTGAATACGAGTTTTCGTATATCATACATAAATCAATTTTTTCTATAACTTTCTCAGTTTCTCCAATTTATATCGAAATCGATTTTCGATATCTAAAACATATATACCTTCACGCAATACTGATCATCAAGGAAACACGGAAGAAAAATGTATATGCATATTTACACATTTAACCAGCCATAAGTGAAAAAGATTTTTATGTAAATGCGCAGACATATATACAGTTTAATATTTACGACTTAACAGGGCATTGGGTATCTCCTAGTCGAGCCCTCTCGACTAGAGCATTATTACTTATGACCTTATGTGCTCCTGAATTAATGTAATGGAAATTTTATTCATTGCGTTGAAGAAAGTAATACTATAGAAGTATTTAATTATAGGTGTTATTTAATCGCATTCGCAACGCGGACAACGTGGAAAACGGTTCTCAAGACTCAGCTTACATTATGTTGGCGATATTCGATCTACCGTACGCCGATCCTGGCGCTCAGCTACCAATTGCAAGTGGACCTGTACCCATTAGTATTATTATGGTAACCTATTTGCTCTTCGTGCTGAAACTGGGCCCTCAGTTCATGGCTAAGCGTGAACCCTACCAACTACAGAAGCCAATGAAGATCTACAATCTAGTACAAATAGGGTACAACATTGTGCTCTTCATGATTGTAAGTACTTATTACACAACTAGAAGCTCTTATGACACTTCATATATCTTCACCCTTCCCTCACACAGAGTATGTATTTAATTAACAAGGCGCAAAGCTACGAGATCTGCTGCCTCGAGACACTACCTCTGGAACACAAGTATAAATACGTAGAGCGAACATTAGCCTACCTCTACTATCTTAATAAGATACTAGATCTGGTGGACACCGTCTTCTTTGTGCTACGGAAGAGCTACAAGCAGGTGACGATGCTACATCTCATCCATCACGTAATGATGCCGTCGATTGGATATCTGTTGTTACGATTCTACGGCTTTGGAGGCTATTTACTGGTGATTGGCGTGTTGAACATGCTTGTACATATAGTGATGTACACCTACTACTACCTCTCGTCGCAGAGTGAGGCTATCAAGAGGAGTCTCTGGTGGAAGCAGTATGTCACCCTCGTGCAGCTAGTTCAGTTCGTTCTCATTTTTATGCACTGCTGTTTGACTCTGATGCAGCCCGATTGCAAAGTATCTCTTCGCATTGTCTCCTTGGTTCTATGTGGTTCAACTTTAATGATGGTCATGTTTACCAACTTTTACATTCGTGCTTACATACTGCCAAAGAAGATGAAATTAAATTAAATATTTGGGAAACGTTGTACAGAACAGACTTGCATCTCTCTTTCTACCTTTCTCTATCTCTCCTCTCTATCTCTCCTTGTCTCTATCTCTCCTTTTCTCTGTCCCCTCTCTCTTAAGGTTTCACTTTCTATTACTTCCTTAATTATTAACCTTAAGCATTCTTTGGCATAATCTCTTAAATTTGTTTAAATTTATTTGAATTTCTATCTTAAATAAATTTTTTAAATAATTAGAAAATGTGCCCTTGATATATTTACCGTTATTGGTGGACGTTACTTTAATTTTATCAATTAATTTGTGACACCTTAAAAAAAAAGAGAGTTTGTAACATACAAGAATTTTTGCTAAATGCGAAGAACGTCGGAGACGACCGGACTGTTTCGCGAACCCAAAGTTGAGAAACGTCTTCGAGCCGGTGTTTGAATTGTATTGGTTTGTGCCAGGCTTCTTGGTTTTATTGTTAATAGATTTATTCAAAAGTTCTTAAAACTTTAAATACTTCTTCGTATGCGTAAGCACTTACATCTGCAAACTTATTCAAAAGACTTTTAAGCTTCCATTAAATTCATTTACCTGTACAGGGTTTTTTTAATCATCATCTAGTTTTATTCCAGCTTGGAAATAGAAAGAGGCTTACTTATTGTGATCTTTGCTCGTTGAGCTGTAAGCTGTGTGGATGGCACCGACTGAGCCGTATGGACTCAGTGACTGGCTTTATGGTCATTCAAATCGGAGAAAGCTAAAAATGAATATAGTCGATGTTACATCCATAAAGCGTTTTCTAATGCAAGAATGAAACTTCATTCATGACCAGTATGGAGTATAGCTCACACACATAAACACACACTTAAACACACACTTTACACTTAAACAAATACTTACCATTGAATTGATGCGAATCTGAGAGTTGATTTCAAGATATTATTGATCACTACCAACTAAATGGTCTTCTAGCGCTTTCGGTTCCAGAAAAACGTCCTTATGCATGATAAGTCAGCGTGAACACACAATGTCTGGGAAAACAAAGGCACTTTTATTTATTATTTTTTAAACATTTTTTTGAGTCAACTAAAACTTCTATTAATAAATGAACACTTATTTGACCTTGAACCCATCAAAATTGGGTAAAAACTGTATAATTATCTTGTGGAAATGTATGTGACAGGCAGAAGGATTCATCTCTGACCGCATAAAGTATATACATATAATCTTGGTCTGGATCAACAGTCGAGTCGATATAGTCACACTGATCTCAGAGACTTAAAAAGCTAGAGTCTTCGAATTTTAAATATAGGTTCTCGTATAATCGATGCAGATTTGATCGATAATTCTATATTTCGATTTCCAATAGCAATAAATGTTACTATTTTAAAGTCAGAGACTTTTAATCAATACATAATATACATATGCATATTATTGAGTAACTGCCCAAGTTGCATCTAGATCGGATACGAAAAACACCCTAGTTACGGGCAACAATTTATTCTTATATTCATCTCATTTCTATCAACAGCCGCAAGCATGTTCTGTGTGAATAAATAAGCGAGCGCGTATGTGAGAAAGAGATGCCATTATAATCACCGCGAGTGTCAATATGCTTGTGTGTATTCTGCAGATCCCCGTTACCTACTCGTATGCCTGGATATATGTATGTATGTTGTATGTATGTACACATACAAGTATGCATGCATTTGTCACTAGCCCGTTAGGATCAGTTTGTGCCTGCTCACATTTGGGTGCAAGACTTTTTAAAGACAAATTTACCAATAAAACTAGAATATATAACAAATCGAGCTCACTCGACTACAGCATTCTTACTTGCTTTGATACGATTTGAAGTTTTTTACCACCTGCAAGTGGGGCTTTCTCAGAAGCGACTGTTAGGCAATTTCAATTTTTACCCTATATACACTTTATCAATTCAGCCTTTTTAGTTAATGATGTAAGAAGCTTAAAATGATTTTAGAGTCGCAATCGCAGCAGCGGAAGCCGGTTCCAAGGGAGCAGATAACATTTAAATTTCGAATACAATTTCCGTAAAGCATAACAAAGGCAGGTCAATTTAGATCAAAATCGATTTCTGATAGCAATAAAAGCGACAATTGAAATGTATATCTGACTTATCTAGAATATATTTATCTTGACACTTTATTGATTTTATCAGGATCGGTTCATAATTTACCGAATTCATATTTTCCGAATTGTCTAGCAATAAGCATTTTCTGTGTAATTATGTAGACATACTTACAAATGAATATCTACGACCTATAATCAGTAAAGACTTTGGCCGAGGGTATCTACTAAGCGAGAGCTCTTCACTACTTGTGACCTTATGTGCACATTAATTAATTTCATGGATAGTTTATTCATTGCGTAGCAAAGACAATATTATTTGTGTTTAGGTGTTTTTCTAATCGCATTCGCAACTCAGACAACGGAGAAAACGGTTCTCAAGACTCAGCTTATATTATGTTGGCGATATTCGATCTACCATACGCCGATCCTGGCGCTCAGCTACCAATTGCAAGTGGACCTGTACCCATTAGTATTATTATGGTAACCTACTTGCTTTTCGTGCTGAAACTGGGCCCTCAGTTCATGGCTAAACGTGAACCCTACCAACTACAGAAACCAATGAAGATCTACAATCTAGTACAAATAGGGTACAACATTGTGCTCTTCATGATTGTAAGTACTTATTACACAACTGGAAGCTCTAATGACACTTCATATATCTTCACCCTTCCCTCACACAGAGTATGTATTTAATTAACAAGGCGCAAAGCTACGAGATCTGCTGCCTCGAGACACTACCTCTGGAACACAAGTATAAATACGTAGAGCGAACATTAGCCTACCTCTACTACCTTAATAAGATACTAGATCTGGTGGACACCGTCTTTTTCGTGCTACGGAAGAGCTACAAGCAGGTGACGATGCTACATCTCATCCATCACGTAATGATGCCGTCGATTGGATATCTGTTGTTACGATTCTACGGCTTTGGGGGCTATTTCATGGTGATGGGCGTGTTGAACTTGCTTGTACATATAGTGATGTACACCTACTACTACCTCTCGTCGCAGAGTGAGGCTATCAAGAGGAGTCTCTGGTGGAAGCAGTACGTCACCCTCGTGCAGCTAGTTCAGTTCGTGCTCATTTTTATGCACAGCTGTTTGACTCTGATGCAGCCCGATTGCAAAGTGTCTCTTCTCGTTGTCGCCATGGTTCTATGTGGTTCAACTTTAATGATGGTCATGTTTACCAACTTCTACATTCGTGCTTACGTACTGCCAAAGAAGATGAAATTAAATTAAATATTTGGGAAATGTATTAAACATTTTGGGGCCAGGAGGGAATGGAAAGAGTCTTACTTAATATGATCCTTGCTCGTTGAGCTGTAAGCCATGTGGATAGCAACGACTAAGCCTTAAGGACTCAAATACTGACTTGATGGTCCCTCAAATCCGAGCAAGCTAAAATGAATATAGACGGTGTTAGATGATTAAAGCATAGTTGCGAAGATGAAGATGAAGATGCCGCACATATATCCAGATGAAATTCGATTTACTGGGCAACAATATCCAGTTTATCCAAGATTTGGTTACGAGACCCTCTTAAGACGAATGTGATTTTCCGTCGTTCAAACGATTTTTGTTTTGAAGTTTAATAGTAGCATATCAGTGTGTTGATTCCAACTGACTTTGGATAACGGAAACTGACCACGATGATCCTTGATTGTCCTCAGTTCGAGAAGACAGGGCAACAAAAGTTCAAACGCTGATAAAATAATTTTATTGATGTTGTTGTAAGATAGGTGACGACTGTACTGCTGAGGTTTCTGAGTTTCTGAGGTGCCAGTTGCATCTCTAACCAGGACCATAGCTGTTTGCTAAAAAGAACCTGAAGTTGATTACGACAAAATTCGTTGTGTTATTGATTGTAGCTTGCTGTTATGTAACAAGGCGTTGTACAATCTCTTCCAATGGCGACAGGGATTTGTTGAGGAGCAATCAGCCTTTTTATGACCCGTAGACAGACAATTAAAACACATGTGTACTATCTAAATCCTCACCGAGCAAGTTCTTCTGGTTCCCCGCACCTTATCATTTGGTTAAAGTACGTTTCTAAAATGCATAACGTCATTGAAGATCAGCAGGTGATCTTATGCAAGGTTCTCCAGATTGTCTATCGACCAAGGTTTTAATGCGCGAAATATTCCTATAGATATTTGCACGCTGACGTCGGAAGTCTTTCAATGAATCCGACGAATGGTGTGCAACGACGTTGTTGTTGACGATATCATATATATTTTACGAGTTTGATATTTGAATTCCAATCCAATTACAATTGACTTGTACACTTATACGTGGTGTATTTACACGCAAATCGAATTTGTTAAAATGATGTAATGAGAAATTGTTCGATTTGTTTAAACAAGTTTGGGCGCCAAATATTGGATGCATAAAGAGTTTTCTAATGCAAGAATGAAACTTCAGATCTGGACGGTGTTTAAGCTATTTGATTAGCAAATTCATTCATAAGCAGAACAAAAAGCGCTCGTCTAGCTTGCTTGAAACTCTAACTCGAACTCTCGATAGTCAAAACTATCGATATTTACTCAGAATACAATTTTGTGGTTGCATAAATTACTAAGATTTATCAGAGTTGTGTCAAGTGGCGATAAATTGATCAAATAACAGCTGATCATTCAAGCAAACAAATGAATATTATTTATCGTATAGAAAGGGAGTTATGAAATACGATGTGAAACCAGATAATTGTAAGCACCTGGAGTATAGCTCACACACATAAACACACACTTAAACACACACATTACACTTAAACAAATACTTACCATTGAATTGAAGCGAATCTGAGAATTGATTTCAAGATATTATTGATCACTATCAATGCCACTAAATGGTCTTCTAGCGCTTTCGGTTCCAGAAAAACGTCCTTATGCATGATAAGTCAGCGTGAACACACAATGTCTGTGAAATCAGGGGAAATCTCTCGGATTTGATGGCACACATACACATAAAGTCGCACACTGACACAGATCGTGGCATTAATTTATTTTATTGTAGCTATTTTTGATTCGATTCAACTTAAACTTTACAAGTACAATAGTTGTGGTTTATTAGGTATTACTTTTTGGTTGAGCTATTTACTCAAAATTCAAGCTTTTTACCATCTTCAGTTGCGGCCTGATCATAAGCGACTGTTAGTCAAAAGCAATATTTACCCTAAACACACCTGATTAATTCATACCTGTTTTATTCATGATGCAGCCAGTTCAAAGGTGACTGTTATGCAAGTGAAATTTGCATAGTAAATGCAACCACGTCAATCATATATGTTTTATTCACAAGTTCAAATTAGTGTGGTGTGTTAGACACATCATGTTTTCTAATTGCATTACATTTTAGAATACAAGCTTTGAGTTAGAGCCATCAAATTAGTTAAGAATTTTACTGGAATTTTTTTTTTTTTGCCACTCACTTTTCATATACAAAACTTCTAGGAATTATAATAGGTAAAGATGTGGTCTTAGGGTATCTCCTAGTCGAGCAGTTTCGACTAGAGCATTCTTACTTGTCACCTTTTGTACATATGAGGTAATTTCATGGATATTTTGTTTGTGTGTTACAAAGCTTTTCTTATCGCATTTGCAACGCGGACAACGAGGAAAACGGTTCGCAAGGCGCAGCTTACATGATGTTGGCGATATTCGATCTACCATACGCCGATCCTGGCGCTCAGCTACCTCTTGTATGTGGACCTATACCCATTAGTATCATTATTGTGTCCTATTTGCTCTTCGTGCTGAAACTGGGCCCTCAGTTCATGGCTAAACGTGAACCCTACCAACTACAGAAACCAATGAAGATCTACAATCTAGTACAAATAGGGTACAACATTGTGCTCTTCATGATTGTAAGTACATATTACACAACTGGAAGCTCTAATGACACTTCATATATCTTCACCCTTCCCTTACACAGGGTATGTATTTATTTAACAAAGCGCAAAGCTACGAGATCTGCTGCCTCGATACACTACCTCTGGAACACAAGTATAAATACGTAGAGCGAACATTAGCCTACCTCTACTACCTTAATAAGATACTAGATCTGGTGGACACCGTCTTCTTCGTGCTACGGAAGAGCTACAAGCAGGTGACGATGCTACATCTCATCCATCACGTAATGATGCCGTCGACTGGATATCTGTTGATACGATTCTACGGCTTTGGAGGCTATTTACTGGTGACGGGCGTGTTGAACATGCTTGTACATATAGTGATGTACACCTACTACTACCTCTCGTCGCAGAGTGAGGCTATCAAGAGGAGCCTCTGGTGGAAGCAATACGTCACCCTCGTGCAGCTAGTTCAGTTCGTGCTCATTTTTATGCACTGCTTTTTGACTCTGATGCAGCCCGATTGCAAAGTATCTCTTCGCGTTGTCTCCGTGGTTCTATGTAGTTCAACTTTAATGATGGTCATGTTTACCAACTTTTACATTCGTGCTTACGTACTGCCAAAGAAAAAGAAAATTATAGAGGAAAATAACAAAAATCAATAGACAATCGGAAATTACAACTTTTGTTAATGTGGAGTAGAACTTATTCCTGTATCGACAACTGTGTGTGTCTCTCTCTCTCTCTCTCTCACTCTTTCTCTCTTTTTATCTCTCTTTCTCTCCTTTTCTTTTTCTCTCTCTCTCTCTCTCGCTTTCTTCTACTCTCTTTTAGACATTTTACTGTGTGTAATTTACTAAATTATATTCCTTGGTCCAGTTAGATTATTTTCTGGTTTTCTTCAATTTTTGCAATAAGTTTTAGGACAGAAGAAATAAAAATGGAATAATGATTTAAAATCAATTTAAGTTGCTTTATGGGAATATATTTAGATGTTTTTTGGGATTATGGTAACGATGAGAACAAAGTTGTCAAAGGCTTAGACGTCAACGTCTGAAATTTACGTATTACATTTTGAAAAAGTTATAAAAAAAAAAAACAGATACTATCGCACGAAACCCATTTCCATTTGCAGAACTCGATATGTTTGAAATATTTGAAAGGCCGCCGGCCGATCCCACACGGCTGTTTCTCTCCTCTAGTCCTTGGCCCATGCTCATTATAGTGTCTACCTATTTACTCTTTGTGCTTAAGCTGGGACATCAGTGGATGGCCCATCGGGAACCCTTTGATCTGCGAGCCGTACTCAAGGTGTACAATCTCACACAAATCGTGTACAACGGTGTGACTTTCACAGCTGTAAGTGAGATCTGAGATATCTATTGAATATTATACAACATTTTCAGGGAATTTACTATCTGCTTGTGCTGAGTCCGCATCAACTCAACTGTCTCGCTATAATGCCCGAGGAGCATCCATTCAAGAATATGGAGCGTCTGATGTCTTATGCGTATTATATCAACAAGTATATCGATTTGTTGGACACCATTTTCATAGTGCTCCGCAAAAGCTATAGGCAGATATCATCGCTGCATCTGATCCATCATTTGTATATGCCCATAACTGGCTACTTTGTGATACGGTTCAATGGCTATGGGGGCCATCCCATTATCACGGGCCTTCTCAATCTCTTCGTGCACGTCGTGATGTATAGCTACTACTACATCTCATCGCAGATACCGGCAATCAAGAGGAGACTCTGGTGGAAGCAGTACATTACCATGCTGCAAATGCTGCAGTTTGTGATTATCTTTATCCACAGCATTTGGACACTATTGCAGCCCAATTGTGAAGTATCTCGGGTGTTAGCCTACACGGTTCTGGGCTCGTCAGCTACCATGTTTACCATGTTTACCAACTTCTACATGCACGCCTACATATTGCCAAAGAGACATAAAAACGCTAAGTTGAAATAGCCATTCTTCTTCAGGCTTTCTATTAAACGAACATGTGTATTGAATTCGAAATAGATTAACCGAAAATTGTTTACAAATTCGCATATTTGTCAGAAATTCAAGTATTATGTGTAATTTTAACTATTAAAACATTTAACCAGATTCGGCAGAACTTTATATGAATATATTTAATAATTTTGTTTAATATTTTCCATTTTCCATTTCACGTTTCTTTTTCCCTTTTGCGCCAAAATTCAAAGTACATAATTGTTGTGAAGGACAAATAAAGCTAGCAGTCGTCAAGCACTTTTTTTTATAAGAACTTAAGATATAGTTGAAACTCAGACGCGCAATAACAAACTATTTTTTGAAACAGATGCCAGTACTTATTTATTCAGATTGATGGTAGATACCTTATAGTTTGTGGGATATGCTAACATACATAGGCACTCTGAAAAAAAACATCCGGAATTCTAGACAACCATCATAAAATGAAAAGGTGAAAAAGTTTCTGCTTTTCAGAAACAGTTTCTAGATGAAAGTCTTCTTTATATTTTTAAAATATATGTTTTTCAATAACAGAAAATAATTATAAAAATTAGAAATGCACTCAAAATGCTTTCTGAAATTTAGAAAATAGTAATTGTATTTACTTCCTCAACTGCTGTGTCAGGGTAAAGCTGTTGTCTACTTCATTATAAGCTATCTAGAAAAGGTTAATACCATAATCATAGAAATAACAGTCTGGAATTTAGAAAATTGGTTTTTAACGAAAGGAAAACCCCGAGTTTTCGGAAAGACCTTTAGTTCCAGAAAAACATGTTTTGTTAAAATTTTTTCTTATCACTAAAAGTGTGATGCTTTTCTAAAATTCAGCGACACTTTTCTAGCACATTCATCAGCAGAGTGTGAAGAAATGAGTTTTTGGTTCTATTCAAAATAAAACAATTGAAATTAATACATATAAAAATGCGAAAACATGTATTTTAGATTTGAAATAACATTTCCGTTTTACACACAAATGATGCTCTCATCTAAAACAATGTTTGTATATTCTTCGAAATCTTGGCATTGAGAGCATGCCCTTTAGCAGAGCGCACAACAACAAAAATGTTTCCTACTAAAAATGCAAAATGTAGCAATTAAGGCACATGAAGACGACAAATGTGACAAAGGCCCAAGTACTTATGTAAGTAAAAGATGCTGCTTGGCACAACTCTCACAACACAGGCAAACAGCAAACGACTTGCGCACTCAAAAGATGAAAATACATAAAACGGAGCCTCAGCAGCCCATAAAAGAAACCACATTGTGCCAGGCCGCACTTAAAAGCCCAACCTCTCCTCAAACGTGGCATGTGGGGACAAAAGTCTTTGGTCTCTCAGCGAAATGCCATAAAAATTGCAACATAAAAATTAAACCACTAAACGCAGCAAAATTGCTGGCTTTGGGACGCTGATAATGTGCACAGTTCAGCTTAGTTCAGTGGTTCTCTTACATAACCTTGCACTGAGTTTCATACATTATCGAACAACATTTGACCCGAGAAAATGTGTTTTTATAAATAATGAATCTCAAAATGCAAAGTACTTAAAAATTATAATGATTTTATAAGTTATCAATTTTAAAATAAATGAAACATCATCAAAAATTAATTCAGTTTCGACTATTTTCAATAATTTTATTAAAGTATCCCAAATTCCAAAGCTCTTAAAAGTTAACAAAAATTATTTATCCTTACCTATTTTAAAATAAAGCATTCTAGGATGTTCCAGTTTCGATTTTAATAATAAATAAATATTAATTTTAATATTGAATCTCAAACTCCTAAGTATTAAAAATATTAAAAATTTAATAGAAATTATTTAATTTTATCAATATTAACTTAAATAGATTTTTTCATCATAATTAAAATATTTGTTTAATTTTTTCGAATTATACAATTTTATATTTATAAATTAAATCAAATTATTTCTTCTCTGAAGTTATGACTTCGTAAATTATCTAATTGAATAATTTAAAAAAATTGCATTATTTTATAAAAAGGAGTTACTCTGGAAAGGGTATATCGTCTTCGGCATTCCGTATTGAAGTTGCTACTATTTCTTTTGAATTTTATTTGTCGACATGACTTTGACTTTGGAGTTTTTAAAGAGTGCAGCAAACAGTTCATAAGGCAGCGACCCCCAGTTAGTTATTTACTGCATTTGTTGTTGTTTTTATTATGTGCAGTCACCCTCACGTTGAGCGTGCAGCTGTTGTGTATATTGTGGGATTTGCTAATGATATTCAATAATATTAATAATACGAGTACATGAGCAAATTTCGAAATATCGCATAAAAAACACTTGGAGCGAACGCGCTGGGTTTCAACATTTCAGGCATGCTTCGATTGCGCCTTTAGAATTTAATGTGCTTATAATGCCGCCTGCTGCCACTTGAGCCCATTTCCATTCCCATATCTACACACATTCCCTCCCCCCACACTCCTCCCAATTTTCACAATTTTCAATCTTGAACCCGATGCGAATTCGCATCCGAATCGTCGCACACACGTTCACGTAATTCTATGCACAACCCTCGTCGCAATTGCTGCCTCTTTAACGGCAAATGATGTCAATTCCAATGCGTGGCAACCAACCCCACTACCCCTCATATTTACGGACCAACCCCCATTTTGGGTATCTGTAAAAATGCTCATCGCGTTTTTCCATTTCTATCAAAAATTGAACTTAATTGGTGCGTGAAGTGTGCGCACTGAGAGAATTTCAGTCAATGCTGCCTGGCAACTATAACAGTTACCAGGACATTTACACACACACACACGCACACACATACAGTCACACACGCACACGACGGGCCTTAAAGCCAAAAAGACTGGCTAAGTCTTATTATAATTTGCTAGAAGCCAAGATCAACAAACAAATTGGACAGCATCTCACATACGAGGGCGACTCAAGCAAACTCAATTTTGGCCAGATTCCCAGATTACCTTACCAGAACACATTCTTAACATAATGAAAAATATTGGAATTATACAGAAATGATGGCGAAATTTTAAAAAAAGTTTAGTTTTTGCGAAAAATCTGACCTAAAGATTTATAAAAGTTTAGCATAAAAACAAATGAAATCTCACTGCATTAAAAATATATATTTTTAATAGTATTTTGAAGACTTTCAACAGATGAAAATAACACTTAAATATATTTTTTATATTTAATAATTTATATTAATTTAGTAAATTGAAAACAAGCAGTTCCTAAATCTAGAACTACTCAAAAACAAAATCGTCGCAGAAATGAAAAAATTAAATTCATTTGTTAAGTTAATATTTATCTATTTATTTTTGAGAATTTCTCTTTGATTTTTAACTGATTTATTTAATACTTGAAAGAAGAAATAGTGCGTAGGGAAATGACAATATCTGAGACAAGAGTTACTCGAAAAATTATTGATTAAATATTTATTTATTTTCACTTATTTTATAATTGAAGGCAGAAATAGGTTTCTTAAAGGCGTAAGGATAAACACGACGATCTTAAAATGCTCTCAAGAAACTTAAATTTAAGAGTCTGGCATATCATCAAATGATGAAGGTGCAAATAATTATTAAATAAGTTTACGAACTATTTTCTTAAACTGAAGAGTACAGAGAAAAACTCAAGCACAAAAAACACTCAGAACGTTTTCAAATTTTAGGGGAAACACTCAAATTTAATATTCAAGTATATGGTTTGACAAAGTGACCCTCGTACTCCGCATCATGCCTAGACAGGCATCCGAGCTGATTAGCATAAATTCGTCTATGTCTATGTTACTGGAAACGTTGTCGACTTTTGTCGTTGTTGTTGTTGTCGTTGTCGTCTTTTGTCAACGTGTCTTGCATAGCAAGCAAAAAGTTTAGCAGTCAAATGCAGACAGGCACGGACTTGTAGTAGGATCTTGGGCTTGGCATTTTGCTTTGGGGCTGCATTGCTTTTGGTTTTGGTTTCGGTTTGGTCTGGTTTGGTTTGGCTTGGTTCGGCTTGGCCTGGCTGCATGGCATGGAAGGAAACATGTGTCACTGAGGGCTGTCTACTTATTGCACGACTAATGTCAGTTGCACTGGGCTGCCTGTGCTGCCTGGGTTGCCTGGACTGGTGGCGTGGCAGTCAACAAAAGGTAGCAAACTTCGTGGCACAAAAAGCCTTTTAAACTGCAATATGCAGCTGATGACATTTCTTTGAAAGGGTGTGCGCCAGAACAGATGAAGAGCAGAGCAGAGGAGAGCAGAGCAGTGCGCAAAGCACACTCACTGAAACTGGGCTGTGGTTTGCCATTCAAGCGCAAATTATTTCCAAGCCGCTGACAACATTCGCTGGGTGAAGGACGTGCCCTGCTGGCAATTCCTTGCCTAAGTAGTTTCACAACTTTGTCTGCCTTCCATTCAAAATGGATTCATTCATTTGGCAGGTTCTCTCCTTCCCAGCCACTCGCCCTCTTTTCTAATACTGCTCGGCATTTTGCATTACAATGGAAAGAAAGACACACAGAGTGAGACAGAGAGAGAGAGAGAGAGACACAGAAAGAGAGATGGAGACAGTCTGCTGCATTATCTCACGCCTTGCATCGATTTCTTAGGCTTGGCCAACGCCTTGGTTTTGCCCCAGCCTCTTGGGGATAACTTTTCAGCACGGCCGGCAATCTAATTAGCGTAGTTTGTCTTTGGCCCCGAAGTGGCCTCCAAAGGCATTTTGTATGAGTTTGTTGTCAATTTCTTTTGTTTTATTTACTTTTTATGTGTGCTTCGCAGACAAAGTTCAGCAACAACTTCTAATCATATTTTAGTGCAGGCCAACTAATTGTGAATGCGGTTATTGCCTGCTCACCAATGTGTTGTGTGTTTGACAGACAGACAGACAGACAGACAGTCAGTCAGACAGACAGACAGAGTAGGCAGACAAACAGTAAAAACAGCAGAGCAATTTACACCTCGACTCTGTAAAATTCACAACACACTGTAAAATTGATGTTTCTGCTATTGCACTGACTATCAAATGCTCTAAACTAAATATCTATAAATAAAATTAAAAGTAACTCATTTGAGTTGAAATATTAATTGTAATTTATATATAAATGTAATACAGTTAATATTATTAACTAAGTAACCATGCTAATTATCACTAAGCAGTTTCTTCTGGACATAACTTTTGAGTATGATTTGCCTTTTTTCTGGGTTTCCATATCCCTTGCAATAAGTGTTCGAATATTTTACATTTTAATTTCCCTTTTTTATTTTTCTTTTCATTTCAAATTTTAATTTGATTATGAACTTTTAGTTTTAATTAATTTCATTTGTAACTTCATTTTAATTTAAAATTTGTATTTTAAAACATTTTTTTGCGGATTATTTTTTGTTCAAAACTAGACCAGATAATAAATTAACATGAACAATTGGTAATAAATTATATTTTTTCATTAATAATAATTGAAAATAGCCGATAAATTAAAAATTTCAAAGTAAATCATTTTGAAAACGGATGCAGCATGAATATATATACAAATAAAACATTAAGATATTTAAACACATAAATATATATATAGAGATTTTATAATACTGTACATTAGAAGCACATTTTGGCAAACAAGACATGTTTCGCCTCAAATTATAGGGTATAGTCAGCACTCTAAAGACGTGTTAATGAAGCAGATATGCGGGCCAGAACTCGGGACAAGTCGTGGTCGTGGTCTTGGTCGTGGTCGTGGTCTCTTTGGTCTTACTCCTCATCCTTGTCCTCATCGTCTTTGTTGAGGCTGAATGAATTTGTATAAGTTGCAAATCATGTTGACTGACGAGACTGCTGCAAATATGTCTGGCACAGGGATCGGCATTGGTTAGTACGCAAAAGTTTTCAAAGTGTTGAGGAGTGAAATATATTGCGGCAAACATATTATGAGAAATGCCATAAAGGGGAAAGATCGGAAAGAGACGAAATGGGGAGAGGAGGCCGGGTTGCTTTGCCTGTTCTACTAAATCAACATCATTAAGTTTTTCTGTTTATAAAGAAAACACTCGAGCATTGGTGCGAAGTCTGTTGCCTTTTTTTTTTTTCTTCAATTTTATTATTTCTGTTTGCATGTTGGATTGTTGTTCGGTTGTTCGGTTGTTCAGTTGTTCAGCTTATTGCTGGGTATTTGCAGATGCCAATGATGCCGATCTGTGTTATCTTAGGCTGGTTTGATGCCGCTGCTGCTGCTGCTGCTGCTGCTGCATGTAAGGAAGTATCGTCACTTGGCACTTGGAAAATAAAAAGGGTTACAGCTCAAAAGCACACACAAATTAGTAGTGAACCTCGAACAGTTGACTGCAAATACATTGTAAACTATTTGTTTAGCCATTTTGAGCGAACCCGGCCAACTGCAACACACAAGTTGCTCACTCGCTTAGTCGAGCTGCAGAGTTGAGGAGGCAGGTGGCAGGTGGCATAGCCATTATGTATGTCGAACGACGATGCCCAAATAAAATGTGAAAGAAAAGAGAACAACAACAAAGTCACGAAATTGTTTATACAATATATAAGAGAGCCTTTAACGTGCCACGCAACGAGAAACAGCAAAAGTAACTTAAAGATACAAATAACAAGATTTCAACGTGCCAGGAATGCTTTGACTTCGACATTGGATTCCGTCTGCACAGGGCAGGATGTGAATATAGCTCTGCTTCTAGTGCACACACACACACGCAAAACACACAAACACACTTGCACACTTGCGCACACACACACACACTTGCACATCAATATGAATAGATACTCGTAATGCTCAAGTATGCTGCTCAAATTACAAGCGGAGCAAATGTTTAAATACTTGAGTGCCCAACACAAGCATCCGAGCGCAAATTAACTTTTACTTTACTTTACTTTACTTTACTTTACTCCCCCCTTTCCACTCATCATGTGTGTGTGTGTGTGTGTGTCTTCCTCTTTGGTGTTGCCCTGCTTTTTGTCAACACAACAATTCACTTAAGACACTGTCGACGACAGTTGCCAGTTTCAGTTGGCAGTTGCAGTTGCCTCATTGCCAGTTGCAAGCTGTCAGTTTAGTTGTTGCTGCTGCTGCAGCAGCAGCAGCACATGGTGGCAGATAGACAAACAGACAGACAGCATCAGCCCACTCAAAGGGCGCCAGCTAGACTGAGATCTGTGGACACTTTTTACCAATATTCACCCTTTGTCATTTCAGTTTAGAGCTTCAGAATTCAAATTCAGTTTGCTTTGCGATTTATTTTATCAGCATAGTAAAATATACATTTATTTTTTACCACAATATAATTTGAATTATTCTTTGTATTCACCTTTTTGAGTTCTCTACGCTGATTGCAATAGATTTTGTCACTTCCAATTATCATCAAAAGAGAACAGCTATTTAATGCCAATCTTAGATTTTATTTTTAAATTTAATTTATATATTTGTTATTACTTAAATATTTTTTAGTAGATTTAGGCATATATTTAAATTTACATTTTTTATTTATTTTTTGTTTAGTTTATATTTGTATGCTAACTTAGAAAGTAAATAAACAACTCGATTAGTACATATTTTCCATTTAGTAATGCAATTTGTCCACAAATTGAAATTGTCAAGTTAGAATCGATTTTAGATAATGAAGAAGTATAATTTTCCTTAATATTCTGTTATTTAACAATATTATTTCCATATTATAAATCGAATATGAAATTTGTCTAAAGAAATTATTGAATTTAAATATAAATTATAGTTTTAAAAATATACAAATTTTCTAGCGTCAGCTTTTACTTTTACTTCTAATTAAATTAGTTTTAATCCAAATTTGGATGAATGAATAAATACAATTTAAAATCGTCTTATTTGATAGGGTCTAGTGTTGCTGCAGCGCCCTCTGTCGGTAAGAATAAGCGGCAGCATAGCAAAGCGCAGTACTGCGGCACTTTATGACAAATCGAATGCACTTATAACAGTTATTTGGTACTGCATACTTTCAGGCATATTTTTAGCACTCATTTTAAAGTTTCGAAAATACAATAAAAAATAAAATAAATATAAAAAAACCGAAATAAATTTAGATACAATACTTGTAATAATTTGCAAGCTTAAATTACAGCCAATAAGACGTAAAATAAGATTAGAAGGTTTAAAGCTAATATAGACATTATATATATATATATGTATTGTCTGTTTAATGCTAAAACTTATCAACAACGGACAAATAAATCATATACCTTGCATAGCAAAATATCTTTTAAGAGCAAAACTTATTTATTTTTGAGTGTTCTATGCAAGAACTTCTAGGCTGTAAAAATATCCAATATGCTCAACACTTTTTCCATATTAATAAGTAAAAAAAAACTATTTAAATATTTTTCTTTAAGATAAGTAACTGATTCATATCAATGTTTTATGCATTTTTGAAATAGTCACTAGTAAACACAGTGGAAAAGCTCACTTTTAGAACGTTTAAAAAATATATAGATATATATTTTTAACATATTCCTTTTATTTGTTGTTACTGACTTGTGAATTCACATTTTTATCAGAAGATGACAATTTTTAATTGACACAGGAAAATATTAAATTATCTGCAACATCTTAACACATTATCAGAATTTAGGGGAAACATTCCAATTGCCTAAAAAAACATCAAAGCAAATTGGATAGATGGATTAATTGGCATTCAGCTGCAACTCATCGGAATACATTTCGAAAGTGCGCCTAAGATTCTTGAGCAGCGGCAAATCGCGAACGGAGCGCACTCCGGAGGGATCGCTGCCCGGAAGCACCGCCTCCAGGAGAATGGGAACAATCTGTTCGCCGACGGACTGAAAGAGTTGGGCTATCTTGATAATGGTGGCGGGATCGGGCAAACCCGGAATGCCAGCACGTTCCCCCATCGAATTATTGGCGCCGGCATCGCGACGACGTCGTTGTGCCTCCTCCGAATCCTCGACGGTCTCCTCCGACGAAGAGTCATCGTCATCGTCACCGCCATCGCCATCGCCGTTTTCCTGCATTCAAATTGATATATAATTTTGATTAAGTCGAGGATGAGTCTGGACTTACCTTAGGCCTCGCCTCAACCGTAAGGCACAACTGCAAGAGCAGAATTAATCCTGCAAAGATCAACAGATGCCTCAAATGAATGCCCATTTCGCTGTTCGAACTGCTTAAAAAACACTTTTTGCCTTCCCATTTATATGCACGAGTTTTGATGGCTCTAATTGCGAATTGGGTTTGCATGTCACTAAATTGGCCAATTTCAAATATTTCAAATGCAAATTGAGAGCTGCACGCGCTAACTTTGGATAAAACAAAAACTCCGCAAATTTTAGTAAACTTTACTTTCAGAAAGTAAAATTCTACAATTTATGACGATGGCTTTCTAAAAACTATTTCTAAATTTCCGGGTGTTTTTTTGTTCTTAAATTTACCAAAAAAAATATGTCTTATTTCCCGTGATATTTGCTTTCTATGTGTGTACACTGAAGAATTCTTATTAAATCCGAGCTAGTATATTTAATTACTTGTTCTTGAGATTTAGAAAGGATTTATTCTAAAAAATGTGGCTTGCATTTATATTTTTTAGAATTTAGCGCAAGTCTTTCTAAATTTTAAAAATGTTTTCCAAATATTCAAAAATTATTTTTAAAAGATTTCTATAAGTTTCTAACTTTAATGCGGCTAACCAAAATTTGGGGCGATTATTTTTCTGAGTGTGGCAAAGAGGTCAGAAAACCAAGTGCACTTGAAAGTACCAAGAAAAAAGTTTTCTTCAACTGTTGTTGGCTGTTGTCTGCCAGCTTTTTCGCTTTTGGTCATGGAATGCGCCAGCGAGTGCAGTTTTTTATGTGGTCAAGCAGCAGCCGAAGAACAAAAACTCAAATTGGCCAAGTTGGTCAGTGAAAAAGATGCGCCTCCGAGATCAGGTATACGCTGCTTTAGTCAGTCTGTGGCCGGCAGCTGCCGCTGGCACATAAATTGTAATTTAAACTTGCCTCCTCGCAACGTTATGGAAGTATATTGTTATTAAATCAAACGCGCGGCAACAACAACAACAACAGCAACCAACTTGATTGGGTATCAAGAGTTGCGAGATGGAGCCTCGTCGGCAGGCTGAGCCCGGTTGCAGTTTCAGTTTTGATTGAGATCCGCCTGCAGAAAGTCCACTTCAGTCCAGTTCAGTCCGCACTGAACGACCGGTTAAAGAAACGCACAGAAAAAGTGTTTTTTTTTTTCCAGCAAGTGAAATTTAATACCAAGATATTATAACGCACCAGCTTCTGTGAAAACTAGTGAACAAATTTAGTTCAAAATTACAATTATCTTACAGTTTTAGCTTATACTTTTTGGCTAATACTAGTTAAATAACTACGCGCAAGGTGCTTAAAAATGAATCTTCTATCGCGCCTCAAACGCATCGGAGCTGCTAACAAGGTGGATCACATTTTTTCCAGTATTTTTTTTAATAGTTAAAACAACATATTATAATATTTTCTTATTTATTATTCATTATTATTTTTAAACGTCATTTAAATTTAAGCAATTTCCTGTGAAATGCTGGTATATAACAGTCAAACACTTTTTATAACACTTTCGCTCATAATTATGTTTCAAACATACACAAAATTGTTATAATCGATTTAAATGTTTACCGCGAACTTTACTGGCGTTGCCAGACTAGGCATTACTTAACATAATGTAGCCATAACAGATTTGTTTCTGATACTAAGAAGTTGACTCGATTGTTGCTCGAGATTAATATTAATAAATAATTGTTATTAATATTACAGACCACGGTGACGCTGCCCATTACAATTGCTGGTAAGTTTAAGGTAATTTAAATTATACATTTTGTTTGTGACCAATAAAAATTGAAAGTAAACAGCAAACATAAACTGTTGAAGCAACATTTTAGCAAATGTTAACGGCTCACTGTTAACAACAGTTCACCTTGTGTGAATGTGTCGACGCTGCTATTTTAGCTAACATTTTCAACAGAGCCCATAGATGTATTAAAACTATTTTTTTCCATCAAATCGCACAGTTGTCGCACAAAAGGAGGAAGCATCAGTGAAAACGCCAGAAGTTTATAAAGTAATTACCGAAGAAAAATTGCCAAACACAATTAGCAGAAATATTCAGGAAGGTATGTATTTATTATTTTGTCTGATGTAATAAAGTTCGCACATTTCTGCATTAGCAAGAAAAACATAATTAATGCTAAATTCTTCTAAGCTGCGTGTGTATGTATGTGTCTATGTATGTATTTGGGTCCTTATCACAGACTGCGCAAAGATAAAGAAAATGTGTTCCACTTATTGATTTTCCATACAAATAATAATCAAAAAAAAAAAACATTGTGTCAATCCAACAGAGCCCAAAGCGTGTGACGTCAGCAATGCATAAATGTTGAGTAGCAAAATCTCTTATTCAAAGTAGAGAGTTTTAAATGACCAAAAAAAATTAACAGAATGAGCTTTAAATGGATTTGATTGAAGCTAAAGAAATATGTGTGGCATTTTCTTTCACATTCCATTAAAATGCTTCACCTAACCTCGAACACGAGAAATGCACGCAACAATCTTTCTCAGAGGGCAGAAAAAAAACCACACACACACAGATTGAGCTCAATTGATGCTGATGAATGATAATTTTTTGTTAAAATACCTTCGCTTGCTTTGGTGGTGTAGCTTAATTTTATCGTTGGGTTGTATATATATATTCGTACAATAGATCAGCATTAATAGACGTCTAATCGAACGAGTATATTATATAATAAATATCAGTTTAAAATTAAAGCACAGTTTACAAAAAAAAAAAAAAAAGTTATCGACTAAAAAACTCTATATAAAAACTAGTAAGAATGTTAAAGTCGAGTGAGCTCGGCTTTGATATACCCTGTTTTATTGCCAAATTTCCGCCTAAAAAGTTTTGCACCCAAATGTAAGCAGCTGTGCAACTGCACTCGTTTCTTATAGCAGGCATATAGACTGCAGAGTAAAAAAAGCAATGCAGCGCATATTATTAGTCATAAGCCAGAACTGACCTAAATAAGTACACGCAAGAGTAGGCAACGGGGCTCTGCCATCTCTTTCTCACACATGCGCTCGCATATTTATGCACACTTGCTTGCGGCTGCAGATAGAAATGAGAATACGGCTCTTGATCCTGTTCAAGAAAATATACTTTATAGGATCGGATATGCTTCACTCTGTCTGTTATACACATTTTGCACAAAACCAATTTTTAATGGGTTAAGGGTATAAAAAAGGGATCAAACAGGACGCAAAATAAATGTTTACTCTCTCTGTTGATCTGTGTAGATTCTGTGAGCAGCTATTCGACGGTGTCAAAATATGAACTTTGACATATTTTGACTGCAGCTAACCACAAACCATATATATATATTTCACAAATCTAAAAAACCATTTAAATGAATTGTACTCACTAGTTTTGCCAGTGCATTTCAGCAAATTTAATCTTAACTAATCTATCTTCTTTGTTGCTTGCTCTAATCAGCAGCTTCATCCGTTGAAATGGTGAAGGAAGAGAATTTTGTTGATGGCGCCGACGAGGAAATGTTGGGCGTGGGCGGCAACTTAGCCGATGAAAAGCTAGCCGATCGACGCGATGAGGTGAAATTCATCAAGGGGGATCAGCAGAATGGCGATGCCAAGATCGACATTGGTAATCTGAATGGCAAGCCGGTAAGTGATAATGTTAATTATATTTAATATGAATCGAATAAATATATATTCTCACAACAGGCCTTTACTGGGATGAGCAAGGAGGAGCTGCTAAAGTATGCCAATGATCCGTTTTGGGTGCGTTTGCGTTGGATCTTCTTTGTCGGTTTCTGGGCCATTTGGGTGGGCATGTTGGTTGGCGCCATCCTGATCATTGTGGGTGCCCCGAAATGTGCTGCCCCCCAACCGTTGCCTTGGTACAAACGTGGCCTGCACGCCAAGTTCGGCAGTGTGGATGCTGTCAAGGCGGAAGATGTGCAAGCTGCAGAGAAATTGTTTGCATCTGGTGCAATTTATGAATTGCCCGCAGCGCAAACCTACGATGTTAAGAAACCCGATGTGGAGGCACAGATCCAGCGACTAGTCGATCTCTATAAATCATCGGATGTGAAAGTGGTGCTCGATCTGACACCCAACTTTGTGCACAACAATTCGCAATTGCTGCTCGATGCTTTGGCCGATAAGGAGAAACGTAGCGCCCTCGTCTGGATCAATGCCACCGAGTTGCCCAACAATTGGAAAAAGGTGGGCGGCAACACAACGGCCTGGGTCCAACTGGAGGCTGGCAGCTATCTGCTCTCCCAATTCGAGGAGGGCAACTATGACCTGAAGATGAACTCGACGCTGGTGCGGCATGAGTTAGGGGAAGTGCTCAGGCATTTGATTGGCCTGGGTGTCCATGGCTTCCGGCTGAAGAACACCAAGTTCTTCCTGATCAACGACGATCTCAAGGATGAGGGCATCTCACCCACACAACAGCAATTCAATATGGTCGATTATGGCTTCTATACACATACACAGACCACATTCCGGAACGGACTCGGCGATGTGCTCTACGATTATTTGGCCATGGTGAAGAATATATCGGAAGATGCTTTCCTCTCCGTTGCCGAGGATATTATACAGCCGCAGGCTTATGTGCTGAATGAAGCAGGCGGCGCATTGGGCATTGATTTGCCCATGTATGGAGATTTTGTGAAAGCGCTTAGCTCACCCAAGCAGGCAAACAAAATGACGCTGCTGCAGCAGCTGCAACAGGTGTTTATCGAGACGGGCAACAGCAGCTGGCTGCAGTGGAACTTTGCAGATGTCCATTTGGACACCACTTCGCATCCCTCTGCTTTGGCACTGTTCATGTCCCTGCTGCGTGGCGTTCCTGTTGTGCCCGTTGATTCCATTGAGTATTCGGGTGTCAGCCGAGGTACCTACAGCGAGATCCAACAAATGCGTCTATCGCCCTCCTACATGCACGGCGAGATGCAGATCTATGAGGCCAATCAGCTCATCGCCTACTCCAGGTAACATTTATCATATATATATATATATGTATATGTTTGATGACTACTTCATCTGCTAACTAATCATCTCTTCTCTCTCTCTCTCTGTGCTAACAATTGAAGGCAAAGGTATATCGATCATTTAGTTAAAACAATTGAAAAACATAATCTTATTTGACGTCCATTTTTTTCTGAGTGCAGATTTCAGATATTAGCCTCACCCTAATAGGAATTATAGCTCTAAAATATTTAAATGCATAGAATATTTGTATAGACTCAAACTGGTTTCTAATTTAGCAAATGATCCCCAATTTACAATATCTTATTGTACTATCATCTTAAAATTTGACTATTGTGTAGAAAATATATCCGGTTGTCGTATATATCTTATATATCCCATAGGAATTATCGGCTTAAAAATTGACTGTTGTACAGAAAACTTTGTTTCTCAATTTAATGGTGTTTCCAATTTTTGAGGATTTGAATTGAGTTTTCTTTCTTATCTTTTTTTTATAGAATCCTAACCAAACTTATACATAAATATATCCTTCAACTAGCTTCTGTTCCTTATTTGAATCACATTTTTTAGTCTCCACTCCCACATTAATTAATCTCCCCTTTTTTTTGTACAGAATCAAGTCCGGCAGTCCTGGCTACTTTGTCATCTTCAATCCGAGCGATTTGCCGCAGCGAAGCAATTTTACGGGTGAGGAGGAGCACAAGTTGCCGGAGAAAATGACCGTCTCGTACTTCAGCGAGAACTACAACGGAGATGACAACGGGAATGCCACAAAGGTGGTGCACTCGAGCAAGGTTCATCTCAATGAGCTTCTCGTCGCTCCCCATGCAACTATCATATTGACCTATGTGCCGGTCAAGAGCGAGTAAAAACTACGCCCAAAATTAAAATAAAAAATATAAATTAATATGTTCAGTGGACTTTCCCTGCCACATTTAAATGTACTCAATAAAAATATATAATCTTGCTTATTCATGGTAATATAAAGCAATTGTAAGGCACATTTTAAGAAGAAAGCTGGGTATATCAATCACATTTTATAACACTTTCGCCCAAAGTAATTTTTCAAACATTCATAAATTGTTATCGATTTAAGTTTTAGCGGTAGCTTTAATGGCGTTGCCACACTTAATACCAACTAACATAGTGTAGCCACCACAGATTTTTTCAGCCACTAACGGAAGTCGACTCGATTGTTGTTCGAGATTATTATTAACAAATAATTTTATAGCAGGCCTCGTTCGCGCTGCTCATTACTGTTGCGGGTAATTTTAATTATGCATTTTGTATGTAACCAATAATAATTGAAAGTAAGCAACAAGAAAAAAATGTTGAAACAGCATTTGAGCAAATGGTAACCGACCACTGTTAATAACAGATCACCGAGCGTTAACGTTGTCGACACTAGTATATCAGCTAACATTTTCAACAGAGCCCATAAATGTATTAAGTGAAATACCGGAAGTTTATAAAGTAATTGCCCAAGAAAGTTTGCCATCCACAAAGAGCAGAAATGTTCAGAAAGGATGGTATTTAATTTGTAAAGACAGCATTTAACATTTGTCTAGTGTAATAAAATTCGCAAAATTCTAATTTACAAAGAAAAACGGTATTAATCCAAAATTCAGCTGATCTGTGTTTCACATAACTAATTCATACTAACTATTTTTTTTTGTCTGATTGGGTTTTTTCCTGGGTTTTCTCCAATCCAAGCAACAAATGTTGGACAATTTTGCATTTAATACTCCCAAATATAAATATATTTTAAATATTTCTCATCTTTTAATATAAATTTAATTAGAAATATTACTTTTGATTTTATGTAATACATTATTGTATTTTTTTGTGTCCACTGAAATAAATAAATAAAATAATCTTTTATTTGCAAATTTCCCTTTATAAAGTGTTGCACCCAAATGCGCACTCATTTTTTTTAAGGTCGCGTCGAATATCATCATCGTCCCTTTCTCATCCAAATACTTGCAAAATGATGATTATACTATTTTTAATCATTTTTTTAATCAATAATTTTACAAAACAAAATAAATTGCTATATTTTGTTTAACGGATGCAGCCTTTGTCGGAAAAACCATTTTCCATTGTCGAATACACATTGTGTGATCAACCAACTCATTCTCAAGGAAATATAAAAGACAATTGGATTTATGTTTTGTTAAATTAAAATTGTGGTTTATTGTAAAATTTGTTGCTACTTATGAATAGTTTAACATTAGGCTTATTGATTACTTTGGCATATGATTAATTGTGATCTTTAACCAAAAGTTGTAGTCAGTCTGAGAAACATAAGGATAGCTTAATTATTACAGAGCTAGGAATGAATTTAATCAACTTCCTCCACAGTGGGTCCTGTGTAGCCACCAAAGCCGCCCGCCTGCTGACCACAGTTGGAGTTGCCCTGCGCCTGTCCTTGTCCCTGTGCCTGCTGGTGCATCTTGGTCATAATGGGGGTGCAGTGCTGGGTGAGTTCCTTCAGTTTGTGTTCGAACTCCTCCTTGTCGGCGGTGGTGTTGGCGTCCAGCCACTTGACAGTCTCGTCGCACTTCTCCAGCACAGAGGACTTGTCGCTGTCGCTTAGTTTGTCAGCAGTGGCCTGCTCCACGGCCTGTTTGACACCGAAGACGTAATTCTCGAGGCTGTTGCGTGCCAAGATGCGCTGGCGTTGCTGCTCATCCTCGTCGGCGTAGCGCTCGGCCTCGTTCACCATGCGGTCGATCTCCGCCTGCGACAGGCGGCCCTTGTCGTTCTTGATCGTAATGTTCTTCGCCTTGCCGGTGCTCATCTCCTTAGCCGCCACGTTCAGTATGCCATTGGCGTCCATGTCGAAGGTGACCTCGATCTGGGGCACGCCGCGCGGTGCTGGCGGTATGCCCGACAAATCGAAGGTGCCCAGCGCGTTGTTGTCCTTTGTAAGGGCGCGCTCCCCCTCGAACACTTGAATGGCGACGCCCGGCTGGTTGTCCGCATACGTCGAGAAGGTCTTCGTCTGCTTGCACGGGATGCGGCAGTTGCGTTCGATCAGCTTGGTCATCACGCCGCCGGCTGTTTCGATGCCCAGGGAAAGGGGCGCAACATCTACTAGGAGCACGTCCTGGATCTTGCCGCTCTGGTCGCCGCTGAGTATGGCTGCTTGGACGGCGGCACCGTAGGCCACCGCCTCGTCGGGGTTGATGGAAAGGTTGAGGCTCTTGCCGCCGAAGAACTGCTGCAGCAGGTTCTGCACCTTGGGAATCCGCGTTGATCCGCCGACGAGCACTATGTCATGGATCTGCTGCTTGTCCATCTTGGCATCGATGAGTGCCTTCTCCACTGGAGCCAGTGTGTTGCGGAACAGATCACCGCACAGCTCTTCGAACCTGGCCCGGCTCACCTTCGTGTAGAAGTCATGACCCTCGAACAGCGCGTCCACCTCAATGGTTGCCTCTGAGCTCGACGAGAGCGTCCGCTTCGCTCGCTCCGCCGCAGTGCGCAGGCGGCGCAGGGCGCGAGGATTGCTTCGCAGATCCTTCTTGTACTTGCGCTTGAACTCCTCCGCCAGATGGGTGACCAATCGGTTGTCAAAGTCCTCGCCGCCCAAATGTGTGTCTCCAGCCGTTGCCCGTACCTCAAATAACGAGCCCTCATCGATGGTTAGTATGGAGACATCAAAAGTGCCGCCGCCCAGATCGAAGATCAGCACATTGCGTTCTCCTTTGAGATTCTTATCCAGCCCATAGGCCAGTGCAGCCGCTGTCGGCTCGTTGATAATCCTCAGCACGTTGAGGCCGGCTATGTGGCCGGCGTCCTTGGTAGCCTGGCGCTGTGAGTCATTGAAATAGGCTGGCACAGTGATGACAGCGTCTGTGATGCTCTGGCCCAAATATGCCTCAGCCGTCTCCTTCATCTTCACCAGCACCATCGAGCTGATCTCCTCGGGGGAAAAGCGCTTCTGCTCACCCTTGAACTCGACGCCAATCTTGGGCTTGCCTCCATCACTGACCACCTTGAAAGGCCAGTGCTTCATGTCCTCCGCAATCTTTGAATCGTCATACTTGCGACCAATCAAACGCTTAGCGTCGAATACTGTGTTCTTGGGGTTCATCGCCACCTGGTTCTTTGCGGCGTCACCAATCAGACGCTCCGAATCTGTGAATGCCACATAGCTGGGCGTCGTCCTATTGCCCTGATCGTTGGCAATAATCTCCACCTTGCCATGCTGATAGACTCCCACGCAGGAGAACGTGGTGCCCAGATCGATT
The DNA here is from genome assembly GCA_035044025.1 of Drosophila paracracens. Classification (NCBI taxonomy): domain Eukaryota; kingdom Metazoa; phylum Arthropoda; class Insecta; order Diptera; family Drosophilidae; genus Drosophila; species Drosophila paracracens. The sequence goes on along the minus strand of JAWNMN010000401.1, from coordinate 6,191,412 downwards.
CCAATAGCTGGCATTTTTGTTGTTGTTCTTCTTGTTTGCTTGAGAATTTGAAGATGAATTTCTCTTCTTTGTTGCTTTGCTATTTGCTTGTTGATTAACAGTTAAGCACTTTTTTTTAATATTTTCTTCTTTAAACTATTTACTTTTCACTTTATTTTAGTTTAAAATATTTAAATTGTCTTGCTTTGTACTTTTAGCTTGTTCAGCTAGTTGCTTGTTTTGCTTTTGGTTGTTTGTTGTTTGTGATGTTATCACTTCGCTTGCTTGAATTGAATTGAGCCAAAGAGAAAATGCCGCCCGTATTTATACTCGAGCGCTCTGTTTTCGAAATTTCTAGATGCTCTCTTCTCGAAACGAGTCGAACGTCGCGAACCTTCCAAGCGATTTCGAATGAGCGGGAGAGAGATGGCAGGCAGATAGTGTTTGTCTGTCGACTGAGAGGGAATCAAATGGAAATGTTTCGAGTTTTCTCGAAGGTCTGGTTTGTTATGATTTGAGTAAGAGCGCGAACGACTGAGACTAACAGTTGTTTGTGTGGCTTGACCCACCCCAACAATTCTAGAAAATTCACATCGGCCTTACGGGCGTTTGCGGAAAAAGTTCATATGTATGTAGTTTATTATTAAAATTTGCTATTATTAAACATGTTTCGCTTATGGATATGCCAGTGCGAATGCTGAGTTGATTGTCTAGTTTTGGACCCCTAGATGAGTAAATTCAATAACTTGTTTTTGCACGTGAATGCTAATCTCGATGTTACCTTTTAAAGTTATTATTTTGTTTGTCACACGATTGAGTTCTGTGAACTTATTTCTATGTAAATTAATACATATGTACACTTGACTTTTTGTGCCACATTTAAATTTAGTAAATAAAAATATATAATCTGACGTTTTGCCTTTTCATCTTTACATCATTTTTTAAGCAATTTCAAACCAACTTCCATTTATTGAGCTGACATTAAAGAGGTCAGAGGTTACATTTTTGAAAGTACTGACACATATTTGGGATAATTTCCAAATATAATTTAAATATTTTGGACAAATAAGACAACCAGTGCAACTAAAAAGAAGCACCGATTACTGAATTATTTGCTAGAAGTCATAAGCAGAAAGTGTGCGAATAATTTTTCTTCTGTAATATAGGCTATTATTTGGGATATTGCTTCGCACTCTTCTCGTGCAAAGAAAACTTGGAATAACAGCTGCTAAAGTATGAAATACGAATAAATATTGGTCTGACTGTATGTGTGTAGTTAATTTAAAATAATAACTTTAAAAGGTAACAACGAGATTAGTATTCAGGTGCACAACGGGAATGCCACAAAGGTGGTGCACTCGAGCAAGGTTCATCTCAACTCGCAACTATCATATTGACCTATGTGCCGGTCAAGAGCGAGTAAAAACTACGTCCAAAATTAAAAACATATATATATTAATATGTTCAGTGGACTTTCCCTGCCACATTTAAATGTACTCAATAAAAATATATAATCTTGCTTATTCATTGTTATCGATTTAAGTTTTAGCGGTAGCCACACTTAATACCAACTAACATAGTGTAGCCACCACAGATTTTTTCAGCCACTAACGGAAGTCGACTCGATTGTTGTTCGAGATTATTATTAACAAATAATTTTATAGCAGGCCTCGTTCGCGCTGCTCATTACTGTTGCGGGTAATTTTAATTATGCATTTTGTATGTAACCAATAATAATTGAAAGTAAGCAACAAGAAAAAAATGTTGAAACAGCATTTGAGCAAATGGTAACCGACCACTGTTAATAACAGATCACCGAGCGTTAACGTTGTCGACACTAGTATATCAGCTAACATTTTCAACAGAGCCCATAAATGTATTAAGTGAAATACCGGAAGTTTATAAAGTAATTGCCCAAGAAAGTTTGCCATCCACAAAGAGCAGAAATGTTCAGAAAGGATGGTATTTAATTTGTAAAGACAGCATTTAACATTTGTCTAGTGTAATAAAATTCGCAAAATTCTAATTTACAAAGAAAAACGGTATTAATCCAAAATTCAGCTGATCTGTGTTTCACATAACTAATTCATACTAACTATTTTTTTTTGTCTGATTGGGTTTTTTCCTGGGTTTTCTCCAATCCAAGCAACAAATGTTGGACAATTTTGCATTTAATACTCCCAGATATAAATATATTTTAAATATTTCTCATCTATTAATATAAATTTAATTAGAAATATTACTTTTGATTTTATGTAATACATTATTGTATTTTTTTGTGTCCACTGAAATAAATAAATAAAATAATCTTTTATTTGCAAATTTCCCTTTATAAAGTGTTGCACCCAAATGCGCACTCATTTTTTTTAAGGTCGCGTCGAATATCATCATCGTCCCTTTCTCATCCAAATACTTGCAAAATGATGATTATACTATTTTTAATCATTTTTTTAATCAATAATTTTACAAAACAAAATAAATTGCTATATTTTGTTTAACGGATGCAGCCTTTGTCGGAAAAACCATTTTCCATTGTCGAATACACATTGTGTGATCAACCAACTCATTCTCAAGGAAATATAAAAGACAATTGGATTTATGTTTTGTTAAATTAAAATTGTGGTTTATTGTAAAATTTGTTGCTACTTATGAATAGTTTAACATTAGGCTTATTGATTACTTTGGCATATGATTAATTGTGATCTTTAACCAAAAGTTGTAGTCAGTCTGAGAAACATAAGGATAGCTTAATTATTACAGAGCTAGGAATGAATTTAATCAACTTCCTCCACAGTGGGTCCTGTGTAGCCACCAAAGCCGCCCGCCTGCTGACCACAGTTGGAGTTGCCCTGCGCCTGTCCTTGTCCCTGTGCCTGCTGGTGCATCTTGGTCATAATGGGGGTGCAGTGCTGGGTGAGTTCCTTCAGTTTGTGTTCGAACTCCTCCTTGTCGGCGGTGGTGTTGGCGTCCAGCCACTTGACAGTCTCGTCGCACTTCTCCAGCACAGAGGACTTGTCGCTGTCGCTTAGTTTGTCAGCAGTGGCCTGCTCCACGGCCTGTTTGACACCGAAGACGTAATTCTCGAGGCTGTTGCGTGCCAAGATGCGCTGGCGTTGCTGCTCATCCTCGTCGGCGTAGCGCTCGGCCTCGTTCACCATGCGGTCGATCTCCGCCTGCGACAGGCGGCCCTTGTCGTTCTTGATCGTAATGTTCTTCGCCTTGCCGGTGCTCATCTCCTTAGCCGCCACGTTCAGTATGCCATTGGCGTCCATGTCGAAGGTGACCTCGATCTGGGGCACGCCGCGCGGTGCTGGCGGTATGCCCGACAAATCGAAGGTGCCCAGCGCGTTGTTGTCCTTTGTAAGGGCGCGCTCCCCCTCGAACACTTGAATGGCGACGCCCGGCTGGTTGTCCGCATACGTCGAGAAGGTCTTCGTCTGCTTGCACGGGATGCGGCAGTTGCGTTCGATCAGCTTGGTCATCACGCCGCCGGCTGTTTCGATGCCCAGGGAAAGGGGCGCAACATCTACTAGGAGCACGTCCTGGATCTTGCCGCTCTGGTCGCCGCTGAGTATGGCTGCTTGGACGGCGGCACCGTAGGCCACCGCCTCGTCGGGGTTGATGGAAAGGTTGAGGCTCTTGCCGCCGAAGAACTGCTGCAGCAGGTTCTGCACCTTGGGAATCCGCGTTGATCCGCCGACGAGCACTATGTCATGGATCTGCTGCTTGTCCATCTTGGCATCGATGAGTGCCTTCTCCACTGGAGCCAGTGTGTTGCGGAACAGATCACCGCACAGCTCTTCGAACCTGGCCCGGCTCACCTTCGTGTAGAAGTCATGACCCTCGAACAGCGCGTCCACCTCAATGGTTGCCTCTGAGCTCGACGAGAGCGTCCGCTTTGCTCGCTCCGCCGCAGTGCGCAGGCGGCGCAGTGCGCGAGGATTGCTGCGCAGATCCTTCTTGTACTTGCGCTTGAACTCCTCCGCCAGATGGGTGACCAATCGGTTGTCAAAGTCCTCGCCGCCCAAATGTGTGTCTCCAGCCGTTGCCCGTACCTCAAACAACGAGCCCTCATCGATGGTTAGAATGGAGACATCAAAAGTGCCGCCGCCCAGATCGAAGATCAGCACATTGCGTTCTCCTTTGAGATTCTTATCCAGCCCATAGGCCAGTGCAGCCGCTGTCGGCTCGTTGATAATCCTCAGCACGTTGAGGCCGGCTATGTGGCCGGCGTCCTTGGTAGCTTGGCGCTGTGAGTCATTGAAATAGGCTGGCACAGTGATGACAGCGTCTGTGATGCTCTGGCCCAAATATGCCTCAGCCGTCTCCTTCATCTTCACCAGCACCATCGAGCTGATCTCCTCGGGGGAAAAGCGCTTCTGCTCACCCTTGAACTCGACGCCAATCTTGGGCTTGCCTCCATCACTGACCACCTTGAAAGGCCAGTGCTTCATGTCCTCCGCAATCTTTGAATCGTCATACTTGCGACCAATCAAACGCTTAGCGTCGAATACTGTGTTCTTGGGGTTCATCGCCACCTGGTTCTTTGCGGCGTCACCAATCAGACGCTCCGAATCTGTGAATGCCACATAGCTGGGCGTCGTCCTATTGCCCTGATCGTTGGCAATAATCTCCACCTTGCCATGCTGATAGACTCCCACGCAGGAGAACGTGGTGCCCAGATCGATTCCAATAGCTGGCATTTTTGTTGTTGTTCTTCTTGTTTGCTTGAGAATTTGAAGATGAATTTCTCTCCTTTGTTGCTTTGCTATTTGCTTGTTGATTAACAGTTAAGCACTTTTTTTTTAATATTTTCAACTTTAAACTATTTACTTTTCACTTTATTTTAGTTTAAAATATTTAAATTGTCTTGCTTTGTTCTTTTAGCTTGTTCAGCTAGTTGCTTGTTTTGCTTTTGGTTGTTTGTTGTTTGTGATGTTATCACTTCGCTTGCTTGAATTGAATTGAGCTAAAGAGAAAATGCCGCCCGTATTTATACTCGAGCGCTCTGTTTTCGAAATTTCTAGATGCTCTCTTCTCGAAACGAGTCGAACGTCGCGAACCTTCCAAGCGATTTCGAATGAGCGGGAGAGAGATGGCAGGCAGATAGTGTTTGTCTGTCGACTGAGAGGGAATCAAATGGAAATGTTTCGAGTTTTCTCGAAGGTCTGGTTTGTTATGATTTGAGTAAGAGCGCGAACGACTGAGACTAACAGTTGTTTGTGTGGCTTGACCCACCCCAACAATTTTAAAAATTCACATCGGCCTTAAGGTCGTTTGCGGAAAGAGTCCGGATGTCTGTAGTTTATTATTAAAATTTGCTATTATTAAACATGTTTCGCTTATGGATATGCCACTGCGAGTGCTGAGTTGATTGTCTATTTTTGGACTCCCAGATGAGTATATTCAATAACTTGTTTTTGCACGTGAATGCTAATTTTGTTGTTACCTTTTAAAGTTATTATTTTGTTTGTCACACGATTGAGTTCTGTGAACTTAAATTAACTACACACATACAGTCAGACCAATATTTATTCGTATTTCATAGCTGTTATTCCAAGTTTTCTTTGCACGAGAAGAGTGCGAAGCAATATCCCAAATAATAGCCTATATTACAGAAGAAAAATTATTCGCACACTTTCTGCTTATGACTTCTAGCAAATAATTCAGTAATCTGTGCTTCTTTTTAGTTGTACTGGTTGAGATTGCTGCAGATTAGGCTTCTAATTGCATTTCCCTTCGATTTGTTGCCAGAGTATTCGGGATTTTCATTAAAGTTCGAAAGAAAGGGCCGAGGTCAAGATTTATCACTATATTTGTCCAAAATATTTAAATTATATTTGGAAATTATCCCAAATATGTGTCAGTACTTTCAAAAATGTAACCTCTGACCTCTTTAATGTCAGCTCAATAAATGGAAGTTGGTTTGAAATTGCTTAAAAAATGATGTAAAGATGAAAAGGCAAAACGTCAGATTATATATTTTTATTTACTAAATTTAAATGTGGCACAAAAAGTCAAGTGTACATATGTATTAATTTACATAGAAATAAGTTCACAGAACTCAATCGTGAGACAAACAAAATAATAACTTTAAAAGGTAACATCGAGATTAGCATTCACGTGCAAAAACAAGTTATTGAATTTACTCATCTAGGGGTCCAAAACTAGACAATCAACTCAGCATTCGCACTGGCATATCCATAAGCGAAACATGTTTAATAATAGCAAATTTTAATAATAAACTACATACATATGAACTTTTTCCGCAAACGCCCGTAAGGCCGATGTGAATTTTCTAGAATTGTTGGGGTGGGTCAAGCCACACAAACAACTGTTAGTCTCAGTCGTTCGCGCTCTTACTCAAATCATAACAAACCAGACCTTCGAGAAAACTCGAAACATTTCCATTTGATTCCCTCTCAGTCGACAGACAAACACTATCTGCCTGCCATCTCTCTCCCGCTCATTCGAAATCGCTTGGAAGGTTCGCGACGTTCGACTCGTTTCGAGAAGAGAGCATCTAGAAATTTCGAAAACAGAGCGCTCGAGTATAAATACGGGCGGCATTTTCTCTTTAGCTCAATTCAATTCAAGCAAGCGAAGTGATAACATCACAAACAACAAACAACCAAAAGCAAAACAAGCAACTAGCTGAACAAGCTAAAAGTACAAAGCAAGACAATTTAAATATTTTAAACTAAAATAAAGTGAAAAGTAAATAGTTTAAAGAAAATATTAAAAAAAAGTGCTTAACTGTTAATCAACAAGCAAATAGCAAAGCAACAAAGAAGAGAAATTCATCTTCAAATTCTCAAGCAAACAAGAAGAACAACAACAAAAATGCCAGCTATTGGAATCGATCTGGGCACCACGTTCTCCTGCGTGGGAGTCTATCAGCATGGCAAGGTGGAGATTATTGCCAACGATCAGGGCAATAGGACGACGCCCAGCTATGTGGCATTCACAGATTCGGAGCGTCTGATTGGTGACGCCGCAAAGAACCAGGTGGCGATGAACCCCAAGAACACAGTATTCGACGCTAAGCGTTTGATTGGTCGCAAGTATGACGATTCAAAGATTGCGGAGGACATGAAGCACTGGCCTTTCAAGGTGGTCAGTGATGGAGGCAAGCCCAAGATTGGCGTCGAGTTCAAGGGTGAGCAGAAGCGCTTTTCCCCCGAGGAGATCAGCTCGATGGTGCTGGTGAAGATGAAGGAGACGGCTGAGGCATATTTGGGCCAGAGCATCACAGACGCTGTCATCACTGTGCCAGCCTATTTCAATGACTCACAGCGCCAAGCTACCAAGGACGCCGGCCACATAGCCGGCCTCAACGTGCTGAGGATTATCAACGAGCCGACAGCGGCTGCACTGGCCTATGGGCTGGATAAGAATCTCAAAGGAGAACGCAATGTGCTGATCTTCGATCTGGGCGGCGGCACTTTTGATGTCTCCATTCTAACCATCGATGAGGGCTCGTTGTTTGAGGTACGGGCAACGGCTGGAGACACACATTTGGGCGGCGAGGACTTTGACAACCGATTGGTCACCCATCTGGCGGAGGAGTTCAAGCGCAAGTACAAGAAGGATCTGCGCAGCAATCCTCGCGCACTGCGCCGCCTGCGCACTGCGGCGGAGCGAGCAAAGCGGACGCTCTCGTCGAGCTCAGAGGCAACCATTGAGGTGGACGCGCTGTTCGAGGGTCATGACTTCTACACGAAGGTGAGCCGGGCCAGGTTCGAAGAGCTGTGCGGTGATCTGTTCCGCAACACACTGGCTCCAGTGGAGAAGGCACTCATCGATGCCAAGATGGACAAGCAGCAGATCCATGACATAGTGCTCGTCGGCGGATCAACGCGGATTCCCAAGGTGCAGAACCTGCTGCAGCAGTTCTTCGGCGGAAAGAGCCTCAACCTTTCCATCAATCCCGACGAGGCGGTGGCCTATGGTGCCGCCGTCCAAGCAGCCATACTCAGCGGCGACCAGAGCGGCAAGATCCAGGACGTGCTCCTAGTAGATGTTGCACCCCTTTCTCTGGGCATCGAAACAGCCGGCGGTGTGATGACCAAGCTGATCGAACGCAACTGCCGCATCCCGTGCAAGCAGACGAAGACCTTCTCGACGTATGCGGACAACCAGCCGGGCGTCGCCATTCAAGTGTTCGAGGGGGAGCGCGCCCTTACGAAGGACAACAACGCGCTGGGCACCTTCGATTTGTCGGGCATACCGCCAGCACCGCGCGGCGTGCCCCAGATCGAGGTTACCTTCGACATGGACGCCAATGGCATACTGAACGTGGCGGCTAAGGAGATGAGCACCGGCAAGGCGAAGAACATTACGATCAAGAACGACAAGGGCCGCCTCTCGCAGGCAGAGATCGACCGCATGGTGAACGAGGCCGAGCGCTACGCCGACGAGGATGAGCAGCAACGCCAGCGCATCTCGTCCCGCAACAGCCTCGAGAACTACGTCTTCGGTGTCAAACAGGCCGTGGAGCAGGCCACTGCTGACAAACTAAGCGACAGCGACAAGTCCTCTGTGCTGGAGAAGTGCGACGAGACTGTCAAGTGGCTGGACGCCAACACCACCGCCGACAAGGAGGAGTTCGAACACAAACTGAAGGAACTCACCCAGCACTGCACCCCCATTATGACCAAGATGCACCAGCAGGCACAGGGACAAGGACAGGCGCAGGGCAACTCCAACTGTGGTCAGCAGGCGGGCGGCTTTGGTGGCTACAACGGACCCACTGTGGAGGAAGTTGATTAAATTCATTCCTAGCTCTGTAATAATTAAGCTATCCTTATGTTTCTCAGACTGACTACAACTTTTGGTTAAAGATCACAATTAATCATATGCCAAAGTAATCAATATGCCTAATGTTAAACTATTCATAAGTAGCAACAAATTTTACAATAAACCACAATTTTAATTTAACAAAACATAAATCCAATTGTCTTTTATATTTCCTTGAGAATGAGTTGGTTGATCACACAATGTGTATTCGACAATGGAAAATGGTTTTTCCGACAAAGGCTGCATCCGTTAAACAAAATATAGCAATTTATTTTATTTTGTAAAATTATTGATTAAAAATAGTATAATCATAATTTTGCAAGTATTTGTTTTAGCCAACTTAATTTGATTCTTTTGTTTGTTTTAATTTGTTTCAATCTTTTTAACTCATTTATAAACATATATTGCAATTTGTTGATCGATTATTAGGAGGTATACAATTCTACATGTGTAAGTATGTTTAATAGAACCTATCATTAATTGATGGCTTGCACGATCAGCATGACAAGTTTTGGGTGGTTTTGTGAGGGATAGGACACATTTTGGGTACATTGGACAGATATAAACAAAAACATGAAACTTACGACTGAGTATTTTAAAAAATGTACACATGTGCAAAATAAAACAATTTAAAGTTAATTAAGAGTATGATGTGTGTGTGTGTGTGTGTATAATGTTATAAAAAAATAATAATAATAAATGTAGATATAGATTATTAAAAATAATTACAGTGAGTAGAGTAGCATTTAACAGAGGCAGCGCAAGACTTATTGTTCCGTGATCTTCCTTTGCGTCAAATACGTTGAAATATTGCAGACATCTTTTTGTATATTTAGTTTGACATTTCAATGGATCCGGACTTTAAAAAAACAACACTTACAATATAGTATGTAATTAGAGTAATTTGCGTGTGAACTGTTTACGAATCTCATAAATTTTGCAAGAATGATAATAATTTCGTTTCGTAGTTCTTATTCGATTCTAAATTGCGCAACGAATGACGCTCCTCCGGGAACAGATGCAGCGCATACGGTTTGTTCGCCTTATTCAAAGCGCTGATCAGTCGTGAGGTGTGATAAAAGTGCACATTCTCATCGATGAGACCGTGGATGAGCAGTAATCGATTATCCCTAAGAAATATCAAAACAGTTAGCATCTAAATATACAAATATGGTATTTGAAATTCTCACTCATCGGGAAACGAGTGCACATAGTTGAGCACCGAACCAGCCGTGTAGCCAGCCTCATTAAACTGCGGCAGATCCATGTAACGTTCCGTATAGCCAGTGTCATAAAACTCCCAATTAGTTACCGGGGCACCAGCAATCGCCACCTTAAATATTTCCGGATACTGCACCAAACCCATTAAGCTCAAATAGCCACCTGCAAAAATAAATAAAATTTAAATTGATACATTCAATTATGGTTCAGAGCAAGTACTCACCATAGGACCAGCCATGTATGGCTACACGCTCCATGTCAATGTAGCCCAGCTGATCGGAGAGGATGCGTAGCGCATCCACCTGATCGGTGAGCTCCACCTGGCCCATGCGCCCGCGTATGTGACTCTCGAAGCGTATGCCTCGATGCCTGGAGCCACGCGAATCAATACAGATCACACAGTAGCCCTGAGCTGCCAGCATGTGCATGCGTAGCTGATGTTTGCCCTGTTGTTGCAGAAATTGTGGCAATTACAATTAGTACAACATGATATTTGCTGAATATATATTCACTGAGCGAACTTACCTTAAAGGTATTGTTCACAGTTTGCACCTCGGGGCCGCCGTAGACATTGAGCACCGTTGGATACTTGACGCCCAGCTGAAAATTGTGCGGTTTAAATACCATGGCATAGACTATATCGCCCGACGGCAACTGCGGCCGAAAGATTTGCGGGCAGTATTGCGGCTCCGGTTTGCCACCCTCATGCAGAAAACCAACCAGCGAGATCTGTATGCCATTGACGCCGCCATTCTGGCATGTTTGTGCCACCCGCATCACCTTACAGCTGGGCAAGCGTTGGATATTGCAATAGACGAGCAGCATCAGTTGACATTGCTGCAAATGAGTAGAGTGTTTGTGAATGTGACGTGAGAAAGGGAATGTAAACGAAGTGTGCTCTTCCAATAACTGGTTATGAAGTTCAGATTCCTAATATATTCATATACACCGGTCCCATCGCAACTGTTGACAGGGTTATTAATCTTACACATCCCAAAGATAAATATTATTTGCTGTTAATACTTACATCGTCAAACTCCACCAGATAGGAATACCCTGGCTCAGTTAGCAGGCGTATGTGCTCGGGTCTCCGCAGACTAACCACATACAGATGCTTTTCCAGTGGCGTGTCGCGCAGTCCAACAAAGTATACCAACTGATTGGCTTTGTCCACCCAGAGATTGCGGGCCAGCACCTCCCATTCGCCACTTGTCAGCGCCACTTTGTTGACAATGCGTGGCTGCAGCGCGGCCGCTTCCACAAAGCTGGGATGCTGTTGGACAGCGGCTGCTGCTGCAGTTGTGTCCGTTTGACAACCATTGACATGGTTCAAGAGCAAACTGGACGTCACTAGATACAAATGCCTGAAGCCCGTCTCCTCGGAGGCCCACACATATGTGACGCTCATGTCGTTCATGTCGCTCATCTCCAAAAAGTATAGCATATCATGGACATTTATCCAACTCTCCGATTGCTCCGTATAGATGACTTGCAGCGGCGTTATTGTGCGATTGTATGGACTCCGCCAACTGTGGTCCCCAATGGAATCCGTTGGCGTTGACACTTGACTGCTGTACGACTCGCAAAAGTTGTCCAGCGGTATGAGCATAACATCCAAACGCTGTTGCTTCCGATCTAAGCCCTGCAGCCAAACACTAAAAATCATAAAAAAAAACTTTGTTAAGCGAATGAATTTGACATGGTTTGATCTTGTTATGTGGCTTACTACTTGGCATCGGGGGTCCAGCCCACGCGCACTATGTACTCCAACCAGGGAAATACTGCTAGCATTGAGTATGGTAAGTCCTTGATGCTAACCTCGCTAATTTGCAGGGCTTCGTTGAGCACAAATTGTACCAGCTTCAGCTTGGATTTGGCATTGGGTGTGCCACTGCGCGGGAAACGATACTCATCAACCTCGCCCGGAACGGCCGTCGATGAGGGAAACGTGTAGAGCGAGACATCCGTTTCGTCCACCTCCTCGTAGACAATGCGATAGATGCCATCATCGGAATGCGGCTGCCACCAATATCCCTGATACCGGCTGAACTCCTCCTGCATCACATACGATGGCACACCGGCGCTGAGTGCATCATCCGCATAGGTGCGACGACCGCTCCGCGTATACGTTAATCGCTTCTCATTGCCGCTGAGCGTGTGCGTTACCCAGATATCACAGTCACTGATGTACGCTATCAGATCCGAGTTCTGTGGACAGATCTGCGGATCCAGTGCGCTCCACTCCGGGCATGTGCGCAGCTGCGTGGGAAATAGCAGACCAGACTGTAAAATGAAAACAAACCTCATTAAAATTTCAATTGAGCAGATTTAGTTGTATGCATACATTGTAACCCGTGTCCAGACACTGATACAGATCGTTGAAGCAGGGGAATACCAGCTTGCCGCTGGGCTTGTGCAGCTCATAGGATGTAATGCCCCATGTGGGCAGACGCTTTCTCTCCTGCAGCAACTGAAACTCTCGGGCATAAGGGCATGCGCTACCGCTGCTGCCGCCGCCACCGCTGCTCACATGACTGCTGGGTATGGGTTGTTGCAGCAGTGGTTGCCACGCAAGCCTGTTCCATCGAAAAAAAACAAAAAGAAATTGAATTATACGAACACGAACTTAAACCTCAGCTGTATAACTGCTGGGGGCATTCCAAAAATTCTGTAATGCATGCATGAAATGCGGTTTTGGAAAACGTATCGCTTAAAGTTTTGCGACGCAGATTTTGCTACTGCAGCCCTCAAACACAACCTTTGTATGTTAGATAAACTTGAGATATGATATGACACCAAATTGTAGATTAAACAGAACGGACAGAAAAGGACTTGGCTAATTTGACTTGGCTCACGATGTTGTTCAAGAACATAATATGATATGGCGATCATTTTCTCAACTTAGGCACACTTTATATTCGTGTATTTGCGGACGTGATATAAAGTCCAGCTCGTGTTTGAAAGTGTCCATCGCTAATCGACTTAATGATTGTTAACTTATGCACATCACTCACCTGGGCTTGGGCTGTACACCAAAATGAAATGTGGGCAGGTTAATTGTGGGCGATGATGCGCCACCGCCGCTACTGGGACTGCCGACGTTGGCGGATTCAAGGTCAATGCCGCCACCGCCGCCGACACCGCCAATATTTTGCAGTCGCAGCTGTTGATCGTCATGCTGTCGCAGATTGATGTCCGTAAAGAGCAGCGTTGGCTCCCAGGTCTGCGGTGGTGTGCTGAGAAAATAGCAACGTGCCCGGCCATCGGAGAGATGTCGGAATTGCACATTCGTTGGCACCATGGTCGACAGATTGGACAAGTCTTTGCGTATCTCCTGGACGAAACCTTTGATCTCCGACCACGATTTGCTGGGCGTGGGCGCTGCAATATGCCCATCGTTATCAACAGCATCTTCCTCATCCTCCTCGTCGTTATCGTCGCAGTCCTCATCGTTTATACCCAAACCATGGGGTGGTGTTCCGCTGGTGGGTGAACTCAAATGATTCGTTATCGCCGATGCAGCAGCTACCACTGCCTCCGTGGTGGTTGCCGTGGCCGCCGCCGCAGCAGCCGTAATCGGTGACGTTATCGAATTGAGCGCACTGCCTATTGAGGAGTAAAATGCATTTGCTGTGGTGCCTAGCGAGCCCATGCTCGTAAGACTGGCTATTGAGCCGGCACCGATGCCACCAATCCCCGAATGCGTTGAGCTCGGCGTGCTGGCAGCGCTGTAACTGCGTTCCATGGCGTTGCTAATGCTGCTGCTATTGCTGACAATGCTACCGGCCGTCGAGACACGTGCGGTGAACGCATCGAACATATTGACAAAGGATGTGGCTGCTGCATTCGTTATGCTATGGCTCCGCTGATGCCCATTGTTGTTCTTGTTCTTTCCGCTGTTTCGTTTACTGTTGCTGTTACTGCTGCTGCTGCCGCTGGCGCTGACGGCGCTGCTGCTATCAGTTGTTGGCGGAGCATTGGCCTCTGTGGAGCTGGTGGCATTTGGTCCGCCTAGATTAACAATTTGAGGTGAACTGCGAGACGTCTGTTGTTGTTGTTGCTGCTGCTGCTGCTGTTGTTGCTGTGTCGTTTGTGTTCTGCTGTCCATTTTTCTGGTTTGTTCTTTTAGCGCGCAATTGCAGCGCTGTTTTCGTTTTCACTTACAATTTCAAATTGACCCAAATTTATGCTCCACGTACGTACACATACACAGACACAGACACTGGACAAGTGGACAGTGGACAGTCGTCTTTTTTATTCTTTTTCTTTTTTTGGTTAATTTATTTTCCCTTTGCACAACCACACACACACACGCCCAATCACTCAGTCAAAGAGCCATTCGCTGGTTTTGTTATTGTTGTTATCGCATCTCTGTTGCATTTCTCTGAGTATATGCCAATTTGTTTATAAGCAATTATGTACTATTTTTAACAAACAATATCTATGTCGTCTCGTTTCCAGTGGTGTGTCTAGCTATACTTGTCTGTCCGCTCGGTTTTTAATTTTCTTCTTAGATATGTGCTGCTCTCTTCGGGAGACGATGTGTCGTTTTGGTAATTGTTGTTGTTTTATTTTTTTTTTTTTATCGTCTCTTCACACAAAAAGTGAAAGTCTTGCGCGTGTTGAAAGTGGAATCCAGCTGGCACATGTGCTGATCTTAACGCATCAGTGAACACTTCATGAGTGACCGTCTTTATTTGCTACGTATGTGGCCAATATATGGAATTATAACAAATGTTTTTATTGCTTGCCACAGGTCACAGTCAGCGAAATGATATCCACTGCAATGCCGTTTGTTTTAGTTGATTGTGTACCGCGCAGCGTTGCACTTAAACGAAACAGTGTCACCACCAAAATTATTATATGTCTCACATTATGACACGGTCACACCGCACAGCGATTAGTACAAATGTTTATATGATAAACCGGCTTTATTTATGTAACATTTGTCTTAACTATGGTAAAATCTGCGTAGGTAAAATCAGCCAATTCTTCGATTGGACCAAAAACGCACTTGTCGATGCGGCTCGTGGGACTGCCAGTATACTTTAACCAAATGCGCCTGCAAAATCAACTCATAATTTAGGATATATATATAAATTTTTAAAATTTCGTACATAGCCTCAAAGCTGATAGGATGTCCCTGAATTAGTCCCTTAACTGTCCCATTTTCTGTGTTTTTGCACCACCCACGAATACCCAGTTTTTGAGCGCGGCGCAGAGTATACTAAAATAAAATCAGCACAACTTAAAAAATTATGTTTTAAATAAACCAACTGTAGTCCTTACACGTCGAAACGAAACGTCTACAAAAGAATATCAGTTATTTTGGAATCATATATTTTTGATGTGTGCACCTTAACATACCCTGCACTATTCCAAAAATTTCAAATTCGCAGCTGTGAACTGTAGCGATATTTTGCTCTTTGTCGTATTCGCTTCGTTTAGTCCGTAGCATTGCTGCCTTTTTGTGTAGCATGCTAATATCCCTTTTTCTTAAATACGATTTTGTCGTTTGGGTTCCTCTACCTTCAATTTCCATTTTAAAACACAAAAAAAAAAATACAAAAACAAAAAAAAATTTTAAAGTAATTCAAAAAATGATTTGATTGCGAAACTTGTTTTGTGTCATAGTTGATTTAGTGGGGCCACACTGCCATAAAATCGTTTGGCTATCGTTAATCGTTATCGCTACGCACTTTGTTTTCGAGACAACGAGACGCAGTTGAAAATTAATTCAATAACAAAGCATCCACAAGAATAGAAAAGAATAGAAAACATAAAAAAATGACTTCTAATACCGTATATGCTGGCGTTCATGTTAAAAATAAACTGAGTGACTTTTATCCCGTGCACAACATTGACATGGAACAAAATGTTGCGTACTTGAAAAAGATCATCTCGCAGCAGCTGCAGCTGCAGTTCGATGCTACCGAACTTGGTGAGTTGAATCTATACATACATACATACACACAATACATACATACATTCGCTATGCTAATAATGCCAACTCATTGTGCGCTCAATCACACAGATATATGCTACTTGGGCAAGGTGCTCAACGACGAGTCCAAGCTGTCTAGCACAATGAAACCGAATGCGATTGTCCATTGTTTTCGCAAAATAAAGTCCTATACGGCATACGAGCCGCCTGCTGCTAGCGACATAAATACCAAGCATATACAGGAACTATTTTCCCTAACTTCGCATTTGCAAATTAGCGTCACATCGCGTTTCAATATATTGCAAAAAATACTAGCCGAATATCCAGAGTTTCGTCGCAATTTGGGCGCACAGGCTCTAATACGCGATTCGGTGCTATTCAATATGCTTCACGAGCCGGAAGTGGTGCAGAATCTGGTGCGCGATTATCCATTGATATGCGATGCAGCTTCATTCATTGTCGATACCATACGCAAGGAATTGGCGCGCAATAGTTCCGCCACGCAATGTAAGTGTGTCGTGCTGCTGCTTCAGCTGTTTCCGAATATTTATTATCCCACTCTCTCTGTCTCTCAGTTCAGGAACAGGCTGCCTCTGAGTCGACGACCTCATCGGAGGAGGAGAACTCCTTGGGCGCCGGCAGCAGCAGCAGTGGTGGTAGCAGCAGCACTGCCGCCGCCAACTTGGTTGCCAATCGTCGCGATGAGATGGCGAACATACGCCAGATCAGTCGCCAGCAGCTGGCTATTGCATTGGCGCGCGTCGACATGAGCTCGGTCAACTCGCTGTCGAACATAGCGCAGCGCCATGTAGACGAGGCGCTCAGCGATGAGCGACCACGCAGCAGCACTGCAGCTACAACGAGTGGCACTGGGGCTGCTCCAATAGCTGGAACTGGAGCTGCACCTGCAAACGCTGCCATCTCCTCGGAGTTGTTGCGCAATGAGTTGGCGCGTGCTTTCCAATCGTTGCAGCAACAGGCACCGCCGCCATCATCATCATCAGCAGCATCAGCTTACGAAAGTATGGAGATCGAGTCAGCTTTGGATACAGCGTCCACCGATGCTGTTGTCGATGAGCCGGACGATGACGAAGATGGTGTTGCTGGCGATGATAGCGATGTGCTGCCCCGCTGCTATCGCCGCCACCGCTTCACCGAACAGCTGCGCACAATGGCTGCCATGGGCTTCATTAATCATACACAAAATGTAAACTACTTGACGCTGGCCGATGGCAATGTGGAGCACGCCATCAATCTGCTAATGCTGGGCATGAATTGAACGGCCTGAAACGGTTTAGCACTTAGCGATTGTATTTATTCTGCTGCTGGTGATGCCAGCTATCGTATAAATATATGCATATATATATATTCTACATATATATATATATATACTTATGTACACTTAAGCGATTTAGCATTATGTTTTAATAGTTGCGTATTCAGCCATACATATGCAATCTCAAATATCTCCAAGAACTCATACAAATCCGAAATAAAAATATTACGTTCTTTTACATAACGAGAGGAGTGCGTGTATTGGCTTGGAGCGCCCACGTATAATACAAAATTGAACTACTTAATTAAATAGTCTAGCGCTCTATCCTTATTGTTATCAAATTTCATAAGCGCCGCCGAGATTTTCGTTTCATCAAATCCGAGATCTATCAGCTCACCAAGTGGAATGAGATGCTCGATTATCTAATATCCATGTTGGGAAGAAAAATCAATATTAGCAACTTTGTTGTTAGATCACAATGAAGTACAATTAAAGTGGATGCTTCGCTTCCAGAGCTTATTCCGAAAGTGCTCGCTATCGAGCTACCACTGTATTATGTTATCGGCCTATCTTGGAGTGACTCACCTTCTTATCATCAATGCCGCATAGGGTGACCACCTTGATGACGCGCTCCAGCGGAAATCCCATGCTGCTGATGCGCTGCGCTAGTTTCTGTGCGGGCACATCAAGCTCCAGGAATTGGCTTGAGTTGGCCGCCGTCTGAGCTTCGGACTCTTGCTGTGGCAGTGTCAATGCCAGTGTCTGTTGTTCGTTCTCATTGTGGCTGTGAAGGCGGGCGCGGCGCTTTTCCGCCTGCTGCAGCTCTGTTTTCAGTTCACGTAGAATATCCGGCACGCTCCTGGACTTTGTATCCCCTTCTTGAACATTAGTGTGTAGTAAGCTGTTGTTGCTGCAAGGGGGCGGTGGCGGCGAAGGCAATAGTTGGGTGGGCGTGCCATAACCATTGGCATAGCCATATTGTAAGTAATTGTGATTATGGTAGAGCTGCTGTTGCTGCTGTGGATAATATTGCTGATTGTAGACCATGCGTGGATAGATGTGCTGATGTTGCTGCTGCTGTGGCATGTTGTTATATATATGTGTTGGGTACATGGCTGGAATGTCTTGGGCATCATCACAGTGTACATGAAAATTGACGCTATCTAGCGTCGCTTTGGTTTCCGCCAGCGTCGTCACAGTCAACTCCAGTTGCTGCTGCTGCTCTGGCTGTGACTGCTCTTGCTCTTGCTCCTGCTCCTCCTCAACCTCCTCCTCTTTTCGCTCGACCTCGTCATCTGCTTGCGGCATTTGCTGCGTTAATTGCGTCTGGTGCAACACCTGCGCTAGAATATCCAGATCGTTGATCGTTTTCAGCTCAATATTATCGAATGGCGTCGAATTCATATTGTATTCGAAATCCGCATAATTTAAAGAGCTATTTCGTTTATGATTACTAACCACTGGAGCTGCTGCAGCACCGCTTAATATTGTCGGTTGCAGTATATTATGAAAATTGCCCGAGTTTATTGACTTTGGTTCGAGTTTTCCAAGTGACTCAGCGGCGTTAATTGACGTTGCTGTTGTTGTTCCTGCGCCTATTGCTCCTGTTGTTTTTGTTGTTGTTGTTGCTGGCGACGAGACGGCTACCTCATCAGCATCACCATTATCGTCGCTGTCGGAGGACAAGTCCGCTGCATTGGGATATTCAACAGCGCCAAGCATTTCTTTCTGCTTTGCCTCCACTGCACGCTGTCGATCCTGTTTGCGCTGCTCCTGGCGCCCTTGACGTGCCTGGTGCTGCTGGTGACGCATGCGTCGCCATTGCTGGCACTTGCTGAGCACACTACGCTCCAGCTGAAAGTCATATCGATATGCCTGATCCTGGTCATAGTAGCTGCTGCTGCTGGCGCTGCTGTATTGTGCCAAACGGTTTGCAATAGTCTGTGGCAATTGGTATACGGGTGGCGGTGGCTTATAGCGTTCGATTATTTTAACGGGCACATCATCCATATTATTTGGCCAGCCCCAAACATGGGCACGACATGCACGGTAAATTTGATTTGTTTTAATTATATTACCTACGCACTTTTTAGGATTGTTCGTGTTTTTGTTGTTTTTCCTTTTTCACGTCTCTTTTGTTTTTGCAAAACGATAATCAGCAAGTGGTAATCGATAATAAGTTTCTTTGTTGAGTAATTTTTTACCATTTGCAATGTGTGCACACTGGTGGGCAATTTGGTATTGGTCGTTAAATATCTCAATTTGCTGTTGAAGACATTTCGTTTTTATAAAAGTCTGAGTTTTAATTTCCTTTCGTTATTAGACTGATTCTCTGTACTTCAAGATTATTAAATCAAGATTATAGATAAAAAATCAATTCAACATTACGTTAATCGAACCACCTAAAGCCGATAATGAATCGCTGTCTTGTAAGGAAAAATCGACAAATGCGAAATAAATTTACAATACCGAAATTTTAACTTGCATGTTAAATACGCATTAGAGTCTAGCTTGGTCGACATCAAAATGTGCGATGTGAATAGTCTGAAGGAGGAATACCAACAACAATTGCAAGAAATAACAACACTGCTGTCTACCACAGCTGAAAGCGATGCAGATCCCTTGAAACTGAATCTGGCCCTGCAGAAGCGTCTCAAACAGATGCGTGAACGTATTCTGGATCTACTGCGGATAGTCCGAGCTCGTTATAAATTTAACGAGGACTTACTTATAAACCGCTTGAAGAAGCGGTCTAGGAACGCAGGAGCAGCGGGCACCGAGGAAGTCGTCGGAATGAGTGGAGCTCTGCTGCGCGGTGGAACGTTTCGATTTAAGGGTAATTTATATTTTCGCGATGTGAATGGACGAAGTTGTCCCAACAATGAGGACTACGAGCGGCGCTGCAGCAATGAAATGTTCCCCACCGATTTTGATATGCGCTCCAAGCACGTCTGGACGGTGATGGACAGGAAAAACATCGTGATGGGTATTAAGGAGCAGGTAAATGGAATTTGAAGTAGCTGGTTTAAGTTACCTAATCCGTTTATTTACGTTTGCAGCTGTTGGATCATGCCGCCTACACAGCGCCAGCAGTCAAAACCGTTGACAGGAAGGGGAGCAAGCGTAAGGCTATCGATCTTCACGAGCAATCGCTGGCTTATTTGCTGAAACTGGCCGACAGCAGCTTCAGCATTGACTGGAATCAGATTAGCACACTCGATCTGCAGCATCGTCATTCATCGTACAGCTGTGAGGCCATGTGGCTAGTGTATTTGCAGCCGCAACTTAAACGCGAGGACTGGAGTGCCGAGGAGGATCAAATTTTGGTAGCTGCCGCCAAGGACCACAAGATGCAAAATTGGGAAGCCATTGCGGCTAAGGTGGATCGGCGGACGGACTATCAGTGCTTTGTGCGCATGCAGACAGCTCTGCGCAATCAAGCGGAGCCAGCGAGCTCCATGAAATGGAGTGATAATGACAACGAACGCTTGCGAGCAATTGTTTTAAAGAATACGGTTAACAGCGTTGTTAACTGGTCTGTAGTGGCAGAACACTTCCCGACCAAATCGCGATCCACAATAATTGGTCGCTATTTGTATTTCCTGCATCCCAGCATCAGTCGCGGTAAGTTGAATCCTGATCAAACATTTTGACAATCCATAAACCTTAATAATTAATTTATTGTTCATCCATTCTTAAGAACCCTTCACCGAAAAAGAGGATGTGATGCTGTTTGCTGCCGTTGAGGAATTCGATGGCAAGTTTAATTGCATTCCGCGAACGCTCTTCCCCAATCGCTCGACGGCCCAGCTGCGTACGCGCTATAATAATGTGCTGGCGCAGCGACATAAGACTGATCCCTGGTCGGTGAATGATGATATGAAACTGATTGCTTTCGTTGAAAAACATGGCAACTCGCAGTGGGTGAATTGTGCCAATGATTTGGGCAATCACTCGCGCACCAGCTGTCGCACACGCTCTCTAGTCATTCAGCGTTTTATGATGCAGCATCCAAATGCAACGGTGGCGGATATTCCACGTCGTAAGGTGCTGAAAAGTGCTCCAATTACCGCCGGCAATTGGGAGCAACGTCTCCATCAATGGCTAGCCGATCCGGAGTCACTCCAGAATAGCCCACCGGCCTGGAAGTCAGAAACAAAGTCATTACGTAGAAGTGGCACCGCCACCTATGAGTACTTCAAGTATGCCTATAATCTCAATTTACGATCGCCTGCGGCGCCAATACCACTGCCCCTGAACGAACGTAATCTGCGCACCATGGCTAATGCGCTGCGCTTCCATCCACCCGCAAATATGTGCAATATAATCCAAAGTGCTTGTCTACCCAGTCAGCTGTGCCGCCTCTTTAACAAGGTGCTGTGTGAATTGCCTGCGCGCGAAGGAAGTGAATCATCTACGGAGTTGCTGCCGCCGAATTGGTCAACAATGATGGGCTTTCGGGCCTTATGCATATTTTCAACGCAATGTATCAATGGTGCCGATCCTGCGACTGAATTGAAACCAACAATCAGCTACGATATATCTCAGCCAGCGGTTCAGCTGTTGGGGCAACGCTTACGGACTCTTTTCTTTCGCACTGTCCAGCTGAGCCGACTGAAGACAACGTCGTTCGAGGCGCTGCCGGCTGAATTGATGAAACTGTCACGTCCAACTATATATGTCGACTTGTCAGAGACCCTACCGCAATGGTCACGAAGAATCAAACGGTCGACTAACCAGCAGACACGGCCTGGCACAGACCGTAGTGGTCCGACTGTCAAAGAAATGAAATCTGAACCAATTAAACTTGAGGAAGAAATCCAATTACATTCAGATTAAATTGTCCAGAGACAAATCATTTGCATACATGTCTGGAGTCACTGTATCTAAAAAAAGTACAACACTTTGATTTAAATAATTTTAATAATAACTAATATCGTTTTTATGTACGTGTATATATGTATATAATAATAAAAATAATAAGAATAACTAACAATACGGCGCATTCCCAACATTATCGATAGTCGTGTGGAAATACCCCTTATAATTTATATACGTATTTATGCGGGGTAGATTCTTTAGGTACTCACTAATTTTATAGCAAAAAAATGCAAGCGGCGTAAATTGCAAGCATTTTTCTTTTAGCAGGCTCTAGTTAATCACGCTATTAGCAAGATTAAATACATATATATATATATATATATATATGTGTGTGTGTATATTAATGGTGTATATGGTGACAATTTAACTTATTGGAAGTTACTAAAATCCGTTTTCAGCTTGATCGTCGGCTTTTGCGGTTTGGACAACAAACCGTTGCGTTGCGCCTCGCTGGCCTTCTGGGCGAGATTAATTGACTGCTGTTGGCTACGTATGGCTGCCTCCAGTTTCTGGCGCAGTTCCGGCTTTTGGCACATCAACGCCTTGAATTCCTGCGGATATTTCGGTCCAATCTTGAGCAGCCAGTTCAGCGCCTGTTCGTGCAGCTGACGCTGATATTTGGGAAGCGTGCGCAACTTGCTCGGCTCGGCCAGGTAGGCAATAAGTACCGGCACCAGTAGCGTTAGCATTTGTATATCTGGGAAGAGTGCGGAAAAGTATTGATATTAAAAACAAAAGTCATGGACAAAGGATAACACAATTAACGGTGCATGTTTACGCTGTGTTGTGTATCGATAACAGCAATCGATAATTTGCATGCGATGTGTAACGACATTTAAAGCCAACGCTATATTTTGCAGCTACAACTATATCTACAAAGAATTGTTATTTATTATTTATGTATACAAATTGTTGTGTTTTATGTGATTTCATATTGCGAGTGCAAACAAGATATATGTGAATGTACGTTTTTTTTTTGGTGAATGCATCTATTTACCTTGTAGCAAGTTTCCTAACGATTTGATTTTTTTTTTTTTAATTTGTGTGGGAATAAATGAATGTGTAAAAGCAATTAAAAGAGAAGAGACGAAGAGAACAAGAGCAGAATATAAGAAAAAACTGTACTATTTGACGACGCTTACAAGTTATGCGCCAAGTTGGCAGCGCAATTCACTATTTCAAAACGGACTGTGTGTAAGGGGGTTAAAAAGGATCGCACTAGTTGCGCATTTCAATAGGTCTGTTCCGAATTTCTTACACGACGCAGCAAATTTCATATTTATAAACACATTTCTGTCGTTTTAGTAATGGTAATCATACTTAACATGGAGCATAAAGGATATTCTAGCTAACTTACTACTAAATACTTTTTATTTATTTTATTTTTCTTTGTTTAGCACCGATTGAATCTGAAACTGAATCAAACTAAATTCTTTTTTTAACAGTTTCTACTTTTCTAATTATATAGAAGTCTTTTAGCTGCCTTGTAGAAAAATTCCTTTACATCAGAGTAATTGGTTTCAAGTTAAAAGCTAATGTCCTGCCTTGAAGAGTATTTAAACCTACTTCTAGTTTTTATACAATTTGATGAAGCCTTTTTTCAATCTTTAAGTTTCTACGCCAATTCGGAACAGACCTGAGAGTGGGTTTAACTGTATTTGGCTGCTACTTACGATGCTGCGGCTCGGCAAGCTCAATTAGCCGTTCAACGGTCACAATGCTCTCGAGGGTCACCTGCAGTTCCAGGTCGCTGGCTGGCGTCTTACTGGACTCGGCGTACAGCGATTCGATGATGCGCGGCGCCAATGCATGAATGTAGGGCGTGGCTGCCTTCAGATCGGCTTTGGTGAAAATGGAACGTGTCGTCTCGATGCACTTTAGCTTCACCGACAAGTGCTCCGACTGCAGGCACTGTCGGAAATGATTGATGCACGGATATTGTAGCGAGGGTGCGGCCACCACGGAGGCGGGCGTGTTTAGTATGAAAACAGCAATGGCCAGCAGCATGGTGACCTCATCGACTTTGCACTCCTCATTGTCGCCAGCCGTTTTAGTCATGTCAATGATGGTGGCCAGGGCGCTCTGCAGCAGCTGATGCCAATCCTCCATGGTTTTTGGCTGCTGCGCCCAGCGATGCACGCAGACAGAGCGCAGGCATTGGAGGGCTGCTTGGACGGCACAGGTGTTGGCCAGAATGCTACTATCGATGGCCGATTTGTTGGCTATCTCGCGAATGATGCTCGTTGTCATGTAGAGTATGGTTGGCAGTATGGTCAAGGCGCCGCTGGGCGTGCACAGCTCCAACAGCTGTTCGACACACTTCAAACCAATGGCCACCAAACGACCATTCGCATCACCCAGCACCGAGAAGAAGGAGGCATTGCGGGCATATGCATAGTCCATCTGTAGATTGCACTGTTTGCTCGGATTCAGGCTGGGTATTTGGCGCACAAAGAGACACAGGCAGACCTCCAGCACGGCATAGACATGGGAGCTACCCGGCTGCATGACGCTGCCCTCGCCCAGTTCCACATTCCCATCACTCTCATTTCGATTCTCGTTCTCAGTGGCATTGTCAGTGGTGGTGCGTTTTCGTTCCAAATCCTCGTGTGCCGCCTGAATCGTCTGCTTCAGTATCTCCACACAGAGCAGCTGGACAAGCAGTTCGTCCCGTGTGAGTATCTGACGATGGAGCACATGGCACAGCTCGATGGTGAGTGCACGATCTTTGATCAGTTGGCGTCGCGCCCAGTCCGAATCAAAGATGCTGTGCAACGCACGCAGGCAGCTTACAATATTCCTCGGCTTATCCGAGCTGCGCATGCTGCACAGCGCCTCCATGCATATGCCAAAGATCATATGGAACCGATCCGCCGAAAGCGAACCATGCGTTATATGATTATTATTCGATTCCGTTTCGGGTTGGCTGCTGCTGCTGCTGGCTTCAACCTGCGTTTGCGTATCCTGATGCCTGGCAAAACCCTCGTCGCGCAGCCAGAGCGCAGCGGCGTACAGTATTGGTGGCCAGCTGGTCATATAGTGCGGCTTCGAGGAGTTGATCGTGTCCGTCGTGTAAAAGGAGCCACCATCTCTTGGCAATTGTGACTGAAACTCTGGGGGTAGCAGCAACAGGGCATGATCCTTCATTGCCGCAAGCCAATGATTGGAGAGATTATGCAACTCTGGCTGCACCAAACCGAGCAAACTCTCGCCCCGATTATCTGTGTCCATCAGTTCCAAGCCACTGACTAGCTCTGTACCGCCCGCACCGGCTGGCGTCATGGTTAGCAGCGAGGCGGGCGCCTTGCCATTGCCCAGCATGGCCACAATATAGACCTCCGCCCAGGCCTTGAGTATGCTGAGCTTCTCAAGCGTTGCCATTGACTCGTTGTACAGCTGCGTGCTGTTCGTTTGCGTGCAGAGCTTGTTCAGCGAGCTGACCAGCAGCTGATGCACGCGTCTCAAATCGCTGATATCGCGTGCCACACCAGAGCCAATCCAGGCGGAACACACCTCACAGGCGGCGGCCGTCACATGCGAGGGTGTGTCCGTCGCAAAGGCCGGACGAAGTGCGGCGCCCACCTGTGCCTGGTACTGTTCCAACAGCAAATGACCCGGAAACTCGGGCTCCGGCACATTAGCGAACCGATCGATTATCTCCTGCAGAGTGCGCAAACCCTCGAGTCGCAGCTGATCCGAGTCCGAGGTGGCTGCCATAAAGGACATGCGTATGAGTTCAGCGAGATGCAAGATGAGATAATCGCCGCTGCGTGACTTGATTAGCTGCTGCTCCTTGGCCTGCAGCAAATCGAAATGGAGCGCATTGGCCGCCTCGCAGCTGGCGATTATGCGCCGGACGCATTGCGAGGCAAAGACGCGTGTGGGCCAACGCGGCTGCACTGCGGGATGCGTGGAGGTGTTCTCCTCGGCACGATATTCGGTCACATCGTCGGCATAATCCTCATCCTCGTCATCGTCGTCGTCGGTTTGTTGCTGTTCACCAGCGCCCGATTTGCTGGCTGCATCGGCTGCTCCAGCTTGATTTGCCTGCTCCTCGCCGGAACTGCCAGTCTCGACGGCCACGGTGAGCACCTTCTTGCAGAGACTCAGCCAATTGCTTAGATTGTCGGCAGCCAGCATTTGCAGCATGGACGTCAATGTGTCGTGGATGTTCTTGAGCATCTCCGCATCCGTTTCCGTGTCCAGCATGCAGAAGAGCAAGCCCGGCAGTCCGTATTCCGTGATAACCAGATCCGGACACTGCTCTGGCGTTATGGTCAGCGCCAGTTCGCATACCTCGCGTGCCTCGCGATGTGCCAATTGCCTCAAACAGGCGACGGCCGCTTTGCGTAGAATAAAATAATTGCTGGCCAGCATCTTGACCAGCGTGGGCACGAGCGTGTCCAACTGCAGCGATTTGCAGGCAAACAAATGCAGCTGCTGCAGACAACCAATTGCCTCCGCCTGAACCAAGGGATCCGCGTGTGCTTGGAGCAGCGCCGCCGCGCACAAGAAGGAACTGCGCATCGCAATCACCGCTGTATTGTTGCCTTGGAGTTCGGGTCCGACGGTCGTAATCAAAGCGTTGACCACACGACCCACACACTGATGCACATCCACATGAGCATGGGGCACACTGAGCAACAGCTTCAGTGACAGCGTCAGCGTTGCCTCCACATAGCCACGGAACATGGGGCCACCGGAGTCGGCAATCTGTGCCAGCGCATAGAGTGACCACACCTGCACCACCGGCGAGGCACTGTCCTGACCCAATGCCAGCAATATGGACACACTTGTGTTCAAATGCTGCGAACTGCCCATGCCGCCCACATAGCGATGCAGGCAGCCCAGGGCGTGCGAGTGTCCGGTGCGTGTGACCACATCCCGCGCCGACTTCAGCTTGTCGAAACTGTTTTGAGCCAATTCCGCCGTAAAGTGCGAATCGGCCACGACTTGAGCCAATCTGCCCAGAGCTTCGCCAGCAGCGCAGCGTATGGTGGAATTGGCGCTGGTCAGAGAGGCGACAATCAGATTCGTTGCGCTCTTCTTCACATCCTCCTGGCCAAGGCTCGTCTTGCTGTCCGTCAGCTGTTTGAGTGCGTAGAGGAGCGCTGTGAATATGTTCATTTGTACAGCCTCCTGGCGATTGCTCTTCGCCTGCTTGATGCACTCGGCGAAATGATCCAGCATCTGGAGACGATGTTTGTTGGCCACCTTGGGGAATATGGTGCCATACAGCGATACGGCCATATCAATAACGGCCACGCCCAAAGGCAACGGACCCGGGCATTGTTGTGCCCTATTAATCAGCTGTATGTTGTTGTTGCTCGCATTGCTCGCATTGTTTCCATTGCTGTTGTACTGGGCAGACCAGTTGGGCCGATACAGGCAGCAGGGATCATGCTCCAGGGCGCCGGAACCAGCAGCGCTATTCGGCTGAAGCTGTGCATAGCATAACGAAAGAATAACTTTTATTAGAAATTGATTAACTCAATTGAAAAAGTAACGAATAAAAAACGCAATTTAAAAAAATAGCAACAGCTACGATCCTCTGCAGCTACGAGTAAATATGATAAGAACTGCATGCAAACGAATATTTGAAAAAGAAACCAGTTCAAATGCTCCAGTCGAAATAACTCGACTAGCGGACATCCTAAAACCAGGGTATTATTTTGTTTAAAATGAAAACACGCATGAGAATCTGCGACTTATACGTGTATGGTATATTCCAAAATTAAAAAAAAAGAAAAGAAAATTCGGAAAAATTATTCAACTACTTAAATCTAGTGATTTAAACATAAACATTTTAAC
This sequence comes from Drosophila paracracens, assembly GCA_035044025.1. NCBI lineage: Eukaryota > Metazoa > Arthropoda > Insecta > Diptera > Drosophilidae > Drosophila > Drosophila paracracens. The sequence continues at coordinate 6,163,501 of JAWNMN010000401.1, read as the reverse complement.
ATAATCTATGTACAAATAGAAAGGAGTCCATCCTACTCATAAAGATTGATTGTGCATGCAAACGAGAAATTTTGAATCTCATCTCAGTTATGGACACGTTGGGACAACACTTACATGCTCGCCATCGACTTTGCGATTGGGCTCCATCTGGTTAAACGTGTGTGAATAGTTTGGGGAATAGTTTAAGAGGTAGAAGATAGTTTTGGTTACATGTTATAGTTCGTAGACTTCACAAAAAATTCCCAAAAAAAAAAATATGACAACCACCCAGAGATTTGCTAATTAGCTTTGAAACCCACCTGATCCTCGATGGTGCGATGATTGGTCTCCTGCAGCCAAGTGCCCAAAATGATGGAGTCATCGCCATGGCAAAGAGTGCGCAGCAGCGAATTGGTCGTGTTGGCCGCATTATCCGACAAGGTGAACTCCGAGACGAGCATGCGCAAGAGATGTGTATAGGATGCCTCCAGAGCAGTGGGTGGCAGTAGAGTCAACGTTTCAAAGAGACGCAAACGCACCATGGCAGCTGGTGCCTTCAGTTGGGTGCCATAGCTCTTGAGGACAGTGGCCAAGCTGTAAGCAGGCAATAGATATTAGTTTAACGAAGCATTCAGAATGGTTGGGTGAAGTGAACTCACTTGACCAGCATGGCCAGGCCGCTCTCAATGGGTGTGAGCAGGCGTCGCGTAATGTCCTCGTTGACTAGATCCGGGCAATTCAATAGGAAGCTATGCATGACAGATAGGGCGCCCGCGCGTCCCTCCAGTGTTACCTGCCAGGTGAAGGCATCGCCGCGCGCCTTCTCCGACTCGAGCTCCTTGTTGGAGCGCGGAAAGGAGTTGCGCCAGAGCAGTAGCATACGCGGCAGGAGGCCCTTAACCACCGGCGAGCCGAGCGTCATGATGGCGCCAATCAGCAACCAGCCCGCCTGGGTTCGATGCAGCGACATGCGGCTATTCTGGGAAGCAGAGCGCAGCAGCTCCTCGGCACAGTTGAACACCACCTTGCCCTTGGTGTGCGGTATGCCCAAGGGTGAATGCCGTGCGCTCCCCAAAATGGCCGCCAAGGCGCAGCTATAGCCGGCAATGGCCTCCGGCGAGGAGCGCATCTGTTCCAGTGCCTCAATAAAACGATCGATCAGCGGCGTTATCTGGCTGGGCACCGCAATGCAGCAGCTGCGCAGGCACCAAGCAGCAGCCAGACGTGCCGCGGCACACGGATGCACCAGCACCGCACAGGTGGCATCGATGGCATTCAGGGATTGATCTGTGAGCAATTGCTGTGCGGTTGTGCCCAGGCCTATAATCAGACAGCTGAGCTCCTGCAGTGCACACACCAGCAAATGTTGACTGAAGAGTGTCTCCTGGTTCGAGTCCTTGGCATTCTCCGGATTGAAATCAATGGAGTTCATTTGCTTGGCCACCAGATGGATGAGTTCCTTGCAGGCGGCGCTTTGCGCCTTCTCACCCAGCATTTTGCCAATGGTGGAGCGCAGTATAAAGTTGATGCACTTGCGCGAGTAGACGGCATCCACATGGGAGCAGGCCGCTTTCGGATTCGCCACTAGATCCAGAACATGGGCCAGAAATGTGCTCAGCTGTCGCTCCAGCCAAACGCTGCCCATGAACTGCACAAAGACCACATAGGCATGGGTGACACCGACGCGCACCTCCCGGTTAACGCCCGAGCTGCCCTTGATGATCTCGCCGGTGCCCTTGAGGAAGGAGGCGCCACCACGCAGAAAGCCCGACATCAGTATGCCCAGCGCTTCGTCCAGTGAGACCAGGCGCAAGGTACCGCCTTTAGCTGCCTGGAGTGCGGCTGCAGCGGGCGCTTGGGCTGCTTTTTTGTTGTTCGCTGCCTCGGCCAGCTGTTGGGTGTAGGCGAGTAGCGTGCCCAGCAGCTGGGCAACTGCGCAGCGCACCTCATAATTGCTGCCGTCGAAGGCACGAAAGCACAGCGTACCCAGATTCTCCAGTTCCGTTTGGTATAAGAACGGGGCGCTGTAGATCATCTTGAGGATGCAGCGAGCGGCGGCAACGCGTACCGCCATCACCCGATCCAACAGGCAGTGCTTGGCCGCCTTGTATATGTCCTTGTGCACGTTGGAAATGGCGGTGCCCATGCCAGCGCTCACTTTCTCCAGCGTGTGCATTATCTCGATGCGTGCCTGCGATTCGGCATTCCTAAGCGTGCGTATCAGGATTTGCACGGTGTCCTCGTAGGTGCGACCCATCATGCGTCCCAGTTTCTCGTACATGGAGCCCAGCACGCAAATCGCAGCGCTGTAAGCGAGAGTATTGGATGAACTGCTTTAGATTGATTTATCTATGAGAATATTCTAATCTTGGAGAGGGAGAAGACATCTCCGAATCTTCTAAAAGTAAATATTAATTTGTTCGCCTATATATTTCTGTGCATATTTGGGTGAAACCATGACTACAGGTAGTATGTAAGTTTGAGACGACCTGTTCGGATCACTATATCATACAGCTGACATAGAAACTATACAGCTGGAGGTGCGAACTTTATATCTGGGCTACATTGTACGACTTTCTTCTTGTTCTTGCAAGAAAAACCTTATGGGTTTTGAAGATATCGGAATAAAAGTCAACCATTTCGAGGATGATTATCTTAAAACTGCTCTATAAACAATAGTTCAAATTAAGTTTTCAAATGCATAAAAGATTTGTTAGCCAATAGGGCTGCAAGTCTTCGGTAGAAAGAAAAAATTCCATGGTGTTCAGCTCTACTTACAGCTTTGTGGGCAAATAGCTGGGCGAGTCATCTTTGTTCTTCAATATGTCATTGCAGGCATTGACCGTATCGAAGAGCATAAAGGTGTCGCCCACGGAGAAGAGAGTGGCCAAGGCGCTGGCAATTAGTTTACGCATGGGCGGACCCGGTGCACCCTGTATGCGCTCCGACAGCTGCTGCACAAGTTTCTTCTGTCCGGTCTTGATCTCATGCTTGGGCATGTGCGGCAGCGATTTCTCCAGATAGCGCAACCATTCCAATTCGAAAACGGCACGTTTGTGTTCCGGCAGCTGTTTCAGTGCCTCCTCGTTCAGTGTCAAGCTGTGGGCGAGCTCCATTTCGTCGTTTGGCGCTCTTAATGTTGCGTCCTCTGCTGCCGCTTTGGCGGCTGCGGTGTCGTCACTGTGTATAAATGATCTGCAATGCGAATGGAATGTTTATTATTAATTAAAACACTTATACGAAGGCATATATATATACATATATATATATATTTATATATGTATCATTCCATTTGTGCAGATGTGGCGTGGGAATGATGATAAACAGCCGTCACTCTCGTTTTAAAACCACACCTCTCTCTTTCTCGCTATCTCTCTATCTCTACAGACTTCAGTTATTTTCAACATCTGCGCGATCAGGTTTCATTGGCTGCTTCTTCGATAACTTGCAGCCTCTGCTATTGACCTTGGGCCTGCCAAATGGCGAACCTACAAAAATTAGAAGGTCACACCAGCTGGACTAGGTTTTCAATTGAAAATGTAATGCATCACACAATCACACAGATATACATACACAAGGGTTAAACAATTACGATGACTCTTACTAAATATTGTATTGCACAAACATAACGGGAAGCTGTAGCCCATAAGCAGAGGAGAGAGAGAGAGACCCACATTCAATGATAAGTGCAAGCTGTCGCCTTGGGCGCGATAAAAGCAAAGCAGTTGACATAGATAGCATATATCCTATACACACACACACTCACACACATACAAAGAGTCAAGAGGAGCCAAGTTATGAGAGGGTGTTCGCCCAAAACAAAGACATGAAACGGGACAACCTCTTTGTCGTGTGTGGTGTTCAAAATTATGTGTTCGCCGGTTGTGGGGCAATTGCTATGACTATGGATGACTGCTGCATGCACCACAATGGGCTCTAACGGACGAAAGGATTGTTCGGGGCTTTTGTTCGCGGTCGGCGCTCAAGTGGCGCGTGTGCTGCACACACAAAAAGAAAAAACAAAAACGAATGAAAGAAAAAAATCAAATCCATGCAGAACAATTGACGTCGGCAAAGCTCGAGTTACATAAGACGCCTTGCAACTGTAAGAGTTCTCCACATCCCCTCGCTCTCCCTCTCGCTGACGCTCTCTCTTCAGTTGAGTCATGTGGTTGGGAGTCAGTTGAGCGTAAAAGTAAACAAGTAAAACCTGTAATGTGCAGCAGCAATAACAACCACTAACCAAAAAAGGAAAAAACCACCTAGAACTGCAGCACAGACAGCAGACAACATCCGAGCCATTGAAATCTCCACATAGACCAGACCACCACCCCAAGAAATTTTATCCCATTGCTTGTCGCGTGTCCCGTTCCGTTCCGTACAGTCCGCCGCTTATTGTTATTGTTGTGTCGGTGGTGGTTTCTGCATTTGTTGTTGTCTGTTGCAGCCAGATTTATTTACCTGCGCGCCTCGTTGATGACTTTGCGCAGAAATTGCGGTGTGCGTGCAAAGTTTAAGTTTTCCATTGTGCATTCACAACTTTAGACTTTTGATTTGAGAAACTTTCTTTTACTTCTTTATTATGCCCAATTATTGTGAGCCGCGGTGCCGCTTGCAACTTTCACACAAATCGATAAGTTTTTTCATGCCACATTCAGGCAAGCATTGCAAATAATTTTTAAAAACACAACTCTTTGGTTTTCAATAAATTTGCGCAATTTGCTTATATTAGTTTGAATTGTTGTCGTTTATTGTGTGCAAAGTAATTGCAACAAAATTCAATATGTGTATTTGTGATGAAAATAAATTGGAGGCAACAATGTGAAGCACGGCACTTGCTACGCGCACCAAATACAAACGGCAACTGGAAGCAAGCAGCAGCAGCAGCAGTTGCAGAGAGCGGCAAAATCAACGCCAACAGTAACGGCACAAGCGTCATGGCTCAAAGAGAATTGCGGGATGTTGCGCGCTATTAGGCGAACAAGTGTGTGACGTCACTCGCTCTATTCTCATTAATATATAAATCATTATTTAAAATAGCTCGAGTTTTCTTGTATGCGTATACTAAGAGATGTGCTCTAATTCACAAATTTTCATTAGCAATTTTACTAATAATTTTGCATGTATCATACAAAAACATTCATCATTCATACATTTTGGCTTATGGTAAAAAAAAATACTCCAAATACATTTTGCTTTATTGTGCATTTTGGTTCTTCTTTCTGACTCATCAGATTCTATTATTCACATCTTCGTGATGTTATTAGCTTAGATTTTATGCGTAATCTGTTAATTAATAAAATCTTGGCGCACAAGCGACTAAGTGCTTGCAAGAAGTAAACGAAAAAGAGAGCAGCTAAGAGCGCATCACTCTCTTGAGTATGAGAGCGTGTGTGTGTGTGAGAAAATTGTACTGATGACGTATCACAGCTGTTGACAAACGCCTGCAAGAAAATTGGCAAGTCGTTATCGATAACTTACACATACACAAACATACGCCAATCGAAGTCTGTGGGCGGGCAGGTCAAACTGTGTCAATGTGTCAAACGGCCGCTTAAAATTGAATAGTTTATGAATTAGAATTTATTATGTGTGTTGGATTTGTGGACAAAAAATGTCGACTTAAGAACTAGGGCAAAAACTGCATACTGGGTATATGGATGAGCGCCTTGGAAGTGGCACTATTCGGATTACCAAGATCCTTCAGAATGCCCTGCACACGGGCAACAACATCGCTGCGCTGGATGTCGCCACGGTCTAGCATGCGCTGGAAGAGTGTGTGCAGCTGCCGCGTCGACGAGGCATTCGATAACTCAAATAGCTGTTGCAGCAACTCCTCCGAGTAACCTTCGTATTTGCTCAAATTTGCCGCCTTCGCATCCCGCTTGAGCAGATCGTAGACGAGCAGAAAGTCCACATAGGGTTTGGTGGGCGGCACACGTTTCTTGCCCGCCGTCGATGTGCTGCTCCAGCGATCCATGGCCGACTCAAAGTCAAAGGCTGCACGCCCATAATTATCATCGTAGAGCCGCAAAAAGTTATCCAGCGATTCCACATCATTGGTGAAGTCGTCATGCAGCGTCTCCGTTTGTATGTCCTTGATTAGCGAAAATGGCAGCTTGTCAAAATCGGAATCATCTTTGATTTCATTGAAGAGTGCCTCTCCCTCCAGTGGCACTGCCACCTGCCTGATTTTTGCAGCGGGCGCAAAGAGGGCGGGGCCATGGGGTGGTGTGGGCTTTGCTGTCGGTCTAGCTGTAGTTGTTGTGCGCTGTGGCGTCTCCCACCAACTGGGTGGTTGCCACCAAGTAGTGGTGCTGCCCATCGGTCTCCTTGTTGTGCTTCTAGTGGTGGTGCTGGTGCTGCTGATGCTGGGTCGAGCCGTAGGCCTCGTGGTGGAAAGCCAGCTAGAGGGCGGTGGACGTGTGGGTGTCAGGGGTGTGGTGCTCACAGATGGCTGGCTGTCAGCACTGAATGGCGGCTCTGCGGTGGTGCTTGACAACGGTTCATATTGCAGCAGATCAATGTAGTAGGCCAGCGCCTGCATGGATGCGGGCAGATAACTGTTTAGCAAATTGGCCGACTGGCCAGGCGAAAGCAGCCCGAGCAGCAGCAACAGTTCCAACAGCACAAACTTCCATCGAAACCAACTGCGCATTTCACCAATGATTTTATATTTAGTCGGTGGTTTTTTGTGAAACGATTTGCGCTGCAGAAAGACAGTTTGGTAACTGAAAGTTGGCAGACGACAGCAAAGAATCTTTAGTGACTGAAGCTGGTTTTTCAAATTGGATGCTCAGCTTAAGTTTTTTCTTCGAATACCCTGTAGTCACACGCTTTATAAAAGGGTGGCAACTGTGTGTGGCGTATTAATTCCAAATATTTACAGAAGCCTCCAACATTAACATTACAGGACAGTTAAATTTTCATAAGAAATAATTTTTAATTATACATAATTTATTCAGAACTTATTCATTGAATAAATATATAATTATTTTTTCTGATTGCGCAAATTACTTCTTATTGTATTTGTAGAACTTTTTACTATTTAACGATTTCTTGTAGAAATACTTTCGACTCCACAATTTGATGGGTTGAAGCTGCGCCCAAAATCGTTTGCAGAGTATTTCGCACTCGTGCACTCTTTAGTTTCTTGTTTAGCTTTTGTTGGGTTATTTTTTATTTTTGTGGCAAACTTGTTAAACAAAGGCCAGCGACCGCATTTGTGTTGCGTCAAAAAATTTTTTTTTGATAATCGGCGTTGTCCTCAAGTGTTGTTCTTGGAAAGAGTGAAAGATTTTTAAGTGTGTGCCATAAACCAGTTTGGGCATGGGCGAGCATACCTTTTTAATATTTATAAGCTGCAAGCAAATAAACCTGAATTTTTGGCAATACAACGCAATCACAAAAAAAAATAATAATACCACATTACATCAAAATGCAGTTTGAGGTGAACTGCATGGTTGGGCAGCAACTGATAAGTGCATTTGCATGCGTTATCGATCTTTTTAATCGAGAGCATCGACTATGGACTGACAATCAGAGAGTGAGAAAGAAAGAGCGAGATAGCACAAACCTGTTGTACCCAGCGAAGCAGACACTATTGTTTTTGTTGTTATTCTTGTTCATGTCTAGGCAGTGTTTTCGCTTTCTCAAGCCCGCAATATCAACAAGAAATGGCACAAGGTAAACAGGCCACCAGGCCGCAGTCAATAAACCGGCAGAATATAACGGATAAGCGAAACGGCACAAAAATTCTACTTAAGTGGAGAGAACTATGCGCCAATTATTAACCAGACGTACATAAATTTTCCAACGGAATCAACAGAATCACAGTGTGAATTTTCGTGTAAACACTAAAAACAATAATTATTGGTGTCGTGTTGTCACAGTCTGAAGTGACAGCGGAGCACCCACACCCACATACACACCCACAATCACACACAACACCTAACACACGCACACACTGTGTGTGTGTTGCGTTGCTTGCATTCACAAATGTTTGCATTGCATTTAGTTTCTTGAAATATTGATTGCTAAACTCACCGTTTCACGGTATGCGTATTCACTTCTACACGTAAAAATCAATTATCACATGTTTAATGGTTTTAACTGAAACCAATAATTAGAATTTTCACTGAATTTTAAGCAGATTCCACTACGCGTTGATATGTGTTTGTGTATGCGTCAAATCGATAACTGGCCCCCTAATCGTTGCTAGGCAAAACGATAGTACTCACGACATTGGCAACGAACAGCTGTTTTGTGTACCATAAACATCGATAACATTAGATTGCACGTGTTGCAATGTTTGGTTTTGTTTAATTTTTATAGTCTTCATTTGTACAGCGTTTAAATAACAATTTATATAGGAAAATGGCTAGAAGACCAGAGCACTCAGCACCACCAGAAATAGTAAGTGAATTGTAATCAAATTATACAGGTTTTCAAGTATTTCTTTCGTTTCATAGTTCTACAACGATGATGAAGCGAAGAAATATTCCACAAAGTAAGTGTTTGGATCTTTTGTTTACTTTTGAGCCCCTATTTATTTGTTTTCTTTTAGCACACGCATAATAGAGATCCAGGTGGAAATGGCTGAGCGCGCATTGGAGCTACTGGCGCTGCCTGATGATGATGAACCTCGCTTCATTTTGGACATTGGCTGCGGCTCCGGACTGTCGGGCAGCGTGCTCGAGGACAGCGACCACATGTGGATCGGCATTGATATAGCCAAATCCATGCTGGACATAGCGGTGGAGCGCGAGGTAGCCGGCGATGTTATACTGGGCGACATGGGCGAGGGCATGCCCTTCAAGCCGGGCACTTTCGATGGCGCCATCTCCATATCGGCGCTGCAATGGCTCTGCAATGCCGACAAATCCTATCACAATCCACACAAGCGCCTCTTGAAGTTCTTTAGTACATTGTTCTCCTGCCTGACTCGCACCGCTCGCGCTGTCTTGCAGTTCTATCCGGAGAATTCGGCTCAAATAGATATGATCACAGCACAAGCTATGAAGGCGGGCTTTTATGGCGGCCTGGTGGTGGACTATCCCAACTCGGCCAAGGCCAAGAAATACTACCTGGTGCTGATGACGGGTGGCACTGCGGAATTGCCACAAGGTTTGGGTAAGTTATTTCGACGATTAAATAAACATATACCGTTATTCAAGGTATCTTATGGTCTGATGCCCATACTTAAATATTTCGGTTAATCTCTATTCCAGGCTCGCCGGAGGAAGAACGTCGCATTGACTATATAAAAAAGCGCGATGCTTGCCGCGATGCGCGCGGCAAAGCGCCCAAAAAGTCACGCGATTGGATTCTGGCTAAAAAGGAGCGTCGCCGTCGCCAAGGCCTCGAGACGCGTCCGGACACCAAGTATACAGCACGTAAGCGCAGTGGACGCTTCTGATGATGTGACCAAATATATAGAGTTTAATGTACATTTGCGTATTTATTTACAACAGATAAGCTTAAGTTAAATTGAACTAGACTCTTTTCGGTTTCCTAGACTTTGTCTGCTTTTGCAGATGTTGTAGTTGTCGCTACTTCCTCCTTATCCCTCTTGTAACGATCCTCTGCCCTGCGCTTGGGCGTATCATATGAGCTCTCGGCGAGGAACATCAAGTACATGGCCAAGCCTGCAAATATTATGGCAAACATCACCAAATCGTTTTGACCTGATATTCGACTTTGCTCCTTTTGCACCCGCAGACGTTCGTGCTTCTCCTGCGCCGCCTGACGTCTATCAAAATTCTTGCCATAATGCGCCCGGCTCCATTCGTCAAAATCGTAGATGGGCGTCCGTCCTTCGGAATCGGCCACTTTTGATTTCTGAAAGCGTGACTTGTAGAACTTGGTTTCCGGATCGTCCTCGACCACATCCGCCTCCTGCTCCATATCACGTATATCCTGCGCATATTGAGCGCCTGCCGTGTGCACGATTCCCTTGTCATAGAGGCGACGCAGACGATAGTTGCCCAGGACCTCATAGGCCTGACTGATCTCACGGAACTTCTTGGCAGCACTTTCACTGCCTCTGTTGCGATCTGGATGATAAATCATGGATAGCTTGTAATATGCCGCTTTGATCTCGTTCTGTGTGCAACGCTTGTCGATGCCCAAGGCATCGTAATGGCTGAGCTGCCATTGGGAGGTCGCTGTGTGCAGGCAGCGTACCAGCTGACGGCACAGCTGCGAGCCATGATGCTGCATCGCTTGGTCCAAGTGCTAACTCTTACAAAGGCAGCTTGTTTTGAATGTTATATCACATTCTGTTGCGAGTCACTGGGTTTGTTTACGTTTTCGCAGTGAATGTCAAATATTCCTAGAGGTGGACCGAATATATGGTAAATACAAAATTGAGTGCAACAAATGAATTAGGAACATCGGAACATCCGCTGATGCAGAATCGATGCGTAATTTTTAGTACGGCAAAAACCCATCAAAATTGTTGCTTAATAAGCGTGGAAAATTCCTAAAACTTGTTCCAGACTGCGTTCAGTTTGTGAAAAATACTGCGTAAAATAATGCATTAAATTTGCCCTTAAATAACACAGTCATCACAAAGCAGCTGTTGCTTCACATTATCTGTCGCTTCTCAACACTGCGACATTACTTTCATATTTTAGTTGAGTTTCAATATTTGGACCCAGCACAAAATGTTATTCCTTAAAAATAAAGCGAAAACACTCGATGTGGCCAACTATACGGTCATTATACCCAGCATTTGTGTAGGCAATGCAGCACAATTGGCCTGCGACCTGTTGATTGCATCCAAAAAGCTAAAACGCATCGGCAGCCTGGCTCATCCGGCTTTAATCCCAGTCTATGGACCCTCAGCCTACCAGCACGAGCCCAATGAGCGGGTGGCATCATGTGAGCTGTACGAGTCCGTCGAGGATAAGCTGCTGGTCATTCAATTCCGGGCACCGCTGATTGCGCGTCACACAAAGAGTTTCCAAAATCAACTGGTGGAGATGCTGCAGCCGGCACGTCGCGTTGTTGTCCTAAGCGGCAGCTTTGGCTTCGAGCGACGTGTCATTGAGGATTCGCCGTGGGCGTATCGTGCCAGCGAAAATTTCAAGTCGGCTCATGCCGCACAGCTGGGCAATGCATCGCTGGTCAAGTGGAAGGAGCATACGGGCGACAACATCTTTGGCGGCGGCAATGGCCTCCAGCTTTTCAGGGCCTTTGAGGAGAGCAAGATGCCTGTCATGCTGCTGTTCCGCTATCTGCTCGAGGGCGACAACTCCACAGATGCCTCGCTGATTGTGCGCGAACTGAACGAACTGTGCGAGGATTTTCTCCAGCTGCGCGACGGTGGCGATGGCAGCTTCAAGCTGACCGTGCCCAAGTCGTGGAACCTGCTGTTCGGCAACGATGTAACTGAGTTACTTTTTTAGATCTAAGTCATTTATTTTGGATATATGCTTATTACAATAAAGGCTAATCTTTTGGTGTAGGATAAAAGAGATTGCTTGCTCTGTGCTCGCGAAAATATTCACTGCCCCGATCCTGGTATTGCTGCCGTGTGGTCAACGATGTTTCAGCAAAGTTTGGTTCACTTGCCAGCAGGCAGGCGCCGAGCCAGGCAGCCAATGTGGGATCCGGTGACTCATAGATGGCAAAGGTGGACTGAAATGGGCGCATTTCCAGCAGCTCCTTGGACAATCTCTCCTTCAAGCCACGAAACTGTGCACAGCTGCCAGTTAGATAGACATGCGAGACCAGACGCTGCTGCTCCTCGGCAGTAAAGAGCTTGAGCACAAAGGCAATCAGCTCCGCCAGACCCGCCTCCGTGCAGCCAATCATGCTCGGCTGGAAGAGTATCTCCGGCACACGGATCTCCTCGACGCCAAAGTGCAGCTGATAGTTCTCGGCGGCACTGAGTGCCTGCAGTGCAGCATTGTTGGCATCATCGAAACCGGCATCGTAATGATTCAGGATCTTCTCGTATTCGAGCAAACGTTCGTTTTCGGCATCCGAGTCGCTGTCGTCGTTGTAGCGATTGATGCGCTTATACACATCCCAATCGTCATCGTTCATGCCGAAGCCATCGTCCTCCTCCTCCGCGTTGGCCTTGCGTCGCTTCTCGCTGCGCGCGAGCGTCGAGATGATCCTCATACGCTCCTGCGCCGCATGCGTATGCCGTTTGGCCTGCTCCTGGCGCTGCTGTTGACGTGCCTGTTTCCGGCGCTGCAACTCCTCGCGCTTCTCCCGCATTTCGGCAAGCCATTGTGCCTGGGGCACACCCTCCGGCGGCTTGGGCATCTTATCCAACTTGTCCTGCTGCTTACTGGGTCGTGATGGGCCGCTCACAGCCCGTTCTTTGATGCGCTTAATGCGCGCACTCACAGTTCCAATCAGTTTGTCCAGCTCCTCCAGGTTGCCAATTTGCTGCTGCTGCAGCGCACGCTCAAATTTCTGGAGATTCTGCTGCTCATATAACTGTCGCAGCTTGCGCAGAACCTGAAAGAATGCAATAAATTGGATATATTTTTAGCAGAAAAAAAGAAAAATTTTTGGAATGGATTCGCTCTTTACCTGCAAGTACTCCTCATCCTCTTGTAGCTTCTCGCCCTCACGTCGATTTTTAATGTCCATTAATCGATGTGCCAGCTCCCGTCGTTTCTCCTGCTTCTGCTCGACGGTGAGGAGCGCATTGGCGGCCGTCACTTGATTGTAGGGCAGCTGAATCTTCATGACGTGTGCCTCATAGTAGTCCAGTTGGGCCCACTTGAGCAGCTCCTCCTTGTAGTCGAGAGCGATGTGACAGTGCTCGTGGACCAGTTTATCAATGCGACTAGAGATGGCATTCAGATGCACTGGATACTTCATTTGCATCAGCCGAAACAGATAGCTATTTATGTGAAGTCCGCCCACGTTCAAGCGACGCACATGTTCCAGCTGCATACGTCCGCCAAGCACTGGAATCACATGTGTTGTGTTATAGCCAAACGATATGATGAGTGCATCCTCCACCTGCATATGCATCTGCTGATGATGACGCCAACTGTAGAGGGCATCGATGCCATACGACACCGCTGGCACATTGTAGCACTCGAAGAGCAGTTCACTCATTTGCCGGCGAGACATGTTAGGATTGGCCAATGCTTCGGTTAGCACAATCGGATGCTTAATGCTATCCTCACCATCGAAACCCATTTTGCTGAAGATGTAATCGTAGATTTGCTCCTGATGATTCCAATTGGTTATCACGTTGCGCTCGAAGGGTGATTTCAGATGGGCGCGTACTGTCTCAATATTTGATATGTCATTGCCCACTTGGATTTCATCCACTGTTGGAGTAGGCGTCGCAGCTGCATCCGCTATTTGTAGACTGTTGTCCTTTTTCCTATCCTTGCGTGGCTTTATGAGCACATTGCGAAAGCGCAACTCTGGTTGCTTGGTGTCGTGCCAGCCAACGCGACATTCGTAGGAACCATTGTCGATAACCAGCAGGCGCTTGGGCACGGTCATCATACATTAATATTTTGTTTAAGTACAAATTGTTTACAATTTTCTACTTGTTTACAGTCAATGCGATCTTAAGTGCTGCAAATCGTAATCATTTGTTGTTTTCCAACACCCTTAATCGGCTAAAAATTTCAAAGAATAGCAACCCTGTGCCATAACTGTAGTTTGAACCGCATATATATGTATATATATATATACCTGCATAACTGTGAACTGTCACGTTTAAGAATTTGCAGTGATTTTTGCAACATGTTTGTGAAAGTAAAGTTGGAGGCTCAGGGAAGTATCGAAGTAAGTGCATGTAAAAATGCATTTATAAATATGTAATACATTCATAGCGATCACTGCATTTTAGGCACCGCTCATTTTCGAAATCAAGGATCCGGCCACAATTTACGATTTGAAGACGCATTTGGAGTCCGTTGTAGGTATACCAGTCGATGAACAGGAAATACAAACACTCGACCGCACTCTTGGCAACAATGATAAGCTCGACAAGGTCGTCGTCAAAGAGGAAATTGACAGCAACAAGCTGAATGGCGCCGCAATTTCCTTATATACAAACCAGAAGTTCCATTGCTTTTTGCAGTTCTACAATCGGAACGAAAGTGACACCCAGACCAACTTCTTTTGCCAACCGCCGGATGCCAAAAAGTTGGCCCTCGATCAGTTGCCACTATATTCTGAGAATATGATCGATACGGACGAATCGTGGCAATCGCCATCATCCGAAACGGATTCAAGTGAAAGCACCAACAGTAACACCTCATCCAATACAATTGGAGATGCACTTACTCTTAAACGCACGTCAACTAAGGAATCCACTTCTCCGGTAAAAAGGTAACTAGTTGGTCATAGTCAGAGTATAAGCCAAAGTTCACGCAACAACCGTATTTAATTTAAGCCTTATGTTGATCAACTTTTAGATCTCGCCCTATGGCGGAGCCTAACGAATCAGATTGTGAGCCAACATCTACGGCAGTAATGCTGCCGTTGAAAGAGGGCAATCAAACTTCGAATATTTCTGAGCAACAGACTCGAGTTCTTACTACTGAGAATGTGTCCGGGGTTTCTGCAACATCACCATCACCATCACCGGTAATTCCTTCAGTAGGACAGCAAATAGAAAGCGTTACAGGAGTTCAAAAAGCGCCAGAGGCATCGTCTTCATTTGGAGATATTGTAAATCATAATCTTACAGGGCCATTTACATTAGATTCAGCAGCTTTTCAAAATGCACCGGCTGCTCCTTACATTACTATGAAACCGGAACATCGAAAATATGCTGTAGTTATAACCAATAATTTTGATGAACAACATCCGGCTTACAATCGACAACTGGAACATTTGTGTGGGCTGTTCGACTCAACTCGAATCTGTGAACGCTTAAACTTCAGTGAATATGCCCCAATTTCCGTGTATAATGACAAAATGTGGGTGCTCTGTGAGGATGAGGAGACCTATGACTGGATTACTAAAGGTGTGCGCAACGTCTACGAGTGTTCAAGTCTCATCAAGTATTTTGGACTCGTGAAATGCAGCACGGTGCTGCCACAAGTGGTTGAATCAACGCAGCTGTCAAATATTTTTCACCTGCTGGAACTTCAGAATCCAGGCCTCTGCACACACAAGTGGTGCGTTGTCGAACGCTCCATGCTCGATCCGGAGTCGGCTGCTAAGGCTGTGACCACTTTGTGCAAGAATGAACGGCTTATTCTGTATGTGGATCAGGATAGCAAGTGTTATATTCAGCAACATATCTCCAGGCTGAAGTATTGCTTCTGGAAGCTGACATTTGACTTTTAATCTGATCTTGCTATAGTCAAAAACAAAAACTGAAATTGAATTTTCCAAAAAAATATTTAGTTATTTTGCGAAATGTGCTTTAGTTTCTTTATATAAATTTTGTCAATATTGTAGCTCAGGAAGCTACAACCGCGTTAAAATTTAAAAATATATGTACTTTGTTGACGATAATTGATATTATTATTTAATGTAATGTTTGTTTATGACGCAGCTATCTTAAAATGTCATTTATCTTATATTTTTCGTAATAAGTGGACGGTCGAGTAATTTGAATTGCCCGCATATTAATAAGCAGACAATATGTTATCGGCAAAAAGAGAATTATCGATAATGATGTTTTCAGAGCAGCGTATCGAAATTGTCGATTCGCCAAAAACATTGACCACCCCTAGTCGTTAGGAGCTCGTTTTTGCATCAATACAGGAAAAAAAGGTTGAAAAGGCCAAGTCCTGCTCGATTTGCTGAGACTTTGGCGATTTGAGGCGGCTTAGAATATATATAATTATAGTCAGTGAACATGGAATTTGAAACCATCGATATTGCGCGTCTAGAAGAGGCGGTAGTTGTCTTTTACCGCTCAACATCACAGGAGCAGGCAATTACACACGAATGGCTGACGAAGGCCGAGGCCAGCCCACAGGCCTGGCAATTCTCCTGGCAGTTAATGCAGCTCGGCAAGGTAAAAAATCGATATATCGTTTGTTTTTCTTGTGTATCTATTTATTGAATTTTGTGTTGCGCAGAGTCAAGAAGTCCAATTTTTTGGCGCGATCACATTACACTCAAAGTTAATAAAATATTGGCATGAAGTGCCGTCCGAAAATCGCGAAGAGCTCAAGCAAAAGATATTGGAGACAATTGTGCAATTCGCCGGTGGACCCAAAATGGTACTCAATCGCCTCTGCTTGTCGGTAAGTGATGACCATGTGCTATGCTTCAACAGGCTGTCATCTCTCATGCTGTCTGTCTGTCTCTATGTCTGGTCCTAGTTGAGCGCTTTTATTGTGCACATGCTGGAGGATTGGCCCTGCGCCATTGAGGAGGTAATTGAGACGTTCCAAAGGCAACGCATGCCGAATGTCAGCAGCGAGGTGCAATTATGGATTTTGTTGGAGGTGCTGCTGGGCATACCAGAGGAGTCGCAGGCCATTCACACGTCCGTCAAGCGGGTAACGTTGCGCGGCGAAATTGGCAAGCGTGTGCCGCTCGTGCTGCAAACGATTGAGACATATTTGAAGCAGCAGATGAACACTGATTGGGATACGGAGACAGAGGGCTATGGCAACATGTTGCGTGCGGTGAAGTGCGTCGGAGTTTGGATAAGGTGCGATATGATTGGCCCAAGACACACTGCCTTCAATTTCAATTGTTGATATTATTGTAAAACCTATACAGAAGCATTGGCTATTCTATTGAGGGCTGCGTAAGTATCTGCGAGGTCCTTTTGGAGCTGGTGAACAAGTGTTATTGGCCCTGCATTCGCACTGGCGTTGGATGCATGTCCGCCGATGAGAATGAGCTGGCCGAGACGTGTCTGAAGGCCATGGTCAATATTATTGTGCAGCCGGATTGTCACAACTATCCAAAGACGGCGGCCATTCTAATAAAAATGTTTTTGGATTCATTGTGCGAGATTACGCAGCGGGAATGGAAGCGTGAAAATGACAATGAGGATATTATTGTGCATATCTATATGCTGTTTGTGTCCGCTGTGGAACGACACTCGTCGCTTTTTTTGAGCGGCATCACGGCCACAGATCCCGAGCTGTCAGCCATCTGGAATCGTATGGTGCATGAGATATTGCAGTGCACGGATAAACCGGGCATTTATCCGGTAGAGGAATCATGCAGCACCATGGCCTTGGCCTTCTGGTATATGCTGCAGGGCGATGTGTTTGCCATGCCCGAAGAGGAGAAACGCAAGTGCTGGGAGCATATAAAACCGCTCTATGCACACTTGACCACCGTGCTAGTTCGCAAGTCGGAGCAACCCGATGAGAGCTCCATTGAAAAGTGGAACTCAGATGATCTGGAATGTTTTCGCTGCTACCGTCAGGATATATCCGACACCTTTGTAAGTCAGAGCACTGATGAAATTGAGGATTGAACTAAGCTAATAATTAATCTTCAGATGTATTGCTATGATGTGCTGAACGATTATATACTGGAGATACTGGCTGCTATGCTAGACGAGGCCATTGCTGAGCTGCGAACGCATCCCACTCGCTGGACAAAACTGGAGGCTTGCATCTACTCGTTTCAGTCGGTGGCCGAGCACTTTGGCGGAGAGGAGTCGCGCCAAATACCCAAATTAATGCGCGTTCTATCGGAGATCCCATATGAGAAGCTAAACGAGAAGCTGCTCGGCACTGCGTTGGAGACAATTGGCTCCTACTGCTCTTGGCTGACGGATAATCCAACTTATATACCACCAGCCATTGATCTGCTGGTGCGTGGCTTAAACTCATCGATGTCGGCACAGGCAACGCTTGGCCTTAAGGAACTCTGTCGCGATTGCCAATTGCAGTTGAAACCGTATGCGGAACCGTTGCTCGACGCTTGCCAGGCAACGCTTTCCTCAGGTCGCATGAAGAACTCGGATTCGGTGCGTCTGATGTTTAGCATTGGCAAACTGATGAGCCTGCTGCCACCGGAACAGATACCCAAATACTTGGATCTCATAGTTAGCCCCTGCTTTGAGGAGCTGCAGACAATTTGCCAGGCCGGCTCTGTACGTATATATTATAATATATTCATGTTTCTGAAAGTCTTGAATTGTTGCTTCCCTCTTTGCAGACGACGCCCTCAGCACGCATTCGCACAATTTTCCGTCTCAGCATGATCTCCACTCTGTTTTCATCGCTAAACACGGATCTGGATGATGAGCTCAAAGATGTACACGATGTGCAGCCCGTTCTTCTGGTGATGCAGACAACCATGCCCATTTTTCGACGGATTGCCGAGTTGTGGGTGGCGGAAATGGATGTTTTGGAGGTGCGCCCCCATTCAAAAATAATCATGAAACATTGCAATTGTGTAACTTCTTTTTTTATGCAGGCTGCTTGCAACGCTTTGAAGCATGCCATTATGAATTTGCGCAGCAGTTTTCGTCCTATGCTGCAGGATTTGTGCTACTTTATTGTGGCCAGTTTTCAGAAACGCTGCTGCCCGCCCACTCTGGAGATATCCAAGACAGTAAGAAGAATTCTATGCAACTCATTTTTTACATTTTCAATATTTTTCTTTTGTTTTCTTGCAGGCCATTGTCATATTCTACTCTGAGGAAAGTTGCATGCCGCTGATGAAGCAGCTCCTTTTTGAGTTTGTAACCCACACTTTTAAACTGTTTGAGAATACACCCGAGCAGAACTTCTCCAATGTATCGGACATAATGGAAATGTTCTTTGCCTGTCTCACTCAAATCATTAAAAAAGTACCCCAAGTCCTGGAGGATAAGACAATTGCATACGAACGTCTCATGTACTATGCACAACAGTCCATGACATTGCCCGAGAACGGGCCCATTCGCAACAGCATCCAGTTTGCAACACACTTTATAATGCAATCGCGAAATCATGTCCACATGACTGATGTGGTGCTGGCGACTGGTGAACAAATTATACAGACGGTAATGATATGTGTTGGCTATATGACACCGCGACAGCAAGTGGATAAATTTGCTGATGTCCTATTGGCCATGAACAAAAAGTATCCCGCCGAAATGCCCGTCTGGCTAAGAAACGTCATGGCCGTGCCCAATTTTCCCACAGAGCTCATCACCGAAACAGAAAAGTTGCGTTACATTTCGCTAATTCTTAAGTGAGTAGAATTTGATGCCTTGTTCAACTTGCAACATTTTAATGATTGTCCACTTCACAGAGTTAAGGTCAACAAACGGCTGCTGCAACAGCATCTTACCGAGATGGCAGCCAAGACACGCGGTCTCGTGCCGCTGCAGGCTCCAGTAAACTAATCACATCCATGGTCAAATATCAAATATCTGATGATTAATTGTCGTGTCTACGTATTTAGTTGATTAAGTAATTTAGCCGATCTGTAAATGTTCCTTGCTATTAAGTTTTTTTTTTTTTTTTTTGTGCTTAATGATGTTTAACATTAATGCCAAGCTAAAACCAAGCGGGCTTAAAGTATTTTCTTTGCCTATTTGCGCTTGGCTTTAAGTCGTAAATTGATATCTTGAAAAGGCTGTTTCTTGACATGATTTAACTTTTATTCATAATATTACACAAAAATTACACGTTTCTGTTACCGATTTCTATGCCTATAATTACAAAATCCATTTGTGTTCTGTTTAAGATCTGTATAACTCAATTTCTTGTTTTATTTTGTGTAGTTCTTAAATAGAAAACTTAGATTTTTTACCGCTTTCCAGCATAGGGAAATATTTTTGCTTTATTCAATTAAATTGTTGCCGGTTTTGTTTTATTTATTATTGTGTAATCTTCATATGTGTCTATAATGCCAAAAATATGTAAATACATCTCAATATATAATAAATATATATGTGTCTAAAACTAAATGAAGCCTTTCATTACTTGGCCTGTACAGCACTTGGTAGTGGTAGCAAAAAGTTCATCAGCTTTTGCAATACAACTGTTTGAATAGTTGAACTATTTTCATTATCTTTTTACAAAGAATCCGGGTCAGATACCAGGACTTGTATGTATGTGTGTATGCAAATATATTTTATGACTGTTGTCCCTGGCATTGGCGCCAACTGATTATTTGACACGGATTCTGTATATATATATTCGTATTTTTAAGTATTTATTGTTTTTAAATATATATGTATATATATATAGCAAATAGTCCAAGTCAGTTTATAGCCCCATTTCCGGAGCTGATGAGTGGGATGATATATATGGATTATGATCAAGCGGTAGATATATATATATATATATATAAACCATTTATGCAGATGTAGTTGTCGTTTGAGTACTCTTGTGGTTTCATTTCAAGTGGCGATGTTCAAAACTTACAGACCACAAAAAGATTCAATGCATATTGATCTAAAGGAACATCTGCTTATAAATAACTTGGCACCCACCACGAATAAACTCCCACCAATAACATGAGTCGTGGGTCATTCAATCTTCTCTTCTTTTTCTCTTTTTTTTTATCGTATATAGTACTTTCTCGATGAAAAAAAATATACGATACGTACAACATAAACATACATACCAAATTTGTTTTTAACAAATTACAATATACACACACACACATACACATACACATATATATAAATATGATAGATAATTAAGCAGCTAATTGTAAGGTAAATCGCATATTGTATAATAGTAATTATAATTTATTACGGTTCAGCTGTACGTAGAGTGTGTGGCCTCTATTTAATAATAAAATATAAACTGCGCTCTAACGGTATAGAAAAGTCGAGAATATTACACTAAACTGAGCAATAGAACTATTAAAACTATTATCGGTCTCTTTAAGTTAAATCGACAACCAATTAATTATTCATTTAAACAATGTGTGATTTTATAATTGCTGATTTTTCGACAATTTGTTGTACAATTTAATATTTCATTTTTTACCAGCAAAATATGAAAAAAAAACCTTTCTATTTGTTTAGTAGTTGTATTTAATAAGCTCGGTAAGTTTGCCTATTGCATTTTTATTCTCATTTTAAACTATTACAATTAATTTTTTTTTATTTAAGCAGAAGCACCATGACTAGTGTTGGAAATGTCATAAAAGTAATGCTTAAATTTGCTCAGTAGAATAGCAATTTGAATCTTTTTGAATTCTCGACTTTTGCAAACCGCAGCACGCAGTACATTTGCATGGATGAGTATTGTAGCTAGAACGAAATAGTATTACACTTACATACATATGAGTAGTATGTATAGTATTATGGTTGGTATGGTATGCTCAATCAAGGTGGTTGATTCTTACGTATTAAGATTACGCAATGTCAATTCAAAAACTGTACAAATTTTGACGTATTCACTGAAATGGTAAGAGCATAATTGAATCCAGATTATTATTCAAATGTTGGCCACAAATAAATTCGTTTGGCATGCAAAACAACAAAATTGGAGCAAAGCATTATTTTTATTTTTTTGTTTATTTATTGTGTTTGGCGCATGCAATGTGTTCCATGGAAAACTGAAAAAATCTGCTCTAAGTTTTGGATTTTTAGCTCTTTATTGGTTGGTACTATGCATGTTTATTTATTTTATAGTTATTATTTGTATATTTTTATATATATATATAGAATTCTATTGAAATCGTTGCACTGTCACGCTCACAAAGCCCATCATCGACAATGCAATACATATATATATATATATAGAAACAATAATTAAACACCAGCTTATTCATCATTATTACCATCATCGTCAACATCATTTTCGAGCATCATCCAGCCCCCATTTCATTATAATCATCGATTAGATACATACATATAAATTTTTTGTTTCTGTTTCTATAACATGTTGTGTAGTGTTGGTTTTTTTTTTCTTTTTTTTTTTTTCGTGTATTTGTTTAATCTATAAAAGAACCTTAGCGTTGGACCAGCCCCGAATTAAGGGGGGGATGGGGGGATATAGCAGCAGGCGTCGGCCTTTTCGCCTAATAGTTGTTTGCATCTGGCGGCGGCGTTGTCAGATACTCATCGGTACGCCTGTGTTCGATGAGGGCGTGGACAACGCCACTGTCCGAGGGCAGATCGGATTTTCGTCGCATCAGCGGTTTGTCCTTGTTGCGCTCACCGCGTATCTGTGGGTGGAGGGGAGCGTAATGCAGACGTAAGGCATTTAAATGATGGGCCCCCTCTTTTTAAACCCAGACCGATTGTCGATAACGATTACGATTACGGAAGGGTGCAACACTTGACATTTTTGACATTTACAAGATCTAAAGTTGTTATTCAGACTGTGTAGTAGTAGTAGTAATTGTTGTAGTAGTGAGTGTTACATAGTATGTACATATATATAGTTAGTTGTCGGAACGTCGCATAGAGAAAACACATACACTGCACGACTATTTATGTACATATACTATATATATTTATGCAACTAGTAGTTGTGGTTTATTGCATTTACAAATGTATCTTATTGATTGTTTTTAGAAATAATGATTAATGGGCGTAGTTTGATCAATGATAGATAAGACCCAAGTCTTTATATTGTTCATTTGTTTTGTTAATAGAATTTTGCTGTACAAGTAGATCGATTACATCACCGTATGTGCTGAATGACATTGATTTTCTGTGTAAATTTTAAAAAGTTGAATTTCTTAAGCTTTTTGAAATGTTATCTTTAAAATTGGAGAGCTTATCATTTGGAACAGAAATAACGATCAGTAGTTCAATTTATCGATAAAAACATCGATTTTTGATCTATTGATTTACGTCGTTTTTGTATAAAATTAAATGTTCTATGGCTAAATACACTTGTTAACTAAGAGTCAATTTTTTTTTATTTTTATTTGTTGAAACACATTAGTTTAACCGATTTTCCAACAGAAATCCATTCCAAATGTTTAAAATGATGGCCTGTGGAATATAATTGATCGATTCTCAAAACGATCTGTGGCTCAGTTTATCAATAGTAACATGAAGTATTTACAGTGTACGTGACAAAGACTAATAGCTCGATTATTGATAAGTTGATCGATTTTTATCTAAAAACCGACTACGTGGGTTTTTATGTAGTTAGGCGCAAATATAAAATATTAGTAAAGTGTAGAGCTGTGGCAGTGTGTATCAATTAGTCAATAACATTCACATGTACATAAATATTTTGCTATCTTTTTTTTGTTTTGAGTACACTTGTGGGAGCGTGGTATAAAAATGTATGTGTAATAAAAATAAAACCAATAAATAAGTCGTACATATATTAATAGAATAAAGATAAAGAAACATGTATTTTGAACTGGATATGAGTGCGGATATAGTTTGTAACAGGCTTTCATGTAATCCAATGTTCGCTTAATGTTAAAAGTAGTTAAGGGATTAACTGACTGTCGCAACACATACACACACACACACAGACACACTCGCTGTTCTCAGACACAAATACGTTGGTGTGTTTGACTTATGTGTCAGAGTTAGTAGTTGTGTAGCGTGGTTAGTGTGGCAATGGCTTGTCTCACCTCTCTGGGCTCCTGGTTTGGCTGTTGTTGTTGTTGCTGTTGTTGCGTTAGCGGCGGTTGCGACCTTGTCTGTTGCTCAAGCTTATCGTAGGTTAGATCACAACTATCATTGTATTGATCGTACAGTATTTGACTATCGGACATCGGCACACCAACGCTGTAGTGTCGGGTCTTAGTCCACTCCGGATTGGTTTTGGCCAGTGTCTCCACCTGCTGCCAGAGCTCCTCGCGCTGTGATAACTTCTCACGTTCCCTGCAACAAAACAATGGATGATGAATTATTGTGATTCAGATTAGGTACTATCAATTAGTGAGTTTTCTATTTCTTACTGCTGCTTCTCTTGTTTGTAGTTTTTGCTGCACTCATCAAACAGCCGCTGATTCATCTCCATGAACAGCTTGAGTGCGTTGTAAATGAGACCGTGAATGGTCTTATTCCAGTGCGTCTTGGAGTTGCGATTAAGCGCCGGAAACATGATAGGCAATATGATATGCGAGTTGTCCGCTATCAGCGACATAATGTACTCATTGTTCCAATAATAGAGCGCACGCTCCGCCACCTGAAAGTGTGGCGAGGAGACGCTCTTCGATATCTGCCGGAACAGCGGCACCATCACCTTCTGAAACTCGGCCGGCTCTATAACATCGAGCAGTTCCTCCAGTTCGTTTAAAAACATCACCTCCTTGGGACTGTGCGTTTTGGGCCAAAACTTCAATAGACTTCTGCAGAAATATATTGTGCAACAGTTAATTACGATTTTCAATGATCGACTGGATACTGTTAACTTACTTGATAACCGCCTCTGACAAACTAGGATCCTTCTCAAGGAACTGCACTACACAGTAGGTTAGCTGCGGATGGTACACGGAGAGGCTCTTGGCCTTGTGCAATGGCAGCAATACCTTAAGTAAAAATTGTTTATGCTCCTCCTTGAGCGGTAAGGCAAATCCATTAATAATGCTACCCAAAATTTCAAGCAGCTCTGCAATGCCATTATGATGCTCCGTTTCATAGATAAATCTGTGAATTAATTGGGAAATTGAAAATCATTTGATTATTTTATTCGTGTTTAGTTCTTACAATTACTAACCTGTAAAACACATTGTTGATTTGCTTCCTAATAAATGCCCTCAATCCCAAGAATTTGCCATAGATGCGATGTAAAACAGTCTTAAGGAAATCACGTTCACGCGGATCCTCTGAATCGAATAAGTCCAACAGTTGCAACACAAATTGATGATCGATAAAGCGTTTTGCAATATTTGGCTGAAAATCGGGTGACTCCAAGAAGCGCAAAAATAGCTCATAGACCAATTGCAAATGTGGCCAAGATGATTCCAATGTTGGCTCATCCTCTTCCGGATCAAATTCAGCGCCATTGGGATTCGACGAGGGCGGCAAGGTGCGAAATAGGTTCACAGAAAACTGAACAAATACAAGGATATTAATACGAAAAGCGAGATACTCTGGTTATATGTATATACTTACCATATTGATGGCCTCTGGGTAGACAATCTCTGTAATGACGCCATTCTGATTGGAGAGATACTCGACCATCTCGTGGAGGGCGGCACGTTTGACCTCCTTCCATTTTAGATCGCTCAGCGGTTCGGAAAAGTCGAACAAGGTGCAGCATTGCCGTAATTTCTGCAAGAACAGCTCCTCCCGCTCGGTTGCTGCCGTTTCTGTGGGAACAAATAAAACGGATATTGTCAATTATACTGCATAATCATGTATAGATATTGACATGAATAAATTAAAAATATCTACTACAAAATAGGAACGGACATTAACGAAACAACATAAATCAAAAGATCAAACTGACTATAAAAAGAGCAAGCGAAACTAAGGCAGATTTTTATTAATTCAATAATAATGGATCTCTAAGTAGCTAAGAAGGAGCGTAACCAATAGCAACCTCGCAGTGGCGGCAACGCTAGCGCAGTTGATGCATTCGGTGGCGAGTGAAACAGATTCCGATCGCGTGCACGTCCTGGACTTCCCGTCAGCTGTTGCAGCGTCTGCGGCGACGACAGATTATTATGGGCAATGGTATCGCCATTTTGGCGTACCGCTGCTGGGACAGACGACGACGCAGACGCTGACGATGCTAACGTTGATGTTAATGCCACAGACGTCGACGCACTACCGCCGTTGCGCTGGCCAATGCCCAGAGATATGCTTATGCCACCGACCAGATTCTGTGCCACTGTCGTGGCGCTTGATGAGGTGCTGCCATCAAGCATCACTTCGACGTTGCCAGTGGTGCTGCTGCTGCTGCTGTTGGTGCCGGTGGTGATGGTATTGGTGGTGTTGCTGTTGGTGGTGGCAGCAGCAACTGCATTGCTGCCAACATTTTTAGTTGCGTTCAATATGCTCTTAATGGCCGCGGCGGCGCTCACGGGTGACTGTTCAGGTTGAATGATCGTTTTTGATTTGTTTTTATTTTTTTTTATTTTTGTGGTTGAGCGTGATATCGATTTATGAAATGAGTAGAGCAGAGAATTTCATTCATTATGTGTACGAATACAACTCAGTGATTGTTTTTGTGTTTGTTTTATATATGTCTGATTGTGGGTGTTGTGAGTGTGTGTGTGTGTGGATTTTTTCAATTGCTGCAAACCTTGTTGCTGGCCGAACTGACGGTTGTGGATGAGACGCCTGCAACTGCGGATGCTGTGCTCAACAATGAGCTGGCCGTGGTGGCTGCCGAGAAGTGCTGCGCCAAGGTGGACACCAGGGAGCTGCCGCTACTGCCAGCTGCAGTTCCAATTGTTGTTGCTGCTGCTGTGCTGGGTGTGTTCTTTGACATGGTAACTGCTGATCCACCGGCTGCTACTGCTGCTGCTGTTGTTGTTGTTGCCGTTAGATTCGTCGCATTGGATGACAGCGACAACGACGATGTCGATGACTGCGAGCCAAATGGCGATGAGCCGGCTATTAGAGCAGCAGCCGCAGAATTCGCACCACCGCCGTATGTGACCGCCGATGAGGTGGAGCAGCTGGCAGCGGCCGAGGCCAGCGAGGATGAGCCAGCCTGGGACAGCGATGACAGCGCGGAGCCCGATGAATTTGAGCTAGTCGACGATGAGGACGGCGATGATGATGATGCAGTTGTGGTGGTGGTGGTGATGGTGGTGGTGCTGCTGCTGGCGACACTTGCCTCTGGCGGCGACAGTGGCATCTTACGTGCCTGCGCCTCAAATTTCGCCTTTAGCTCCTCCACGCTGCTAAATTTAAATTTACTGCTATCCTTTGACTGCTGCTGCTGCTGCTGCAGCTCGTCGTCGTCGTCAGCCAGCAGATCTAAGCCGCTGTGAAACGATGGCGATTTGGGTATGCGTATGCCACCCAGTGCATAGTAACCAGCGGTGGCAGCTGTTGCTGTTGTTGGCTTTTGCTGCTGCTGTTGTTGTTGTTGTTGCTGCTCCTGCTTTAATGCTGCTGCTGCTACTGCCTTGTTGTTGTTGGCGACTGCTGTTGGTGCAGTCGTTTGCTGCTGCTGCTGTTGCTGCTGTTTGTTGGGGCCGTTCAGATGGTTACCCGTTAACAACATAGCACCGATGACCATTTCATTAGTGCCGCACTTGGTTTAATGGCGGCGCAATCGAAACGCATCGCACTTGCACTTTGGCTTAATGTGGTTTCATTTGCTAATTGCTAACAACAACAACAACAACAAACACACACACATACACACACACACACATTCACTCACACACACATGGAAGAAC
This sequence comes from Drosophila paracracens, assembly GCA_035044025.1. NCBI lineage: Eukaryota > Metazoa > Arthropoda > Insecta > Diptera > Drosophilidae > Drosophila > Drosophila paracracens. Next base: position 6,136,360 of record JAWNMN010000401.1, on the reverse strand, counting down.
AACAACAAACGATGGAATAAGAAAATGCGACACTATCAAAGTTAATTTTTGCTTGAATTTTTTGGTTTTTTTTTTGTTTTTTTTTAATTTTTTGTTAAGCGTTAATTATGTTTTTTATAGCATCTGTAATGGGAATTGCAATATATAGATTATGATTTATTTATGTAAGCATGGCACATGTTAATGGAATGCAAATGAATTGGAAAATGCAAATAAAAAAATGTATATGAAAAATGAAGTTAATTGCTGGGCAAGATAGAAAAAACAAATTGAACTATAGACACTACAACCGCTTCCCCTTCCCTCCCCCGCTACGTAATGTCAGCAGCTACAATTTATCTATGTGTGTTTGTGTGTGAATGTGGACATGTATCTCATATCACTTACGATTTTCTATTGGGAACGGAACCGGTTTTTGCAATGTCTGGAATTTTAGCTATTCTATTTTTGGTATAACGGTGCATTGCTCGCTTGCCAACTACAATTGAAACGGTGGTTGTCACAATGATTTGCCCCAACTTAACAATATAACCAAACTGCTGGGCAACAACGATGACAGTTAATTTTTCAGTTTTTATATGCGAAAGGCTGCCGCAAACTCGAATTAACTGCGGGGCTATACAAAAAAAAAATCGATAACATTTGCCGTGGGCGAGCTCAGGATGAGAGAGCGAGAGCGTAAGCGCAGCAGCAGCAGAAGCAGCAAGAGAGCGCGCATAGTTAATGAGAAACAACAAAATAACAAAACAAAAAAAAATTTAAAAAAAAAACTATGACAGCGATGACAACAATGCCAGATAGCCACCAAACTGGCAACAAATTGAATGCCAATGGCAAACGTTTTAATAATTAGCAAGTGGGTGAGCAATCAAATTTCAAACATATCAAGATAGGGACAGGGACAGCAAACGGAGAAAGACCGCCGGAGAGCGGCACGTAAGTGGCGCGCAAGGCAAGTGTCGTAAATGGGGCGGCGGGCGTTACTTGCATATTGATATGTGTGAGTAGTGTTGAGCAACCATGCAAAAAATATACAAAATAAAATAAAAACATCGCTCACTTGACCTTTGCGAACTTGCTTAATAATGTAAGAGTAATAAAATATTAATAAAAAAAACCGACGTACAACTGTTAGCTCGGCATACGGAAAATAATACATTTAAAAAAATATTACAAAGTTGAGAACCCCTCCGCACACATATACATAATACATATATGTGTGTATATATGTTGTATGTGGGAGGGGGCGGTGAAAATATTTTGTTTACTCACTTTCATTTAGCGGACTGAGCGCTGTCAGTTCACAGTTCTTGGACACATTGTAACGGTTGCTGCTCTGACGTTTCTCCTTGCGCACCAGCGGCGTTGTTGTTAGGTTCAAGCCCTTCGTGATCTGCGTGGGCGGCGGTGCATCTCGCGGTGGTGTGCTGTCCTTGTCTGTCTTGTTAGCCTGCAAATACCGAGCAAATTCAGGGTCATTGCCGAACATATGGGAGAGAGGAAGAGCGAGAGAGAGAAAGAAAAAGTGGGGGCCGGGGCCAGGGAGAGTCCATCGGAGGAGCGCAACAAAAACAGAAACCCAAACAAATTTCACAATTCAAACAAAAAAGAAATTTCACTTGCAAAAAAAAAAAATAAACAGCATTGGGCTCAAAAAATCCTGTTACATCAGACACCTTATCCTTAACTTTTACCTTGCTCTGTGCAAATCCTTGTCGCCTAAGTCGAGCTGTCGCCTGTGGGTGGGTTTTAGTCTCGATTTTAGTAATGCCAACACAGAAATGGTGCACATTCTTTATACACACACATTTATAGGTGTATTACTACATAGATTTTATTTTTATTTTTTGATTTGGTCAAACATTGAGAATCTAATTGGAATCAATCATCAGGAACATGGGTACAAAGCATTGGCGATGATAAGATTAGATATTCATTTTGTGCGTTAAGGTTGAGGCCACTAGAAGGTCTATAAGTGCTATATATATATATATAGTCGTATATGGGGTACGACGAGACTTGACACATAAATCGTTCTATATAATCGACGTCAAATATTAAGCATGCTGTATTGGGTCGCTGGACGTTGGTTGGTTGTTATGGCTAAAATGGTTGATATTCAAGCTTTGTCTATCGAATCTATATTTATTATTTATTGTTTGTAAATAATAATGTTTATAGTGTATGAGTATATGATATATACTAAATCAATATCCGGGACTCATTGGATTTGGGCTCAAGTGTTGGACAACGCATTGTGCACACACACACACATGCACACATACATAGAGATGGATGTATATAAAAACATTCATAACTCACCTCGCTTTTGTTAGTTGTTGGAACAACAACAGTGCCGCTTGTCCCAACGATGGGAGATGTTGTTGTTGGTGATGCTGGCGTTGTTGTTGTTGCTGCTGCTGTTGTTGTTGTACTAAAGTTACTGCTATTCTCTTTGATACCGTTAGTGGCTGTTGTGATTTTGTTGTTGTTGTGTGTTGGGGCCGTTTCGTTTTTGGTTGCCGCTGTTGGTGCTGCCTCTGTCACTGACGTTGTTGACACCGCCGCTACTGCTGCCGCTGTCGTGCTTTTTGTTGCTGTTTCTAATGCTTCGTTATCCATAATACGCTTTCAGCTTTATCTGCAGCTTTATATTGTTATTGCCTACCTTGCTTAGTTCTCTGCTTTTTCCTTCAACAATAACAACAACAACAACAGCTGAGAGTTATCGATCACTTTAATTTGTTCTCTCGCTCTCGCTTCCTCTCTTTCTCGCTCTTTTAATTGATTTGAATCTGATAATGACGGGCACAATTCAAAATCCTCTGCTGTATGGGGAAGTGTCGAAAAGAAAATTAACATAGCAAAAACAAAAACACAATTAGAAAAAAATAAATAAATTAGAACTACATGCAAAATTTACCGATCAGCCTACACACACACACACACACATATATATATGAACACACAAACACACACAGACACGAGCAGTGCGAATATAAGGAGGGGGAAGGAAAGCTAAAAGAAAACCGTGCGCAATTGGCCAGAAATCAAAGTTGTCACATATAAATACCATGCAATGGCCTTAAGCGCACCACACCACACAACACCAAATCCGGTTCTAAACACATCCAAGAAGTTGCACTTGATCAGTTCCGAGACGACTAAATATGTCTCAATGCTTGTTTGCATGTATGCATGTATATATTTATAAACACGTACATGCATTTAAGTTATATAGATATTATTCGAATTGGCCGACAGGAATCTAACGAATCAGGTGACGGCCCTTAAAAGCACGCTCTCATCACTTTTGTGCGCTTCCGCAAGAAATTGCAAACGCAGAAAATAAATACAAACAGCAAAACACACAAACTCTATGCGACAGCAAGCAACAAGTTGCGAAGCAATGGCCGTCGATCAGAGTTGCCAGACTCAGAATTCATCTCATTCCCCATGCGAACGAACGTCAAGTGTGCGTGCGTGCCTTTATGTGTATGTGTGGACAACGTTTGTTGATGGGGTGGCGGGGCTTTGAGGAGGGCTCCTCTTTTTTACATTCCGCTACACATAAATATTGTTTAGAGCAATATTTGAAAAAACACTCGCACACATTTTATATGTCACCTTAGAGCGCCGGGAGGGCGACAGCTCTGCTCGCTAAACATGGGGAAACAAAGAGAACAAAAATAAAATGAATGTGTACTATGCATATTTAATAGTTGCAGCAAAAACGTCAAGCCAAACAATAATAGATATGCAAAATAAAAAAAAAAACGTTCAGTTGTGAATCTGAATGTCAAAAGGGGGAGCGCGTTTAGGGCTGGGCAGGCGCACTGGTAGAAAGAAGGAGAGGGTGAGGAGGGGAGAGCCTTCTATTTACCGCCAGAAGCTGCAAGAACTTGTTCAATTTGCCCCTACTGCGATTTAACATTAAGTTTTTTGCTGATTATAGATGTTTTCGTTCTCGTTGTTCTTTTCTTTTTTCCTTTTCTTGTTTTACGTAAAATGTGAATTCTAACACACGCACACACACACAGACAAACACACACATACAACACTCGCACTGTTTTCTCGTTAATTCACTCGAGGCTGTGGATGTTTGCTGTGTGATTTATTTGCGCTTCGCTTTTGCGCTACAATTTTCTCCTTTGATTGCGAATTCTCACAAGGCTGTCGCGCAATTCACAATTGGTTATGAGTGTTAGGGTTTCTGATTCACCTTTCTATCAATAACACTCAACATCAATATCTAGTTTTATTACACAAATCGTATTTAAGTAAAATATATTTTTGTTCACGCAACGTCGCTGCCAAATAAAAGTAGTGCTGCCGGACAGACCGATAGCAGCTATTTGCGAAAAATATCGATGGTCGATTCAAGAAAAGCCCACTTTCATCGATACACACAGATGATGACCAGCACAACTGACTGGGCATTGAAGGTGCAAGGACTGTTTAAAATTTAAACAGAAAACTATGTTTGAAACTCGTATTATTATACATATGTATGTAACCAATTTTTGCAAGAGTGATATAACTGGGATTACATGAATAAATAAGATAATAAATAATCGATGTTTAAGAATGTCCAACAACATAATTTATAAGTATCGAAATTTATTTGCATCACTAATTGCGGATGGCAACACTGAACTGTTGTGTTTATAAAATAAAAAGTTTTTTTTTAACGAACGAGCAAGAATTGTCATGCAAATTACAATAAAGGTGCTCAAGGGCACTGATTGCACGCTCGAGGTATGTAGCTCAATCACATATAATAATAAACCGTTGTAATGTAATATCGTCTTTCACTCCGGCTAGGTGTCATCGACGTCCACCATTCTGGAGGTAAAAGAAAAAATTGATGCCGCTCTGCAAATTCCCGCTTCAAATCAGAAACTACTGCTGCTCGGACGACCATTGAACAATGACCAGACAATTGCCTCCTATCCAAATATCAAAGAGGGCACTAAAATCAATCTGGTTGTCATGAAACCGGGACTACGCGACTGCATCCATCGCGCCTTTCGCAAATACTACACAGAAGCGCAATCCGAGAGGCTGACCAACGAATTCATGACGGATTTTGAGGCAAAACTCAAAGAACAGAGCCTGGACGACCTGGAACGTTTTGCTGATAACTCAATATAAAACAAAAAAAAAAAAAATTAATTAATTAATTGTTTATTGTAGTAAAAAAAAAGAACCACAACTGAGTTTATTTGAAGATTCATGCTATTAATTTTGAACAGGCTGGCAACTCTAATGCTCGCATCGCACTTTGATTGGTGATAGTGTGTATGTGTGAGCGGTGTCAGTGTCAGTGCTAGAAATGCAGGCGTGCAGCTTTTTTAGCCGAGTTGTTAACTCTACGAAGCCAAACGTGAGATCTTTTTCCAGAACACTTGGAGCCATGGTTAAGGTAGGTTCAGCACTCAGCGTTCCCCAATTGCGACCACAATTTCAAATTACAATTACTAAATTACATAAGCACTAAAAAAAGGACTGCATAAATATTGATTAATGCGGAAGCGACAATTGCAAGGCCAGCATCAAGGTTACATCACTTACAACTGTGTGTGTTTGTGTGCATTTTTAGGTTGGAGACAAACTGCCGTCTGTGGACCTCTTTGAGGATTCGCCAGCAAACAAGATAAACACCGCCGATCTGACAAATGGCAAGAAAGTGATTATCTTTGGTGTGCCTGGCGCATTTACCCCTGGTTGCTCCAAGGTGAGTTCTGATATGGATAACGGCAACTTTCTATAATTGCAAAATTATAAATGTTTTTGAAGCTTTTTTTTTAATATTTGCATGTGTTGATTTTTCCGTTTACTTACGTGAAGAATATGTATCAAAATAAATATGTTTTCAATATTATGCATATTTATGCAGTTAGAATTAGCAATTGTAATTACAAGCGAATTTTCAGATTCATTTTAACTTACGATCGTTGTAATTGAATTTCATAAAATTAATATTATTATTTTTCGACAGACGCATTTGCCGGGCTATGTAAGCTCTGCTGACTCGCTGAAGGGGGAGCAGGGCGTGGATGAGATTGTTTGCGTTTCGGTTAACGATCCATTCGTGATGTCCGCCTGGGGCAAGCAGCATGGAGCCGATGGCAAGGTGCGCATGCTGGCCGATCCCTCCGGCGCACTTACATCCGCTCTGGATGTGAGCATTGATCTGCCACCATTGGGCGGTGTGCGCTCCAAGCGCTACTCTATGGTCGTCCAAAATGGCGAGGTCAAGGAATTGAACGTGGAGCCCGATGGCACCGGCCTGAGCTGCTCCCTGGCCAACAACATTGGCAAGAAGTAGACGCCTATAACTAATGATATATATTCTACTGCTACTACTACTACATATGTATGCTTGTAGGGATCGAAACGTGTTATAATTAGTGCCGTGGCCCAGTGTCACTCAATATCAGATGTTCAATTATATGTGTAGTGAATAAAGAAGGTATAAACGCAATTCGATGGAACTAGGCGTAATGTATTGTATTTTAATATCTAGTTGCTAAATAGTCGTATCACTAACGGTTGTCCGTGTTGGGCGCAATCTTCTGGGAGAGGAGCTTGCCGTAACCGCCTCGACCCGCGTCATAGTCTGTTCGATATTCATCTCGCACCTGTCCGCCAGTTTTGCCGCGTCCATATTGACGGCCCTCAATGAAGCCTGCGTCCCAATCGACGCGAATCAGTCGATCATCGAGTCGCGTACCATTCACAAATCTGTAGTAAATCTTTTATTTAGTTTTTATTGTTGATGTGGCTGTGCAACAAACCTCATGGCCGCCTCTGCCTCGGCTCTCGTGTAATATTCGACAAAACAGAAGCCGCATGGTGTCTTTTTGTACTTGTCAAGGCCCATAACAATGATACGCACATCGCCGCAGCGCGAGAAGAGCTCATGTATCTGCTCCTCGGTTGTGTAAAATGACAAATTTCCCACATATAGTGTGGTAGAGTCGCGCAAAGAGCGTTCCTGCTCCGACCGCGAGCCCTGAATAATGGAATAAATATGTGATGGGCTGGAGATAATGGATATCTAGTTATATGGTAATGCTTACTTTGAAATGCTGATCACGATAGGAGCTCAAATCTACGGATGCAGTCATATTTTGTTATCACTTCGATAAATAAATTGAATACAAATAAGTCAAATAATTATTTCTTCTACTTAAAAGTAGAGTTGCTGTACAGCTATAGCTGCACCGATTAAGTATCGATATTTCTGAGTTGCCGCAATCGATATTAATATTGTTGTCAGTGTGTGCACACGCGTGACCAGGGATACACAAAGAATAAATATAGATATTTCACTGCCACTTGGGGGACACACTTGTCGCTAAAGAGAAACAGCGTAGCAAAACAAAATGTAATTGGCTGGCCAAGTTCACTCAGACAACGCAAGAAAAAAAGGATTTTAATGCATAATAATACACAAAATATCAGCGCCAATAAAAGGCAGCTACGTTTTCGCGCTGCAGACGTCAGCGCCAGCAACATCCGTATCGAAGAGCTGCAAAACGACGAAATACACAAACTGTCAAAAACAAAACAGCAAACAAATCCAGATGACGTCGGCGTTTCCGCTGCAGCAGCAGCAGCGGCTCAACAGCGCCAGCATAATGGTAAGTGCAATAAACTGAGAGATTTAAGAATATTGATAACGATTCTTATGCGATCCTTGCGCCCATTTAGCCGGCTCGGAGACAAGCACATTTTACGACTTCTTCAAAGTGGAAATGACACGCGGCTATATGCTGGAGCACGATGAGGAGCGCTACTCGGCCCGTCGCCAGAAGATTTACAGCTTTATGCGCATACCACGCGATCTGGAGCGCTTTATGGTCTATGGCATAATGCAGTGCGCCGACTCCTTTCTCTATATACACACATTTCTGCCGGTCCGATTCCTCTTGGCCGTCTGGTCACTCCTTACGCGCAGTGTGGCACGCATCTGTCGACTGCGTAGCGGCAACCAGCGTCTCTTGTCGCCGGCAGAGATTTGTGATCTGCTCAAGGGCGCCATTTGGATATCGGTGACGTTGATCATGCTGCTGGTTGATACGAATCGCGTTTATCACATCATCAAATCGCAATCGATCATCAAGCTGTATATATTTTATAATATGCTCGAGGTGGGTGATCGACTGCTCTCGGCATTTGGCCAGGACACTATAGATGCACTGTTCTGGACGGCCACAGAGCCGAAGCACTCCAAGCGCGAACATTTCGGCGTTCTCACTCACATTCTCTTTACGCTCATCTACGTCTTTCTGCACAGCGGACTCATCATGTTTCAGGTGAGTTTTGCTCGCATTTAAATTGAGAATTTCATATTTAAAATTCGTAATATTATTTTGATAAAATTTATATTATTTGTCATATTTTAGATATATTTATTTATTTATTTTAATATTTATTTTATTTGCAGGCCACCTGTCTAAATGTTGCCGTCAATTCCAATAATAAGGGCCTGCTCACCATAATGATATCGAATAATTTTGTTGAGCTTAAGGGATCCGTGTTTAAGAAGTTCGACAAGAACAATCTGTTTCAGTTGACCTGCAGCGATGTGCGGGAACGCTTCCATTTGTCTGTGCTGCTGTTCATTGTGATGATACAGACAATGAAGGAGTTCGATTGGAGCATCACCCAATTTTGTGTCATGTTGCCCGATTGCTTTGCGGTGCTGTTTACCGAAATCCTGATCGATTGGGTGAAGCATGCGTTTATAACAAGATTCAATGAGTTGCCGGAGAGCATTTATCGCGAGTATACGACAAGTTTGGCGTACGACATGACGCAGACGCGTCAGAAGCATGCATTTTCTGATCACTCCGATCTGGTTGCACGACGCATGGGCTTTATACCGTTTCCGCTGTCCGTGGTGCTCATCAAGGCGATCTACACGGCTGTCTCATTTCACAACTTAGCTGCCTGGCTGCTGTTTTTGTTGGCCTACCTGTTTGCGTTGGGTCTGCGCATTTGTTTAACGGTTTGTGCCCTGGGCAAGGCATGCAAACTGATGAAGGAGCATCAGACGGAGAGGAACAGCTCCACCCCCAGCAGCATGACCAATATGCCCTTCATTGCAACAAACAACACAAATGCTCAAGTTGTAAACACAACTAACAATAACAATAACAATATTAACAGCACCAGCAACAGCAGCAACAATGCTGCCTTTAAGCCCTTAAATGTGGCAATCACAGACCCACAGCTGGATCAAAATTTGAATTTCTCACGGATCCATGTCACATCGACGCCCAAGAAGGCGGCCAGTGAACACGAGCTGGATGTGACAAACTCGCTTGAATTGGGTGCCACGGCACTCTTCTCCAATAGCGATGTGGATCTGGACGATGTGTGCCTCAACGAGCATGTGACGAATGTGAATGCCACAGCCAATGCTCAGGATCTCTACCAAGATGAAGAGCTGGCACGCAGTGAGCCAGATCTGATGGCCGGCTTTGAGGCCAGCGCCAGTGCCCAGCAGGAGCGAACCAAGCGATTGCCCAAGCGCACCCACAAACGTTCCGAATCCGAGCCGTTTGTTTCCATGGCGCCAAACGCTGCCACGTAGCTGCAACAACCACATCAATTTGCTTTACTCTACTCTCTTTTTAACTTTTTACTCTCCTACTTCTGGCCATCATGTAAATTGCTTGCGTCCGCTGGGGTCGTAGAATCCTCCCTTGGGTATATAAATATGTAATGTGTAGACCTAAGTGAAATGTGTTTTTATGTACATGTACTGCATTAGTTTAGGAATTGACCGATTAAAAGATCCTGATTTACTTTACTCATTGCTTTTTCTCCCATTTGTTGTGAGTTCATTTTTTCTGTTGCAAAAACTGTTTGTTTGAATTTAACAGCCAAAAGCTCTGTTGTGCTGTTTACAGTGCTGTTATTGCACTGCTTACAGTGCTGTTATTGAACTTAAGTAAGAGTGTTGCATACTTTTTTGGGCAGATAAAAAGATATTTGCAAATGCCGTCAAAAGATGAGTTTCAAATTTGAAGCGTACAATCGAGGTAGGCCAAGACACACACGTAATTTTTTCTGATATAATATAACCGCACTATTGCGAAACATTCACTTCTCAGTCAGCGGTGAAACAAATCTTTACAAAACATCGGTAGGTAAAATAAATGAACAGAAAAGCGAACTCTGAAACAAAAATATTAAAAATTCTAGCTTTACTGCAAAAAATGGTTTTTAATTTTAAAAGTCTAGAAACTTTAATTATAATCTGTAAACTTTTTTTTGCTATACAGTTAAAGGATTTCTGTTTTGTCAAAATGTCGGCCGCAAATGGTAAAGTGCAGACGGCGGAAGTGTTGGTGCATCTGGCTCCGGAGATCGTTGGCGAAAATATTACCAATATATATGCCAGCTTAAACAATTGCCCGATCATGCATGCGAGCAACAGCAGCGGTCTGTCCGGGATCATCTCCATGGGCATAATGGTGAAGGCGGATGAAGACGATGAAGCTTCCCCTATTTTGGCTGGTGAAGTTGTCGCTGAGGAAGGCACTCAGCTTGGAGATAAGACGCTGCATATCAAGTTTAATGAAATCACTGCCCAGAAGAAAAAGACATCGCGTTCTGTTGTCCGTTTTAAAATAGAAGTCGGTAGACGACTCCAAGTCGTTTCCACAAGCAGAAAGGGCGATCGTCGGCGTCGCACTTTCTAAAAAGCACGGCATTGTTTGGCATCTGGCCAAGCTGAGTTTTTCAAAGCATGCATTGCCAATAAAATGATATAATATTTATATATATTTTATTTGAATTACATCAATATAACCAAAACAGAGGCGAGCAGCATTTGCCCAATCAATTACAGACACACATAGTTGGCCATCAACGTAGTCCTAAATGTGTTTCAACTTCCGGAATGAACGCCTCTGCGTAACCTTTAATTTGCTTGTGTAAACTTGTGTGGGATGTCCTGTGTTGTTCCAGCCTGACATACTGTGTGTCCTTCCCATTTCCTTGTTGCCTTGCATGGGGTATTCCAATTCAAATTTGAAGTTTGAGTAAATTTTAAAGCTGTGCTTTTGCGTTGAACGAAAAAATGAATGAATGAAAATGGGAAATGTTTGCACGCATGGAAAAATCAACAAGCTGCGAAAAGCGCGCATTTATTCCGCAGAACTCGCTATCCAAAGGCGGCAAGCCCATTGCATTACAATCCCCTTCCTCCGCCAGCCCAACCCTGGAGCAAACACGCGCGTGTACACACACATACACACACACGCACACACACACACGCACTTTCGGTTTTACCGCTACAAGAGCGCCGCGCCTTTGGGCGTTTGAATTTTATGAATGAAATTCTACGCTGACCTTGAGCGTAATTACGTCAGTGGTCGCAATTGGGGAAATTTGGGGAAATTGCTCCTCTCTCCGAGTCCATTTAATGCGCAGGTCTCGTGAATCCAGTTTCCCCGTTTTCGAATTCATTCATAAAATGCCAGTTGGGCTCGTATTCATGAATGGTGTGGTTCTTGGCCAAATCGGTTCACGGGCGCCACCCCCACCCTGCATTTCAAGGACACGCGTCGTCGCTGGGCATCCTTATTGATTTTCCCATAATTTTTGTCTACCCATATCGCGCCATTTAAGATTTTTGTTAGGCAACCAAGCATTCTGTGTCTTTTTTCCATGCCTTTTCAGCTGGATGGGGTTTCAAGTTATATCACATTATTATTGTTATCGCACACAAGTTGATCCTTATTAGTTTAATTAAAATGAATGTCCTCGACCATATTGCATAATCTTTCTAGCCCAGACATTTCCCAATGTGAAATTAATGAATGGGCTGAGAGCTTGCTGACTGATTCAAGTTTCTTCTGCGTGTTTTTTTCAAGTTGATTTGATATTAATTACGATAATACAATAATACATTAATCAGATTTAAGCTTTATCCTATTAAAGAATTTTTCGATACCAAACAAATTGGTTTTGGATTACTTACAAGATTAAATAGAAAGCGAATTTATTTTTTAATAATCATGTTTTATAATTTTCGACTGTCAAATATTTTCATAGTTATTAAAAAGTTATCGATAAATATTACGATCAATATGTCCTAAAATAAAATATTTTAGTGTTGAATAAAAGAAGAAATTAAAAAAAAATATATAATAAAATATATATATAATATGTGTAAGCAGTTTACGGCATAGTTTTCCATGAAAATTGTTCCTTTTGCTAAAGGTTTTCCACGCCAAAAATAAAGTTTGCCTCCAAACCCAATTTCCGGCCGGCCGGTGTGCTTAACGCATAGGAAAACGGAAAGTGAACGCGCAGTTTTATGAATGAAAAGAGCTTGCAACTAACATACAGCCATGCCACACCATGCCCGCCTCTCACTACGCTCTCCCATCCTATCCAGGCGAAAGTTGTGTGGAAAAGTTTTTCGTATGCGATGCCGGGCAGGGCCAACAAAGTTTTGCCTTGCTCTTGACTGGCCTTAGCCCATAATTTATTGATTTTCTGATTTTCTGCACTCGACTTGCCGGCACATGCGCCCTTCACGCCATCCAGCTGTTTATCTATGTATGTGCCACATTGTCGTCACAATCTGGCTTTTTGTATGGTAGCAACCCCCTCACCACCCCCCAGCACTGATAAAAACTGTTGCGCTCCCCGTCCTATCTGCGTCACTGACGTCATACGGTCAAAAATTTACTATACAAAGTTTCACACACAGGAAAAGTACTTAAATCGACAGCAATTTGCCTGTGGAAAACTCATTGAACCAATCCTGCTGTTCCAACCTGGATTGCACAAGTCCACCTAACACATATAGACGAACGGGTACAAAGTCAAAATCATCTCGGTCTTCGCTGGAGTCATCATCAACTGCCTGGGGCTGGGACAGTGCCACATCAATGACCATGATGCCGTGCATTAAATAAACAACGCCGCAGATGAGAGATCCTAGCGCCTGATAACGCATATAGTGGAAAAATGGATGCACTTCCTTTTCCACGCCCAATTTTCCCTCACCCATTATGTACATCAAATGGAAATCATTCTCCGCATTCTGCAGCGTCATCAGCGATGCAATTATGTACCAAAAAAAGCCGCAAATTGTTCGTCCGATTTCCTTATATTTGGAGAACGCGTGTCCTGTGCAGATGTTGATGCTCGCGAATATGGTCAGCACCGTGAAAGTGAAGAAGGATACAAAATAGAAATAGTGATTCACCTGTGTCAAGACTGGCAGGAAATCCAATGGTTTCACCAGAAATCCTTTTACGTGAGTGTAAAGCACCGCTATGTTTATCACGGTTTCCATGACGTAAAACTGGAACAGAACCGGTCGCATTATATATGTTACTTGGTGTATATAATTATATATATATATGTATTGTATGCATACAGGAAATATGTTTCTAATGTGGTACTTTTCACTTGTTGACAGATATAGCACAGACTATTTACAGAGTATTTTCCAAGTGTGTATTTTGTGAAAGCGGAAAAGACTATCTCAGAATCCATAAAGTATATATATTCTTGATCCGCATCACTAGCCGAGTCGAGACAGCTCTTTTGGTGAATCGTGGCACATATTTGCTTTTGTGCTTCAATCCCTAAGAACGGCGAAACCCAACGGATCCAACAGCTATAGCATCAAGTCGATTTAGCTATCAGATCATCAGATTAACTCCGGCTTAGAGGGGCAACCAGTAATTGGCGTGTCTTAGAAAACTGTTTTTTTTTAATATATACTTTCTACTTATGTAATCAATATTTTTTATTTAATTAAGAATTTAAATAATATATTAAGCAAATTAAAATAAAGTAAGCTAAAAACGAAGCCAGCATCCGGAGTCTTGATGCCTGATTTAATGAGGAGACAGACGTGTGGTTTCAGCTGATCAATGTCCTCCGCGTGAACTCTATGATTACTAACGTTATCAAGGAGTATCCCCCCTACATACTCCTGAGATTCCCTAGTGTTTCAACTCTCTCAACCAGTCGCAGTCATTGCTTAGATTGTCATCGTCGTTCCGCGCTCAAAATCATTGAACCATTCGTACTGCTCCAAACGGGAATGAATCGTCTCGCCAAGCACATATAGGCGAACGGGTATATAGCCATTTTTGGCGACATCGTCATCGGACTCCTCCCACGTGATTTTGCCATCGGAGGACTCCTCGTTGGACAGCAGCACGTCAGCCACGATGATCGAGTGCAGCAAATAGGCGACGGCACAGGTCAAAGAACAAATCGCCTGGGCACGCATATTCTCAAAGAACGGATGCACCGCTTTCTCCACGGCCAACTTGTCATCACCCATAATGTACATCAAATGGAAAGCCTTTTCCGCATCCCGCAGCGTCATCAGCGATATGAAAACATGCAGCACATAGCCGCAAATTGTGCGTGCGATTTCCCCATTCAATGAAATTCGATTTGCCGTACAAAGGTTGATGCTCGAGAATAGGGTCATCACCGTGAATGTGTAGAAGGATGCGGCGTAGAAATAGTGATTGAGCTGTGTCCAAAATGGCAGAACGTCCAATGTTGCCACTAGGAATCTACGCATGTGACTGTACATCAGCGCCAAGTTTAGTATGGTTTCCACGGTGTAAAATTGGAACAGAACTGATCGCATTTTTGCCCGATTTTACTCCTATATGAATATATATATATATATATATATATATGTATATATGCTTTTTTGCCTCGTCTCACATCCGACAGTTTTGTTTGTATTTTTTTTTAAACATTTTTTGTACAGAATGTTTGACACGCTTTTGTTGTGCCTCCCGGATTGCTGAGGCAGTTAAAAGTGCTTCGCTCATCGAAAGAAGAAAAAAAAAAAAAAAAACCTCTTCACATTTGCACCGTTGCCAATGTTGTGGTTTGTTGTTGTTGTTGGTGTTGGTCTTCGGTCGGACTGTTTGTTGCTTCTGTCTGTGCCGCTGGAAACAGTAGCAACATTTTGCTGCCAGTTTGATGCTGTTGACGGCCTGTTGACGGCGATTATGTTGATGACGCGCCAAGACCAAGACCGCAACGAATTTACGCGCAATTCTCCACTGCCTCGCCACCTCGAGTGGCAAGCGGTAAGCATTTGTATTTAAATGTACACCAAGAGGTCGGGCGAAAATGTTAGAACTACTTCACAACTGTCATCGATTGTAGGTCTGTTCAACTCCTTGTTTTTCAGATTCCGATTTATCAGATGAAGATGCAATATCCTAGAGAATAAGTTAGGCTCTCTATTGATAGAGGTCGACTCGGGTTGATGGTTGAAGCGCTATTGTCTCAGAAGGCGACACAATAATCACCCAATCATAAAAATATCGGCAAATTGGCTTAGCTTCTGGGAAATGTGCTTGATCTATATACGATATGATAAGAAATCTATATTTATTATCAACCGCAACTGCATATTTATTGACAACAATTTAATTTGATTTTTAATTTCTTTAAAGACGGGTGATCACGCTTTCTGTTAGTATTCGATATTAGTTATATCATTTTTTACAAATATATTTTGCACTCCAACTCCAGCTAGGAGTAAGAGAGTTATTCATCCTTAAGGATTATTGGATGGGATTTGCTTTTGGTATTCGACATGTTTTTCAAGGCTTCTGATTCAATTGGGCAAGTTAGTAGAGCTAACTTTCTCAACATTTTCGCGCTGGTGTAAGTTGACCAAAAACGCAGAACCCACACTCACAGCAGCAGCAGCAACAACAACAGCAGCATCAACAACCACAACAACAACAACAAAAACAACAACGTTGCACCGACAGTAGTTGCAGGAATATAACAAAATCCGTTGCCGCTGTTGTGTTTGTTGTTGTTGTTTTTCTTATTATTATTGTTGCTGTTGTTGTTGTTGTTGCTGTTGCTGGCAGCCACTGTTTATCCGCTGGCTGTGTGCAAAGTAAAAGGGTTAATTCATTTAACCACAGCTGAGGAGTCATTCTGACTGCGTCATCTTGCCAAGACACGTCGTCTTGTGGCTTTTGCATGCTGTTGCTGTTGCTGCTGTTGCTGCTGTTGTTGCTGTTGTTGCTGTTGTTGCTGCTGTAGTTATTATTATTGTTGTTGCTATTTGCGGTGGCGGCTGCGGCTGCGGCTTTTACTGCTGTTGCTGTTGTTGCTGCTGCAATTTTGACAAGCAAACAGCGCTTAAGCGAGTTAAGTGGTTGCGAGCAGCACAAAAGCCGTTCGCCTTTTTGCCTGCTGCCTGTTGCCCAAGTCGAATTCCAGGGATCAGTCTTCAGCACAGTAGTCAACTAAACGCAACCCATCGTCATCGTCATCGCCATCGTCATCCACATCCTCATCATCATCATCATCTTTAGCTCAAGTTGAACTTAAGCGCGTGTGCTTGCCTATTTGTTTGTGGCAGCGATGAAGGTGCAGCGATGGGGGTGGTGTTGCTATTTTCTTTTCCTTTTGGTTGCACCCTTGCTGAAGGTATTTTATATTGTCGCGAATTGTGTACAAAAATTCCACCTTTAAACGTTTATTTTTGTATTTACCTAAATTGCTTTTGTTTTTTATGAAACTTTCAATTTGTAAACGACGTTTTCCCATATTTACAATTTTTTGATTAAACTATTTATTACAGCCCTTCAAAAACTGTCCTACCCCGATTTATATTTTTGGGCTCGTCATTCTGTTTGTGTACACAGTGTGGATAACACAGAGAAGGGGGCGTCTGCATTTGCGGAATGTGGCACCAGCATAAACTAAACAACAGAAGCAGACACGAATCGACTCGACTCGACTCGACTCGACTCGTGTGGCTGCTGGACAATTATGAGTGCTAAACTCTTATGTAATCGTCCAGGCTACCAAAACGCTCCAGTTACGCCCACCAGCTCGGGGGCATGGTAGGCCACATGCCATTACAGTTAAATGCAAGTGCATAAATAACAATTACAGCTGCACCAGCAGCCGACAACAACAACAACAAAAACAAAAACAACAACAACAACGGACGCTCAGGTGTCAATTGGAGGCCGCGTTGTCCGGCGGCCATTTTGCAAAAAAAAACGCGCATTTTCTGATCGCTATATATACGCTATATATCGACATATAATACCCGTTGATTATTATGTTTACACTTGGGCTAGCAATTTTCAGGGGTGCAACGATTTTGGCTCAAAACAGTGCTCCAATAATGAACCCGGACCAACAAAATCTCAATGCAAATCAACGGCAATTAATAATTCATCGCCCGCTGGGGCTCCTAGCATGGCGTCATAGCAATTATGTGGCTACGGCGAGGGCACTGAAGAAAGAGTCTGAGAGAGCGTTTGAGACAGTATAAGAGTGAAAGAGAGAGAGAGACAGACAGAGGGAGGGAGGGTTGGGGGCGAGAGCGAGTAGTATGGGGCAGTAGTACAGGCTACTAATCCAAATGAACAAGAGGGCTGCTCATAAGGTGCCTGAGCTTGTGTTGAAAAACATTTGAATTGAGTTTAAAATTTGATTATAATTAAAAGCCATAAAAATGCTGAAAGTTTGATTATTAATTAAAATAATATCGATTTTATATGCTCAAAGCTGTTAACTCAAGATTAGTGGTCAATAAATGTTAATCGATTTACTTTAATCTATTTACTTGAATCTAATCTTTTCAGTGATTGGGTTTATTCCTGAGTTTTCACACAACTTCCACCAGCTATTTTATTTATTTCATTTCTAATTTGTAATCTTGAAATTTGTTACTTTCATTATCAGTTTAAAATATGTTCAGATTTCTTGCTGCTAAATTTCACAAGTCTCAAATACTTTTAAATCCATTCTCGTTTATCTTGGCCATATCTTTGGCTTTATTCAATAAAATAAATTTAATATGCAAAACAGCCGGCCAACTGCTGCACTGGCCGTCTGTCGTCCAATATCAGCAAATTTGCAATAAAATATTTGTCTGGCTCCAACTACGAGTCTAGCTGTAGTCCGAGTACCACCACCACCACCACCAGCACCACCACCAGCTCCAGCACCAGCTCCAGATCTCGTCGCTTGGTGGCCGCCGTTGCTGTTGCTACTGAAAATTATTTATTCGCACCTTTCGCCGCCGCAGAAGTCTGTCGTTTTGTCTGCCCCGCCAGTTGGAGAACTGCATTTCCATTTGCTTATCAAATCGCTTGCATCGACCAGAAGAAATGCAGGGCAAATATAAATATTAGTGGTGCTGCCATACAATAACTGCTGCTCCAGGGTACAGAGGGGCGGAGACAGCCAGACCCCGATATTAGATCGGTCTACGAAATTAGGCGCTGGCATAAACCAAAAGACCCTTCGGCCATTTTAGACTGTCTCAAGCATGAAAAGTGTGAAAACGAATTAGTGTGAAGGCAACCGAGAAGTCAACATCGAATCGAATGGGGGGAAGGATGTGTGCAGTAGGGCAGTATGACATGAAGTGAGGCAGAGAGATAGAGAGATAGAGAGAGAGAGAGAGAGAGAGAGAGGTAGCTCTACGTTTTAAATTATAAAATGATTAGTTTTCTTTTTGTGTTTATAGGAATGACAACTTTATAGGCAGATATATATTGAGAGTAACTAAATGTTATAAAATATATAATATAATATAATGAAAGCGAGAGAGAGGGAGAGGGATTGAGAGACAGATAGAGAGACAGTTAGAGAGGCAGATAGAGAGACAGATAGAGAGACAGATGGAGGCACAGATAGAGAGGGAAAGTGAGCGTTAATGCTTAACGTTCTTTCAGATATAAAAGTCTCAATCTAATCACTCAATACCTGGAATCTGTCACTAATACCATATAAATTAAAGTTTAGACCATTTTCAGCCCAATTTCTTGCATCTAGGTTGCGTCCGTTTTATTTTTTTTATGATTAGCACAAACTCACCCAGTAACTTACTTCTGAATATTGGGATCCATAGTTAACACTAAATTTTTTTATAATGCTGTCTGAATGCACTGAAAGATGCTTAGTTCCGCTACTGCGAGGCTACACTACCTGTTGCTGCAATAGGTGTAGCTGAACAGTGGTTTATTTCCCGGTCGACAAGCGCAACAAGTTTTTGAACACACGTTGCATGCAGCAGCAGCATGTTGCTGTGCTCCACAAATGCCAGTCAAAGTTGAATTGTCACTTGCACATGGGCGCCCAATAATTATAACAATGGGTGGGCCAAAAACACAAACACAAACACATTCAAACAAACACAGCCAAATAGACGTTGCCATGGGCAGCTGTAAACTGTGGCATGTTCACAAATTTGTTAGCATTCCACGTCGGTTGGGGCCACTGACAAAACGGCCGCCCAAAACGATGAAGTTGCCATGACAAATTTTTCTGTTGAAAAGCGTGTTGCGTGTAGTAGTTGCTTGCCACATTGCGTGGCGCATGCGTGGACCCCACAGCCGAGCACACACATTGACAAATCGCCACATGGCGGGCGGCCAATTAGCAACAAGTCTGGAAATTCAACCGGCAACAGAGGATGGCCATCGGCTTAAGCCAAAGCAGGGAAAGCAAATGGCCACATTTGAGGAGACATTAGCTGCACGTGTTGCTGCAACGCAAGATGGATCTTCTAGTGATGAATTTTCCAGCAACTCTAGCGACGACAGCTTCTCGACTTAAATGAGCGTTGAGAAATTTGATATCTATTTGTATTCGTTCGAAATTATTTATAGAATTCTAATTAAGCACAAAAAAATTTTAAGTATTCATATATACATTATTTCTTAATAACTGAAAAATCAGAACTCAAAAATCAATCAATCAGTTTTTGCTTGAATCTCAGAATTTATTAAATTAAATTTTGTAAGTTTGGAAAATTGTTTTAATTGAATAAAAAAATTAAGAAATATATGCACATACTTATTCATATAAATATTTTGTTAATAAATAGTACATATTTATATTGTTTAATTGATTTTGATTGGTGTCTTCTCTTAATAATAATTTTTGTTTTTTTTATTTTGCCGACAATATATTTCAAATCCCGTCGGGATTCGTCTTCACAGCGTTCGTGATCAGCTGGGGAGTTTCTAACTAGAATATATTTATTTTAATTTAGGTATTAATCATAACTAAAATCATAAAAAAAGTCTAAATATGTTTCTTAATTTTTTTTATATATTCAATGAAAATAATTATCAAACGGCATTTAGTTTACAGTTAGTACCTACCTTTGTCTAGTATATAATTACCAATAATTAACTAAATTTCTAAGTAATTCAAGCATATCAAATAATAAGTGTTAACAAGAAAAGTCGTTGTCCGTTTGCAATTTATAAAAGCCAGTGCGAAACAGATGCCTTGACTTAAGGTTAAGTGGCAACTTTATGCCAATTTGAGACCACTTGTTGTATTATGTGGTAATCATCAGTTGCAGTTTGTTGTTGCTGGTCCATGTGGGGTCCGGGGGCAGCTAAATCAAATCATCGAAGACAGTAGCTCAGTTTGAGTGGCCAGCACTTGATATACTCCCTGGGGGCCCAGCAAATTGCCATCTAGCTGAAACTGGCTGCCTGAATGACTGGCCAAGTTGTCTTGATGCCTTGATGGTAGTCTCTTAATAAAGCTGTAAAATTAAACGCCAAACGGCTACCGCCATTGAGCTGACTGGCCAGTGATAAACTCCGAAAGATGTGTTGAATTGTTTCCTTGCGTGCATATAATTGCAGTACGGGGCTTGCTTATGGATTGGGTGCGTAATCAGCTACTTATAACGAGCTATTCGGCAAATGTTGCGTGCAGCCCGAGCATTGAATTGGCGTGCCATCGCTAAAGGCGTCTACTTTCAACGTTAATGAGCCGCTAATAAGAAAGCCCGCGTCATCAAAATAAGTTTCAAACAGGTGAACACAAAAACCAAATACAAGTCTGTCATTAGAGAATACTCTTCTTTTTTTTTTGTGTGTGTTACGTTGAAGTTCTGGGCGTTATGAATTTAATTAAAACATTTACAAGCAGAAGAAGAAAAAAAAAAAGAGGCAAAACCCAATTTCAAATACAACTGCAAGCACATTCCCAAAACTAGTTTAGCCCGAAATGTAAACGCCCCAAATTGCGGCCTGGCTGTTATTTATTTATATATATGCATGTATACAAATGTATCTTTAACTGTATCTGTAACTGTATCTGTGCCCATTTGGCTCACCCGACAAGGCTATAAATGTTTGAACATGCAAAAAAAAAAAAGAAAAAAATAAGAGAAAAAAAAGATGGAAACATAATAAATAAAATACAAAGCGGTTTGTCGAACGCTTGTTAAACATGGCGTAACGTGTTAATGAGACGCCAAAAAGCATCTAGGACAAACTGTTAAAAATATTATTATTTTAGTTTGTTTGGATAATTGCAACTTGGCCCTCGGCTACGGTAGCAGAATATTTATACTTTCACCAGCAGCTCCAACCAGTTTCCTTGGGAATACCTATCAAATGCTATGCATACTGATGTATTTCCCAAATTGCCAATGATCGTTAAAAAAAATAACTTTTTATATATATACATTTCTTTATTTGAAAGAGTTAGTTTTTAATGTAATCGTTCTGGTTGTTTTTTTTATGAAAATATTTGTTTCTAACAATTTTCAATTATGTTATTAATTAAATTATATTAATAATAAAACTATCAAAACAAAAAGAGTGCTAATTGAAAATTAATATATATTTATATTTATTTTCAATTTATTTCCAATCTCCACTATTTCGACGGTTGTCAAATTTCTGAAGCTATAGTCAACATTTTCGAATAGTAGCAGGTGTTCAAACTGTCATGACTTAAACAATTGCAACGGCAATCAGAGATAAAAAACGATTAAGCTTTTTTTTTTAATTAACTTGCGTCAAATCTGTTGAAAAATATTAATAAAACATTTCAATTTTCATGTTTGGTTTTTATTTATTTTTTCCGTTTTAACACAAGCCATTTTTTCCGGCTAACAAGTTGAAGTTAAAGTTGGTCTCAAAACTAGTTTCTTGTTACGGTAGCCGGGGTGTCCGAGTGGGCATCTCTTAATTTGCAACAGCAAAATGTTTAGGAAACAAAGTAGAGATTTGAGCAGTCAAGTGCCATAAATAAGAGCCGAAAATCAACTGAGCGCTCTAAGCTCATTAGCAGACGCACCAGACGAAAGCCAAAAACAAAAGAACCGCGACACGATCACCTCTAGCCACGTTTAATGTTTTGTGGCAAGTGCCGGGCTGCATGCTGTCCTCCTGCCTTTGGGGCGCCAATCGAGCACGAAATGAAAACATTGCCGCAACTCATTAGAGAGGGGCACAGCAGGGTGGGATTAGGTCAATCAAAAAACAAAGTTATTTAAATTTATATAACTGCCTCAGACATTGTAGGGGTCTCAAATTTCTGTTGTCCAACTTCAAGTCGGAGTATGACTTTAACTAAAAACAAAGCTAATGAAGCAGACAATTTCATTTTATAAGTGCTTAAAATATTTTTGTGATAATAAATTTGTCTTATGCATAATGAAATGTGCAGAAAGATTTGAAGTAACTTTAGCTTTGTTCATCCAATCTACCGGATGGATGGTGCCTAAAATCTAACGTTGATTGAGCTAATGTGGCTCAAGAGGATCGACGGGGGTTATTCCCCGACAGCCTCACTAACCTAACCAAACATAGCCAAGGCCAATAGATAAAAAGTTTTCACTTAATGCTTTCTTAAATTAACTTATTTTGTTGGCTATATCAAAATATTTATAAGTTGAAAGCGATGGAGTATTTAAACAAATATTTAAAAATTGAACTCAGCTTGAAATCTTAACTAATTAAATTAATATTTTTGGGGTTTTATTTGGCAAAGTTGTTCAACCTTTATTTAAAGCACGACAAACATTTCCAATATTTATAGCGTTACTTAAAACATTTAGATTTTGTGCTTACAACAATCTCATCTTCAGCTGCTCCAGAAAGTTAATTTGTTAGAAAGGCTTTTTTGCAGTCACTGTTTTTTGGTTCTTGTTTTGTTTCTTCAAATCACAATTGAGAACTATTTAGCCTAAGAAAAATAATATATTTATATGTCAATTAGAATAATATACTTTAATTTGATTCTTTTCATTGAGTCAAGCATTTTTTGCAACCAAATTCGACAGTCAGTAAATGGAATGTGGTTAAAGCTACCTTTCATCAAGGTCGACACACTTCACGCATGATAGATCTGTTGAATCGCACTGTCAACGCCATTTTATCAATCACGTAGAATCGCGGCCATTTTGATTTTGGACGTGTGTGCGTTGATCCTTTCACTCCCGCCGCTCGTTACTGCTGATTTATGTGCTCAATTTGTGGCGTACAAAACACGTATTATGCGAGAGAAAATGTTAAGCTCGGATTGTGTGCTCTGATCCAGGATAATGGCCGCAAATTCAATTGAAAATGCATACTGCAAACATTTTGTTGCAGCCTAATGATCGACCATTTACTTGCCTAGTTTATGCCACTAACAACGAACCAGCAACGAACAACCAATAACAAAATAAAAAAAAATAAACAGCAAGCGCATCGCTCCATGATTTTATGACTCCGAACGGCAAACAGGACGGCAAGAGAGACGCCAATGGCAAACCGTGTGTGGCATTTATATTGTCGCTTGTCATGTCAATGGACAGCCCCGACTTAAGCCCGTTGACAGTGGAGTCGAGTGTGCGATTCAAAAGCAAGCAACGAACCGCATGGCTAGCCAGAAACTCCCTCCGACAACGGCACAACCACCAGCAGCACCACACTCGACCGTCATGCTAATTGCCATTTACACCTAAAAAACCCCAATCAAATTGAAACAAATTCCAAAACCAAGTATAAACATCAAAAGTAACTCAAATAAGTTTTGTATGCTCGAATACGTTAATATCCTGTAACTGTTATTTTATTTTATATTTTATACCCTATAATAATGGACTTCCGCGTGATTATTTCATCTGATGTTTATATCTATGAGTTGAAATAGGATTTATCCACATTTGTTTTAGCCACTCAGAAAAAGTTGACTTTTCGAACATAGAAATATTTTGAAGGAAGTAATGCAATGAAAAAAAAAACTATAAATCGTAGAAGACTTTTATTAAAGATATAATCTAAATAAATTGCCAATTTTTATGTTTTACAAACGAGAAAACAAGTTTTCGGGAATTTATGAAAATGTTAATCGCGGTAATCTGCAAATATTTGACTAGATCTGTTCCGATTTTAGACAATTTATTTGTGTATATTAAAATCATACTAAATATACATTTAATTCTGTAATCTTTTGTTAATCTTCTAAAGATGGATTTATTTTTTTAAGTGCAGTTTCAAGCTCATATATCTACGTATAAGAACTAATCGTTAATTTGAACAGATTGCCGTTTGCTTCTTTCTGAATGTGACATACTTACTATTAGCACTCATGCGACATGATACCGAGACGCAACCATTAAAAAGTATATTATACCTGTTCAGCATGGTATCGTACATACATATGGTCGGTCGATGTTTAGCAGTTACCATTTTGATGATACCCCGCCATTTTTACGAGGGCTGTCAAACCTTTGTCAGCGAGCAATCGTAAACTGTGCAGCTACGAAAGATGATCGAACTAAGGAGATGGGTATATATATGTATATATAATAAAAACCAATACAAAATACCAGAAAAATGCCAAGCTATCAATAAAATCGATTTTAATATGTAAATGATAGACAAACGGGAAACACTTTGGAAATACCAAAAAAAAAAAACAAAAGATCGTGCCTCAATTAATAACTATTTTGCGATAATATCGATCGGCGATAGTCAATTTTTTATCGCTAGATTGTAAAAATCAACGACACGCTGTGTTATTAGATCAATTATTCATGGTGCAGAGAGCAGGGAGTCTAAGAACTAGTCTTCAAGTTGGCTAGTCAACTCTAATGAACACATTACATAAAATGTTGCTTTTTATGCCCCACTTCGCATTATACTCCCTCTCTTTCTCTCGCTATCTCTCTCTCTCTGTCTGTGTCGCTCGATGCGCCAATTAGAAGGGCAAGCAAGATGCGGCTGCGTTTTAATGGCAACGGGTCTGGGGCTTTGATTTTATTGTCTAGCTACTGATCTGTATCTGTGTATTACTCATGTTACACCACTGTTGAGCCAAAAGAAATGTGGCTGCGTCTCATCAGCCTGGTCATTACTTGATTAAGTTCATTTGCGTCGCCCAGTTGAGGCTGTCCCGGCACCGTAACTTGTTGGAAAAACGATACGCATGGGTATATATGTATATGATATCAGAACGGGAAGCGGGTACCCTTAGTGTGCCAAGTTGCTGTTACCAAGGTCTGCATCATTAATCGTTGACTTTTATATACATACAGTTATAAGCTCGTGGCTTACATTTCACCTGCTGTTGAATCGATCTGTTCATAACTTACATTTTAATTGCACAGGAAAAATTCGTGACAGCCATTGACTGAGTAGAAATTATACGGGAGTTATTATCCAGAGAGCTTCAAATTTCACTGACATTTATCTTTTCGTTGCATTTAAGTCAATGTGATCCGTTTTGTAAGCCAGAAAGCTAAGCAACTGTTCAGCTTTTTATTGAGTTCAGTGAATTGGTGATTCATCTCTGAAGATTCAGTTTCAATTTCTATTTTACATTTGCTGATCTGTTCAACAGCTACTTAACTAATTTGTCTTGACTTATGAGCAACTGATTTCAGCATTACTTAATTTGATATGCGCTGGAGCTTGAACATAGTTGAATATTGTAAGAAACTAGAAATGAGAGAGTTTCGCCTCGAAAAAGTGTGCGATTCTCCTAGGAGATAAAAATAAGTGTTTCATTTACGATAGTCAAAATTTTGAGGAATTATCTCTGTTCTATCATCATACTTTGACTGATCAAAACAAATCCAATATACAATATAAGAGAGCGGAGAATATGAAGCGGGAAAGAGGAACCGGTTATAGAGCTAGTCAATTTCATATTAGTCTTATTATTATTTTTCATAGTTGGATTATTAGGAAAATTATATGAATATTATGCAAATATCACTTACAGTGCACACTATTAGTATTCTTATAAAGCTCTTTGAGTCACAGTTAGAGCACGACTGCAAATCGCCAGACAATTGAATGATTTGCCTAACGATCTGGCAAACGATCTGACTGATCCATTGATAATTTCTGAGTGTCAGCAAGACTCTTTGTAGCTCTCTTTCGAGATCAACGATGTAACTAGACTCTCTTCAAGTGTTTCCTTGGCTCTCTTTGGACTACTGTCTGCGACTGGCACTTTGTGGTGCTTTGTCTACTGCGTTGCCACCCACACATCACGATCGGCAAAGATCTTCAGCTCAATGAGATGTACTCTTCTCCTCTCAGCTCTCTCTCTCTTGGTCTCTTCTGATTCAAAGCTCTTAACTGTGTTTTGTAAGCCTTCATTCATTATTCACAGAGAGACATGACGATCACGATGTTGTTGTCTGATCGCCGCTGCTGCTGTCTAACCTCATCAATCAATTCAAAGCGCCCCCAAAATCAAATCTATTTTTGCTAATATCGCATAATCTTGATTACTCATTTCCGGCGCACATCTCACAACAAATTGTCAAAGGCAATTGCCTGACAACAACAACAACAACAACGACAACAATAAGAACAACAACAGCCATCCCATCTAAGGAATCAGGCAATCAACTTGCGTATACCCTGTATTTACAATAACTAAGCGCTGTATCCTTAATGGCCCAACAAATTGTGCACTTTGCTAAACTACTTTGTGGCTTCGCTCGTCTATCCGTTAGATACTTTCTAAAACAATGGCATCTCAAGTAATACGCTAAGTACCACAATTGAGCGAAAAGAAATTGCGCAGTCATTACAAACAGTGGAGCGGACTGAGCCACGTCAAGTACTCAATAATTCACAAAAAAAAAGAAAAAAGAAGTACAACAAACGCAGAAAATCAAATGATCAATACGAGCGACAAGGGGCAACAAGTAAAAGAGCAAAACGCGACGGGGCCAAGACAAGAAATTGAAAAGCCACAAGTCATCTCAGCTGGTGGCTTAAAAGGCGCGTGCTAAGCCATTCATATTCATAAAAGAGCCACAGTGAGCCTCAGACCCACCGAGCCGGCAAAAAAAAAAAAAAACATTATAAAAATAAAAAAACGAAAACGAAAAAAAAATAATAATAAAAATTAAGGATTGTCAGAGAGCAGGGCCCGGCCGGCTGCCGGGCAAACGTAAAGGCGCTGTGGCGCAAGGGGCAAAGGCGTGAATGCGAAGCTGCCACAGATGAGGCAGAAAACTGGACTGCTGCCAATGGAGGCGAGCAGACTCTGCTTCGGCTTAGAATCTCCAACCACGATACCAGACAGCTAACTTTAAACAGCAAACAGCAACCAGACCAAGCAACGGACGATCAACTATCGCCGGTTCCAGTTCCGCAATGTCGCCGGGCGACAGCATCAACTCAACGTGCCCATAGAAGACAAAATAAAAAAAACCTAAAACAAATATATATATACATATATATAAGAACAGAGAAGAGCTGTCAACGCCACTGCGAAGTTATAAATACTCTCAATAAAGGGATTAACATTATAATTGACTAGATAATTTAAATATACTTAAGATCACTCGGAAAGAAATTTGGCGTTTCTTCAAATTAAGCGTAATCAGAAAAAATTAAAAAAATTTAACATTCAAATTCAAAAATGCATTCAAAGCTCTCTCCCATAACGTGAAGGAACCTTATTTTGAACCGATTTTCGCTATCTTCGAAAACCTGTCATTTAGTTGCACTAATTTTGATTTTTGCCAAGTTGATAACAACATGTTTATACTCGCTGCACAGGGCATATTAAAACCAACAATTCTACTCTTTTACTTTTGTCGTATTAATAATATTTCGTTATTTTTATTATTTTTTTTTTCTGGTGTTGTCTCGCTCTCTTGCTCCCTCTCTGTCACACACTTTGCTTGCTGTTCATTTCTGAGTTTTTTTTAGGGATGGGCATATCCGATTTTTGTTACAGCTAAAATTTTACGTTGAGGCTTTTGTGTGTATGTTGTTGTTGTTATTGTTGTACTTGTGGCCGTTGTTGCTGTTGATGTTTTTATCTTGTAGTCAGTCAGTCACCGAGGCAGACACTCCAACTGGATGTTGTTGTTGCTGTTGTTGCTGTTGTTGGGTTACCTTTTGCATTGGCTTTGGTTTGTTTCTATGGACGCTGTGTGATTTTACAGTTTGATTGATTGGATTAGGTACTTATGTTATTAATTTACTTCTATTTATAAACAAGCAAATGGACAATGGATATTGTTGTTGTTCTTGTTGTTGTTGTTGTTGTCGTCCCCATTGTTGTTTGTTCAACTTGTGGCTTGTGGCTTGGTTGTAAAGGCTTTTCGAGGCTTTTCAATTTCCATTCAAACACTCGATGGCAATTTTATGAATGAAACCCTGACAAATTGTGGCTCAAAGATTAATGCAGCACTTCCGTTGAGTCCCCCCCCCCACCCCACCATCTAAGCAAAGCCTAATAAAAAAATGAATCTAGCATTTAATTTATGCGTATTTTAAATCAAGTGTAAACAAATTAATATTTTAACTATTCGCGTCTTATCGAAACTCTGTCTTCGCAGTGTGTTCACTGCTCTGTTATCACAGTCATTTATCGAGCATCGTAAGCAATCAAAGCATTTTCAACACTTTTCGATAATTGTGAGTTATTTTTCCCTTCACCCAAAATTAGAGAAATGAAAACGGCATTTGCATTAATCGCTGTTTTGGCGATAAGCATCAAGCCCAGAGATTATTCATTAATTGATGCAACGGTACACTATCACACAGGCCAGCGAGACGACACAACAACAGCCGTGCCAAGCATGATAAGCATCGCCAATGAAATCAACAGTTACAACCAGAGCTGCCTGCTTGCCCCACACGGTTGGTGGTCTCGACACGCGGCCAAATGTCAAACTCAACTGGCTGCATCATTAGTGCAGAGCTGCACAGTCGGCGACAACGCCCCAAAGCAGGTGTAAATGTAAATAATCTCGGCCACATTCACACACTCACTTACACACACACACACGCACACACACGCACACTTACCTACACACTCAACTCAACACGCTGCATGGGGCTGACAGCCAGCATTTGGCTCAATATCTTGTAGCTTTTAATTAATTTTCGAAATGCCTTCGACATTTGTCTACCGCATATTTCATAAGCTCATTCAATGTAATTTCAATTAAAAATTAAAAGTCAAGCCAAACAGCCTCCAGGATGCCATTTACCAGCTTAAACGAGAGCAACAATTCCATTTGCAGAAAAATAAGTTTAACTTCGGAAAAATTAAACAACATTTTTTAATCAGATTAAAATTAAAATTGCTTTCATCTGAATAGGTTCAATTATTGATGGTTTAATAGTTGAGTTCATAAATTTCGTGAAATATGCGTGAAATGATTTTTTATTACTAACATATTATTTATTTTATTACATTGAACCTATTTATTACTGTTAGACTCCAGGTGTCTTTTAATGACTTATAACGCAACGGGTTGGTCTAATCTTTGATCTTATAAGAGTGTCGACAAAATCCGGAGAAAACCTTACAGTTTGACAACCATTTAACCTAAACCAACATAAAACTGTTAACAAGTAACTTGTGCTGGAAAATATGGTTATTTAATATACAGAGCTAAGTTTGAGGGCAATTTCGATTGTTAAATTTTTATTTTATATTATTGTAAGAAAGTATGATATTGTGATTTTTTTTTTGAGTGTAGTTGTGTCTCTCCCACAAGACACATCAAGTCTTCAGTCTTCAGTCTGCACTTTTCATTCTTCGATTTTGTGTCTGGCGTTGTTGTTTTGTGGCGCTTTCGTTGCGCAGACGAAGCGTTGCAAATGCATTTAGCCATTTTGGTGACGTGTCTGGCTAAGTTGTTGTTCTGTTGTTTTTCTCTGCCGCTGCGTGGCACTGTGGAAGCAGAGGCGAAGCACTGCAACACTACTATGACTGGTCCATGGGCCGAGCCCATTTTCTATTTCCGTTTGGAAATAAAAGTGTAGCTTATCTGATGCTGGAAATCAACGTTTTTGGCAGCAACATGCTCGGGTTAAATAAGCTACCTTTTACTGCTAACGATCTTCATTGGGAGGCTGTATGGTGTATTGTTTAATTGTATCACATAGATAAGCTAAGCAATGAGTGCTTATTTTATTTTTTTTATATTTATATTTACCATTATTCACAAGCACATTCATAGACTGATTAAACATGTATAAAGTAGTGGTTATATTGGTAATACTCACTTTCATATGGTCTATGGAAGAAGTATTCAATTTCCAACTAAAGATTAATAATAAGATAAATAATGATAAGCATAGTAAAATTAATCGTAACTTATACGAAAATATTTGTATACTATATCGTAATATACAGTTAAGAAGCAATAATTCCTATGATGTAGTCTTTAAGTAATAATATGATCTCTATCTACTGCTCAACGAGTTTAATTTTTAGTTAGTTGCGATCCTTGGATTTTATATTTATTTCAGAAATTATGTTTTCTGTTTCATCTATTGATGCATCTTCTCTTTGTCTCTTCGTCTGGGCTTGTTGACTCTTTTCTTTTTATTTTATTATTCACATTCACAACGAAATTTGTAAATGAGACGCAAAAGAGGAGCATAAAAATTAAAGGAACATCCAAAACGGCACACGGCAGTCGTAAAGTAAATGGTCAGGTTTGGATCGTCTGACCGTTGAAGGGGTTTCCAATGTATCCACCCCTCCCGCTGGCCATTGCGTTGTCGTCCCCCCCTCCCCCCATCCAGCAGCCAATGAGTCCAATGAGTTGATCTGCTTGGAACGGAGGGCCCTCTTTCGAGTTGCATGTCTTTCATTTGGTGACATTCTCGCCGTTGAGTTGTTGTTATTGTCAGGAATTGTTGTTGCTTTTGTTGCCGCTTGTCATTTTCAAAATTATATGTCACACTTTTGGCGTTAAAACAGGCACACGACCAGAGAGGCCACAGATGGAACGAGACGACCCGGCAGGCGACCCGTTTTTTTAGAGTCCTGATTTTTATTGTCATGTTTTGATCTTTTTTTTTTTGTTTGTGTTGTTGTTGGTGTGTGTTTTTTGCTGTCGCTACGTGTGTATCCATATCTGTTGTTATTTTGTTATTGTTGTTGCTTTTGCTTTTGCTTTTAGTTGATGTTGTCGTGGAATGCGCATAAAAATTGTTATGTTGTCAGCGCTGTGGAATCGTGCCCAAGTTCAGCTGCACTTTTGATCTTCATCCACATAAGTGACCCTCTTCTATCTTAAATACAATATCAAAATAAAAATTGAATACAATTTCAATTTGAAATGCGTAACATTTGCTGACAATGAACACATAAATTAATGTGGCCCATTGCTCAGCGAAGCGTTTAATTTGGAAATTTGTCAACAGTTCATCAGGGTTGTGAAGAAAGTCAGGGGAAAAAAATAGTGTAGCTGGTCTGAAGTGTGGGTGGTAAATTAATTTGGAGCTCTATTAAAGTTGTCCATCAATCGACAGTTTTATTTGAGCAGCGTCCCGCATCTACTCCAAATATCTTTTTCATCGAAACGAAAGGAATTTCCAAAATAGTGTAAATTGATTTTAGGGTTACATATTCGTTGATGGTCTATTTTGACCCAAAAAGCATTTATAAACGCTTTGATTTGAGTTTCTCGTTTTTGTTTTTATTTTTGTTGTCGTTGTCGACTCGTTAAAGTTGTCAATAAGTGCACCATTTTCGGCTGCTTATCAGGAAGAAAAAATATAAATATATAACTCTTGGCTAAGCAATTTAAATGCTAATTTTTTTTTCTTTGTTGGAATGGCGGTGAAGGGGGGCGGAGAGAAGACTGCGTTTTGTTTTCATATGTTTTGATAATTACTTCAGTTTATTTTCTTTTATTTTTTGATATGCACGTATTTTTTTTTTTTGGGAGAAGTTCGCTTATCTAATGCGCTAGGCAATAAATACCGTTGGAAAATTTGTAAAGAAATGTTAATTTCGTGTGTGTGTGGCCCGCACGGCTAACTAATTGGTTTTCCGGCTGAAAGTTTAAATAAATTTCTGCCTAAATGGTAGATAAGTAAAGCAGTAATGTAGTAGGCGACATCAAGCAGCAGCCAGAACAGCAACAACAATAGCAACAGCAACATAAGCAACAGTTGCACAAACATAAGACAATTTCAAATTTCAGTTTCAGTTCTATTCCTTATTCATTTATTATTTGTGAAATTTTTCTTACTCTTTTTATTTTAGAATAATCGACTTTTTTATTGTCATTAATTTTGAAGAACATTCGATTTACATTTACTTATTTAAGGTCTTAATTTGAGTCAGATATTCGTTAATCAAGATACGCTAACTGCTATATATAGAATCATTGGCAAAAGATAATCAATTTAAGGCAAACACTATTTGCCGTGCAGCTGGGTGGAGGAGCCTAAGCAAGTTATTACAATTCTTGTCACCTGGCATGGAAATTTACAAGGGGGCTACAAATAATTGAACAGCAATTTTCCATTTTCGCCACAAATTGCCAAGGACGTGAGCTGTTGTGGTCGTGCGGGGCGGAGGGAGTGGGGCGGCAAATCTAAATTGATTTTACACTGTGGCTTTATGCCTGCCCGCAGGACACACAAGTCCAGAGTGCCTCCAAGTCCAAGTCGATGCAGATTAGCACCGGGCAACACATGTTGCTGCTGTAGCTGTTGTTGTATTTGTTGTTGTTGCTGTTGCTGCTCATCAGCAACGAGGCACGCAAGTTGTACCTACAAGTTGTACATGGGATCGTGGCAGCAGTGTCTGCCTTCCTTGCTGCTTTCCAGGGACTACGGCTTCAAGATTTTGGCGTTAAACAAAAATTTCTGTTCAACGGCATGTTGCAATTTTAATTGAACCAGCCATTAATTAATTTCAACATGCCACAATTCAAGGGTGAATTCGGAGAATGGCAAACTGGCCACGTGACCAGTAGCATTGGAATTGGCAAGTCTTAAGTGTCATAGTTAGTTTATCAGTTAGGAATCTGCCATACAAATACTTTGAATATAATTCTTAGAGTTGAGTTGATCTTCACAGTGACTGATAAGCTTGACTTTACTGAAATATTTGAAGAATTGTGTTAAATTGTGAAATCGTGGTAATATTGTATCAGAAACAATGATCATATATGAGATACACTTGGTTGACATCCTTTTGAGTTTTTTTTAAAAATTCTGAAGCGGGTGTTTTAAGTTTTAAACTAATTAAACTTGATATTATTGAAACACATTTTAAATTTCATTCGCTGACAAAGAATTTTATTCTAATTCAAATAAATTTATTAAACTTCCATGTTTCTCGCAATATTCTGACAATAAGCACTCTATCTGCGCCAGAAATTATGGCTGCAGAAAATATTTTTGCATTAATACATTAGCTTTAGCATGGCTTGAATATCGTACATTTTAGCTTATGATTTTGTAAAAATTGTAGCTCTACTTTATAAGTGCTCTATCTACCGGGTAGTCTGTGTATTTGTGATGAATATGCAGTCTTCCATTTAGAGGCAGACTAGGCTGCAGACACCTACGTTGAGTGGCTTTGATATTAAGTTGAGTCTTAACTTCTTTCTTTTTCTCTTCAGTCTAGAGCATAAATATTGCTGTTGTTGCCACACATTCTCGATCAGCTTAAAGCATTTATCCTCGCCCTGCCTCTCTCTCTCTCTCTCTCTCTCTCTCTGATGCTCTCTGCAGCTGGGCTACAGCTGTAAGGCCTGAATGTAGCCAGATGCAAATACGTTTGGGGCGCCCAATGTTGCGGCAATAATTTCAAGATTGATGACCGGCGTAGTTCAGTTAACGGCAACGATCGACAGATCCGCTGAACGGGGCGATCAACCATTTGTAGCAGCAACAGCAGCAGCAGCAGAAGCAGCCACAGTCTTTGCATAAATAATAATAGACTTGTAGGCCAATTGTGCTAACATGGCTGGTGGTTAGCGTAATAATTCATGGGCCCCACGATGGGGCCATCATTAGGCAGTCAAAACGGCTACTGAATTTGTGATCGAGCAGCCAAAAAAAAAAAAAAACTAGAAAGAAAAAAGAAAAGAAAACATATCCGTAGATCGTTGATTGTCTATCGTCTATCGCCAATCGCCTATCGTCGATCGATTTGTGAGAGGCTGCACCTGTGCAAATCTTTCGCTTGGCAAATTGGGGCGTTCTCGTTGCAAATCTTGATAATCAACATTAATTGTGAATCAATGAATGCACGCCTTGGCCAACGGGGGGCGGTTCGGCAATCCGTCGAGACTGTGGTGCCCAAGACTGAGGTTTCCCCAAGATAATTGGCTCAAATGTGCGCAAAACGCGTTGCCAAGTTTGTTTAAATAACCATTAATTAGTGCGCATAATTGCTACAAAGATTCAAGATTAATTGCAATTTAGAAGATATGAGCGAAAAACAGTAGATATTTTGCCCATGTATGTATCACACATAAATACATTTATTAAAGAATATTCATGTTTGTGACAACTATTGGAAAGTTTTCGCTGCCATAAATTGACTCGGCTAATTGCAGTAGCCAAACTGTAGATGGCGCTAGCAAGGAATTTTTAATTGCCACCGGGACAAACTAATTGATGCCTGGGTACAACAAGCTATCAACTCCACGTTAGGGATGGGAGCGGGCATGCAACAAGACTTAAACACGACTAATCAATAATGGTATATATATATAAATAAATAATCATATTTGCAATTGATTATGTATATAGTTTAGTTTTTTTTCTTCAGATTTTGAAAATAATTATCACTTTGCATCTCTCTGTTTGCGGACAGTTTTTAAGATTTAGATCGATTATTAATGTGCAACATTTAATGTTATCTGTTAAAACCATTCATATTTTTTTGCTAAAGACTTTAAGCTCATTCCTTGACAAATTAATGTTTTATAACTAAAAAAAAAAATTTAAAACAATTTTTTAAAATGAAATTTTCATGTTGATTCACGTGACGATCCCTAATGCATGCAGTAGACTGTAGACTCCTTATTGACTCTATAGAACGCTATCTATTTAATGATTCGCTTTCAATTCTAAAGCATTTCCTGTAATTATATAGTGAGTAAGTGAGACACACTCAACTGTATATCGGGTAAATCGATGTTGGGCTTCTTTATGGGAAATTATTGCTATTTTTAATGCAAATGCGCTAATTACAAACACTGATAAGCACACGGCTGGCAAAGCCAGGCCAAATGCATTTATCAGGCATACCAGAGAGTCCAAGGAGAAGCCTAACCAATCTAGTTTGCCAGTGGAGTCTGCGCACTTTCTGGATCAGAGCGGCGCCTTTGGTCGCAAAACACCCGCGGCACAATGCCATGACAAAGTGGCACGCTTCCGCAATGTCGCCAGATGGGTTGCCCAGCTCTTCCAGTGTGCCCCGTTCTCTAGCCCAGAAAATAAAACCGAAAACGAATTAAATTGATATAGTTTCTTTATGGCCATGAAAAGCTTCTGTGCGACGACAGCGACTATGAAATATGTGGCCATAGATATGCGTCTCGACCATATTCAAAGCTTGACTTGGAGCTGAAGTTGGGACTTGGCCACTTGGGCTAATGCATTGGCAGCGCACATGATGAATTTGTTTTGATTAGGCAAACCCCAAAGTGGAACTGAGCGCGTCTGGCATTTTTTCTTTTTCAATGTCACATACATATACATACATACATACACAGGTTATCCTGTGTATGTACTTTCGCCTGATCTTGGCATAATATTTCAGGGGTATTCAATTAGTCAAATGTCATACGTGCTGCGATACGCCACAATATTAATTGCATTGCGCTACCGAGAACACTATCCACCAATTTCATTAATTTACCTTTTTGTGGCTACCTTTCAGATATCTTTAAACTATCGAATTTCTTTTTAACCAATTGTATCTTTAGCTTCTTTGCATTTCACTTTGTTTGCTTCTGTTCTTTTCGAAAATGGAAATGTTAATTTTTTTTTATTTTAAATAACCTAAAATCGAAAGAGTAATCAAAAAACGTCTACTTCAAATTTGGAATAGTTTTCATTGTAACATTTTAATACAGTTCAATACAAATTGCAGTGTCAGGAATTATTAACCATATCATTTAAGAGATTTTTTAAATTCACAAATGTTACAATTATTGCAAATATATTCGAATCAAATCAGTTTTTAATTTATGTTAATAAATATATCAAAGAAATCCATATTTGTAGAAAAGATAGTTTATTATGCAGAAATGTTGAAATATGGCCTTTTGGCTCAAACTATCTTTATTTTGGGGGTACCATTGTTAAGTCGTGCCGTTGTTGTTGTTTGGGAAATGCATAATGAAATTGTGTCTGGTGTTGCATGTGGCATGCAAAGTTAACTTGGTAAATGCCAGCAATTCTATTCATTTACAAAATAAATCACTAACGGCAACTCATTAGCTGCTAAGCTAAGATATTAAGCCAAGGCCCAAAAGAGATTGCCTGCATGACATTTTTTTGAGGCTGGAACCCAGCCGGTTTCTCCTGGTTTTGCGCTGCTGCAATCGCCAATGTCTTCGGCTGTATTGGCAGAGACTCATCAGTGCCACTGACTGGCGACACCTCGCCTATCGATATGGCCAAATAAAGAAAAAAAAAAATACATTGGTGTCCTCTGTGTTGGGTGGCTCTGTGCACATAAAATGCTGGAAAGTATTTTCACTCAAATTGAGCGACTTATTTTTTTCGCGATCTCTTATCGCAGCACTCGGTCATATTTTGGCGCTACCAAACGACAAGTTTTACGATAAAAAAAATGCAGAAAATTGTCTCTTATCAAATCGAAATCAATTTTTGTGCGCTCATATCTGCTGAATGGCATCTAGACACCTAAACAAGTCAAATTGGCGCACTTAAGACGACATCCGCACATGCAACTGCAACACAGTTCATCACCTGTTTTTCAGTCGAGGATTACTCGGGTGCACTCTCTCTGTGATCTCCCTCTTTCTGTCTCTCTCTCTCTCTCTCTCTCTCACTGTTGGTAGAGCTCCTGATTCAAATAATTTTGTTTGCGCCTGTCATAAGCGTGGCCGTCTAACTGGGTAACTGGCCATTGGTAGCCACAGCTCGCGGCTCAAATTGTACCGCAAGCACACAAATCACAAACGCTACTCGAGAGTCGCAGCCTCAGTCTCAGCTGCAGCGGACTAAAAACTGCAAACAGCCAGCTACAACTCTCTCAGCCCCTCTCTTTGCCCGCCTAGCGATGATTGCTCGCCGCAGACAAGAATTTCTAGTTTCCCGCTTGTAGCCAAGGCGAACCTTAACTGTGGCAGGCCAAGTCGGTCCAGGCCAGGCCGGGCAATACTAGGCTCCACCAGGCCAAGGAAGCTGCCGTGAAAGCATTTTGCATTTCGATACACTCGCTGTTGTGTAGTAACTAAACTGTGTAGTAAATTAGGCAACATTTTTTGATTTATTTACGGCATTTGTGAACGAATTTTTCAATGTACTTTAGAAAAAAAATGGTTGCTTTTTAATATTTCGAAATATTTAATTATTATAATCTAGTAAAAATCTTAGTTTATAATTTTATTTATTTTAATAATAATAAATAAGTGATACGTTCAAGCAGTCTGTTGAATACAGAAAATATATGTATAAAATATAAAAAAAATATTCGTTGATTTTATTTGAATCAAATTTCTTTAATAATAAACTTAAGATTAATATTCAATTAAAATAAGTAGGCAAATATAAAATAATATGAATAATGTGTGGAATATTTAGATAGCATTTTTGGAAAAGATAAATGTATTTTTTTATGAAATTTTTAAAGCTGTAAATTTAGTTTAGAAACAAAATCAATTTGAATATGTATGTATTATTTTATTCACAATAATAATAACAATAAAATATATTGATTGGTATTATTTGAAATTTTGTAACCAATTAGAGTATCTGGAATGCGTTGTTGGCTTGAAGTTGCTTTCATTTCTCGGGCATTTTTACGATAGAATTGCGCTCATAACTTTGGCCAGGTAACGTCGCAGGTAACGTTGCGTCGGCTGCTCGTCTTTGCTTTGTTGGCTTCAACAAAACTGAAGAATTTCTGAACCGACATGCGCCTGTCTCTGTCGCTGACGCTGTCGCTGCCGGCTGTTGGGCAGCGCAGAGCCAGCAAGATCGGGGGGTGGGAGGTGGTTGGGCGACTTTGGTGCGCGTGTGGCTGCCAGTAGAGTGCATGCAGCATCGTTTTGACTTTGGAACATTTCATTAGATTTGAGTGCCGGCATATATCGTCGATGTGGAGCTGCAGTTGGAGATGGAGCTAAAGTTGGCGCTGGTCATCGTCTTCAGCGTTCGGCTACAGCTTCAACTTTAGCTTTGGCTATTATTTTGAATTTTATTGCGCTTTTTATTAGCGCTGCATTTCATTGGTCATACCTGCAATATAGACAGCGCTTTATATGGCATAGATATGGCTGATTGAAATGTATGTTGCTGTAATTTATATGGGCCATAGTGAAAGACACGAAATAAATTTGAAATTTTTGTGGTTTATTTGTTCAAAAAGTTTTTGTTTTGTTTTATTTTTTTGCCAAATTTGCATATTATTATTATTATCGCATTATATGTATATGTATATTTTGAGTTTATATGGTAATATATTTCGACACAAAATATAAACTTAGATCTAGGGATATATGCAAGTATCATATAAGAATCGTTGATAGAAAAAACTGATACAGCTACAAGTTCAAGTGAGTTGATATACATAAATGTACCGTTGTCTATGTACATATATACGTATATAGTGAAGGGCTATCCACCGATAGAACGAAACACTTAAACGCACTTAAAATTCTGATTTCTGAATGCTTAAGTTTAACACAGGGACAGTCTTTAAAAATTAGAGTTGAGAATTGAGAGATCTTATTGTTAGTCTTGAAATGTACTTGTACTCGTACGTTTAACATTACTTAATGTGCACACACAAAACATGGAAAAAACATTAATATTCGAATTAAGCTAAGTTGAATCCGATCAATGATCAATGATCAATAATCATTTCGTTTAATTAATTTAATTTTTTTTTAATTTTCTGTTCTTTATGAAAAGCACACACATAAAATCAACTGCAATGCAACATTTATAAAAAAAGAAAAAAAACTAAATTGCAAGCTGCAACATTTTTGAGCATTTTAACTAATTGTATATGTATATGTACTATATATTTATTTACTCTCTCATTTAGCTACAAATAATTTTTAGCTAGCTAAGAATGCATCAATAAATACATTTATCCAAATTGTTTCACTTTTGAAATTTACATAATATACATACATATATTCAAATATGTGTATATATATATGTATGGAAGAAAAACTGTCCATAAGCAACATCAATAAATAATTTTATATATATATGCATAAATGGTTATATAATTTGTAGTTTCTTAGCACTTTTTTTGTTTTTATTTGTTTAATACACAAGAATTAATTATTTTGACATTGAACCATGCATCGAATAAACAATATAAATCACAACGTTTTTAATTTCAAATTTGAATTATTTTTTTATGATTTTTATTTTTTTGTTTGTTTTTTGTTTTTTTTTTTTTTGGTTTTTGTTTTTTTTTTTTGTGTTGCAAACATTTTTGATTTTCTCTTCAGCTCGTGTCTAAAAATGTTTCAGCTTATGGTACATTTCAAATTTTTTTTTTTTATTAGATGGCACATAAGTTTCACACATTTAAATTTCAATTAAATATATTTTTATTTGTTTTTTTTTTCTGTTGAAGGCTCTTTGCGACCTGTTTGAATTTTCCATCAGTTTGTACATGTAAGACATCAAAATTGTTTTGGGTTTTTCTTTATTTTTATTGAATATGCACTCCAAGAAATACTCTATCCTAAATACCGATACCTTATAGAAATATACGCCGGAGTTTTGGCTCCGTTCAAAATCCTAAGTCTAAGTTTGTGTCTCATACCAGCGGCTATGTAAAATATGCTCCGTATCAGGAATATTTTACATGTAATTTTAAAATATAGCACTTTGTAGCGCAAACCAATCGTTTCATTCGTTATTCAGCTATCGTTGCTTAAGTGGCACTAGAGTTCCATGTAGTTTCTAATATTAAACCAGCTAGTTTGTTCGTTAGAATCTTAAGGCTAAATGATTCGCTCAGCTCGTCTCAAGACTGAGTTAGCTGCTCGAATATACACATATTTGTATATGTATGTGGGATATACGGGTTATTGAGAACTGAAAATTAAATTGAGTTTGGTTTTTCTAAATAATAAATGAAGAAAGAAAAATAAACATAATAATGTTTTGTATATTGTTTTTCAAAATTGTTATATATTTTCGAAAATGAAATAAGCTAATTATAAAAAATGTTTTCAACTTAGGTGTAAAGCAATTTTAAACTAAGAAAACTAAAAAGATATCGTATATATATATATATATATATATATATATACATTTTTGTCATATACAAAAACATAAATAAAATGAATTTTTTAAATTAGATTTAGATTTTTTGTTGCCGTTGATTTCGAATCAATTAAGGAAGTACAAGGGGCATTTTCAACACGTGATTCACATTGTAATTTATAATTAATTGATTAATTATAATAATTTGTTGCACAATTATTTGTTCCTTACTTTCAACACACATTCAACTTAAGCTCTGAAAACTTATGACATGCACAAAAATGGCTGCTTTTAATTAACTCTTATTCTTATATCAAAAATGATATGCTAACGTTTTTTCTTTTTTTCTTTCTTCTTAATCTTGATTTAATAGGTGTGCGAGTGTGTGTGTATTGTTTTTTTTTGTGTGTATGTGTGTTAAAACCTAAATACTAAGATGCTAAATAAGTTAATAATAGACTTTAAAATGCTTAACTGCAATAAATTAGTTTCTTGTGTTAGATTTTTGTGTTTTGTTTTCTTTTCTTTCTTTTTTTTTTTGTATTTTCTTTTAAAATGAACATTAGCTATGCAAAGTTGAAAAAGATTTTAATTGTATTAAAAATTAACTCTTTTCATATTGTTTTTTTTTTAGTTGTAAGAAATTAAAATTAATAATTATTACACATGAGATCACAGTATTAGAGACATAAGTTAAATATTTGTAAATATTATGATTAATTATTTTGTTTTTAAATATTTTTTTAATTTTTCTTTTAGACTTTGTTGGGTTAGTAACTTTGTTTTGTTTTATTTTTTTTAGTGCGGCTGCTTGAGTTTTTTTTTGTTTTGTTTATAGGCTATGTTTTACATATATGTCTTGCGTAGATGTTGCTGCTAGCACAACCCAAAAATTACGGCTACAACATGCTAACTAAATTAGCTAATTATTTGTGTTTGTATATTTTAGATGTTCTTGTATTTGTTATGGTTTTAAATTCAGCATCAGCGATTGATTCCTGCACGTATAAATGGTTAAACATATCGGCATATTTAACACTTATTGTATCTGCTTGCAACTTAAAGGCATTGACTTTGCGAATCCTCGCTATCGAGCACATAATGAAACTGCAATGGACTCAGTTTTGGGGACAGTGTGCCATAATCAGAGGTCAACGTCAGATCAAATGGCAATGGACTCCCGTCTATGTCGATGGCCAGGCTCAGATCGAGGCCCAGCTCATAGTCGGTTGTCCTGGAATCAATCGATGACGTTGAGTTCTCGGCGGCCTACATGCTGGTCGCACTCGATGTGACAATGGCCAAATCGGCGGCATGCAGCAAATGATGGTGCTGATATTGTTGATGTTGTTGCTGATGTTGCTGTTGTTGCTGTTGTTGCTGCTGTTGCTGCTGCTGCTGCTGTTGCAGTTGTTGTTGCTGAGCGGCGGCTGCCGCTGCTTGTTGCTGCTGTTGTTGCTGATGCTGTTCGCGACTTAGTTTCGACTCTTTCTTAATGCGTTGCTTTAGATGCACCTTGGCATGCCGCTTCTTCTCGTCAGATCTCGCAAATTTCCGGCCACAGATGTCGCAGCTGAAGGGTTTCTCGCCGGTGTGGGTGCGTATGTGGGTGGTCAAGTGATCGCTGCGACTAAAGCTGCGCATGCAGATGCGACACTGGAATGGCTTCTGTCCCGTATGGATGCGTATGTGACGCGTTAGTTCGTCCGAACGCGAAAAGCGCCGGTCGCAGTTCTCCACAGGACACGCATAGGGACGCTCATGCACGGGAGTCTTACTGGGGCGATTGGGATATTTGCGTGGCTTGACGGGCACCAGCTTTAACGGCACACTGCTCTGCTGATAGACTTGGGAAAGTATCTCGTGGCCCTTGCTTGTCGATGGACTATACTCGGCCAGCTGTACGGCAGCAGCAGCCGCAGCGGCAGCAGCAGCAGCTGAAGCACTCGAATAACCCGTCCCATTTGATCCTGGCTGCATATCGGTATAGCTTTCCTGTTTGGGTATGAGTACACCCAGCGCTGCATTGCTGGAGCTTGCCGAGGAGGTGGGTCCCGGCAACACTAGCGTCTGCTGTTGTTGCTGCTGCTGTTGTTGTTGCTGTTGTTGCTGCTGCTGTTGCTGTTGCACAACTGCTGCGGCAGCTGCATAATCGGCTGGCGTATCTAGCCACTGATATTTGGGTGTGCCAACAGATAACTGCGAACGCACAGCATATTGCTGTTGCTGCTGCTGCAGTTGATCGTGGCTGCTCTGCAGTTCGGCGAGACTGGCAAAGCCCGCAGTTGAGACTGTTGCTCCGGAGTATGTTGGTGGTGCCTGCTTCAGGAGCAGTGGCGTACAATCCATGCTCAGACCGAGCAGCTCAGCATGCTGAGCAGCAGCGATGGCCGCACGCCCATCATCATATGACGGCGTTGGAGCAGCAGCCTGCTGTTGTTGTTGTTGTTGTTGCTGCTGCTGTTGTTGCTGTTGCACGGCATAGTGGGCGGGCAGACTGAACATGGGCGGCTGGAATAGTGACTTGTCTGGACTGGGTAGACCCCAACTGTTGCCCAAACTATTCGATGGGGGAGACATTGGTCCTGGCAGCACGCTCAGCTGTGGTGACGACAATTGTTGCTGCTGCTGTTGCTGCTGCTGTTGCTGTTGCTGTTGTAGTTGCTGTGCGGCGCACATGTTGCTGCTATTGTTGTTGCCTGTGGTGGTGAAAATGCCGCGATATGAGATTTTGCCGGGCAGTTGTTGGTGTTGTTGTTGTAGTGGATGTTGTTGATAGTGTTGCTGTTGTTGTTGGTGTTGCTGTTGTTGCTGCTGTTGTTGTAGGTGTTGTTGTTGTTGTTGCTGCTGCTGTTGGTGTTGCTGTTGTTGGTGTTGTTGCTGATGTTGTTGGTGACTGTGATGGTGGTGATGATGATGATGGTGATGGTGTGGCAATTGTTGTTGTTGGTGTAGTATTTGGTGTTGTTGTTGTTGTAGTTGGTATTGTTGTTGGTGTTGCGGCGAGCTCAAATGCTGCTGTTGATGGCTGTGTTGACAGTGGCTGTTATTGTTGCTGTTATGATGCAGCTGTTGTTGTTGTTGTTGTGAGTGTTGAGTGTTGTTGTTGTTGCTGCTGCCAGCAGCAGTTGTTGTTGCTGCGGGCGAGCGAACGCTTTCAGTGTTGCTCGCATCGCTCGCTATTTGTTTGATTGTTGTTGTTGCTGTGGCGGTGGTTGTTGCTGTTGTTGATGTGCTTGTTGTGGATATTGTGTGGTGGCTGTTGTTGTTGTTGTTGTTGTGTAGTGGGTACATGTTACAACTATTATTACTTGATTCTTCCTTGACAATGGACAAAGCGGGTGGCGTGCTGCGCTCCTCCTTCAACGGGCTGCACGAGGACAACACGGGACTACCAACGGACACAACCTGCTGTTCCAGCGACAGATCCTCCGATTCAATTGAGCCTGCAATGAGTGAAAATAGATTTTGCTCAACTTTAGTCAACATTTCTTCTCTTCTTCTTTTTTTTGTTTATCTGTTGTTGTAGCTTAGCTTTATGGCTTGATAAAGTCTGCACTGCTTTTTTTTTTTTTTTAGCTTTTTCCCTGCATTTTTGTTTGTTGTGCCTTGTGGCTGATATCAATCACAGTTCGCTTGAACGGTCCAGGCACTGGAAGTAGTAAGTGTTATATGGGCTGCTGCTGTTGCAGCTGGGCCCGATTTGATTTCGCGGAAATCGAACGACACGGGAGGTCGGCATCATCGCTCATCGTTGCCGTTCAAGTTGCCGGCAGTTTCAGCCAGTGATGGACAAACACTTTCGTGCAAAACAATTCACATGCCACAAAACTCACGAGTTGCATACTGTGATT
Source organism: Drosophila paracracens (assembly GCA_035044025.1). NCBI lineage: Eukaryota > Metazoa > Arthropoda > Insecta > Diptera > Drosophilidae > Drosophila > Drosophila paracracens. Next base: position 6,092,004 of record JAWNMN010000401.1, on the reverse strand, counting down.
AATTGTGAAAGTCGAAGATAGCTGAATTGCTTGACACGTTATTCATAAATAAGGTATTCCATAATTTAATTACTAAGGTTACCTGGTAGCTTTATTCTCAAAATATTTGCTCTTCACAATTAAAGTTTTGGGAAACTCCATAAAGTCTGACCATGGATATGGTTTTGGAAATGTGATCATGTGCATTAATAATTTAATTATTTTTATTTTATTATTATGATTTTATTATTTAATAATACATTAACGGTCGTCGTATACAAATTTATTGTGACCATGGAGGATGTCTGTCTGAGGTAAAAGGCTCAAATTATATTTGGTTGGCAAGTCACAAACGATTTTACTATGGAGGTCAAATGACTAATGATAATTTTCGCTTGTGGCAAACTAGAGTGGATATCCAAATTGATGGATAGAAATTGAATGACCACCCCAAGAATCTACAATTATGTAAGGCATATCAAAGGCAGGAATGTGTTTTATCGACAACTTATATAGCTAAAGTTCTAAACTATAATAAATCGAGTGTTTGAGCTTGCTTATGATTTGCGTGGGGGTCTGCTTCTCGTGCATTTTGTCACGTGACCTTCTCTAGGCTGGCAAAAGTGTCGGCCAGAAGACTAATTACGCGGCTACCACTGGGCTCGCATACAGAGCTGGGACTGTGGACTGTTTTTCTTTTTGTTTTTTTTTCCTGTGACTTTTTGCTTTGGGGCAGGCACATCATGATGATCATTGTCGTAGTCATTAATGCCATAGCCGTTCGCTTTGGGTATTGATTGAGTTGCATTGCGCCTAATGTGCTGCGACATCAATCTCGACATGCGCTTGAATTCACAGAATTTCTTTTCCTTTTTTCTTTTTTTTTTTTTGCAGCCAGTTGATATCGCAGAGCAGAGCTACAGTTAGTCATGTGCAATATATTATTATTATATTTATTTATTGTGGGCATAATTAATGCAGTCGTAAGTAATTTATTTTGGCCATTTGACAGCAATTTGGAGACAGTAGACAATGGAAAATTGGTCTATTTGCTGTCGCCCTTAACCCGCTGTTGGCCGTTTGGCTAGTTGGGCATATGCATAACTCATCCAATTTGGACATAAGTCGACTGCCAAGTTTAGCGATTAAAGGCTGCTTTATCATTGCCAGCAGCCAACTAGAAGAGAAATACGCGTCTTCCAGCTACTCGCTGGCTCATGCAAATATTTCTATTTTGTTGCTTTTGTTTTTGTGTATTTCTTTATTTATTTGAGTTTTCCTCTTTATTTTTTTGGAAAATTGTTTGCTGACGATTTTTCTTGGGGTTTTGCGTGGGTTTGTCTGCTTGTCAAGCGACTGCGCCAAATTTATGAGTGACATTTTTTGGCGCGACGCGTCCAATTTTCAAATATTTCAGCTACTAAATGTATGCACATACATATGTATACACAGATGTGTATTATGTATTATGCTTGTAGCCTAAATATGTATTTTATGCATTTTCAATTGGTCAACGTTTTTTTGACAAAATCTGAACGCAAGAATTTTTCTTTCTGTTGCAAAAAAGAAAAGAATAAAAAAAAAAAAAAATATGACGCGAGCAATTAAACTCAATTGTTTTTGATAGCGCTTGGAAAATCTAGTATACATTATTTGCTTTGCCTTAATTCAATTAGAAATGTGTATGCGAGTGTTGTATTTTTTTTTTCTTATTTCATTTTGTGCATATGTCATGCGCCGTGCTATATGTGGCATTATATCGTTGATATCGTCTGGAGTCCGGCGTCGTATCTCAAGCCGAGTAAATTGCGCACGAAACATTGACACTGAACGGAAATGTTTAATACATATGACAACAACACATTGCTGTTGTTGCTATTATGCATTATTACTATAGTTGTTGTTGTTGATTAATTAAGTGCTTTTTTTCTCTTATTGTGCATTCTGCAAGATCTCTCCTTCTCTCTCTCTCTCTCTGTCTTGGTGTCAAGATCTCTTTCTCTGAGCAATTGAGTTTATTTGCAATTAATAAATAATTATTTTATGAGTCCATATAGAGATATAGCCATTAAATGTCAAAAATTTGTTTAACTCATGTCGAAAAATAAGTAATAAAAAACACGCATATAAACATACTTATATATGTCAAGCTCTTCAGCGGCTCTTAACATGGCCCATAATTAATAAAAGAAATCACAAAATAAAATCAACAAAAAAAATGAAAAAAAAAAACAGTTTTTTCATTAAAATTGGTACTTGATATTTGAATGTTTGTTTTTTGATTTTGAACTTGTTTTCTGCGAAGAATGAGTGCCCAAGACAGACGCAGAAGAGAGAGTTAGGAAGAGAAGGGGCAACTGAAAGACTGCAGTTTGTTTGCTGGCTTTATGGCCTCGGCTGAGGCTGAGGCTGATTTATGTAGAGACTTAAGCCTGACAACGGATTAGTTGCACATTTAGAGTCTGTGCAGTCTTTGGGAGACTGCAACTGCAGCATGTGGCAGCTGCATCCATTAGCAATGCTCAGATAAAGAAAGCCAAATGAAAAAAGTACACATATCTGGCAGTGTTTCACTCGATACTCTGACGTTTTAGGGTCTGCTAACTATAGCAGGGTGTTGGATGAAAAATTCCACAAGTATAAAGAATTTTAATGGGATTTTTATATATAGAGAGAGTAGAGATTATAGCGAGGCAGTTGATATAAGGGTAAGTACTAAGAGATGTAATATGATTTTGATATTGTGATTATGCTTCAGTTCTAGATGAGTATGATCCCTTAATCATTTTATAATACATTTTCATGTAAGTCTTTATGAAATTTTCTTTTTATCTGGGAAGAGTTACTTTTAGCCAAGTTAATAGTATTAAATTTAGTGTGTTGCCTGCTGACTTGATCTATTTGCTTTTATTTCTGTTAAATTATATCAAGATATTTGTGCATAACGAAACTTTTGTTAATTGATTTTCTACAGCAGTTTGCAGGATTTCTGGAAGTTAACTTTTCTCGATTTCTATTGAAATAGGTTTTGTTGCTGCAGCCCTTTTAAAACTGTGTCGTTTCTTTGCCGCTTTACTTACCGGTAATTGGCGGTGGTTCCACCACTGTCGATGGCCCAAAGAATGAGGGTATATCGCTGGATGTGGTCACCGGTGTATTGAGATCACCGGGCAAAGCCTCAATCAGCTGTTTGGCCTCGACGGCCACGCCGTGCTCTGTGGCCGTAACGGGACTATGTTGGCTCGTATTCAGCAGGCTGAGATGCGATGCTGAGCTGCGTCCGCTGCTGGCGGCTGCTGCGCTGCCGGCAATTGGCTGAGCTGCCACGTTACCAGGACTGCCCCCCTGGGTGGGTGTGGCTGTCTGATTGCGTGCACGCAGCACGGAGTTATTATTGTTGTTGATGTTGTTGTTGTTGTGATTGTGAGTTGTTGCTGCTGCTGCTGCTGTCGTGTAGTGTAGCAATGTTTGACCGCTGGTGCTGCTGCTGCTGGCAGCAGCAGATGAGCTGGCGCCGAGGCCGAGACCGACGCCACTGCCCCCGCCAAATTGTGCGGCACTCAGATAACTGGCTGCCGACGGGCTGCTGCTCTGCGCCGTGCTGGTCTTGAACAGGCACGTGTCGAAGCTCAGCACATTGAAATGGGCCGCAGCGGCCGATTCGGTTAGCAGGAATGCGTGATGCGTTGGCGCCACCAGGGTTTCAAGCCCTTCCATGATCATGGCCGCTGATGGAGTTCCAGGGGCTACGCCGCCTAAACAAAGCAATAAACAATGAAACAAAATGATTAGTCAATTTCTGTTGTGATTGTGGGATTTAACTTAAATTATATTCAGAATATTTTAGCGTTGCTTACATTTTATGTTAAATATATTTCTAAGTTTAAGTTATGTAGCTTATCAAATAAAATTTGCATAATAATATGAAAGAGATCATGAGGACAATTTCCAAGAAAAGTCAATTATGTGTTTCAGATAACCGCGATCCTAGATAAAAACACAACACTTGTTTATGGTATAGATCTGTGGGGATAATCTCATATTAAATTCGTTTGCTTACAGATTAGCTGATAAATTGCTTCTTAACGCTCGTCAAAATCTATAATAGTTAGTGGCTGGAAATTAATTGCATTTTCACAGCTTCTACTTAATTAGGCACGTAAACCGATCGGTTTTAATACCACTTGCTGCCAGTTTTTATACGTTATGACCTGTTAGCTATAAAGCATAAAAAAAATTGCAAATTTAGAGTCTGTCGCAGCGGGTGGTGGCAAGCCACCAAATATCGAGCAACCATAAATTTCAGGTCGATTTTCGGCCAGAATTTTAATTGATTTGCCATGACAGCTGTTCAATTGCATAACACGCAGCAGTTGACAACAATTTATGAACCACAAACAATTTAATTTGCCACAAATTGTCTGAGTAACATCTTGTTGTCGTTGTTGCTGTTCTCGTTGTTGCTGTTGTTGTTGTCGTTGTTGTAAGACTTTCGTTTTTAGCAGCTGCGACTGCGCCCACACTACTGTCCCGGGTAAGCAATTAAATTAAAATCGATTAATCGCTTAAGTGGACGCCAGTGAGAAATAGAACATGTGGCTTTCCCACAGCTGCCCACCTCTCCAAGCAAGTGTGTCATATTGCATTGGGTCAAGCATTGACCTTACGCAATGGCCAACAACACACAACACAACATATATTTATTTACAGAAAATGGCAGCAAATACTTGATGTTGCGCAAGCGCAATTAAAATCCGCTCATATGCCATAAACTTGGCTTATAATTTGGCAAACGCCGTTGATTTGACTGGCAACACGGACAGCCATCTCCAGTTACAGCTACACTGAGAGATTATTGGTATTACGTACGTTTTTAGATGACGACGTAATACAAAAATTAAAGCAAATAATAAAAAATGAAAAAATTTTTATTGGCAGTGAATCACGAATATGAGAACTAAAACTAAAACTAAAACCTGCAGCCTAAACAAAAATTGAGTATACCACATGTATAACAAGAGTCTATCTATTACAAAAATTATACTTAAGATTTTGACTAATTCTAAAGTTGAATCTTAACTTTATTTAGAAGATTTTCGAAGCTAAGAAAAATAGTCAAGTTTTCTAAATTGCTGCAACTTTCTTGATCGGAAACCATTTGAATTTTATAAATTTATTTAATTTTAATTATCGTTTTTTTTGTTCCATCCGTTTTGAAAATGTTATTTGGTTCAGTGCATGTGGTCAACCGTAACTGAATGAATCTTGTGGCAACTGTGGCGTCATCTTTGAGTGCCGTCTTGCGTCGCTTTGCGTCGCGTCGCTGTTCGACTTGACCGCGTTGATTTGCATTACAAGTGCACTCGTGTTGACAGGCAGCTATGCGCCAAAATAACTACCGTGCCACAGCGTATCCGACAGTTGTCGGCTGCCCCTTCACCCAACCCGCCCCCTTTGGTGCACGGTGAGAGACACTGCTCTTCGTGCTGGTCTCCAGCAGCGTTGACTGTTTTGGCACTTTTGCTTTTTTATTTACATTTGATTTCACGCATAATTTCCGTGGCAAAGTGCACTCGAGACGAGACGAGCAGCAGCAGCAGCAGCAGTGAAATTATATTGAAGCTGCAAGCACACACAGCTAGAGATACGAATACAGCTACAGCTAGAGATACAAATACAGCTACAGCTTGAGATACAAATACAGCTACAGATAAAGATACAGCTACAGCTACAGATACATGGACAATGGCAGCGCGTGCTGTGGCTGCCTTTTGTTGCTGCTCCATTCATTCATAAAATTATGCGGCGCAGTCAATAATTTTTACAGTCGATCAAAGATTTGTATCTTCTGAATACGAGTGCCACATGAATCATTCACAACTCTCGAGCCAGGTGTGTGTGTGTGTGTTTGTTTTGTTTTTGTTCGCTGCGCTGGGGCAAAACTCAACCGTAGCGAACTGGTCTGGTCTGGCCTGGCTTGGCCTGGCCTGGCCTGGTGGCTTCTCAATCGCCAAGCTCTGATCTTGGCCAGCTCTCGGCATCAGCTTCTTCTCGTGCGCTTAATAACTTGGCTAACAATTGACACTCCCTTAAAAAAAAGACAAAACAAAAAAAAAAGAAAAAAAAGAAGCGAAGCTGCTAACGTTCAAGTTGTTGTTGTAGTCAAAGTTGTTGTTTTTGCCGCTGTTGTTGTAGTTGTTGTAGCTGTTCGTGCCACAGACATTTACATTTTAAGTTAGCTTGCAACAGTGCAGCTTGCCTAAGTACCACTGTTTTGTACTCTTAATAGTAGTGGCTCTGGGTGATCCGCCGCTGCCCGGAGTAAACTTTTTGTTGTTCAGTTAACGAATCGAGTTCAAACCAGGCTATTTATTATAACTGTTTGTGATTTATAAACTAAAAACGTATTTTTAAGTGCAGCTTAACTGAATTTGTCGTGAGATAATAAAAATTAATAACAATAATAATTTATAATTAAAAATTACAAGTCAAATTGTTTTACCAATTTAACAATTCTTTTAAAAACTAAACTACGGCAATTTAAAATTTATTTTCCAATTGAAAAATATATATATATATATAATACAATATATATACCATAAGATGCTTTCACTGCATTATTTGAGATAAACAAAACTGAATCTTTCAAAACAGCAAAACTAATTTACCTTTTCTCAATATTGTAAATTTACTTCCTGTAACACTAGTTCTTCTTAGTCAGTTACCACTGCGGTAAATACATATAAACACATATGTATAGTAAATCTTATGTGTGTGTGTGTGTGTGTGTGTCTGTTGCCTGTTTCTTTCACTCTGCATAATTTTGCATAGCATTTAGGTAGATGTAGTAGTCTCGATCTTAGTCGCCTTAGACAGATCGAGACGCGTTCAAGATATTTGCCATGAATGAATATTGGCACACAGCTTCAAGCTCGTACAGCCCGATATGAGGAAGAAAGAAAGGCAGCAAGAAATAATAAAAATTGTTATGTTGATATTATTTTAATTAAGTTTTGCCAAACCGGTTGCTCATATTGTTGTTGCTGTTGTTGTTGCAGTTGTGTGTCTGACTGGTTCCGTAGTTTCATTTGGAGTTCTGCTCTTCGAGTGTTAACAATTCGATAGATGGGCGCCAATTTGTTTAGCTTGGCAAGTGGACCAGCGAGATCTTGGGCCTGACCCACAGTCAAACAACAAACACACACACACACACACACTTACACACACTCATACACACATGTATACGCAGAAATTCAATGCATCTTTGGGTAAGTTTGTTGTTTTTAGGTATTTTCATGGAGACCTCATTGAGGATTAAGTTGCGACCTTAGCGTCTCTGGCTACTTAGCGGCTCCAAAAATAGCTGCAATTTGTTTTTTTTACGTCTATTATTTTATGTACATAGCGTTTACTATTTTATTGTCTTATATCGTTGTTGTCTTATGCTGACAGATTTGCATAAAGAGCTCTGAGATTTGATATCACACTAACCTTGAGCTGAAATACCATCAACAACAGCAACAGCTATAGCAATATCAATAGCAATAGCAATAGCAATAGCAATAGCAATAGCAATAGCAATGGCCCAACTCAGTTCACATATTGCCAAGCAATTAACAACAACAAGAATTAAGTATTGGTCTTTGTTGGTTATTAACATAAAAAGAAATTGGAGAAACGCCTTGAGAGTGAGAGAGGCGGCGTCATTAGTCAAAATGCAAAAGACGTGCAGTAAAAGTATCTTTGGCAGCTACATAGCTACAAACATGCAACTCGCATGCGACACGGATGCAACATATATACACACACAAACAGAGTGAGAGAGAGACAGAGAGAGAGAGAGGGGGAGAAGAAGGTAGTGGCAGAGGCGCAACAACTGTGCATATCAGAGAGTTGGCAGTTGCAGGAGACAAAGACAAAGTCCATCATTCACGCAGCGGGCAGCAGACTCGGACAACCGAACCAGCCAACAAGTTAAGCAGTGCAACAACAGCAACAACAGTAACAGCAACAGCAGCAACAGCCACAAAAACAACAGCAACAACATCAACATGGAAAATGTATCTTTTGGCCGACGCCGTCTTTGCATGCGTAACACTTTGTCACACTTTTCATGCCAACAGCTTCGACTGAGCATGTTGCTGTAGTTAGTCTTGTTGTTGTTGTTGTTGCTGTTGTGTTTTCCTCATGAGAACAATTAATGAAAATAAACAGCCGTAGGCCTTACAGCAATATCAACAGCGTTAAGCAACAAAAACAATGCGTATGCGTTATACCCTATTAAAAATAACTGAATATGCAAAATGTAGCTTTTATATTTGTGGTATAAAATTAAGTTTCGGGTCTAAAATATGATGTCTGTGGCTGGCTAAAAAAGCTATTCAGATAGCTAGCGTAGAATGGCCATAATAGATAGACACAAGAATTAAGAAAAATTCAATTTATATGTTAAGTATTGATAGTTAAAATAGTTTAAAAATTTTATAACTTCTAATCAGCAATGTGGCGTGGTTTGCCCCAAAGCGGACCTAATTGTATCTTGAGAAGGACTAATCTAATGAGTATTTTCCAAATTGCGGAAGTGGGAACTAATTTAAATTTATTCATGGATGTCTTGAATTCATTAATTTTTTGGATATATTTGAGATAGAATGTATTTATAATATTTGTGAAGAATGTGAACATTTGACCAATTTATTCATTAATCTTTTCTGATTTTTCATATATTTAAAGAAAATATATTTTGCAATTTTCTTAAATTTCCATAACGTAAACAAGTTAGGGAAAAATGTCATAATATCGAATGTAAAATCAGGCAAACAGTAAGCCATGTAAGTTAATTACACATTCATCCCCATTGCTGCATTACAGGGTATACATATGTAAGAACAACAAGCAAAACGTATTTTTATAACATTTTAAAATCACATGTATTAGTGGGCACTTAGTTGTTGGGCGGGCCAATGGCTTGACTACTTGTTTGGCTTGGCAGCTCCAAGCACAACCACAACCCCAACAATATTACCCAGCAGCAGCACCACTAAATTGAGTGGCCAGTGGCAGCGGTGTCAAAGTGCCATTTGGCGTGGAAAAGTGTTAAGCGACTGTTCGACGAGCCGTCGGTACTTTGTTTTGATGTCATAATTATTTGGTTAAATACACAAAAAAACATATGTATATATATATATACATATATATAGAGATTTGTATATATATATATACATATACAAAAAAAAGAGGCAGCTAAATGAAAACTGAGAAAATTGAAAAAAGACTTTGTTGTTGTCGCTGGACATGGGAGGCTGCGTGTAAATCATTTTGCTAATTGTTTTTCTTTTTATACACACTTTTCTTTTTCTTGGCCTCTGCATTTTGTTGCCTTTTAACGTCATGTGCTTTGGGGCTGGGTTAGTTGTCCCAACACTTTTAGCGGCTGTCGGCGTCGTTCCTCCTCAGATGTGCCATTAAATTATATACAACAATTTCAGTTGTTGTTGGTATTTTTTTTTTTTTTTGTTGCTGCTCAAATTAAGCGCAAAGTGCAATGACAATAATTTAATTACAAAATTGCAATGTACACAGCTGATGCGTATGATGGTGCCCAAAGATATCATATATATATATATATATATAGATATCTTAGGCACAACCATAGTTGCAGGTATGTTTCTTTTTGATTTGTGTTTTCTGTGATTTTGCGGCGCTGTTTAATAACGTGCAGAAATTTTTATTATGCGTTAAATGAATTTATGCATCATTCGCATGGTTTCAAACTGAACCAAATTGTAGCCTTTGCTCAAAAAAAAAAGGAAAAATCACAAACGCATTCAGGAAGAGATTAGATCAGTGGGCGCAGAACAGTAGCAAGAATTTTATCATATTTTCATTTGGATTAGTGAAATTTAAAATTAATTTTTTAGTTGCAAAAAAAAAAGAATAAAATTTAACTGAGACTTAGAAATAGCACTGGTTGTCCACTAACTTATTTGCTGTCTAGACTTTTAAAGCAATGTGTATAATTCCGTTGAAAACAAGATTTGCTACTTGACATCCGATTAATTTAATGCTTATTGATTTTGAATTAAGGCTGATATTTCGGCTTTTTTCTGTGTTTCAAATAATACAAGCTGACGGTGAAATACATAAATCAACAAGAAGATTAAATTCTGAATCAAAATCAATGAAATTATTTTGATTTGTTAATTAATATTATAAGGCTAGGCACTTGCACTTAATTTATTTAAATATACTATATTTCATCAATTTATTCGTCTCTTAAATATTCAATTATATTTACCATATTTTTAAAGATTACTGTCTAACTTACATAACATAAAAACAAATTAGTTAAAACAATTTAATTTCTCAGTTCTATACTTAAATCGGTGACCAAAAATTAACACACACAAAAACTTTTTTCAATAAAAAATTTAATTCGCTCGTCCCACAAATTAAAAATGTGACAAGTATTTTATTTTATGATTTCCGCACAACTAAAAATCAAATCTAAAGATGCGTATCTATAGATAGCTTAACAGTATTTAAATATGTATATATATATATATATATATATGTCTAATTTATATATTAAATTCACTAGTTAATCACCTGGATCGCAATGGCACGTGCTGAAGAATTCAAAGGTAGATTTCCCTTTAGTCTAGCGCAATCCTTGGGATTGCTGCCTCACTCACACACACACACACACACACTAACACACTGTGCACTTTTCACTTAAATGTTGCCACTTGCCACTACGTAGAATCAATATACGAATTCAACGCAGAATGCCTAAGTTAACATCTTTTGTCGTATGGCGGCCTTAAACTGTAATTGTGTATATTTTTTTTATGTATATTTTGTGTATGCTTTAGTTGCGCATACGTCACAGTCACCGTTTACTGCTCGATTTTCATTCATTAACTTTTGTGTGAACAGTGGATGATGTTTCGAGGGTGGTGGGGGGTGTGTAGGAGCAAAGCTTTCGCACAGCGGCCGTCGCCAAGTCTTGCTAAAATATCCTTTCACTCTCTTTCACTTGTGCGTTTCTATTTGCGAGCAAAGTTAATGCAATTTAATTGTTGTTTTTCTTTTTTTCACATTTATCGATGACACTTTTTCTTTTGCACAACATTTGTTTTGTATATATATATATATATACTTTTCTTGTATATATATATATGTGTGTAGTTGTGGACGTTTGAATTGAATTTGAATTTTCTTGAACAATTTTTCTTTTAATTTGTTGCTGCTTAGTTTTCAAACCGTCGCGTTTGCTTGTTCGAACACAACTGAGACACGAGATGCGCCCTCTTTCGGTTTTTATGAATGAAAACTCAACATCGGCACGGCACAGCAACCACACACAGCACACACACACACACACACACACATTCACACAGCTGGCTAGCACACAAAGAGAGAGAGAGAGAGAGAGAATGCGAGAGGAGCCACATAGACATTGCCCCTACTTGGCAGCGAGTGGCACGCGCCCCAAAGCATAAGCGGCGGCCAGTTCGATATCGAAACGAGAGCGCCGTCGTGGGGAACTCGCACGTCACAGCGCACACACACATGCATACACATTAATATAGTCGCTAGCAGCCGGTCGGTCAGCGTATCCAATCGTATGGCTTGTTGCCTCCCTACGTTGCAGCCATTTTCGTGGCGCACGCGCACTGCAGCCAATCAACAGTTTGCCAGGCCCGTTTGTCTGACGTGCCTATGTGTGTGTGTGCGCTCTGTGTGCTCTGTGTGTGTGTGAGCTGTGGTGAGTTTTGCTTAACCGATCTCTCAGCAGCATTTGCATGCGACTCTCTTTCTCTCTCATCGTAAGGGGGCTCTGAGGTAAAAATAAGACAACAGGTACCCCAGTCGATGTGCTCTCTCTCTCGGTGTGTGCATGTGTGTGTGTGTGTGCGTTGTGTTATGATTTCCCAAAATACGTCATCAACGTTCATATGCGCCCATTAACTTTTCAATCTACGCAAACACAATGTAGGAACCACGCCAAAAACCAAAAACTACAAAAAAAAAAAATGCAAAAGAAGGAAAAGCAGAATTTAAGCAAATGATTCACTTGACCATTTACGGACAGTTTGATTTCGAGAACTGTCCGATTTGTTTAGATCGTATTGAAAACTCTTTCTATATCTGTGTTGGGTGGCTGGGTCAAGGAAATCGTCTGCCGGAAATTGAGGTATTTTCACTTAGCTGGGTCAAGGAAGGCAATACTTGGTACACATAATAAAAAAACGGGGTGTGTTTCAGTTGTGTTGAAAGTATGAAAGGGAACAGGTCAAAAATTTTAACAGGTTATGGTTAGTAAATTGAAATAGACTGGTTTCTCATATAAGCTAACTAAGTAGTGGTAGGTTAATTTGAGAATTTAAATATAATAGTGTTTAACTTTTTTTCTTCAAGTTTTGAAGATATTAACGGTAAAATTATCTTTTTTAATTAACTCTTAAGGGAATTTTCCTGACTTCTGCTCAGTATTGAGCTTAGAAGATTGTTGATACTATCGGTACTCAATCATAATTTTGATTTAATATTTTTTATGAACTAAGGAATAGTTGAAATTTTATATATAATATTGGATAGACGACAGCAATAAATGAACTTTTTTTTTAAGCTTTGCGTGAATTTATTGTAGTTGCTTATCGATTGCCAGCAATGGCGAGAAAATTAGTTAATTAGGCAAATTTTATAAATTAGTTTAGCTACTGAATGTGTTAATAGAAATTACTTAAATAATCTGTAAGAATATTACATCGTTTTATTTAAATCAGTTGCAGCTAAATGCTGTCATCATGTGCAATTTATTACTGCACATTTGAAAATGGCATTCAAAGTTGAATAATCTTAGTTTTTGCGTATGCTAAAAATATCTCATTTACAATTCCGCATTTTGTGTTTGCTTATGCATTGGGCAGCGCTTGTCAAAATTCCATGCCACATAAAACATTTATACATTTCCTAGCCCCCCCCCCCCACTCCCCTTCTAATGCAGATTGACAGACATTTGCGAAATATTTCAATTCGCACATTTTCCCCAAAACCAAAACAGTTCTCATGTGTTAAGGACAAGGTTGCGCATCAGGCAGCATAAACAAAGGAACAACAGCAACAACAAAGTGCATGCCGCATTGTTGCACAAAACGACAAATAAACAAAATGCCATATAAACAAAAAAAAAGAATAAAACTTTTAGCGCGAATTTATTGAAACGCAGCCAACTCAAGTAAAATGTAAGAATGTAAAAATGTAATTTATTTACGAGTTTGAACCGCAAAGTGTAATTTGGGAGTGTAAATTAGGGTGACCATGACCCAAAGCAAATAGGCCGGCCGGCTGCCGGTCTGAACCAAAACCAAAACACAAAATAAAAAAACACAAAACGGAAAATTCTGTTTGGAGCTTGAGCAGCACGCCATGACCTAAAAATAAACGCAATACAATTGGCAACTTTTGACGTCGGCAAAGTTTTCTTTTTTCCCTATTTTGTTTTTTTTTTGTTTATTTCGAACAGACGGCGCGGAATTACGAATTACGTGCCGTTATCTGGCAGATACAAACAGCTACAGATACAGATACATTCAATATATACCAAAAATAGAACTTTGCCTCATTTGTGAAAGTTTTGGGCCATGCAAAACACTATGCCGAGGACTATTTTTAAAAGCCTTCACATGATGCGCACATTTACGAGTGTTTGTTTATTTGCCAGACCATCAGGAAGGTGAGCAATACTACACCGTAAGCAATTTCAGCTTCAATTCAACTTTCTCTTGATACTGTGTATTAATTTAAATCAAATGTAAATAAAACAAATATCACTAAGCAAGTTGTTATGAGTTGAATTGTAATTTTCAAACTGATTTTATTTCTTAAAATCCTAGCCTTATATAGCTAACAATGTATACTTAGTTGCTACCTGCTATACAGATAACGCAGGACACTATCTCTAACCCATGCAAGGGTTGTTTTATTTTAATCTATTTTTACTTATCGGATACTCAAGTGGACACAGCTGCCGCTTGAGCACTTGGTATCCTTATATATTTTTATCTTTACTTAGTGTTCATTTTTGAACATTCTGCCAAGGGCCGGCCGAGAGTCGGCGTTATTATTTATTTAATTATTAGGCCCGACAAACTGTATGGCTTGTAATTTTCTTCTTACAGTGATTTTTCTTATCATATATATTATCATAATTACAGCTAAAATTATTGTTATTCCTAACGACGCATGACCTGAATTCTACTGCTTTTCCTCGGCTTATATTCTTCTCTTTCAATCTCTCGGATTCCTTCTAGAGGACATATTTTGTGAATTGGTCTTGTTATTGAACCTTCCTGAACTTTTATTTTAACTACCCTTACTTTCTCATCCTTTCCCTTGTGTACTTGTTCAACTTTTCCTAATGGCCACCTGGCTGGGTGGCAGTTTTCATCTTTGACCAAAACTATCTGGCCTTCATTTATATTTTTTATATCCTGTTTCCACTTATATCTCTGTTGAAGCGTATATAAATACTCTTCTTTCCATTTTTGCCAGAAATCTCTCTTCATTTTTTTGAATCAATTTCCATCTGTCAAGATTTCCTATCTTTTCTTCCGTTATGGCTTCCACTGCTCCTAATGTTGGTCTTCCAATTAAGAAATGGCCTGGAGTCAATACCTCGTGATCATCTATATCGTCCGCAGATGTATACAGTGGTCTTGAATTCAACACTGCCTCTATTTGACATAATAATGTCGACATTTCTTCGAATGTCAATTGCGAGTCTCCAATTACTCGTTTCAGATGGTATTTTACTGATTTTACCCCAGCCTCCCAAATACCTCCGAAGTGAGGTCCTGCCGGGGGAATAAAATGCCACTCAATATTCTCTTTTTCTAATATCGGTATAATCTGTGTATTTTCGCTTAGCGCTCTTTTGAATTCTTCGTTTAACTTCCTAGCAGCACCCACAAAGTTGGTGCCATTATCTGAATATATATTTGCACATTTTCCTCTCCTTGCTAAGAATCGTCTAAATGCAGCCAGAAATGCATCTGAAGTTAAATCACTAACAACTTCTAAGTGAATCGCTTTTGTTGCCATGCAAATAAATACTGCTATGTACCCTTTATATGCCTTCTGTCCTCGGTTCTTGGAGCATTTTATATAATAAGGGCCTGCATAGTCTATACCTGTATTTAAAAATGGATATGCCATAGTAACCCTGTATTTTGGAAGATTTCCCATTATTTGTTCGGCATTATTTTTCCGATACCTTGCACAGGTTACACATTCTTTTAAATATTTTTTTAAAGAACTTTTTAACCCAAATATCCAGAATTTCCTCTGTATATAATTTCTCATTAAATTGAGTCCCCCATGCAAGGTTTCTTTGTGTGCCTTTTTTATTATAAGATAAGATAAATGACTTTTATCTAAAATAATTGGATGTTTCACGTCAAATGTTGCACTAGCGTTTTGTAATCTACCACCTACTCGGAGCACTCCATCTGAATCTAAGAAAGGATGTAAGCCCATTATTTTACTTTTGGTTTCAATTTGTTTTTTGTATGTCAAATATTTTATTTCTGTTTTAAACTGGCTAGCTTGTTGTAGCCGTATTATAATTATATTTGCTTTCCTAATCTCTTTTACCGTTAGGTATGAGGGATATGATTTTTTGTTAATTTTAATATCAATAAACCTCAGTATATAAGTTACTATTCTTTCTAGCTTTTGCATGCATGAATATTTTTCTAATAGTTCATGTATTCGGCTCTTTTCTAAATCAGTCATTCTTATATGTAAGCTTATTTGCTTGTCGTCTATTTTTCCTTTGGGCCATGTTTCTTCATTTTCAGCTAACCATTTTGGCCCTTTCCACCAATTCTCATAATTTTTTAATTTACTAGCACAAATTCCTCTAGATGCTATATCTGCTGGATTATCTTCGGATTGTACATAATTCCATTGTGTATGTGATAGTTTTCGTATTTCGTCTGTTCTTCGTCTGATAAACTTATCCTTGCTAACTCCACTTTTAATCCAAGCTAGCGTTATAGTGGAATCACTCCATGCATAAGTTTCCGAAATCCCTTCCAGTGTTTCTTTAATCTTGTGTAATAATTTTGCAAGAAGATGAGCTGCGCATAATTCTAACTTTGGAATTGTCTTTCTATTTTTCTTGGGGTTTACCTTGCTTTTGCTGGCTATTATGACAACGGAATTTTCTACCTTGGCATATACCACCGCTGCGAATGCCTTTTCTGACGCATCAGAAAAACCATGAAGTTGCACTAATACATTTATCTTAGTTCTTATCCATCTTGGAATTCTAATTTCTTCTAAAAACTTCAATTGGTTTTCGTATGTTGTCCATTCATTTACGTCGTCATCCGATAATTCCTGATCCCAACTTTGTTCAGTTACCCAAAGCCTTTGCATTAATATCTTCCCTATAATTGTCACTGGTGATAGCCATCCTAGCGGGTCATAAATTCTAGCTAGTGTAGATAGTATTTGTCTTTTATTTACTTTCGTGTTATTTCCACAATTTACTTTGAATTTAAACTCATCTTTGAGCGGTTCCCACTGTAATCCTAACGTTTTTACAGCCTCGTTTTCTTCTATATTAAGTATTTTATTTTCTCCAGTATTTTCTATAATGTCTATTATTTCTGGAGTATTTGATATCCATTTCCTTAAATTCATACCTACATTCCCCAACTCAGTTAACACTAGCTTTACTAGATTTTTAGTTTCTTCCATAGTGTCGGCACCTGTCATTAGGTCGTCCATATAAAAGTCATTTTTAATTGTTTCTCCGACTGTTTTGTTACTGCAGTTGTTTGCAATATCCAATAAAACTCTTGTTGCTAAATATGGAGCTGATGCCGTGCCATAGGTAACAGTCGTTAATTTGTAATTTTTTATTTGTTCAGTTGGCGACTCTCTCCACAGAATGTGTAGATAAGCTTGATCTTTTCGATCAACGTTAATCTGCCTATACATTTTCTCAATATCGGCAGATACTACAAATTCCCATTTCCGCCATTTTACTATTATATCAAATATATTCTTCTGAACTCTCGGACCAACCCACATGACATCATTTAAGCTTTTATTGTTTGATGATTTTGCTGAAGCGTCAAAAACCACCCGAACTTTTGTTGTCAAGCTTGATTCTCTTATTACTGCTTGGTGGGGTAAATAATATTTTCCTTCTTCGCTAGATTCAACCATATGTCCCAAATCAATATATTCGTTCATGAATTTTATATATTCCTGTTTTAATTTAATGTTTTTTTTCAATTTTTTCTCCAAGTTGACAAAACGTGCCATTGCTTGGTTTTTTGAATTACCTAATTCTTTGTTGTCTTTAAATGGGATAGTGACTACATATTTCCCATCTTGACCTTTTTTTGTTGTCCGGATAAAATTTTGTTCACATGTTTCTTTTTCAATGTCTTCTAATTCATCCTCTTCTAACTCCCAAAATCTTTCTAAATCAATGTTTCGAATGACTGTTGCGACGACTGATTTATTACTTTCGGATTTTGCACAACCAGATACTATCCACCCAAAGTCCGTATTTTGACCTAGCAGTCCACCCATTTTTACCAATCCTTTTTTTAGAATATGCGTATATAAATCTGCCCCAATAATGACATCTATACGGCCTGATTTATTAAATTTGGGGTCAGCTAAATTATAGCTATCCCAATTTTTAATATTAATATTGAGCGATTTAACTGGCAGCGCCTTCATTAACCTAGGCAATACAATTGCCTCAATTTTGTAAGGTTTTTTATCTAAATTTGGAGTTTTTATATCTAGTCTTACTCTGTATTTGGATGTGCTACTTTCTGCACTTACCCCACTAATTTCAGTGGTCTTTTTTATTCTAGGCAGCTTTAAAATTTGGAGTGCCTCTTCCGAAATGATCGTACTTTGTGACCCACTATCCACCAGTGCTCTTAATTTTTCATAACTTCCATTTGACGATTTTACTTCTATTATTGCTGTAGCTAAAAGTGCTCTTTCTTTGGTAATACATGAATTAGTCCTTTCACTATTTATATGAAGCATTGTGTTATGCATTCTTTTGCATAAAGCACAAATATCTTCGCTATTGCATCTCCTGTTTGTCGTATGTTTTAAGCATCTTATGCAAATGTGCTCCTTTTTAACTTTTTCGAGCCTATTTGCCGAAGTCATATTTTTAAACCTAAAACAATTAAATATATTATGTCCCGCTCCCTTGCATATGGGACAATATTCTTTAAAATTGTTAATAGGTATTTTAATTGTTGTTCTTGTAACTTCTTGTACAGAACTTAACGAGCTGAGCCTCTGCTCTAGGTAATCTAAGACGTCGCTTAATTGTTGAATCTCTTTTGTCTTCTTGACATGATTTTCAAAATCTTGCAACGTTTCTTTACTAAATTTCCTTAATATTATTTGTGCAAATATGCAATCTACCTCATCAGTTAAATTCGATTTTAACTTAACAATGTGTATTGATTCATTAATGGAATCAATAAAAATTTTTAAATGTCTGGCTGAGTCGTTATTTGGATACGACAGCTCAATTAGACGATTCAACTGCTGTGAAAATATTTTGCGTTTGTTTTCATATCGCTTGGTTAGTAACTCCCAAGCTATATTATAATTTTCAGCGCTTCCTGTCAGTAAGTGCGACACCATGCTCCTTGCTTCTGCTCTTAAAGCAGTTTTTAAATAATTGAATTTAAGAGATAGACTGATGTCTTCTCTTTTATGAATTATTTCAGAGAATAATTCTGAAAATATGTCCCAGTCTTTCTCTTCTCCCGAGAATGTGGGTACCTCAATTTTAGGCAATGCTGGTAGTTCTTCTGAAACCACAACATTACTACTTGTTCCTTGCTCACATATACTGAGCATGTTATCTACATCGAACCTTAATTCTTCAATTTGATTCATAATACGTGAGTTGTTCTCAAATTGTTTTGTATTTTGTAAAACTCTGTTCCACAGAAAATTAATTTTATTTTTGTGCAACGTTAGGATTTTGACATTATTATTATTTTGCATAACCTCCATTACTTCCCTTAGATATTGTTGCAATGGGTTTACAACATCCCTCAATTCTTCTTCACTGCTTTCTTCTAATGGCTTTTTTATCGAGGATCCCTTTTCTTCATCTACCGCAGCCTTCTTCTGCAGTCGAGTTATTTTTAGCATGGCTTGATCAAAATGCTTCGCATTGAAGTAATCATGGTCGATTACTCCCATTTTGATCAAGTCCCCATTATTTGACGTTAACTTCGTTTTTATCTTTTCTACCTCCTCTGGGTTGAACTGACCAAAATCCTGCTCTATAACATTAAGCCTATTAATTAGGGCTGCCTGCTTCTTTAAAGCGTCTACTCTCTTATCGGAGAATATTTTTGCCATCTTAAGTTTAGTTTACGAGTATTATAAAAGTTTAGATTAAATGATGACTTATCCTGCTCTCCCGCGATGAATTTTGTCCAGCGATGAATCTCTTTTCCTTCAGCGCTGCTTAATGTTCCGCGATGACTCCAAATAACTTTACTTCCCACGACGACGAAGATTTTGTTTCCCGCGACGACGAAGATTTTGTTTCCCGCGACGTTCCGCGATGACTGTACGACGACTGTTTTGTTTCCCGCGACGTTCGGCGATGACTGTACGACGACTGTTTTGTTTCCCGCGACGATCGGCGATCTCGATGACGAAGATTTTCACTTTACTACACTTTCGATGTTTTTGGCCTCGAAAACGCCCAACACTTTTATTTGTTGTTGTTTTTAACGACGACGAAGATTTTCCCGCGACGACCTCCACGATCTCGCTTCACTTTCGATGTTTTTGGCCTCGAAAACGCCCAACACTTTTCTGTGTTATTTGTTTTTGTTTTTAAATCTTTATTTTTGTTTAAACAAAATATTTTATACAATGCCTCTTACCACTGGTGGGGGAGAGCAAAGTGATTTATTTATAGCAACCTATAAGGTGCTGGTTTTAACTCTATGTTTCTTACCACTGGTGGGGGAAAACAATAGAGAGTCTCGAAGGACCAATGTTATGAGTTGAATTGTAATTTTCAAACTGATTTTATTTCTTAAAATCCTAGCCTTATATAGCTAACAATGTATACTTAGTTGCTACCTGCTATACAGATAACGCAGGACACTATCTCTAACCCATGCAAGGGTTGTTTTATTTTAATCTATTTTTACTTATCGGATACTCAAGTGGACACAGCTGCCGCTTGAGCACTTGGTATCCTTATATATTTTTATCTTTACTTAGTGTTCATTTTTGAACACAAGTTTTGTTCTATAAGGCTTAAAGATATTTTGTAATATATAATTGCAAATGTTTTTGATATTTTACTGAAAAAGAAAAACCTTTTTTTTTTAAGTTCCTATTGAATTTTATTTTATTTTCAATTTCGGATTGTTAAGTCGACATTTTGGACTGTGTATAAGGGTAGCTTCAGCTGATGTAGCACAGGGTGTATGCCACCTGTAGGAAAAATGAAAACTCATTACGCCAGTCGGCCAAAAATAACGTATCTATTTGGACACAACGTTTTTATGACGTCGTCGCCTTCAACTTGGCCATAAATAGCAGCTGCATCCACTTAGCTATGACTGCAGCGGGTCATTTTATTTTTGGGGGGCGGAGGTGTGGGGCCTATTAACAACTGTACAACAATTCAACTGCAAGTGCCTCATTTATCGGGTTATAGTGTTTCCGAGTTTTCTCGGGGCCCAGCCCCTCTCGGCTAACACCCACACAAAAAAAAAACACATTTCAGAATCGTCCAGCTCAAAATAAAAACAAGTGTAGAATTTACAAACGCGAGTGCTGGGCCAACAGATACCCTGTACATAGGTAGTTCGTCTATGAACTATGAACCAATAGATATACAATGATATAAGTATGCAACGCATTTCAAAAAGTTAAAATTTTACTATTAAAATAATTATATTTTCTGGAAATATGAATATGATTTTTGCAGACCTGTATCCTTATTTATATTATTTCGTAATTCATATGAGACTATTTCGACGTTGTTGATTAAGCCTTGACTTCGTAACAAACCTTATTTTATTTACCATTTTAATAGTATAGGGTATAAAAAGACATCGTTTTCTAGGCGCAATGCTGAATGGGACATATAAAATGATTTTTCTTGGATGACTGATTGTCAATTTGCGTACCCAGCGCTGATGAAGAGCCAAAGATGGACATGACGGAGCTGTTGGCAATAAGCAGGGGCAAATTAAATAGGAGCTAAGGCTGGGACCGTGACTATAACTGAGATTGAGATTGGGAGTATGAGTGAGGCAATGATGCTGTTTGCTGCACCTCTTCCTCAATTGGCAGCGCACCCAGCGACTAATAAACATTCATAAATTTGCCAGCATTCATTTATACCCTCTGCTGTTTTGTTGCCGTTGTTGTCGCATTAGCAAACTAATTGAAGTTTGCCATGGCAGAGAATATAAAAATACATATCAATATGTAAGTGTAAAAACAGCGCTAGTCAATCGCTTAGAGATTCCTTTAAGATTCGTAAAGATCTCGACATTTACTGTGCTTTTGCACTCAGCCGATTGTTTATGTCATGTGTTTCAACTTTTATTGGCATGAAAAATCAGAAATAGCATCCTATTAATAGTTATTAGTTACTCACAGAATGTGTTTATTTTGAAACACTTGAATGTGCAATAAAAATGAACAATGCAATTGTAAACAACAATGTTAATAACAATCTATACGAATATGCAGCAAACGTAATTTTGGGAAATAATATTTTCGTTATACGTTTTATAACAGCTTTTGTCTATTATTGGACATGTAAAAAAAAATCGAATATCTTTTATAGATAAAGACTGTTATTGAAAATATTAGAAATGGGCTACCAATTCTGGATATATTTTCAATTAATATAAAAAGTATTTTAGAATCCTTTTAGAGATTACTTAAAATTTTTAATCTCTTAAAAAGGGTCAGAAAAATGTGTTTCCTTTGTCTAATTCTGATTGATACCAATTATTCTAATTATTAATTTTCACACTCATAATTCGAAAGTATTTGAATAAAATACATATATGTATATATATTTATATGCATTGTATTTATCAAGCTTTAATTAAGCTAACGAAATGACAGATAATGATGAGAGATAAATCAAAATCCAATTAATTTGGAATGATTCATGCAGATTGAACTGAATAAAAGCACAACAAACTGGTCACACTTTTAGACGTGTTTCTAATCATGTGAGTGGCACTGTGTGCTCACCTAGTGCTAGTCGAATGAGTGTACATGCATATATATATATATATATATATATACATATATGTATGTGTACCTATCTGCCCATATGCCAATTGTGTGTGTCGTGTGGGCTTTCTATGTCGTGTTATCTCTCGTCGAGAACTTTGCTGAGTTGTTGTTGTTGTTGTTGCTGTTGTTGTTGGGGCTGCTGCTGTTGCTTGCTGTGCTTGGTGCGTGGGTCAATGGGGATACGGCGTGTTGTTGATGAGGCAGAGGCGTTAGATAGTCGCAAGTCGCAAGTCGCAAGTCGCTAGTTGCATGACACATGGCACGCGCCTCAAAAAACATACAAATCAAACAAACAAACATTCAGATTGCGAGACTGACTGAGTGAGAGAGTCAGAGAGAGAGAAACACAATGAACGAGACGCGCCAATGCCAAGTAGACACCCCACCGCACCCCTCTCTTAACGCATTCACATTCTCTATGCGCTGTAGTTGTAGTTATCCCAACAAGGTCCGCATTGCCATAAATGGTCGGCAGACTGAGAGGCTCTTGTTAGGGCAGCTCGAGCAGCTCGAGCAGCTCAGCAGCGTGTGTAGGCCGTAATTAAAAGCGTATTGACTGGTCTCGCATACTTAAACCTTAGCTTCGATTGCATTGCACAATCGCGCTGTCTCGCTCGCACCATTTGAAATCTACAAGTTGCTAGTGTGTTCATGTTTGTTGTTTGCCACTTGTTATTATTGGTCGAGTCGGCCACCTCTTGACAATTATTTTGTTGTTCGTTTTCTTATTTTTTTTTATGCTTTGCTTTTCCATTTGACCGCCACCAATAAGCGCTTTGTAGAGACTACCCCTCTTCTACCCCTTGCCATCCTTCTAACATTCACATTGGAATTTGATTGTTAAGCGTTTTATTTGCTGCCAGCTGCGCATTACGCAAGTCAACTTCATTTTCTATTGCTCAAATTGGAGAGGCTATATGGGTTATATAGCCATAAGCCAATGTGGCTATAAGCCCAATCGCCAGTGGGCGTTGTCATTCAGTAAGTTTTCGAATCGCTCCATAGAGGTGTGAATAAATTTATGTACACCTTATACATAAATATATTATATATACATATGTATATTATGTATCTCTATTTGTGGCGAGCGTTTTGATAATGTTTAAATTTCGTATTGTAAATCTTAAATATATATATATACATATGCACAGTTTTCCATTTTATGTACTCATCTCGCTGTTGGCTGTTATTTGTGTAAAATTCATAAATAAAAAATGTTGTGTTATACTTATATATTATATTATATTGAATAATTTATGAGGACCATAATATGCTTTATGAGCTTGGCATGTTGCCGTAAATTGCTCCAGTCAACAGAAAATAGAGCAATAACAACAACAACAACACCAATAACAACTCAGACATAAATTAAAAATTTAAACAGTCAAATTATAAGAAATTTTCCTTTGGTCGAACTGGCGCGAAATTTGAGGATTGGGTTTAATTTTTTTAAAGGTGAGAATGGGAAATTTTATAGAAAAAAATTTATATTTTAACGATACTTTTATTATAATATTACCAAAGTTTAATACGAAAATTAAGGAAAAATATGGCGATAATAAAAATAATTATCAAAACAAATACAAAATATTCCTGCAAATTGCCAAATAGCCACAAAAATATTTTTGTGATCAGTTTTACGTTGAAATTTTACTATTGGTATTACTTATTTCACAATTTAGTTATATTTTATGCCAAGTTCAGTGCTCTGTTAGGACGGGCAGGAACATTAAACTCATAATCAAAATATAATATATTTAAATACGGAATAATAAAAAATCTTGTATACATATATTTAATCGTTTGTTGTTAAATGTATACTTATTTTAGCGACACAAATAACACAGATCATAAATTAAGTCATAAAAGTTTTCTTTAAACATTTAAACTATGAAAGAGCCTCGCTGAAGGCCAAAGTAACCCTTCAAAAGGTTTCTTAATTATAATAATAAAAATATATATTTTAATATTATAATATGCCTTTAAAAGGCTGAGCTTTCTAACAACTTGAGAGATTATAAATTTCTAAATATATCTAAGATGAATGTGTTCCAAGAAAATTCAGCTTTTAACTTTCATCAGTAGCAACAACATTTTAATAACTTTTAATTATTTGCTTGTCCATAACTGGAACTCAAATCAGATATTAAATATTATACATATATATATGTATATATATATTTTCGAAAGCTGAGCCAATCTGTCTGCCAAAGTATTTATCGCCTCCCACTGGCAGGCAGGCAGGCAAGCGGGAAGATATTGTTATTGTTGTTGACTCTTTGTCTAATTGCAAACTTTTATTATTTGTGGCATAACAACATGAATATTCATAAATAATGTGTGAGCATGCCAAAATAGGCATAAGCCGTTCGACGCTAAAATTGGTGAAAGTGGGTCAACAAATTGCGCCAAAATGGGAAAAGGCATGAAAACAGTGACAAGTGCCTTTTGTTTTTCTATCAACTGCCCATTGGGCCTCTTACTCTCTATCCCTCTCTTTCGCTCCTTCTCTCTGTCTCTCTCAGCTCTCGTCTCTCGCATTTGTGGCAATTATGAGGCCGTGGCAATCATCTAAATATAAAACGCGTGCCTCATTCCACTAAATTTAAAATCATTTTGATGAACATGTTTAGTCGAAAACACACAAGAAAAATATTTATAATTATTATTATTTGGTTTTTTCAGCTTTTGCATACGTACATGAAAAAACAGCAGCTGGCTCCGAGGTGAACAAAGTTAAGCGTCGTCTGTTAAATATTAAATACTCTAACTACAACTTTTTTTTAATTTATTATATCTTAAGCAAAAGTTGAAAGTGTAGTATTAAACATAGAAATTTCTTACAGAAAAAGTTTATTTACATACAAAGTTAATTCAAACAAAGTTAATGAATTTAACAAACAATTATATTCTGTGATGTATAGAAAACCGTCTTTGATTAAAATCAGGATTAAAGATATGAATTCATATTATTAAAATTGTAAAAGTACATTTTATGTAGTAAAAAGTCTGTTTTAAATAAGTCAACCCAAAAATGACACAGATTACATGCTAAAGTAATGCAACTCTAGGAGATACCCTTGCGAATGCGCACAAAAAAATAAATATATACAAAATAGTGCTGACTATTGCTAATCAGCTGGTCAATATGTTCTTGAGAGAGAGAGCGTGTGCCAAAGTAGAACCTGGTTAAGATCTCAGCTAGGCATCATGCCTAAATTGGAATTAGACTCGCTCTAGCTCACCCACTCTTCCCCTTTCTCCCTCTCGCTTTTTGTCTCGCTCTCTGCACTGTTCTTTATAAACAATTGACTGGCCGATTGTTTACATTCATATGTTTATAGTTGGCCAGGTTATGACGTGAAAAGCACCTCGTGCAAATAAGCAAACTATTGCAAATAGAATTATATACATCAAGTTCATTACTTCTGGCGGTGTTTAATCAGCTCGGTTCGATTTAGATGCTCACGTATGTGTGTGTACTATGTATGCTGATTGTGTTGGCTATTTTTAGTATTTGGGCATTGCGCTGCGGTCAAGGTAGTTTTCGGTACTTTTAATGACGTCCAAAGCAACCCTAAAAATAACTAATGCCTATGATTGGCAGAGATTTGCATTCGGGCTCGAACGATTGTGACAGCACTTTTGTGCTCTAAAACAAATACAAAATTAAAAAATTTTCAGATGTAAATGAAATTTTCTTCTTTATTTTTTGATTTCCTGAGATGCCTTGGATTCCATTTTAATGACTTTATTTACGAGGCGCACACCGAAATGTGTGGATATTTATATGACAACGGCGGCCACAAAAAGTTAATCCCACTAAATGCCGTTTATAGTTTATAGCACAAAAATGTTGTCTGTCTGTGTGTGTCGAGTTCTATGTGTCTGTGTGTGTGTGTGCCAAGCAAATTGTTGTTTTGTATACCCTGGACAAGGAGTATTATCACTTCATAATCATATATTACTTCAGCCAAAACTATAAATAGCTCAAGCTTACAATATCGGTTGTAATATTTATAGTTGTCAATTCAAATTTAGTTTTTTGCATTTTGTTCTAGTTATAAATATTCAAAAAATATTTTTTTATTTTAAAATGCTGCAAATCTTTCTAGAATAAAATTGCTTAAAGCATCTAAAAAAAGGGTGTTAAAATCAAAATAAATTGAATTTAACTGTTCTACTACAAACTAAAATTAGTTTTCACACAATTAATGATCAGGAAAGTTATAAAAAGATTTAAGTAAATAAACTTTAAGCTCATTATCTGGTAGTCTCAATAAAAAATGGCACTTAAGCTTCATTATGTTTGAGCTAGATCTTTTTTCCAACTTTTATAATTAGAAATTGTGAAGATTGCTAAACTTTTCCGCTTCACACGTACTTAAGAAACGCATTTGGAAAGTGATCACAGTTTTAGAATGTATTTCCAGCTGCGACCCTTGATATAAGTCTAGGAACTGCATATACAACTACATGATGAAATTGCAGTTGCTTTTTGACAATGAATTGGCAAATTTGGCGCTTATCGCTTATCAGTCGTCGAAGGACGTCACAAGTCAAGGTACAGTTACAGTTAGATAGATATCGATAAGCACGATAACGTCACAAAGTTCACATTGTGCGTCAATCGGCCTACAATACACGCAAACTTTGCTATCTAAATTTAGTCAGGCATATGTATATACATACATAATGTATACCTCCATATAGATACTCAGCTACTTGGATACATGTCTGTCTGTATAATATTTGATTAAAAGCCAACTCGCCTATTGGGTGGAGGCAGGGACTGCCTATACTATGCCCGGCTAATGAGCATTCGAAAGATTTGGAGGTAGCGCGGAATCTTTAAGATCCATGACACACTTCCGCTGCGCCAAGTTACATCATTAATTTTCCGTGTCCCATATGGCTGGCTAATGCTTTCTATTTGACAATGGGCCAGGCCAGGCCAAGCAACCGACAACAGCAACAGAAACAAAAATCAAAAACAGCCTAGAAAAAAAAAAAAAAAACAAATTTTTGTCATGTTTGCGCCGCGTTGTTGCCATTAATTTTTGGTATGCCCGGTCGAAGTATCTGCAGTCTTGATATAGCTTGTAATTTTAATGTTCGCAGCGTTGTTCAAAAGTCCACCCCAACGAGAATTTTCCCGGTTGCATGCATATCCATAGCTATTTCTTTAACACATCTGTACACAGTAAAAAAAAACTTTCATATCATATTGTGGCTTAGCCATTTGAAATTAATGTAAAATCAAAATTGGAAATACAAAATTCGGTGATAATAATTTAAAATGTTCGAATCAAAAATCCAGAAAGATACTGTTGATAGCTGATGAAATTGTGAATTGTAAGTAAAATATTTGTGTTGCATATTTGAATTACTTCTTAGTATAGAATTTGAAGAGTTCTTCATTAAATGAATCCCATCACAATAGAATACGAAAACAAATTCTCTTTTGGCTTTAAGTGTATAGTTTTCTCTAGTGATCTGAAGTGTGTCACGTACTATTGGACTTTTGATATCTGTTGTGTTTTTATTGATTTAGTGTCCCATTTAGATGTTGGTTTATTTATAGACACCAAAACAAAGTCAATTCGGCTAAAAAATCTGTGACGTGCTTCGATAATTGCAAATACGGTTGAAGCTATATTTAGAGGTTCCAGACTGAACGGAACTCTATAGTTAGCATAATGTTTATTTGTTTTCCTTTTTCGCCGCAATAGTGTGGGTGGGATTTTCGTGTCTCAACCAGCCGCAGCTTCCACAACTACTACGTCATTGTTAGTTCCTTGTGGGTGTGAATGTGTTTGCGAATCTTTCAGCTGAACCAGGAGCAGCGTCAGAGCGCGTAAATACTTAGTGGAAAAGAATTTTGTTTTTTGTTTATAATCAACAGCTAATATTCGTTACGTGAAGCATTATAAATAGCTTGGCATGTTATAAATATAGCACTGCCCAGCATTTGAAAATTGGGCAGAGATACATAAAATACTTTGATTTTTATATTTTTTATTTTGTATCTTTTTTGGATGCTGCTGACGTAGCTAAGCCAAACAAATGGCAGCGCAAAAAGTAAACTATTTGTTTGTAGTAGTAGTAGTAGTGGTAGTGGTAGGAATACATATTCCCCCAAAAATTCAACGCCGGCTAATACATTCTCCAATCTCTCTAGTTGCTGTCATTTTTCATAGCGCAAAGTCGCGGGTTGACAGAGAGACGGCAATCTTTGGGGGCGACATAAATCCCTTCAAATGCCACGACATGTAAATATTTTCAAGAGTCGACGCGACAATCACAATATGAGCAACAAAAGCAACAACTCAAGTTGAGCAGGAAGAAGCAGCAGCAGCAGCAGCAGCAGCGGCAGCAGATAGAAAAGAAGAAAACGAAGTCGCAGTGCAGCGCATATAAAATATAATTTCATTCTATATGAAAAATGCAAAGTGACAACATAATTCGCCAGTTTATCATAATCAAAATACGCCTACATTGTTCGCTTTTGCTGCTTTGCTTTTGGATGCATAATGAAAGCGACAGGCGAACACTTTACAGCCACACTCCAGCAACAGCAACAGCAACACCAACTACATCTACATCAACAACTGCAACAACAACAACATCATGAGCAAACCATACATGTAACAATGACACAGACGAGTGTCAGGCCGAGTGGCGAAAATAACTTCAAATAGTTTTGGCTTTTTTGGTTTTTTGATTTTCGTTAGCAAAAACATGCAATTTCTTTTTCGGTCTGCCAACTTGCATTTTATATACTTGTACTATTTCCCCATTCCAAACTTTTTGGCAGTAAAATGTTGCTCGAGTCTCGAGCACAAAAATCACACGGCAAATTAATGCTGAACACGATGGAAAACACTTTTGTAATGCAATCAAATTAATCAACTTTAATGCTTTTGAAATTAAGTGAAAATCTTTTTGGAGCTGCACAAGCAACTAAAATAATTTAAAAAGATTTCAAAGTGAAAAATATAAAAAGAATTTTTGTTATTCTTTGGAAGGTGCTTGATGTAAAATTCAAACTTTTGACTTTAAACTTAGAAAATTTAATTTAAATTTATTTGTCATATTTTACTTAAGTTGCTTTTCCAATTTGTTTAGCATTTATAGAAAAAATAATGTACTACAACTTACTTATATTTAAAATTTCACGAAAAGTTAAGCAATAAATAATTTACAGTTGTTTATTCAAAATTAAAAAAGAGCTCTTAAAATCTTAATCTATTTTTTCTCACAAAAATATAAATATGTATTTTTAAAATTACTTTTACTTAAGTTTTTTGTCGCTCTTTTAAGTTAAGTCTGAAGTGTTAGTCAGATGCCAGATGATTTTGAGACTGGCCGAAATAAAATGTCAAGTGCTTAAATTCATAAATTCAAAGCATTTTATTTACTTTGGCACCACAATAAATTCGTGTGGCTTAAAGACAAAAACAGCAGTCAAGCAAAACAAAAAGAAACGGGTCAAGAGACAAAAAGCTTTTTGGATGGGTACAGGTACGAGCTATACAAGTATATTATACAATACATTTAAAAAAAAAAAACCAAAAATCGAGCGATAAACGTTCAACCAAATTTGGTCAAAAGTAGGCACCACAAATTTCGTGGCACATCATCATTTGGTTATTTCTCTTGTTTCTCCCTTTTGCTGTCATGTGATTGTTGTTATTGTTCTCTTTGTTGTTTCTTGTTTCTTGAGTCTTAACCAATTTTGGGCAAACTGTGTGATTTGTGCTTAATTGCGTTTTCGCTGGGTCTCAACTCCAAAAATGGCAACATTTGCTGCCAGCAACAAAACAAGTTAATAATTTCATGGGACCGCTTAATCATCAAATGCGGTCAACAACAGCATCAACGTCGCTGACTATTTTTAACTAATTTCGCCATGCAAATGCGAATCGGGGGACTTTAGTTAAGAGCGCTTACATATCGTACTGTTGTTTTAAATTATTAGTTTGGCTTTCGCATGAAGTAAGCCATTTAAATTACTTGGATAAATTCACTGTATTCTTAACTATTGTTTTCTATACTCTGGACCCTTCAAATGTGTGATAAAGCATATAATGAAGTTGTGCAAAGACATGTAAATATTCTTGAATAGAAAAGACAGAGAATTACAGATATGGAGCTTACATTCTCAGTTATCATTTGCATATCGAATTTCGAGAATACTGATTTTGTTGACCGAATAGTACAAATCAATATCGTAATTTCAAAAGGTTGATCAATATTCCCCATATAATATATATCAGGTTCTACTAGTTGAGTTGTCGCGCCTATAGCAATCTTCCTTTTAATTTATTTGGCTTATAATGTATATATATTTGTTATTTATCTATGCCTATGTTTCTGTATATTAATAAATTACCATAATTATTCATTGAAGTAAACACGTATTATTAAATGAATATGTATTTCTCATCACTAAAAGTTTGTTATAATTAAGTCATCAGAACATGCAGACTTTTTACATAATATTATTAATAAACAAAAATAAGTGATTAGTTTTATTATATTTTGATTCTTTTCTTTTGTAGATGAGCAGTAATGACTTATATCAAACATCTGGAAACACCTCATTTTGAAAATTTATCGTTTTGTTATTATTGTTTATGTTTAAAGTGTGTTTTCTTTTTCGTTAAAGAATTCAAATATTTCTTATTTTTTTACCCAATAATTACTTTTTTATTCCCTTTCTTACTAATTTGTGAAGTCATTCCTCTTAAGCACTTTATACGTGCTTGTTTTTAGTTACGCTTTTCACAGAGTTCAAATTGCATGACATTTGACTCGTTTCTAGTTGGTTTATTTTTAGCAGCTTGGTGCAAATGGCAGCATGCATGAGTCTAATGACAATTTATGGGCCGCGACATTTTCATGGCTTGCCCTGCGTCAGAGAACACAATAACAAACTGCTGGCAAAAATGCAAAAAGTGCCGCTAGCAGCTAGAAAAAAATCCACCTGTTGTCAGAGTCAAGGACGCGCCACTTTCGTCACAGCTCAATGTCGCAAACACAATCACACAAATACACACACACAAATACACGCAGGCGCGCTGTTAAGTATGCTATGATTTTCGAATTCATTCATAAAAATGACCGGGAAAATTTACGCAAGCAACCATTTGGGGTGGTGCAAAAGCGTCTAAAAGCCCAGAAACCGGCAATTTTTAGCTCCATCGATTTTTGTTTGACATAACAATTGAGAATAACAGAGTTGGAGAGAATGCGTGTTGGCCAGAGTGAAAGTTTGCTGGCGTCTCTTGCTCTCTCTCTCTCTCGTTCTCTCTCTGTTGGACGCTTCCCTTGACTTTGAGTTGAGTTACCAACCACAGAATGCACATTGATGGTGGTGGGGCAACAAAGCTTGTCGCATTTCTGTGACGCCTTCAAAACCGGTGCACATTTATCATTGCTGCAGTCAGTCAAGCCGCCAACCAACCAACCAACCCGATTTGTTCAGGTCTCGC
This sequence comes from Drosophila paracracens, assembly GCA_035044025.1. Lineage (NCBI taxonomy): Eukaryota > Metazoa > Arthropoda > Insecta > Diptera > Drosophilidae > Drosophila > Drosophila paracracens. Next base: position 6,060,154 of record JAWNMN010000401.1, on the reverse strand, counting down.
CACGAAGGCGTTCAAAATTAAAAGTCGCTCAACTGCAGCAACAACAACAACTACAACAGCATTAAGGTGATTGCATTGCGCAAATGCGAATGATATTAAAATGAAAAGTTTGCCAAGTAATAAACTGATAAAGAGGCGACGTCTGCGCCGTCTGACGGCGACATATCGCAAAGGTAACTTATTAAACAACATGGCGCTGAATGTTAATCAACTACTTAAGCAATTGGATACCACAACTATGCAATTCAGTTTGTGTCACATGCATTACTTGAAATTGGATAAAACTTATCATCAAATAGGTTGATTTTTATGTCTGTCAAGGATCACTGTTGCCCAGAAAGAACTCTTGACTTCAAATATTAACTATAAATAGTTTAAAAAAAAAAAAAATCTACAAAAATCATAACTTTTTATAATGTACATTTTTATTTATTTAATAAATAAATAAATATGATCAAAAACTGAAAATGAAGATCTCCACAAAAACAAATTAAGTTGACTTTAATTTGATTTATATTCGCTTGAATAATATACGAGTTACTGCTTAAATCATTTAACTTAAAAATATTATTTAAATACTATTAAAATGTAATTTCGACAATTTTAAGGTTTAATGTGCATGAACTACTTCGGCTACTGAAGTTCTCAAAGTGCATTCACTCGTCACCTGATAAAAATAATGTTTCTTCATTGCAAATAAAAAGTAAACAAATCACACGCACAAAAATATAGCAAGTCAGTTGTTGCTGTTGTTGTTGTTTTGTGGCTGCCTCGTTGCAGGCAGATAAATGTAAATTATTATGTCGTAAATTTGTTGACTGCCATGTTGGCTAGGCTCTTCTGACAAGGGGCTCCAACAATGCGCCAGGCGTCGATTTGCAACAGCCATGCAAAAATAAAATGAAATAAAAAAATGAATAGCCACAAAAAAAAAAACAAATAAAATAAATAAATGAAAATGGCATATAAAATGGCTTGATTGAGTCTGTACTTAAAGCTTTTGCATAATGCGTACAAACAATTTGTATACATGTTTTTATTTCATATATAAAACAAAAACCAAAAAAAAAAAAATCTAAACTGAGCTTGGGCGAACCGGATGCGATAGGCGTGCAACAACAGCAGGCAGCAGCCAAAAAGGCCGCTTGTTGTTGATTTATTTGAGCCGGCACACGACCAGGCGACGACCACGTCAAAAATAAAAGAGCAAAAATCAAGAAAAAAAAGAAAAGATGGGCGACAAATGACACGCAGAAAAGTGCAAGTTGCTCTCAGAATATGGTTTAAAGAACGTGGGCCAAGTCGTCAACGAGGCGTTCTTCGCTTGTAGCGCGTGCCAAGAAAACACCCAGGCTCAAAACGAAATAAAGATTCTAAAATTGTTTTCATGTTTGCTGGCTGCCCTTGAACTTAGTCGCGAGCAGCTGACCGACATTTTGGCGGCACAGGTGGGTGGACATTATGGCCGGCCGGCCGGCCTTCCGACTGTTTGTCGTGTGTGTGTGCGAGAGTGTGTGTGTGTGTGGGCATATCTGAACAAACAAAAAATAAACAAAAAAACATGCAAGTGTGCACGACTAGCAGATACCCCAATACAGTTTCGTAGTTATTTATACACAGAAACACCCTCCAAAACTTATACCCACGCTCCGCTTTTCTTTCCTGAGTATTCATAAGATTCATGTGTTTCTTTGTCAACATTCTGGTTAATACCGATAAAGATCCTTTGATATCCTTGTCTTTTTTAAAATGTTGTGGTCCTCGATTGGAGTTATTCATTAAGTGAAATATCCTTTGTTGGCTTATTCAAAAATAAAGTACACAAATGTTTAAATCGGATTTCAGCTTTCTCCATTCCTTATTCTCTGCGATCGGCGCGATTATAAGGACGGCAGGATAGAAAAATATATATCTATATATTCATCCAATTGCGTCCAGATTCATCTTCACGAAGAGATTCACAGCGCCCTTTCAGTCGGTAGAGACTCGATCGAATACTAATGTACAGTTGTCAAAATGTTTCCTTTTGCCTTTTGCATACATATGCAGTGCTGCATGCTACCCAGTGTAGGCGGGGTTACAGGGTATCCAAATAAAAGCCGGCAACAGCAAAACAAACAACCCCCGCAAAATTTAGCGACCAGACGCGACGACGCGACGTCAAACAAACGTCCCCTACACTTGTCGATGCCAAGCGAGAGCACGCAAAAATTCTCATGCTACGTAAATGTGTGTGGAGGTGGTGGAGGATTGCGTTGGAGATGGTAGTGGTGGTGGTGCTGCTGCTGCTGGTGGTTGCTGTGACGTGAGCGGGTCGCGTGCCGCTTTGTCCTACACACATAATGGGGGGGTGGAGAGGGGTCAGTCAACTGAACTGTATTGAACTGAACGAAACTGAACTGAGCTGATCACGCTCCAAAAACAGATCGAGAGATGTAGACAGCAGACAATCGACTGGAGGCGTCCATTTAGCTGCCACGCGACTCAGTTGCCAAATTGGTTAGCCAAGTGGGCTGCCACTTATTGAGTACACACAGTGCAGCAGTTTAGGGGGGTGTGGGAACCATTCGCACTTGAAATGCATTCTGAATTATTGCACATAAATTTCACACACTCACATCTTTTTCGCTCTGCCCCCCTTTCTCTCACGCCCACCTCGATAACGGACAACAAAACTATAGATACGGTATTCTCGTAACCAGAACGAGCGATCGCCTTTAATTTAATTAGTTGCGCGTGCGATGAGCAGACGAGACGATCGTCAGGTTGCACGGCTCAGTGGGCACCCGGGTTGCATCTCGTTATTTATGCGTCGCCTTCTTTATGGCTTCCCATATAAATTCTCATTCTGCTTGTCATCATTTTCGGGGGCAGTTTCTGTACGCTGCGATCTTTTCGCTTTTGCATTTTAAGCCTGTCGAGGCCATAAACTATTCGCTCGTCTTTAAGAACTACGAGTTTTTGGCTGCAAAACATGTTCATAATGCATATGCAACAATGTTGCACCAGTTTAAACGGATTGCATACATTTCAGTTTATATGAGCAGGTGTTATATAGTTGTTAAGCTACATAGTGTAGTGTATTCAAAGTGATCTTCAATATTATCATTTTGTAGCATTCTTTCGTCATAATCTTTTTAAATATTTGTATGCGATCATAATTCTTTGAATCAATCTTGTTAATCTATTTTTTGTAAATTGAATCCATAAATATTGTTAATTATTTTTAGAAACCTCTTTTTGCTTAGTGTTAAATTATTTTACTTTGCGCACGACTGTAGATAGTGATCGGAATTATATAAAAATCTGCTTCATTTACTTGCAGATTTTATATATAAATTTAAGTAATTTTTTTTTATTATCTATACTCAATGCATTCAATGAAAATCACCTTATTTATTCACCTCATATTTTATTTTAATTTAATTTGTTAAGCAACTATTTTTAAGATTTTGCTTTACCGATTTCGAAGTCTTCTTTAGAGAAATTATAAGATTTTATTTTAGTATGCTATACCTTCTCTTTAAAGAATAATAAATTACTTATGCTAATGGACATTTTTATTGTTTAATCATAATTTTATCTGTATAATAATCTGTCTGATTTACAAATGATTTCATTGAAAGTCTTTTGCTGTAATTGAACTTGCAGTTAATGTATGTATTGTCTATTTATGAGGTGGATAGCCTTGTAAAAGTACACAATTAATTGTTTAATTTTCGCAGCCGTATTCAATTGGCTGCTTAGAATATTCTTTAACACAACACCTAGACAGGAAATAGAATTCGAATTGAATGAGCCAAACAAGAAAGCAAACAGCCAACCAACAACAAGCACTTGACCAGGTCACAAAGCTGCTCAACAGCTTAGCGGATCATGGCTTGGATCTCTTGGCAGCTATAAATCGAAGTATCTGTGTTTTGTCTCTCGCTTTTTTTTTCTATGTGTAATGGACGCCCACCCGGCAATATGTCTTTTGCTGTAATAATTTATTATCACATTCACGGCTTGGCAGAGCCCAGCAATTAATATGGAGAAAAACAGTGAGAGGAGGCAAAAATTAAATGAATGAATGAATGAATCCAAGCAACAAACAAACAGGCAGGCAGCTGACACTGACAAGCCGAATGTCATAGACACGGCTTCCAAAAGCAGAAATCATCAATGAAATCGACCAGGCCTCTAGCCAACAATCTTTTAATGTATCTATGTATCTGTGGCTGTGAGTGTTGGCGTAGCAAAAGGCAATCGGCAGCTTTTGACTGGCAAAGCGTTTGGCAATGCAGAAATCGAATTAGCCGCAACATGGCGCACGACAGCCGCAAGTAGTTAGAGAGACTCGCTGCTGAGCTGCGTATCTTACAGATACTTGGCGTGTGTGGGCTGCTGCGGTCAGTGCGTAGGCAGTTGCTGCAACAGCACCCTGTATCTACGTATCTACGCCGCAGCATAATAAAATACAACAATTTATTGCAGTTGCCGCTTTAATTTGTTGTTGTCGGCCAAAAAAAAAAAAAAACAAAACCAAAAAATTGAAAAAAAAAAAACAGATTTTCATTCACAAAACGGCGGCTGTTGTATGCAAATTGACCGCTGCTTTTAACTTTGTGGTGCAGCTGACGCCGACGCCGACGCCAGCGGCGACTGCAACTGCGACACACTTGGCAAGCGATGCTCAGTGATTGCAACAGCGACAACAACAACTGAGCCACCATCAATGAATGAAACTTTGCCCTGTGCACGGGCCTACGTGTCGGCTACGTATTGGCATAAATTATATTATTTGACACTTGGCAGTTAAAGCATAGCGATAATCAGATGAAGAATATGTTCTGGTGATCAATAAATGCGTTTATATATAAGTGAATGAATGACTCCTTCAAAATATGATCTTTATTCCAATAGAATACATTCTTAGTTGAAACAGATTAAATAATTATAAGTATAAATTTCAAAACTATTGCTGAACCAGATCAGATAATTCTATTAAGTTCAAAATACCATACAGCTTTAGGATTCTCTTGAACATAATATATATTTTTGAGTATGAATAAAAGAAATAAATAATAAACTGAAGGCAGCGAAAAAACAAATTGCAATTAGCTAAGCTAGCTTTTAGTTTCAGGCAATAAATAAAATATATATTATTTTTTAATGTGTTTATCATTTTATCTTTAACAGTTGATAAGATACTTTTCAGTTTTCCATAAAATATTTGTTTTTTCGTTTCTTCTAATATTTAAAAACTGGTAAAATGAATTGCAATAATTGAGATAAAAAATCTTTGCTTTTATTTTTGAGAGCATAAAAACTTCGTCTGCTTTTAGATTGGCCAACATTTCATGTTGACTTTAACATTTTACATTTTGCAGTCGCATTTGCATTTATTTATTTAAAGCATTAAACAACGATACAGACACACATGTTGTTGTAGTTGTCGTCGTTGTTGTTGCTTCTGCTGTTGCTGTTTTTGTTTTTGCTGGCGACATGCAACAAATGTTAGACATTCAATTTGTTGTTGACACTTCATTAGCAAAACCAAAACGAAAAAGTGGGTTAAATGTTGCTAAAATTAAGCGAAGCAAAACAGCGACACGAAGATGATACCAAAAGTTGCAAGCAGCGAAGTTGATGCTTTGGGGGGGAGGAAAAGCGTGCAACTTACCCTAATAAAATCAACGAGCAGCGTTTTTGGGTATTCGGTTACAGTTTCGGCCAAGATCTCGAGTTGAGGGCAGGGCACGCGCGTGTCCGAGTTGGTTTTATGAATGAAATAGTAAAAATTAAAAAAGAAGAAGAGAAAAACAGAAAAGCGCCCACGTTGTGCGCCACATGATGAAATCATGAATGAATTGAATGAGTGAATGAAGCAAGCAAACAAAGATCTGTGCACCCAGGTGCCAAAAGGGCACGAGACTCGGGAAACGTGGGCAGCAAATGCAAATTGATGGCCATGGCTAAGAGTCGATGTACAACTGGCTCGTCTCCATTAGCCACGCACACCGGAACCGCATTAGCATCATGTTGTTCGATGTATTCGAACGGAGGAAGACCGGAAAGCGTCTAAGGCTTGACTTTAGTGAATGCAAACAAATTAACTGTCAAATGCTTCGACATCATTTGATGCATTCAATAAAAATACATTTCCAAATCTTTGCTGCCCATTTTTTTTTTTTTTTTATGAATGATACTTTTGTCAGCTTTTGTTTGGGGTGGTGAAAACTCATGCGCTACAATCAGCAGGCAGCTTTATATTTATTTTGTTCATAGTACAATATCATATTTCAAAGATTGTCAACGGCTGTCATTGTTGCCATAGAGACTGTTCTAATATTTTCAAGTCGTTAAGGCTTAGTTCATGGTGTCACATATTGATCGAGGCCATTAAAAGTTAAATATTATGTGTTCCCATTTCCGGCTGCAAGACTATCACTAAAGCAGTTGACATAAACAGACATATTATTTTGTTAACTTTTCGGAATACTTTTCTAATAAATTCGTGGGTTCTTGCTGACTTGTAATAAATTTCCCACCTTTATGACTTTATTCAAAATTAAGCACTTGTGAGAAGCCATTTGAGATTATTAAAAATGGGTAAGATCGTTAAAAATATTATAGGCTGAAGGAGACATAAAAAATACTTGGCTTATACACAAGTATTTTATTATTATTATTTGATATTTGGATGTATTACTTAAGAATTATATTATAATGGATATTCGTTATCTACACAAAAAAGTACAATTTACAGCACTCATGAGCTGGTTTTTCTTAAAGATTCTTAACCAGCATTATCTTTGTATCGTTATTAGTCTTTCTAACTTTAATGTTGCGTTTTTTTTAGAGCCCATGCAAAAAAGTGCAAACTTTTCTCAGCTGTACTTTGTCGCTAGCACAGTTCTAATGAAATGGAGTCATAAGGAGCGGTTTCTATCCACACAGACACACAGGTACACACATTTACATAAATGGCATAAACATTTAAGCACCAACTTAATTATGGAATGCTTTACACGTATTCTGATAGTTGTTGAGTTGATTCCGACAATGGGTATGCAGAGTTGTGTGTTTTGCTTTGGCTTTCAAGTTGCTGTCAAGGCGCTGGCAAAAGCCAAATTCTCACACAGCTGGCGGGCATTACAACTTTATAGCTGGTAAACAGCAAAACAAAACTACAGCAACAGCAATAGCAATCGCAATCGCAACCACTGAACCACTAACCACAACCATGGCCACGCTGACGTCATATATGCATGCATAAAAGCAACGACGATGACATAAATTGCATTTGAATATTGGCCAACAGCGCAACAAAAAAATAAAAATTAAAAAATAAAAAAAACCATAACTGTGCCTCTCTCGACTTGGGCTCTTTTTTATTTAGTTTTTACTGCCACTCGCTTGTCACGACGTCAGCGTCGGAGGCGGCGGCGGCGGCGGCGTCGTTGATCGATTTTTGGCATGAAAAGCGACAAAATTGCAGTTTTGGCAGCGTCCGCTGCGCCTGCGCCTGAGACCAATAGGTCGCACCACTGCCACAATGGTTATAAACGAGTCGACTACGAGATGCCCTGTTATCAGCAGTGAGCAAACTCGATTATGTTAAGCTTTGCTTGATAGGAATTGGAACGAAACAACCTTTATTTTTTGCTACTAATTCAGTGGGTATCATTTATGCAGTAACAAGTGTATTCTTGATATATTAAATATATTTCAGATTTCTGATTCATAAATTATTTTGTGTTTATTGTGCTGACATTATAAAATAAATATTCTGTGTTTATTGAGCTGTCATTTTAAAATATTTTGAGCACACAGATATTATTTTAATAAGCCAAATGAACCACTAACATACTGACAGGCATATCAGTTTCAATTTCAACACAGTTCATCGTGCTGATCAGGAATATTTATACGTTCTTTGCTCGTCAACTGTCTTGACTAAAAATTATTTTATTTAATTTTTTAATGGGTAGAGAGTGTAAAAAAGTAACGAAAAATATCGAAAAAACGTTTAATGAATGGGGCGCAGCACGACAACAACAGCAACAACAACAACAACAACAACACTAACAACAGAAACCGCAGCAGCGGCAACAACATCCGCTGTCGACGTCGACGTCGAAGTCGACTGCAGCCTTAGTTGTTATTTGGATTTATTTTTTTCGGTGCTGCGCGTGGGCAGCTTCATTCATAACGAAAAGGTTTCTTTTTTTTAGTGCTCAATGAGTTGCAGTTTTGTAGCGCAAAGTTTTGGGCCAAATAACGGCACAATATAATGCCCGACGGCAGCAGGCAGCGGCTGAAGAGCAGGAGCAACTGCAGGAGCTGGCAGGAGGAGCCGGAGCATTTAATGCACATGCAACTGCTGAGGCACAAAACACAACGCGCTGATTGGAGCCCGAAAAAAGCGCTCGTTGGCGATTTACATAAATCAGCTGCAAATTTGTTCCACTGTTCAAATGTGCGCAATGTCACCAAGTGCGAGCGAGAGGTTCGAGGAAGTCACAGCAGCTTCCAGCGACAGCGACAAGCCAAGAGCAATACGCTGAGCAGGCGGAGGGAGCGGAGCGCTTTGGAGACTTGGAGGCTGCTGCTTTCGTGTAACCAAAGTCAACGCGTGTCGGCTTAGAAAAAAAAACTTCACAGTTGTTGCAACTGGCGCAGGGGATTTTTCTTTTTTTATTTTGATTTTTTAGCTCTTTTTTATTTATTTTATATTAGTTTTCTTATTTTTTGCGGGGGCTGATGCCAAAGTAAGTAGCTTTGTGTACTATTTTTGTTGGCTTTGTTTGCTGCTGTCGTCGTCCGCAAGTTCCAGTTGCAGTTGAAGTCGTTGCGATTTGGTGGCCTGATTGCAGTTGTTGTGGTTGCTGTGTGTCTGTGTGTTTATATGATTAGAGGATGTGCAGTACACAATGCCTATATATATATCTATTTATATATTTATAAAGTGCGTTTAGCTGTTTGGCTGTAAACGGTTTTTGTTAATGGACCACTACTGCATGCGATTGTTGGCCAACAGATTGTTTAATAAATGCATTTTGATTTCTCGCAATGCATTTCCACACTATGCGTAACAATCTCTCATTTCCTTTTGTCCAGTTGAACTTAGATATATGTAGAATTGTCGCCATAAGAGGGTTCACACAGGTCAATATGGGCTCGTGTTGAATTATTTGTATGCCAGATTATGCAAAATCAACCCCAAACTCGGAAAATAGTTGGAAGACTGTTTTTTGAAAGTTTTTACTTTTTATTTGATTGGCCGCAAGCTTATTTTTAAAGATTCTTATAAAACAAATATTAATTACGTAACTTACTGAATTTGAAAGTTTTTTGAAAATCTTAGAATTGGAAAATAGCTTTTGAAGTTTTAAATTTTAGGTATTTTTTATCCGATTGACCTTGAAGTTTTTAAGGTTGGGTTCATTTAGGTGCCGATCGTTTTCTGTTTGAAAATAGGGCATGCAGCTCAAACCATTTTTTTAAATTTTTTAATGTATTTATTCTCAACTAACTTTAAAATTTAAATATACAATTTTTCAATTGCATTTTAAGCTGGTTAATCTCATTGAATTTCGGTCAAATGAAATGCACTCTGATTGATTGGCACATCATTTTAAAAGTAGAGCTGAACTTTGTTTAGCAAATTCATAACTTTCTTTACATATATTTGAATCGTGGCTAACATAGCAAATATATACACATATCAATGTATGTAGATACATATGTGTAAATGTTTGTACATCAAGCAAGCACTTATCCCATTAGCAGCACTAATTAGCTTGCTTTCTGTTGGTTCAGTCACAAATCGTCGCATCTTTCATCATTGACAGCAGACAAAATTTGGCTTTGTGCTAACGATATCTACACCAGCGGAAAAATAAAAGAATGAAGGAAAAAATAGAAAAACTTGGCAAGCAGCGCGAACGTCTTTTGCTCCATAATCAACCCAAAAGCCCCCCTTTTCCGTACAAATGTGTGTGTGTGTGTGAGTGTGTGTGTTTGTATATTGTGCATGAGAAAAGCAGGCATAAATCTTAGACACGTACACTTGAAATTGTCAATTGGTGACAGCGCAGGAGCTGTGTGGATCGGCTGGGGGAATTTTAGCCGTTCCGTGCGAGCCAAATCGCTTCGAACCATGTCGATCCATGGCGCGCATGAGCTCATTAGAAAATATGCGCGTAATTTGTGTGTTTTTCTCTTTTTCGGCTGCGATGCGGCTATTTTTGAATTTTGTACGCACGCTCGCTGCTGCTGCTGTTGCTGCTGCTGTTGGTGCTCCATTGAAATATGTCAAGTGGCGGCATGGAGCAGCCAACAAGAGCAGTGGGAAACGCACTTGAAACTCGGCTACCAGCATTGACCATTGACCAATCAAATCTGAGCAGCAACAGAGCTGCCACAGCAGCAGAAACAACATCGGTGGCGGCTCCTCCAAAGCGGCACTAAAAAAGGTAAACGCCAAAAAAAACTGAGTGGGTCGAAAGCTGCGCGCGCGTTACGCCCACCAAGAGTAGTGACTAGAAAAAAAAAAACGAAAACAATAACAAAAAACTTCAAATCACGCAACAGCAACAACAGTACATAATAATAGCAACATCAAACAGAACAATAAACATCATAAAGTTGATGTAAATTATTTGACTACCAAATTTAGTTGGAAATCTTGTGCACTGGCTGACTGCCCCTCTTTTAGATATAGATAAACTTCAACAAGCCAAGTTACTCGGTTTGCAAGCAAATAAGTTGGGCATAAAAACTTATTCACAATTTTTAAACTATATTTCAACCATATTAATAGGAGCTTCATATTGAAACCTACTTTTTGGGTTACAACTCAACAGCAAAGATTTCACATAACGCCTGAAAATAATTATACGAAAAATCATAATCTGGAATAAAATCCACTTTTTGAATTTCCTTAAAGAAAGAAATACTTAAAATAAAATAATATTAATATGTTTAATCTGTATGTAAAACGATTAGAAATGTATATGTGGCTAAGAGATAGTTTTCCTATCGGACAAAAAAAAATATATATTTGTATACACATATATATTTTAAATTCATTATATGCAATTATTAATTAAACTCTTAGCTATTTAAGGACCTTCCTTGTAATCCACATTTTACTTAGACAATAAATAAATAAATCAAAGAAAGGGTATTAGATGTTTGTACAAGTTGTAAGAGAACATCATATTTGTCATATTTGTAAACCATCTCTTTGGCCAAGAGTCTAAGCGGCCCACGATGTTGAGCCGGCTCGAGCGCTCTACAGTGAAGCAGTGAAACGAACGGACTTTTGAGCAGTGACTGACATTTCGCCTCAAATCTCAAATGTCAGACGATTGTGACTCTGACTCTGAATCTGAAGCCGACTGTGGCATGACAGTTCAAATGTGCACGATACCATTTTGTTGGTTGTGCCATTTTTGGCGAGCTGCATCGGGGTGGGTGTACTGTGTGGTGGGGTGGGGTGGGTTGCTGTGTTTTGGGGGAATTTGCATTGTATGAATATCCATTGAGCTTGTCAAGCGGGGCCAAGTGCGTGATAAAGTGCAGCTGAAACGGGCTCAATCTTAGTCCTGAGTTTGTTTGTGCTGCCACACATTTGAAGCGCTCTCCAAAATTAAGGCAAGAGAGACAGAGAGAAAGAGAGCCTTGCAGCATCGCTGTTGTTGTTGTTGCTGTTGTCGTACCGGAAACCCGAAGCGACAGCCTATAATTTGCAAATTAAATTTGCAACACACGCCAACATGTGACCCCAAAAAATAACTACAAAATGTTATAAATAATATGCAGTTTCCAGTTGCCAGTTGCCAGTTGCTGTTTGCCAGTTGCCAGTTGCCAAGTAGCCAGTTGTTGCCCGCAAGTTGGTAGTTGATAGTTTACTTGTAGGTGGTGCTCGTTTGGTGGCTTACCTTAAACTAGAAATGTACAACTTATGAATGGAGCTCATGAATGAAATCAACTCGGGCTGGGCTCCGACTCCGATGTGTGTGTCTCTGGTTTTTTTTCATGTTCGATTTGTTGCCAGCAATTTTTTATGCAAATCCCAAATTCATTTGCGGTTAGCTTTTGTAAATGAAAATCAAACAAATTTCAATGTAGTTTATTCGCTGCTTGTTTTAATGATTGTTTTGCGGTTTTCAGATTTGTTTTTAGTTTTGAGTTGGTTTTTTGTTTTTTTTTTTTTTGTTTTTTCTTAAGTCGCGTGGGCTACTACCAACTTTTGACAAACGACGGCGCCAACAGGTTAATGCTGACTGCGTGGGCATATCTTCATGCTGATGTTTATCTCGAGTAGCTAAAAAGCAAGGCGACGTCTATCAATGATGACCTGAAACCGTTCATATTTTTCTCGAGCCGCGACTTGACCCATTCACAACTCTTAAGGGACAACATATGACTGCCATTGCGATTCATATCTAATAAATGATGAAATTGCAATTATGCATATGATGTTTAAAATACTAATGTTCTCAGGTATGTAGAACATAATTAGGGTCAAGTAAGCCTCTATTTTAGCCTTGTAAATAGTTTCAGTGAAGTGACGAAATGGTAATATTCCATCATTGCTTATAAATACTATACTATACTTCCAATAATATACCACATTATTGCTTTCAAATATGAGTATAAACATAATATAATTGTATCGCTAATATATATATATTTATATTTTCGTTTCCATTGTAAGTTTCTTTTAACTGCATTTAAGTGCTTAAAAGTGCTTCTGTAGCTCTGCACCCACACAACTTAATATAAATACTGTCTTACTCCAGACCAACTTTTGGCCTCTGAGCTATGACTCTATTTTTAGCTATATGATGCCAAAGTGGCGTTCACTTTGAAAGCCGTTAAATCGACACACAGATACACAAATTATAACTTAAGCAAAGTTAAATGCAAACCACAAAACCCAAAAAAAAAAATATAATAAGAAATAGGACTGCCCACGTGTTGCGGTTTTCTGATATAAACATTTGATTTAATTTGAACAGTCGCAGACTTCGGACAGAGTCTGGTTTAAAGACTGGCGCCAACTCGAAACTCATGGAAGCAGGTGACAACGCGAAAAAAAAAACAAAAAATATATAAAAAGCATATTAAATAATATAGAAAATGCTTATGGGTCGATCCACTTTTCCAGCCCACACAAGATATGTTGATAAACATTTATTCCCTTTGTTTTACTGGCCAAATTTATGAGCTGGCCAAGTTCATTATGCTTTTGGTAGTGGTTAGAGCCACAGTGATGAACTGTGACAAATCATTGCAGTTTGGCAACTCTCCCAGTGCAATTCATCAGCTGCATTGTGCCACCAACAAAGTATTGAGCCGGCAGCAAACGCCATTCAACATTTGCCATGTAAATGGCAATTAAGTTGCCCGCAACTGCGTCTCGTGAGGTCTTGTGAACTTGTGAACCGCACACAAAGCCACGACCAAAGGCAAAGGCAGAAGCAGAGGCATGCAGCCAACAGTGGTGCCCCTTTCCATTCATTGCTGTTTCTCTCTAATGTGGCTGGCTCAAGTGCGATCGCAATCTTAACTGAATTGGCAAGTTCTAAAAAATATATATATATATATATAAATAAAAAATAAATATATAAACAAAAAAGAAACGTTTTTTTTTGTCAACTTTTTTATAATTGGGGGCAAAATCTAATATGCCACTTCTGAGGCTATTGCTGTTATCTCAGCCCTGATTCTCGGATGTATTTCAGAATTTCAGCTAAGACGCCTTCAAGGGGAAACTCTTTTAAAGTGTTTAAAAAAACTTTTTACATCTAAGACAAACGATTTTGAAATATCAAAGTGGATCTTTAAAGCTAGCCTTTTTTCTGGCTTGTCAAAAGTTGGCAGCACTGACAGGCAGTGGACATCATCAGTGCCGTCTGGGAGGAAGTCTAGGCCAATATTGCAGTTTCCTTAGCTCATTTCCATTTGTGCAAGTCACTCTCTTTCACTCGCTCTGCAATTAATCGCCGCTCAACTGGCGCACTGATTGCAATTAATCTTCATTAAAGCTGGGGCCCTGTCTGGCAATCAGCGCCAATGGCGTTTGGGCAGAGCGGCGGCTGGGGGAGGCAAGAACAAGCGCGGTATGATGTCCTTTGGCCCAAAGTGTTTGACATGGGCGAGCGAAGCACGCTTAGATCCTTACAAACCAATTTGGTGATCATTCGTGAGGTGTTGTTGTCAGCCAAACAACAGCAAGCAAACTGCAAGCAGCAAGCAGCCAGCAACTGCAACAACAACAACAACAGCAACAACTATAACAACAACAACAACGTTCAAGTGACCGCACAGCAATCACCTTAATTAAACATTAGGCAAGCCTCAATGGTTTGCTGAGACGACAGGCAGACAGTAGTCGGCATGGAGTTGCTGCTGCTGCTGCTGCTGGCTCTGGTGTGGTCCATGTCAGCGATTTCCGTTGCACAAAGGCGCAAAGGTTGCCCCAGCGCCGATTGTCGCCTTAATTTTCTTGCAGTTTTCTTGGCAGTTTGCTTCGTGTTGCTGCCAGTTGCAAGTTTGCCAGTTTGTTGTGGTGTCAACGTTGTTGACAAACGCTGAAAGGCTTTGTGTGTGATTTTTCATTGGAAACGATCACCCAGCTTGATTCTATATATATGTATATATATATATATATATCGCATATATAAAACGGGTCACGTTATTAATTGGTAAACCTTTGTGAGGCAGAGAGAAAGAGATTTATGAATATTGATTGCAAGTGAAGTGCAACAGAATGTGGCCATGGCCTGCCTAACTATCCAACTGTCTGCCTGTCTCAGATTGAGTCAGCTTCCTGTCGATTAGGGTCAGTCAGCTGTGTGACTACTGTGGCTGCAATTTCTGCTGCCGATCGGTCAGCTGGGGTCATTTCCTGGCTAATTAGCGTTGCCATGAGAATCAGATTTTGCTTTTTTTCTGTTTTGTTTATTTTTGCTGTTGTTCTGCGACCTTTTTGCTGCTCCATTCGACAATTAAGCGCCGTCGCGTATTTATGATATTAATTAATTAAGGCAATTTGTGTGCATCTTGGAAATACGAGTAATTAACAGCAACTGGTCTGCTTGCCGCTTTAAAGGGGAAAATACTATTGAAACCATAGTCCGAATCACAATCACAATCACAATCAGAATCAGCAGCAACTGTTGCAAAATGAGAAAATTAAATAACCTTGTTACAGCATAGAGTCAACTCTTTGTGACCTTAGCAACAGATTCTCATTTTAAACCAAAATTATTCAGTGCTGAACAGCATGAGAAAATAAGTCATTAAAACTGTCAGCAAATAGATTAATCTTGAAGGATAGACGCTGGATTAGACGGTTTTTATTTTCAGATATTTAAGAAATGCTAAGCTATTTTTAAATTAAAAAAAGTAGGAGAATATTCAAGCAGTTTCTAAATGGATCATCAGCTAAATATGGTTTCAGATATTTAATTAATGGCGAATTGTGAAATAAACTTTCTCATAGATAATAATAATAAATTGCAAAGACAAAATAAAATGTACTCCTTATAAGCTAGACTACATAAATAATTAATATAGATATAGTTTACGTGAGGTAGATCATATTCTATGCACAATCCGATTTGATTTGTGCAGCATAGAAAGACGCAACATTGACACAGTTTGGGTGGTCTTGGCGCTGACTTAATTTTGGCATAGCCGCAAAGTCGGCGACCAAACCCAAAACGTCAGACAGAGTAATCGATGGAACGTGTGACGACTACATCAACCGTTGCATGCATTTCCAAGTGGCCCCCACAGACAGAGAAAGAGAGGGATAGAAGTGAGCGGAGCGAGGTGCTCGACCAGACCTGGGCCAACACCTGTTGCCCATTGCCATGGCAAAAAAACAAAAAAAAAAAAATTGCGAAAGGGCGCTGGGGGCCAATGCGCTGCATCACTTGCGAATTCAATTTCAAGTTTTTGGCAACGTTCCAAAAAGAGCGTCGTCCACTGCAAGAGAACGCGATCCATTGAAGGCGCCGTCAGAAATTACATGCAAACGGCATTAAAGTGCGCACATTTTTGAAATTTATTAAGCAGCAACAAATTGTGTGTGTGTGAGAGAGAGAGAGAGAGAGATGAACGCGGCGGGGAGTAAGAGAGTCCGGGGAATAATTCACTCACACTCACACAACTCGGGCTGTCAGCTCATTCATAGATTAATTTTGGCAATTTATAGCCGCAATACGATAATTTTGAGTAACTGCACCGTGGAACATGGAACATGGAGACCGGCCCCTTGACGCCATCAACGTCGCCTGTCGCCAGTAAATTATGCAATGAGACAGCCAAAAAAATATGTACGAGGCGCCACCAAATGCCACCAAGAGACAACAAGCTATGTTTATGAATACACTCGCATTAACTAAGTTCGATCAGTTCGAGTGTTCGGGAATCATAAGTTTCTAACATTTAAATGAAACCGAAATGAGCAAAAGTTTCCAAAGTTCACGAAAAGATAGAATGTGCAGTTCATCAATAATCTCATGGCAACATCTATAAGGTATTTAAGATAAATTCTATTATTATTGAATATTCCCTTAAAGATGTTTTGAAAACATGTACATTTTCAAAAATGTATGCAATTGCATTCTGATATTTTTATGTATTTTAGTTAAACTTCTTCAAGGACAATTTATTTTTGTTGGCTCCCTAATTAGCCTCCGAAAGTTGGTAACTTTCATATATTTATGCCTTATTTTTTAAAGTGTATGACATTTTCGAATTCAACTCCTTCTAACGTTGCAACTAGCCGTTTTATTGCATTTTCTTGTTGGCAGCTCGTATCTGGCAAATACAATTATGAATGCATTCGCGCCATTCGCCTATGACAACGATTCACACTCGACTGGAGGTAATTATTAATTAAATGCTGCACTTGTTGGGGGTCTGTTGCATATCGACTTCACTGAATATCTATATATATATATATATATATATATGGTATTGACTGACTCACCTGTTCCATTGCTGCCAAACCAAAGGGCCACAAGGTCCTCACTTGGCGGCGTGTGATGATAATGATTGCCGTACAGATACGGATTTGGGTAGTCCAGCAAAACGCGACGCGAAGCAGGCGATGTTGTCTCAGCTGTTAGGAGAAGTAATTTATAAGTATCATTTTTAAATTTGTCTTCTATTGGTCTTCTAATATATCTCTATTTTATTTTTTTATAAAACACTTGACCTGAAGCAATCGAATGATGAAAATTTGTATGAAAAGGGTTCATCGAACAAAAAAGAGGAAATCTGTTTTGAAAGTGTTTTATATTTTTGCTGACATTTCTATTGTAATCAATTGATTTTTTCATAAGCTCGTTGGTTTTTTAATTATTTATTAGGGTTTTAATTTTGTGGCGATCATAATGAACTTACCCTGCGCTAATTGGGCGGCATACTCCGATGCTTTTTGTAGATTGATGCGCGGTCGCGGCTTAGAAATTTGTTGTTGTGGTTGTTGCTGGTGTTGTTCTTGTTGTAGCTGTTGCTGTTGCTGCTCTTGGGAAGGACTAGCGACGTTTTGGTTAGCTGCCGCTGCTGCGGCCGCTGAAGAATCCAGCAACAGTTGCTGCACTTGTAAAATGTCCACGTACTCGTCCAATTCCTCCTTGCCTGTTGTTTGGGGTAGATGCTGCAAATAGCTTGCAGCAGGCTGAGCAGCTGCAGCGGCAATGCTATTGTTGCTATTGAAGTAGCTGAAAGTGGGCGCAGCGCCGGGTGCTGCAAGTGGCGGTGGGTGTTGTGCAGCAAACTGCAAAGGATTACGATTCACTGGCGTTGTAGGCGTATTTAGTGAATCCTGCGCAGCAGTTGATGTGGTGGCCACAAGACTTAACCCAGGCGCTGGTTCTAGTGCTGTGGACTGATCTGCCGCTGTATGCAGGGGTGGAGGCGGTGAGGGCGTGGATGTGCTTGTGATTGTCCCGGATGTGGAATGCTGCTGGCTGCTTATCAGTTCATTCTGCCGCCTCATTGTCAGCAACATTTTTATGACTTCTGTACGCGTTGTTATCGAGCGAAAATGAAAAACTTTTGGAAATGAAAATGTAACCGAACAAATAAGAAAAACAAAAATGCAACAGCACAGTTGACTCCATTGGTTTTGTTCTAACTTCACAATTTATACATCTTTCTTTGAGATTTACACATATTTTGGGGGCTTAAGTTAAACTTGTTTTGATTGACTTTTCACATTTGTGATTCAATTTTACACACGATTTTTTGCACTTGTCATTAAATCAGTCTTTAAGTGTGGATTTTTTTCTTGATATTATGTTAATTAACTGAATAATTATTGCAGAGATCTGTAAGACAAAAGAGAATAGATTGTTAGCAATTTTATTTGTTTGCCGATTTTAGGCCCTAAAGCCGGTTGCTTGCTGACTTTATCGGTTATATAGATTCGATATATTTTTAATAAAAAATTCATTAAATATGAATAGTATTGTATTCATCTAATAATAGTTTCACCTTTGGCATTTACCTTCTCCATCTATTTCTTAAAGTTTTGTCTTCAAATTTCCTTTATAAATTTATTAAAAACTTTTGAACCTTGATCTTTAAAATTTCTAAATAATTTATTAATTTTTAAAAATATATATATTTGTTGTCACTAAAAAATTGACCATCCAAAATTGTAAATACGACGAAAATTAAGATAAATTGTTCTCAATAAATATGCTTATTCAAAAACTGTCGCGCAATTTGTAGAAATTCCGACGGAATATTTTTATTTTTTATTTTTATTTATTAATTTTTTTTATTTAATATTCGCACATAAAAACTCGTTGGCACAAAAACTATTTTTATCAAATCATTATTTCGATATGCATTCTTTGTTTTTACTGAAAATTTCGTTTCAAGTTTTGTAAATTTTGTGTTGGATTCGCAAAATTTTTGTTAATTTTTTGAATGATTGACGGCGTCGCGGCTGGCAAAGTGAAATCGAAAGCAGCCGAGACGAGCTGCTGAGCCGTCAATGCGCTACTGGCGTGCGAGCAGTGAAAATTGAAAATGAAAATGGAAAACTCGGCATCGGTGAAAAATCGTATCAGCTGCAGCAACAACAGCAAGAGTGACAGCAGAGGCAGAAGCGGCAAGTCGGGTGCGTTGGCGTCAACATCGGAAACGAAACGAAATTCCCGAAAAGTGTTTGCCTCGTCATCAACAAAGAGCAACAGCAAAGGCAGCAACAGCAACATTATGATAAGTTGTATCAACGTAATTGTTATTATGTGTTTCGTTATATTATTACATATTACGCTTTTTGATTTGTCTTTTCTCCAAGTTATGAGATGAGATGAGAGTGAAAACCGGCATTCTCGATTTGTTGTTGGAATAGGCGCCCATCGGCGGCAGCTCCTGTCGAAACAAGCGTGTGGGTTGAGAGAGAGAGAGAGAGATAAAGCCATGTGGACAGAGAGAGTGACAAACAGAGAGAGAGAGAGAGAGAGTAAAAGTAAATGAGAGACAGAGAGAGAACGTGAGAGGGAGAGTGAGAAAGTGTGAGTTAGACTGAGAAGTGGCCTAACAAATTGTCAACGCATTTGACTCATTAATTAACTCATGTTCCCTCTATCTAAGCGATTCCTTTAGCTCCGCAATAATTGGCAAATATATATATACATATAGCGTCATATGTTGCTTATCATACAAGCAATTGCTTTCACTTTTTGTGGTACTTGAAACTATTGATAATTGCCAATTAATGTGCGGAATGACGTATATGTTGGGCTCATGCTGCGTATGCGTAATATTTGATGTTAAGCATACGCCAATTAGCAACAGGTCGAATTGTAAAATATGCTGAATGCAGGAAAGCTACAGGTTTTAATTGAACTTCCATTGACTTTTATTTATTTATACATAATAATATACATAATTATTTTCTCAAATATTTATGGCAAGGTAATTCAAAGCTAAACAATTGTAAGACATTTTTTGGTGCTATGAATCACTTATTAATTTCAGACGCCTTCATAACATTTACAATTTGTGACAGACTACTTTGCCAACGACCTTTCGCAGATTCCCTGAAGCAGCATGTAAATTGTTCTGTGAATGAAAAGCTCTTGACTTTTTACATTTTGATAAATGTTTGGTTATTTAGGTTTGCCCTTTTGGGATGCTCAATTCAGCGAATTGCTAAAGCCTTATTTGCGAATTTTCGACGCTGGAATATGCTAAATGTTAACTCCCACAACTAGAACAAGACCAATAACAGGTAAGGCAACGGCAACAGGTAATACCACGAAAAAAACAGCAATAACAACAACAACAACAAACTAGAAGTCCCACATCCCATTTGACATTTAAAGGTCAAAGTTAAGCATAAATCAAAACGCGACAAGAATGAGATATTAGGCGCCCAAACAGAAGTAGCAACTACGCCTCATAAGTAACAGCAACAACATCTTCTCACATTTTAATAATCGCAAGAGCAGGCAACAATATGGCAACTGCCAGCCAACGAGACAGCGAGCAAAAGGGAGAGAGAGAATCGAGAAACAATAAACGAATCAACCAAAACATTGCAACATTAAGGATAACAGCAGAAGTACATTTTGAGACTGGCATTTCAACTTGTTGATTTGTGCCAGTTGGCATTTCGCTTCCCAACTGTGTGGGGGTATGTTTGTGTGGCAAGAACCTACTGCCTAACTAAACTGAGTGTGGGTGTGGCAAAATATGTTGTTTTTGTTTTAAAAGGAATTTCACTCGAAATACTTTCCCTTCTCCAGAATGTCGGAGGCGGACTAGGAAAATGCTTGTCCATGTACGAATATACATATGCTAATAGATGCGATTAAACGCCCACAATGCCAAAGCATAATTGAGCAGTGTCCCTAGATACAAGATAATAATAAGGTTATTAGGTAGTTACCCTATAAAGTGATTTACAATTGTCTGCTAAGTACCCTGTACGTGGCATGAGCAATCGGTGGTGATGATATCACAAATCTGCTTTGATCAATTCATGTCTAAACTACAGGAATCTCCTTAGCCAGCATTATTATTAAAGTCCATTGACCACATAGTTGTACAACATATATCTGTTTTGAGGTAATGAATCGATACATACTTTTAGTATGATCTACCTACTGATTATATGTAGTCCATTCCTGATGACCTAGTAAATTGGGTATGGTTGCCTAGGAAACAACGCCGTTTGTCCAAAGCTGGCAAAAATAGCCAAGGGAGATTTCTTCAGTCAAGAGTGCTTGACGGGCAGATACCCTATAGCAAAATCTACAGTATCTCAACAAACATTTGTATTTGGATTATTGGCTAATAGAACTGCTCATCACCAAAAAAAAAAATGAATTTATCTTAAAAGATTTACATTATGAACTCTAAAATATGTTTATAATCTAACTATGGAAGAACTCGACTGCTAACTACTTGTATATACCCTGGGCCATGAGATATGCCATCGTCTGCCTGTTGCATATACACATTCAACGCAACAGCTTGTGTGTTACAAATTAAAGAGCACACAGAACTGAGCTACAAATTTTTATGAAAGAGCTGAGCTAACCTTACAAGGATATTTGTGAATGCCCATGGCGCTTTGCCCTTTGAGGTTAGCTGCCTGCTTGCCTGCCTGAAACGCGTGTGTGTGTGTTGGGTGTATGTGGGTGTGTGTTGCTATGCCAACAACTGGATGCAAAGTGGGAAGTTAGTTGTATCTGGCAAAAGGCAACCGGCAACAGGCAACAGGCAACCGGCAACCGGCAACAGGCAGCTCTTAGAAGGCAACTGTTGCTGAACTTGGCTGCCCGGGCGTAAAAAATGGCGGCAAATGGCTTTACTTGAATGAATGAATGAATGAATAAATTGCAACCATCAATGAAAAAAGCTCACGTAATGACGTCATATGGGGAATATCTCGTCATATCTCGAACTCCTCGCATTTCATTCAATCGTAAAATCTTTCGAATGAGAGTCACAAAATGGCGAAGTTGCAAAGAGAGCGGCTCCAGTTGACCGTTTCAACTTTGATATTTGTCGCAGCATGTATTCGCTTTTATTCAAATGTCAAATAGCTGCGGAAAATGTTTTCCAGTTGCTGTACTAACTTTAACTAATGTTGCACGTAATTGTAAGCCGTTACCAAGAATCCCATTTAATTAGACACACATACAGTTTGTTGCGAGCTGCCGCAGCCGCTTCATGTTGCAGTCTTGACCTTTCACTTCATATGGCACACGCGTGCTTTTTGACATTTGGCATTTGCAACTGTACAAACACGAGGAGTTTTGTGGGCGATACTGCGAGCCTTAATTGCCTATCTAATTGTTTTGTTGGCGGAGTGTAGCTGTCCATAAATCTCTCTTCGCCAAACATTGTATTTAATTGGCCGTATTCTTTAATTGGTATGTTCTGTGATGGAGCCACCAATTGTCGATGACCAGCATTAGCTTGACATTAAATCTATTTTATTTTATAAATTCTCCCATATTCCTTCTCTTAATAGATTTGTTCTTGGTCTAAATTTTCCTATCTTTCTCAATTTTTAAATACTTAATTTTGATTTATATTATATATTCATGTATTATGTTATTTAGTATTTATGTATGTGCATTTTTATTTGCATTTTAAATATCTGTATATGTTCCATTTATGTTTTTTCTTTTCGTCTTTAATTAATTTCCAGAACTTTCAGTTGCATCTGAATCATACCCAATATTTTTATTTTATCAATCCAATCGCGTTTTAGCTTATACTAGATATAAATTATATTTGATTTAGAGTACAAATCGAAAATAATACTGATTCCAGCTGATGCATTTGATGGATTGACCAAATCCGTTAAAAATAAATATTAGTCACAGTATTCGTGAATGATACATATGTTTTATATCACTGATTTGAAATTTTTTCTCATCGCATTTTGCACTAATTTGCGTTGATCCTTTACATTCACTTAACTCGAGTAGTTTAAATGCTTTGAAATGTGCTGTGCGATCAACTAATAAAAATTACCATTAAAATGCCGCATGAATCATAAATAATCCGCCAAATGAAATGCCCATAAACATTCACAGACACAAAAATGCAAGCAACTTGCAGTGGGTACTGTGAACTGGGTGCTGGCCTGCCTTTCTGGTCTGCCCGTTAATAGACTTGTTTAGATGTCAGCTAAGCCCAGGCAATAGACCCCTTTTGAATGGTGCTGGGGCCAAGCTACTTACCCGCCATAAAAAGGCAATCAGATGTCGTCGATGCAGGCGCTCCGATGCACGCGAGGAGCAGCACAACAGATGCACACACACACTCACACACACACGCAAGGAAGGAGGAAGAAGGGATTCGGCTTTTCTCTCTCTCTCTCTCTTTCTCTTTGTGGTGAAATCAAGATAAAACGCGTAAATAAGAAGTTTTCAGCGGCATCTCTGGCAAATGCCGGCAAAAGCCAGAGAGAGAGAGCGAGTGAGAGATAGGGAGAGAGAGATGGAGGAAGATAGGAAGAGCGAGGAAAAAAGAAAAGAAGTTGCATCCGATCTGCGACTGCGTTTGTAATTAATTATGAGGCGGGCCAAAACGACGACGCACGCGCGAGCTTCGACTTGCAACGTGCGACTTGCAACTTGCGACTTGCAACTTCAGCTCCAACTGCGACTTGGACTACACGTAGTAGTAGTAGCTGAGAGATGGCCAGCCAGCGATAAAGAAAAGCCGCGCTAGCTAGTCAAAGGATGCGCGCGCCGGCTACTGCGATTACGCGACGAGCTCAATGCGCGAGATAAGCGCGATAAGCGGCTAAAGATGATGATGCTTTTGCTGTTCTTATTGCTGTTGTTGTTGTGGTTGTTGTTGTTGTGGTTGCTGTTGTTGTCCGGGATCGAGCGAGATTATGCCATTTTGATTTGAAACACGCAACTTTTTGGCAGACCTAACGATCTCATGCAGTTGGCGCGTAAATCGAAAGCGAACCGATTTTTAACTATATATTTATGTTTATATATATATATATATATTTGTGTGTATAACTATTTAGCCGATAATTTCCTTCCGGTTGCGTTTTTGCGTTTCAACTGAGGTTGAAAAACTGTTTGGAGCCAAAGCTGCTGCTGCCTGCCTGCCTCAGTTTTGGTGCTCGCTCCGTTTTGCCGCTGCTCCGACGCGTCGCTGCCAACGACGCATCGTGGGCCGATCATCGCCTTACTTAGACACACTGTGTCTGTCGCCCAAGTGTTGTTGTTGTTGCTTTTGTTCTTGTTGTTGTCTCTCGACTGTGTGGGCAACTGTACATGCATGCAGCTAGCTGTCCCTGTCTGGCATTCGAGCGACAACAACCCCCGCAATGTGATTTTTTTTTTATTTTACCCTGTAACCAATTGAAGTGCTTACAAAGGGTATCATAAGGTTGGGAAGGACTTAGAACTGACTCGAAATATTTATGTGAGCTATATGTCTCTCTTGTCGATCTCTTAAAAAATGAAATGGCTTTTTTATTATTTTACTACACCGTTGATGAATATTGTCATATATATTTATGGTAGACTCTACTTATAGAGCTAAAAAAAAAAATAACCGCTAATTTAGGCATAACACATATTTAATTTTCAGGATATCAAATTAAATTAATAATTAATGAAATTAAATTAATTTTTGAATGGAATTAAATGATAATTTCTATTTTTTTTTGAAAATTGGGCTTATTATAGAAGATTTAAATCAAATCATACAGAATCAGAAAGAATGCTTAATTTTTCTATACTTCGTCAACTCCTTGAAGTCACACAGTTACATTAAAGCACAGATATTACTGGGAAAATAAAAGAATATATGTATGCATAAGTAAAGGGTATATTCTAGTCGTACATTCTGTAGATTTTTATTCAAGTGCTTTTTACTGTTCAAATGCTCGGCTAAAAGATTGAGCTTCTATCTGGAGACACACATACATACACAAGGGTTAACACCTTAGTTTTAGCTGTTTTTCAAGTCCAGCTCGTGCCAACTTTGCGTGTGTGTGTGTGTGGGTTTGAACTTCTAAGTAGGCTTTTTGTAATGGCGTCTGCTCAGCCCACATATACACACAAGCACACACACACACACAGACAAACACACTCACTCACACTGCTGTTAACAAATATAGTTGCTGATCTCAGCCCTACGCCCAGTTGTGGCCACTGCTGCATTTGCGTCATTCACCGCTGCAGCTGCAAAACTCCCCGCCCACCCGCAATACATTCGGCACTTGTTGCAAACATTGTTGCATCCCATATTTTGCATAAGTTCGCCCAGCTGTGCACAAATCCTGCAAGCTTTTGCTGCCCTCAAATAGCTGTGCAGCTAAAAATAAAACCAACGAAAGCTTCCGAATCTATCGAGAGCTTGACCGAAAAGCTTTTTCGTGCAAAACGCTGCGCCCACCGGTAAAGAACAAGAGAACAAAAGCATCTTCACCTACACACAGCAAGCGGACGCCGCAGTCGAAGTCGGCGTCTGCGTCGGCGTTGGCTTCGCTGCTTATGTGGGTGGCTTCATTGATAAATTTGCGCTGCTTTGCTGCTGCTGCAGCTGCAGCCAAGATTAACTGCAAATTGAATTGCAAAACGTTGCAGCTGTTGCAGCTGGAAAACGATGGAGAAAGGGAGAGCGATAGAGAGAGAGACAGAGAGAGAGAGAGAGAGATAGAAGGCTCAAAGCAGCGCTCCACTTTAAACAACGTCATGGCTGCCGACATGTGGGTGTGGATCATGCCCCAGCATTAGACTCTTTGACGTGACTTTTGTGAATGAATTCCGTTTGCTGCCTTTGTCTCAGAGACAGAGAGAGCGAGAGAGATAGATGGATAGACAGAGACAGCCACAGAGCTGAGGCAGCCGCAAACGCCCACCAAAAATAAGCGACGCTTTTCTCACACACCAATTGGATTTTAATCATATTCATAAACACATACACTTACATCTATCTATCTCTAGTCTCCAGATCGACTTCATTCACAAAATGCTTATATATGGAAACTTGTATATTAGCTCAAGTGTCGCCCCTAACCCCTCAGTGTACACTGAGCGAAATGAATGCACAGTCAAGCAAATTAATTGTACTTAGGGGAACACCCACACACACACCAGCACATCGATTTGCCATTTGTTCTGTGGCATTAACTGTAATTGCTCATTCAAAACACAACAGCTAGAACCCCAGAAACAATAGGTGCAAAATACAAGAACTATGGCTAAGTCATTAGACCTTATTCGCATGATTAATAGACGGTATTTGTTTGGCTTTAATAACAGGCAATCGAGTGAAGAGCTAAAATAAAATTCAGACACAATTGATCCTCCTTAGTTTTATTTGAAACTATTCAGAAATTAGCAAACTTTGTTTTACAGAATTTTATAATAAGTTTTTATATTTATTTTATGAATTCTGCATAAATATAATTAAATCAGCCTATGTAATATTAAGGAAATTCACACTTCCAACTAAGTGATTAATCATTAACCAAGCCAGACAAGCTGCTGGGCTAGTCTGATTGACTATGTAATATTGTTGCACTAAGAAACTTCCGATTGAACACCTTTAAATGAATTAATGAGATTGCTTTAGGCGCCTCAACAAGCAAGCCTTAAAAATGCAACAAGCTAGGAGCGAAAAAATAGTTTATATATAAAATACCCTACACTTAACAATAAAATAGAATATTTTATATAATATAATTATCGCACCTAATCAATTATTACGGCGTATTAAATAATAATTATAAATAAAAAATTTACATCTGAAATTGATTTTTTTTTTAAATATTCAACTTTGCTTTGTGTAGTTTTTGAAAACACAAGCTTATTATAAGTACTAATTAATATTTTCCACATTTTATTAACTTTATTTATTATTTTTTTTATATTCAGTGTTTATATTGAACATTCTCTCAATAGTTTTTTCCTTATAAAAGTTAAGGTCTGCTGGTAGAGCATATAGAAATAGCGATGCAAAAGTTTGCTAGCAGACAATCGCAGCTGAACTGCCGGCTCTAGGAGACGACTCATTAAAAGCGTCTTTTGGATTCTCGACTTGCTGGCTGTTGCTGCTGCCATTTGGCTGTCACTCACTCATTTACTCAGTTATTCATTCATTTGGCAGACATTTAACAAAGCGCGTTCCATTCATTAGCATTGGCTGTACGCTGGTGTTGCTGTTGTTGGTTGTTCGTGTTAGTTGCGTTGTTGCTGATTGTTAAATGTTGCCCTAGACAACACTTAACTCCTTGGCAGCCAGGTTTATATTTAGTTGTGGCGCTCACAGCCATATTAACAAACTGTTTATTTTTTTTAATTGAATGACATTTAGGGCCAGTGTTGAAAGGCGTTGTCCCCACTCTTAACCAAACAACTCTCACCAAGTAAGAGGCCCCTATGCTGGTGGTCTGTGCTGACTGATAATTTATCTAAAATTATATACCTTTTACCAGTCATAAATTTCTAGCATTTCAATTGGCCAGCAGGTTTTTAGAGTGTGCATGTGTGTGTTCGTTTTTTGGTTTTCATCATCATCAAATATCGTCAGCATCCCGAACAGATACATTTGTTTGTGCTTATGTATCTGATAGATGCATAGCGACACTTTTATTTGGCATTCGCTTGTGATTTATGATAACGCGCTCCATAAAGATCTATGCAAGTTTCATTGATTTTATGCAAATTTTCATGCCAGCAAGTTTCATTTTTGTAGTATATACCATATATTTATTGAGCATTTTCTTTATTGTCTGACATCAGTTTTATATTGTTTTATTGTCTTTAGATGGCAGCCACACAAGTTGAACGGATTTGGTTACCCTCGATTTTCGATGTATCGCTTCAATCAGCGATAACTTTAAGAATTGTGCATATGCCACCGCTTCAAAATTTATAATTCTTCAATTAATAAACGTCTCAGTGACTCGCCTCCCTTTATTGTTATTATTATTATTTTCTTTGATATGCCCTTCCCTTTTCTTGGCCATAAATCTGTTTTATGGGCCAGCAAAAATTCCCACCCAAAAAAACAAATGTGAGCTGCATAAGACTTCTATCAATTTTGTATTCTTTTTTGTTGTGTCAGACAACATTTGCAATTTCAATTAATGCAACGCCCCAAGACCAAGAAAACTATGTCAAATAAATCATGGACCTGCAGCCAGACGCAGACGTTACCTTTGAGTTCTGTCGCTTTGCAAATGTCTCAGTTATGTGACTGTGCAGATTCAAGTTGCGTCAAGTTGCGCACTTCCTGCGTGCTTTTCGATCTTAATACTCTGTTTAGATAATGCAAAGTGATCATATTGGATTGCAAAAAATTCCAGTGTTGGTTAACTTGGTTATAGCTATTTTGTGTTTCCCACAATATCAAAAATAATTAATGAAGAATGTGTTGCAATATTTGCCAATCCTTTAACTCTGCTCCACATTAAGAAAAATCTTTTTGCACTTTTCCATGTTAATAATTAGATTTTTTTTTTAACTTGAATGATTTTTGTTTGCCTAAGCTTTAATAATTGATTTTCGAACAACTTGCTAAGTATCACCTTACCATTATCGTTATCAAATATCCTGTTCTACATTTTCATCAACATAGACCAGAGAATCTATGCGTCTATAGCTTCCAGCTGATAAAATGTTACTTGTTATATTCATTTTATGCAAAAATTTAAATAAATAAATTGAGTTACCACCTCAAAAGTGACTCTTAGTGCCTGTCAACAAGTTGCATATTTTGGTGTCATATAATTGCCAGTTGTCATCCGAGAGATAGAGACAGAGAAGAGAGAGAGAGAGAGAAGCATTGTTAGATGGAATAAAACAGCGCCAAGGGCCCATTTAGGAAAATTTCACCATTAACTCAATTGGCAGAGCCTATGCAAATGAATTCCCATCCATATTTTCATAGTTTACACAGCTCGTGTGATTGCCCCAGCGATTTCTCTATTAACTATAAGCAGGGTAAATAGGCAATTGACTTGAAATTGGCAATTATATTTTTCCTCTTCTGTTTTTTTGTTGTTTTTGTTGCCAATACCAAAGCTAAAGTTAAAGCCCAAAGTTAAAGATGCAGGCAGGCAAGCAGGCAGTCCACATGTGAATGGATATGACTGTCTCTCATGTGCCATGCGAGGTTGTTGTCTTTGTTGCTGTTGTTGTTGTCGTTGTTGTTGGTGTTTTTGCAGTTTGTCTACATTGCAGTTCCTCCAAACCCAAAAGCACATTATGAATGAATAATGTATGAATGAAAATTGCATGCACGTGCCTTTAAGCTATAAAATGTTGCACTTTTTCGTTGGCCTATGCACGGGCTGTGGCTCAAGCTGTTAAAGATGCATTTGGCCATGGATGGTACTCAAGTTACCAGAGCTTAACTGATCACATTTTCATTGCATATCTGACCAAGTTCGTCACCTAAGTCACACACTCAAGAAAGCAAATAGTGATTATCGAAAATGACAACGATTTTTGCTTGTCTATAAGATGAGTGCTAGGTGAATACATTTTTTATGCACATATTTTTATTTACTAAGAGTTATTAAGCTCGTAATATGTAATTATTATCTACAGGTATGTGTTTATTGAGATTACAGATAAATAAAATAAAGTGTTTTAAAGCAATTTAATGAAAGTAAACACATGTAGAAAATATATTACGAACTCCTGTTTATTTCTTTTAACTGCATTTAATTTAAATTTAGTTGTTTTCAAAATGAGTTAATACAAAATCAAGACAGTAAATCTCTCATTTAAGATAATTAAAAAAGTAATATTTATTGTTTTTAGCTTGCACGCCTACTTGTTTTAATTAAAATGCAATTTAAGTGATTCAGTCAACGGTGAACGGCAATGATTAAAAAATGCTAATCATTTTGAATGACTAATAGAAAATTGGATTTTAGATACATATATATAAAGTTTATATATTGATTGATTTATTATAATTATAAAGAAGAAATTGCTTAATGCGTTTTAAATTTATTAA
This sequence comes from Drosophila paracracens, assembly GCA_035044025.1. Classification (NCBI taxonomy): domain Eukaryota; kingdom Metazoa; phylum Arthropoda; class Insecta; order Diptera; family Drosophilidae; genus Drosophila; species Drosophila paracracens. The sequence continues at coordinate 6,030,151 of JAWNMN010000401.1, read as the reverse complement.
TTAAATTGGCATATTGAAATGATATTATTATTTATATTTCATAACTGATTGGGGTCATAGTGCATAGCTGCAAGACTTATATTTGTTTTTGATTCGTTATAGTTGATAGTTTATATATTTTATTTATATATAATCTGATAGTGAATATGACGTAGTTTCGTTTCTTTTGATTCATCACAATTTTAACGAGACTTTACTTTTCAGTCTTAAGGAAAAGTATCATTATTTTTATCGCTATTGTTATCGGGGAATCTAGGCGCCCACTTGCTCTCCATTATGATGCAAACCAAGTTCGTCACCTGAGTCTTTTGTTTGTCAGCACCTGCTGGACTGATATCTTCATTAGGAGCGACGTCGCTGTCGATAAGCGTTGTGTGTGATGGAAATCGGTTTTTAATAATCCGGCCACGGTCTTTTAATTAATTGTCAGGAATAGTGGGTAAAAGTGGATCGATCCATTGTCAAATTTAAAGATCTACCAGCTGCCGCCGCAGTAGCCAAGCAATTTAAATGCAAATCTGTTGTGGAGTGCTTTGCATCGTTAAGTTGGCGGCGAAAAGAAAATTCAATTTAAGCACTTCTCCATTGTTAAATGCAGTTATTAGATTTGACAGTTTACAGTTGGCGATAGCTTTGTAAAGTTGCCGCCGCCACAGCCGCCGCTGCCTTAGCCGCTTCAGTTACGGCTACTAAATTACTGCAGCTTGTAGAATTATCGGCAGTTTGTTTGGTTTTCTGGTGCAGCGGCGGTGCAAGATGAAAGGCTGTGCAGCGATTTCAATTAGCATTTTGATGGCACTACAAATGAGCGGCTAGAACCAAAATCACCGGCCATTGATAGGCCAATTGATAGCACTTCATAAAGCAACCGATCGTTTGTAGCTCCACGATGGCTGCCCGATTTTGACAGACGAGGCGGTCATATTATTAAATCATTTGCAGTTTATGAAACGTCACGCGATTTTCGAAAGACTTAAGCTCGAGACGACCAATCAATTGGCCTCCAGCAGCGCCAGCTGTGACAAACTTGTGGTAATTAAGTTTTTTGCGCGTTTTTGCCAGAGGACAAATTAATAGAGAAAAATGCCAAAATACAGCTTAAGCCAGCTAACATTAATCAATGCAATCGCCGACAGGGATGCAGTTTTGATTTGACCAAAGGCAAAGCGCAAAGAACAACAACAAATGACCAGCTGTGAATGAGAGACATGCGAGCAGTCAAAAAGGCAACACACTCGACAATCGACAAGCGTCGACAAGACGTCAACTTGTTTGGCAATAAAACTGTAAGCATTTATCTTGTATGTAGTTTTGTTGGCGTTTGTATTCCGCCGAGGCCTTTGTGTATTGTCGCTTTTTCTCTTGTGCTGTGTTGTGTTGTGCGTAGACAAAAATGGGCTTTTCTTTTTGCATTACAAAAGTATTGAGTTACCAAACGATTTGTCAACGTTTAGAGCCCAGCCGCAACAATGCAGCAAGAGGCTAAGGGGTGTGCTTCAGCGGGGCTCGGAAATCAGGCATTTGGTTAGCTCGTAAAGATTTGTTGACACTTGCGTTGATGTTTTTTTTTTCATTTGCTGTTGTTTTGGCCATGCAAATCAGCAGACGAGGACCACCTGCAAAGATCGGCTAGACTTGGGTTGTAAAAGACAAGTTTACAGAAATGCTTATAGCTCACTGAAGCTTCAAAATCTTAATGAACACTCTATTCATCGTGCTTAATAGCTGCATTTTAGAGTCGTAAATGTATTTAGCAGGTACGTCAAAGCCAGTTCAAAAAGCCATGTCTCATTGCGTTCTGATGCTGTAAGACATTTAACATTTATTTTGGAAAATATTGTATTTAAATAAAGAATTAATACTCGACCAAAAAGTTTGGTATGCGCGAGTTTTCAGCAGAACAAACAATAATAAAATTAACACCGCTCTGAGCTTCAGGAAATATGGAGTAGCTTTGTAATAGTTTAATAGGATACAAAATATACAAAAATTGTGCATGGGAATGGAAAATTAAGAACAAAAATAAAATGAGAATAGTTTCACATAATCAACAAAGTGGAATTAATTGGCCTGTTAAATCGCCTTTGCTCTCACAATGTTAAATTTAGGTAAGGCATTTTCTGATACTAAATTCAAATTTGTCAAACAACAACTACAGAGTTGTTACCTCTTTCGAAAATAACGGTAACACTTGATGCCCAATATCAATCAATGCTGTGCTATCTTGCTGGTTAAGTTCTTAAAATGGATAGTTTTAACTACTGTATTGTCGCTCACTAATTATACAAGGTTTTATGGCGTTCTGGATGCAACATTTCACATGACCTATGAACGGGGGAAAACGGCAGCTACTATTCATGCTGAAAAACAATATCAAACAGGCCGGCAACTTAGCCTTAGTCGTAGTCTTATCGCAGTATTTATGGGGCTGAGCGATTGAGTTTATTGGACACAGTGCACCACTTAAAGCGACACACTAAACCGTCTATGTTTAATTTAATTATGCTAAATTGAAATCATTTAATTTCATTTCGGTTTCGTTAACATCATCCGCAAATCCACTAGTTATGGCTCTGAACGAATTGAACCTGGAACTCGTTCAAAATTTCACCTTAAAATTTGTTTTTGAGACCATGACGAATTGCGAGCCGAGCGACCCTTTTTTGTGCATGTTAAATGAAATTAATAGAGAAATTAGGCAGAGAGTGGCCAGTGTGGACTGCCTTTAATTGGCCGTATTAGTTTTCAGCCTTAAGTGGTGCAGGTACAAAACCCCCTGCAATTAGTCAATTAATGAAAAAGCCATAAATATACGGCTAACATTTATCGATAACACTCAAAAGGTCTCTACCCACCCCCACCGCCCCCTTTTAATCACTGAAATGGCAACTGGCAACGGTCTACACCAGCCATAAATTAATAGTCCATTATTTCTAAATATTGTCCACTTCAAGCTGTCGTCGCCAAGTCGCCGACTGTGGCACATTCCGTCGGCTGTTTCGGCCGCTTCGTTTGCATTTTAATCTCTCGGCCACATTGGAGCCCACAAATTAGTCCAGAGCTGACTCTGTGTTGACTTGTCAGTTCGGCCAATAACTTAGCTGGCCGGTGCCGCTGAACGGTGTCACGTAATGGAAAACGAAAGCAACAGGAGTTTAGCTCGATTTTTTGTCTCATTTTGGGAGAATTATGTAAATCATTTTAAATTTGAACATTATTCAAAATTGCTTCATTTCCTCACATGCTCATTGAACGCAACCAGGCAACATCCACGCATATTATGCACTAGGGATGGGCGAAAAATAGTTTATCAAATTATTAGAAAGCATCAGGTGAATGGTTAATATACAGTGAGTCATATTTAAAAGAAATTTTTGTAAATTAACACTAATAGATTTTTTCCAATATATATATTCCAAGTGAGTCTAATAAATTTTATTGGTTATCTACATTTGGTATAAGTTTTGTGAATCAGTATTCTAAAAATATATTTCAAAATCATAATTAATTTGTTACGCTGTTTTAGAACATTTTACGAATAAGTCGCGATGCATAATTTATTGTCAATAGTTTAATTTAATTTGGATTTTGTTATCAAATTATATTCCAAATAGTTTTTTAAACTTGCATAGCTAAATAGTTAATCGATTAGATTATCATTTAGTAAACTTTAAATTGCTTAATTTGAACTTTGCACTTAATCAATAAATTATTACTATGCCAGAAAAAATAATGACTATTAAATCTGTTCGTTTTGTATATTAATATTTATAGCAATTATATATTCTAGGTCACTATTTATGACGATAATTGTGATTTGCATTCGCTTAAGACATTTATGTTTACTGCTAATTTGCCAACGCCAGTAGAAACAGTTGAACATTGTCAATTTCACATGCTGCATGTGTGATATTGAGTCAGAGTTAGCCTTGCCCAACCCTGGAGTAAGTATGTGGCCAATTGGCCACTCAAACTGCAGTCTCAAACGCTCTGGGCACTTTGCGAACTCATTTTCCGACTCAATCAAATCAAATAATTTATGTTTTGCAAAAATGAACTGGCCAAGTGAGTGGAGTGGAGGTCATTCTCTTGCCATTGCCAATGCCTGTCTTTATGTGAGAGAGCTGGCCCAAAGCACAGTTAAATCTCTTGGCCAGGCCATAAAATGTGTTGATTTTTCCATTTGGATAAGGCCGCAGACGAGGGGCCCTAAAGCGCTGCAATGAGTATAAATAAGAGAGCCTGAGACACATATGAGGAAAACTACTAGGTGGGGTGTTCGAGGGGAAAACTTATGTCCATACTTTGTTGTTTTTCATTTTAGTTAATGTGCGCGTCTTTATTCCCAAATAGTTACAGCAAATAAAATGCAACTACGTTTACAAAAGGCAATTCTTGCATATCATTTTTGGATTTGAATTTTGTGTATGTTTTTTTATTTATATAATTTCCACATTTTTCTGTTTAAAAAGTTTAAAGAATTGCTAATTAATGATTTATTATTCATTTTTTGTGTATAATCATAGTATTAAGTAAAAAGATTTCGAAATTTCAAAAGATTAATTTCCAAGCGTCTGTTTGTACAATATTCCAGGAACTTAAGTGCTATGAAGTATTTACAATCTGTAGAGTACAAGCTGAATTTTAGATAAAATCAAACTCGAATCCATCCTCCTGGTAATCAAAGTCGCTGCCATCACTGGATACTTGGACATGTTTATTGTACCTCCAATGCTGATACTCTTTGGGCGTCAAATGAGTCCACATGACGTCACTGAGCACCTGAAGGGGTTTCGCATTGCGCTCCAAGCTACGAATGCTGTGCAACTTGCACAACTTATCCACAGTGCTGTGATACGTATTCAGCGCCAATTGGGTGAGCTGGGGACACTCGGCGACCAGTTCGAGTAACTGAAACTCTCGCACCACTTCCCAGCCACTGAAGCTGAGCAACTGCATCTGTTCGCATGGCATATGGCGGTGATCCAAAAAGAAATCATCATGATACCAATTCTCACAGACCAACGCCCGCAGCTTGGGCAACTCCATCAGCAGACTGTGCTGCCAACGGGGCGGCAACTGCACCACCTCATTGTTCAGGGCGATACGTGTGATGCACTCACTCTTCGCCACAATGATCTGCTGGAAGATGGTCTCCTGATCCGCGTGCAGCTGTCGCGAATCGTCGAAGCGCACCGCCAATTTACGCAACTTGGGCAACTGGAGCACCTGGGAGACAATGCACTCAATACTGCTCAGGTTGATCTTAAGCACCTGGAGATTGGGCAGCTTAATGTCATACAGTCGCACACAGCTGTCAAAGGAGTCAGTGATGTCGAGGACACGCAACTGGTTCATGCCCAGACAGATCTCCTGCATCCAGCGGCTGTCCAATGGCAGCGAATGATACATCGACTTGAAGACCAGTTGCTCCAGTTTCCTAAATCCACGAATAAACACGCCGGATAGATTCATGCAGCTCGTCAGTCGTTTCAGATTCGGCAGCATCGCTGTCAAATCGCGCATATCCTCATCCACCATAGTATTGGGATTCCCCGCCAGAACACAACATTCCACATTGCTGAAACGCATTATGTTAATATCGCACAAGTGTCTTATGTAATCGTAGAACTCGGCAAAGGAGCCAACGCCATCCTCGTGGACATGCAGCTCGGTGAAGCGATCGGCCATCTGCTCCATGAAGAACACATAATCCTCGATATCCAGCAGACCAAGAAACGGTGTATTTGGGCCAACAATCCGATAATGCCAACGCTTCTGCCACATTTTCAAGATTTGTGGCAGAAATTGTGGATAGGCGCGAGCCATTCGCACTTGATCACTGATGTAATCGATTCGCTCGAAAATTTGCTCAAAGAATATCTCATGTAGATTGTCCACATAATTGGGAGGCAGTGGCTCCTGTTGCTTAATCCTTTGCGCCTCCAAGGCGTGCTTATAAAACTTCTTATTTTGTAGCATTCTGTTTGAGCGAAAAGTGTTCGCAGAAATTTGTTAGACTTGTTGTCTGTTTGATTGGTGTCTGCGGAATGTGTGGAAGGTACCCTGCAGTCATGGTTTATATGTTGGACAGGTAGAGGTAGCAATTGCTCAGGCACAGGTAGTCCTGGCGCTTGAAGAACTTACCTAACGAAATAGTTTAAATCCTTTCCAGCAGATGTGATTCGTAAAAGTCACTTTTAGTTTGCTTTAGTTTTGTGCAGGTAGGCCGTTTGTTGGGATCGTGCCAGCAACATAAATTGCATTACAGTGTCTGCAATTTGTACACGTACAGTGTGCCTTATCTGTACAGTTATCGCCCTCCGTCTAGTTTGCATATTACACGACTCCAGACGTGTAAGTTTTTCAGCTCCCTGGCCGGATGCGTGTGCAAACGTGGTCAAGATTTCTGTTTCTGTTTCTGTTTCTGTTGAGTATTTTTTTTTTTTTTTTTTTGGCGTTGTTTGGCTTTCCTAGGAAACTGCCGATAAAAAACAACCAGAAAGCGAGTCTAGAGTCTAGAGTCTAGAATGCAAAGACTTCCAGGCCTTTGTGCATTTTGAATAGTCTCTGCTACGATCTAATAATCAAAGCCTGCTGCCTGCTGTTTATTTTTTTCTTTCCAGCAGCAGCTTAGCGAGCGATTAGAGCACCGAATGACAATGTGAATGAGATTGAGAATGAGAATGTGAATGAGAATGGCATTGCTAGCAGGTTCACACCAAGAAGTGTCATACAATAACCATTGATAACTAAGTATTTCACTATACATATGTTAATACCCTATTTATGGGTATCGTTACTTACTAACAAAATATGTGCATCGAAATGAATTTCTACGTAAAATACATAATTTTTGCTTAGGTCCAACATTCTTATTTTTATTGCGAAAGTCTTTTACTTCTATCTAAAATTAAACCTTAAATATTCAAAAAATAATACTCCTATTATATTATATTTATATGTATAATTATATTTATATATAATCATTTTGTAGATGTCAAGCCGACAGATATCTGATAGATTATTTTAAAGGCTACGCAAACCTCATTATTATTTATATGTTGACTAAACTCACTTATATATTTTATTTTATAGTGAATAATGTTCTTACATGATAAAGTGTATAATAGGTCTCCCATCTGATTAATTGAATGTGAACATTAAAATATATTTTCTGGGATTTATTCCTTCAGAATATAAGCTAAATGAAGAACAAATATTCATCTCCACAAGCTGTTAAATTCGTAAGGGTATATAATATTCGGTAACTTGCATCTGCAAGCTGTTCATTCTTGTTGCTCAAGTCGAGTTAAGTTTGTCCATTTCTGCCGCTTGTCAATTGTCGCTGTGGTGTCTTTGTTGGGGCTAATGGCATTGTTGTCAACCTGTGTGTGTCTGTGTAACGCCTGTCAAAGCATAAAACTGTTACTAGACAATGCTAACCCCTCACCTCTCGCCTGAACGATCCACACATAATGCACATTTATGTATGTCCGGATGATGGTGAAAATATTTTTCGTTGTTCATAATTTTCAACAAATTTCATTGAGTAACAAGCAAAGTATTCTTGATTTCAGATATTTTTGGTTTGGGAAAGCTGTTTCACACGGCTCGTGATGCAAATGCACTTGTCTCCGACTTTGACTCTGGATTGGATGCGACTGGGCTGGGTAGTGGATACCTCGATTCCGATATGATTTGAAGTTTCTGGTTTTTTTTGTTGGTTTCGTTTTTTGGGTCTTGGGTTGAATTGGTTATTTGGCTGTCTTATCTCAGATCAGTGTCGATCAAACGCGGCAGACGAATTGTGAAACATGACGTACACGAATATTACGATATGCGAAGCCCGGGCCAAATTCGGCTCAACTCAGCTCGGAGACTGTTTTAATAATTTTGACGTAATCACATCACAACAATCTGCCTTCAGAGACTTAGCTTTGTCTGCGTCTTTTGACTCTGCTGCACTCTCTCTCTCTCTATATATATATATATATATATGTCTGTCCTTCTCTCTCCCTCAAGTGGACATTTCTTTGTTTTCACAAACATTTTTTGATTTGTTCATTTAAATGAATTACAATATTTTATCTTTAAACGGAGATCGTTTCGAGTGCCGTGACACAAAATCTGAAGCTTTCCAAGAGTCTCAGTTTTGAGACTGCAGGTAAATCGGGCTGAGAACTTTCCAGCCAGCTGCGAGTTTTTCGAGTGCCTTTTTCGGTAATTCCAATAGCCATAAAAAGCAGTTCAGCTCGCCTGATCCTCGACAGCTGCTGCCACGTTGGCAGGTAAAGTGCGCTCTGGCCAAATTATTTCACACCTTCGGCCAGACATGATCTCAGCTAACCGAAGCGCACGTTTTTAATTCATTTGTTCTAAAACTTAATCAGCCCAAGTGCGAAACTGCAACACAGTCAAACACTCCTCCACCGACTCCATCGAGTCGAGCAGCAAGACAAGAAGTCGTGATTGCGCAACTCATAACTCACCAAGTTGAACTTGACTGCTGGAGGCTTCCTTTCCCTTTTCCCTCCCCCTAGAGCAGGGGGAAGCGAAGTGTAAGCTGCAAGAAAGCGACGATGGCACTTCACACCGAATGCTAGCCACATTTAAACATACCCTATATAAATTAGAAATGGCTATAAAATGTATCGTGATGTTTGAGGGAATTGGTGCGAGACTTTTAAAATATATATATACTAAAGATATAGAAGGCCAGAGGATTAATGTTTGATAGATATGTTAAATAAATTCGCTGCAAAGTATCCCACATGAACATATCTGAATATATCAGCACAGACTTCACGTACTTTGTCTGTTGATTCATTAAAAATAGTTAAAGCAGATTTGATTGGATTTTTATAAAATATTGCATAGCTCTAAAAACACAATAATCTTAAAGTAAATATTCTTAGTTGTGTACAGGATATCTGCGAGTCAGGCGCTCTGGGTTTAGACCACTTTTCACTTCTTTTACTTGTTGCCTTTGCTTACATTGTTTAATTAAAAACGATGCCGTTGCCACGTACTGAAGACCATGTCCATGACAACACCGTCGACGATGACGATGATTCTGTGGCAAAGACGCAGACAGAGACTGAGACAGAGACTCGAGCTAAGGCTGGGTCTGCTGCTGCCGCTGCTGAGGATGCAGTCTCTGGGCAACTCAAGTGGCTCAAAAGGACGACACGTTTTGGCTTCTGTGCGAAGTTGTTTGTTAGCTTGCGCAGTAGCAACTGCTGCAGCAGCAGCCAGCGTAACAACTGCAACTGCAACTGCAACACACGAGCGCGCCACTTGCCACAATTACGGTTGAGGGCCACGATGACTGCTGCTGCTTAATTTTAGAGCCTGCTGCCTGCGATTATATTGCTCCAGAAATTTACGAAAATGCATTTGGCGAGCATTTCACTAAACGGGCAACTTAACTTTGATGTGAACTTTGTTACATTTTTGAGGTGAAAGGTATAGGAGGATGTATATATATTTTTACTTAATACGTATGCCACAAAACAAGTTAAAATTTATTTAAATCTATATTCTCAAATATTCTTCATATCAAATTACACATGGCTGAACTATTGGAATTCATAAGCTATTTTTCTATTCATCGATTGTCAGCCACCCAAATTTCTTAATTTTTCTTATCTTGTATATGCTTTTCATTAATATCAGACCAATATTATGTTATATAATTATTTTAGCAGTTCATATTTTATTTAACTTATTAAATATCCAAATTAATTTTCTTCAAGTTTCACTTCTAGTTAACAATTAGGTTCAAATGGCCAAAACTGACCTTAAGTTAGAGAGATTCAAATAAACTTGTATACTAATTTTTTGACATCTGATTTGGTATACAATATATTTGTATTATCTATCATAATACAACAAACAATTACATCGCATGTTTACTGTGATGCCATACCGAACATAGAACTATATGTTTAGAAAAAAGTTTTGAATAATTACTAATGACATATGTTTTTAATCTTTCTTGACAAGCGAATGAAAATGAATGAACTAATAAATAATGTGTCAAACTTATGATGCTTAAGCCTGAACAGCAAGACGATCAAAGGGGTCTTAAGGCTTCCATTTTAGGTTTCATATTTGTAGAGTATAACAAGTTGGGTGCTTCATTCGTTTTTATTACTGATCTACTCAGCGCGTGTATTTATAATTCGCGAATCATGTTGCATTGTTCGGGGAGGCTGCTGCTGTTGGTGATGATGAGGAGCTTCACTTTTATGGCCAGTGGCAATGATGGGGCACATTTCGAGACGTCGCACTCGACGCCTCGAAATGGAGTTGGAGATGGAGTTGGAGCTGCAGTTGGGGCTCTGTTCGATCTTAGGCTCCTGTATGGCTCTCGCCTTTAACAATGACAATTGTTAGCGCGCTGCGCCTGATTATTTTGACTTGATAACGAGCTAAACAATAAAAACAAGCGGCTGCCAAACAAACTCATTTCAACTCAGCTCAACTCTGCCGAGTCATGTTTAGCAGGAGACGACGAAGGACAGGACTCGTCCGCATTTGTCTGTCGGTCTGTCTGTCTGCCTGTCTCTTGTCCGATGTTTTGTAATCAATTTGAATGCACTGTGAGTTTTGAATCAGTCAGAGTTTTAAGCGGTTTGTTGCTCATTTGTTGTGATTCTTTAAGTTGTAGCAATTATGTCCAGTCTGTTTCATTTGTTTATTTGTTTATTTATTATTTGTTTGGTGCTGTTGTTGTTAGTGTAGCTGATGTTGTGGCATAAAATCAAAAACAAAGGCAATCAGATGTTGAACAACAAATTATCATTAGCGCTGTAAATTAGATTTTATTTTGCCACTTTTATGCTTGTGCTTAAGACACTTTTGTTGCCAGCCTCTTTTCACTTTGGGCCGTAAATTGAGTCGCAAACAATACGCGACTAACTATCGCTACAAGCCATTTTACCCCACCCTCTGTTTGATGATGCGTAACAAAATGTGGAGCGACTACCATTTGGCTACCAAATGCTTCCAGCTCTGCTCTCTGCTCCAGTTTATGATCTTTTAGGCTCTTATTCCATTGTTGGTCGCTCGATTAGCATAAGAATGCAACCTGCGGCAAAGGGCTCTCATCTGGTAGCCTTTTTAGCCGCACCCATAACGAATGTGCCACAGTCGTAAACTCAACTCAAAGAAATGCAAACGAATACTACCGAAGAGACACTTGATGTTGCCTCTCTCTTAAATGGATTCTGTAGTTCTGGACTTTTGCTTCTATTGTTAACACCAGTTGATGTTGTGCTAGAATAGATTTTATTGCAAATAGTTTTGGTAGCAGATAAAGCTTCTGAATTCCTAAAACACTTCGTTTCCTATCTTAATACTGATCTTTTGTTTTTCTAGACCTATCAGCTTCTGAACTCTCTAAAGCGTAATATAAAGAATTTGTTTTGATCAATATTCCTTTTAAGACCTTTGAATTCGTAAAGCCATTTCCGCCTCTTCTGTTTTTCTCGCCGTATCAGCTTCTGAACTCTTTAAACCTTAATGTGGAGAACTTATTTCGGTCAATAAATATTACTTTTGAATTCGTAGAACTTTTTTTTTATGTATTTTACTGATGTTATGTTTTCTATTGTATTGAATACCTTCAAATATAACATTGTGAATTGGGTTTAATAAAGTCTGGTAAATGGACGCCTCTGAACTTCAGACTTAATTCGGGAACACTTAGTTTTCTAAGATTATAAGCACAGAACTATGGAAAAATGTGATCATATTTTTTTTTTTGCTCTGATAGCTGCAAAATGTAAAATTTTGCTGAAAAGTCGTATATTGTTCAGCATTGGGAAAATTATAATAATTGTAAGATTTATTATTATTATAGAAAACTCATCTTCATAAGAAATTGTTTTGACTAGTGGCCCGATTTTGGGTCTTTTAATACAGCACTTATCTGAGTTCTTTAACTCCAGTTCCAAAGAGTAGGTTTTGACCAATATTTTGAGGTACATCGTTATCAACCACAAAACCATCAGCAGTCTCTGTTTCTCTTTGCTTCGATGATCCGATCGCATTCAATTACACTCGACATACCCACAGACATATCAGAAATCTCTGGGGACCTCACAGGCCGATTCGTTTCGTTTCGTTTCGTGTTGCGAGATCGCTGCACTCATCATTGTACACTTGACTTGAACTTTCGAGTCAATTCATAAATCAACAAATCATTAATTTTTCACTCCTACAAGCCGGCAACTCCGCACACCGCACGCCTCAATGCCCAACGAGTGCTTCATGCTCGACTTGGAAATAGAACTGGCTCGCAGAGAGAGACAGAGAGAGAGACCCTCTTGGTACCATGAACCCTTTTCTTTGTTAAACTTAACCCTATTCTCACAGTGGGAAATCTTTGCTCCCACAATTAATCAAGTTGTGTTGTTGAGCAATGATTTGGAACCGCACACACAACACACCCAGTTAATTTGTTTATTGAACTGCTGCATTCTGTGGCAATAATTTAACATGCTAATTAAAATTGCATCGCTGAGTTCTGAGTTCAGTTCACATGGTAAATCACTCGCAACGATTCACCTGTGACCCCCACACAAGTGGTATATTTTACAAAAAAAAACAATTTATTTTCTTTTTTTTTGTCTTTTCTTCATATACATATATCCTGTCGGTGTTTATGATTCGCATTCAAAGGAAGCTCGGCGGCATGCAAAGTAAGATCGCTTATCATCTCGTCTCTTCATAAATATCTGTGCAGGCGATAGCGCTCACACTATTTATTATACAAAGATATTGTATGTAGCTGCTGGCTGTGCTTATCGTTGCATATGATCAGGCCGCAGATTCCGATCCTTGCGTTGCCAAACAGCCAGTTGGCCGTTGTTGTTGGCCGCAAGTCGATCGTTTCGATCGCTTCGATCGCCGATTGATTGATAATAGCACGAAACGGCTGTTGTAAACGGGTTAACTGAAAAAGTAAACAGAAAACTCATTAACGCAATAATTAAGACGACAACAAGGTTTTTAAGATAAACCATGGCAAACGACATGCCACAGCTGAGCTGATCCAAGATGAATCTGTGCGCTGTTTGCGGGACTCTTTTTTCTTTTTTCTTTTTTTTATTTGTTAAGGTATATTCCAAACAGCAAGTTGTATTTTATGTTTCACTCTCTCTCTCTCTCGTAATCTCTTGGCCCAGACTCTGTGACGCTGACGCGCTGCTTAGGCATTTGTCCTGTGGCAAATCTTTGTGTGTGTGTGTGTGTATGTGTACCTGCTCTCAGTCCAGATGTGATGTGATAATGATAAAGGGCTGCTACATCAATCGCTGACAGTTTGGCTACCACACTTTTCATTTGCCTGCCTGCCTGCCTGGCTGCCAGCCTGCCTGCCTGAATGTCTCACTGTCTGGCTCTCTGTCTGATCCCCTAACTGATCTTCAGATCTCGGCCTGGACCCGATGCGTAAGTACCACTTCACGCTCTCCGATGCCTGGCTGTGATAAGATATACTGGTTTCGCCTCAACAGCCAGCCAGCCAGCTAGCCAGCCAGTACGCGAGATATATTTATTGTGAAATTGATTTTTTATTACACTGTCACATTTAGACCCGGGTACGAGAAGAAGATAGCCAGAACCGGCGATCATTGCACATTCCTCCACACCAGCCTCCTTCCTCCCTCCCCCATCTCTCTCCCTCTCTCTCTATGTCTGTCTCAGTTACCAGTCTGCTGTTAACCTGTAGACCGCAAATTCAAGACCAGCAGCAGGCGGGCAATTTTACGCATCATTTAGCGTGACGTTTAATTGGAAGTTGCTTTCCTTTCGCTTTGCAGATGATCGCCAGTTCTGAAAGTGATTGCAAATTGATCGATTGTTGGCTGCTGTTTAATTGATTTGATTGTTTTGTATATAAACATGAGTATGACCCTTCAATATGTTGGCTAAGAATATTGCTTGATCACCTTGGTAATTAAAATTACATGATCAGCGATCGCAGCTCAGATAGGATGAGAGTCAGCGCTCTCCAAAGTGAGAGAAAGATGTTTAGTGTCTCTAGCGAGTTGTCGATGCTTGCAACTTGCAACAACAGCAGCAACAGCAGCAGCAGCAGGCACCTCCTGGCGTTATTTAATTATGGCGCTGATAACATTCCGTGTAGATGGTGGCAATTATTCATCGAGGCAGATACAGTACATATATAATAGTGTTTGTGGATACACTAAGGTTGATCTTGGCTTGGGCAGATCGGTAGCAATCCAGCCAGCTAGACGCAATAAATAAACCAACATGATAAATGGCGCGCCCGTTTTTAAATGTATTTTAAATGCAATTCGAATGTGGCAATGGGTAGCCCCTTTTTTCCAGCAGCAGCAACCAGCAGCGGCGGCGCCTGTTGCAACTCATTACGAGGATAATTTATGACGTCCAAGTGTGAAGGACGCCACCGGACAAGCCAAAACCTGCCACAAAAACAAATACAACCACAAAAAAGCAACATCGGAAAAATCAAACTAAAATTTAAAGATCTGATTGGTTAGACAAAAAATCCACAAAAGGGAAAATGAATCTCAACTAAAATTGCATAGAAACAAAAATTAGTAACATACTCAAATAAATATAAAGTATTATTTATTTATTTATTTTAAAATTAATAATTCTCAATTGCCTAACAGCATCTTATTTACACTCATGCTCAGAGCATGCCAATGCCTTAAATCCAATTTAATCGTGTCAAATATGTATGACATCTTTAACATGCGTCACATTTCATTTTAACAACTTAATTAGATTGCAAATAAGTCACCCGGTTGTGGCACTTGCCACCGCGTTGATATTGGTGTGATTCACTTGGCGCCAGCGTTGACAAATGCCTGGGTGGTAAATGCCACAGAAGGGGGCGACACAACTCCCCTAAGCTATGCATCTCCCTCGATAGGCTTTCCTGCACTTAATGCAACAGCAAAACTCTGCAGTTGTTTATGGCCTGGCACTTATACTGTAATTAAAATGATATCAATGATATCGGAGGGGAATTCTATAAATTTTCTTGGCTTGCGTAGCATCTGTACAATGCTCAAATTGCTGAGGATACTTTGTAATACATGGCAAAATAGTTTTCCAGACTTGTATGTATTTATTTATCTATGCTATATCTGTGCTAGTATTTTTGTTAATTGGAATTATAATGTTAAAATTATTTCTTAGTTTAATTATTTATTATAAACGTCTCTTATAAAATGTCCCTTCAAGTTATTTTCTTTACAAAATATGAAATTGTATGGAAATTAAATATATCTAAAGTAATATTAATATATATAATATCAAATCTCAATTACACATTTTGACTCTTAATGTCTTTTAACCTCTGTTTACTCAGTTAAACAAATATTCAATATTAAATTAAATCATCAGCAATTTAATAATAATTATAAAGCCTTTTCACATATCTTAATGTTTCAATATTTAGGAAAAGAGAATCCAAATCTAATTCTTTCCAACATTTCTGTTTTTTAATCCGATAATTACGAGTAAAACTACAAAATAAATGTTTTACATCGTCAGAAAATGTTGTTAAACAATAATCGATATTTTATGCATCACAACAATAATCTCAACTTTTCTTTTCCCAAACATTCACTGTGAGTTTTGTTTCTTCAAAAAGTGGCGCTTCAATATAACTTTGAATCGTGCTGTTCCGTAAACCTTTTTTCTATTTTCTTAATCAGTGCAAACTTGTAATAATGTTTCGACTGTCTTCAGCTCAAGCTGTTTTCAATTTAACATATGTGTAGATTTGTGCATTTATTAAGGCTTTTATCGCTTTATAAAATATGCGTTGTTAGTTAAACATTGTAAAGAAATGTTCAGCATTAGCGTGTACGTGTGTGTGTGTGGAGTGTGTGTGTGTGTGTTTTGTTGTCACCTGCTGTTTATGTACCAAAATCAGCATCTAATTGTGAACTGCCCAAAAAGCCGCCCATTTTTTCAGCTCTCTTCTTGGCCGGTGCTGCATACATAAATTAACAGACGCTTTGCTCCAAATAAACTGACATAATTGCCGTTAAATTTATGGGCCTTGGGCCCCAGGGATTTTTTTTGTTTCGTTTGTTTTTCGTCGGATATGTTAAGACAAAGGTAAAGTGTCAAAGCAAGTCATTAGGGCTACAAGTTTTTCATTGGGTCTGGATTCTGTAAATGCGGAGTCTGCAGAGCGATGCAATTAATTAAGCATTCCTATGCCTCTGTGCATTGTTTTCGTTTTATTTTCTTTTTATTTTGTTTTATTTTTTTGTTTATTTGAATATTTTTTGAAATTTTTCACTTTGCCACAGAGAGAAAGATGCGTTCGAGATGCCGACATTGTGATAACGATAAATGCGATAAAATCTAATCGCTTCAAATATTAACTTTTTCTCATCTAATTTTTCTCGTTTAGGCTTGGCCTCAAAATAGAAAATCGAATAAATAAATTGCCCTCCTATATTTTATTCGACACACACATTCATATCTACGATATATTGGGAAAACTGATGGTTGGGGCAATTTTCGCGATCTAATTTGCCAATTTCGAGGCACGCCAAGAGTGAGATTGATCATAAAAATTGATTTTCCGTACGAGTCGTGACGCCAATTGAATTCAATTTGCCACGAAGTATAAAAAAATAAGAATACTAGGAAGGTGCTGCTTTTGGTACGCCTAAACCATTTTAGCCATGGCTAAGTGATTTGCTTGTCATATAAATATGTTTGATTTGGGCTTGGGTTTTTGGGTGCTATAGATTTATGAGTGCCATGGCATGGCCCAAAGGCCATAGATCAACATTTGGAACGCCTCTGGAATGTCACTGAAATTGTTAATATGACGCTCAAGCGTAGCGGCCAAAACTTTATGAGCGCGCATAGTTAAAACGATTTCAGAGTATTCTTTAGTTATTTACCAGCCAAAGGGGGGGGCCAAGAATTTACACTACATTGACTCATATACCCATAAAATAATTAAATCTTGGACAAACCAAAAAAAGGAAGACCTAAACACAAGCCCAGACTCGATAGTTCAATTTTGTTATGTTGGAGCTGATCATTAAGCAGGTGTTTTATTTTTTCTGGCTGAGTTTTGCCTTATTTTTGGAGCTGTACCCGCAGCATTGTAGACATGACGTTAACAAGCGTGTTATAGTTTTCTAATGAAGTCGTTTCGGGTTTTTCTAATTAGGAGCTGTCGCATGGTTTGTATATTTTGTATTTTTAGTATATTTTTGTTCTCGGATCTCGGGGATTGCTTGATCGCTTTCTAATTAATGAACGAACATGTCATCGGTTTCTGGTACATGAATGCGGCCTTCCAGGCATTTATATGCATTTATGGCCAGTGCGCTGTGTTATATTTTGAATTTTTATGGGCTTTTAACAAGACTCGTTACCCCAAAGACGTTGCATAAACTGCACTTTTATGCCAGTTAATAACTTTATTAAAGAGATGCAAGAAAAAAAAACCAACATCAACGCTCGGTTCGCTTTTATGTTCGTCGAACGAGTTTTTATGGCCACAAACGGAATTTATTATTGATAGAAATGAGTTTGAACTATATTTTACAGTAGTTTACCAGCTTTATGGCCATATACCGTATAGCCGTCATGCACACGACCTCATCTTCGGCTAAATCCTAGCCCTAGCTATTTCCAATCCCAACCCAAAAACCAACTCCAACTCCAAATGCAACCTCAACTTCAGCTCGAACTGCAGCTTGGACTTCATCAGTTTGTCGGCTCTGGGGAGTGCAGCTAATAAAAAATCGTAACTGACATTTTTCGTTTACCAAAATGTCACAAATTCACAGCGGGACTGTTGCCAATACAAGTGATTTAAATTCAATAAATCATTGAAATGCCCCAGCCGAACCATTGATGATGAGGAGCTCCAGCAGCAGCAGGAGCAGCAGCAGCAGCATCATCTCTGTGCAACAGCTTTTTGCAACTTATTCCATACCGATCGGATCCGATCCCATCCGATCCGGAACCGGCTGTTGTGGACCAGCATATCTGTCTGTCTGCCAGGTAAAAGTTGTCTGGCTCCGTCCATATTGCGATTTAATTACAATTGCGACTCGACTTTGGATCGTCTTTTGTGCCCGGCCATCTCATTTAAATTGGCTATTAGTTTAGCAATGCTAGACCACAAATGGAGCTTCAACCCAATTTAAACGCGTTTCAGCCACATGATTTGTGGGTGCTCTAGAAATGCGGGCACTGATTTAAATACCCCTCCTTAGAATATACATTTTTTTTCCTATGAAAATGCCTATTAAGGCTCTCTAATACTTTGGAATGTAATAAAAACTATATGATATCTAAATGTATTAAAGATTAGTGTTTTAATGTCTTAAAGTCAAATAAAACTTGAGTATATTTTATCAATATTTTGTGGACTGTTTAATGGGAATTGATTTGAATATAAAATCGTCGAGAAAAGATGTTTTCGGTTTCAAACTGTTAAAAATGTAAACTATTCCCAACTGCGATTATTATTGTACTGAAGTATTGAAAGATTCTTATATGAACATTTTTGCACTTTAAAATGTCTAATAACATATATAGTCAACTTCTTGAACTTAAACATACCTTTTAATATTATATATATGCATTTGCAATAGGTGTAGTTAAAGTGCTCCATTATTTAACCAACATTTCAGCGCTTAACGACTCATTTTGCGATTGCTTCTCAATGTTCTTAATTGCATTTCTCACATTTTGTGACACTTTTGTTCCGGTCGCAACAGACTGATGCTGTTTGTTTGTTATATGTTGCAACATCTTTAACCTTGCTGTCGTTGGCCTGAACTCTTCTGCTTAATGAGAAAGTTTCGCTGTGTGTTCGCCACACCGAAATCGATGCAGAAACCGCAACACTTTTTGACTTTGACTCTGACTCTTAACATATTTATGGGTTTTTGTGTTTTTGCTTTTGTTGTTGTTGCTGTTTGCCGCGTGCCACGTCGAGCACACGACTTGTTGTCGTCTTGAATACACTCACAAAAAAATATGCCAACCTTTTTACCAAAATAACAGAAATAATTTTTTTTTTTTATTGAGACGCAGTCTGTTTTTTTTTTTTTTTTGAAAAGGATGTGTGTTTGGTTGATCAGGAAATGTCAAAGGCTTGAATAATTCGAAAATGTTTTATATCTGAAAAATCATTGTAAGAATGTGGCTATTTTTTTTTTTTTAATAGAGAAAATAGAGAATTAAAATTTGCAAGAGAAAAAAGAAAGAAATGAATTTTTGTGTATAAAAAGAAAACAAATGTATTTTCTGAGAAGTATGATTTTTTTTTGAGTGTACAGATTGGCGAGAGGCAGCCTTTTTGGCATTCATAAATTTGTAACTTCACTTGGCGTGACAATTGCAACACATTCGTGTGTACATTAGTCCGGCCCTCGATCGGCCCTCGATCGTTGTTGGTTTCTTGTCCTGGGTTTGCCAGCCATACTTGCAGCCTTAGTGCCTTCCTGCCTTCCTGCTTGCCTGCCTTCCTGTCAGGCTGGCAGCCTGGCAGTTTGGCGGACTGGTGGATATGTGGACATGTGGGGAAATAGACGTTTCATTGTCGCCTCGACGCTCGCCAGCGCCGCTTTTATTTATCGTGGCCGGTGCGCAGCGTGTCCAAATGGATGAGGCGAGAAGTGGTGCTGGGCGGTTCTGGCAGTGGTGCTATGGCGGTGCTGTGTGGAGCGCGCGTGTGGCGTCGCCACAGTTTGGGCGCTGTCCATTATAATGTTGTTGCTCTCATTGTTGGCTCGATAAGCCGGCAATCTGTGGCATGGTGGTGTCTTTCTTGAGTCCACAACTTCTCTTTTGTGGCCCTTTCATGTTCACAACATGTTGCATTTGCTAGTTTTACAAGATGTTTCCTGTCGTCGCAGCCGCATCGAATTGTTGTCAATAAGCGCGAACAGACAAAAGCGACAATCAGACAGACAGAGCAGACAGACAGACAGAGCGGACAGACAGACGGTCTGACTGAAACTGATTTCTAGCTCTCCATTTTAACAACAACAATATTCTCAATCATTGATTTAGACATATCAGAAATTGATTAGATGCTCTTTCTCCATCTCCATCTCTGTCTCTCTCTGAAAATGTTGGTACACAAATTTATAGAGCACCCTGTGATAAATAACAATTTGCGGCTGATGAGCGCTGTGTCCGTCCATCTGTCTGAGTGTGGCGCTGATTGCGCGATTCGCAAATCACATTTCATTTCATAAATTCCAATGCAATGGGCTCCCAGGCACTTGAGTGGACAATTTATTCGCCTGTAATTGGTTGATCTCGTTTGGGCATGTGGATGTGAATGCGAATGTGAATGTGAATATGAATGTGAATGTGGATGAGAGGCCACCGTTTCATTTTGGGCGACGACCTCTCAGTGTGTTATCAATAAATTCAAATTGACACTTCACACTCGATATGTCACACGATACTCGACAGAAACCCCAACCCCGAAAATAAGCAAAATAAGAAAAACGCAGCCCAACCCAACTCAATTCAGCTCAAGGGCCAAAATGCGACAACGACAACAGATATCAGACTCGACATCAAACTGGAAATTCTGTTCTGGGTCCGGCATGCATGGGTATTTCAGCATATATATATATATAAATATAAATGTGTGTGTGTGTGTGTGTATTGCTAAAATATGATTGCGATTGAACACTGCAGGTTCATGTAATCTCTTAGCCAGAACAAACTTATTAAATGAGTGCCACAGCAAACTGGCTCGATAACTGGCCGCCGTCCAAACACAAAAGATAAACGCATATGATCATGTAAAAAAATGCATTAAGAGCAGCTCAGCTCTGCTCTCCGTTCTTCGCTCTCCGTTGTCCCGCCAAACGTCAGCTCCTCCGTTCGTCCGGGGATCGCAGATCGTGGCGCCCCTTTCACAGAGCGCAGCGTCATTAAAATCGCACACAGAGGAGCGCCGCCAAATCGATGCCATCTCATCCACATCCACATCCTCAGACTCTGCCCCGGTGTCTGCCTCAGTCGTTGGGGTGGACCGACCAGGCTTTGGAATTTTCATTTGCCCTGCATTTGGGTGACGTGCAAGAAATGCTATAGCGACAACCGATTGGCAGTTAACCAAAAATTTACTAGCTATATGGAATCTAAGCATGCTCTACATATGGAATTGAGTTCTATTTTTCATTATTAAGTATGTACTTTTTCTTAAGCTTAAGATAAGTGTGATCTTTGCCAAAATTTCTTTAGTAGTGCCAATCTTCCAATCCAGAGTTACTTATCCTTTCCATTTATATTATTAAGCTTAATTTTTACCAAAAAATATTATATAAAAAAAAATTGCATTAGTAAAATTAATGATATATTAATAAATGTAAAAAACATTTTTCAGTCAGGTAACTCTTAATATGATACAGCCATGTAGGATATACCTTTGATACAAAGACCTAACAATTTGTTGTATTGGGAACCTCACCTTGCAATTGCAATTGCAAACAGCTCATGATAAAGTTCACATTAAGAGTCTCGTTTTACAAAATGTAAACATGTTAAGGGTTAATAAACATAAATAATCTACGCTTATTAACGGCCAAAGGACGGCACTTTGAGAGGCAACAACAGCAGGTTGCTGCAGTTGCTCAATCCCGAGGCGTTGCCACGTTATCAGCGCGCGTGCATTTTGCAAAGGTGTTTGGCTCTTTTGATTGGGCCCCAATGCGACACTGCAACAATGAAACACGCTCTCAAGTAGTAGCCGGAGAACAGAACGGAGAGTTGGCGCTACTCCATCAACATCATCAACATGAAATATGTGTGTGCCAGCTACTGATAGCGCTGCCAATGCGACTTAATTAGTGAAAGCCGCAGAACAAAAATACCAAGATGAGAAAAAAAAGACGCGAGAAGAGATCTCAGCTTATCGCCCTTAATTAAGTTGCGGCCAATTTGTCAGACAATTAAACGCATTTTTGCGGCAGGTCGCGGATCAAAGTCTACAATGTGTTGAGCAAAAATGCTGAACAAAAACGGATTAACAGTGAAATATGTGGCGCCTAGGCTGTGTGTAACATAAGTTGCAACTGCATTGAGCTATGAGAACCGGCTACCAAATGGCCAACTTGCAACTGGCAACTGGCAGCTAGCAACTTGCAACTTGGTAGCCTGGCAACTGGCAACTGGCAACTGGCAAGCGACTACTGACTAAGCCAAGTCAAAGCATTTAAACATCACCTTAGGCCTCATTAAAAACAAAATATTATGTAAATTGCATTAAATTACACACAAATCAATGCTGAAAGCGGCTGAGGGCGGTGAACGGGCTGCGGTGGGCAGCAAGCCGGTGGCTTACACTTAAACAAAAAAGTAGAAAAACAGATTATATGTACTTCAAATATTAAATACCCTTCTCGACCGGCAGAAACAAAATTGTATTAATAGTAAATTATAAGACTTCAGTCCATTTCAGCTAGTTGACTTTGAAATCGATTTAATATATAGTATGCAAATTTGATTGATTCACGGATGTCTGCCATAGTTCGTGACAAAATTGAAAGACCCTCAGATAGAGTATTCAGATGAAATGGAGGATATACACAGTCTGCGGTGAAGACGGAGCCCATGTCGCTTGTTGAGCCAATGAGTATTCAAATGGACACTTGTCAAGCCATGCAAGCGGCTACTAAATCATATTAAGACTAGACCAGGATTTCCAGACTAAAATTGGTGTAACATGTCCCAGACCAGGGGTGGCGGTGGGCAACGATGCAGAAGGGGGCATAGGGGGGGCTATGATCAGAGTTCCAAGTGAAAACTGCGCTACGCATGATGTTCACTTGACACGCAACGTGGCGACGGCAACGTTGAACGTTGAGCGAACTGCCTCGCATACATACATATACACACATATATACACATGCATATACATGTATATGTATGTACACATAAACATATCCAGGTCCAGGTCCAGTCAGCGAGAGATCTGTTTAATTTTTATTTAATTAAGTTGCGATTTCTGTGACATGGCAGCCGACGTCTAAATGTAAACATCTACACAAAGTCTGCCTCCTTTTTTTTTTAGCTTTTTCCCCCAGCTGACAGCTGCCTGATTTGCCTGTTACATGCAAAAAAAATAAATAAAAAAGTTCAGTCAGTAAAAAACAAGAGACTTTAAAAACTCCAAAATTTGAGATATCTTGTGGCAATTTTAATTGAAATTGTCGCAAACATGTCTTGTGCATTTTCAACAGTTTTCAATAAAGCTTAGTATTTAAGCCAAATTCCGATGTCATTAAAGCCAGCTAACAATGGTATTCCAAATATGATCTCTTGGTGTATAACTTGAATGTTTTTGCTGTATTTGGCTAAAGATATTATTACTACATCTAAAAGCTGTGGTTTTGTTTTTAGCTTATATTATGAACTTATTTGTTCAGGTTAATATGATTTCGATTTCTTATAAGCCTTGAGCTAATTTTAAATATTCCTTTTGTGTATTTTCCAAATAATAAAGTATTATTTAAACCTAAAAGCATAAAAATAATTTTTCAAAAGATTTTCTTTATACTGTAAATAGTCCAAAAATTATTGTGTAGTTTTGGAAATTTTATTTGTTAAAGATAATCAAATTAGTGAATGTTATCAAATAATTTGCATAGCCGGAATCAGCGAGGCTATATAACGATCAACTTGCTTGGACAGTTAAGTGACTCGTGGCAGGATAAGAAGGAGGTGGATGATTTCGAGCAGAAGGAGGAGTGTAAAGCTTTCGTTTGTCTGACAGCTTTGTCATTGCAAGGAGTAGTATGATTGTGTCTTTGGCTTTGGCTTTGGCTTTGCCACATTTAGATCTGATATGAGCCAAAACATGTGTAGGCCTGTCGATATGGCTGCCTGAGTTGTTGCTGTTGTTGTTGTTGTTTTAGTGGCCATAAAGCCAGCACCATTTGAGATTAAGTAACTGAGCGCAACATGTTTGTTCCGAGCATCGATCGTCGATCGTCGATCGTCAGTCGTTGGCCAATAAACGAGTGCTTATCTAAACAAAAAATCTCTAAATTGATCTCGCAAAACCTTTTAGCATATTTTGCGCGATTTGGCAGGCGATCAGTGCAACAAGTTTCTTTCTCGACTTGATAATTTTTGTGTTTTTCTTCTTTCTTTTTTTGTATATGTATATAAGCATACATAAATATATTTATTTTAGTTTCTTTTTGGGCTGACAACATAGTCGCAGTGAGCTAGTCAGCTAGCAACTGAAGTCTGGCGCGAACTGCGCCCCATTAAAAACTGCCTGGCCATAGTCATAAACTTCTAAGCTATCAAATTACAGAACGATTTGTTAGATGCCGACGATGTAAAAAGGCAAAAAGGTGCGCGTTGCTGCCGCACTAATGGATTGCCATGGCAGGAAGGAACCGGGTCTCCAGTCCAGTCTTCAGTCTTTCAGTCTTCAGTTGGCAGTTTGCAGGCTTCGGGCCTGGTTCGACTTGGTTTCGCTGAACTCTAATAGCTCATAGCATGCGGCCAGCAGAGAGGACGCAGCATGTCGGCAATGCCAGCGATATCTTTGTTATAAATCTGTGAGCCAAGTTCAACATGGCTAGAATGCATGCTGTGTTTGTTGTTGTTGTTGCTGTTGCTGTTGCAGTTGTGGCAACGCTGTTTCCTGCAACTCGTAAAAAGCTCGTTTGTTGCCTTTTGGCACGCGCAGAGTGCAGCCCAAAAGGTTAAGCTGGTCAGCTTAACCCGCGTACTGCTCGCCAAAAAAAAGCTTGCATAAATAAATAAAGAAGGATGTAAAAAGAAGAAAGTTGCAACGATTTTTACAACTTTTATAACAGTTTTTCGGGTGCCCCCAGTTTCTCGTCATAAATGTCGCAGTCGAGCTGCCAATTACACTCGTTGCCCCTTCCACTTCCCCTTCCCACCTCTCTTCAGACTTGGCCAATAGCAAATGACATCATTTACATGACCCACTACACAGTAAAATAAAATGTTGGCTTGCAATTTACTTCCGTTCGAAAGATATTTTTCTTAAGTTGTCAAAAATGTTATTCAACCATTTTTATTCGTTTTGTTTAAATTTTAATTATCTTTGTATTTAAACAACCCAAAACAAAAATGAAAGGCTTACAGATGGAAAAAATCCAAATATTTAAATTATTTTTAACATCGAGTTTTGTTTTATTTTTATTGTAGGCATTGTTAAACCCATGTAGAAACGCCAAAAGTTATAAAATTGAAAGCAGCATTTTTTTTTTACTGTGCAGCTACAAATGCAACCTCCAAGTGAGCCATTAACAGTGACTTTTACAGCTGTGCGGCAGCTACGTTTAATTGTTGCCAACTGACTTTTGAGTTGCAGCCACAAACAACACAAACAACAACAGTAAACGAAAACAAATCAATAGCTTTTCGCCTGCTGCGAGAGCCGCCTCGTAAATAATCATAGTCGCTGTTTCGCTGCAGCTTTGGCTTTATGACCAGGACAAAGGCGTCCGTTTGCCGATTTGACTTTTATAGCCGCTGACTTATACAGCGCCACAGATCAGTCAATCAGACCGTGCCTTCCTTGATGAGCATTGCTCGCTGCAACTCTCTCTCTCTCTCTTTCTCTGCCTTGCAGCAGACTCAAGGGAAAATGAGCAGTCTGTTTGAGTAGGGGAAATGCAACAGAGAGTTGAGAGAGGGAGAAAGAGAGCGTGAGTTGCATTTCGAAGTTCGAAAAGTGTCAGGGGTGGGGAAAGAGACTGATTGTATGTGTGTATGAGTTAGTGAGAGTGTGGTGAGTTTGTGTGTGGTGAAGATCGCCAAGTACGAGTCATTGGTAGATCATGTTTGGATGACTATAAGTCTGATTCTAATGCAATTGGTTTCCAATTCGATTGAGTCTCCATTTGTTGCTTTGCATTGGAATTGTTAGTGTACAGATCTATTTTTATATTCTTTAAGCTATGACTTAAGTAAGAAATAGTGAACAATGAATGAGGATTACTAAACATTTAATAAATATTAATCAAACAATATTACTATGCGCTGATCATCTATGAATCATTTTCTACTTAGCTTGATTGTTTTCAAAAGATAACTCGACTTAAGCTGTAATCAGTCAAATCTGTTGTATATGAACACAGATACGTATGTGAATATGAGTATATATTATATAAAATGATGATCATATCATTGATTTAGTACGGTTAGAATTGTGTGATGTTGCGGTTGTGACCCGTAAATGTAAGTACATGGAAACGTGGACTATAATTTAGATAATAACTTTAAGCCCAATTGGACAAATTTTCAAAATCAATTGAATAAATGACGTTCGCTCAATAAAATAAATGCATTTTCCACTTCCTATCGTAGTTCAAGTGGCGCCGGCGCCACTCGAATGAAATGTGCACTCATATAATCAACTCTAATCAGACTGCAAACTGAATATGATTTGGCTGCAGTTAGATTCAAACTCTTCTTTTACTTTCGCGCCATTAAATTGGTCAAGGAATGCGGAAAATCATAAGCATAAAGTAAGTAATAACAGATTCAACATGCAAACCTGCAACTGCAACTGCAACCGAAACTGCAAATGCAACGGCAACGGCAGCGGCAACTGCATTTGGTTTCAAAGTTGTTATATGCCCTCAGCTACTTACAGACAATCAGCACGAAGTCGACTCTGTCTCTGTCCCAGTCTCAGTCGCAATAATTTCTCTGATCCCCAGCATTAGAATTTGTCTCGCTCTCTCTCTCCCACCAGCCGGTGGCTGTGGCGGCAACTGCGCACGCGCCACGCTGCCACCAGATGAGGCATGAGATGCTGGCAGTCGTTTGCCTCAATTTCTGTGTTGCTCTGTTTCTCGGTTTCTCTGTTTGTCTGTTTGTTATGTGCGCTTTGTCGCCGGCGGTTAAATTATGCTCAAAGTGTTAATCAGGAAATTGTTGCAAGCGAACTGAATCCCAGGGAAGTTGTACTCGGGACCCTTATAGTATGTGGCGTCTGCCTATACCCTGTATGCATTCTAGAAATGTTCAACTGGGTTTGACGAGGTTGTGCAGATGTTTGCCACAACCAACAGTGTTTCTAATTAAAAAATCGATAAAAATCGATTACTCTTTTGGGCACATATGAACAAATCAAAAGATCGGTGTCCAGCAGTGCTTTCAACAGCTTTTGAATTAGTCACAATAAGATCATGACTGCGAACAGGGTATCTTTGCGTTGAGTGCTTTTGAAGGAGCATAACGACAATCTAACTTCTTTAGTTGCTGCTTAAACTAGTCGTTAAAGAGAGGGCGAACTCAATTGTCTTAGAGTAAAAGTTCTGTGTATCTGTGAGGCATATTAAAGATAGACATTATAATGCTATAAATGCTAGAGCAAAAGCCCATTAGCCAATTTATCATGTGGACGACTACTGTTTAAAGCTCAAGCCACTCTAAATCCACTAAATCAGGATCAAGGCGGAAACAACAACGACAACAATTCAATTTGGCTGACAGTTTTATGGCAATAACAAAACAACAACAACCACAAACAAAACAAAAGGGTTACGAAAACAATCGATAGTGGTTATGAGAAGAAGAAGAAAGCAGAGATCATCGGTTTGGAGCGACACACTAAACTAGTTGAATTTCAATTAACAATAAAATTGAACCATAAATCGGAAACAAAGGCCACACGCAACCCGCAGCGGCGACTCTCTGTGACGATTGTTATGATCACTGTCACAATCGCTGGTGGTCCCCCAAAAGATGAAAATTAAGTCAAGATAACAGCTACAACGAAATTTTCGAAGAAATTGAATTATCAAGGAAAGTGGAAGTGGAAGTAGTAGTCGCAGTGGTAGTAATCTGACCAAGTCTGCCTTGAGTTGTGCAGCGAGAGATCGTTGGAGGCAACACCTTGCAACAGGTAAACCGCCTCACCAGGCCAAGAATCAATTCAATCGAGCGTTGCGTGTGGCCTACTTTAAACTGTCACATAAACTTGAACGCTGATTAGCACAACAAAGTCGGCTGGGTAGGATTAAGGCGTTGTCAAGCCGCATAGAGTTACTATAAATCAACCGAAAAAAGCTTCAATTCCATTGTTTACACATTGTGCGTCATCCAATTTTTGGTGGCACTAACTCATTTGATTTAAGTAGCTCGGACCTGCTGCGGTATGTTATGACAAGTCAGCGTGTGAGGTCTACGAAAAAGATTGACTATAGACTCAGCAAACGCAGAGAGAGAGGTAACAATTAAGAGTGCTGCATGAGCTGATACCCTGTAAAAAGTTGCGGATAATGTTCGTTAAACTTTTGGAAATTGCTGAGAAAAAGAGAGAAATAACTCGAAGTTGCAATAATTTTGGTCGGAAAAATCCTAGAAATAAAATTGCTTAAGCTATGTAAAAGAAAACTGGTATTTTAAACTAGAAACTTAAATGCAATAAAAATAGTCAATCATCTTAACAATTTCCAGAGTATTCATTTGGCATTCAAAAGTTTGAACCTAAATAAAAGCTACGCTTTATTCTATTCGCTTTATTTAAAAATTCTGTCTAATAATATGTAAGTAAAATATATTTGATTTCTGCTTGAGATTTCTCAAAAAATAGATGGTTACTAATCAAAATTAATTGAAAACTTAAACAGGAATATGGATAAATATTTACTTTCTATTATTATTACTTATATATTATTTATAGCTACAGGGTATAAATTGTAGGGGCTGAAGCTAGACAGTTAAAGAGCGTATGATCACATGATAAACTAGGAAGCCTTTAGAGCACCTGCAGCTAAGCAAAGTTGGAATTAATTTTTAAAAGATCAATTATGTTTGTTACAACTTAACAACAACAATCACAACAACAAGAATAGCAACAACTACAGCTACAAGTGGATGCAACGGGGATCGCTCCGACGGCAGAGCTTAGGGAAAACATAACGCTTGTTGCTGATCATAATCAAAGCGATTTAAATGATTGCATTGGTGGCACTGGAGGCTTGGTAGATGAAGGAGACATAGGCGGAGAAACAGAGCCTAATGCCAAACTTAACTACTATCCACGATCTGAACTGAACTCTTGCTCGAATACAATAATAAAATAAAAAACAAGGAGGGAAAAAAGAACTCGTGTTTGCACCTGTT
Source organism: Drosophila paracracens (assembly GCA_035044025.1). NCBI lineage: Eukaryota > Metazoa > Arthropoda > Insecta > Diptera > Drosophilidae > Drosophila > Drosophila paracracens. The sequence goes on along the minus strand of JAWNMN010000401.1, from coordinate 6,001,000 downwards.
GAAAAGTCTCATTTTATTTTATATTTTGGTTGCAGGCTCGGTGTGAAAATGCATTTGTTGCGGCGCGACCAAAACTGATGATCACGATCACGATCATGCGGTGTTCGCTTGCTGAACGCAAATAGGCGGTGTTTTAATTTAATTAAAAGTTATTAGCCAAGGCTGTGGGCATTCAACTGCAGCAGCATCAAATGCGCATCTGGTTGTGAGCATTAACGATCAGTTGACTTTTAACATTTACATATAGGTAATTGGCTATATACATATTTATAAATATACATATCTGTTTTTGTATCGAAACTATCAATCGTTTCGTTGGCTTATGATCTGATGGACATGTGTTAGATCATTGGACAACTCATTTGCCAATCGATCGATCGGTTGGCTTAATTAATATGCCAGACACGTACAGCCATCGAACATGCCGATCAACACCAGCCAACACTCAAACTCAATGGATCTCGCTCTCTGATCAGCGATCCTCGATCACTGGATCACTGATTGGTGCGTCGAACGAGCTGATTAATATGGTGTTGCGCTGTTGTCGACTATGCTGGGAAATTGTTTCAATTAATTTGGTGATTAATCCCAGTACGTGATCGGTGTAACAAAAGTCAACTTGTCAATTGTCCAACAAACTGGGTCATAAATGCAGATTAAGTACGTCTAAGTGGCGTCGCTTATAACTCATTTAGGCTAGAGCAAAATATAATTGAGAGGATGACCCAATTTTTGTTTCTTGTGTGGCGATTATATCAAATTTAATTTGGTGTTAATGCCGAGCTTGATTCCGCAACCAGTCACAAAAGGTATTGATTTTGATTGCTGCGGTCGTACGGTTCATTTGGTCATGTTAGTTGGTTAGTTGGTTACCTGGTGGCCTCCGGTGGCAAGAATGCCAGTCTCCGATAGTTTTGGACTTGGCCATAAACGGCATTGAGGAAATTATAAAGGCATAAAGCTAAGCATAAAGGCGATCGAAAAGAAGTTGCATGCCGCTTGCTGTTGTTGTTATAATTCGTGTTGTTGTTGGTCTCGTTGTTGCTGTTGTTGCCCAGGATCGGACTCAGGTGCAGAGACGTTGTCATGCATATGCATTTGATTTATTAACCTTTCATAGCCATTCGTGTCGACAACAACAACAACAGTAAAACACAAAATTAATGCGCATTGAAACGCCAAACATGCAAAGCTCCGACTACAGCGAGAGCGGGAATAGTGGTGCGGGGGAAGGCTAGAGGGATGGGGAGGGGAAGGGAGTGAGGCTGGCAGGCAGTTAGATCCGTAGACCCACAGATCGGATCCACAGAGTCCACGATCCTTTCATGTGCTTCGACATGTGTTTGATGCCAAAAACAGCGACGTGCTCCGAAAAATCTGGGGCTGCCTAGTGGCGGCGGCGGTTCGTTCTAAGACAACTCAGTGTACACTGTAAAAAATATTGGCATATATTTTACAAATAGCATTTAAGAGGTTATTTGTAACTGTAGAGAACTTTAATAAAATAAATGGAAAAATACGTTGAAAGCATAATAGAATGATAATTTAGCAACTTTAACTCTTTGTTAGAATTGCAAGTGAATGGAATTTAACTTGCGTCTTGAATAGTTTTCTCAGTCTAAATTTGAGAAATAGAATGTGATTCTAGAACATGAGTTAAAAGGTTATCATATTAATATTTCCATAATTTATCATCATCATCATAATGAGTAGCATTTATTTGTTTATACATAAGCTGTAGAATTGATGTTTATATCTATAAAGCCTTCAGCTATCGATTTTAAGGTAAAGTCCACTATTTGTTACTGTGTATGTCTGTGTGTAAGCACGCATGAGTTGGCCCCTTGGAGTCAACAGCTGCCAGTTGGGTACAGTTATGTCAGCGACGTTTTTGGAAGGCTTACCCAAATGCCAGACAAACTGGCACGCAGGCAACGCCGTCTGACAGCAAATACGGTAGCCTTTTGTGGCTGGGATCGCGTATGGAACGCTAAACGCGAAACGCGATTCGCAAAATCGGTTTCGACCGGCAGACAACAATAAATTTGCGTGCCAACACTTTTTTACAGACATCACCTGGCAAGGGTAACACGATTTTCACAATCAGTTTGATAGTTCATGAATTAAGCGCGTAGGCTGGGAATATATTGGGAAAGTCCTCAAAGTCCTCGAAATATGTGTCAACTAAAGAAACTCTCCAAACATAAAATGGTAATAAAATAAATATTTATTTTGTTGGTGTAGGCAGTAAATTAACTTTTGGAAGTGCAGATCAATCATTTTGCAGATGTATATTCATTTTTATATATAACTATATTTAAATTAGTTAACTACTAAGATGACAAGATCATAGATCAATGATATTTAAGAGTACTTCAAATTCATATATAGACTGTATACCATCTACTTTCCCTGCGTGCCGTGACCGATATTTTATTTTCATTATGTTACTTTCATATATGGATTGAATACGTATGTTTATAAATATATCTTTTGCTTTAGTGCTGAGTTAAATGTACAACCATCTAATAAAACATATATTATATTTAAGAAATGTCTGCTGCTGATTTCATATATTTCACACAATATAAATACGCTTAGACTTAAGGCTTATAAATATCCAAGATTAAGGTCAGGTTAAGGGCATCCGTAGTTTGTTATAATTCACCAACGCTATTTAGCTTGTGCAACTGCTTTTGGCATTGTGTAACCTGCCCGACATTCTAAGTACTCCGTATGTACTTCTTTGTATGCATGTGTGTAATTACGTATACATATGTATGTATGCCCAAGTTACATGGCCGGTGTGTGTGGGAATTCAGCTGAGTTTGATCGCCAGTAGTCAGCAGATATTGTAGTGGTTTGGTAGTGGTGCCAGCGTTTCTTGGGCCAGGTGCAGTTATGATTTATGCGTCTCGTCGTTGTTGTTGTTTTCCTTCCCCACCCAGCTCATGACGCCCCACTTCTCCCCGCCACGCCACGCCTTCTACTCTCTCAGGGGTTGAGTCGTGGGGCGCCGCCTTAACGTTTCCAACGGCGTAAATTATATTGGGCTTAGCATAAATCGTCAATTACAGCACATGATTATTATTAGGCATTATGGTCCAGGCCGGCTAAAGGACGGGCCTGAGCCAAAGCCAGAGCCAGAGCCTGTTCCCGGCTGGGCCACGCCCGCGCCAAGCCCAATCCGGCCAGGGGTCTGCTAAAATGCGCTCTTAAGCGCCAGTTTTATGGCAAAACAGGCATTCAGCAGCAGCATCCTCACAGGCGGCTTTAAATTATGGCCTAGTAAGGTACAAAAACCATTGCCAAGCAGAGTCAACAGAGCCGACAGTAGTTGGCTCATCTGAGATCGTGTTGCTCAGATATCGGCCGTATCTAATATAATTAATATACACAGTAATAAATATTTGATTAAAATTGAATCCAAATTCCTGTTAACATAATATAACTATAATAAATATTATTATAAACAAATTGCAATTTAAATCAGTCAGTTTGCTATTGGCTTTGTGACTTACTTTAAAGTCAGGAAAGATTTTGAGGCTTTGTGCCATTTTTTTTCTCTAACTCTAATAATAAATAACAGTAATAATATATTTTAAAATATATGCCAAAAAATGTATATTCAATTTTTTTTATTTTTATAATAATCATCTAATTTTATTAAAATATACATAAAGGTACGCAACAAAATATTTAGGTATAAAAACATAAACATATTAAAACATATATTCCTTGATATATTTTTGTATACTATTCTTATAACATAAGTTCTTTGTCACAGTTTTGTACACCAATCCTGATGAAAACCCTAATTTTTTACTGTGCACTTTTCAGGTGTTGTCGCCGAAAATTGTTGACATTTCTTTTCGGCTACGAAAACAAGATATCGAGAAAAGTCTAAGCTGATTTACTATTTATTGTATAGATGAAAAATAAAAACTCGCCGGTGCATAAATACAGAGACAGGCGCACATATTCATATATGCTACAGCAACAAAACACAATATAAATCAATCAAAAGCGTACAAGTTCATTGACAGCTCGCACAGCTTGCCAGCCTCAAGCTTCGCCAGAAACAGCAACAACAACAATATATATAACAACAACAGCCAACATGATCCATGATCCTCTTGGCAACGGCTCTCTGGCCGTTTGCTGCCTGTCAAATAGCCGGACCATATTGTAAGTTATGATTAGCTCAACGCGCTCAAGATTTAAGACCGGAAACGTTGTCGAGAGTCGAGAGCAGCTCTGGCATCTATCTATGTACATATGTACATACATTCATACATAGATTCAAGATACTTCAAGATATTCGGACTCTCTTGCGCCGGGACCAATAATTCAAATTCAAATCTCAATAGTTTTGAGTGATTTGAAATGTGATTTGCGCTTTGTTTTGACTGCAGGCAGCATTGCATTTTTATTGGCTGTTCAAGCCCGCATCATCTGAAATCGAAACTGAAAAATAAACCAACAACTGCATCGAACGAGAGGGGATGAGGGGGAGATGGCTGAAGCACCCACTCGATGACGCCAAATTGCAGTGCATAGATTTGCATATATTATGGCAAGTTATTGACATTGTCTGCAGCTTTAGACTTTTGCAACTAAAATGTATTTCTTAAACTCTTCAGCAATCAGTTTAAGTAAGTAGTTTCAAGTTGATTCCTGGCTCCTTTTTTTTTGGCCATTCCAAATATTATTTAATATTTTTCTTTTTAAAAAAAGCATACTGAAATTAAACTGTCAACTGAGGATAGTGTGAGAATCTGAAAACTTCTAGAAGACATCCGACTTTAGTTTCTCAAAATGAAATAAATATTACATGAATGCGTTAAGCCTCTCAGGATCTTGTAAGTGAAATTCTCATGCATTCGGTTTCAAGTGCAGCAATTGGCAAACGTGGCATATTTTGCATATAATTGGCTATAAAACTTCATGTTAATGTGCAATTAATCATATTAGCAATTAACTTTATGCTGTTTGGCTGCTCTGCACGAGATCGTCGCCGATCTTCGACGATCATCGACGAACTGCTGCGGTCCATCGTTGGATCGTGTCCCAAACTCGCTTAGAAGCCGACAATGTCAGTGCAATTCGAAGATGCCAGTTTCTGTTTTCTTTTTGGTATACCCTGGAATCAATCAAAATGCACAAATTGGGTATAATGCAATTGCCTAGAAGGTACTAAATCTATGCTCAATCTAGATGACGAGATAAGTCGAATTAGTCTTGTCCTGATTTTGAATTACAGAATGCATCATTTTATTGATATTAAACTATTTTTGCAACTTTAATAATTAAAGATATTCTTTTCTGACGAGAGTTATTAATATTTGTTAAGAAGAACTTATTAGGGTATTTTCTAGTCGAATACTCGTGAATAGAGCAATTTTGCCTTCCGTACATATATTTTTTTTTGTTGCTGTTGGTCCCGTTTCCAATTGCAGCTCCCGCTCCCAGGCTGCGCTGAGCCAATTTTCAAAATTTATATCTATGTAAGAAAAGGCCAACAACATTTCTGGCCTGTGTGCTGGCCAAATTGAAAAGCATACGGAAGCTAGTGAGGCTATGCAACCGCAACTTAGCCCCACACCCCCCAGCGCATATGAGTAGCCAGTTAAGTGCATAAAATTTAAGTATTATGACCGTACATTGGTGGGGTGCTGGTCGCTTTACGAGGCCGTAAACTGGCGCAGAACAAACGCATATTGAAATAACGAAACATAAACAACAACAGCAATAACTAAACAAAAAACAAGCAACAGTTTGTCGAAGAAGAGAGACAAGAAGTAAAACGTCAGTAAGTGTAACCGGCAGGCACCAACTAGTTAGCCATCAATTAATCAGCCATGCGTAACGCCATTTGCCACAAAGCGGGGCCTCCACACAATTGACAGCCAATAATCGTTAATTGTTTTCGACCATTATTTAGTTTTTGGTATTCTCATTGTTCTTTGCAACCCTTTGACAATTGCCTTCTTTGTATTGTTTTTTTTTTTTTTGGATCGCAGCGTGTGTGCTTTGATGCTCTCAAGTATCTTTCCATTAGACGGCTTTCTTCTGCCCGATTGTCCCGGCTACTGGACATTCGGCTGTATCTTTGTATCTGTACAGTAAGCTAAGTAGCCCATAATTAATAACTGTTAACTCACTTAGTGCCCTATTGTGGCGACTAATGAATCCCATTTCCATACAACTTCAGGGCTAATATGCGGAATGCGGCGTGAAGCCAACGACAAAACTTCAAAACTTGTTAGCCAATTGATTAATGTGCCAAAGACTATCTATCTGTCGCATATATATTTGAGGGCCTTCCATCTATTTGTGTCTAACAAATGAGATTTATTACAATGTGTAAATTGCTGAAATTTAAGTTAAATATGTTTTACTTATGCTGATGTTCGTTTCATTATAATTTAATTTTGATATTTAATTATGTAATTATAAATCAAGGATTATTAAAAGCTGTTATTTCTATTTTTCATACTTTATTTCCTAAAAGTTTATTATATAAACATATAATTATTAAATAGCAACTTAATAATACTTTTATCAACTTAATGTATAATAATCTTTTTTTTTAAAGTTAAAAATCATAAAAATACTGTGTTTAAGAGATGTTCTTTAACAATAACATTTTGACGTAGTTTTAAACTTAAAAAATGCATAGAAAAGTTCGCGAGTAATGTTCATTATTTGAATTAAGTAAACTGAAGTGATAATTCAAACTCTCTTCTTTCGTTTGTTCCATATTTGCAAGCATAAAGAAAAGTTTCCCCCACTTCTAAATAAAAGAAAGCTTTTCAAAATTGACTGCACATTTCCACAAATACCTTTCTTCAATTCCGCGATTTGAATTTAGTTTGGCGCACAAAACTATGCCACACATTCAGCCGTGAAATGTCCGGCGTCCGCTGAGCGAATTCATTTCGATTCACTTTTGACTCAATTTCCGAATACACACATATGTTTGCATTTAGAAAATCACTCAATTACATTTCACTTTCCAAGGGAAGGCCGAACAGCAAATGTAGAAGGCACGCAGCATCAAAAACACATGTGTGTGCCACACTCCCCCTACCCTTCGCCAGCCCCATCATAGTGGGATTATACAATGTGTGCTGAGTGTTGTGTGTGTAGTATAGTATTAGCAGTTGTTGTATGTTGTTTATGAAGAGACTGTTTCCAGCAAATGCTCAAATGAGAGGGGACGCACAGCGAGCCACTCGTCCAAATTCGTTTCATTCTGGCCCTCATTCAATTGAAGAGATTTATTTGTCGAGCGCTGAGAGCATAATTCAGTTGCGATCCAACAACAGGCGTTACAGTTACGTACCGAATACGAACTAAAATGAAACAACTACCGTTAGCTGAATGTGCAACAATTAATAATACTAAGTACTATTCGTAATACTTGAATATATTTATATTGTATTCCGCGTGTGTGTGCTTGAGTGTGCGTGTGTGTGAGTGAGTTGTGGCACTTTCAAGTGTGCCTGCAGTTATTTATTCTATGTATGCCATGGAAATATTTCTGGAATTTTAAGTGGCACGCTAAAAGCGCTGAATAAATATCATAAATATATAGGTATTAACCAAAGGAAAATAATTTGTGTTGCACAAGAGGATTTACATTAAAGCAAGGCGTGGATAAATGTTGGATACGATTTGGCAAGATCATCTCTAAAAGAAAAATCAATTCTAAGGTATGTTGCTTAATATATAAAAAATTTAGTATATATATTTAAAATAGTTTTCGTTACGCGTAGTTTTCGCTCTACGATTTGCCTTGCGTAATTGCGCAAATGATTTGTTTAGACCACTTTTTGATTGACCAGCGCACAGCAATTTGACTTTTTTAACCCGCTTTTTGTTTTGTTGCGTTGTGGGGTAAACAAATGCCTAGTCGCAACTATTGTGCCCCGTCCCCAATTTGTGTTGTGTCCGCAGTCAATCGTTCAATTATCAAAACCGTTTTTATTTATTTATTTTTTTTTTTTTATACTCTTGTTTTATATTTGTTTTTATGCCCCCCAATCCCAATTGTGGGGGCACATGCCACAAATTTTATGCTTTATGACCAAATTGAAAGCACTGTTTCGAACACACAACAAATAAAAATATACATTATATGCTCGTACAATAACTAGCTGTCCAGTAGTTGGCTTTTTTCCCATGAAAATTATTATGTTCGGCTTCATTTAGTTTTAGTGTGTTTACATACATATACATATATATATATATGTATGTGTACATGCTCTCGCTGTGCGTTTATCAACACGTACATATATCGGCCGAGGCGTCGGCATTATGGCAGAGATATGAACATGGAATATTTTCTAGCCGCATAAACAAACATTTGAAAATGATGTCTGTAATTTCTGCTTTTAGCTTCTGTTTTGTTGGCTTTGGCAACCGCTGAATTGTTCCCATTTCCGAGGAGATCGCCACAGATGCGGTCCGGTGTGGTCAGCTATTTGTTGAACTGCATTGCACTGTTTCGACAGGCTCACACCTGAATTAGTTCATAATATTCGTTTTTCTCACGTAATTACGTACGCAAAAGTATTTATTTCTCACATGCAACGATTCATTGCAAATTGCACATTCGTGTTGTTTCCACTGAATGCGAAAAGTAAGCGAGCAATTTGAAATTGATTTGAACTTGATCAACCAGTGGTAAAAATTCCACTTAATTGCTGGCCGATGATTTTTTCGTGTTTGTTTATTTTGCCAAAAATTGCAAATAATGTGTATTTTTAGACCAGCGCAGGAAATATATTACCTATAAGTCGAGCATGATGCGAAGGTCAAAGATTTTCCGCTTTTTCTTTTTGGGACTGACGTGAACGGGAATTTGGTGGCAACCAACCCTTCCATACGATATTTCCAGACCGTTTCCAATGGGGAACAGACGCCGCTTTAACACATGCAACACATGTGGCACGAACGACAAACAGAAATCGAGGCAAGTCTGAAGGCATAGGCTATATTGTAGGTAAGGGCCCAGACCCGCCTTTCTCGATGTTGATGTTGATGTTGATGATGATGATGATGATGTGCCCACATGTCAGACAGGGCGAGGCGATGTGATGCGATGCGCTGCTGCCACAGCGAGTCCCTCTCGGTTCGAATGACAACAATAGCGCAACAAATACGACTCGAGACAATATTTCCCCTTGTGCCTCGAACGGGTACTCCGGGAACGACCACCGAGATCTGTTTTAAAAGGGGGGTAAACGGTAAACGGTGAACGGCTGGTGGCCAGCGTCACGGGGAAGAAAACATTAAACAATATTTTATACCCTGCAAATTAAGAAAGTCAGTTTTGTGACTGCTAAGTAAGTTCCCTTATTTTTCTTATAATCAACAGTATTTTTTTACTCTGTGGTAAATGTGTGAGTTACGTAAGATTTTGATACTTGATTAATAATAATTATTTTGTAGATAAGACAAACTCAGCTCATGGCCTAAGAATTTGGTTAGCTTCCCTTGAGCTCTACTTCACTTTTACTATTATTTCAACTTAATAAATTTCAGATATCCTCATATCCTGATTTACCGTATTCCAGATATAATCTCACATATGAATGCATAAACCTTATATTCTTGTAGTCTATTAAAAAAATTTGCATTAGCATTGAATTGGCTTGGTTTAACTATGCTGATTTTGATCTTCAAAACTAGGTCGCTGTAGGATATCTCAAAGTCGCATTTATTTGGTTTTTAGTGTTTGTTTTTAATTTCTTTTAATTTTTGTTGCCTCTGGTGGCACAGATGTGGGCTGGAAAGATCGCAGATGAGCACATTGAGAGCGACTGTGTCTGTTTTAATTAAGCGGAGAGCGATAGCGGGAGTGAGAATGGCATACATACAAGCGCAAGAGAGACCGAGTGAAAGAGAGAGTACGAGAGAGAGTGAGAGAGAGAGAGAGTGCATCGACACGCATATGTGAAAAATTAAGGCTGTCTGCCGCAAACCGTTTTGAAAAGCGAAAAGGCGCAAAAGATGCGGGAAGCAAAGGCAACGTACGACAAACAAGCTGCAACAGCAACAGCAACAAACACTGAATTTAACGGCAAAATATAAAATGGAATAGCAAGAGTGGAAGCGCAGGGTCGCAGGCCCACTAAATTGAGTCGTTTGAGGCGCAGTCGCAGTCGCAGTCGCCGTTCCGACAGTGAGTAGGACGCTCAGTTTTTCAGTTGTGCACACACACACATGTGTGTGTAAGTTTTTATATTCCACTTCTGTTTTTTTGGTGAGCGTAGGAGCAGCATCTGTGTGCCTGGCCTCTGTTAGGCGATCGCGACGTGCTTGCTACAAAGTCGTCTCTGTTGAATTTAGAACAGTTTTCGAGCAGCGCTGCGGAAATTCACATCGCGAAACTTGCGCGCGAAATAAACGCGATCGCAGAATAAGGCAAACAAAAAATATAAAAAAAAATCGCACCCTCTCAACGCCATACTATAAACGATTGCTACTGTTCTCTACGACTCTGTATGTGCAACTGTGTGTTTCTGTATCTGTATTTGTGTGTTTTGTGCAAAAAATAGACTATTATCGAAGAGTAGCTGCCACACAAATGAACTACATGCAGCTGTAGCTGTGGCTGTAGCTGTACCAAGTACTTGTAGGTAAACAACGTCCCTCATTTTCTGCTCTATATAGTACATGAATGTACATACATATCTACTATATATACATATGTGATATGTTTAGCTACTCGTTTAGTTGACGAACATAGAAGGGCAAAAGTGGAATGAAAAAACTGTTTTGCATTTGCTGCGGGCCTTCAAAGCCCCAAAAAATACCCAAATGTTACAAACAGTTCCATTTTAATGGACCTCATAAAAGTGGCTGCATTTCAGATATATATTTTGATGTTATATACATATTCGTATACGTTTTTTACTTTAATGTAGTCGCCGTTAGTCGTAATTCTATTTTAAAAACAAAAAGATGTCTGAGGTTTTTTTATGTGATTTCATATAGATATTTTTTAACTACGCAGATCTGAGATTTTAATGGCTTTCAATTTGTGTGGCACGCGCTTCAAAAACTCGGGCGGAAGTGTTCGCGACATTTTAATTAAGACTCGCCAAAATGTAAATGGCTTTTAATCAAAGTCACAGCCAGCACAAATCTCAGTAGTTAAGTCTGAAATTAATTGAGTAAAGTAAATAACCCGAAAATTAAAGAAAAACTGCACGAAAAGATATTAAAGAATATTCGCAAATAACGCAAATTCGCAGGCACAAAATGGCTAAAATGTTTATAAACAAACAAAGAAGAAGCGATTTCTACGAATTTGATGTGTGAAAAACAACTTGTTTATTGAAAACAAAACAAAAACAAAATTTAATAATATTATTGAACTCAATATATTGGCATTTTCCGGCACAGAGGAAGCGGATGTACGCCTTACAAATTTATTTTTTGCTAAATGAAGCGCTGTTTTATGGGATCTTCTCCCACTTTTCTTCGCATGACCCTTTGGTTTGTAGATGCAGATTAAAAGATACATTCGCTTTCCGCACTTGTTCTGCGGTTGCTTGAGGGGCGCCCCCCTTTTTACAAGATGTACATGTCGCGATCGTCAGATTGCTTTCGAGTTGAAACATAAAAATATAAACGGAAACAAGCATAAATCTAATCAACTGCATTTCTATATTTCAGGTGTTGTTGCAGCTGCCGCATGATCTATGAGATGCAACACGCCCACCATCGCGACGAACATGCCTGCCATAAATCCATCAGCGCACTGAATAAATCACAACTTGTGACGATAATTAAGAATCCATGAGTACATATATAACCACATACACACATATACATTCAATTTTTGGAAGTGTATTTCCGTTACTTGCAAGGTGATCATCAGCATCCGATTCCGATCACTTCAAAGTGGCCGCGTTCAACCAACACACACACACATGTTGCTAGCGATCAAAGTTGAGCCAAGCGGCAACTGTTGTTATTTCCATCCATAAATTAGAAAAAAAAAACCAGAAAAAACACTAGAAGATCACTGATCTGCCCAAGAGCGCCACAACCGAAGAGAGAGAGCGAAAGTGAGCATGATTGTGTGAGGGTGGATAGAGAGCAAACGCTTGAACTAAAGTGGATTTCCGGTGAATAAAAAAAAACATATCAACAACATATGCGGCACACGACGAAGTTGCTGCTACCCCCAATTGGCATTCGAGAGGAGACACTGCAGCGAGAAAGCAGCAGGCCGAGCGCCACTTCAGGATCACAGCTTCTGTTAAAAAATAAATAAAAATAAAAAATTAAATAATAAATAAAAAAAGAAAACACAAAGCGGCACAGCAAACTGGATCCATTATTTAAAAGCATAAAAAAATAAACTGGACTATATATAAAATGCTTCAAATCGTGTTAATATTGAATATTACATATAACACATTAAAACTGCAACAGGAGATAATTTTTAATAAAGTATAAAGAAATTACACGCTCTTTAAAAAATAAATATAATTCTCTGATAAATAAAAATAAATAAATAAATGCCATAAAATGTCGTCCAGCTGCTTGAGAAGATTAAGCCACAGCCTGCTGCTTCTTCTGCTGCTCCTATGTGCCTCAGTTGCAACAGCGCGACGTTCAGCAGCAGCGAGTAGTTCACAGGAGCTGAACAAGGACTATGACAGTCTGCCCAGCAACAACAACAACAACAACAGCAACACGAATGTAACACAAGCACAAAACAATATCAATGATGATGATGCATTCGATGCTGATGCGGATGACGATGACAAGGCAAGTTTTCCTGGCAGCGCTGGACGCAACGGCGACGATGTCAAGCAACAGTTTGCGCCCCGCTTTAAGAACCTCAAGCGGATGAGCATCCTTTACACGCGACCCTCGGGCTCCACGCTATCCTTAAGCTGCCCGGCTGTGGGCAATCCAGAGCCAAACATCACATGGTATCGCAATGGGACAAGCGATTGGACACGTAGATATGGCAGCTATAAGAAGATCAGGTTTTATTTAACCATGGAGGATCTGGTGCCGGAGGATTCAAATCAGTATACGTGCCAGGTGTGCAATCCCCTGAGCTGCATCAGTCACGTGATGAATGTGATGGTCAGTGATCGGGTGAATCACAAGCCCATCCCGCTAACCAGGCCAGCTAACTTAACGCTGCTGATCAACGACAGCGGTCAAATGGACTGCAAATATTTGTCGGACTTGACCAGCAAGAAGGCCTGGATGTTTATGCCTTGCAAGAGTGTCAACGATTGCTCCAAGAACCTCACCATTCTCGCCGTGGATGTGGATCGTCTTGAGTTCGAGAACGTCACACAGGAACAGGAAGGCTGGTACACGTGCATCGAGAGCAATAGCTTGGGTCAGTCCACGAGTCGAGCATATTTAAGGGTGGTGCGCAGCTTCCAACTGCTCGAGGCAAATCTGACCAGTGGGGTAAGGGATAATGCGATGACGGTCATTGTGATAACGGTGATTGCCTTACTCATCATGTTCTGCATTTTTTTGGTATACGCGGTGCGCAAGATGAAGCAAGAGAAGTTGCTCAAGCAACGCATTGAGACAGTGCATCAATGGACAAAGAAGGTTATCATTTATAAGCCGTCGAGCGGCGGGGACTCGGGTGGTTCCATGGACACTATGATTATGCCAGTGGTGCGCATCGAGAAGCAACGCACAACTGTGCTACAGAGTGGCAACGAACCGGCACCGTTCAACGAATACGAATTTCCCCTGGACTCAAACTGGGAATTGACACGCAGTCAACTTATACTCGGCGCCACACTTGGCGAGGGAGCCTTCGGGCGAGTCGTCAAGGCGGAGGTTAACAATGCGATTGTCGCCGTCAAGATGGTCAAGGAGGGGCACACGGATGATGATATTGCCAGTTTGGTGCGCGAGATGGAGGTGATGAAGATCATTGGACGTCACATAAATATCATTAATCTGCTGGGCTGCTGCAGTCAGAGTGGACCACTCTATGTCATTGTGGAATACGCACCGCATGGTAATCTCAAGGATTTCCTCTACAAGAACCGACCGCTGAGCAAGGAGCAATTGGACAACTGTTCACAGTCCACTCCGGCGGAACCGCAGCATATCATCACCGAGAAGGACCTGATCAAGTTCGCCCATCAGATAGCACGTGGCATGGATTATCTTGCCTCACGGCGTTGCATTCACCGCGATCTCGCCGCCCGCAACGTGCTCGTCAGCGATGATTATGTGCTGAAGATTGCCGACTTTGGGTTGGCTCGGGATATACAGAGCACCGATTATTATCGCAAAAATACGAACGGACGCTTGCCAATCAAGTGGATGGCGCCCGAATCACTGCAAGAGAAATTCTACGATTCACAGAGCGATGTCTGGTCGTATGGCATTCTACTGTGGGAGACCATGACGTTTGGAGCGCAACCGTATCCGGCAATTATGTCGGCGGAGGAGCTTTATAGCTATCTAATGTCCGGGCAGCGTATGGAGAAACCGGCCAAATGTTCGATGAATATATACATTCTGATGCGACAGTGTTGGCATTTTGATGCCAGTGCAAGGCCGCCCTTCACGGAAATCGTGGAGTATATGGATAAGTTGCTGCAGGCCAAGGAGGATTATCTGGATGTAGATGTTGCCAATTTGGAGACGCCGCCATCGACCAGTGACGAGGAGGAGGAGGACGAGGATGCTTCGGATCTGGAGCATTCGCGATATCATTACTAAATTATCGATAACGAGAACGAGATTGCGATAAACTACTATATACTGTATATATAATTAGCTTGCGGGCTAACTAACGATAAGTCTGTACATCGCTTGAAATTTTACTGCACCAAAGGCGTAAACCAAAAAATTTTACTTCTAAGGCAGCTCTAATATATTATCATTATTATATTTCGTTTAATTATATGTTATGTTAATCGTATAAGTTTCTATATATAATAATGTAAAGTATTTATATACAAATATTCATAATCCGACACCAAATGATTTGAGCTGGGGAAAAAATGTAATAATAATGAATGAATTTAGACTCATTTTCAAGGAGCTTGAATAATTTAGTTTACTAAAATGAAAATATAAATATAAAACCAAAATTAATTTTGTATAGCATTTATTTCGATATAAAAATTAATTTTGACATATTTGCATTAGAAAGAAAATTTCCCAAAACAAATGTTCGAATTTGACTAGAATATCCGATAAATATTTATGTATGAACATTTACAATGTTACACGTATTACGTATTTAAAATATGAGAAGTATACATAAATCGACAAAGTAGCATGAAAACGAATTAAATTCAAGCTGCAGTTTATATACATATAAATATAAGTTATTTGATAGATCGGTTGTATTTGCATATGTTGTATTTGTATTTTCAATTTGTACTGATTTACGTAGTATTCATAAACTAGTTAAGTTCAAAATCGAAAGCATATGTTTCTTATAAGATACATATATAAATATATATATATATACATATATATTTAGCTTGCATGCTAGTGCCTTCTAAAAACAATAAATGTTGTACTCATAGCCTACAAAAATGAATACCTTCCTTACCTGAATAAGACCGTAAGCGAGACCAAGACCAAAATACCGACAAGATCATGACGTCTCAATTTCGAAAATCTGTGAAAAAATAATAATATCAGCAACAAAAACAACAACAACAACAAGAGCCGTCGTCAATTTGGGGCGCACGAGGCACGCGCGTCACTAAACGAAAAATGATGAATGGAACGGCTCGCGGTCGAATTCGCGCTGAGGATCGGTGAGTCGGGTACAGCTGTGGTTGTGGTTGTGCTAGTGGTGTAATAGTGGGAGGAGGGGGTGGTGCTGCACAGTTGAACTTTGGGTCTTTAGCGGCGGTGTCCGCGTTGGCGGCTCGTTTGTTGACGCGCCAAATGCCACAAGCATCGACGTCGGCGCTGGCGATGCAATTAGACGATAATGCAACCCAAGCTAAAATTATATATGTACTACTTCTCTATATATACATTTATATATATATATATATAAAATGCAATAAGTTTTTCGTGTATTTTAGGTGCATTTGCAATGAGTTTGGCTTAGTCCCAGTGGCTGCGGGCCTTTTGTTGGCCGAGTTGCTTGAGTCTGGTGGCAGCATTGTTGGGTTGGTCCGTCAGCGATTGCAACACATTTGAGATATGATTTCTGTGGCAATATTAATTAAAATCAGCACAAGCTGCCATACATTATGGAGAATTATTATTTTTAAAATAAAATAAAATTTCAGCATAATTTTCAACGATTGCAACTTTATTTTATTGTACAAAAATGATCCACATTTTGAATTAGAAAAGTGAAGCTGGTAACATTTTTAAGCGGATGTAAGATCAATTTTGTTTGACATTAGATCGAAAAGCAGCTAAGTGATGATTTATCTAAACAAATAATGAGTTAATGATTTTATGTCTAACTTAAACTTATGCATGATATGACTCTGTGGACTACTTTGTATATTCTCTATATAACATTTTAAAGTAGTACACATAAATTGCTTCCATCAATAATGCAATTTTATTTAATTTTTAATCTCAATTTAATAATTTTGGATTTTTTAATATTATTATTGGGATACTACTAGATCTATTGTGCCCCATTTTGGATTTTACAATGAACAAAAAATATTAGCCACCAGCTTGCGCGGTTTCTAATTGTGTTTGTTGCCTTGCCTTGTCTTATTTGGAGATCCAAACGATTGGCCGACAAATTTTGGTGGTTTTTTCCAAAAAGTCATTAATTATGCAGCATTAGACAATCTTTAATCGGTGATCGCCGACGCAGTAAATGCGTTGTGGATTTTCTTTCGTTTCGATTATTAATCTCAATATCTATTGTGTCTGGTGGCACACGCTAAACTCAATTTTCGATCATTTATCAAGATGCATTTTTTTTGGGTCTTCAAAAAAAATACATATTCAATAAAAAAAATACGAAGTGTGGCATTAAAATTGTTTTGTCTGTAGTTTTAATTAGGGCTTGGTCCGCAGCAGCCGCTGCAGCTGTGTGGGCGTGACAGCGATGCGCCCCTAATGATCGGAAGTTTGACACGTGGCTGAAACGCTGAACGTGGGCAGCACCGCCGACCGCTGACCACAGCAAATAGCGTGGGTGGACCCCGCCCTGCTCGCGGCAATTATTGCGTGAATATGTTAATTGAAAAATTTGTTAATTGAGCCATGAAAAAAATAAAAACACATTTCAAACATTTCACCAGACAATCAAAAACAGACACAACGGGTTTGCATAGATCTACTACCACCTCAGGAAGTTTGGTCATAATACGATCGGGCCAAATATGCGGGCACTTACCTGCACAAATTCGTTACGATCGGCTATCGATCGGTCAGTTTGCATTATCTACACTCTGTTACTGTTACTGCTGTCTCGAGTGATCAATTAATTTTTCGGCCAGAGTTGGCTATTAATTTGCATGCACTTTTTTGTGTGTTTGTTGTTGTTTGTTTGTTGATCGCTGCCGCGATCGCAGCAACTGCCACAGGTTGCCAGATTGAACGTCCAGTCGAGTCTTTGCCGTCTTTGCTGCCTTGGCTGTCTACTTGGCTGCTGTACCATTTGTGAAACTATTTTAAAAGTCTACAAATTGCCTGTCCAATCCACCGATCGTTGGATCGTTGCACTGCCTGCCTGCCTGGCTGCCAGTCAGTCAGTCCGTCAGTCAACTGCCATGCAAAATCGATTGCACAGCTTCGATTTGACCTCGTCTTTGCAGTCTTATGGACTTCTCTTTTTTTTTGGAAAGTCGCTCAGTGTCTGCACAGACGCTCGTTTTGTGTACTCATTTATTTCGAGGCAAATATAATTGTTGGATCTTTCAGTATTTCATACATCAATAGTAAGACAATGAATAGCACCTGACATCCCAGGCAGGTGGAGAGAAATATTAAAACATTACAGTCGAAATTTTCACAACTACGTTGTAATCTGTTTCCAATGTTATAATATCTAAAATCTTATAGAAAAGCTAAGCTTTTATGGTGCCGAAGTGGACCTGTCAGACGTATAACTATTAAATTGTTTATCAGTAGCTGAATAATTCAAATTTGATTGCTTCAGCTTTGAACTATGGAACATATTCTATATTCTATAGATTCTATCGGTTTTTAGGGCTTATCTGGACTTTCTGAAAATGTACTTGAAATGATATTTTTCTACATTAATTCTTGTGTAGAATAATCAAAATTGATCCATAAATAATTAATTCAGCTCGTAAAGGTGAAGAACTTATTGCTTTTCAAGTATTGCTGAATAAATTTGGTTGATTCTCACAGACTAACAACTTATTCCCTAAATGAGCAAAATTTTAATATCGGATTTGTTGACTTCATTATTATCAATTCAATGTGGCTTTTTTTATGGTACACTTATACACAATATTTTTTAAGCAATTACAAACTTATGTAGAACAACTTGATACACAAATAATAATCATTTACACACTTGATGGAATCGGAAATGTTTCGCACATTTGCACAACGTCAGCAAGCCCCATTTTACCCGTCTTAAATGTTTACGGGGTATTCCAAGAAATAAACATACTGTTTGCTTTGTTAAGCTTTGTATATATTAGCTTTGGAAATGATTCAGTTTACCTATTAAGCTGGCACCTGTCCGAGCATAGCTGCAGCCCCAATACAAACCACAACCAGATTTGAATGTTAATGTGAATTTGCTCCACCGGAAGTGTTGATTCATTGGTTTGCTGCATCATTTCACTAAGAAGATTTGCCTTGGTAATTAGTTTGTCGGAACTAAAAATTTATCTTAGATGCCAGCTCAATGGGACGTATGAGTAATTGTTGGTCTTTGGTTCGAACACTTAACTTGTTACTCTCCAATGCAAATTTCACGTTAACAACAAAGTATTGCGGTTGCTATTAGTTATTTGTTGCCGATGCTGTTGTTGTGGTTGTTGTTGTTATTCATTCATAAAAACAAAACAATTTCATAATCGAAACCGCAGTCAGCAAACCGGTATTTTATTTCATTATTGAATGATCGAAAAATAAGTTTTTAACGATTTTGTGCTCTTTACTACATGATCACTTGTCTTCGCTTACAAACTATGCAAATGCGGTAACGTTTCGGCATGTGGGCGGCAGCTGCTGCTGCTGCTGCTGCTGCAAATAAGATCCAAAGTTAAAAAAATCAGAAAAGATATAAAAAAAAAATTAATTTGAATCGAGCGAAACTTTTTATGAATGAAACTCGCTTGAGGTGACAACGCAGCGTAGCACAACTGAAGAGGAGTGGTCCGAAGTGGATGGGAGGGGGAATCTTTGAGCGGATGTGCCTAATTAACAATGCTGATTACATTTTATACATATATTTATTAATTAGAATTATTTTGGTTTGGACGCTTGCCATTTAAATGAGCGAAAGGTAAAGTTGCTTGACACGCGTTCATGACGATGATCATGATGATGATGATGGTGATGTTGATCATGATGATCACGATGATGATGATTAATAATGAAATATGTTACAACAAACCAATATGGCAATCAATTTGCAGCCTTAACTGGTTGTTAAGGTGCGCATCTGTCGGCTTTGTGAACTCATTTTATTTTATTGAAAAAGTTTAAATTGACTTTAAAAAAAAATTAATGCAGCTTCAACTTGGGATGAGCAGGGGCTTCAGACTTTAGTATACACTGCAAGCAGCTTTCGTAAAATACAATATTTATAATTTTAAAATAGCTTAAAGATTGATTATCATTTCGTGAGCGATCTTTCAGCTTGCGATATCTTAGCAGTTCTCGTAGAGTAGAGAAAACGATTAAGCTATCTTCAAAGTCGAACTCGATTAATTTGTTAATTTATTAAGATACTTCACCCACAAAATGTTTTTCATTTTTTATTGCTGATATAGATTTTATAGTTTTTGAATTGATTCAACTAATTGATTTTCCGAAATATTTACCTAATTTGATATCCGTTCTGTGGCCTGCTTTGTAGGGCAACTGAAATATCTGTAGACCCAACTGGACTAATCCGAGTTTAGGTATTATTTTCCAGCTGTGCCTTCAACGCTTTTGTAGTTGCTTTTATTTTTATTTTTTGCTTTTAGGTTTTGCCGTTGCCTTTCTGCTACTGTTAAACGCAAAATTTATGAACAATTTTTAAAAGAAGTCACGCGTTAAATGTACGACACAAACTCACGCGACAGTCAAAAGGCGGACCTAGGTGCGAGGGGAGGGCAAGTGACGATGGTGGTGGTTGTGGCGGTTATGGTGGTGCTCCTGCTGAATGCGCTGCGGCAATTGCAGATGATTTCGTTAACGCGTTGGCTGCGCTTTTTTTCTTTTACCTTCCTGGCTGGCTATCTGCCTTCAACGAGCCATTGGCTGGTTGGCCCGGCGGTCGCATTGGCCTTTTGTAATGCGCCTTGTAATATATTTTATTAACAATAAAATGTTAAGTGCCACAAGGCGCGAGAGGAGCGAAAACGCTGCATGCTGCGAGGCTACTGTGTGCCAGGAGAGTTCGAGTTTGAGTTGGCTTCCTCTTGTCCCCCTCCTCTCGTCCAACAAGTGGCCTGTCCTGTTCGGGGTTATTGTGTGAAAAAAAGAAGATAAACTGCGTGCGCACATATAATCGCGCCATGAATCAAAATCACACCAGTTGGCTATATATAGATATCCGGCTAGCCAAGCACACTCGGCTAACGAATGCCAAAAGGCAACCAAAATGTCTGTTACCCCTCTCAGCCCCCCTTGTCTCCTGTCTGCCACCTGTGTCCGTTTAACTATGCAAATCCCTAGCTGTAAACCAGTTTGGGCGCTTTTAACATGACCACATGCCCAATTCGGCTGGTCGACTGCCACCCACAATTGGCCACCAAAATAGCGGCCACATTTAACCGTACGATGCAAATCGAACAATGCCCATAAAGAAAAGAGTTCCCCGTAAAAAGACGAAGGAATTCGATCTAATTCCACTTTTAAATTCCATGGCACATGAAAAATAGTGCTGCAACGTTGGCAATGTCAAATTGTGCTGCAGCACTGTCAGCATCATCAGTGGGGCATTTATCTTGCGGGCCTGCCTGCACCCGCAACAGGGTCCAAAAACCTTTGCTAGGCACCAGCAGCATCCAGTAGCCAGCAACAACAGCAACAACAACAACATAAGCAGCAGCAGCAACAGGTGAGTTGCTGGCAGGGACCACACAAATTTGCGACATTTCGAGTGCTGCATCATTTATCTATTTCGGATTTATCATTGATTAATCGCCAGCGGGCTGACTTTCTGGATGCGTGTGACGCCAGTTGGCTACTAGTCATTACACTGTTCAAAATCAAAATTATGGAAATTTAATATAAAACATTTTGCTGTAAAGATCATACATATTTATATCCTTCATACCACTATATTAAAAGTAAGACAGTAAATAATCCAACTAATTCTAAATTTAAAACAAGTTGCAATTGAAAAGTTTAGACTGCAATTTATTCTGTTCGGAAAATACAAAGAAAGTGGTTACATACACTTTTCTTTTATGCCAGTTACATTTTCCTAATTGATAATAATATGATAGTTCGTCATTGAAGAAATTGAATTTATGCCCAATATAAAGGGCATGTAAAAGTTGCTTAAGGTGCAGCAAATGATCATTTCTAAGAGAAACTAATACAACTTTACGGGCTAGTATACCCTTCGTTTTGTTGAGTGTAGTGCAGTCTGCTCTCTAATCGGCGGCATATTTGCATATTCGCTTTATACAGCAAATGGGCCAGTCAATGATCGTTAAGCCGTCTTGAGACCAGTTGCAGTCCAAACTGGGCTGGGCCGGGGCATTTGTGTTTGTCATTGGCTAGCTCAATTAGCGGTCGCAGATCGATGGATGCAGCGAAGCACCTGTGTGAGCCTGTTGTCTGCCCCAGCAGCATCTCTCAACTCTCTCTCTCTCTCTCTTTCTCTGACTACTCTACTCTACTTGGTTCTTGGCGAGGTCAATCTACTCTATGTGGATGAAGCACGTGTTGCTGCTGTGGCTGCTGCCGCTAATTGGATGCATCCGACACGGCCTGAGGGTCTTAGGTTTTTTCAAGGGGCAGCCCGGATCTTTGATTATGACTTGTGCTTGTGACCAATCAGCGAGCGTTTGGTTATGCCACTGGAATTTGTAACACCTTCAACTCCGCTTAATCCTGTCAAGCTGTTAAATTAATTTCTGTGCCCCGTTTCGTGCATAATTTGTATAGCAAATAAGCAGCATACAGTCGCCGTCGTCGTCGTCGTCGTCGTCTCTCTGTCGTCTTAAATGACCAAAACGTGACTCAGGGCAAGAAGGGCTGCGGTTGCAACAATAAGTTGCTGCACACTCTAGACTCGGGCCACAGATTACACATCCAGTCGGCAGGCAGCAGTCGGCATAATCGATATGACACACAACGCAAATGTTGTTTGCCTTTTTGGGCCCCCTAGCAGCACCTACTACACTGAACTCAGAAAGTAATTCAAAATGCAATGCAGAACTGGGTATATTTAGTGTTTCTATTTATTTTTTGTTGTTTTGATAATTGAAAACTATAACACTGAAAAAATATGTTTAATAATACGGATTTACTATCATCAACTTTTTAGATACGGAATTTCAAAGACTTAAATATTGTTTGAAAAATTAATAATTAATCTTAAAAAAAAATAAAATCAATTTGAAATTAAGTTTGTTATTTGAAAATGTTTTCATTTCAATGCCAGCAATGTTCTCAGTGTGAAAATTGCACGTTTTGGCTGGCAGTTATGGATTCAATTGGCGCTGCTGGCCCATTCGCAGTAGTTTGGCTAGGCAAAACGGGCTAACCGGCTAACGGACCGACTGACTGGCTGGCCAGCACCTGTACAAAGTGTTATAATCCATCATCGTAATCAACGTTGCTGCTGCCTGATAATTGTGCTGCCTTGGAGCGGTGCTCGTGGAGTAGTGGTTGCGCCACTGGCGACTACATTTGGCCAAAGCCAAATAACTGTAACTAATGGAAATTGTAACACTTTGGCAATGTTTTAAATGTAAAGGCGCGCTCTCCGCATGCGAAATGATTTTCCTTAAAGCGTGTTTATGACGCCTCGTCAGGCGTTCAAAATTGATTAGGATTAGGCCAGCGGCTGCCACGACCACGAGCAACAACAACAACAACAACAACAGCGACAATAAAAACAACAACAAAACGATTAACCGTCACCGGTCAGCGCTCAAGTGGAGTTATTAGCTCGCAATGCGCGCCAGAGACGAAAGTCCCCAATTGGCCACGCATTCAAGCCAAATTATCGGCATTACATTTACACAGGAGGCGACGACTAATCGGCCAGCTACACTTTACGGCCGCCCCGATAAATGCAACGATCCATCAAGATAATGTCCCGGGCCACAGATTAGAGCACTGCACCAACATATATTGCGTATTGTGTCGTGTTTATATCATATATGATATCATATAATAACATAGATGTTCGCAAAAAACAACTTCGCTTGGGAAGTAGGCCATATTAATAAGTAGAACGCTTGCTTCGCTGATCGCTTCTATGCTTGTCTCTCAAAGCTTCCTCATCATTATTTTGCAATAAACATAAACATTACGCAATTTTAGATAAGCTTAATAACTTTTCTAAATTAAAAAATATATATACCTAAGCAGAAAAAGCTTGATATTGGAACTCCTTACTTGAAAATAATATTATCGTTTATTGATGAGCTAAGGACCTCAATGGAAGACTTCAATTCTTGCACCAACTTTCTATAATTTAGAGACTTTTGATGTTCAGCACTTCAAATCTTGCTATGCCATAAGTCGAGTATTACAATTTTAATAGTATTTAAACATAATTAAGTTGAGTATCGATGGCAAATTAAATATACACCTATTGGTTGACTTTATCATAAAAATAAATTTAAATCGAATTAGCTGAAATACAATATAACTCAGCGGGATTTCAACAGTTGTGCTTTATATAGTAATGTCTTTGTTAATGCCACTCTTTGTAATAAAATAACAAATCAAGTTTTATGTGGATGCCTCCAACGCTTAATTAGCAGAACTTGAAAGTATCTGTTTCAGTTTGGTTTTCCTCACTCCTCGCCGCTCTCTGCCAGGCGAGTGCCAAATTGTAGCTCTTAAGCGTATTCTCACGCAACCCGGTTGACCATAAGTGAGACATTAGGCCCAGTTGCAGTCGGTCGACCTTTGACTTTGGTCATATTTGAGCCACGTAGCGAGCAGCAGGCACGTTGGTTAGCCGCGCAACGGCGTGGGGGAGAGAGGGGGCTGTCAGGCAGTCAAAATGTTAACTTGGCCGTTAAAGCCAAGCTCCGGCATCATTAAGACAAAAACATTTGGTCAGGCACGACCCAGCGACTGATTAATTGCGCCCGGTGCACAATTTGACTTTTTTGCTGCTCAAATCGCAATGCGCCGCCGTCGAGTAATTACCATGCCATTTGCCAGGGTGCGTGGAGGGGTTGAGAGGTTGAGGGGTGCTAGCTGCTGAACGCTCAAAACGAAGAGACTCTATTTCAAATTGCACTTAATATGGAATTTCAATGAATTGCAGCGTTCGCATTTCAAGTTCATTTTTATAAACACTTTTCCAGCTAATATTTTTCGAACACAAAAAAATGTATTTGATCTGGCCGTGTTTTGCTGGCCAACAACACTCCTAGCTATTTCAAACGCCATTCAAAACATTCGTGGCTAAACGCTTTTGTTGCACACTGATGATGTCATTCCAGCCAGAGCAGATCAAAGGCTGCAAATTAAGTGAGTGGCATATTCCGCAATTGGTACAAACAATTTTCGCGTTATTTGTTTAATTATTAGTCTTTAAACTAACTGCAACAGAAACTACACAAACGAGTAATTAGCAAATGACTTGAGGGAAGGGAATATTTAAAACTAAAAGCGTTTTTAATGCACTTTTAGCTGACTTTAGTTCCATCAGAAAATAATTATGCATACTAATTAAATATATCGCTAAATGTAATAAATGTAAAAATAAAAATATATTAAATATGGATCGAAACAGCTGCAGATTTAAAATGAACATAATCATAGACATTCTTTGACTTGCTCAAAACACTGTTTCACATTTGCCATAAAAATATATCAAAGAAAGTTGAGGAGAATTGTTTGCATCTGAACTGTTTACACAAACTGGACTGCATTTTGGCAACTGTTTACATTTCAGTTCATTAGTCGAAGCTCATTACAAAGTGCTTATGCCCGGTTGTGTACAGTAGACAGAGTATACAGTAACTGACAAACGGATGCAGCTCAAATGTGGCTAACGATTTTGGCCACCATTTTTGGGGGCGCTGCGTTGAGGAGATCAAACGGCAATTTGCATACTATGCTGTTTTTGTTGTTGTTGTTGATGTTGTTGTCGTCGCGGGATCAAATCTTCGTTGCAGTTTCAGTCTCCGACTCTGTCTGTGCTTGTGTCTGATATCTGCAAATTATGTCGTTATTTGTGCCATTTTTGGCAATGGCTGCAACAACGATCAGTCCAATGATAAATTTGCAGCACTTAGCTACAGACTCTGCCAGTTGCCAGTTTGCCAGTTTGCCAGTTGCAAGTTGCCAATTGCATGTTGCCCGTGGCACGTCGCCTGTTGCACATTGCCTGTTACAGTCTGTCGAGTTGTCAGTCAGGAGTATGTCAATTGGCTTGCTAATGGCTGCCAATGCATCTGCTTATGATGGCCAACCAGCCATCCAGTCGGTTAGCTGGCCAACGATGCTCTTAAGGTGTTGTAAAGACGTGGCAAAGCGACGGGCCTAACGAGCAGCAAAAATAAACACGGAATTTTTCATAAGCGACGGTTCATAAATGCCCAAGAGTTTTTTCTGATACCCTATACACAATAAAAGCGTTTAAAATTTTATATTTTGTTAATCAACATATTTAAAGAAAAAAACAAACACAAACACAACATAGCACTCAAAAGCTTACATACATTTTTTAAAAAGGGTATAATTAAGGTTTGATTTAAGGAAGCAATTCGAATTCATGCAATAACTTAATTCTTGATCGCTAAATTAATTAAAATTAATATACTCATCTTCGTATGACCTTAAGAGTCAGAGGCCAATTTGAAGTGAACGTTTTCGACGAGAAAATAAAATTAATTTGTAGTAAAACTTTGCTTAAATAAAATCTGCTTTTGAATATTTCTATTTTTAGGAACTATTTCGATAATTTTAACACATTTGTTTTACTATACTCTAAATTTCAATTGATTTAAGTGGTTTTTGAGGCATTTCATTATTCCCACATGTATGCAATTTGTATTCAGCTAATGTACTATGAAAGTGGTTATTAAGTGCGAATATTTTTAGAAATTTTTCTTTGATTTTAGATTTTTGAATTTGTTATTATTTGTTGCGCTCAATAAGTGTTATTACGTTCAAAATATTGATTATGCTTCTGCTGATGCCCAAATCTTATTTATATGAAGTTAATCGATGCACAAAATGCCATACTTTTGTTCAATTCAATCAACTCCCACTTTATATACGTAATTAACTACAAATGTATGTTAGCCCAAATTCACAGCTTGTTACAGGGCATCTTCCATTCTGGGCACTATTTCGACTAGAGCACTCTTACTGTTTAAAATGAAAATAAAGTAGAAACACTTGCCAATCAGAGAATTCATCCCAACTTAACTGCTAAGCCTGCGGTATCAAAGGCAGCGCACGTTCAATTAATTTGGCCAGCCCCAAAGGAGGCAGCCGAGCAGCCAAGTGCAACAATTGAATAGATAATAACTCACTAGCCCCACCTACCCAGCCACCCACTACATCTATTGCAACGAGCAACTAGCTGTTGCCACAAGCGCTGACCATTTGACCAGGCGAGCAAAATGCAACACAAACAAATGCAACAAATGCAACTGCAACAACAACTGCAAATGCAACAACAACAACAACAACAGCAACGGCCTGTTACTGTTTGCTGCTGCTGTCATATTCAAATTGCTAATATGATTGGTGTTTACAGATTAGAAAACAAATATTTCACAAATATTACCACTAATAATTTGTTGTTGGTATGGCTGTAGCCGCGGCGTCATGTTGCAACGTTGCTGCACGATCATTATCAACATCATGATGATGATAATGATGGCTGTAAAAATGCTGCAAGTGCGGCGATAACCTTTTGACTCTATGGCCGGGAAACGGACGGGATTCGGTTTTGGTGCAAAACGCGCCTAGTGAAAAACTGACAAATTGAATGAATAAAAGAGCAACAAGTGGTCGCTCCGCTGGACACTCGGGACAGCCGCATGGTTAAACATTTTGAATGAAAACGCCAAGAGTGAAATGGCGACTGCGACTGCAACTGCGACGCTGTGTTTTGACTGCGTTTGAGGCGCAAAAACATAAATCGAAACACTTGCTGCGTGTGCCAAAGCCAACAGTTGCTCTAACCCCAAAAGCCCCGCGTCTACCCCCTCCCTCCCCCACGCGTCTCCCACCCCGCTCTCCCTCACCGCAGCAGTTTCCATTTTGCACTCAGTAGGTGTTACCACAGCAAAAAAAGGCGCACAATGCGCAATTCTCTACACAGAAAACAAAAAAGTGAGATTTAACTCAATTCCTTGTAAAATTTTGCTTATAACAGTCTTCTAAGTAAGTCAAATTTAAGTTACATTTAATAACATTTTCAAAATTACGGCTAACAATTTTTATTTTTATGCAAATCATAATTACTTTGAAAACAGTCCGCTTTTAGTAATTCTCATAATTTGAAGCCCGTTTCATGCCCTTATTTCCAGTTCATCAAGAAAAGCATTAGTATTTTTTACAGTGCACGCTCTGAGGCTCTGAGTCCACTTTGAAATCAAGTCGAAAATTGCAATTCCAAAATGTTTGCCCTCGGCTAAAGTGGAGTGGAGTGCAGATGCCACCAGTAGACTCTACTCGACTCCACTCCGACTTGGTCAGTCATGTTGTGGCATCTATTGGCCCCGGCACCAGCCTCGGCCCCAAAAGCGAATCAACCACATGTGGCATGGTTTATTCCGATCTGCCAGCTAGCTAGCCAGCCAGCCAGCCTGCTGTTGCATTGTTGCAGTTGTGTTGCCGTTGCTGCAGTTGTGTTGCACATGTTGTGCAGTTGTTGTGTGTCGTTTAATGCGTGGCCGCCTCGCAATGCTAAGGCGCTTTATTAATTCACTCGACGGTTGTTTAATGTTTTTGCATCTTTTGCACATATGCGTACTCTAACCGAGAGTATATGAACTTTTATAACATTTTGCAAATGTTTGAATAATGTTCAAATTAGTGATTGAAGAATTCTGCAACTGTAATCAAAAATGAGCATTCTCAAATACTTCCTCTGATTGCCCTGCAAACTTTTCTCATTGGTATTATGTAAAGGTTTTTCCTATCTTTATTTTGAATGACATGAAATAATTACATTCTCTGTTCAATAGATGAAATTTATTTACTAAAATAGGGATAGTTTTATTTAGGAATTGAGTAAACTAGGGAATTAGGAATTCATAAACTAAATATAAATAAATATAGCTTTCAACTGTTAGCACAATGTTGGGAATAGTATTATATTTGTGTTTTTTTCAATTCTAAGCGTATGCGAATGGGAAAAGTATGTAAGTGTATAGATATATTTTTCCAACTTGTGCACTTTGCATTTAAAAGGAATATTGCCAAGCTTTAAGCTGTAATCTAGTCTTACCAGTCACTGGACTTACGGTCTGAATCTTTTGGCGGAAGTATTTCCAAAACAATTGTGAGTGCATCAAGAAATCGATGTGTTTTCTTTAAGTGAAGGCTTAGCTATTGGCTAGGATGAGACTAAAGATGGCACTGAGGCTTTTAAGCCTGTGCGGGTGCGTCGACATCACAGGCAGGCAGGCAGGCAGGCAGACAGAGAGGTAGGCAGGCAGGAGCATAAATTGGCCCCAGGTGCTTGGACGCGCATTTCCCACGGATTAGTGCATAAATAAAGAAGGTCAGCGCTGTGTTTTGGGGCTGCTCTGGCAAAGCGAGCTAACTAGATATTTCAAGTGATGTCTGTGGCAGGGGTCGCCCCCCTCCCCAACGCTCTCTGATAGATCCACTTCCGATGCTGTAAGCCCCGTTCAACTGTACCATGGTATTACATTGCTATGCTTTCTTTTCGGGGCATGAGCCAAATTGCTTTATTAACCGCGTGTCCTATCATGCATAACAACTTCATTTGGTCTGCAGTTCAGTCGCCTAAGGTGGTCCTGATGCAGCATTTCCTTTGGCTCATTAACACGTTGCGGACCTGGGTTCTACTGCTCGAAGGGAGCCTGGCGATGATGGAACCCACACGCAGTGGTTCTCACGCTGCAAAACAAAAGCATTGTGCGCAATTTAAGATTAGCAACAGTTAACACAGACAAAGGAATGGCTCAGGAAGGGCCCCAGCCGTCGATCATAATGATAATGCTTCCTATAATAACAACGCTCGGTCAGCAAGGACCACCAAACGGCACTGATAAGATGACGGCCCCAGTCCGAGAACTGCGTGCGCAAAGATCTCCCCCAATAGATAGAAGGGCAGCCGGGCAGCAGGTATCTCCAGGTGGCTCCATCGATAATCGCGCATTAAGCGTGCGTAAGTCACGTCACTGCCCCAAGGAAGAAGAAGACGCCACAAGGCAAACACTGAAAGGGTCATACAGTGATAGCTCTCAAAACGGAACGAAGAATAAGAAAATATTTAATTTAATTTAAATTCTGATATTTTAAGCCATTCTGCGTAGTTGGTCTGGTTTAGCACTCAACTTATGATTTAAATTTTTCAAATTTTGTGTTAGTATAAATTTAGAGTGTAAAGGAACATGATATATAACTCCGAATTTTTATTAAATTTCTTGTACAGAAAATACGAGATTTTGTTGTGCCAGCTTTCACTGTAGCCAGAGAGCGAGCGGCTCAGAGACCTTGCCCTGGGTGCGATCGCGATAAGCGCGACTTTTGCCTCGGTACGTGCTAAACCCTTGGCTGCGATCATTTTAATTATAGGCCCCTGGCCAGCTGAACCGCAGGCCACGCCCCCTGGCGTTCCCTCTTCCCCCCTCCACTGTTTGGCGGGGTCAAGTAACGCAAATTATGGGCTGGGTCAATGTTTGTTTTAGCCGGCCATAAATACTTAATTTGTGCAACGGTTTTGCGTGATTCCAAAAAATACTGACGAAAGCCCCGACATTTTATAAAGTCATCGCGCGGCATCAATTGACTCGCAATTACCTAAAGCACTTGATCAACATTTACGCACACTGCAATAAATTGTTGTTCAACTTAAGTTCAATTATTAAGAATATTTTTGAAGATCATTCATAATACTATATGTAGCTCATTTAAAAATTTGGAATCGAATTCAAATATGTTAATCTATAATACTTAAGAAACTGTCTATAACGTGTACCTTTGGCAATTACACTTAGACTACATTAAGACATTTTTTCAGAGTGTATAAACAAAAAATTTTGGCTTTATTCCAAGGCTTGGAGGGACAGAAAAAGTGTTACGGGGTGATGGTTATACGCTGTCTTTAGAATCGCGACGAGAGGTTGGCGCCGAGGCATCGACCTCAATATAATCGTGGACCAGCTGACATATATTCTCGGATGCCTCATTGAAGTTGCCCTCCTCGAGACCCTCGCCCACATAGTGATAGACGAAGGCGCGCCGCTGATAGAGCTTATCGAACTTGTTGACCAGTCGGCACCAGGCCATCCTTATATTTGTATTGTTTGAGATGGCAACACAGGCGCTTTTTGAGGGCGCCAGGTCGCCATGGGGTACAAAAACCGGAGGCTCGGCGGTCATGGCGATCTTGAAGCCTGAGGGTGACCAGTCGACAAACCTAAAGGACTTGGACCGCTTGAGGCTTTCCAGCGCCAAGTTGATCTCATTGGGCGCCACCTCGCCCCGATAGTACAGCACACAAGCCATATATTTGCCATGCTCGGGATTGCAGCGGACCATCTGGTTGCTCATCGAGAAACACTGGGTCGTCAGCTGGGCAGTGCTCAGGTTCACGAACTGTGAGTGGGTGACGGGCACCAGTGGTGCGTAATTCAGCAGAGGATAGTGTATGCGCGGATATGGCACCAGATTCGTCTGCAGCTCCTGAAAGGTCACCGACTGTCCCGAGAAACGCTGCGTGGACGTAAAAGCGGCAACTACTTGGCCAACTAATCGATTCAGATTCGTGTAGGTGGGCGCCGGCACATTTAAGGTTTGATCACAGATATCATACAGTGCCTCATTGTCCACAATGAAGGTTACATCCGCATGGTCCATCGAGAAGTGGGTGGAGAGAAGTGCATTATACGGTTCCACAATCACTGGTGAAATTCTGTAAAATTCATCACATTTATATTTTTTTAAATATTATGTAGATTTATTTTAACTTAAAGATCTAATAATCTAAAGTGCTTACGATGGCGATGGATACACTAGAAACTCCACAACAGTCATTTTCTTGCCAAAGTCCTCGACTAGCTTTTCCATTATGCGCGTGCCCAGACCGGAGCCAGTGCCGCCGCCAATGGCACGAAAGATGAGGAAGCCGCGCAGATTGTGACAGCGATCCGCAACCCGACGGATTGCATTCATGGCGCGATCTAGGAGCTCGCTGGCCATCAGATTATAGCCACGAGCAAAATTGTTGCCACTGTCATCGTTGCCCGAAATCAGCGTGTCCGGATGAAAGAGATTCCGATAAGCTCCAGTGCGTATCTCATCTGAAAGAGAAACAAGAACGTGTGTCGGACTTTGAGATACCCTGTAGCCGGCTTGAAAAAACCAATGTGCTGGGTTAAAAGGATGTGCGACGATAACAAAAATGAATCCTAAAGCATAAATGTAAAATTAAAGATTTGATTCATTATTGGTCTTCGAAATATTTTAAAAATTTGGTCTTCCTATATTTATTTTTTTTTTTTGAGTAAAGAAGGATTCATCTTAAATAAAATTTCAAATTTGAAATATTACGTTTGGCAATTGAAATCCCAACTTCTATTAATATCTGAGATCAGCACAATCATATAGACGGACAGAGCTAGATGGGCTCCACTATGGGGGCTATCTAAGTTTGTTCTTTTTGACTGATGACCCACCGATAACCGTTGGTTCCGTATCAATCATGACTAGACGAGGCTGCACAGTCGGCTGCATTCCGGTGATCTCGAAGAACGTTAGGAAGGAATCGTCGCAGGGTTTCATCAGGCGTCCGTTGTACAGGATGCCATGCTCGTGGCAATAGAGCTCCCAGCAGGCATTCGCAACCTGGACGCCCGCCTGGCCGATGTGTATCTGAATAATCTCGCCCTTGCCGCCCATTGAGTGGCGATCTTCAACTCAGCGATTGGTACTCTGTGAGCTCTCGACATGCGACAGCAAATTTATATATATTCAATTTATACAATTTATTTTTTTATGTTTGACTTTTCAAATAGTTTAATTTACATTGATTTTATTGACAAGCTAAACATTAATTTGTTCAAGCTCTGCTTTATGTGTTTATATATATTTATATATTTGTGGTAAATGGTCTCTATATATGTATATATATATATATAAGTTAAGTACGCACAATTCATAGGTATACATAACATTCATTATTGTCCGCGCGCGGATTAGTCAGTTGTCAAAGCGATAAGTACATGTCCTTAAATATAGTGTAGTACATAAGTAGTTAGGTAACTTCCGTGCTCGAGTGCATTTAGTCAGGATATGGTCCAATAACTTGTCTAGACTCTTTTTTAAATCGGAATGTATGAAATTATTTGATAAGATACATAAATATATATGTGTATGTGAGGAATTTGTGTGTGTATTATACAAAGCTATCGCGATTTCTAGCTACGTTTAAATAATTTACAAAACATTCAATAAAATGAAATAATACCCAAATAGACCACAAATGTAACACGAACTAACTTCCGAACATAAATCTTTCTTTTTGACAACTATTTGGAAAATGCTTTGTCAATGTTTTAAGGTTTTCTAAACATTTGCATAATTTCAATGAAACAGTACTGGAATGCACAAAAACAATAGATCTCTATATCTCTCTAGATTTGTTGTAAACATAAACTTGACAAATCTTACTCATTTCATTCGGAAGTTATTTCTACTTTTGCGATTGCGAGACTAGCAAATTTGTTGATTATACACTTGAAGCTGGGATAGAGGCTCTCCTTCCCCAGCTCTAAGAAATTTTGTTCATGGCAAGTGAGATCGAGTTATTAATGCCTAAAGTAGCGACTGCTCCAGTAAAATGCGCTCAAAACCCGAGGGTGGACCGTGCGTAAAGTTGTCCAGAATAATGTCCAATATTGCCCCATTGCCGACTGTGAACAGATTAAGACATTTAACTGGAATAATAGATAATATAGTCCAGAAACTCACCATAGATGACTGGAAAGAGAGCTGAGCCGCGGACATTGCGGAAAGGCACCTCCAGATTCTTGCCATTGAAATAGAAATTTAGCTCGATATGATCGAAGGCGACGCCCAATATGTCGCCTTCGTCGGGAAAGTCTCGTTGCGGTGCACTGATTAAGCCATCCACGGAGCTCAGCTCTGTTGGGTTTGCCGTTGCACATCCCGTTGTCATCAGCAGATCCTCCTGCAGCAGATCCTCGATAGCAATCAGACCAGCTGCCGCAGCTGCGCTATTATTCAATATACCATTGGCAGTGGTTGTGACTGCAGCCGGTGACTTCGATGCCGTTGGCTGTGTGCAATTGGCGACGACGGGACGGAACTCTTCGTCATTGTGGCGCGTCGCATTGTCCGAGCACAGACACCACGATTCGCGATCCCCGCCGCCCCACTTGCGCGACAGATCTGCCTGACGCGTGGCCAGACCAATTGACCAGATGCCGCTTTGTTGGATTTTCACCTCGAAGTATGATTTCGATTGGACCAGTGGCGCTGTGGCCAGAACTCCGCCAGTGCCCGTCACACGTAGCTGATGCGACAGCAGGATTACATCAGCGCCTGACAGCACACATATTAATGCGTTACATACGTTAACACAACCATCGTAAGAGGGCATCTTGGCAAACACTCACCCATATGCGCCGCATCCAGATGCACGTCGGGCTCCCTGAGGCGATGGGCAGCTGCTGTTGGCTTTCGCAGCTGGCCTCCGTTGAGGCACGTTCGCAGGCAGCAGAACATTACACACGGTCAAATTAAATTAACTTTGGACTAATGCGTTTTTCAGTCAGTTTGGTTTTTCTTTTTTTCGCAGCAGCCGTTTGTTTTTTCTTCTTGTGTGTTTTAATTTACTTGGTTTATCAACAGCTGTTTGTGTGCTGTTGTGCAGCCCTGTTTGGCGCATTGCGCAGCGACGCCATGCTGTGACGTCAGCGTTGTGAAACACTGAGTTCAATTACTATAGAGGGCGCTGCAAAGCCATCTACAATTGAAGTTCATTCCTTGCTATCTATTGTTCAAGCGCTAAAGATGCCATCTGTCTGCCAGCTGTTGAAGTTCTAAAATTGCTTCCATAGCTAGGCTACGAAACTGCGACGTCGCTTTATTTTATTATTGCTCGCTAATAATAATAGATGGCGCCACAAAGCCGACTAATGTAAAATTTTTGAGAGCGACATCTACAGTTGAGGGTATTAAATTAGTGTCATCCTTAAACTTCTTAAAAGTCGAAACTCAGTAGAAATTTGAATGGATTTAATTAAGCGAGTCAATGTTTTAAATATATGAGAAGAGAGAAAGAATTTATTTTTATTATTTAAATTGTTATTCCAACCGTAAGAGAGCTTGGTCGTTTTGATATGCTTTGAGAAATTAAACCTTATTCGGATTGAATCTTTTCTTTAGTTGCACTTTTCATAGTTGGCGACAAGTTTGCGATAGAGATCGGACACACGGGAGCTCTTGTGGCAGGCGGTGCCACCTCCGCGATTATTCTGATGTTGTTGGCGATTAATGTCGCCAATGCAGATCCAATCACCGCCACCGATGCGCCAGCGATGCAGTTTAATACCCGATTCCTCGGAGACGGCCCACTTGGAATGGTCTCCCGTGGTCTTGAACGCGATCCGGAAATCCTCATTGGCAATGTCCTGAACGTTGTAGACCTTGTTGTCCTTGTCGCAGCTGTCGGGCAAATTGCCGGCACCATCGCGCCAGGCCTCCACGAAGAGATTGACGCCCAGGGCGGGAGCAACCACATCCGAGTAGAGCTCGACATTGGCGCGCGAACTCTTGCCAAAGAGACGGAACTGTTTGCCATCGAGTGTCTTCAGCTCAATCTCCTTCTGGAACGGCGCCTCAGTGCGCCACTGCTGCTTGAGTGCACGCTCCAGGCTTGGAAACAAGAAACCAGACTTCAGCAGCGGATTGCGCGTGTAGTAGAAATGCGGCTCATTGTAGACCAGCAGTTCGCCCACCTTCTCCACGCCATCCATATCGAGCGTCATGCAGAGCAGACTCTGGCCATAGTTCTCGCCACTGGTTGGGTACGTATAATCCGGCACTGTCGGAAACTTCGGCACCGAGTGCACCAGCCAAACTCCCGTCACTCCGTCGGTGGCAATGACACCCTTTGTGTGGCCACCGGTGTTGGTGACGGTACCGTTGGGAAACTCATCATTGTACGCAGCCAGCAGCACATGCTGTGTGTCTTCGTAGAGCGGTCTCAGTGTCTGCGCCGACAGCGAGTTGGAGTCGCTGATGCGCTTCCCAGACAACTGCCAACTGTCATAGGAGTTGCTGGTCACGAAGAAGTAACGCAATCCACTCACATCCGCACCCTGACGTAGGGTCGAGAAATGCTTGGGCAACTTGTAAATGTACCACCTGTATACATATATATATATATATATAAATATTAATATAATATTTACTTAAACTTGAATATTTTCGCTTAAAATATATAAGTTAAATATTTATATATTTATTTTCATGTAGACTCTAATTTTAAGGCAAACAAAGAAAAAATACTCATTAATTAATAGAGTCAAGTAGATGCTATCTTAGATGTCTGTATATATTTTTACAACTTAATTGAACTATTTTAACTGATGGATGGCGCACACTTACCAGTCGACATCGTGACCCTCTTCATCCTTGCAGGACACTTTGTTCTCGGCCAAGCAAACCTGTGTCGAGGCAGCTGCCAAAAGCAGCAAACAAATCAAGCGCATTTTTAAGACCGTCTCGTTTGAGAATCGAAATTCTACTGATTCAGCTCAGCTAAACGAGTGCATAGTTCGCGTAGATGTTGTCATCACATTCTACATACATATATACACTACAGGGTGTTCTGGCTGTGTTGAGGTTAGTTTTTCGATACACAATTGAGAGCAGGTAAAAACAGTCTCCGCACAGGTAGCACAGAATGAGACCTTCAGTTACACTGGGTAGTTGTGAATATGATTGACTTTGAGCTGTTTACCGTTTGGTATCCCTGTAGTTATGTACATATATAAAAAAAACCCAGATTGGCTTAGCTCCACTTTTAGACTTATCAGCTTAATGTTTGACCTGGCGCAAAACCAGCATCTGGAATCGGTTGCGGAGCGTAGTTTGAAAATCATTTCATGGGGGACTTACACACGTAAATTTGGACGGACGAACGGACGCCCTTGACGTCAGCGATAAGTAAAACCGGCGCTTGTTAAATAAAAACCAAACAATAAAATAATTTATTTGTCAAGTTCAATAAATTTGTTGAATTTTTGTTGTTGCTTCTATTGAGGGTGTAGATTAAACAAATAAAAAAAATATATAAAATATTATAATAATTATTAATGCATTAATAAAAGCTATTAGTGGGCAGAATTAAAACTCGATTTGTTTACAATTACACAAAACAATTGTTAAAGTTTTTATTCATTATTTGTATTACATATTATTATTTGTTGTTGTTGCAACTGCTGCAGTTCGCACTGCGACTGTGGCCATCTGCCGGAACCCTGTTTCTGACTCAGGGTCCTTGTGCACCGCTCTGATGTTTGTTGGGGAGAGGGAGGGTTTGGAAATATTATCAAATTGTATAATTTTCGTTTTCGTTTTTTTGTTTTTTTCTTGTGCTGTTTATTCATATGTTGTAGTACAATAATAAGGTTCTGATATTACGATAATGTAATGGAAAATAAATTGCGTATAATTTTATCGCTGGTTGCTGTTTATTGTTTTCCCTTAAGCGATGTGAAAATGCTCACAAATTTTATTGATCCATTTTCCTCATTTCTCTTAAGCCAGTCGGAGTTGGCTCTTATATCTGGTTTCTGGTAATTGCCAATCGGATTCTGTTGTCCATTCTATTGCTTTAACGTTCGATTCATTATGTCTTTGGTTTCGTATGCAACAACACACATTTAAACTCACAATACAATATTTTCGCTAAATATTTATGTATGTTTTTTTTTTTGTTTCTTTTTGCTTTTTTTGCTTTCATTTTGTGTTTTTTTTTTTATTTGTTTACTTTTAATATAGTAGTTAATAATTTATTAATATATTGTATGCTTTTTGTTTGTTTGGTTTACTTTGAAATATATAAAGAACAAGGCTGATATTAATATATGTTATTTTGTTTTTATTATATATACGTTTTCTTCCGTTTATGTAAGTTTATAATAATATTTTGCTATTTTTTCCTTAGCTTGCGCTCTTTGTATATTTTCGTCTTCTTATTTTCCCATATTTTGTTGAAAATCATTTCATTTTTACAATACTAGCAAAAAGTTTTCAATTGTTAAAATGAAGAGTTCTTAAATTTGTTGTAGTTCTTTTATATTATTTTTTTTTTCTTCTCAAAAACTTTAAATAAATGAGCCTCAAAATAGACAAATATTTGCCATTTGTTGTAGTAATATTATGCTGAATTATATTTATAATATTATTATGATGATAAAAGTTGACGCATTTGAGTAATATGCAATTAAAAATTGCGTACTCCATATATATGAATTTATTATCAATATAATTGTTTTCGTTTTTTTTTTTTAATTTGAAAATTACTGCGCATAATTGGCTAACGCCTTTTTTTAAATGTATATATACTATATATATATACATATATATATGTATATTTAATTATATATGTATGCACATATATAGTTCTTTTTGTTTTTACTTTTATCGGGCACGAGTTTGATATGTTTTCAATTAATTTTTAATGTTACTCATTTCACTTGTTGTTGCTGTCTTTGCTGCTGTTTTGTTGATCTTGTTTTTTGCCTGCATTGATATTTCAGATTTCAATGTTCAATATCAATTTGTTCTACTTATATGTATGTATGTAAATGTGTCTTCGTGTATATGTATGTATATGTATATATACGAGTATGTATTGTACGCATTGAATGTATGTGTATATATTCAGTAAGTGTGTATGTATATATTGCAACTGCCTGGCAATTCCAATGCAGTTGAAAATGTTATAAACAAATTTACAGCATTATGTCTCATAGCAAATGTTTTGAATTTTCATTTCATATTTCCCCAGTTTCTCATGTTAATAATCATTCAGGGTCTTAACCGCTCTATAAATACTTGTATAGTTCTTGCAAAAATTTTCACTAATTTAAAATTCGTTTCTTTAAGGTTTATGCGCATCATCATTAAGGTAGGTAAAACAGTAGAAAAACATAAGAAAAATATGTATGTATGTGTGTATAGACAAATAAAACAAATGTTAGTTGGATTTTTTTTGTTTAACGAACATAATGAATTTATTAAGCATAATTAATACCGTCAATTAAAAAGGCTAAGTAAACGCTACACATAAACGCAAGTACGAAAAAATAGTAGTATATAAAGTCTGTATATAGATGGTATACAATACATAAATTACTTAAGCATTAGTATGATTACAAAACAACAAATTTTTTTATTTTTTTTTTTATTAATTTTTGTTTTATGTCTATTTAAATGTTTTTAGTAGTATTCAATCTTAATGCAGGCAAACATAAGGCAATCGAAATCGAATTGGGGATATCTACGAGTAAATATATATACTTAGTTAAATGAAGAATAGTTCAATATAATAACCATTTTCGAGATGCACGAAAAAAAGTACAAATATATGTAGCTAAAAGCTAATACAATAATAAATACAATAAAATACCAATATCTTTGCTATTACTGTTCGCCTTTACTTGTTTATATGCTTTTACTTGGTATGCATTTACATATGTAAGTAGTATGTAATCTATTACTAATTGCCCATAGAGACAGCTAGAACTCATATTCATTCATATTTGTTTTTTGTTTTTTTTTTTGTTTTTTTATTTATATTTTTTTTTTTTTTGGTAACTGCTTTTGCCTTTTACGCTTACATTGTCAAAAATGTTTAAAAACCACATCAAAACATATCGCTTATCAATTTGTGTTTTATTTTGTTTTTTTTTAGCATTATTTTGTTGTAAAAGTTTTTGCTTTGTTCTATCTGGTAAATCTTTCATCTTGCTGATATGTATCGGTTGTAGTTGCATGTAGTTTTTATATACTTGTTTTTCTTTCAAAAATGTATTCATATATTCATATAATGTTCCCATAATTCATATTGTTTAGTTTAGTTTTAGTTTATCGTTTACAAACTAGTTTCATTATGCATTTAATATTCCCGACCGAAAGTATTTAAACTTTCTTAACTATTTTTCTCAATTTTCGTTTTGCTGATGAAATGTAGTTAGGAGAATGTCTTGAAATAAGAGCCTAAGGGCAGCTACAGAGGCAACTGCATTTGTCTTTTTCTTAGCCTTTTTTTTGCTTTCGATAAATATACATGAAAGTGTTGTTAATGAGAGCATGCTTTAGATGATTTTTGTTGTTGGTCTTCAATTAATATTCTTAAGCAAAAATTGCACAAAATTTTAACACACGTCTACACACACTCACACTCATACGCACACACACTCTCACACACACACACACACACACACACTCACACGCAGCGTCTTAGCCAAGTTTATTGGAACGCGTTTTCATTGCTTTTCTTTGCTGAAATGTTTTGCATACTTCGAGGCTTTAATGCCCGAAAATTTTCTTTGCTTAATGTTAAAAATTAATTTCGAAAATATTTGTATTATGCATAGTTTCTATTCCATATTTGTTTTTGTTTTGGTAACCTTTGTTTTACTCTATTTAATAATTTAATTTTAATGCTTAGTTGTAGTTGTAAATATTTTGTTTGTTTCGTAATTCATTTTGTTTTTTTTTTGTTGTTTAATTGTTTTAAAGGCGCAATTTTATGATATGCATTAGTGTAATATAATTAAAATTTTTACTTAAGTCTAGATCTTCATAAGTGAGTGTGTGTGTGTGTGTGTGTACCTGTAATTTGTGTATGTGTGTGTCTGTATGTGTGTGTGTGTGTGTATGTACGTGTGTCAGGTTCGCTTACAGACTTATAAATAGATTTTGGTTATGTATAGTTATGTATTTTCCGAACTAATGTTGCGCCAACGCGCTCGAATTTTATATATGATCATGATCATGATAATGGAGCTGATAGTGATGTTAATGATAATGATTTTGATGAGTTCAGAGGCAAGAGGAAAGCAAGAAATGTAATTGGACGGAATATGCTTTTACATATGACTGAAGTCAATTGAAATTATACATAAGAAATCAATTTTTAAAAGTAGACACAAAAAAATGTGTAGAAAATTTTCAACATTTTTTTTTTCACACACACGCGTTTGGAAAACCATTACCAATTATGCCAGTTATTTGCTACATTAACATATTTCTCATTATTTCATGTATTTGTTTTCAGTTTTCATTGTTTTGTTTTTGTTTTTGTTTTTGTTTTTGTTTTTTGCTTTGCTTTAACAAACGTTTCAAATATGCCTTTGGTATGTCTAGTTGTTTAATCTTAACTAAGTATTAAATAGATTTCTTATTTGCTTTTGCTTTTATTTTGCTGTTGGTTTGTTTAACAAATGTTGGGAAATGTTAACGTAAATCGGGAATTTAGTAAGGACAACTTTGGTGAATATAAGTTTTAATTTAAGTGTTAATTTAAATAATATACGTATGCTTATAATTTAAACAATTCTGAGAAACTGCAACGGCTACCAAATTAAAAACACAAACATAATTTTTTTTATTTATTTCAAAAAGGATTTTCATTAAAAAAATTGAAAAGCTCGCTGCTGGTTGGTGTTATTGTTTGTTTGTAATTAGCTACTTAAACCCCTATGTCTTGCCTTTGTTTTTGTTTTTGTTTATATTTTTGTTTTGTTGTGGTTGTTGTTTTGCTTTGTATGTGTGTGTTTTGTTTTTGTATTTGTTTTTGTTTTTGTTGCTTAATAGAGTTTTTTTTAGCCTTTAACTTTAACATTGCTTTAGCATAAGTGTACTTGTAGTTGGTTTCATTTAGTTACAATAGACTGTAAGTAGTTTCCATAATTGTTGCTGCCGCTACATAAGATGATATGTTACTGATTTCAGATACATATAACGTATAGTTGTTGTTTGTGTTGGTTGTTTTCTTGTGTTCTTGTTGCTTGTCTTCCTGCCTAGAGCTACACCTGTACTTAACCCACTGCCCCTGGTTCGTTGGTTTTGTCTTCTTTGTTGTTTTTGGTTTTTGTTTTTTTTTTTTTTAGCAAGAAATGTGTGTATGTTGATTGTTCTAGCATTTTTGAAAGTTAGTTAGGAAATTTGTCAGTGGAGTCATCATTTAGTGGAAAAGTCAACAGTACAAGTTTTTATCAATTCTTCTAGTCTTTGGGGTGAGAGCTTTGCAGTTTGTTTTTTTTTTTGTTGTTGTTATTGGGCGGAAAGTGTCAAGAGTGTTGAATCTGTAATTATACCAGCTCCAGTTCCAGCTGCAGTTCCTGGCTCCCCTTAACTGGTAGTTAGCTAAAATAGATAGTTATATGCATGTTTGTATGTATTAAGAGAGTCTTAATAGCGCAACTCGAGATTAGTGTCGTGTCGAATTCACAATTAATTTATACATAAGTACGTTTGTTATAACAAATAAATTTCGAAACCAGCGTTCAGTTTTTCTCAATATAAATTTCACTTTTTTTTTATGACATCGACTAGTTCTCGTTGTTAAATTGTTATTAACATTTCATTTTTTGTTTCATCTTTAAATAACACTTCAAAATTGTATTACTAGATACAAGATATTACTTTAATGCATATGCATACATATACAGATGTATTATTTTGTTTGTCTTTTAATATTTCTAGAAAGAGAGCTATTTAAAGGGCACATTCGGTTAAGCTATAATTATATATTTTTTTGTTTTCTTTTTTATTTTTTTTATTTAATATGTATATTTTTTTCACTTCGTTTTGTTATTCTCTTAACTTGTTATTATGCTTTTTAAAACAAAAAAGATATGGAAAAATCGATTGGTAAATTATCAAATGTATATGCAACTTGTAATGTCTCAATTCCATTTCTTGAAAATAGTCACAATTAAATGAAAGGGAGAAAAAATGTTATTAAATTAAAAAGAGTTGTTACTCGATGTTAATACGAAACCAAGGGCTAAATGGAAATAATCAGAACAACCATAGTTAAAAATGTTTCAAAAATCTTTAGCAGCTTTTTCTATATTTGTATATATATACAGTATATGTAAATATATATACGCATATATGTATAACTTTTGGGGCATATCAACTGTTTAGATTAAGTTGTCTCAATCTAATCTGATCTATCGTTTTTTAATTTTTTTGTATATTTTACTACAAGTTTTCCATTTGCTGCCTTTGTTAATCTTTCTTGTTTTGTTTTTTTTTTTGGTACCTACAATTTTTGCTCAACATTTCATCGGCCTGTCAAAAATTTCACTAAACTGGGTTAGGCTTGCCATATAAATTAATATATATAATATTTTTTTTTGCATTTTTTAAATATTTTTTTTTAGTTTTGTTTTTGTTTTTTTTTTTGGTTTTTTTTGTTTTTGTTTTTGTATACTACAACTAAAGTTTTTGCCTCCGTTACATGCATCCGTAGCATGCGGAGCTTCTTCTGCTCTATGCCGTGGCGGACTTGGGGGTTAATCCGCTCAAACTCAAAATGTGCCAGGACCATTGCACC
This sequence comes from Drosophila paracracens, assembly GCA_035044025.1. Lineage (NCBI taxonomy): Eukaryota > Metazoa > Arthropoda > Insecta > Diptera > Drosophilidae > Drosophila > Drosophila paracracens. The sequence goes on along the minus strand of JAWNMN010000401.1, from coordinate 5,957,871 downwards.
ACTGTACCACTCAGGCGGCAATGTGTGTAGCCGCCGGCAGCACATACGAGTAGATGTGATGGTGTTGCTGCTGCTGCTGTTGTTGATGCGGCTGGTGGTGGTGAAGATGCTGGTGGTGGTGGTGGTGCGGCTGATGCTGCTGCTGATGATGATAGTGGGTCAGCGGCGTTGGTGGTGCATTGGCGCTGCTGGGTCAGGTCGCTGTCGGCGTCATCAAGAACTGCTGCTGCTGATGATGATGGTGTTGATGATGATGATGATGATGCGGCTGGTGGCTCTGATGAAAATGCTGATGATGTGCCTGCTGTTGTTGTTGTTGTTGCTGCTGCTGATGTTGCTGTTGCATTTCACGCTCTAGTTTCTTAGCGAGCAGATCATGCCTTGATTCCATACCCGCTCCTCTGCAAGTAGTTTGTACAACAATTGATGTTTTAAGTAGATGTCAGTATAGTTTCGACGTATTGTGCAATTTGTGGTTTTGGTTAGTTCTTAAAGCGTCACTCGTTAAAATACTCGACATGCATTCGCCAACTGTGTGTGTGTGTGTGTGTGTGTGCGCGCGAGTATGTAGCTCACGTTTTAGATGAATTCCCTCGGGGTATGCCCCCAAAAAACACACAATGAGCACACACACACACGAACACACACACACGCATAACCTTTAGCTACAATTTTTATGGCTGTACCGCCATAAGAGTCATGTTTTATGTGTAAACAGCATGCAAAATAAAAACTTTCTTACAACAACATGCTCCACTCCAAGCAGCTACTGCTTCAAATGCAAAGTCCGCCCACTAAAAGCAAGTGCTAAAGAACTTTTTTACGACGCCACTGGCTTAACATTCATTACTATCCCCAAAACACACACACACACGCCCAGACACATACACACACTCACACACACATCCCCACGCACAACCACACAAAAGCATCTCAGCCAAAAAACTCGCATAGCTTGTAAACGATTTAAATTGATTTCCAGCAAGCAATCAACAGCCAAAAGCAAATATAACATAAATTTGGTGTGAAAATTTAACACGGCCGTTGTTGGGACAAACTTACAACTTTACTGCCAATAAACTTCGATAAATTAAATAGTACATATTTAATTTAGGATTTTTTATTGACACGCTATGTAATTATTTAGGTGTCCTCAAAGTGAGACACATAAAATAACAGCTGGTTTCATCAAATCATTTCACTCTACATATCTATTTTAGCTTACTTTCTTTTCGCTTCACATAGTTTGCCAGCTGAAATTAAGTCAATTTGCCTCATTTTAAGCTCAAAAATATATTTTCTATATTGCCACTTTAACCTTTCTACATGGTCTATCTCCGCGTTCGGATGCTTGTTCTGCATGTTGACTTTCTATTTTCTTTTAAGTATGCTTCCCATTTATGTTGCCAGCTAAAATGTGCTCTTTTTCGATTGCGTTTCTGAATTTGTTTCTTTAAGAACTAGGTAAACTCAAGAAACCAAAGAAAATTGCATTTAACTATGGCTATGGAAGCATAAGCAAAACTGAAAACCCGTCGTCCTGCAATTTACCGTCTAGCGTTTTTTGTTTAGCAATAACTCAGGCCGTCCTATTTATGATTTTGAATATTTTATGCAGCTCTGCTCCTTAAATATTGTTGTATTTTTTTTTTGTTTATATGGGTGTGGTTTTAAGTCGTTGCTATTTCTGTTTGTGATCGCTGCTCGCGTATATTGGCTGGCACGATAATTGAAAAAATAAATTTATGTGGTCTTTTAGCATTTTAAATACGTGCAGTTGCCGCTGCTGCATATATATAAATGTATGTGTGTGTGCGTGTGTGTGTGTGGTGTACAAAGGTGAATCGTGTTGTTGTGGCTAAACGGAAGCTTGCACTTAAAACTAGCGGATGTCTGCAGCTTTAGACGCGCAGCGAAGCGAGATGATTCGAGGTCGCCATATTAAAGTCTGCAGCAATATGTACGTGGCTATGTGGGTGTGTGTGTGTGTGTGTGTGTGTGTGTATGCATGAGTGTGTGTATAATAAAGTCAAGTTCTATAAGGCTGCAATAAATTGCTGTGGCGTTTTATGGTTTCGTATGTTGGAGGTGGGTGGGTGTGTGTGGAGTGTGGAGTGTGGCAACGTTTGTTTGTTATAATTTGTATTTAAATGCCTGCCTGGTCTCAATTTTTGCTGGTGTTGCTGCTGTTGATGTTGCTGCTGTTCGTATTGTTGTTGCTGTGATGGTGCTGCTGCTGTTGCTGCTGCCATGCAAAGTAAACGAGCCGAGCTAAACAATAACAATTTGCAATTTCATAAATAGTTAATGGGTAGCTTTTTTTGGGCTCCTCATATGTACATAAGGCGTGCGTAAAATTGATTTATGATAAATGTTGTGACTGGTCCAAAGCGTTAAGGGTGTTTGTGAATTATGAGTGCGAACCCTTTGAGTGGGAGTCGTCTCATTTCTTATTTAGAGATAAGGAATTGCTGAGCGATAGTTGAGGTTGGCTTGTGAACGTGTGTGTGAGATAGAGATAGAGAGAGAGCGAGCGAGCGAGTAAGTGAGTGAGTGAGAGCGAGAGTAACTACGGACTACATTTACTTTTACAAATACTTCTTACTTTAACGGATCATTGATTGGTTTTAATATCTGTTTATGTTCATTTTCGTTTTTTTTATTATATACATACGTCTCTAAAGAGATGATTTTGGTGGTGCTGATTTGGATGAAGTTGGTGGTGCTGTAGTGAGTTAACAACAACGCTAGTGGTGCCGGTGTTGGTGCAGCCTGCTGTCGCCTGTAGTTGCTGTAGTTGAAATTGTTGCTGTTGATGCTGCTGTTGTTGTTGATGTTGTTGTTGTAGTTGCTGCTGTTGCTGTAGTGCTGGTGCATTTGGTGGTGCTGTGGTGCTGATTGTTGGTGCAGTGACGAGCATATTTGTATTTGCAACATGCCCCAAATGCTCCAAGCCGCCATTCAATATATAAAGTTGTTGATGTGGTGTTGCTGCTGCTGCCGCTGTTGCTGCCGCTTTGCTGCCATTGATGAGCGATGGCAGAATTACCTCATTCAGCATCTTGGTCTTGGCATACTCGATGCGTATGGAGCCGCGATCCGAGCTAAGCAAATACTTGCCCTGCAGCTGTTGCATTGCTTGAGCAGCGCTCGGGGCATCATTGAACTCAATAAAAGCGACAGGATGTTGTTGCTGCTGCTGTTGCTGGCCAGTGTGGTTGTTGCTGTTGTTGTTGTTGTTGATGCTGCTGTTGCTGTTGGTAGTGGTGCAGTTTGTAGCTGCTATTGCTGTTTGGTTGACAGTTGTGTAGGAAGTTAAAGTTGGTGTTGAAGAAGTCAGAGTTGAAGACAAAGTTGAAGACATAGAAGTTGTGATATTGTGCGTACCTTTTGTGTGCATTCGTAGGCGACAAAAGCCAGGCATACTGTGCATATTTGATAACATAGTTTTTTGATTTTTATATACGATATATGTGGGTATATAGTATAAGTAGTAGTCGGTTATCGGATTAACGTTATTCATGTATAATACAAGTGAACGACAAACCAAAGAGAGAACACAAAAAATATATATGTTGATTAGTCATTGCAAGTAGTTGAAATTTTCAAGAAACAAATTATTTTTGTGGAGTGCAGTTGTGGTTGGGTGGTTAGGTGGTTCAGTGGTTTAGTGATGGGCTGTGCTGCTGTTTTCGCTCAACAACTCAAACATTGTAACGTATTTAAGTGTGTCTGTGTGTTTGTATGTCTGTTTGTTCATTGTTTATTGTTTATTGTTCAGGTTTATGGTTCAAGCAATTTATTTACCTAGAGAACACCTCCTTCAGCTCGTGCTCGGACACAAACTGACCCAGATTGGCCACAAACAGTGTGGAGCAGGGCGCATTTGCCGCCAGCTGCTGCTGCTGTTGTTGTTGTTGTTGTTGTTGCTGTGTGCCATTGTGGGTGGAGCCGGCGGGGCTAGCCAGCGCGGGACTGGATAAAAAATGATGATGTGACGCGGCCGCAGCAGCAGCGGCGGCAGCAGCAGCTGCAGCAACTGCATTGCCTTGCGGCGTTGCAGCAGCAGCAGCTGCACCACCCCCACCACCACCGGCGGCAGCGGCAGCAGCAGCAGCGGCCATATGCGCCATAGCCGCCTGGCTGGGATGTAAAGCTGTAGCAGTTGTCTGATGATGTGGCATTGTCATTTGAGTCTAAATAGAGGTCACATTTAGTGAGTTAATACTGTAGTTAAGTGTATTGCTTGTATTACCACCCTTGCAGAGTGTGTTATAATTGGAATATGGAATATGTAAGGCACTTAACCTGACATGTGAGACCCCATATAATATATAATAATTAAATTTAGATGTTATCACTTCAGCAGCAATCTGCAAGGGTAGGCAAGATTTGGTGGTTCTGGTTCTGGTTGCTGGCTATACTCACTTGATGCATAGGCTGCTCCATTACTTTGTCTGTATTTAGTCAGAGATAGGAGCGAACGGGCACCTGCGGATGCAGTGCCGGATGCACGAGTGTTGCATGCTGCAAGGCAGCAGCGCCGGGCAGCTCAGCGGCAGCGGCGGCCGAATACGCTAACGGATGATGCCATAGCTCCGGTCCGCCCGGAAAGAAGGGCCCGCCCAGATCTATGAGATAAAATGGAGGAGAAGTCGAAAGAAACGTGTAGTCAGCTAAGTGGCTAGTTATTCCAATTCTTTCACATTTTCAAGTATATTGTTTACAAAAAATTTGGTTTATAAAATGAAAATCGCTGATTGTGTAAATAATATTTCGAGTTTGTTGCCTAAGTCTTTTGTATTTGTTGCTGTTGTTGTTTTCATTGTTTTCCTTTATAATTCTTTCAGCTGGGAAAGCGTTTAAGAAATAAATTGAAGTTTTTCTTTTATGTAACTCAAAATGATTTATTATATTTAACGAATTGACCGATTTCCCAGCTTACTTGCGTCACAAAGTTTATCAAAATTCTGGAAATGTTTCAATATATTTGTCAGAACTTTTTTTTTTTGTAGTATCTCACTGATATTGTGTGTGTCTGCGTGTGTGTATGTGTGTGTGTGTGTGTGTGTGTGTGTATGTGTTTGGCTGTGTATTGGTGTGTGATTCAAACAAAGTGTTACAGTGATCAAAGTGCGTTGTTGTTGTACTTGTAGTTGTAGTTGGTTGTTGTTGAGTTTATTGCTGTAACCTATTTAAATATTTATAGCGAAATTTAGTACGGGCGTTCGATAATAGGTAACATTTGATATATAGCAATATATACGATATATGTTTATATATATTATAGAGTTGTGCATTTGAAGCAAATATTCAACCGTTCAATTGTTGTTCTCGTGTGTGTGTGTGTGTGTGTGTGTGTATTTGTGTACGTGTGTGTGTGTGTGTAAGTGTATATACGTGTCATAATAGTTAGGAAGTGCACTGCGTACGCTTTCTAGTACGCCTTCGGTTCGGTAGCTCGAGATTGTTGTGTTTTCATTTATTTTGTAACTAGTCACTACATACATAAACCAAGAAAATAGTTTTTAACCAAAACAAAAAAAAAAAAAAACTGTCAGCTGCTGAGTTGAGCTTTTCTTTTTTTTTTTTTTTTTGTTTATTTTTTTTCAATTGTTTTTTACTTACGTCCAGTGAGAGGGTGCATCAATGCAGGATGTGAGGCTGTTGTCGCTGTATTGGGCTGTGGTTTGGGTTTGCTCACTTTCGTGTTACTCTTGGCGAATTCCAAGCGAATTGTTTGGGGCATATCGGGATCGAAGCGTACACCCTGCTGTAAATGATCAGATCAAAATACAGCGGTTTGTATTTTCTAGTTTTTTTTTTCTTTTTTACTTTTGCAAAATAATAAATGTGTATTTGGAAAAAATTTCTTTTCAGAGGTATTCTTTGTATGTTAAAAATTTCTATTATTTAATTCTTTACTTGCAACAATTCGCCAAAAATAATTTTGAATGTCGCATACTTGTGATTTGAGATACAGAGAGAGAGAGAGAGAGAAAGAAAGAGAGGAAGGGCGAGAAGAGTTTACATTCGCTTCTATTTTGGGTCTCTGATTTTATTAGGAACATAGAAACCATCTTGACGAGTGTGCTTACAAAATTCTGAGTTGCGATCTTGAGTGATGTCTTTTGATGCCCTGCTCTTTCAAGTGGTAATCTGGTTAGGGACGGGGGCTTATATAGTGTATGTGTGTGTTGGTGGGCTTTCTTTTGTGATATGCACAGAAATCAAAAGCAGGAGATGAGAACAGCAACTGCATAGGAAGAGCACCTATGAGTGGAGCATTCAAGAGATTTGGTGGTGGTGCCTAAGGGTAAAGGGGGTGGCTTTAACATGCACCAGCCAAAAGATCGTGGTCTAAAATAATTTAGTTGTATAATATATATAAATATATATATATATTTTTTGGTTTTGTTTTTCTTTGGTGCTTGATTGCCTCGTTGCAGTTGCTATGCATATAGATGACGGAGTGTGATGTGATGGGTGTGTGTCTCTGTGTATGTGTGTGTGTGTTTTGGACATAAAGAGAGAGTATAGAGAAAGAGAGAGAGAGAGAGAGATAGTAGATTTCTTGGAGGCGAGATGCAATACCGAAAACAATAAGATAGACAAATCAATAAGTATAGACTTAAACGTAAATGCGGTGAGGGTTCTTTTCAAATGCAAGCACGTGTGAAAAGGTACATCTTGTTGCTGTAGTTGTTGTTGTTGTGAGATATACGATTTGTTCTTGTTTTGTTGTTAAGGGCCTGACGATTCTTAACGCTCAGTGTAAGCCAGGCAATAATACGAGTACAAGTTTATTTATTTATTTTTTTTGGTTTTTTGTGTGCTTTACAAACTAAGTGTATCAAGTTTTTTTTGGAACGCCGAAAAGATTGTTTTTATTGCCAGTTGGGAAAGTCTTTTTGCTTTTTGCAGACGTTGCTAAGAATTTTTGGTGTTGATCGGTTATATATATATTTATATGTATATATAGTTAAAAATAATATATATAAGTATTAAGTTTGTAGGCATTCAAGTTGAGCAGTGAATTTGCCATTATATGTTACCTGCAGATCCTGCTTGGCTGCCTCGGCACCTGCTCTTGTATGGAATGTCACGAAACCAACTGGCTGTTTTTAAAGATGGGATATATTTTATAAGTGAAGTTGTCCTTTTGTATATCTAACGTTTTGCATTTGACTTACCGATGCTGTTTTGCCATTTTTGCTAGTTACTTTTAGTAGAGATCCTTCGTAGCCCTGTTGAAAATTTTGCAATGTTTTTCATAATTTAAATAAATTTTTGGTGACTCACTTAAATGATGGCTATTATGTTTATAAGTCTTTAATCAATTTTACATACAAATTCTTTTTCTTTTTCAATTTGAAAAACATATGTTTTAATACTTGGAATTTTCAAGCAATTTCATATTCATTTATAAGAAGTCCTTTCTATTCTTTTCCATAAGTTGAAATGTGCAGTCCAACTTAAGCGCTTCTATTATCAACCTATTAGAGTCCACAATAATAACCCTTAAGTTGGAAGGCACTTTAGGCAACGTTCAAGCTAAGGATTACTCACCTCATAGGCTCTGAATAGCAAGTAGAGCTCACGTGGCTTGGCGTCCATCGGCAAACCACTGACGAACAATGTGCGCACCTGCAAAAAAACGAAGTAAAATAGAGTGAGTATGAGTATGTGAGGCAGATAGCTTTAACAAATCTGTGTAAAGATTTGCACACCAGTTTTTTGTGAGAAACCAATTTTCTATGATTGCGTAATTAAGTTAAAGTCTGTCACGTCGCATGGGAGGATTCAAAGTTGAACCAGAAACCTTTTGGCCTTCAATTCAATGTGTCAAATATTTAAATTCGCTGCCACCCTCAAGCCAAAAAGTTCATGTCACGCACACACACACATACGTACATACATGTATATACATGTATACATATGTATATGTGAATCTGAATGCATGTGTGTCTGTGTGTGTATGTGAAGTGATAATGAAAGCAAATGGAATAAGCGACATAAACGCTGAATTCATTAAGGCAACGACGTGACGCGCCCCAACCGTAGATGTAATAGAGAGCGGAGTGAAGGAAGGAGGGCAAGTGTTGGATAGCGAGAGAGACGGAGGGATGGGGGTCTAATGAGCCTTGTCGTTCTTCTTTGTCCCTTTTTATTTTTAACACCTAGCCAAGCAAATTGCAAAGGGACGAAAGCTGTGTGAGCCGTTTTTGGTTGAATTCTATTTTGCTTTTTAGTAATCGAAATTACTCTTTAAATTTTAGCAAAGTAAAGAAAAGTTGTTTAGAAATACATACATGGCTAAAAAGACTATTTTGTTGTAAGACTTACGATTGATTTACATCTTCACTTTTTTTTAAAACTAGTATTACAATATTCATATAATTTATTTAGACTCAGCTTGTAAAGTAGAGACATAAATGAATATTTTTATATTTTCATTGTTAGACTTGTGTTCAGAAAATTTAAATACAACATTTGTAGCCTTTCTTCAATTAAGCATTTGCCACAAAATATATTTTATAAATAAATAAAATAATAATAATAATTTACAGTATTTTTCAACTTAGTTAAGGTAAGGGGTATAACTTTGTCGGGCTTTTAAATACGTGTTGCCAACGCAGTTGCGAGCAGTTTTTGCGATGCCTTGTGGGGACATACATTCCCCAGAGAGTGACAGATGTCCCGTTAGTGTGAGTGTGAATGTGTGTGCATGTGTGTTAAAATTAAAACGTGTTCTATCGTGAAATCTACCTATTGTTATTCAGCTGGGAGAGCAGCTATATATGTAAAAATAGCTAAGCATGTACAACATGTAGCACATTAATAGTCGTTCTGGAGCTGCTGTTGCTGCCGTTGCTGCTGTTGCTGCAGTTGCGGGCTTTAAAATTGTCCAGCCGCAATTTACAAATTAATTAACTCACTCAAGTGCTGGGCAGCAGATATAAAAAGCAACAACAGCAACAAGAAAATGAAGGACGAATCCTTTGACGCTGCCAAAAAGGATCTGCATGGTGCGCTCAGTTAAATAGCAATTAAAATTAATTTTTGCGCAGTCTGCGGTTGCAAGTTGGTCGCGTCTCCAACAATTTTAGGTCTCCACTAATTGGACGGGTAATGAGCTGAGCCCGCTGCCGCGATGGATGTGGCTCGACATGCTAAGTAAAAAACGTTTAAAAGAATAGGCCAACAAAAAGTTGAAAGAAACCTGAGCCAGCCAAACTAATTAGAATGAAGTTCTGCTATGCGCCCGAAAATTTACTTGTGGTTACAATTTCTGTTTCAAATTGGATTCAAATACAATTATTTTATGTTTCATGTGTGTGTGTGTGTGTGAGCGTGCACTTATTTGTTGTGTGTGTGTTGTAGCTCAAGTTGATAGCAGGTCTCGGTGCACAAATATGCCAAGAGCAAACAGCAGACAACAGACAACAGACAATAGACAAGCAGACAGTCAGACAGGAAATGGGACTCTGCTCGATGTTCAGTTGTGTTGCCAACCACAAAAGCCAGTTAGCCAAGCCAAATCAGCCATAGACGGTGGCTAAATGCTGTTGTTGTTTGTTTTGTATGGGTTTTTGGCCACTGCAGATACACATTCACCATTTTGGCAAACATAACCAGAGTTAGTTTCTCTACAGTTCTCCCAGCTACCATCGTCCATTTATTTGCAGCTCGCAACTTAAAATTGTTGTTCAGGTTGTGTGTGTGTGTGTGTGTGTGTGTGTGAGTGTGTGTTTGTGGGTGTTGCGGCCTCTGCACACCAACTTTGCTTGCCAAATTCCATTTAAATACTGTGAATGTCATATACTCGCAATAACTGGGAGCAGTTGTTGTCCTTGTTGTTGTTGCTGATCAACCTTGCAACTTGGCTGCACGCGCTTGCCAATGACTTCGTAGCAGCACTCTGTATTTGTCTTTGTGGTTGTGCAACTGCTGTTATTGTTGCCAAGAAGTTGAAGTTGCAGCTGCAACTCTCCACCTATCTTTCTCTCTCTCTCTCTTTCTCTTTCTCTCTCTGCATCTCTATTTGTTTGCGTTTTGCCGCAATGTGCTTGCCAGACCGTTTATATTCCGCTCGTTTCGCATTTGTTGTTTATAATTATGCAGAACTTCACTTGGTTGCCATTATTAATATCTTACGCAGAGCAATAAATTTGTTGTATTTGTATACTACAGTGGTAGTTGGCTAATTAAAACTCATCGGATGCAGACCTGGCTCCTATTTGAGAGCTACTCCTAAACATTAGTGGGTTTAATATACAAAATAAATAGCATAGCTACATCCATAAGACAGTTTATATTAACGGCAATCCAATCAACAAATGAATCAAATATTGTTTGATAGACTTATTAAACAATTACACAATCAATAAAGGAAATTAATATTTTCCTTCAATATTTTCTCAAATATCTTTCATGCGAAAAAATTGAATATAATTATTTATTGTTTGTTCAATTATTGTGTACAAAATTGTAACACAATAATAAATTATATTTATCTGAATACTTTGCTAAGCGAATAAAATATTTTAGTTACATCGTTAGTAAGTTTGACAATTATAATTCCAATTTTCAAATGACAACTGTAAGTTTCATTTGCACAAATTGCGCACACGCAGTGTTGCTGAATTGGTCAAAATGTCCAAGCAGCAGTTGTTGTTGGCCTTGTCTTGTCTTTTGGCCAATTGTAAATCACTCAGCCGCCAAGAGTTGACTTGCAATAATTAAGCGTGACAAACACACACTCACACACCCAAATAAACAGTTTATAAGACGATCACAATCGCTGAGTTGCAGCAGCTTGTGGGCGCGCCCAGGTGAGCAGGCGGCTGAGGTAAGTCTTGGAATGTGCAGCGCCGTCTAAAAGGCGTTAAATTGTAAGCGCTTGTAAATTGTCAAGCAAACTGACAAAACAACACAAAAAAAATTGAGAGGCAATAATGAAAAAATTAAATAAAAAACATAAAAATAAATGTTTGAATAGAGCTCGCCATAAATCGCAGCTACCAGCATTTGTAAATATTGAAATTGTTGCAGTTGTTGTTGTTGTTTTTGCTTTGCGTCTGCTGCTGTTGCTGGTGTTGCTGAAATTGCAGTTGGTGCGTGTCAACGCCAACATCAATAATGTAACATTGAAACAACTTTTGCTGTTGACATTCATCGCTTCGGCGGCATTTGCACAAAGTGTTTGCGCACACTTTTTTTTTCTATAAATAGTTGGCAATTAAATTAACTTTTTATGTATTTATGTGGCACTTTAAATGGCAGTTGAATTTAGTCGATCAAGTTACGCATATCAAGTCATAAAATTAGACTACAAGTGAAATTCCAATCAGAGCAATATTTTATAAGTTAATGTTTCAACAATAGTAATTAAAGAATATTTAAACTGCCAAAAGTGAAGCATCGATTTTCATTTCAAAGAGCATTTAATATTCGTAAGCAGACTGACTTCTTTGACAATTTAAATACATTTTGTTGTGTATAAAAAGTAAGTGTCAGAAAGCCACTGTAATTATTTGCATTTATAAACGGTTTTCCATTAGCGGCCGACTGGTTTTGTTGGCCATTAATCAACATCTGCTACAAATTTCGCAGCCCATCTATGTCGGAAGTCAGTGCCACAAGGCATTTGTACTGCAAACTGCATAACAATAGTCAGCAAGTGAATAATTCCTTTTAGGAATCTTGGCCAACAGTGCAGTTAGAGTCAAAGCAGCCATCCCACTCCAGCAACCTGATGACAATTAATTCAAGCGTCAAGTCAACTAAATGCCGCCAGCTATTCAGTTGCCTGCAGTTGCCATTTGTTGATGTTTCCATAGCAGCAGCCATCGTTGTTATTATGTTAGTTGCTTGTTTATTTTGTTTGTGAATTGCACTGCTGTTTTTTATTTCTATCTTCAAACTAGCTAGCTGACGATTCCTTAAGCAAAGAAAAGAAGAAAGCCAGCGGAGGGGCGGGAAAGCGGTAAAAAAAAATAAGCTTATATTGTGGCACTTGCTTATTGTTGCACATTGCTGGAGCAGATGGAGGGTGTGTGACAGCACAATAATAGGCGGCAATAAGAAAACAACTCTATTCAATCAAGAAATTAATAACAACATTCAATGCAAAATCAAAATATCAGGTATTATTCCCAATTAATGTATGCATACGAGTGAGAACTACTTCAATTTAAATAAAGTGCTTTAAATTTAAACTTTTTTTATTTTATTCTACAAAGTAATCGATGACACTATTAAAAATACAGTTTTTCTTGACTTGATCATACTTTTAGAAGTAAATCCACTTGGACTTACATTTTACACACATTTATTTTCGTATATCATATAGATACACTTTTAAAGAAGTTTGAATTTCTGGAGTGCAAAATTCATAAATCCACGAAGCAACATATCACTTGAGCAGAGGCATACGCTCATTTCTAGTCTGTGTACGTTCGTTCGTTAACTCAAGAATGTGGCTGCCTCGTGCTGCATTCCAATTGTCACTGGTGCCACTGTTTTGGCGCATTTTGCATACAAAATGACGTCGTCCATTGTGAGAATGCAGCTTAGGATGCTGTGGCAGCCACTGAAGCAACAGCGCAGACAATTGGCAACAAGAGCAGCACCAACAGCAACAGCAGCAGTAATTTGTGTGTATTGCAGCAACAATAAAAAGGTGCAGCGGCTAGCATTATGTCGGCCAACTTCTTGTGGCTTCAATGAAACGTTTTGTTGTTAGCATTTTGCGTCTTTCTTTTATTCCACCTTTCACTGTAAGGCTTTTGTTTTTTTTTTTCGCTTTTGCTCACGTGCCGCGACCTCCCGCAATCTGCCACGCCCCCAAAAAGCAGAATGTTTTCGCGGGCAGCGCTCAATTAAACCTCGTCGTTGTCCTTGCCATATTGTTGCTTTCATTTCTTGGTTGGCAAAGTCTTTCTGTAGCTGTTGTTGTTGTGACTGTCGTTGTTACTGTTGTTGTTGTTGCTGTTGTTTGTCTTACTGCTGTTTATTTTTCCCAGTTTTTTTCGCTTCCCTCCTGTTTTTTTTTTTTGCAATTTGTTGCCATTGTTCGCGTTTCATTTTTGCTTTGCTCCTTTCGGCCTGATCCTTGCTGCTTGTTTGGTTGTTATCTGTGCTGCAGTCACGACAGCATTAACAACCACAGCAGCAACAATGCCAACAACAACAACAACAATAACAGAATTGTACAGGTAATTAGCGCGTTTCTTGTCGCCTGCTCTCATTTGATTAAAGACTTGGCAAACACCTTTTGAAACGCTTAATAAGCCGCCTAACTGCAACACCAGCAGCACCAACAAACGACAACTTCAACGACAACAATAACAATAACAGCTGCTGCAGCAACAGCTAAAATAAATATTTTAATTGCTAAGCAGACAACTGACAGCTTACACACACACATACAAAGACTCACAGATACGATCACACATAAATAAAAAAAATACTTTCTGCTAACTTTTGACTCGATATGCTTATTTTATAAACTACCCAAATATCCAGGACTTGCGGGAGAGAGAGAGAGAGAGAGAGAAAGAGCGATGGTAAGAGAGTGAGATAGTGACATAGCAGCTACGAGAAACTGCCGCGCCCCTTTGTTCAAAATGAGAAATTTTGCTGGTTGCAACTTTTGATTGCAAATTATTTGCAACACACACACATATACGCTATGACAGCCAAAAGTTGGTTGCCAGCAGCAACAGCAACTTTAACTTTTTAGTTGTTGTTACTGGCAATTTGGCAAACAAAAATTATGTAACGAGATAAAGCAAATGCAAAATACAAAAAGAGGAAAACAAAAACAAACATATGCACACACATATTTCAAGGTGGGCGTAAAGTTTCTTTCGGGCATGCAAATCAAAAACTTGACAATTTAAAAATGCAACAAACAGTAGCAACAAAATTTTAAAATTTTAATAATTAAAACTCATTAACACTTTGCCCAGGGGTGGTGTGCTTTTTATGTGAAATATGGCAGTGGATGCCTGTCCCAAACGAGCTGGACGAAGATTAAATAACAAATGAGCGATGACTTTTCGCATAGCATACTTTTTGGAGCTGGCAGCTGTTGAGTGACTTGGCAAACAGATGAGAATTTCTGATGGGGGGAGGGGGGTTGGGGATTGGCAAATGAATTGAGTCTAGTGTTGGCAGCTTGAGCGCATATTAATTATGCATTGGAGAGACTGATGGGGCAGCTCAAGAGCTTGCGACTTTGAAGCATTGTTTGTAATTTATGGTATTCAAATTGCATGCAACTGAATAACTTATGAACATTTCACATTCACTTCATTATGGAGCTGGGGACACGAAACGTGTTGGTTTTGTTACAAGTAACTGGGGCAAGGCTGCATCATAAAGCGGGCACATTGCAAATATGCAACATTTCTAGCAACACGTCACGTCAAGCGACCAAATAAAAAATGACTCAATGAAACTGTTATTAACAATTCAACGTTTAGGCCAAGGCTGCAAATACAACTTCCGGCTCTAAGAAGCAGGACAGGAAAAAAAAAACAAAACCAAAAAACCAAAAAAACAATAAGCACAAAGAAAATGCGAAAAATTGCAAAACAATAGGGTGATGAGCCTTGGACCGAAAACGTGTGCGAATGTGGACAATGAAATGGGTTTTGCCGTGCACCTCTGCCCCGCCTCCCTCCGCCCTCTTGTTGCTTGTCAGCTAGTTTTACAGTCAACATTATTAAAAAACAACTTGCCCGCCAGTGGTAAAAAGCCAAACAAAGAGTTGCTCAAAAGCCAAAAGGCTGCTCTAAAATTAGCAGACTAAGCGCGAGATTGTTATGAGTATGTGGACAAAACATAAAAACTAGATTCAAATAAGCTAATGAAAACTTGCTAAAGTTTATTTAAATTCATATTTTATTAATTAAAAGCCATTCCTTAACTTTTGACTTAATTATTAAATAATAAATAAAACTAAATTAAATCTGTAAATGATTAAAAGTTTTGTGAAAGGCTGTGAGCTCATGAAAAAGTTATCTAAACTTTCTTCAATATAAATTATATTATCGTAGCTAACTTGACTCTCTCTCAGATCTTTTCAAAGTTGACAAAATACTTCCCAGTCTTGTAAAAGCTTTAAATGTTTCGCTTATCTAAAACAATATTCAGAGAGTCATTGTGTTTTGTTTTAGGTATAATGTAATAATAATTATGAATTCTCAAGAGCTTGTGAAATGTGCTTTCCGAGTCGAGCCCCCTCGATTAGTACAGCTTCTTACTTGTTTCATTCTTAATTAAGTTGGCTCCCAAAATGGTTTTAAATACGAAATGCAACTTTGCTTTTAGCTCTTTCCAAGGCTGTGGAAGGGTAAAAGTGTAAAAGTGTGTCTGTGTGTGTGCGAGTGCTTGTTTTCTGGCAGCTCATTAGGCAAACATGACACTTTTGCCGCAGGTAACTGACAAGTGGCAACATTTTGCCCAGAATGCATGCATACATACATATATGGTGAACATGGGGACCTGTTTTGCCCTACTGTGGCCAAATGCAAACTGCGTCAGCTAATTAAGATTGAAGTTGCCGCAGCGCAGCGCAGCGCCGCAAGCAACAAAATCACCGAAAGCCACCGCAAAACCCCGAAATGGCAACAAAAAGGCAGCAAACTAATTTATTTTGTCAAGCGTAGTGCCAGCTACACCAGAGGGCAGAGAGAAGATTCTGTGGCGAAATGGGGGGGGGTGGATGCTGCGAGTTGTAAGTGCAACGCTTATCTGATGTTGAACTGGCAGGTGTTAACGAGCACCGATTGATGTGGCAGTTGCCGTTGTTGGCTTCGATTTATGGACAAATTGGGAACAGCCGACATAACTGCAATTTGTGAAAAACTTTGGTGGTCTTTTGCCAGAGTCCAAATCCCATGATTTGCAGCAATTTGCAAATATTATTTTTTTTATGCTTGGCAGAATTTTGGCTTGTCGTTTATATACATGTACATATATATTATTTTTCTTTGTGAGGAAGCACTCCACATGAATTTCAATGGACTTGTGGCATATTTTTGTTTTCAATTTGCGCAGAGCCAGAAAATTATAGCAACCACAGGAATCTGGGCTGGTACTAGATGATTTGTCGAGTGAAAGAGAAGAAGGTAAAAATCAAAACGAATCAGCGCATTTTTGGGTCAATCACAGAAACGAGAGAACGTGAAAACTCCACACATACAGAGGGTACGGATTACGTGCTCAGGATATGCTCTATATACTCAGCACAGGGCATGCTCAATGGGGCATATGAGTTGAGCCTAAGAAAGACACAAGCGAAAGATTGTGAAATCTATCTAATATAAAGAATTTAATAGGTACTGCTTATAGTATTTTAAATATCTTTTTCAATTCACTCATTTTAGTAAATTTGTAGTCAACTTATATATGATTTTACTTGATCGATTTTATATTTGTGTTCAATATAATATAGCAATCCTAAAGTTTGACATACTCTGCTCACACTCTCTGCCTTTGGCCTGAACAGTTGTGCTTATGCCAAAATATCCAGCTAAAGTAAAGATTGTGCTCTCTTTCTGTGCTTATTGCAGCACTGCTTACACCAGTGTCACACTAACGAGCGCCTGTTCCAGGACTTGCCACTCGCTTCATGTTCTGCACCGATTGACCAGACAACGGGGCATGCATATTAAATACGAAGCTGTCTCTATACAAATACGACTACGAAAATTTCTGGGATGTAAGCTGCCCACGCTCCGCTGGGCCCCTCGAGCACTCAATGTATTCTTAAATAAATGATGTTGGCGCTGCGGCTGTTGCGGCAGCGATTCGCTTTCAACAGCCCCAAACACTTGACGAATAAGTGAAAACTGCGCCTTTCATCCCGTTGCACTGCTTGTTCTTTGCCGGCTTTCGATGCGGCTGTTTAATGAGTTGTTGCATTTTCAATAGCATACTTATTGGATCGCAGTTGCAGTGTAAAAATATCAATATATACATATATATATATATATGTATATATTGCAATTTTATTGTTTGTTTGCACAACGAATTGATGAGTGGCGTTTGTGTTGAATGTTGATAATTATTTTGGCACCAAAGCGAAAACGAAAACATGAATAAGAATTGTCAAAACATTGCAAAACAATTCCCAACTCACAAGTCGCACAAAGCACCAAATGCACATTACGTATTTTCCCATTCACCGCACAAAATTTGCGAATAGTTTGAATAATTGATAGCTGACCAATTATCGTGCATGTCAGTTGACAATTAAACAATTAAACATTGCCATAGGAAACTTTTGAAATTTACTGATAAATAATTGATGGAATAGTTTCTCATCAGTTCAACTGTTTGAGCTTAACGCATATCCATTTCAGTAGATATATTTATGAACTGCCACAAACTGATAATTCGTTGTCATGTAAACTAAAATAAAAGAGTAATTTTTTTTTTAATTGATTAAATGAAATTTTAATTTGCAGTTTTAGTTTCTTTAAAGAAAAAGCAGATTAATAATGATCCAGCTAAAATTATAAAATGATTGATTTAATTTTAGACCATATACATATGCATATATAAATATAAATACATATTTATATTAGTCAAGCGTGTACTTAGTTTTGAATAAGGCAATTCTTGTCTGGTTAGTAGTTTAAATATTAACAAATGTTAAGAGCAAAGTGTAAATAAATATGCAGATTGCAATTAACTTATGCAACTGCTGTACTTTGGAACTTCAAGTTTAGCCACACTGGCTGCTTGCATAATATTATTTAGTATCAAACAGACATCATAGTAAATAAGTATTTTCTGATAGGTCTGGTGATAATTAAATAAATATCAGCAATTCAACAAAATCAACTTTGCAGATTGGTTGCCAAAGCAAAGTATTTAATATTACATATGTAACTTGTATCTGATTCATTTCTAACTAAACATGAATATGAAAATATGCAACAAGCTTGCTTCAAGCCTACTTGTATTTTGGTGAGTCAATATTAAATACTAAGAAATTAAATTCATATTCGATTGCTTGTTATTTACCTTCAATTTCTATTCATTTATTTTCTTATGTGCTGACAATGGCTTTCCTTTTATTTTTGTCATGCTACATATATTCAATGTAAATATTGATGCTACAATCATGTTAATTATCGTCTTTGTCTGCTTCTTACACATTAATTAACTTTTGTTGCTCTTGTGTGTTTGCATTTGAAGTAGCTCACATTACAAATTCCTCTGATAATTCTTATATATTGAAATATATAGCTGTGTTTCATTGCTCTTGGTGTTATTGTCAGAGCTACTCATTTGATTGTATTTAAATATTTAAACAATTATAATTGTCTCTACCGATGACACAAGACGTTTGCTAATGACAACTGAAACATTTTGGCTAGGTAAGGAATCCATTATTTGCCAATTCATCTCCCTCTCTCTTTCTCCCTAGATGTATCCATCCTGCTCAGTGTGTGCCCTAGTCTCATTGATTATTCGGGCATTTTAAGTGCTTTGGTATTTTGTGTTTAATCTGCACATTTGTTGCATAATTTATTCTACTGTTTCCACACACACACGCACGCCCAACATTCCATCTCTATTTGTAGTTGTCGGGTTGAATGATGTTGTCTGTCTGTCCGTCTGTCTGTCTCTCTGGCTGCCTCGTTGTCTGATTTGAATTTGAAATTAAGCTACTGGCCAGTTGGCAATGCCACAGTTCAGTTTGTCTGCTTAGCTCGACATTTGTTATATTTACGCAATTTATTTTATTGCCAAAAGATCAAAGTGAATTGCACAATTGGCCCCAGCTAGCTGCAGCATTTGCAGCACTATTTGTTGGCATTATTTGTTGCTATCTTTTCGGCTGAATTCCATTTTCGTTAGTTGTTTTATTGGCGCGTGTTCCGTTTGCTGTTTGTTTGCCATTCGTCGTTTCGTTGAGTGTTGGTAAACAGAATTTATTTGTCAATAAAGCTGTCACTTCATTACGACCATTGTCCTTGCTCTGGTCGACCATAACTCACGGCGCTCAACGCCGCACCGCACCACGCCCCCCATCCACAAACCAATGCGCCCGCTCTCAAAACGTTTAACAATGGTGCGCCAATTTTCGCGTCCACGAATAAGCTTGCATTATTACTTTTGGTTAGCGTTGCAAGAGGATCTGCTGCAGCAGCAACAGCAGCAGCAGCAACAGCACCCAATACCTGTTCGCTGTCTGTTTGGCCTGACATTAATGAATTTGCTGCTGTCAATAAAGGCAACTACCAGTGAGGAACTGCGGAAATTGGGTATGTGGACGGGTGGACAGGTGGACAGGTGGATAGGTGGACAGGTCGGTGTCCCGAGTGCAGCAGCACAAAAACAACAAACGGGTGGGGCAAACGACACTCGATTCCCGTGTATTCACACAGGATGACAGAATGACGATGACATTGGCTCTGTCCCGTCGTCATCATCGTCTACCGTCTGTTGAAATGTGCGCATTACAATTTTCATTTTTGATGTCTATTGACAGTGCAGTGTGCTGCTAGAGGGCAGAGAATGGTTGGGGCACGGACACGGACTACAACCATTTGTAGCTGGCGCTGCAGTTATTACTACTCTTTGACTACATGCAGTGGGTAATAAAGACGCTAACATTTATTTTGCAACTCCCAAGAGAAATCTTAATTATATTTCAATTTCTTTTTAGATAAGAGCATTAAATAAAACCTAACAAAAGGAGATGCTCTAACTACAATTGGAATCCTAAAATTTAGCTATTCTCATTTAAGTAAACTTATTTTTACGATAATTAATCGAAATTGCATTCACCTATAAGGAAAATGGTAAAACAGTCATGATCAGAGAATACTTTTAAAATAATAATTAGCTATCATTATTGACAAACTAGAAGTAAATTATATACGAAAGTTGAATAAATGTCTGTTCAACGTTAATTGTTAACTTTGGAATTGTGCAAGACAAAGAATTAGAGGGTATTCAGCCATCGGCTTAAATATATTGTTCGCTCGTTAACTTATTTCATTTTTTTAGCTGTTGTTGTATGTGCAAACAACACCTTTTCAATTTTTGACAGGATTGTCGCTTAATTTGTATTTGGGTCCTTGCATTTTATGCTGTTTGATTTGCAGTGCAGCACATTTAACTTGATAGCACTGCGAAAGGGGACAACAAATGCGGGGAGATGAACAGCCAGACTCAATTACGCGCTTGTTTGTCCCGATATTTTTGCAATGAAAACTCAATTGTATGCAGACAGAGCATATTCACACACATAGCATAAGAAAGATACAAATTTTGATGGCTTTAAGTGACATCTTCATTAAATTTAATTTAAATCTTTTTCGGAGCTTACACATATGGATTTTTCAAATGCAAGCCAAATATTTGTTGTTCGTTCTGCAAATGTGCACAATAACTTCAAAAATCTAATTTATTATAATTTAAAATTCATATTTATCATTTTAGGACAGCAATTGTTGTTTACAGTATACAATTTAATTAATTTGTATTGAAAATAAGAATAAAACAACAACAGAAAATACAGAAAAAATTCCACAGTTTGCAAAAAATCTAATGCATTTTTTTTTATATTTACCTAAAGTTTTTTTTTAACTAACTATTTCCTGGGAGTATTGCAATGAATATGTTTTCAATAGTATTCTACTATTCGGTAAAACGGAAAATGACTTTTGGTGCGTCATCATTGAAAACCCACAAAACACTTTCGCAGTGTAGAGCAACTGAAAATGTTAATTAAACTATGCATAAGTATTCATCAGGGGAATATTGTGGGCGTTTTTCAGCCTACTGTCGGTGTTCACAATGACAACACTTTTCAATTTGCAAATCAAATTGAAATTTTATGAAAACGGGACAAAAGTTCTGACCAACATTTCACCTTTCAACGCCAGCCCCTCTTTTTATTTACCTTCATTGAAAGTTCCGTCCGGCTGAGGGGTGAAATTGTGGAGGTGGCTTGTAAATGTTGTACAAACTCTGTGCAATTAAAGCAATGCTAACTGGTCTCGAAAAGTTTGTAAACGCTTTTGCTTCTCAGACTCGTTGCCATGCCGCACTGTTTCTTTTTTCATTAAATTAAGCAATCAAGCAAAGGCGACAGTTTCCCCAACTCGAGGGGGAAAGGTCTAGTCGAGTCGAATCAAGAATGGACAAATAAATCTAATAAGCAAAAAAATTTAAAGCGCGTTCAATTCGAGAAACCAAGCAAGCTTAAAGGTTAAATACTTCAGCTTAAGGTTTGTCTGCTCTTGGTCATTTTAGTAGATGCTAACTAAATCCTGGTCAGCATTCATTAGCCGGCTGCTAACACAACGCATTAATATTAATATGGCAGTTATAGCCATAGCATATCCTTGTTGCCATTATTTTTTTTCTCTTTTTCTGTTATGTTATGAACTGTAGCTATTTTCAGTACAGGATTTTCACAGCAGCGTTTGCATTTCATTAGCAAAAGTGGCATTGTCTTTGTGTGTATGTGTGTATGTTGAGTGTGGGTGTGTGTGTGTAGCCTCGCATAAAAATAGAGCACATTTAGCAAGGAAGCCAACAGAAACAACAACAACAGTAGAAGCAAGAACAACCATTGAAAAAGCAAAACGCAGAAAATGCAAAGTATCCAAATAGACTGAAGGACACTCCAAGCCCTGTGTCCAAGTGTATCTGTCCTGCCATCCCAGCGTCACACAACAATGAAAATCTAACTAAATAAGCAGTGGTCGACCACCAAATACTCAGTATATACTCAGAAGCTGTAGCTGCAGCTTTTTGAATTTTCTAGAATTCTTTTTTATAGCATTGAATTTAAGATTTTTGTGTTGAATTTTGTACTTTATTCGATTCTTAAACTTATTTTCCCTACTTTTATAGGCTTTATATTAAGTTATTGTTTGAATCTCTGCATTACTTTCGACAGCATTTATACACATTTTGGTATCATCGATTTTTTACAGCTTCTAGTTTTATTGTGTTCTGATAACCACTTAGCTTCTTTCTATCTTTAAGCTTTTCTTTTCTTAATCCATTTTCCTTTCTATCATGTCTCGTAACATATTTAAAACTGATTCTCAGTAATTCACAAACTACACATTTTTTTACAGGGCACAGATATGCTAAGCGGATGCATTTGCGTCTGACGCTCTCTGCAGGACACGAGTGAGAGGGGGAGAAAAAGAGATAAAGAGAGATGGTTAGCGTGAGCGAGTGGGTGTGTGGGTGTGTGTGAGTGTGTGAGTGTGTTTCAAGTGTTTGTGTGCATTGTCACACGCTGTCAAACCCGCTTTAGCCTAAGTCAGTCGCACTTATTGACAGTGAGCAGATGCTCTGCTCTTCTTGTCCTGCCGTCATTTGGCCCTGGCAACACATTGCCATTGTTATTTATAGCCATGCGGCTAATTGTGAGTGACACTGCTGGGATTAAGCCGCAACACTCAACTGTATTCATCTATACGTATGTATATGTAAATTTCTGCGTGTCTGTGTGCGCATCGATGGCAACTCAAGTGAGTGTGAAAATCTCTGGTAATTATTGCACGTGTGAGCCCCATCATGGACTCAAATCTGGATACCTAGCCATCAGTTCTGCAGCTCTACTCCTCCTCGATTCTCTGTTCCCATCTCTATTTATATTTGCTTACAGCGTTGTCCCTGAAAAGCTTGAAGGCAGCATTTAAAGTCGTTTTTGTCTATTTTTATCACATTCTCCACTGTTCAAGGAGCGAATATTCTGGCTGGCCGCCTGCCAAGCAGTTAATAAAGTTGCGCCACCAATAGTGTGGCAAGAACTTTGCCTAATTTGTGGCTACATTGCGTGGCAGCGACAGCAACGGCAATATCCGTCGTAATGAAAACCAAATAAAAAAAAAAATTGAAAAGACATAATGCCAGACACAAGTGCGAAAGTTGCAACGGAAAAACGTTGAACGAGCAGAGGGTGAAATGAGTTTAAATAGAGAAAAGTGGATGGCGAACGTCGCAGCCAAGGAATTGACAGGAGTCCAAGTAAAAATGGCGAATTATGAGCGAATTGTGTGCGACTGAGGCGAAGCAAGTTGACAAGTTTCCAACATGGAAGGGAACTAACATTTTTAAAATCAGAAATCCAGTTGAATAACTAAAAGAATATATAAAAGAAAGTGTTCTTTTTCGATTTGAATTGCTAAGGAAATGTTGATGGATTGTTCGGAACACTTTAAAACTTATTGCTTAAGTGAACTGCAAATGATGCGAAGAAACGTAGAAAACTATCTTGATGAAAGTTACGAAGAAATGTTGATACTTAAAACCAATCGCAGCAGCAGGCCACATCTCATGTCACTCAATTCTCGTTGGTAACATTTATAGATTTAATTTGTCTTCATATATATTCAATAGATTTTTTGAAATTCACTTATCTAAACAGCTTGACAAATTTCGGCATATATTTCTCTGTAGCTGGACAGCTGAATTGCGCAGACATTCAACACTCAACACTTTACCACACTTAGTTCAAAACAATTCAGTGCATTTCAAAGTGAAAATCCGATTTAAGCCCAGGCGCAACTGCTTTGAACTGCTCAGAATGGCAATTGCAGCTCTCAGTTCCCAGTTCTCAGCACAGACAACAGATAAAGACATTTGTCATATGTCTGATTGTCGGACAGCCACCTCCCATCACTCTATCCATCTCCCTCTCTCACTTATTCACTCTCTCACTCTACAATGTTTGCGGAATACTAGTGAGCTAACCCTCAAAGATAACTCACTCTGATTTTTTGCCATTGCTTTGAAGATTTGTTTGTTTGTTTGTTTGTCGCATTTTATCGTTGCCGTTTTTTGTTTTTATGTGCAGCCATTTTTTTTATCGCCCAACGTGCCTCGGTTTTTGCCCGCCCACTGCTCAAGCGGCTCCCCTTCTATCTGCAAGCGACGTTTGCGCAAGAATCTTTATTGTTTTCTGCCGCCATCGCCTCGAGTTTGTGAGGATGTGAGCGGCTTTTAGCTTATCTTGACAACAGGAGACGATAGCTCAACGAACGACGCTGATAGCCAAGGACTTGACTAGACGAAACCTGAGATAGGCCACAATTTAAGATATTTAAAGTGCGGTTTCTCCTATGAAAGTCCTTACCGGTGTTAAGCTGCAATGTGTCCTCGATTTATGAGAGTACGTCTCTCTCTAAAACGTTTTATATGCGATTTGTGCCTGGCAAAATGAACTCGAAATTAAATCAGCTACGAAAAGTGAATGCAACAACAGCAGCAGCAGCAGCAGCAATTCCTCTGCATCAGTGATGCAAGCTAACAATGTCAAGAAATCGTTTTGTGCTCATCAAAAAAGCAAATTCAACCCATATTCCAACGAAAATAGCTGCAAGCTCAAAACATGCCCGACTTGACAGTCAGGCACGTGCCCGGCCTCAAAAACTAAGTGCGCTCACACAAACAACTTGAAAATTGTGTGAAACCTTTCTGCCAACGTCAACAGCATTTTAAACGCAGCCCAAAAAGGAAATATATGTATATTGACTGCACTGCAGCTGCAATAGCGTCTCCTCTTCCGCTCCTGTGTTACGTTGACTTGATTTTTATGCAACTTCTGGCTTATTGCACACACATTTTTGGCCAGGCCTTGCCTTTGCCCTGCGGGCCCAGTCACGTGCCGAGCGGCCCCTCAATATTATGTGCTTTTATAAAAGAATAAAAAAAAGAGATGAAAACATGCACTCAAAGGTGCTTGCCTCGGATATGAAGTTAAGGTGTAGTAAATCTTTCTTCAATAATGCGCTGAACAGCGTGCAAATGTATCAACTTAAAAATAGAAGACTGACAATGCAACAACAGCCAAAGTATCGGTAGTATAAAGGCGTGCAGCACAAGCGACTGTCAGTTGTTGCATGTCAAAAGTGTCAACGCTTTTGAAGTGGATTCCGTTTTGATGCGACAGGCAGCCAACAACAAACGCAGTTCCCAAGGCAACATTTGGCCTTAAAGTGACGACGTAAAGCTCGGCATATCGCACACAACAAAATTTAAGATGATCTATATTGCTTATAAGCTATGACAGGACTAGGACACAGATTGTAAGATAAAGTATGGGAGGACTAGCACATTATTTTAATTTAATTAAAATAATTAATTTGAACAAATTTTTCATGCTCCAATCAAAGCTATTATTTCAAGTGTATTATACCAAAAATGGCGGATGATAAAGTGCCAAATTAAATAAGGGTTGAGTAGTTCGACTTGGAAAGATTAACTCAATCGTCGTTATGTATTTCTCTACTCATATAAGCAATATACGTTCCACACCTTTAGCAACAGGACGTATACATAATATTTTTGAGTTGTGTTCCTTGATGCGTTCTTATTCTGAGCTTTTTTGACTTTGCTCATGGCAGAAGGACACACACAGCCAGGAAAGGGATGCATAAAAAGCGTCACGAGACAGCAACAGCTGCAATTTGCTGCACTTTGTTACTTTATTGGCTTTTGTCTAAAAAGTGTGCAGTTGCAACGGCTGCTGCTGAAAGTAAACTTCAAAGAAGCATACATTAAAAAAAGAACAAATTCGGATAAGGCGAAAAGCATGTCATACTCGTAAGCTGCATGTTAACTTTTCTTGTCAAAGTTTTTTTTTTCTTCGTGTTGCTGTTTGTTGTTTCTGCTGTTTTCATGTGAGGAACGTGTTGAAATTGCTTTCAACTCGCTTCCCGTTCGGATTGCTGGTGCTTACTGAATATCAAATTAGTTTCTACGGAGAATGCAACTTATTACCGAAAGAGTGAGATAGAGAGAGAGAGAGATAGAGAGAGAGAGAGAGAGAGAGATGGGGAAGAGATGGAATAGGGTTGAGAATACTTGGAAACATGTCAAAAGCATATTTCGCACTCTGCAAATCAATCACGGGCAATAACTGATGCCTGAAAGGTAACCCATGGCGACTGCCTGCCATTTGACACGTCTGATTAAATTCTTTTGGTCAATGGGTCGGAGCAAGTTGATGCTTCTAGCACTTATCGAGTGCCTTTTTGAGTGGAGCAGTGACTGGATTGATGTTCTTCATATGAATCACAATAACGTCAGCCAGCCAGGAGGAAGCTACCAACAGCAGCTTCGAATGTGCTAAGTGAAATTCATTGACGACAACGATGCGTATGTGCAATGCGTATGCTCGATATCAAAATGGGGTAAATGGAATGGTATTATGGTATCAAATTTATCGAGGTATACTCGTAATACGAGAATATTAATAGCATGAGGTATTGAATTTTGTGAATAACATTGAATTGAAGAACATTTTATGAACACATTTACGCACATCCAATCGAATCTTTAAAGTATATTTTTCATCAGAAATAATGGATGGATTTTCCATTTAAATCGCCTATTCGTATCAGAAATTCATAAATTATTGGTAATTGCAATGCAGCCACTTTAACAATTATTTTTGCGAACTATCTGTACTGAGTGGTTGCTTGATTAATTCTGATTCTGAACCTGGGCATATTTAAAATTCAATTGCAATTGAAATCGAACCAATTTGATTGTTTGCAAGCCAGAGACCGTTTCAAAAATGATATTTCTGTCTGCTATCACAGAGTTCTACCTGACATTATGCATACGCAACGTTGACCGCATCGCATACAGTGTTGCCTGGCATTTTTCCAATCAACGCCAATCAAATCAATGCCGTCTAATGGCATTAACCCATCAACTTCAATGTCAGTCATCGACTCCCACATATGCAGCTGTAGGTTGTGTTTGATATATTTTGATTTTTATTTTTTGTGGTCTCCCTTTCAACCCGCTCTTTTCCGTTTCTGGGCACTGCTTTGATTCGATCAGGAAATGTTTTGCTCGTTCTTCCTCTCCAGTTTTTTTTTTTTATCATTTTTTTCCCCTTTTTTTTGTTACCTTTTACTGCCTGCTGCCTGCCGTGTAATTTTGCAACTAGTCTGTGTAAAGAGAAGGACAAAGAGGTGAAATTCAAACTGTATTTGCCTGCAGCGGTGGCGCCCATCGACAGCAGTCACTGCAATATTCAGAGGTTTGTCCATATGGAAATTGGCGGTTGCTCGTTGACTGAGCGCCAAAAAAAAATCTCGAGTTGGAGTTGTACTAAGGGGCGCGTTTTCAGTACTTTGAGTTGCAACTCGGCTGTGTGAATAAACTTGAATTGCGGTTTTTATTTTTCCTATCGCAGTGATGGGCTTTAAGATGCTGCTGCTGCAGAGTTCAAGGAGCAAACTTAAAGAGCAACTCGAAGGGCAACATCAACAACAACAGTACGTGCCCCAAGGGCCAATCACGTGCGCCTCATTGAGCTCATTATGTAAGCAGCACTGTCAAAAGGCTTGAAATTCAAACCGACCGGGTTACGGCATTGTCATTAGCTGTCGCTAAAATGGTCGATGTTTTTACAGCAGACAGAAGAGTTATGCAACTACTGGAGATGAGCAATATTATCACAAGAAATCGAATCCAATTTCAGTGACTATTTTGACAGCCTTTTAGTGTAAATAGTCTTCTTGCTTAAGTATATGTTAAGTATATTGTTGAATTTATTAATTAATAATTAATTTTAATTATTCTTTCCGTTTATTCTTTTAAAAAATCGAAAATCGAAAAATCTTTGAATAAAAGTGAATGGAAAAAGCGACTCAAAAACACTTTTCTCAATATATGCTGATTAAATATATATTTTTTTAGTTGTGCTACCGTTTTATAATTGGAGTTTTAAAATGGCCTAAACAAAATTGAAAATTCTCTTGTTTTGTCTTTATGCTGTCTGATACTTTGAGAACATTTATTATCTGAACAGTCACTGTATTGCTCAGCACTAAATGCGACGCTCGACAGGCGTCGACCAATGCATCGCGATGGTGATAAAAAAAAAGTTTGTTTAACCCACAAAAGTCGTTGAATGGATCATGAAACATTAAAGGAGGACAACTGACAGACTGGTCGATTGCCTGCCTGCCACGCGTTATTGATGGAATATTGTCGAGCTGTTTTGATTGGATCCATAGACAAGACCGGAAAACTATGATGCTGACAAAGTCAAAAAAGATGACAACAAAGGAGTGCAAGCGGAAACCCAACCGACGCCAAAGAACACATCAAACTGTAGGCATTGTTTGTTGCATCTCAATGAGGACACAGGAAGAGGGAGATAGCGAGCAGAGGGAGAGAGAGAGGGAGACATGTTGACACAAAAATTTAATAGTCACACGGAACACTAACGTTGATGGCTAAAGAGCCATATTGGTAGCCATAACCACTGGCTAAGTCCCCGAGAGCCCAGAGTCTGGGCCTTAATGGTGGCGGGTCGAGCAGAAAAACTGTCAAAACTTGCCCACAAACAGGATGGCAACGATGACGTGCATAAAGGAAGATAAAGATCGTGCACTTGGAAAAAAAATTGTGTAACATTATAATGCAGAAGTTGGTTACTCAATATGCTCATCAGGAATTTAATTGAATTGCATATTATTTAGCTACAATTTTGATCTTACTTAATATCTTTTCAATTTCTTAGAGAAATATAATTATATATAGATTGCGGAAACCTAAATTCACTGTTGTAGCTTAACCTTAACTTAAGGTTATAAAACTAAATAACGTTATAAAAATATATTCAAAAAGTGTTAAATTTGATTTAAAGTGTGTTCATCTATTTCTAACAAGGATGCTGCCGAAAAATAACATTTATCATAATTCAGGTTGTTCGTTGTCATCAAATTAAATACCCAATACATATGCTGAATATGGGATTATAATCAGATTATAATTTTCCCCCAAAAACATACTTCAACTTTTTTTTAAAATATTAAATCGATATATTTTATCCTCCGCTTTTCTCTCAGTTTAATCGGTTCCTATGGCTCATGGTCACACACGTGACACTGACAGTTTGTCATAAAAACAAAGGAAGGCAAGTGGCGAGTATTTTGGCTTTTTTATATATTTTTTGGTTTCGTTGATGATGGCTTACATATTATATAAGAGCCAACAGCGTTTTATGCTTTTTGCAGCCGTTAAAATTGTGCGCAGCAAACACGTAAATATTTTGAGGACTTGTCTAGAGGTCAGTCAACTCGATAAGTTGGCAACTTGCAGACACAAAGATGGCCAAAAAATAAAATAGTTGAAGAATACTCATTGCAGTGTTAGCTGTCTAATTTGGCTTAAAAGACAACTTCTTTGGCTTGCCGCATGCAATATGATGCCAAAATTCGGGGCTATTTGTAGCATCAAATTGCAATTAATCATCGAGTGCGGTCCAAGCTAAGTCTCTGGCGATGTGCCCACCCTCCCTCTCTCTTGCTCTCTCCCTCTCTCTCTCTCTATCTCTCTCTTTCTGTGTCTGGCTTGCTCCCGCCTTGGCCATATGTGCGACATTTGCACTTGTCGCCGAGTTGTCGCCACAATTAGCCTGGGCAGCTAAGCACTCAACAGCTTTTTTTTTGGGACTGAGAGGGCGCTGAGCGATGGTGGAGGGACAGGAATTAATGTTCTCTCATTAATAATAATTTACGTTAGTTTATTGCCTGACATTCTGCAAGATGTTTTCCTCCTGCTTGGCTGGCAAATTCAATTTTAGCGCCTTGAATCTTTAGTAGATGGCCTCAAATCATTAAATTGATGTACGCTTGGTTCAACATACCTGAAATGATATAGAGTAAGTACAAAAGGTTATAGCGTTTTAGAAATGATTGAAATTTATGTTATTTTATGGAGTTAAGTTCAAGTCTTAAATGCATGCTTATATCCATATGTTAAGTTAGCTGAAGTCAATTTGGAGCTTGCATAAATTCCAAACTCTTTGCAAATGCATTGAAATGTGCCCAATGGGAAATGGCAAAGCTGTCATAAATATGCTGCATAAATCAGCTGCAGCTTCAGCTTTAACACGCGTATTTTTGTCGCACTAAGGGCATAGGGCTAGGGAGCTGCTTTAAGAGGGGGTAGACAAGATTTTCTTTATTTTGCTCTCGTTTTTCCTTGGGAGCCACGCACGTTCGCATTGGACAGAAGTTAGCTGCCTGTCTCCCAAGAGCGGGCCAATAACAACGGGCTGTCAACGTTGTTGCTTCTGTTGTTTGTCGTTCCGGGTGTCCTTTTCGGTTTTACTCTCGGTCCAACATAGTTTGTGTTTTACACAATGCAACGTATAAAACTTTTTTTGTTACATTTAAAACTTATTGTTCAAGACGGCTCTTATATGCCACGTAATCTATAGTTAAGTAAAGGTTGTAGCAGCCAGCTGGAGGTAGCTCAATAGATTAAAAGACAAGAGATTTAAGACATCATCTGTAAGTCTTCACTTATGAATGAATGTATGAATATTTGTCGAATTATCACTCTGCTTAGGTTTCAAAGCTGTTTTTAATTTGAGAACATTTTTCTGAGAAGCCCAGTTATACTAGCCTAAAGTTATATAAATAAAACTTTTTTTTCAAATTCATTTTCACAAATTTTAATGATATAGATTTTTTTCACTGGCTAATCGGTTCCAGGTGCAAACTTAATCAGCAATTCATTTAAGAAATTTTTGATTTGCAAACATTAGTTTTAAGATATGTATATATGCATATAAATATAAAAAAATAAACTTCGCTTAGTTGTCAATGAGGATACATACTTATTAAGGAGCACATATAACAGTTAATCAAAATATGACAATGAACATAATAAGTTGAATAAAAATTCGATGAATTTTGGTGCTTATTAATATCTAATTTCGAGCTGATCCATCGTTTCTGCGGATCCATATTTATCCAACATCTTCTGTACATCTGACTAGCATTTTCCGAAAAGAAATCTTAGCACTTTGGCCGAAACATATAGTTTTAATACCTTCCAACTTGAATTGAAAATACCATTTCTTTTTCAAACTTGGAAAATTAACCAAAAAATTCATCATTGACATTTTCGCTGATTTATTTCACTTAGACAGCATCTGATTTGGGAGGACCACTAAGCAAAGCTACGTGGTATTCGCTAGTCGAGTTATCTGGGCCCTTACTTGCCTTGCAATATAAGTCATCTGTTCGTTGTTGTTATTGCAATTACAAACAAGCAACAAACAAACTTGGCTGTAACAACATTCAGACTGCAGACTGTAACGGAGACCCGATGTTGACCACCGTTGTTAACCTTCCTTCTCCTACTGCGGTCCACCAACATCCTCCGTCGAAGTGTCTCAACACATTTGGCACGGTTCGTTGGGGCGCGTGACATGTATATGAGAAATTATTTCGTTGACTGCCCCGGCAGCAGCAACAGCAGGATGCAAGCGGCACGCTGTTTTCCTGCTCGACTGCTTGACTGCTCGGTTGCCCCCTCTGCTGTTTGCCACCTCCCAGCTACACCCATGGGCAGCATATTGTGGTGGCCTTTTATTCGATTTTCTCTTGCACTTTTTTTTGTCGTCATGTTTCCGTTTTGCACCTTTTGGCCAGCACAGCAGCACTCGGACTTGAACTCGCATTGGGAATAATTTATTATGGCTGGCCAGTGCAGGTAAGCGAATTGCTCTTCCCTCCTCAATTCCTCAACTCCTACATCTCCGCCTACGTGGGACCATGGCGAATGCATAATTTGTACTTTTCGCGTGCGGCACTTTGTGGCCGCAAGGCATTTTATTTTGGGCGAAGTGCTTGGGTTGAACACCTTAATTCACTGGCTGTCCTTATAATTTAATTATTTGTCAGTGCCATGACTTTGACCTGTCCAACCGAGCTGGGGTTAAAGCCTTTACCGCTGCTGACGCTCTGCATAAATGTCATATGTCTCGGTCCAATAAGCTTGACAGTTTTCTCATCGATATATTTTTGGGTGCAAAAAAAGTTAATTGTTTTTTTTTGTGTTTGGTTTTTTGTTGCTTCAACAACAATTTGAAAATATTTGTGCACACATCGAAATGCAGGCAGCCAGCATATGGAGTGAAAGAGTGGGATACGGAGGGGAAGCAGTGGACAAGAGAGGAGTTTAAATCTCTTCTGAATCATCGCATATTGTTTGCATTAAATCAACGCACTAAGCCTTCTATTTATTTTCGTTACTCTCTCTTTCTCTCTGTGTATGTCCTTCTCTGTTTTTTTGGTAGACCACTCTATGCATTAAACTTTTAATATCAATTCCGTGTTGCATATTTTGTGTGATGCATCTAAAAAATCAATAAATGCAAATCCGAATCGGACCACAAAAGTTTGCAGGACGGATTTCAGTATTTTTGCAAAGGTTTGCTACACTTTTTGGCTTAAGCTATAAGCACTAAACTTAGCAATAGGAAAACATTTGAAATTCTTATAGTTTTGAACAAATATTTGATGATATTTGAAAGCTTTTTAATGCATTTATTTAATAAATAGAAATGATATAGCTTGTGTGAAAGGAATTGAAATATATTTAGGAAAATTCTTGCTTCAATTATATTTATTTTATTTTTACTCTTTGATGACTAGTTTTCGCTAGGGTATTTAATCTTTCAGAGCATACTGATAACAGTTATTGTTATCGGCTTTTAGAGCTCGTTAAAAAGCATATTCCATTTGGCTGTCTGTGTGACAAACCGTATAAATTAGTAAAATGAGCACTTGTTGTCGTTCGCCCAAACGTATTAATTAGTCCCAATGGTTTGACATTTGAGGACATTGCAGCCGGAAGAGGAGGGGAGGGGAATCTCATTGCATAACGATTAATAGGCGAAGCTTTTAGGCATGCGGCAGATGGCATATTGGCATATTGCATTGGTAATGCCACGCCTCATTTGGACGCGCATGCCGCACAGCTAATCACTGTAAAATCTCTCGATCAGTGAAGCAAAACGTGACATAATTTTGCAGCTGCACAGCGAGGTTTGGGGCTTGGGCGGAGATATATTTTAATAGGTTGCCGCACCTTTTAATGGATTGCAATTAATGTCAAATGCGACGAGTTCGACATTTTAATGGACCTGCATTAGGAAGTGCATTTAAAACACAATGTGCGGCATGGAATGTTATTTCAAAATAAATTAATTTTAGTTTTTCGGCACAAATGTCAATTATAAACTGATTAGTGTGATTATTATTCAATTAATTAAGAGAACAGTTTGAATTTCAAATATAAAAATGTACAGCAATATTGCGAGTGAATATTGCGGCAACTTTTCACGACATCTTATCCACAAGTGCTTACTCTTAATTAAGCTGGCTATGCTTCCTGTTTATCCTTTGCCATCAAAGAAACGCCCCAGCTCAGAGTAATTAAAAATGCAGCCAGCCAGACAACACCAGCAACGGCAGCGGCAGCAGAAGGTGCGTGTCTCGCCAGGGAGTCAATATCGTGCAGTATTCACTTCATTATGCGATGTTATAAAAGAGGCGCATAAAAGTGCGCTACAAAGTAAAGTAATAGACTTGGCCAGCGAAAGGTACGCTTTTAATGCGGAAGCACCCATTGACAAAACATTGGCAAACATGCTCCAGTGTGTGACTGGCAGCCATTCATTAAAGTTGCCACACAACACGCACCTGCCATTAGCAGTTGGGCCATTTCGTGCCCCCAATAACACTGCACCAAAATATAAAGGTTAATCGAAAAAAATAGGGATGATTTTGAGACTTATTTGAGATATTTTTGTATTTATTAGTAAGGATAATTCTTATAATCCCTAAGAGCCCTTGTCTAAGAAGTGTCTCTATTTAAATCAAGTTTAAAAGTTATTTACATTTCTGTTTAAAAAAAATTATATGTATATATTATATCAGACACAGAACACATACTCTAGAAGTTGATTTAGTTGTTTAAAATTAAATTTTTGATTAAAAATAACTTTCACTCATATTCCGCTTTGAAAACTCCACTTTAAAAACTAAACTTTTTCAAAAAACAAACATATGAAAGAGTTTGCTACCGCATAATACCATAAATTGGTTTACTTGTGCTCTTTGCGAACCCCCCTCCTATATATTCTCAGTGTATTCGAGTCTGCTTGTATGCTTCCCATTGAAAATGTTGTTTGCTTTCCATTTTTATGTTGCTGTTGTGTGATAAGCGCTGATATATTTTTGTCGTAAGTTGATAAAGCGCCAAAAAGCAGGCACCGCAACGGAACAGAGAATGAGAAAGATAAAGAGAAAGAGAGAGAGAAAGAGAGAGAGGAAGAGAGAGAGAGAGAGAGAGAGCAACTCTGCACATTGGTGCATTACAAATTCCATTATAAAACGCCAAATGAGACGAAACGAACAAATCAAAATTAAACTGCGGACGTAATGCAGCAGCAAAAACAACTAAAAACATCAGCAACAACAACAACTACAACGAGAACACAGATTACAATGGGCAACAATGATTATTACAATTGTAATTGCATCTACACACACACACACTCACACACACAGCAGTCACACACACAAAGCGCAAATGAAAATTGTGGCGAAAGAATTCGCCTCGGGCAGGTTTTGCTTATAGAGCTGTTTTTGGGTCCTTCACCGTGAAATATGTGCTAATTAGTTTGCGCACAAGCCGCAATGATTGTGAAAAACGGATTTGAAATACGACTGGGGCAGAAACAGCAGCTGGGGTAGAGGCGGCGACAGGGTTAGTGTCGCCACAAATGGAAACTATGTTACCCCAAAAGTTGCAGGCAGACCAGAGCTCTTCACAATGGCTTCAATAATAAGCTGACATTTGAAAGTCAGTCAAAGTGTGTTGACTTAACGAATACTTTGTTTATATATGAAACAGATGTGTTCGCTTGCTGACAGATGTATTTGTTAAACATTTATTTATATGGTTTGTCAGTGGTTGATAGACAAATTTTGCAAATAATTCTCTTTAAAATGAGTTGAATTGCAGAAGTGTGTTCAATGAATGTTTTAATATACATATATTATATAATATATATTATGTATATTTCAAATATATATTCTGAATATGTATTATTTGATTTATTAAATCGGTTTGTTATTTTTTAACCATAGTTTGAGTTTGAGTATAAATATCAATGAATAATTCAGTGCAACATATAAAACAAAGAATTAAAGTACTTAAATTTAATATGAAATCTCAACTTTTAAAAGTGTCTCTTTCTCTACTTGCAACTGCTGCCTTTCTTCCGTTATATATCTCCTCCCTTAGTTAACATACCCCTTGCTACTTATGGAACCTCAGCTGAACAGAAAGCAATTACAAATTTATCCGCGCTTGGTTAATCAAGTGAAGCGCAAACAGCAGCTGAGCTGTAAGTTTTAACTATGTAGATGCAGCATTTTGTTGATAATTTGTTGCTGCAACCTCCACAACGACGAACTTTCGCTCAGTTGTATCTGGCGAGATGTTTGCGACGCTGGCTAAGCAAATTCTTTTTATATACCAAAATATTTCTACATTTTTTTTCTTCTTTTTTTTTGGCTCATTCGTTTTGTCAGCTGCGTAATTTATATTATTTGCTTTTAGCGCCGATTTTTATTTTCGACCCAACATAAACACAAAAGAGCGAGATGAAAATTGAAACTGAATTTACAGCATTTCTGTGTGTGTGTGTGTGTGTGTGCTGTGCTGTTGCACGTGAGATAAGCAGCATATTGCACTGGCGACATTGAAAAATTGCTTGGCAAGTGTAAATTTCAGTGCAACTCATTGCGCCAGCTACGCAAATAGGCTGCGATGAGCAATGCTGCCAATTCGACATGTTCTGTTTATTTTTATTTATTTTGTTAAATTTTTTTTGAGTGGAATTTGAGAATTTGTGACCTCCTATGAAAAGGTGTTTTCATCTTAATAACCAATTATAATGTGAAGTACTAAATAAGTGATAGTTATATAAAACAAATGATTAAAAGATAAGTTTTACAGTGATAAAACCAGCAAATGTAATGATTTCCGAAAAATAAGTTGGACTGACTACCAAAAAATGGCACAGCTGCTGCACTTAAATTGCATTGTTTAACTGCAGCTGCTACAGTGCCACCTGCTACTGCAACTGCTGCTGATCAACATTGACAGCAATTCAAATAAAGCCCACACGCAACGTGTTGCCTTAGAGGCTGCTACTCTTATGGATTGGGCATGCCGATCACGTTGCGAAATCATTTAATGATGCCTGTGGTCTGTGCCGACATTAGCGCAAAATGAACGCAGTCACACATGTCTCCTGTGTCCAGTGTCCTGCAACGTCTGGTACAGGCCCCATTGGCACTCAGTAGCCACGCCCTCTTTAAGCCGGACAAATGAAATAGGATTGGCCGCTGGAATTACGTAGCGCTTGTCAAGCGGTTGATTTAGTTCATTTGCTGCCGCTGCTGCAGCTTGGTAAATATTGCAACAGAAGCTGATTCTTGCAACATGTGCTGCGCTTGGATATTTTGTTTGCAAATTGACGTTGACAGGCAACAGGAGCAGCAGCAGAAGCCACATTTTGCATTGATTTTCGTATGTTGTTGCTGCTTTCGTTTTTCAGATACACGCAAAATTAGTTTATGGCCAAAAACTTTTCACTAACAGCTTTGAATAGTTTTGCACTAATTGGACAGCCAACTCAAACGAAAATTCAAAATTTATTGCTTTAGTTTTATAACCAGAAGCAGATGTAGATATATATGTATATATAAAAGAGAGAAAATAAATCAAAGATAAGACCATGGTCGAATGCTTTGTCATTAATTGTGGCTTAAGCTCAGAAAATGTTTTGTTAGGTAAAATCTAACATCAATTGAAATTTAGAGTGTGAGCAGCAGAACTTTTTATTTTTCAGAACTTTTAATTTCAGACGATGATGGATTTTTCTAGTAAGGTATAATTTAAACATTGTAAAATGTTTGTTTGTTTATTTTTCATTTAACATGATGATTACCCACACAATTATGTTTATAAATAATCAGTCGGCTATTTGAAGTTAGATAATACAAATTTGGCTAACCAATATGTAAACTTTTAATCTATGTAATATGAACGCATCACGATTGAAATTATTCAAATACAAAAATAGACAAAATAATTCATAATTAAAATATATTATTATGGTATTAGCCACATATCCGATTTTTTGGGATTATTCCTCATAAGCCGTTAACACAATAAACACAAACACACATGCAATCGGCAAATGCCTCATGTTCGCTGCGGTCTGGCCACAAATATGAATTACGAGCTTAACGCCATCTAGCGGTCGGAAGCGGTGGCAGATGCATTTTAACTAAGCTTAATTTGAAAAAAAAACTCACAGTCCACTATTATGTTGCCAATTATTTGCTATTAATTTAATTTGCAACGCAAAAAACTGGCATTTAAAATGCGAAAAAATTTGCAACAACATGAAAACATATTAATAATTAAATCGCCTTTTTTGTTTGCTGCCCATTAAAAGGGTTTCAAATTTCACATTCCCCGAGGTACATAGAAAAAATTGCCTT
Source organism: Drosophila paracracens (assembly GCA_035044025.1). Classification (NCBI taxonomy): domain Eukaryota; kingdom Metazoa; phylum Arthropoda; class Insecta; order Diptera; family Drosophilidae; genus Drosophila; species Drosophila paracracens. Next base: position 5,920,462 of record JAWNMN010000401.1, on the reverse strand, counting down.
TTTATTCATTTTTCTGGATTACCAACAAAAAAAATATGCGCCAAATGAAAAAGGAAGGTGAGGTTGGTAGTACAACATTTTTGCGTAGAGTTTGTTGCACGGTCACCAGGGAAGTGAGGCATAACAAAACCCGAACTGAACCGAACCGAACTGTGCTAAAGTCGTTTCCATAATTAACATGTAGCTAAAGCAACTGCCAGCATGCTCATTAACATAATGTGCGGTAACGCAGGTCATGCCTTCACCCAACAAACACCCACCCACCCAAATCCAACCACTCGCCGACTTCACCACGGCCAATTTGAAGCTGCGAGCTTAATAAAAAAAAATCATAGACCATATTTTGCTACGAGAGGTGCTTTTATATATATATATATATGTATATATATAAATCTGCAGTTCACTTAAAGGCCACAAATCAGCACAGATTTTTAACTGCAGTCTGCTGTAGATTCTTCTCTATCTCAATCTCTACTCGACCCCCTTTCTGCCTCTTTCTGCTATTCATTAAAATGCGCGTGTGCGTATCCTTGTCGCAGCTTAAGGTATTTCTTTCAGCGAGTTCACCTTTTCGCTTTTTGGCATATCATTGAACTTATATCCCTATTATCCTTTGTCATCATGTCGCGCATTTTATGGGGACTTATGAAATATTCATAGCCTCAACAAAACCCAAGCCAATAACCCTTTCCCTGTACTGCGCTGTATTGAATTGAATTTTAATGTGTTCGACCCAATGTTGCGCGTATCTTTTACAAAAAAAGTCACACTTAATTCTTGGCAACACTTTGAAAAAGTTTTCCGCAGCAAAAACTTTGGCTGCCGAGCAGAAAGAATTATTGTGAAAGTAACTGTAATTGTGGCTGTCTACTGACTATTCTTCCTTTCGCATCCTTAAATAAATTGCAATAATTAAATAAATGCACTTGACACATGTTGCCCAGCACATTTGTGGCTGTAATTAAGCGCGAAAAGTTGCTGATGTCGCTCGTTCAGGCGAAATAACTTGACAATAATATGTGTCAGCGGCAAATGTTGAGAAAAAAGACACGCACACATATCTGCTCTAATGACAATTGACATAATTGATATCGGTGACTATTGAGTAACAACAATTTTCGCCAATTTTCGTTGTCCTTCAAGCCAGCTGCTCAAAGTTAATGATGATTTTTCCGCAATTTTTGTAGCAATCATAGTTGGATGTAGAACTGAGCGATGAATGCTTTTTGAAGAAATCTGTTACAACGGCAACTGGATGTTTTATTGAAGAAATTATCATTTAATTATTATTATTATTATTTGGAATAATTCATACTTTATAAACAAATTTCCAGCAATAAAAGTGTTATTAGTAATTGTTTCAATCTAAGTATTAACAACAAGTCAATATGAGCAGATGAAAGTTTATATAAAAATATATATATACTATTCCACTTGAATTGAAAATATAAGCTCGTTTATACTATCTTAAGAATCAGAATATCATTTATGTTAATGACATATTGAACCAATAAGGTAGTATGCTTATCATAATACTTTTTTTTAGTGATTTCAAATTGAGTTTTACTTGAATTTAGAACCAATTAGAAGCGATTTTCCCTTCGCAAATTTCCTCATGCTTAAGTACCATTTATCTCTGATTAGAAATATAAAAAGGAGGAAATAAAGCAGCCATTTCGAAAATGAGCCCTTCAAATAAGAATAGCCATACAAATGTGTATGTATGTATATCTGTGCATGTATTTCTAAGCCATTACATTATTACCTATTCAGCAATGCGAAGGGACATTTATCTGTGGTCCGCTTGTTTGCCCTTAAATGGAAGCGTTTATGTAGCTTGGCCGACAGCATTTACAGATCTCTTGCAAGTTGGCTTAAACGCAGTTACATAAATATGACAAGTTGTCCTTGAAGTGGGCAAAAAGAAGAAAACAGACAGCAGATGCTTGGAAGATGTCCTTGGCGGGCAAAAGCAAGTTGTAATCAGCACACGGAGCAAGGAGCCAGGAGCAAGCGAGGGCTGCCTCAAGTGGCAGACGCTTATGAAAAGTCATGATGTATTTGTGGCCATTAGTGTGGCAAAATGGCTCATACACACCAATATGCACACACACACACACACAAACACAATCATAAGCAGCCGTCGAGAAATGAATATTTATGTTGGCAGTTTCCTTAGCTGACAAGTGGCGTATACATAATATTTTCATTGCGATTATTAGATGAGCCCGCAACGAAAACCATTTTGGGAAATGTCGCAACCATGGCCAACAATCCTTTATCAGGGCAACTGCGCAAATCATTAATCAATTTGCACAACTGGCAACCATCCGATGTGTGTATTTTAGCCAGGTGTCATTTGCATAAATGTCATCAGCACCAGCAACTTTTGTGAGCTTAGCCAAATGCCTTAAGGCCGTTAATTAATGGTTGAACCAAATAAAAGTGATGTTCGTGGTGAGTATACGATTAGAAAATATTCTGCACCTAACCACTATATATATACGTATATACATATAAACATATGTTCTCCATCTCTATCCTCAAGAGATTTTAAGAGTAAATGCTTTAATGACGAGTATCCGAAATTGATACGTAGAAATAAATAAATAAGTGTAAACTTCATCATACCCGTTTTAACCATTTTTAATTGAGACAGGGTATATAAACTCCGGTCAGAGGATGATTGCATAACGGACGCTTAATCAAGTTAAGCATTTACCTAGCACAAGTCTTGCTAGATCCTGCAACAAACTTTAACCTCATAGGTAAAGTGCCACTCATGAATTTATGAATAAATATGACATGCACACTCCTTCTCCCTCAATTTCGCTCAGAGCTTAAACCTTGCCACAAACAGTTAACATTTTTCTACAAACGTGGGTTGTGGTCTATGTGTGTGTGTGTGTGTTGTGTGCATGTGTGTTGAATTTTTTATGGTCTGCTGACAAATTACGCGAATTTTCCATTAGTGACGAATGCAGCCAGACAGCCAGCCAGCAAGCCCTTTCTCATGAGTTGCATTTTGTAAAATATATGCCTGCCACATTTTTGTGCCGCTCATCTCTAAAATTGCAGTACTCGCAACATATTCGCTCCTTTTCCAGGGTCAATTTCAAACAGCTTTCCAAACGCTAAGCCTAAGCATATGAAAAAGTTAATAGAATGAAGCCACAGGAAATGATGAAGGTGCCTCAACATCATTCTGGGCATATGCCTACGACAAAGATTAATATCACAAAGCTCATTAAAAGTGTCAGTTTTAATATGTATTACTCATGCCACAACGCAACTCCAAGTGTGCATGCAGCTGAAAGATTCACGCGACTCTAAATAATTTGTCGACGCTGAAGTTCAAGGAACTGACTTGGCTACAGGGGACATGGCGGGGCAGGGAGGGTAGTTGGGTGGTATGGTGGGAGGGGGCGGAGACACGTCTGCGCCTTTTGTTTTGTGCTCCTTGTTTATAAAAGTTGGTCGCTGTTAATATATATGCGACAGGGCAGCTATACACCGACAGGGACGCCATGCATCATTTGAGGCAGCCTAATAAATTTATTACAGCCAGGACACGCAACAAGCCGAACTGTGCGGGGCATGTGGGGCGTGCGGGCCTCGTGTGGCTTTGGAAGCAGATTCAGCCCGCATTCAGGCCACACGCTAATGATGTAACCACATTTGCTAGCAAATTATCAGCACATCAAAAGGCTGCTGCAGATGGGGCAGCCGAACACCAAAGTTTGTCGGAGAAAACTTGGGCTAGGAAATTATAGCCAGAGTGCGAGGCGAGTGCTGTGATTTTAATGAGCATTAGCATACAGATTGTGGTGTGCTTAACTGGCATCGCTTTAAGCAACATCCGCGGAAACGAAACGTTTTATTTTGGCTTTTAGGTTTATATTTACTTGCTGCTGATATTGATAGTTGACAGTGGGCAAAGCTCGTTGGGAAGACACACCTCAAGGATATGAGAGCAACTTGGTTTAATGTCCAAATTCTATTGAATAAAAACATATTTGTTTTCACATATAAAAAAATATTTGGCACAGTGTAATTTCCTGGCCCAATGCAAGACTTTTGCAGCTGTTGTCGGCACTTGTAGATCATTTACTAAATTGTTTTCTAATAGTACTAGTGATGCTGAGATCTTGGCAATTGTTGCAGATATCTTATATACATTGTGTATAAAGCAAAAGTTTGTTGGCAATTGTGTTGTCATTTGCTACAAGACGTGATGAAATTGCACCGATAAACTTGACGAAAGTGTCTAAGAGAAAACCGAGAGCACCGCCAGCCGACACAGATTTATCGAAACTGGGCAATCTGCCGTTTGAGTAAGTGGAGAGCAAAGGGTTGAGTAATTTCTTGACCAAAATGACAGGCGGCCAGACTGACAAATGGGCAGAAAACAAGAGAGACAGACTAGCGTTGCTCGAGAACAAAACCATAAAATACATATATTTAATTATAACTCACAATACTAAACAACAAGTGGAGGACGCATAGCGTACACACACACAAAAAAATAAAAGAAAAATAATTTACTGCAATGGGGAATTTAAAGTGGCTCTTGTCTCGGTGGATTGCCAAGAAAATAATACTGCAAAAAATATTTTAATGCCAATTATTTTGCATCTCAAAAGAGGGAGGGCATCAGCAACTGTCATGTCACATGAGTTCAAAAACAAAAACCAAAAATCAAACTCAAATTGAAATTGCGCTGCCCAACTTATGTTTGAAAAATTCAGAAATGTTGAATATAAATTGATGTGTTTTGTGCACAATTTTCATTTGTGTTATTTACTTTTCTCATTTTACATGCATTCAAGTGGCTGCTATTCATTTTGCGCAGCTCCATGAAAATGATATTTATACAAATATCAATTTCGAAATTTGTGTATGACCAAGCGAATATTTTGTTGCATTTCTAATTCATTTGAACAATTTACTGGCGATTTAATTCAAATTCAATTTGCCAGCAGATAAATCAACAATGGAACACACAGCACGGAGTGTGTGTAAATGTGACTACCTCTCCAGGGAAAGGGAGAAGTGGGCGCAGAGAGTAGATCTTTCAACAAGTACCTTGGGAACTGGCACACATGGCAATCAGAGGTGTTAGCCATTCCCAACAGAGAATGCAAAAAAAAAAAATTATTTTATGGAATTTTTCTTTTTTCTCATGGGGTGAAAGCTGCTGCTGACCATTTGAATGCTGGTTGGCAGTTGTGCATTTGTGCATTTATTGTAATTAAATGCGAAAACCTATCAATGATTAAGCGTAACTAAATGAGGCTTAGACACATGATTAGTCACGCCCACGTTCTCAGTATATATGTAAAAAGTTGTCGTATTAATTGGCTTAATTAAAGTTGCGCTAACCATTTCTCACAATTGATCAATTGAGCCAATAACAAGCCATGAGTGTTGCGTGAGTACTTTTGAGTGTATTAGTGAGTACACATAAGTAAATGAATATGAATATGAGTGCTGAGAATAAGAATGAGCTCTGATCAAATCAATGCCAAACTCAATGCAAATGTCAAAGTCAAATAACAAGCAACATTTATCGATAACCTTGTTTGAAGCATTATCATAATTTTACAATGTTTATTTTATAAGCAATTTGACTTACTTTGTGAAATTTTAGCATAATAAAAGTAACTTAGTTTGATCAGAGCTTAGATTAGGGTCAGCATATTAAATGACATTCATTTAACTTGTACAACTCAAATCATCAATAAGATTGTAATGCTAAAAGTCACTTTTCCAAATATATTTTTAATCCGTTAACAAATTAAAGCTAATTCGTTAACAGGTGTTGATTACTTTTAACTAGTATTAACTAGTATAGGTTCACTACATCAATGTATTATGAGTACATTAAAAGTTGAGGCTACTTTGAGCCGCAGGGCCAGCACATAACCGCAAATTGGTAAGCCGAGTGTTGGGCTTGAGGCCTGAGGGGTGAGGCGAGCGGCGAGAGGCGTGACTGGTGTGGCAGTCACGATGACGATTGCCGCATTGGTAACTCGAGATGGGAAAGGCATTGTGGTAAGTCCGAGTTGCATAAGTCAAGAGTCTGCTAATAAGTACATTCAAGTGTACCCATATCTGGTAGATCTTGAACCGAGAGTCAAATGAGCGGGTGTTGGTAAAGGCGTGGGGTTGGGAGGGGGTCTGGGTGGGGGGACACACTCTCTGACAATGGTATGGTGTGTAATAAGAGCACTCGTGAGTGCTCTAAACCACATTCAAATGGCTTGCGCTTTATGTTCACATTATTATTTTACATATTATTATGATTTTTTTTTTTTTTATCTACAACTTTTAACTTTTTACCATTTTTGCTGAGGCTTTTGAGCTTTACCCTTGTTGAGGGTATTATAATTTTAGCGTGACATTTGTGTGCACTTACGTCCGACCGAATCGGATGGCTATATCAAATATCTGCTATGGGAACAATCAGTTTCAGTTTACGTTAAGGGATCTGATGCAATATAACCGAAAAACAGTGCAATATTCAGTTAAAAGCCAGTTGTAAAAATAAAAGAATTTATAAGAAAAGTACTAAAATTTAGATGACAGCCGATTAATTTCGGTCTGAAAGGGTAAATACTGTTCGGCATGCCAAAGCTAACCATTCGCTCCTGATTTAGTTGTACTCCGTACTTTATATATACATATGTATATATAGCAGCAGAATGCCATTAACTTCCTGCTCATTATGTGCTCATTGCTGTTGTTGTTGCATTGTTTAATTGTTGTTGCTAGAATTGTTGTCGCTCTGTTAAACAATGCTTTTTGCCACTAATTTGTCAAACATTAAAAAGAGTCGTAAATATAACAATCAACTTTAGACATTTTGACATTTGGCGCTGCTGTTTTTCGTGTGCCGCCAACCATGAAGGTTATTTACAAAGGCAGTAGAAGCGCCTATATATACATATATAGGTATATATGGGTATATAATGGTACCAGTGTGTGTGGGTGTGGGATAAAACATAGTTGTTTGAATGAGAACAAAAGGTTAGCACAATCGAGCATTGGTTGCCAAATATATGGTTTGCACTTTACGTTGAATTGAATATAATGATTGTGTTCAGGGGAGATCTTGCATGATGAAACTGAAATGCATTTAAGTATGCATATCCACTACTTTAATCAACTATAATCAACTATAATTAGACTAAATTAAGCCGATACGCAATTGTCTGTGTTGTGATGTCTGTCGTCTAATGAACTTTTAAAAGTCACAAATTATAATACATTTCAGAACATATTTAAGCTAGCTTATCTTTTGAAATGTGTCAGCTGATTGTTAAATAAGTCCAGCAAAATAGAAATGCATATGTACACGGCTTATAAAAGAAAAGCTATTATGATATAGTTGACAGCAATACCATTTTTGTTGTATATTTATTGAATCCAAACGCTCATTAAGAGCTCAAGTTTTTTTTTTATATCTGATTAAAGTGAGAGTAGTTTGACTCATACAGGCAAGTGCAATTCAACAAAGTTGAATCATTTGAAAATGTTTTCTTCATTCTTTTAAAATGAGCCCGTAAGAAATTTGTTTAATAAATTATTATTATGTTTGCTTGTGTATTTGAATAACCCAGACTGTTTAGGTAATTACAACAGCATTAAGCACATCAAATGCAATAGTAAAAGCTGAGCGAACATGCTTGGGTTGCTATAAGCGGAATTGTCAATTGTCAACAGCGTCGCCGTCGTCGACAAGGCAAATTAGCATGAGTAATTAACTTAAATACAATAGAACAATTTAGTTTCCCAAATTGCACACGAACCGACTGCGTCTCTGCTGCTGTCGCACTTCCTCTTTATGCCCCCAAATGCCCCCCAGCAGCAGCAACGCTGCTCGCACAATTGATATTTTTGCATTTACTTGTGGGTAAATGGCATCGGGATGGGGGCATGGAGATGGGCATGGGGATGGGACAGCTGATGGGGAGAATCTGTTGGAGGGCATCGTCATGTCACCATTTTAGACTGTAATTACGCGAACGCACGACAGCCGAACAGAGAACAGAATTCAACGCTCGAGCGGATATCGGAGCCATCGCAGTGGACAAACCCCGTTCATATAATCCCCATATACATAGTCATCTAGTAGTAGTTGTATCTATTCATGTTATACACTGTATTTTACTTTGACTGACACTGTGTGTGTGTTTTTTTAATGGGCCTTTGATGACCTAATTTCTTTCTACACGTGTTTCGCTATGATTGAATTTTCGATAGTTCCATGTGAACGAATGAATTGCAACTAATTCCAATTTTCTTTCTTTTTTTTATTCATACTTGCGTGTTAAACAAGCGATTGCTGATATGATGATTATTTAATGCATACCTGTAATTAGACAAGAAAAATACATAGTGAATTAGAAATGTGCATCAAACACTTATGTATGCTTAAAGCTAAAGTTATTTCGAGAACTCAAAGGGAATATAGCGCATTAAGTTATTAAATTAATTGAAAGCACATTTTTACCAAAAAAGTTGAAATTTTTTGGTGTAGGCAATTAAACTAGGAAAATACTCAAGTTGGATTCATTAAAGCGTTGTAAAGTTTTTTGTCTTAAAGTCTACAGAAAATACATGTGTAAATTTTGTTTTATATTTTTGTACATTTAAAGAATTAAATATCATAAAAGAACATAAAATGCGATTCGATAAAATCTTCGATTGAAAATTTAACGCAATATATGCTTATCAGACTTATTGGTGCTGGACAATTTGGATTTTATGGCCCAGACAAATGCCAAATGCTGAATCAGCATCATTTGTGTGCTGGCAACACAATAGGCGGCAAACGCATTTAACCCATGTTGTCCAATACAATTATGCCATAAAACTGCTGCCAGCCAATCGTTTTTCAATGGTCTAGCAGAACAGCAGAAGGCATTTGCCTTTTTCTTTTATATTTCTTATTTTTTTCTTGCTTTCTGCTTTTTAATGCACCACAATGCTCAATGGCTTGCTTTCTATGCATGGCTACAATTTGAAATTAAGCAACGATTCCTTTTTTTTTTGCGAGCATTTCATATGCACGCTGCCAGTTGAGGTTAGAGTTAGCTTCAGGGTTTCTGCTTGGATTCTGTTCGGTTTTTGTGGTATGCTGTTTGGCGCCTTTTGTGGCTTAAATGGGCGGAAAAGAAAATTATGTTTACGCAAAGTGAAAAGAAAGGAAGGCGGCTCGGGCCAAAGGAGCCCGTTGATGCGGGCTGGGTGCTCATTGCTCGGATTTCTATGGCATACTCCTAGGCGCATTGTTTGTGACTCCACCCCGGACAGTGGCACAAACAGCACTCCGATTAAAGCCCATAGCGTTGACCACCCAAACTCAAACCCATGCGCTGTGCTTTGGCAACTTACATGCAACTCAAATTAAATGAATTGCTCAACGCGCACAAAAACCCTCCTCAGGCAAGCATCAACCCTTTAGCTCCAACTTCAGTTGCTATGCCCCACTTGGCGTCCCCCCCATTAAAATCATGCTTCAATGGATTTTGACCAGTTTTTTTGTTTGTTGCTCGGAAAGTTTTTGTGTTGGCTGCATTAACCAAACCGGAAAGCGGTCCAGCAGCAGCAGCAGCAGCAACAAAAAGTTGCCTCCTCTTTGCCTTTGCCTCTGCCTGTCCACCAGGTACTTAGCTAGGTAAATGAACTATAAAACACTCTGATGAATAATTAACGTGCGTTCTCATAACCAGAACAGCACCACTTCAAAAGTTGATCGACTGTAATTCAAGCGATTTCATGCTATACATTTTCATACAGCTCTACAAGCCATAATACGAGTATATGATTAACCCACTTGATATTTCATTTAAATTGAATTCATGGAATATTTATTCAGTGGCGATTCAGAGGTAAACTGTGCAAGTTTCTTCAAGGCTGAATATTAATTTGGAAGCTTTTATGGATTGTTTTTGAAAAATGAGAAAATGATGAAAATTAATGACTAATATACATATATTTATGTATATATGTATATTAAAAAAAAGAACTGTATTTCAAAGTAAGATAAAATATGCATTCAACTTCAGCATGGAATATATACTTGAATTAAACATTAACCGTTTATTAATTATATTTAAAAATATATTCAATTCAAAGGAAATCCAAAGCGAGCTTGATTTTTCAATATGAGTCATTGCATGAAGTAGATTTAATTAAGCTTTTGTGCCTTTTTTGGTAGCCTTAAATTTGTCTCATCGATTTCAACTTAAAGCAACTTAAAGCTAAACTTTGCATATTTGTATTAAAGCTTCTGTTTGTTCCTAACGGCAACTACTGCATCACTGCTTGCATAAAACATCAAAAGCCGTCCCTATGCGCACCACCACCACCAAGCGCACCATCGGCTGTAGTATTAGCGCCCTAGCAAGGCGCGAAATCGCATGCTAAACAAATAAAAGCGGCAAGAAATACAAAAAAACCAAATACGTTGAAACAAAACAGAGAGGGAGACAGAGAGAGAGAGAGCGCGAGAGAGAGAGAGAGAGAGAGAGAGAGAGAGAATGAGCAACTAGAATCCAGCTGCCACTCGCACCCTTCAGTTATGCTCTGATATTTTTTGGCATGCAGCAACGATTTGTGTTTGTTGTTGCTTTGTGGCGCATGATGTTTGGTTTGAGGGCGAAATAAAATCGCATAAACAAAAGTCGCCCTAAAGTTGATTTCCGGTTTCCGCTCAAATGGTCGCCGCCTGCGCGTTCGTGTGAGAATTGTGTGTGCTGCCTGCAGCCTAACTGCAGGTGTGCATGTGTGCGTGTGTGTCTGTGTGTGCACACATTGTTCATATTTTATGAATGACTTTAACTACTATGAGCTCAAAAAAAAAAGAACTATTCCCATTTTGCTTTGCTCGTTGTTGCAGCTGTTAACTGAGATTTGAAAAGACCAGCAGAGGATTTAAGTCTTAATGATTCGACAGAGACTCGGCAAAAGAAATTTGTGACGCATTGGCGAGCAAAACAAATAAATGACATAGCAAATTCACAAACTTGCACGAAATGGTCAATGTAATTTGGAAAGAAAGAAACATGCCGAGGCGTCTAATTGTGATGGACAGCAGCACTTTGGGGCCAACGGGGCGCAACTAATGAATGCGCCACCAAAGTGCGCCGCACAGTTCAAACAGCACGCACCACAAGCCGCAGCAGGAAGGATATTCTCTCTTTCACCCTCTCTTCCTCAATATCTTTCTCTCTAAGGAACTGGAGTTTGGCAAATGGCCAAACAATGGCCACAAATCTGAGGCAAGACAAAGCGCCAACATAACACATTGTCTCCTTAGCCTAAGTGCAGCGTTGTTTTCTTTTGCCGTGAAATCTAGCTTCTTTTTGTTTCAAAATCGGCCAGCGAGTATTTTAGCAGTCTACTTTTTTGTTCTATCAGTTGGCAATAATTATTATCCAAAAAAAAAAAACCAAATTCTGCTTTGTAAATGCGATTCATGTATTGAAAATTAATAATTATTAAACATTAAAAAAAAAATGAGCTCACTAAATGCCAAATTCAGTCTTTGCTTTCTCATATTTTGTTATCATCTCTTTTAGCTATTTATTTGTCATAATTTAATAATCGAACAATATAAAAATACTTAATATGAAGAATAAGCGGTTATTTATATTTTAAGGCAAATGCAAAATGCTCCGCTTAAATTTAAAATAAGGATATAAATTTAAATAATTGGTTTGGCAAAATAAATTGATTTGACACGTTGTGTTTTTTTTTTAGTTTAAATTGAAAACTTTTTTAATATAAAACTTGGATTTGAAATACTTAATACTAGCTGTTTTGCTGCTATGCAAAATGTTGTCAACACTGTGTGCATGTGGCATGTGGCAATGTCATTTGTCTTAGCAGCTGTTACTGCTGGGGCAAGAGCGGTAGCTGATTTTCTCATGTGTCCTTCCCGATGTGAAGCATGCGATGCGTGTTGTTAACGCATTACGCATTACGAGGCAGCATGTTCTGCACATTAGCAGCTAAAGGGTAGGCAATACGCAATGTTGTAGGTGCCACACAGTGTAAGAGAAGTTTGGAGGGAGCGCATTGCCTGGTGGTATTTATTTAACAATTTGCAATTACAGCTACAGCACTCTGCCCCTCTTTCGCTTGCGCATTTGCAATTTGAGTGAAAACAAATAAAAACAAATTCAACCGCAGCGTGTAAATTAAATTCCAGAGAAAAGAAAGGTGGGCAGCATGTGGATGGGAGGCCCATAAATTTTCAATTGATAGACCGCACCGTCCGTTCGACTATAAATATTTAATTACATTTAACCTTTTTGCTGACCGTAAAACTTTTGGCTTACAAGAAGTTGGCAATATGCGGCGACTAAACTCAAATGAAACTTCAATTATTCCACGTAAAAAATACGCAAGAAGCAAAATGTTTGACAATCTCCATGGCAACACAGCCACATAAAACTGCAAAAAAAATAAAATAAAAAGAAATCAAAGGAAAAATGAAAAATAAGGAAAACGGCGAAATTTTGGGCTCTGGTCACGATCTGGTGTTTACATGGGACACGGGACACGGGACACACTGAAACTTGCTTTTGTTTATTGGGCAGCGCCTAAAAGCAACGTGTTTTTACAGTTGCCCTTACCTACAGATTTTTTAACCGCTTGTTTGCTGATTTGTTTGACTTGCGTGTCGATGATGACACAACACAAAAAGTTAGCAACCAACAAAGCAACAACCGGTCGGCCGGTCGCCAGGCAAAAACCTAACAATAACAGCGACGGTAGCAAATCGGTAACTGAATCTTTCCGTTTATAAACCGGGAAACCAACACTACCAAAAAAAAAGAAGAAAATATTAAGAGCAACAGCTAAAATAAACCCAAACATCGCAACAAAAAAATTCCTTCTAATAATAATCATAAAAAGGGCAGCAGACGGCAAATGTCGCACTGCATAGCAACAGGACAAAGGAATGGTGGCATGCTGGGATCAGCGGAGGCTGGATGCCGCCGGCAAAGGAATCAACGACTGACCCAAGCGGAAATTGTTGCAAATGTCAGCAACAATTTTTTTTGGGCATTTTTTTTTTTTTTTTGCTGTTACGTATGCGTGTTTATTTTACTTTATTTATTGTATTACGTATACGCAGTGTGCGTGGGACAATGCTTCGTTGTGTGTAAAGGGGAAGTGGCGGTGTACGAATTGTCAGTTAACGGAAATTTCGGCACGTAGTTCACACGTACGGAGAAAAGACAGGAGGGCAACAGCCTGATGATTTCGGCTCACACCGACGCACACTCACACACACACGCACTCAGGAAGCAGGATACAGGAAGTGCGCGCTTATGGAAATGCAATTGAGGGCGCTTAAATTCAATTGACGATAAGCAAGAACGAGACAGCTGACAGTTGAGCAAATGGAGGCTTATTAAATTGAGTAATAGATTGAAATGTATTCCCGTTTAAAAATTTAATATGACTGCTTTAAATTCAGCTCAGATGTGATATGCTCACATTTGTTGTTTAGGTATTTATTAATATTATTAATATCAATAATAGGAGAAGCTAACATTTCATATTTTTGCTACATGTAATTGCAATAAATGAATTTTGAGTGAGAGCTATAATGGCATTTTAAAATATAGTTTAGATTAGGGCATCTCTGGATCAGTATTTAATGAATGCTATACGCTGCGTATGAGCAATGTGCAAACTCGGCATAGCTACTCTAGCAATTAAGAAAAGGGATATGCTTTTAATTAGTTGCAGCATTTGCTCTTTTTATGATATTTCGCATTCCAATTCGCCCAAATGCCAATCTCATTTATGAGCCCTTTGCATGTTGTCGAATTGATGGCAACTCGTAAATAGCAGCAGCTAGCAACTATTGGCCAAGGGTAGCAACAGCTAATGAGCCATAAAAGGGAACGAAAAAGCGACTTAATGAGCGTTAGAAGCGCAACAGCCGCTGGCGCCAATGTTGATTCTGACGAAACGTGCAAGCCAAAAAACAAAAACAAAAAAAAATCAGAAAAAAAACAGAAAAAAGCAAACAGCAAAAAAACAGTTAAGTATAATAGCAAAGGTGCTAAAAACGGCCGCAGGGCTGCGCAAAGCGCTAAACCGGGTCAAGGGATATTAATGATGCGTCCCAGCAGCTGCATCAATTTCAGCTGCAATTTCAGCATTCTGCATTCTGTATTCTCGCAGCTCGGCTTTCACCTGTGAAAATTCACTTCGTGCACTTCGGTAATGAAGAGTTATGGTCAATGTGGGTGGGTGGCGTGGCGAGGCGTGGCTGAAACTTTGGATCTGGGCAAACAGAACTTATTAATTTGTGCATTATTTAAGCGTGTAATTTATGTGCACAGCTTGCATTTTTAATTACATTACATGGCGTGCGGTTAATTCATGTTAAATGCATGCAATTGAAAGAGAGAGCTGCAGCAAGGACGAGTAGTGACTGCAGAGTGTATCCGTGTGTGTGTAAGTGTGTTGCTCGCTCAGACAAGTGCAATATGCGCTCATCAGTGCCATATGGCATTTGTTTAATTAATCGAACTTTAATCAGCGACAGCTACTGCCGCGTATTACATACAATCAGTTTAATGCGAAATACGCTTTTTTAAAGGGCATCACGACTAAAATTCATATGCAATATCTTTCTAGATCAGTTCATCGATATTTTCATACACATATGAAGTGCTCAACACCGATTCCAATTTGCCAAAAATTAAGCGAATAGCTTCCAATTCTTCTGTTGTTAAGATAAGGTGTTGCGCGAAGACCCAAGGCGAGCCATTCACTTAAGCCGTGTGCACTTTGGCGCAATTAACTTAGTTTTACACAAATTATTTCCGATAAAATCAGCCAGTTCTGACCTTTTAATAATTTCATTTAGCGCCAAATTGTCTTAAACGAAATTGAATAAGGCGCACACAAAAGTAGCGCATGAGGAAAAGGGCAAATACCCCGACACGTTGCACAACACCTTAGAGATGCTCGGCATTAAATAAAGTGAACACGACACAACCTGAAGCCTGTTGAAAGACAGACCGTAATCCTCGTTATTGCACTTTAGGATTAAGTTTTGAGCTGTTCCTTTGTGTGCTATCCTTAAACGGTTTACTATAATGACTTCTTTAATTTTTTACTCAGCAATTGTGTTCTTTTTCAATCACAGAGAGACTTTAATTGTTATACGCTTCTTTGATGATATTTTTCAGAAATAAACATCAATCATCATCAATGTAACCATTAAAAATGGTGTTAAGACATGTAACAGGCAGAAGAAAGCATCTGTAACCCCATTAGGTATACTTATAATTATAAGTTTGAAGCATCAGCACAATTAAATTGCTTCCTTAAAAATCAACTCGTGACACGCGCACAGCTCTAGCTGGACACACCTTTTGGAGTGTGCTTTCGGACAATGGAATCGAGCAAGTTCGTGTGTCCTGCCCGGCAAATGGCGTCCAACATTTCTTAAGCACTTGCCGGGCACTTCCGGCGTCTGCACTTGAGCAGCGGAATTCTCAGCCATTCTTGAGCCAAATTAAAGGTGTGCGGCGAGTCAGATGTGGTTGCTTTTTAAAAGCAGTTTTTAAAACATCTTTTTCCACTTTTGAATGACTTTTAGGAACTGCAGTAGCAATGCTAAAAATGGCTTAAGAGCCTTGTCACAAACTCTTTAGCTTTTGAATGGGTTACAAACTCAAATGCAAATCTTAAAACAAAATACAACCCAAAGTTGACATTTCACTTAGTGAAACGGATCGAGAAGGGTTAGCTGGTGCGGGGGGCGTGGCAAGCACACACTCATATGAGTGTTCGCTTAAATCCCCCAGGGTGTGCACACGAAAGTTGTTTAGAAATTCATTGGGCTAAAACTTGTTTGCCTGCTCAGTAGTTCCTGTCTTTATCTCTTTTACTCTCCCCCTCTCGCTTGCACTCCTCTGTTTATTTATAGTTATAGCGTGTGTCGAGACGACAAATAAATATTTGGACAGCAATTTCATGCAACGTGCCGCCCAAAAGAGTACCAACATAAAGGGAAAAAAAAAATTAAATTGTTGATTTGAATTTGCCACACACCAGGGAATCCAAAGCAGGCAAACCGCCAAGCTCAAGAGCATCGCCAAGCAATTCAAGTCACATTGCATTTATTTATAAGCACTACGCGACTGAGTTGCCCGATTCCCAACTACGTCTCGGCGTTGCCAGCTGCGCATTCGTTAGAATATGCTCAATTTTTATATGTTCTGGGAAATGGAATAAAAGCGTGTTATATAAATTATTTCGATAGGTATCGGTGAATATAGATTATGAATATTCGATTTTCGCTCTTATACAAATTGTTGAGCTGCATAAAGGGTATCTTTTTGTCCGGCACAGTTTCGATTTGTTTATTTCAACTTGTGTCAACTAACTGGGGACGCCACCTAGCGGTCAGTTTGGCAAAATGTCAACTTCATACTGGATTCCAAAATTTTATTTGCATGCTAAAATGTCAAGCGGCAAAGTGAACCATAACTAAGGAAATGACAAAGACCACTGCCACTGACAGTGTAAAAAATAAAAAATAAAAAATAAAAAGATAAGTGGCAAGGAATGAAGAATGGGACATTCTGACAGCACGCCATTTTGACTCATGGCAATTTCCGTACAGGGGGCACACAACAAAAATAGTGTAGAGTATGCCAGTTGCTGTTGTTTGTATTCTTTTGCCAAAATCGCTCGAAAAAAGTTAAAAGTTTAATTGTGCGCAACGCTTAAGGGGAACGCTGGACAGCCAGGAAAACAGGATGTGCGAGGAGTGGGAGTGTGCGTGTGTGTGTGTGTGCTGTGAGTGCAGCATCTGTGACAAGTTTTATTAAGTTTATTTTATACATTTTCGCATTTGTGTGTGTGTGTGTGTGTGTGTTTGGGGGGGAAGTGCTGCCACAAACTTGTCGGCTGACATTTTGTGTGTGTTGGTTGCAACTTTGATAAAATCAAATGTGCATACTGTAAATAGAAGCGATATGGGATATGGGAAAAGGGTTTTGCGGGTTGCGGGTTGGGGCATGGGGTGGCATGTCAGGCACGCTTTTATGTGGCAGGTTGCACACACTTGACTGCTCAATGGCCTCTGCAAAGCTGAGGCTGCCCGGATGTCGGACAATGGTCACTTAAAGCAGCAAGCGTGCATACTCGTAAAACGTTTAAGCCAACCCAAAATGCTTAAAAAAAAGGGTAAAGAGATAGAGAGAGAGAAAGAGAGAGATCTAGTGGAAGAGAGAGAAGAGGATTGAAGGGTACAAAGTAAGAGGAGTGACAGGTAATACATATCCACGATGTCAGCTCTGGTGTGTAAAATATTTAAGTGCCTTCAGTTGCCGTCATACTTTTTTAATTGACTTATTAATAATTCATGGGGATCAACACACACACACACAGAGACACACACACACAAACAAAGAAAGATATGAGGGCATATGCCACACATTCATAAATACAAATGTACTCAGTGGCAAGAGGGCGATTGCGAAAGGTGAGACAAGTGCGAGAGTTTTTCAGGTCGACGACTTGCCTTGGAATGTGAGAATATATGTGTATATATATATTTTGTATATGCAAGTGTGCCCGCCAGGTGGCGCCAGGGTGGTGTCCATTGTACACAGTGAAAATAAAGTGTAGCATTAATATTTAATATATTTATTTGTAAGAGTCGGTGTCTTACAAATTTTTTATTGAAATGTTAAAGAGACGACAATTTTGTTTGTATTACAGCAATCAGAAGCAACAGTTTATCATACTAGAAACCTAATATAAAAATAAACGTTCCCCCTCATCTATATGTGCACAAATCTAGCCTGATTAATCGTGTACCCAGATGAAAGTCATGTCGAAAAATATGAGAAGACATACAAAAAATGAGCATGTCTAACAAGAGAAAACGAATTTGTCAAAAGGCCAATCTTGAAGACTGAAAAAGAATCTTAATCTTGTGTCGAGTGTCAGCTTATTATGCTTCACATCTCTAGTGTCATTTGTATTCAATAGTTGTCACAAAATGATTCGATTTTCTACTCTATTTATCTTGTATATTTTGTTTATTATTTATTGATACTTGAATGGATATTTGAAGTGCAAGCAAAACTGAGCCTGAGTTGAGTCACTCGATTAATTTTGTGCAGTGCACTTTGAATACAATGGTCTGTTTGGTCGTATAGATTTAATTTGATTAATTTGTAGGAGCAGTTGAGTTATTCGGTTATTTCGCAGGACTTCTGCAAATATATTTATCATTTTCATGTTCATCTTTATCTTGTTTGCTCCAACATTGCCAATTTCGACTGCATCCCAAAGTGGGGTCATGTGATTGATGCATTTTTAATGCGCATTTTGGTGCTGCAGTTTAATGCATTTCACTGCCGGCTTACAGGGAAGTGAGGGGTGAGGCATGTGACTGCAGATAGGGAATTGGGGCAAGAGTTGTTGCTGCTGCTGCGCATTCGTTTGAAAAATGCATTTGTGCTAAGAGCGCCATTAAAAAGCCTTTAAATAAATTTAGTTGACGTTTCGGGCGCATCACATCATAAATATATTTTAACTGGAACTAAATCAGGGCAAAGGTTGACAGCGAACGAAAACAAAAGCAGAGCAGCAGAATATTACATATATGTGCAGCAAGGATAAAATCAAATTTAACGCATCGCCTGCATTTGTGCAACGAGTGCCGAGGGAGAGGAGAGTCTTGAATGCTCGCAGCTCGCTGAATGCTTTGCGGCTTCTTAAAGAAAGGCCACGTAGCACTTGACATGAGCAGAGACAAACACACCCACACACACATGCTCTCTCTCTCTCTTCCACTCAGAGGGGGGTTTAAGTGAGATTTAGGACGGGGGTTTGAGTTTTGGGCACGTGCCTTTGGATTACGCGCGGCTGCTCTCTGTTGGATGCCGTCGCCGTACGAAAAAGAAGCAGCGTGAAAAATGTGTAGCATAACACAGGGCGCATAATCAAAAGTAAAGCAGGCGAAGGATATTCCCCATTCCCCCTGCTTACTCACGTTGCTCGGCATCCCCGCGCCACGAGTCTCTTTAGCCGCTGCATTTGGGTTGGGGCTTTGAGAGAGGATGTTTGGTTATGCGGCTACTGCTGCTGCTGCTGCTGCTGCGTTTGTCTTTATATCACTAAATTTCATCCCCACTGAAAGAAAAGTACAGAAAAAAGAAAGAAAGAAAACCGCCGCCGAAACAAAAGCCATGCCACAAAAATCTCACGCCCGAACTGCGAGTTGATGTAGCGCACGCAGCTCCACACATGAAAAGTGGCAAGTGACAATGGAAATGGGACTGTGAGATTGGGATGCATGCGGTGTGTGCTTGGTATTTGTCTCTGTGTATATGTCACTTGACATATCGATCATAAATCTGTTTACTTGCGTTTTATTATCTGCTCTTGGCATACTCCAAGACAACTTAAATGTTGGCCAAAGAAAAGTGCACAGATTAACGAGTCAGTATTATATACACATCATATTTTACACAAGTCTTTAAACTTATGTTAGTATATATATATATATATATATCTTATATGGGCTACACAATTATTTTTGAAGGTGATTTATTAATATCAATTTATCTTATCTCATGTATCATTATATAAGGCACCTAATAAAATATAACTTTGAATTTATTAGCTGGAGATGTTGGCAGTGCCTTAGGGCTTTAATTAATATGCAAAGTTGTCATTGTCTGGGCTTCAAAGTTGGCCAAGATAATATTATAATTAATTTATTTATTAATCCTATTAAAATAATATTTGGAAATTTTGTTAACATCAGACAAAATAATAAATAGTATTAAGCTTTGGGGAAATAACTTAAAAGTGGTAAATATTTCTATATCTGCTTAACTCAACTTAAGATGGTTTAAAAATATTTTAATCAGAAGATCTTTTTCTTTTGAATTTCTATCTATATTTGTGTGCTACAAATGCTAAAGGAAAAATACATCTGGCATCCATTTTGATTAACAACTCCTCTGGTCGCAATTCAAGACTTCGAGTTTAAGAAACTTCTTCTTTCTTTTTCTTAGTTTTTGATGAGTTCCAGCGATTGCATAGTGCGAAATTTGGTCACAAATCGATTATATTGATAATATAGTTTGCAGAGGTGTTTGCTTATTTCTCAATCAGTTTCCTTTTCGGCCAATTCCCCTAGCTGACTTAAAGGAAATAAAAAAAGGGAAGAAGTAGTGATTGGCACTCACCTCTTCCTCATTGCTGGCCGTATTCACGGAGTCCATGCTCTGTGAGAGTCCCAGCGGGGCGAGCGCCATCTGATTTTCCATTATGCTGGCGTCTCTGCTGTTGTTGCCCGTTGCTGTTGCTGCTGTTGCTACCACTGATGCTGCTGCTGCTGTTGTTGTGTTGTTATTGCTATCGCTGACGACTGTAGCACTGACGCTGCCTGCCGGCGAGGGAGTTGTTGGCGCCGAAATTGACGCGGATTCGTGCGTGGAGCTGCCTGGGGAGTTACTGTTGTTGTTGTTAGCTGTAACTGTTGCTGCTGTGGCAACGCTTAGTGCAGTGGTTGCTGCTGCTGCCGGGCTGCTACTGGCAATAACAGCTACTGTTGCTGGCGTGCTATTGCTGCAGCTGGTGTGTTGCTGTTGATGTTTATTGCTGCTGCTGTTGCTGAGCACTAAATGTTGCTGTGGCGCGTAGTGTCGCAGCTGATAGCCGCTGTAATGGGCAGGCTGTTGTTGTTGCTGCTGCTGCTGCTGTTGATGCAGCACTGCCACGTGCTGCTGCTGTTGCTGATGCTGATGCGCTGCGGCAGCTGCAACGGCTGAGTGCTGTAGATGCTGATTGAGCAGAGCAGCGGCGGCAGCCGCCTGATTAAATTGAACCAAACGCTGCTGTTGCTGCTGTTGTTGATGATGGTGGTTGGCCTGTTGCTGTGAGGCAGCAACTGCGTAGGCTACCTGTTGCTGTTGTTGTTGCTGCTGTTGCTGCTGTTGTTGCTGATGATGGGCAGCAACTGCGGCTGCAAACTGTGTGGGATGTGCAAAGCTCAGCTGGTGACCTTTTAATGCAGCTGCTGCTGCTGCTGCTGCGGCGGCTGCTGCTGCTGCTGCTGCCGGCGAACTGGCGTATTGCAGATGGGCGGGCGCTGAGACTGCTGCTGCTGCAGCTGTGGGCACGGGCAGCACCGAAACGGCGGCGGCGCACTGGCGCTTGGGCGACGGCGACAACACCTGTGGGGCACTCGCTGGCGTTTGCGGCAGCGTCGGCCTGCGTTTAATCGCAATCGACGAAATGGTGATGGCTTTTTCAAACACTTCCCGCTGGTGGTGTTGTGTGTTAATATTTATATTGCTGTGGGTGTTTGTGTTGTTGTTGTTGTTGATGTGGTTGTTGTGGTTGTTGTGGTTGTTGTGGTTGCAGTGGTTGTTGTTGTTGGGTATTATGGATGTTGTTGTTGTTGCTGATG
Source organism: Drosophila paracracens (assembly GCA_035044025.1). Taxonomy (NCBI): domain Eukaryota; kingdom Metazoa; phylum Arthropoda; class Insecta; order Diptera; family Drosophilidae; genus Drosophila; species Drosophila paracracens. The sequence goes on along the minus strand of JAWNMN010000401.1, from coordinate 5,898,975 downwards.
GCGGCGTCGTCGTCGTAGTCACTGCGGGCAGCAGTTGCAGTTGATTCGGTTCGGCGATGTGGAGCAGATGGTGATGGCTGCCCAACAGGTTCTGTTTCTGATAGTTGGCTATGTTGGCGACTCAGTTAACCTACAAAAGAAAAAAAAGAAAGAAAATCCACAGAAAAATTAAAACATGGATTATAGTTGGCTGCTGCACAAATATTTGAACTGCTCTCGCATCATTATGGTTTGTGAAAATGTTTGTGTATACTATGCAAATACGATTTCAATATTGTCAAAATACTTGCGAGTTTCAACATTTCAATTCAACATAATGCAAATGTTTGCACGCTATTTGGCGTGGGTGGAGGCGGTGCCTGCAAAACACTGCATAATTCAAGAGCAAACATGACGACAACTCAATAGAAAATAATATACAGTAAGCGAAACTCGAGCATTTCAACTTGGCGTCATGTGGAACAAAGGCGCAATATCAAAAAAAGCGACAAATTAACTTATTTATGTAAAATGTACTGAAATTTCATCAGACTTATTCTAATTAATTTGAAAATGACGTCACTACTAGAAGGGTGTCAGTTTATAACATTGATGTGTGTTAACAATAATTTCGAAAAATAAGCAAAAGTATTTTAAGATATGATAGATATGCAAATCAAACATAATTTTGATTTAAATAAACTCGGTTCCTCAATAAGCGATAATCCGCAGATAAATTTACTTCTTTCACACTTTATTTGAATTAAATTCTTAATTGATTTTTTAATACAAATATGATTAAGTTGTAGGGAAATATTAAAAAAAAAAAGGTTAGGGCAAAATATTATTCTTGCGTTTTCAGTTAAGGATTTTTCCAAAGCATTTGAATTCATTAGCCATATGAATAGACTAAAATAAACTGTGATTGTATTAAATAAAAGACGAGCTTCGGGCTGAACAAAGAACGCGCCTTGTGCCACTTGGCAGTAGATGAGCAAGCGATAAAGAGGAGTCTCACAGCAAATGAACAACTCAGAGATGGAAAAAAGAAACAACATACAAATTGTGTAGGTCAGTCACAGACAAAAGTGGACGTAAGTCGCATTTCTTGCTGTGTATTTCTATATATTTTGCTTGCGTGTATTTCGCTTTCCGTTATCGCCATGAGCCCATCGATGGACGCAGAGACAGACGAACACAGCTGCTGGAAACTCCATGGCGCAGTCTAGAAAAGAATCTGACTACAGTCGAATGTGAATAAAAGCAACAGCGACCGCAAAGCAAATAAGCAAACGAAAACACAGAGAAAACACACACACACACACACACACACACATACACACACAAGAACAACTTGAAAATTGAGCTGACAAGCAAACCGAAATTGTATTACAAACGGGTGGACCAAAAATATGCACATAACTAAAGCCGAGATCTCAGAGATACATTTATACATATATGAGTATGTTGAGTGTGAGCACGTTATACGTATGTATATTGTGATATATGCACATATTTGACTACAATACAGCAAACAGGGCTATGAATGCGGATTATAATGGCGCCAGGGAAAGCATCGAACCAACAAAGCATCCCAACACTAAGAATACACGGAATTTGTCGCCCATCGACGCCTGAGTATCTATAGCTATATCTGTATCTATATCTTAGATACGCACACTTTGCATATGACAAATTATGCAGACAATGAACGAGACCGAATTAGGGGGATGTGCGGGTGGAATATTTAAGAATCTGCTGCTCCTCGTTTCCAGTAACTGTTGCGTTTAAGGACAAGCTTGCCATTGTATCTGTGCTGCCGTTGTGGATTGGTAACACTTGAGTTAATTACGCACAACGCTTGCTAATCATAATTCAAATTTAATATCGATCAGGAGTTTGGGTTGGGTTGATTTTAGGGGCTTGTCGCGATGGCAACTGCTCTAATCCCACATGATTTATAGTTAATAGAATTGCAAAAGCCATCACCAAAAAGCCACAAAAGCCATACTTTTAATATGCATAAATATATATATATACACATTTATGGCTAATATTTAAATAGGCCATTGTGCCATCGGCGCGCTTTAGATTTATGTTCAAAACGCGGCTAATTTTGAACTAGTTGCTAGTAGCCAACAGTGCGTATGCGCAATGCAAATTGTATTATACTCGCTCAACATAAACTTCAGTGGCAAGTAGTCATATCCCATTTTGCTTATATGTTTTGGAGCAGTAAATAAAATTATCTAAAATGCGCCTGTTTTGAAATTGTAATCATTATCAAATGTTGTTTGTGAGGAAGCAAATGAAGGTCAAAAAATGATATGCCAATTATTAAGAGATTAGTGCTGGACTAATTTTTGAAAATCGTTGAAAAATATACTGTGATTATTTTAAACTTGATTTTTATACATTAAAAGAAAAAAATAATCTATATTTACAATGTTCTTCAAACACAAATTCCAATTGAAAAAATTATTGAAATATATTTATAAATATTTATCGCTTTGGTATTCTGCCTGCTTCTGTGGAAGCTGACCCTCAACATTTGAAACATTTTGCCTTTTCAGATATAATAATTCGAGCAAAAATAAGCATCAATCATATTAAAAATGTAGGTGCTAGTTGTAATATTTTATTTTATTTTCTTATATTTATATTCTCATTGTATTTATGCATCCACAACACAGAATCACTTAATAATTTTTATTAATTTTTGTACTTTCCACTGCTTGAATCAATTTTTAACTATTAGCTCACCGTCTTTAAATATAAAAATGTGATCATATCCAATATTTTATGATCGGATCATTTTCTAATTTCTATTAATACGCTACACACTCTATTAACAATATTCTCGGTTCGGATGAGAGTGCGAAAACAGATGCACATAACAATCAGATTATGGATATTTGTATTTTTCTGCTGCTATGGCAATAATAAGATATTTTTCCACTGCCAATTTTAGCACTCTTTTTGAATGTCGGTTTATGTTTTGTGGGTGATGTGGAATATTCACAGCAGTGATAAAGCAACAAATACAATTCTCGACAATGCATCAACAATTATTGCGTTACAAATTCTAACAAACAAAAGCCCCCGACAACAACCATAATGACACTGCTATTGCTATTGTTGTTTGTCGCTGGGCTGCCATGGAAATTACTCAGTAAAAATTCAAAAAGTATAGCAATACGAAAGTATATAGAAACAGCAACAACAGAAAAAAAACTAGTCATAAATATTGCTAATGAATTTCCCGCACGCTTTGCTGAGCTCACAACCAAATCGCGTCTCTCAAATCAACTTCCATTTTGCATTGTTTTTTGCTGCTTTTTCTGTTTTTTCTTTATATATATATACATACATATATGTATTTTTTGTATGTATCTTTCCCATATATGTTTCCAAACACAAAACCCCGAAACGGAAGTTGGGTGCGTTTTTTTGTTGAGGCTGCCACAGCACAAATATAATTAAACGTAATTTTTATAATGACAAATGTTGTTGATACAAGCCCAAACTGAAACACAAACCGTAGTCGAAACCACGCCTCAAAGAGCACTCAAATAAGTATGGACAAAAAAAAGATCTACATTTCAAATGGAGGCACAACTCACAAAAGCAATTTTCTATTGCGAGCTCTCGATTTAAACTTTGAAGTTGCCCCGAAATTTACATTTCCAAGTTCAGTTGTTTTAGTTTTTTTTTATGTATTTCTGTTTTTGGGCTACAATCGAGTTAACATAATTACCACACGATTCCCGTGGCATAAAAATGGGTCAATTGGGCATGCCACGCCTCAAGCTGCTCCGATTTCATGCAAATCGTCTGACTGACTAGCTGAGACTGTGGCCTAAGCGAACTATTGTATTGTAATAGATACAGTCTCTTTCACTCGAATGGCAACACACGCTAATCGATGCACGCCCACGTTTCCGTCATCATCATCAGCATCATCATTATAGTTAAGGGGCGGAAAACGAGTTTCTCAGCTGCTGATGCCATAAAAATAAAGATGATTTTCGGTCGCAGATCACTTGACAGCAGACAATTGACAATTGCGATTGCAATTGCAACAGCAACAGCAACAGAAACTGCAACAACAATTAGCATTGCTAATCTCGAAAGATAAACGCAAGTGCAAATTACGAGTTAACGCCCACGTGATCAGCATTAGTTGTCCCCGCTGCCCCCCTCGCAACTCATCCTGCCTCAAAAAGATACCTTGAGTCGTAGATAAATTTTTTGTATATAGTCATATGTCCATATATGTTGGTTGGGCTGAGACCAGATGAGCTCTCGAGCTGGAGCATCCGCCCAGTGGCTCCGTGCTTAAAGTGGTTTTGGCCATAAATGTTGCGCTGCTGGCTGGTTGGCATTGTTGTTATTATTGCTGCGCATCGTCGTATTGTGCTCACTGTTTGGGATCATAATTAATATTTAATAAGCCAGACAACTTTTCTTAAGACTGACTTTGATATGCCCAAGCGGTAGGTACGTACAAATATATACTCATAATACTCTGCTCATAGCCATAAAATGGACAATAAAACTACTCGTATAATGTAGTTGGTAAGGCTTAAGAGAATTGTTTTTTTTTTGGAATGTTTGGAAAGGTGAACTATTAAAATGGCCAAAATATAGCCTTGAATTAAATAAAAAGCTAAGATCTTTTTGTTATATTTATAATGGAGAACCTTATCTCTTAGCATAACAATCCAAAACTTAGGCTATTACATTTTTATTTTTAAGTATTTCCAAGTTTTGCTCAAAAAATTGCAATCTCTCACATTTATGCATAGATAACCTTATATATATATAGAAGAAAACAAAATGAAATATTTATATTTTGAGTGATTTTGAATAGAGAAGCAGAAAAGTGAAATAAAACTTTGCATTATGTTGCACCTTGAGGAGCGTATTCCAGATGCGGCTCGTTTGCCGCAATGTTTGCTATTCGTTTTGAGCTGTTATTGTTTGGTTGGATGTTTTTATTTTGTTTACCATTGCTATGAGGCAGGCAGTCAGCATTGGGATGGCATGCTTATGTGCGCATATTTAATACGATGCTCAAGCAACATTTTTTATAACTCGGCATGCTCCAATTCGTTGGCGCAAGGCAGCGTTTCTTGGTGGTCTCTCTTTAATACTTATTTGCCGACTGACAGCCATTCGAAATGGGATTCAGCAGCAGCGAATACGAATACGAATACGTAGCACGAGTATCTCGAGTATCTACAAGAAAGTTGCTTTTTCGCGTTCTGCCAACTTGACTGCTTATTGCTTACTACTGTCTGCCCTCCCTCTTCTACACACAGACTATTCCACTCTATCTCTATCCCTCTCTCTCTCTCTCTCTGACGTTAAGTTTGAGCATTTTTTGAAAATTACAAAATCCATTAAGTTGCTTGCACGCAACTTAAACATAAATCCATCATACGCCATGTAGCACACTCGCACACACTCATTCATTCAGTTCAGGGTAGTCATGCCACGCCCCGGCCCACGTCTCCTACCCTCCCCTGTTTGTTGCTACTGGGTTTTTATTATCCACGGCATATTCAATGCACAAACATTCAGACACTCTACTAGGTAAGTAGGTTGGGCCTTAGTCTACAACAACTTATATTTCGCCTACCAGTTCTCCGTCTTTGCAGGGCTTTCTATTTAATTTTCCCAGCTAGCTGGCAAAACTTCTGGGCTCAATCAGCCATCGACTTTGACTTTTTGGCCAGCATTTCAAACATTATTATTCTTACTTTCTTCATTTTTCTTTTTTTGTATATTTGATGCTTTTAAATTTGTACATGCAATCAATAAATGATAGTTCAGTTCACTCGTGTTCTCAATGCTTTCAATTGTGACTGTCAATCTCATTTAATGCACTTCCGTTTACTTAATGGATATTCGCCTATATATATATATATAAATATATACGTTGTATGCTCAGCTAATCCAGATAACAGATGTACATATATGCAAAAATCGCGCAATTCAACATACAGTCGAAATTGCAATCCATAATCTACCAATCAGTGAATGGAACCATTTCAGCTCTTAAATTTGTAAACACCACTAGCGTTTAATTAGATAAAACGCATTAATTTATCTGCGGCTTATCTTTGGCAACAACTGATAGCGATACTTGTGCATAAGCGTCGGCTCGGCGAGAGTGTGCCCATAAATCATCTATTCGGATACACACACGTATACACGCACACAGCTGTGATTGAAGCAACAGCTGGAAATTGAGATAGAGATGGAGATACGAATTGTTAGATAGATGTGCTCACTCACGGCAATTGTGGCCATTAATGTAATAGACGTCGACCAAAAACGGTTGGCAGTTTTACCTACCGAGAGCCGAGATGTGAAAGATGTGAAAATGTAAAACTCATGCGAAGATTGAATGCAAGATTGAGCTCACTCACAACGCTTGAGAACTGTGCTTACATGTGTGTGTGTGTGTGTGTGTGTGTGTGTGTTTGTGTGTGTGCGAAACTAGTTCAAAAGTTCAAGCGAACAGTGACTGACGAAGCTACAGCTTAAGCTGAAACTGAGGCTTACGTTTGTGTCTAGTTGCTCGCCACGAAGAGAAGCCTGGAGAAAGGTAGCCCCAAAAAAAAAAAAGAAAAAACAAAGTGCAACAATTTTGATGTAGGTGGCAAGGGGTATATTGTCCGTAAGGCCTGATTGATTAATTGAGCATATCAATGAGCATAGCATATTACTCTAAACAGGGTATATTAAACAAGCTCAATTTAAAGCACGAGCTGCTAACTACCTGGTTACTTTATATACATATATATATATTATTTATCTGTTATTGGGCATGTTATAATCAGTTGACATTTCGCCTTACTACTTTCATTTATGCTTTCATGATCTACACATTTGTTGCTTTGTGATGTGGCAGGGTATGTCACCGTCGATCTATATCTTTTTGTAATCGCCAAAGACTCAAAACTTTGACTCTTACTTTAATAAACATGTCATTAACTACAGTGTGTGCTGTATAGTAAATTGAGCTTGTTACAAATACATTGGCCTCTGTACACATATGTGCCAAATATACACTGCTTCAACGTATTATAGGGTATCACATAATCTGACATATTAACATTATTTATTTCAATAGATCACGCTAACAATAAATTAGCTGTAATATTTAACATAAATGTAAAATTTCGAGCATTCGAACATTTGGTAATCGATCATTTTGATCTTCTTCTGTATTATGCTAATTATTTATTTTAATTAAGAAAGTGAATGCTGCAGAGTATACCATAGTCGTTCAATATGACTCATCCCATAATTTATGTTTTTTTTTTTCGTTTGACTATAAATAGCCACAGCTCAATAGCAATCACAGCCATAGCAAAACCTCCAATCGAGTTTGAAGTCTGTGCGGCGCGGTGGGCAGGTTGCTGGGCAGAGAGACAGAGAGAGTGTAGCGAGGGGGGTGGGAGAAGAGGAGGTAGTCATCGCATCAAAAGCGCTACTTCAATCAGGCTTCAATAAGCTCCTCGAAACTGGCAACGATTCAATTGTTGTTTTGTGGTTTCATATTGTTATCGTTGACTGAGCCACATTTGGCATGCTTTCCCATGGCCCTCTCACACACAACAAGCTGTTGTTGTTGGTATTGTTGTTCTTGTTATTGTTGTTGTTGTACTCTAGATGTGTATGAATGAATCCTAGGCGTGTATGTATGTGCATGCAATGAACCGCATGTGTATCGCACGTTTGGTTTGGTTTATGTATGTACTCGTATGTTTGTATATATGTATTTATTTCGTGCTCGTTTGCTGCCAAAATGCGGTTTATTTTGCCTTTGATTCTCGTTTGGGTCGTTTGTGTCACATGCACTAAATAACAACAACAACAACAACAATCGAATGTAATCAAAGTGCAGCCAAATTACAAGTCATCATCTAAAACAACAGCAACGTCAGAGCGCCAACGAAACAATTAAAATAGCTGTCAGTTAGTCCCTCTCAAAAGTATGATGTGGCACCTCCAGACATTAAGTTCTATGATCCCCATTAGCATTTGCAATTAATTTTCATCTCTGGCAAATTTGTCTGAATTTTGTCGCACTGGGAGATATTAGCTTAGCCTAATATATATTTAGAATATATTCATGTCTGTCTCTCTATTCGCTCTCTCTCGCTCTCTCTCGCTCTCTCGCTCTGTGTTCGGCTTTTATTGCTTCAACCGAGATTAATTAACGTTAATTTTGCATAATTATGGAGGCAGCTACACAGTGTAGGAGAAAGGCCAGCAGCAGCTACAACAACTGCTTGGGAAAGTTGTAAGCCGAATCAGTGAGTTGAGTTGAATTGAGTTTAGTTGTGTTCAGTTCAGTTGAATTGAGTTGGGGGGAGAAGCAGATTCATAATCTTTGACAGAGGGCCTCCCTCAGGTTCAGTGTCAAGGGTCCGGCCACTCATTTTCAATTAAATCTCTTGTAATGCCGCATTGAAATGCATTATAGCTACCGGTATTTTTTTGGGCTCTTTTCAACAACATGGAAAAGCTTCTGGAATACCTCATTCTGGTGTGCAATCCTCAGTTGGCTCGTAAGTCTGTAGCCGCTTGGAGAATCCAATTAAAATTGCAAAGGCCCGAAAAACCTCAATGCCAAAACTGAGGGCCCAATTTCATCGGTACAAACACAAGCTGCCAACTCGTCGCTCTCTCAATTATTTGCATAAACATAAGGTTTTCCTGGCAGCAACAAGGCACAAAAATCTATTTACTTGCAACATGAACACGAACAACCACATAGACTGGCTGCCTAAGTTGAGTTAAGCATTTTGTGGTTGCCTCCCCTCTAGTAAATTCTTAAATTAAATTTGATAACATGCAAAGGGCAAAATGAATTAGTCATGAGCTCAGACTGAGGATTGGATAAAAATTACGTTGGGCAACAGTTAATGGGAAATTTGCCAACTTTTTGGTAATTTCTTTCAACATTTTCTCGATATTCTATTGATTGGTTCATTACAAAAATTGTTTAGCTTAAATATTTGATGGCCATCTATCAATTTTTGGTCTTACTAAGAAATTCTTCAATGTCACTTTATTATTTCTTGCTTAATTTTCAGTTTCAAAATGTGAATTAAATTTGCCAACCACAAAAGCCTATTCAGTTATGTAAATGAATGAACACAATAACCAAAGCCATCTGCTTTCAGGTGCCAAATTGTGACCTGGGCCAAAAGGCCATTCAAATTAAAGCATATTGTGGTTAGTAACTGTTGTTATTTCCAGATTTTACATATTTTCTGCTCAATGAAAAGAGCAATGCCCAAAGAACACAACTCAACTCAAGTAGTGGGTCTTTAAGTACTCTGTCGGATGCTGTGGGAATTGCGTCAAATTAAGCGCAAAGTGCGTGTGCCGCATCTGCTTGTTTATTTTTAAATTTACTGATGGAGGGTGTTTCAGTTGTGGCACAACACTTGACAGATATTTATTTACTTTTGGCAAGTTTTATTTAATTTTCAGTTCAACCAGTTGTACTGATTTGAAATTTTGATATAATACGCTAAAGCTGGCATTCCAAGAATGTAGTTAAAATGTTTCTGCCATTTATTATTTGTGAGCGAAAATAAAGTTATTTTTCAACAAATTTAAAGTTTATATAATATTTACAGCTCACAAAACTTTGGAGTAAATTTAATTGTTGAAAAACTTTTTAATTCCCAAATTTCGTTATACCATTATTCGCCTTAGGCGCTTCTGAAGATATTTCTAGGTCAATCGAAATCTTCAATAAAATATTATTATTATATGCATTGAACATAAAGTTTAAATAAACAGAGCTAACAATTTTTCGCAAAGAAAAAAATTAATATGAAAAAATGCTTTTCCAATTACGAGTAATGAGCAATTGGAAGGATAGTGTACAGGGTATCTTATTCAAGTGGCGAGGACTGTATATCATTCAGAGTATTTAATTTTCGACAGCGCGTCGACAGCGACTTTTTCTTGTTTTATTTTTTAGTTTTTTTATATTACGATTCCCCCATAGTTCATTGCTGAGTATGACCCCCTCATTCATTCTGGAGTATGATGTCATTAATTAATGTGAATGAGTTCAGTATGATGTCAATTAGCTGCGGAAAGCGCACTTGATGGCGCAGTAGTGCACAAATTTGCTGTAAGACTCGTTGCTGATGTGGTTTAAGATACAGCCACCCACTCACTCACACACACACACACACACACATACACCCACTCAAACAAACATATTTTATGAGCATTTACAATTGAGAGGCCTCACTGGAATATGAACATCTGCTTGACTACAACTGGGACTCGAGCCCACAAAAGTTGAAATCTTTATCTTAATATCCAAAAACAAAAACAAAAAAAAAAGAGCTTACAAAACTTTTGCTTCAAGTGCTTAACAATAGTTAAGACTCAGTCGCAGTTGTTTTTGCATTTAGAGATTTGGATAGCGACACCCAAGTAGCCGAAGAGGAGACAACAGAGTGGAAACTTCTTACGCAAAAACTAAGCAGAGTCATTAAAACTGACTGCTTGCGACGCCCATTTACGCCCAGCTGTCAGAGCGAAACTAAAACGATGGAGAATGCGTATATAATAATAATAAGTAAATGCAATAAAATGAAAATCCAACTGGGAAATTTTGTTTGATTTATTGTTGCTGTGCCGCACTTAAGGCAGCAAGCGAAACTCCAAAAGAAAACACAAAAGAAAACCCAAAGAAATATAAAAGAAAAGCACAAGCAGCAAAGAAGCATTATGCAGATAAAATGCTTGGCTAGGGAGACAAAAAGTTTCTTATATACTAAAGGGATTTGATCGTCCAGCAGGTGAAATTTTCCACAGGCTCACATCCCTTTCAACGATTAACTACCATTTCCTACTTACGAACAGCTTCATATTGTGTGGAGAGTGTTTTGTTTTACATACCTGCAAGTAGACAGAGAACAATGGAAACATACGTTAGAATCGAATGTGTTTTTGGCAGGCATATAAATCGTAAAAGTCTAAATTATGAGCACATGCATTTCAATTACAGCTACAGCTACAGCTACAGCTACAAATGCAGCTACAGATGTAGATGCAGATGCAATTCCATAGATTCACCAAAAACTCGCCAGGCTAGATAGAAATTTATCGAGTTGTAGAAGGTTTGAGGTAGTTGGCCAGGTTTTGTGGGAATAGGCCAATTGCGATTGCTTCGCTCCCGCCTACTTTTTGAAAGTTTATTGGCCCGACTTGGCTCTAACGTTTATTGTTTGGGAGGGGAGGGTGGGGCAACTAGCAGACACAAATTGTATGGCTTGGGTATGGGTAACATTTTCGTCTAGGTGCCGGCTTTCATTATTGTTTAAAATGCCGTTGCTCCGCAAAACGTTTTCATTGATTTTATTTTTATTTTTTCGATTTGTTTGCCAATTGTTGCTACACTTTGTTGATGAATGATTGTTTGTTGTAGTCGTAGTTGTTGTTGTTGTTGTTGCTGTTGTTGCTGGCATGTGGCGAAAGGCGAAATCTGCTTAGTTTGTGAACGTTCGAAACAAAAAAATGAAGGCAATTTCTTGTGGTCAGCATAAGGTTTGAATGCCTTTCACCCAGCTAAGCATCGTGCATCATGTGGATTTTAGCATATATTTCAATTACAGTTCAGCCAATTTTTCAAATGTAGTTCAACACATTTTTTCCAGTTCTCATCTCTTTTTTATTAGTATTTATTTTTGAAGCTGTTTGCATGTCAATTTTGATTTATTTTATTTATTTACCTATTTTGTTTTTTCATATTCCTTGTTGGATTATTTTGTTTATTTTGGAATTGTCCATTAAGGAAAATATATTCAAATAGTTGAAAATTAACAGACGCAATATATATATATATTTATATATTTATAGAACAAGTTATTGTGTTAGAGATAAAAATTATATATATTATATTTTTATGTCAAAAGTTAAATTTGCAATTTAAATTTGAACGTAAAAGAATATTTGGCTTGCAACTTATTGAAGTTCAAATCAGCTTATTACATATTTTAAAAAAATTGTGTTTCTACAAATAAATGCATATCTGACAAGATTTGTATATAAACACAGATGTTATGTACTCGATTGAGTTAGAAACAAAACATATTTTACATTTTATTATTTTGTTAAAGATAACAACTGATCTTATTTAATTTTTAAATTCTTCCAACATTTATCTCAAAATTCTCTTCTGGTAAGCATAGATTTTAGTTCCTGTCACCGAATAACAGTCGTAACGATTCTGTTGTTTTGCGACCATCTTTGCTTATCATAGAGTAAACTCCAGCTGCAGTTTGCATTTAGTTAGTTAGAGCTGTTTGCGCCGCCTCTGCTAATGATGTGCAAATAGTCGACGAGCGAAAAAAAAATACACAAAATATATACACTTATATACCTTGTATATGGAATATAAAGATACTTAATGGAAAGACAAAGGAGAGACCTGCAAGCACTTGACAATCGAGGCTTACTTTGCTCAGTTGCTGGCAGCATGAAGTAAAACAAGGAGAAGATGTTCAAAATGGAAGACTCCTCAATTAGCTTATGGTTAGCATGTAGACAGAACCGAGAGACTACCCCTTTAACAAATGCGATATGTTGATATGTTGATAAGCCCTGTCCCGTCATGTCCCGCCTCTTACTTTGCCCTACCCCTAAACACACATATTCAATCTTCGCATCCTTTTTCATACCCTTGCAGTGGATATGGCTACTATGTTGCGAAATGTGAGGCGTATTGAGGAAAGCATCTTCATAATATATAAACCTGAATCTGTATATATATATGTATGTATATATATAAATATATATATAAAAGTATACGGCAAACAACTTGCAGAGTTTCTTAATGTAGATCAAATTTTTTATTATTCCACATATTTTATTTAATGATTTTCTTATTTTAACAACATAAGTCAAACATTAATATTGGATGGAATTTAAATAAAGTTCTAGAGTATTTCATCTTCGTCAGCTGAAAGGGAACTGTTCGTTCTTAAGTCTTGTGTTTGTGTGCGCTTTGTTGCCTGTTCGTTTCGTGTCTTGTTTTCATCGCTTTTATTTACACATGCTATTTGATGGACTGCCTAAAGAGCTGTGCAAGGGTTGTCATTTGGAATGGGGGATGGATGATATTGGGGTTGGGATAGGCAGGTAGTTAGTTCCTGGTCGGGGTTTGCTAAACACACACACGCGCGCAGAGTGTAAGTCTCAGATTACATGGTGGTTCACTCAGACCGGCCTCCACCCGCACCTCGAGGGTTGGGTGGTACACGTCATTCTCGCCACTCGCTTATATTTACTTGAAGCAGAAAGCAACTGAAACTGGTTGTAGCCACCACCTAACCACCGAGCCACCGAACCACCAAGCGAACGTTGCCATCTATGTGTGTGTGTGTGACGAAAGGGTGCGGTGCCAATTACAAAAACAACAGCAACAGTCAGCACGGAAGTGGTTTTGATTTAATGCCAAGATGCCGCCGACGACGCCGTCGAATGACGCAAGATAAACAGCTGCTTTCCAGCCGAACAGGTGACGAAAGGTAGCCTAAAAGGCAACGGCAACGGCAACCGCGACTCATTCCAAGCTGGAAAATACAATTCAGATTTCCGGCGAAGAGCAGCCCAAATTGTTGTCGGCATGCTTAGAAGTGCGCGAAGGCGCATATAAACAGGTGTCAACCCAGTCATATTTGTTTGGGATGAGGACAGAACAAATATGACAGAGTTATCAGCATGCCTCTATCTATAAGAACATCTGCCCAAATCATTTGTATCCTATTTATTAACAGTTTTTATTTGACAATGTGCTAAGTAGACCCGAAACCACATAAAAGTAGAAAGTAATTCTGGAATGCATACCTATATGATAGCAATTACTTTGTAAATTTAATTTAAATTGTTTTCATCGATATTTATCGATTTGTTTGTTATTGACTTACAACTAAATAAAACTTGAAGAACTCAAAACAAATACTTTTACTTTTGCAAAATCGAGCGTACTTATCTCAAAACTTTAAAGGCGGATGACGACATAGTCAAAAGCCATTAAAAGTTGGCAAGATGTGAATACCTTTGAGAGTGTTTCTGAAATTGTTGCAAAACTAAAAGACTCAATTTACGAAATGTATATCAGCGAGTACAACTGAAAATCAGATCAATCACGCAATTTGAAACCTCTCCCTGTGGTTGATTTAATTTGTAATTGCAGTTAAAACGAAATTTCAGGCTTCGAACCAGTAAATACAATCAACTGGAAATGCTGGGTGGTTGGCAGTCGCCCTCAAAGGTGGGCATGAGCAGTGGGTGTGGTTTGGTGGGAGGGGGAATTGGTGGAAGGAGCGGAGAGCAGGCTAAGTTAGGCCGAGCTAATGCTCGTCTTGGGTGCGTTTGTGGCTTATTGGCAATCAAAATGAGCAAGCGTTGACGATGCCCGGCCTCTAGACAATGAATACACTGCCAGAAATTTGAAGTGACTTTCATTTCGTCAATCAATATTGAAAGCTAAAGGCCTTAAGCTCAAGAAGAATAATTAATAGACTCTTCTAGTTTATTTTGTTAGCCATGCCATGTATCACCAATTTTGTGCAGTGCAATGGCAAAGACTCCACACGGGCTTGTATCCATTGTTTGTGGGCGAGAGGAGAGATGACTATGTGTGTTGTGTGTGAGTGTGTGTGTGTGTGTGGGCTTGCTTTATCTCGAGGCCCTGTCGCAACTGATTAGCATAATTGGCTTTCTGTTAAATTTAGCGTTTAATTAATATATGAATTTCGGCCAACACAAGCAGCAAGCACGCAGCAGGCAGTCACAATTAGAGCTGGGACAAAATCATGTTTATAATAATCACATATAGGATATAGACACAAAACGCATACCTATATGAATTAGCCAACTGCTGTAAGCGACTTGTGCTCCAGTTTGGACTTCCTGTGCAGCTCAGCACATCCACTTGAACAAAGCCTTGCCACAATTGACTTCTAGCCCATCGACACCATCACAACTACCACTTAGTTGACCAAAAAACAAAGAATGTATGTATATATGTGTGTGCGTGTGTGTGTGTGTATCTGTGTTGGCAATTGCGCTCCAGAAACGAAACGAAACGAATCCAGAGCCCTCGCCCTGCACTTAACATGTTCATCAATTGCTCGACGAGGCTTTCGCCAACATAGACAAAGTGTCCAACTAACAACCACTTGCTGCAAGCACAGGAGGTGGGGGTGTGTGGCATGGGGCTGTGCTGAAATGAGAATCTGGCAAACACAAAACAATGCGGTAGCAGAGAGTGTGTGCGCTTGTGTGAGAGGATAGCTCAGTTGTGCAGAAGTCAAGTATTAGCCGTGAAATTGTTTGCCACAAAAATGTAGCAAAACAAAAAAAAATAAAAAATAAACAAAGATTGCAGCTAGCTTTGGGAACTGGAACAGCAGCAGCGACAATGCTATCGCAGCAAGTGCAGCGCAATCTGTGGGCGTGCCACGCCCACACAACAAAAGACAATTTGTTAGACGCCCACATTGAAGGTCTGCTTGCAACAAAGTTGGAGTGGAACACGAAGAGGAAGCATCATCAACTGCGTTGGCAATCAAATATTTAAGATCTCTTTGATTAATCGCTGGCGCCGCATACGAAATATGTTGACTTCAAATTAAAGTCTAAAAAGCTGATGATTTTTTTTGAAATAATATCTAACATCCGGTTTGCTGGAAAAAAAACAAAACTAAGCTTTATATTTGGCAAGAATTGCTAGAAAACAATCTTTTCGTGCGTGCAAAGAGGCAATTTATTTTAAGATCTTTCCTACTTTGTAATAATTCGGATTTAGCTTTGAGAAGTGTTTAAAATCCATTCTTAATAAATTGTTTCGATTGACATCTATTTGAAAATTAATCTTGAGAAAACTTTCATTCAAGATATTTTTATACAAATCTTATAAAATGAGTTTATACCAAATTAAAATTAAAGTAAAAATATTTATATTAAAAAAGCCAAGTAAAAAATTGTGAATAGCTTTAAATATTTTCGTATCAATTTTCTATCGTTACCAGTCTGGTAAAAATAACTTTTACCCCCTTCTTTTTGCAGTAGTGCTGCATAGTTTTGAATGGCAAAGCTGTAAGCATACAACAAATACACTTAAAGTTTTCCTCATTAAATTGTTTCTAAGCAAAAGTTAGCTTGGAAAATTGTCATAAATCTCATTGTGGAGCGAGGAAACTTTTTCAGTCAAAGCATATGCTAAAATTACACGCACATCTGAGTCTTTTGAATGTCATCGTCATTAAACTAGTTAAACAAGTTTGTTCCCCGACCTCAAGGGCAAATTTCGCAGCTAAAGAACTAAAGTGAAAAAAAAAAAACACTTGACAACGCTGATGGGCCTTTTCATCTGAAGACGCCGACCCGAAGGTGACCGACGATTATCATTAGCGAAGCTTACTTGATAAATTTCTTGTTGGCTTATGCAAATTGCTTGTCAATCAATAAGCTGCATAATTACCCAGACAGCCCCCCAGCCCCGCCTCCTTATTGATAAAATGGAAAGTGTCGCTGTGCAGATCTCGGTGCTGGCTAATGAACTGTGCGAAGTCAAGTGGCCAACAAATGAATTTCACAGGCATCACAAAATGTGCACTGCAACGTTTTCCAATATGGCAATACCGAAAGTGCCCCCCTTCTTAACACCACCCCTCTCTCGTCATATGCTCACTTGTGAACAGATAGCAAAACAAGCTATGAAACTGTGACTCAGCGACTGACAGCTGTTTATGGGGAGTGGAGAGCGGGGAGTGGGGTTTAGGGTGACTTGAGGGTGGCATACATTTTGTGGCTGGCAACAGTTGCGCAAATTTGCACAAAAGACGACAACGTCAACAGGTGCGAGCTCATTTCAATTCCACAAGAGCGCAAAAAAAAAACTATTTATTTATTTTTAATTTCTACTTCTTGGCTTTTATTTATTTGGCCTTATTTTTTATTCCGTCAGATAATTGTGTCGAGTGCTGGCGCCGTTTTACTTTCAACTTGGAAGTGTTTCAATCTGAATTGCACAACTGATTTGCAACTGTTTGCATTTCGCACACACACACACATCACACACACACACCATCCTCGAGGCAATGTCAGAGTTGCATACACAGTGCACTTAACTCCATTTCCATGATGCTCACTTCATATTACCCAAAATATGCAAATGCTGCAGCTGTGTTGTGCTGTGCTGTTGATGGCCAACAAGCAGAAAGAGTGATGCAACAACGCAACCTCAACAGAAATATTTAAGTATATACATATATATACATACATATATATATATATCTTTAAGCAGTGTCAACGTTTACCATCAGCATCATCTTCTTCATTTCCATGCTCATCCTCATCGTCAGCGTACCCCAAGAGCTGCCTCCTCGGGGCAAGTTCAGCTGTTGCTGGTAGGCAAACGAATGCCTTGCCGGCGAAACATTGTCAGTTACTTTGCAATAATCTTCAACTAACAGCACAACAAAAAAATAAAACAAAAAAAAAAGACAAGAAAACTACAACAACTGCTGATGATGATGATGATGAGTTGGAATGGGTTGGAACGATGACATGGCTCTAAGTCAATGGCAATCGAAACGAAATTGAGATGTGCCCGTGACACGCTCCAAACCAAGCACGAAATATCATAAAATAATTGTGGCTGATTTTCAAGAATAAATGTATAATTTTATATATGTTGAAAAATGTAACAAAGCTGAAATTTTAATATGATGAATAAGATGCAAAAAAAAAACATATTCTTTCCTCAACACAACAGGCATTTAATTGAATTACTAATCATAATTAATGATTAGTTTCATGTGTGTAAATGAATCACACTTTAATGATCTCATAAATTCTTAATTAAATGCATCCGTCAAAAAAAAATGGCAGAGTCGACTGAGAGCAAAATAATAGTTACAACTTTTATGAGCTCAGCAAATAAAAGATATTTTCAACATTCAAAATTTAACAACAATTGTTCAACACCTAAAAATAGACGATTTTAATTGCGTGTAATATTAAATAAATGATGAGCAGCAATTAAGTCGAAATTTTATTTATAAACTTAATGAAAAACACGAGTGAAACACGAAATAATCAAATTGTCGTGTTTTTTTTTTGTGTATCTCAATTTTTATATTTGTTTTCAACTACAAAAAAGTGATGTAAACAAGACAAAGACAAGTACAATTAGCCACCGAGATGAAAGTTTGAAAATATCAATAAACATTGTCAAACATATATTTCGAGTTTTTCTCAAATGGTGTTTGAGTATCGCAAAACAAACTTATTAAATAGCTGCTGGCTGCTAGCTGCTAGCAAGTAAATAAATCTTCTTAAATCACAAACAAATGCGTTCGTCGGTTCATCTCTAAAGCTCCACTTGGCTGTTGACTGTTACGTGTTACCTGTTGTTGGGGCATTTTGTGCCACCGTTCGCAAGTCGAACAGTTATTGGAATTTTGCTTTATGCGCTGATTTAGCCATTGTCTTTGACTAAGTCGCAACTTTGGCTACGACTCCGATTTGCGTTGGGCATGTGGCTCGTCTCGAGACTAGTGCTGGCAACTCAAGCTTGCCACCTGGAGTCGCTGTCATTTGTCTATTGCAGCCATTTCCCTCATCGCCCTCCTCCCCCCCCCCCCACCCTGTCTAAGCTGAGCTGAACTGAACTCTGTTTTCCATTGTAATGACGTTTGCGTCTTTGTAACGTGCAAGTATCTTTTAGCTAAAGTATCCATGTGAATGTATCTTTGTATCTACAGCTGTAACTGTAACTATATCTGTGTGCGCAACTTTGTGTATTGTTGTGCACTTGTAGAGCTCCTTCAAGCGCTACGTCGTGTCTCGTCTCGTCTCGTCTCGTCTGGTCTGGTCTCGTCTCACATTTCGCATTTAGCCATAAGTATTGCGTAATGTTAGTTGTTGTTTGTTGCCCGGAATTGAGTAATCCATATGGCCAATATATCGAATGCAACACAGCCGCAATATCATTCACAATTTGTCAGTTTTAACAACTGCCGTTTCAAATACAATTTTTCACAGATTCAGCATTTGCATAGCTGCTCAATTTGATAGTTTTGAGGCTAAGCCTTTTGATGAATCGCCAACGTGTGTGTGTGTGTGTGTGTGTATGTGGCACTATCACAAGTGTATCCACAATCCAAATGAAACTCCAAACCGCTTTGAATGTGTGTTGTGGAGCACCATCAATCAACGCACTGCAATTGGATACGCGCAACAATCGCAATAATTTATTGAACCACTTTTAGTTTAGATCTGCAAATATACTCACAAAGTGCTCATGCGAAAATTTAAAATGTCCCTGCGAGTATATATACACTCAACAATGTAATGCAATATATATATATATAAATGAATATGCTAATCAGTGGCTTACATTTGACAAACACTGGCAAATATTATAAACACATTTATCTAATCAAAACCGAAACGTTCTGTTCAATAAAATAAAGTTTCAAAGAAAAGTTAAAATCACTATTATTATTAATTGAAGTATTAATTGCAATACTATACGTATATAAATGTATTAAAGCTGATGTTTATGAATAATGTACATAAATAAATACATTTTTTGATTATTTATTTGATGTAAATCTAATATTTATACACACAAACACACATTTCAAAGTCTTTTAGCAATTTGTTGTTTATTTCTTGCTGTGTAGTGGGTTGCATGTTCACTTGCGGCTTCCGTGCAGGCTTCTCTCACACACTCACACACACACACACTCACACTCACACACGCTGTGGCACACATGCAAGCATACAATCATGCATTCAAGTTGGATTGTAATTTACGGCCCAGCCCCGAACAACGCTGCTGGCAACCCTCGCATTTGAGCCACATTTCTGCTTGCCACTAACGAGCCTGAAGCCAGCCGCACAGCCGACAGCTGATGGCGTTTCCTGCCTTCTCCTGGCCACTGTTTGGCCCACAGAGTCGCCATTGCCAGCGTCGTCAGTTTTATGGCCACCAAAGGGCACTGAACCGCACCTTAAAAAAAGGCGCAAAAGTAAACTGTAGCAGCGGTTTGATTAAAACTACACACACACCAACACATAACACACACACACACACTAGACATATACAAGCAGTCTGAGTGAAAAATGGTCACACAGAGATACACATGGGAACAGCTTGGTTCGCCTTTAATAGTTTTTAGCTTGACCTCGTCACCGTTCGCGTTCCCAGTTCCTGTTGTTGTTGTTGTTGTTGTTGTTGCTGTCCAGCTGTTGTCTCTGGGACGGTGTGTGTGTAAGTGTGTGTATTTTGTCATGTTTCTCGTGTCGGAAGTGGAAATTATTCAGCACTCGCATTTGCCATTGCCCTGGTGACTGCCGCCCAAGTCCCTTTTGGCTGCATTTCGTTTTCATTATCCACGATCCCCGTTGGCGAGTCATTGGCACACCTGTGCAACGCTTCAGCATTAACAACATGGTCGGGCCAGAGGGCCAGACCTGACCCTTCAGGGTACGAGAGTTATGCGATGTTATGCTCGATAAGACATGGTTAACGCTACATTATGACGAAAGAGAAGCCCAACAACATTTTCATATATCACCATTTGTAATGAGTTTTAAAGAGCAAAAACTCTTGGCTCTTTTTTTATACACACAGCAGCGCACTTTAATTAATTTGTTTTCTGTGTACTTATTTTACCTTTTTCTATCAATCTAATTTATTTTTTTGTATCTGTCTTACTTATGTTACCAAGCAGCTGAAAGTGTATTAAAAATGTGTATTTACCACAAATTGTTTGCTGTTTTGAAGCAAGTATTATTTTGGGATAAAAATCTGCATCAACTTTGCGTTCATTGTTATCAAAAAACTCATTTACTCAAATATGTCTTTACAAAAAGAGCAGAGCAAGGAATGTTTGTGACTGCTAAATTCAAAAGCCGAAATATAAGATAAATTATTATTAAGAGCCAATCGTAATCACATTTGCTGAGTATCTGGTCAGTTGTCAGCAGACTTCAAGTCGAACATTCTTCAAAGTTTTCAAACTTTAATTACATTTGTCTGCCCATTGCACACACACAAAAAGCCAAGTGCAAAGTTCCCAAGTTCAATTCAATTCCAATTTCCAGCAACGCTCTCCACCTTCCCAAAACGCCCCCTGGCACTCAACTTATGAACCTTAACATCGTCACAGTTCTGTCGGTTTCCAAACTATTTTATTTTTATTTTTATTTTTTTTTTTAAAACTCATTTCCACCGAAAAGTTCAAATAACATTTCCGAAAACCATTTAGATGTTTGCGATAATTGTTACAACAGCCCGCACGGTTGCCCCTGGCACTGCCTTTACCACTGGCCCTACCCCTGCCACTGCCCCTGCTCCTGCTCCGGGCACTACCCCCTCTACACACCCTTCTGACCGTGGCAATTGAACTGATGCTCCTTGTGTAAATGACCCATATGGAGAAGTCATTTGCCACGCATTGACGACCACCAAACGATCAGCGCCTCTTTTTCACACAAATTATGATGGCTTATACTCTCTCTCTCTCTCTCTCTCTCTCTCTCTATCATTCTCTCTCTCTCTTATTGCGTCTCTCTCACGCTGTGGCACAATTCTCGGCATGATCGCGGCAACAAACTGCGCACAAATTCAATTAGATTTTATTGATGATTGATTTTTATTTGTGTATGTGTCTGATTATGTTGGTGTGTGTTTGTGTGCGTGTGTGTGTGTGTGTGTCTTGCCACAACAACAAGCTGAAGGCGATTTGTTGCCTAGAACCATGTAATTGTCTTTAATTCAATTAAGCGCTGCGAACTCAAAAGAGAACTTCAATTGTTTTGGTCCAAGAGTGAAAAACCCACTTATGAAAAGCTCACAATTTACATTTTGCATGTGCAGCGATCTCAAAATGATATACATATGTATATATATATATATATATATATATATATATTTACATGCTTATGTACAAGTATATACATGTGGCTGATATTGATTGTTAATATTTCCGCCGCTTAGTTATGAATGTGTGCAATCAACAAACAAACAAAACAGAAGAGAGACCAGTTTATTGATACCCAACTGGTTGGCTGTCTCTTTCTAGACTGCTGTCATCGGAAAACAAATAAAATATGAAATATTCATATGACTGCCGGCTCATGTTATCGGCCCGTCTGACTGTGGCTCCTTTTTCCCCCCTAACTTGATTTTTGTATTTCTCTTTGTGCGAGTGTGAAAAAAGATATTTTATCGATATTGTAAGCAAACCTCGTTAGCGTCGCAACCAGCCGTGGCAGGGGCAACGAGATAACAGTCATTTAGGGGCGGGCAGCATTTGGCTCGCTGTGGACAGCAGCTCCACTAGCCCAGTGCCCGCCCCCAACCCGAATCGACCCGACCCGAACCGAACCGACCAGCACTTGCCAAGCAGCAGCAGCTGGCTTGCCTCATTCATAACTCAAAGCATCGATCAAATGCCGCAGGTCTCCATTGCTGTAAATGTATGTGTATCTGTATCTATATCTATATATCTTTATCTATACAGTGCTCATTCAAATATTACAAACGCTTTGCACATAAAAAAAATAAACTATTATTAAAATATGATCGAAATTTAATTTATGTCCTTGCAAGGGCTTAGCTTAAATATTTCAATTTAATTATTACATCTCGCTGGATCTTTTCTTGATTTTTGAGTTTATAAATCGGAACAAAGTAATAACAAAAATGTTCCGTTATTTTTTTTTATTTTCTGCTTGCATTTTTCACTCGTTTGTAAGTTGGATCTTAGTTCAAACTTAAGAGCGTGCACTGTATTAGTTTACTGTAGCTGTGCTTGTTTCTATGCCTCTCTCTCTCTCTCTCTCTCTCTCTCTCTTTCTGGCTAAATTGCTGGCGTTGCTCACTTCACATTCCAGCTGCAAATGTGCTAGAGCCTGTCGCGGGCGGGTCGCAGCGCTAGGGGGGAGCTTGACTGTCTGAAAGTAAGCCACCTCCCTCAATGCATGAATTGTGACTTTGCCCAAAGTTTCATGCGCTGACTGCTGCCGCTGCTGCTGCTGTCTCGTTACTATGCTTCCAGCTTATTGTTTTACTTGCTCTGCATTTGTGTATATGCGCATGAGTGTGTGTGTGTTTGTGTGTGTGTTTGTATTTATACAGAGTATATAGTTGGCAATTCTTATATAAGGCCGAACACAAACAACGACACAGCAGCGCTCAGTTCATTTTAATTGACATCGATAATTAAAAAACTATTTTCTGTTTAAGTTTTTGTCCGCTTCGCATTTCATATCGAGCTTTATTCTCTTTCATTATTCATTTTTGCATGTACACACACACATACATACATACATATACATATATATATATATTTATATCTAAGTATATTGCTATCTCGCTCGAATGCTTTTGTAATTTTTGCTGGGCAGACAAAGTTCGCGGCATGCGGCTACGTCACAATTGACGTCGACGTCGTCATCGTCGTCGTCAAGTAGCTGCCACTTGAGAGGGGAGCTGCAGGCAGTTAGATAGAGCAAAGAACTCGAGTCTTGACTTTAATGCGTCCCACAACTTGCGGTGTGGCAGCAATTAGCTACCAATTAATAAAAGTTTTACCACCCGCTTGGCCCGTATCTTTAGTGTTAAACGGTAGTCGTTGAATCAATGCAGTCTCTGCTCTGATTACAAGGTGAACAAATTCTCTATTAATAAGTGGATTGATAAATATTTTATGACTTGTCTATTTGCTTCGCCAGGTAGCGTCTGAAGATATGCAACAGCCCACTTCTCACCAACTCTCTCTCTCTCTCTCTCTCTCTCTCTCTTTGTTTTCCAACTCGAATATCAATGTCTCTCTCTGTCCCTTTCTCTTGTTTGGCTTTTTCTTATCGCTGAGCCTAGCACGCGCTTCTAATTGAATTGTTCGCATTGCACATGTTCATGTATGTATGTATGTATGCATGTACGTATGAACGTATGTACGCATGTATGTATGTATGTATATATGTATGTTGTAGTTAATTTTATCAGTCGCCATGACCCAAACACAAAAACTAACTTGTTCCGGTTACAGTTTCCAGACTATTCCTATTATTTATGGTATAAATATGGCTTGTTCATATCGCTTATTATTTATGCAATTTCATGAAATACATTTTGCTATACAACTATCGGTTATACTCTTTAAATGACAATAATATTATATATGCAACCTATAAATTTACCACCGTCGAAACATAATTATGCATTATCTAATCAGATTTTTCTTATCTTTGGTTTTGATTTAAGTTCAAGAAAATTATAATAATGACTATTTATTTTTGTTGTTAATTTTATACGCTTATATGTTCCTCATAGTTACGTTATCTAAATCCAATACTTATCATAACGGAACAGTATTATTAAAATTTTGTTTTCCTTTTTTATCTAGCCGAAACAATTGCTTCATCAAATATTTAGCCAAGGATAAAGCTATACTAAATATTATATTATCTCTTTTCTGTAGACTCCATTAAAGTAATCCAATGTATAAAAATCTCTATTAAGTAGTATTTCAAATTTGATGTTAGTCTTTTATATTTTAATCAATTTAAATATGGATAATGATAGAGAATTACTATAATGATACTTTACTACTGCATTTCAAAGTCGATACTTTTATTTTTCTAAAACTAGTTAGGAACTATAGCTTGAACATTGTTTAAATAATTTTTCGCATACATAATATAATAATGAGGAATGGTAGTTAGAGCAATAGCGATTGGACCTTCGATTCGTAATAATTTACACTGGAGTAAACACTTTGCAGTTCCCAGCAACAAACAACAATTTGTTAAGCTAGACTCGAGTTGCTTAGTTGTTTAGTTTTTGTGTATTGCTATTCGCTTTTATCGTCACGTTGTCGCCATAAAACATTATGTAATGGGTCGGAGGCTTTGCCTGATAAGCGGCGAGCCCAAAGTCTCGATATTTATTTCTTCTTATTTTGATTTATTTTCTTTCTTGTTTTTTTTTGCATAATTAGTGGGTCAAGTGCAAATCGTTGGGTGTGCAAATGAAAGAGAAATTACATCTATTAATTTACCATTTTTATAGGATCTCTCTCTCTCTCTCTCTCTCTCTCTTTCAGTCTCCCTCTTGTTCTGCTCCTTTTATCTTGTACTTTGCCTGGCTGATCCGCTTTATGTTAATTTCTGGCGTGCACTTTAAATGGTTTTCCAATTGAAGTAAATCGGTTTACAATTTACTTATGCAGATAAATTGATGTTTTTTGTATTTGATTTATTTGTTTGTTGTTGTTGTTGTTGTTTGTTGTTGTTTTTTTTTTCGTTTTTGTCACGTTGCTATTAAAATTGTTTTAATTGGTTTTCCTGTCACTTTTAACTGGTTTTGACTGTTGTTATTGTTGTTATTTTATTTCTTGGCTGCACTGCAATTGAAATTGTTGTTGTTATTTCGGTTACGGCACATTTCATAAATTGCTCGCACGCCCACTTAAAAACAAATATTTTATTTATTATTATTTTTTAATTATTATTATTTGTGTTTTTGCTAAATTTATATGTATAAGTTTCTGTGTATTTTTTTTTTGTAATTTGCAATTAGCAGTTTAGTTTACTGAGCAAATGTGGCTTCTTTGAAATTAACTGCACACACACACACACACAAACGGAGAGGGGGTGGAGCAGGGGAGGGGGAGGAGGGGAGCAATATATATAATTAATAACATGCTGGGTGGCGGTGCCATCAATACATGTTTGTCAATGATTATGTGGGCGCCGAGAATGTCGTTAGCACATTAAGAGATTTAATGCAAACAGAACGGAACAAGCGCCTATATATATATATATCTGTGTATATATATATACATATAGATATATATATAAAGTAACTACAGACATGACTTGGCCATAAACAAATAAACCAGTTAGTTGTGGTCACAGTGCTGGCGCTGATTTATGCTATGCGGCTAAAAGAGCTAAGAGAGAACCGGTTCCCCATGCCGACTGTGGCAAGAAGGGGAATTGATACAATTTGCCAGCAATGTGAACAATTTTGCGGGTGTGGGAAATCCTTGGCCAACAGCACACTGCCCCTTAGCTCCATATGGCCAACGTAGACTTTCACACGCCCAAAAAAAAAAAAAGAAAGACGGAACAAATGTGTGGAGTAGGGAGGGGAGGAGGGGAAGGGGATGAGGGTCTGACAAACAGCTGGCTAGCGACCTTTAGGCTGTGGCACAAAGTTCAAAGCAAGTGGCAGTCGGCAGTGCGCAACGTTTCAGCGGAAATAATCGTAAAGTAAGGTAAGTTGAGCTGTAGCTGTAGCTGGAGCTGGAGTTGGAGTTGGAGTTTGAGTTGGAATTGGAGTTGGGAGACATATGTATAAAGTCGGGCCAACAAGAGCTGGCCTAAAGCGCACGAAGAGCCGTCGAAAACGCAATAGCATAAAATAAAAGTTTAGCGCAGAACAGAAACAGAAAACAGAAAATGGAAATGGATGGCTGGCCAAGAACTAGCCGGCAACTGGCGGTTTGAACTTGGCTAAAATAAATAAAGCCATACAAGCTAACAACAAGAACAACAACAACATGAACAACAACAACTTCGACATTCGACATTCGAGTTCAACTTCAACTTCTTTTTCTACTTCTTTCGTTCATACACAAAAAGTTTATAGCAATTTTGTTGTAAGTTAACATTTGGCGCCAAACGAGATAGTTTTGTGGCAGCGGCACATCCATAATTCAATTTGCCGCTAATTGCCCGCACTTTTAATGAAGACCCCCAAATTGTGCAATACGTTTCTGTGTTGGCCAATTTATGTAGCCGATTCCCTTCTGGCACGCAATTTGGCTCTCTCAATTAAACGGAAAAAATGTTTCCCTCTTTTTTTTTTTAGTTTTCATTAACACGAAACTTTTTCCAGCTTTTCATGCGAAATACCCTTCTTTTTTTTAGCACGTTTCGATAATTTTTCTTGCAGTGCACTTTAGCCCGAAACTTAAGTGAGCTGATATTTCA
This sequence comes from Drosophila paracracens, assembly GCA_035044025.1. NCBI lineage: Eukaryota > Metazoa > Arthropoda > Insecta > Diptera > Drosophilidae > Drosophila > Drosophila paracracens. The sequence continues at coordinate 5,871,915 of JAWNMN010000401.1, read as the reverse complement.
ATTTGTGGCTGCAGCTGCAGCCGTAATGTGAAAACGCTTCGCGTATCCACGTGTAAGATTTGTGGCAGAAACTGCAGCGAACTTGAACTACGTGTAGGAATTTTCCAAATTGAATTGCGACTGGAAACTGTAAACCCTTGGAAACAAATAGTAAGTAACTGATATTTCATTTTGAATTGTTTTCCTTGGATTTCTTTGTTACTTAACTCAATGATCCCAGCTATATCTTTGCATAAGATGAAACTTTTGGGCAAGATTTGGTAAAGAATACGTAGTTGTAAACTGAAAAATGTATGTTTAAGCTGAGAAGAGCAGAAAATGCTTATTTAACTCCAAGAACTTATCTATATTTGTTCATAATCCGTTATTTTTTAAATCGCGAATTTAGATGAAAAAATATAGTTACTGAAAAAATATGAATATATATCGATCTAAACTTGACTTGATCAACTTGCTTGAACCCATTTCGCTTTGTTATTGAAAAAATGTAGATTCTCTCAAATCTAACGAGTTTTTAACATAATATATATTATGAAAATATAAAAGTCAAAACTAATAATTTTTCAGAATATTAATTGTATAAATAATTGGCTTAAAGCTCGCAGGAATTTCAAAAAATATTTTTCGTACAAAAACAATTTGAGCTGGGAAGCAAAAAGTATTATAATAAATTATATTTTGCTTAGTTAGCTTTTTTTGAAATCCAAATTCAGATGAACATTTTCTGAGAATCTTAACGAATTGTTTCGATGATATTATGAACTATGGATCGTTCAGTAAGAATTATTTATACGATATCACATTTAATAATATTTCAAATTAAAATAAGCGCATTTTAATGCCAAAAATATATCAGATTCAAATTGTTTAGAGTTCGAAATTTCTGTAGAATTTTGAAGAGAACCCTAGATATCGAGTTTCAGTTTAGCCAAAGTCTTAAAATGAATTCTTGTACAAGAATCGTGTTCGGCTTTTCTAAGGGAATTCCAAATATTTCAATTCTTGTTGAAATGTTGTTCTTGAATAACTAAATATTTAATTTGACAATATATTTTGTTTAATGAAGTTCGCAAATAATTTGTCTCTTTTATGGGCCATAATATTTTGTAGACTGCTTTCCATTTAACCTATTTTCGAGTTCTTAATTCTTTTTTTTTGTTTTGTTAATATTGTTGAGTCTTTTGCTTAGTTTTGTTTCTGCTGGCGTTGTCAAGTATTAACTGAACTTTGCTCGTGACTCATTTTTGTATCTGATAGATACAATAAAGTAGCTCGAACTAAAAGCACTTTTCGATCGGTAATTTTATACATAGTTGCTGTTGTTGTCGATTGTTCTCCATTGTTGTTGTTTGTAAATGCACACCTCAATTTTGTTGTTGTTGTTGTTGTTGTGATTTTACAAACAATTAACTTTTCTTTGTTCGTTTTATTGTGTGGAGTGCAATTAAAATGTTTAGATACAAAATCCAGTAAAATATATCTATTGCACTTATTACACAAGCGGTTTCCGCTATTGCAACTTTTGTTGTTTAATTATTGTTGCAAACTTTTATTTATTTACATATATATATTTTTTTTTTGTTTTCTTAATTAATGATTGTTAACGTTTGGAAATGCACTAGGCAAAAACTTAAAAGTGTAGTAAATGTATTTGCGTATTTTGATTTGTAATGCCTCAGGTATTAACTAACGACGCTTCTCGGTTGTTGTTGTTGTATTGTAGTTGTATTTATAGTTGCTATTGTTGTTGTTGTTTTTGTAGTAGTGATAGTTATATTAGCAGTGCCTTCAGATTGTTTGAAACTTGCGCACGACGAGCAGCTAACTGCGTTTCTGACATTAGACTGACTGGCCCGAACCAAAAACTGTCGCGGTCTGAACTTAACTGCGACTCGGCTACAAAAACACATCGGCTCTCTCGCTCTCTCTCTCTCGCTCTCCCTCTCTTTGTTTGTTATTCATATAGCGCCCGGTTGATATTCATACACTGTTAGCGGCTAACAGCGCTCTGTTAGGCCTCGCCACGGAACATTGGCTGCACAAACAATGACTGATTGCTTGGCAATCGGCTCTTAGCTACGCTCTCGTGCCATTCGCTCTTCGGCTCGGTGGACGTAGCGAAGCGTAGCGGTAAATGGCTCGGGTCGGCAACAACCATCGGCACCGGGATCCCAGACATCGTTGTCAGCCTTTTCATCACATTTGTTTTGGTTTCGCACTTCGCAAACCGAAGAGAACGCACTGTGGATTCTAAGAGCGGCGGCTGCCAGTGCTCTTATGGATTCCAACCAGCCAAGAGCGCCGCCTACCACTTCTAATTCGCTGTGCGCCACATTTACATTTCACAGCGGTCGCTGTTAACTGGCACAATTGGACAACTTAGGGCCTGGGAGCAGAATACTTGAAACATAAAAGCGAATGCGGCAGAGTGCGGTCCTGTCACAGATCGCGAGTGCTGGACTAGCGAATACCCTGTTATCAAATGTGTATTACATTCAGTTACTTTGCGATTCGGATTGTTTAACAATATGCCGAGCCAGGCATATATTTCCTCTTCTGGCTTTTAACAGCGTTACTATTTCTACAACTTAATAACAGTTGTTTTACTCGTTTTGCATGGCTACAGGGTATATGGTGGGAAATGGACACACTGACAATAAATCACGTGCGCCACAAACTTCTTTGGAGAGCAGGTGCTCAACCACTTTCTCAAATCTCAACAGAATCACAAAAGCAAAAGTTGTCACAAGAAAATGTGAACAAACCATTTTGCCATTTTTAGAAAACGACGCGACTTGACACACTTTTCCGATTATGCAATACTCACTAAATCTAACCACACACCAGGCAACGACAACGATACAGACAACGACAGCCAGGAATTTGAACGATGTGGCGAACTGGATTCGAAACTGAACTGAAAACCCACCTAGAGAGACTGGGAGTGTTGCCGCTAGACAGGCTCAGGCCAGTCTCAGGCCAAGCTGATGCCTGTGGCAAACCATTGCAAAAACCACACACAAACAACAACAACAACAACAACATCAAGAGCACTCGAAACTTTATTCACTTGGCTCACATGTGAGTTAGTTTTCGAGTCTCGAGACTGCCCACGAATATACTGGTGCTGGTTTGGTTTCTATTTTTGTTTGTTTGTGGCGTGCATATACCCTGTAATTGTAAATTAGCTAGAGTGCACTTTCATAGAGTTGATGACTCTCTGTTTTTTTTATTGATTTCGAGTAGATAAACATTTCTTTATAACAGATTTTCTAGATAAAAAACTGATCTTCGATTGTATTAGGCTTCCGTTGGAATTAGTCTTGAATAGTAAAATTGTTCTTGTGGAAAATACTTTATAAGAATTCAATTTTAAGTTCATTATTTGTTACATGCCTTAACTGTTTCTTAAAATAATACTATTTCTAATTTTTAGCCTATTTTTAAAGCGATGTAAACTTTTGAAACGAATATTATTATATTTTAACTATTGGATCTATGCGTAAGAGAATGAATATATGCAGAATAAATAAATTCTATATTTTTTTGAACATTTTAAAAGAATTAGAAACTTAAGTTTTTTACTATATTTCAGAATAATTCTTTTTTCTAGCTTGTTTTGAAACCCTTAAATTTATATAACTTATGTATAAATTTTTACATAAATTCTACAGTATTTTCCAAGCTCTTGAAACTTGTAATTTATTACATAGAAAGACTAATTTCAAGCCCAAGAAAATTTGAATTATTAAAGTCTTCATTAAAATGCTTATAAAAAATGTTATATGTAAAATTTATATTTTGTTTCTTATAGACTTAATATTAAGTTATTGAATAAACATAATATAAAAATTTTCTTCGTCCAATTTAGCTTTAATAACTGTTAAGATTATGCTTTAATTTTTTTACTTTATTCTTACATTTATTATACTATTTTCAAAGTAATTGTACATTCACAAAATATTACAGGATATCAGCTTGTGGTGCAACTCTTTTTAATTATTCCATATCTCTTCGGGAACTTTTTGCTGTCTCAGCAAACTTGCACTTTTTGCACTCCAGCTAACCAGCTAAAGTCGAACCTAGGAGTCCAGAGGATGGAGGTGTTGGGGGAATAAACGCGACTGGACTAAGGAACTGACTGGGCTGTTTTTGGGAGAGTAAGTAACGTTCATTAGTTGGCCAATCGATGGAATGCTTGTTGGCCAGGAAGTGGGCTCACTTAACGCTCGACTGCAGTTCAGCAGGACAGAGACGGCAGTGTATATATATACCCATATATATGTATATATATACAGATGGCCAATTTCCTGAAACCTATTTAAGTCAATTCACCCGCAAGCCACCCCTGTCGTTCGTGCTGTCAATTTGTAAATAAGTTTGTTTGCATTTGGTTTCGATAATTTGTCATAAAAATTGATCAAACAAGCGAATATTAAATGACAAGAAATGCAATTTGCATGTCAGAAATTCTCAGTTTAGCTCCCCACCTCCCACCCAGCCATGCATATATCGTTTATCCTTGGCTAACTACACATGCGTGTGTTGGCAAAGGGGGATGAGGTGGCATGGGGTGGGGTTGGTTTGAAAATCATTCGAGGGTTTGGGGCGTTTTTATTTGGCCTTACAATGATAGGCAGTCACGATTTACCATTTACAATATTTATTTATTCATAACTCTGTTTTTGATGGCGCATAATAAGCGCAGCGTTTAGTAAGCGAATGGATGGGGTAAGGGATGGAGGAGGGGGAGGGCGAAGGGTTGTTGTTGTAGGTGTGCGTGTGCATGTGGTAACTAGTTGGTTGCTTCTTATCGCCAACTGACTGAGTTACCCCAAATATTTTTGGCATTTTTTTGACTTGAATTTTATTTACTTTTTTCGTTTTTATTTTTTTTATTTTCTTGGTGAACAAAGGAAATTGCTTTTCTTGTGTGTTTAGTTGTTGTTGCACTGTTTGTTGTTTCATGTCAAGCCGCAATTACTATGGAAATATTTATTTATATGAATTTTATTTTATTTTTTTTTGCAAAAACTAAGTACGATGAGTTCATAAGGGGGGAATGGGGCAGCCGCGGGAGTGAGGGTTCATTTTGCATAGTAGGTCGCCACGTGTTCGTTTTTGGCGCAGCTGACGTGATTTGCAGTCATAACTTGGCTAACTTTATTGCCTCACATTTGCATGGCCTAATCACACAGCAAGAATGTAACAGACAAAGAGAGAAAGAGAGAGGAGAGAGTGAGAGAGAGATAGAGGGAGAAAGAGAGGCGTAGTCTTGTTTACAACTCAAAAACAAAGTCGAAACAGTTATGGGAAACTAAGCAGCCGGTGCCTATAAGAGGCAAGAAGAGTGAATGCCATCCACAAAACACACACACACACACACACACAGACACACACACATAACATCCACTTTGTGGCACAGGTAGGTAGGAGCTGTTCTTGCCCTAACTCGTGGCACTGACATGTGTTAATGTTCTGGCCAGAAGCAGCTGCTGCTGTTCGCTGGCTTTGGGCCGCGTCTTGGCCAACTGCTGCTCATAATAAATAAATAAGTGCACAAGTGAGCGGACCACAAAGTCAGGTGTGTTTCAGCTGTTTCTCATCTCTGGCCGCAGTTTATTATATTTTTTGGGGGTTGCTTCCTCAGCCGAGCGAGGTGAATGCACCGATTTGATTCGAAAACCAGTCTACAGTAATATTCATGCAATTGCAATTGCACTCGTAAATGCCACGGAACAAAAACAGACAAACCAACAAACAAACAAAAGAACAACAAACAGACAATGACAATGGCAAACGCATTTGAGCCGAGCCGGAGCCAAGTCTTGGCCCAGACCGCTGACCTGCTGCAGCTCAAACTTAAGCTCAAACCCAAACTCAAGTTGCGACTAGTCAGCCTCTGCACTCATTGAGGCACTCATTGCGGCACTCATTGCGGCACTCATTGCTGCACTCATGAGTGTGAGCTTGCTAGTTGGCCAGTTGTCAGCTTTCTTTCTTCTTTCTTTCGTTCGCTTGGCTTTTCTTTTATCTTTAAGCTACTGCACACTGATTCCACATAACACAATAAAGGTAAACAACAATGCTTTTTTTACTCAATCACGATTGTGTTTCGTATCTGTTGAATTAACTGGCAATTTCTTGTAACAAGCAGAAAATGCTTAGTCACCGACTGAATTAGGAATACCCTTAATGACATTCGCATTATAGGATTTATAAATATGTGCAGCACTTAAATAAATATTTGACAAAATACAAAATATAATTGATATTTTAGTATTTCCAGAAGACTTTTTAAAGTTGAATTTAAAATCAATCTTTTTATTTTCAGCATATTATATAAAATAATAATATTTTTATTTTTTCAAATATTTACATATTCAGATATGTTTTTCACTGGCTTCAGATAATTAAATTTTTTAAATTCCCACAAATAATCCCATTTTATTTTTGAGCATTTTTAAGTTGAGTGTATAATAAATTACTTAACTTTTTGTACCAGTGTATATAGTGTTTGTCGATGCCAGACAATGAGCATGTCGGCTTATAGAACAAACAATCAGAGAAATGCATTATGCATGACAGATTAAGAAATTATTAGCTAAGTTTGAGAATTTTGCTTGGCTTATTTTTTGTCGTTTTTCTTTTCATTTCTGCATTTTTTACATATTTTTTTTTTTGTGCATTACTTAGAAGAAACGTTCAATGCACTTTGACTTTTTCACTGTGAATCTCTCTGTCAAAAGAATCCAAGAATTACGAATCTAAAATATGGTCAGCTAAAATGAATAATGCAGAAGTTGGCGCTGTTGCAGCAGCTGCAGCGACTGCAGCGATGCAGTAATAATGCAATAAACAATAATGCTGAAAGATTGGATTGGGCTTGCCCAGCAGAAGAGGGAGGGTGTGGCAAGGGGTGGTGGAGAAGGGAGCTGGAGGTTGGGGGTAGTGGGGGTGGCAGATTGACAGGCGATGGGACGGCTATGCTTGAATGCGTGCGCAGCGGCGAATGCTTCCGTTTCCGTTCTTAATAGCTTTATTGTGATTTACTCAACAGTGGCAGCAACAGCGAAACAAACAACAAAAACAACATTAAGCTAAAGCAATCAACGGAATTACAATAGCGTTAAAAGTGCATTGATAAAAGGGCAACAAAAAAAATACAACATTATAATAAAAAAAAGAAAAGCCAGAAAACACGATGAGCGTAATTAAGGCAATCGCGGAATGCAAAGGGAATTTTAAATGGGGTTTACAACTATAATAAAAGAGTTGACATTTGTGCAATTTTATATAATGTTGAAGTGATATCAGGTAAACCCATTATAAATATATCTAGTATCTCTGTTATAATTCACTTGTGCTTATAAGAAAAAGCTGCAAACTATATTGAGTGTTTTTTCTAGGCAGAATTTATACCTGTAACAAAAAGGGGATTTGCAGATTGTTAAACATAACTCTTTAGGTTCTATATATATATATATATAGTTTGATAAATTATGATAGTTATTAAATGGGCATTTGAATATGCTCTAATTTGTAATACATTCAAATTGTTTGATAGATCCACTTAAATTATATATTGTAAATTGGTAAAATGTTATAAATATATAAATATGCGCCAGTTGTCTTTAAAATATATATATATATTAAAATATTATATAAAAAAAAGTTGCTTATAGGAAAATTTACGGAATGTTGCATTTACAAGGCCTTTTAAAGGTTTCTTAACTATATTTCCATTGTCACATTTATAAAATGAATGCAAAACTATAGATAATTAAATTTACTGTAAGTCATAAAATATATAATGTCTTTAGCTATATTCTCTGACTTTGTATATGTGCATGAAATATTATATAAATCTAAACGCGCCCATTGACAAAATAAATAAATTTGAAAGCAAAGTAATTTTTACACACAAATTTGAGTTTATATACGTAACTGGCCCAAGCTAAATTGAAAAACTGAAAGAGCAAAAAAGAAGCGTAACTTAATGAGTCAGAAAAGTGTCGTCAAAGGTTGGCTGTTTTGATGTTTTGCCTTTGGGGGATGGTTGGGGGGAGGGTTGGGGGTTGGCGCTGGGTGAGGCTTTGTACAACTACTGGCGACAACAACTACAACAGCTCGTTTGCCTTTGGCATTGTGGCTTTTAATGAACTTTACGCCTGATGCCGCAAACACCACCCCTGCCCCTGCCCCTGCCTAACTGCACCACCACCACACCACCACACCATACACCCCTCGCATACTGGCTTAGTTGCTGTTTTGCTGTCGCTTTGCGCATTTTGTGCGCGCTTTAGCTTTATACTTTTGACACGCACACACACACACGGAGAACTACGTATATAGACAGGTATGTGTAATTATTTGTCACACCTGAGTTGGCGGCTTCGCTTGGCTCAGACACACACACAATGCTAGTTGGATGAAAAAAAAAGGCGTCTCACTTGGCTGAGCCACCCAGCGAAGCAACCAAGCAACCACTTTTTTAAACGCTATATGCCACACTCATACAGCTTAGCAGTATGCCACATTATGTACTATAAATATATATATATATATATGTATATATACAATAGATATGTGTACATACTTATGTATACCCCATAATTTGGACAGAGACTGAACACGGGCGACTGTCAGTCAGCCAGTCAGTCATTTGGAGCAGGCAGACACTCGCTTCATATTTACCTTCTTTTTCTCTTCTTTTCCACTTTATTTTTTGAATGACGTAAGCGCAATGGGAACGACTTTGACCATCGATATGGCTGTGTTTGTTTGCCCATTGGTTAGGGGTAGTAAAAACTCAATATACCCATATACTATATATAGACAGTACAGAGTTTGATTGACACACTCCTACACACAAATATGTATGTAGCTGGACAGTGTTTGAAGTGTGTTTCCTTTCCACTCTTTGTGTGTGTGTGTGTGTGTGTGTGTGTGTGTGTGTTTGGCAGTTGGCAAATTATTATATTGTTAACTTAAGACCGTTTACTAATGTTCTTGTCAAATTTCATTTCGCTTGACGAGGCGTTGAAATTAAAAAGCTGCTTATTCGACGATTATTTTTTTGTATGTTTTATATAATATGACTATGTTGCTGTCAAACCTCATGTTGGTTGACAGCTGGATGTGGCTACGCCAAGTTGCGAATTTGATTACCACTAAAAGTGGTTGCCAACTTTAATAGACTTATTAAAAGAATATTTTAATGCTATAAACTGAACTTTAACTGAAGTGAAGTATTTTTTTTCTTCAGAGTATTGATTTCTAGTTGGAAATTCGACTCTTGAAAAGAGTTGTGAATCTATTATAATCTTGTAAAATATTTAACAAGTAGATCATTATTGTGATGAACTTTGTCAGGCGTTATGAGAAGAATATATAAGAAAAAGAAAAATTTCAAATCGAGTTTAGCCAGACAGTTTACCGAAACAATATAAGAAAAAATATGCGAATTTAAATTGGTCAGAAAATATATATATTTAAAATACAGTTAGAGTTGATAACATCAAATTTAAAAATATGTTTAATTAACACAAAAATACTTAAAATACAAGAATCTAAATTGAAGTAATTCAAAGTAATCCAAAGTCAATCAGCTTTTATTTGAGGCATAAATTTTTAATTTTAATTATAAAAAAAAATAATATTAAAACAAAAAAAAACTCAGTAAAAAAAAAAATATATTTAAACAAATTGGGAAACAAATTTGGAAACAAATAAAATATTGATTTTATTTTATTATAAAAATAATTGTATATTTTTTGTTGTCTCTAGAAACAGATTGAATAAGTCTGTAAACCTAGTCTTAAGATAAATTCAGTTTGCAGTCAAAAACTCAAAAATAGTTGAATTGCTAACGTTGATTCACAGTCCCGTTTTGTGTGTGGCACGCAAGTGGGGCAAACGCCAATGGGGGGAGCTAGATCGAATGGCAACGGAATTGAAGCTCGCTTGACTGGTCATCGAGACGTGCAACAATTTGCGGCAAGCAACCACGCCACGGGGTAGCTGCTCCAATGTGTTGGCCTCTGACCAGCTGCTGCCGCTGCCGCTGCTGCTGCTATGGAGTCTATGAATTTGGCTAAGTGACGCGCAAATGCAAAGCTGGTTTAATCTGCACCGCACCACCCACTGGCCAAATCACGTTAAGCGGTATTTTCTTCTTCTTCTATTTTTTTGTCTTAGCCAGCGGGCCTAGGCAACAACTCTCTGTGGGCCATTGACAGGCATAAGCCCCACGCATTTAACGGCTAAAAGACAAGAGCCAAGAGCCAAGAGGCATGAGCCAAGTTTTGCTGCTGTGGGCTGTTCACTTAATGGTTAATTGCCAGCAATTGAAATAATGCAGCTTGTCAACTGAACCATTTAAGCAGTGTTTATTTGTGTGTCTTTTGAGTTGGTCAGTTTGATGTGACTGGCGGTCTTTCACCCTGACAAATGTCTCGCCACAAACCCCCCACCCCCCTCTCTCTCTCTCTCTATCTCTCTCTCCTCTATGCATATAATGTTTTTGTAATGTATCATTTCCTGCACAATTTGCATTCGAGATTAAAATATCAAAATGAGAAGCCGCCGTGCTTAATTACAATGCCATTCAATGTAAATTAATTTGTGTTTGTTTTGGCGATGCTTAAATGTGATTAAATTAATTGAACACACGCCTCGCCTCGCCTCGACTCGACTCGACCCGACTTAACTCGACTCGCAACGCCCGTTAGTTATTACAGCTTTCAGTTAAAGTCACAAACTAATGCGCATAGCGGGCATTTTGAATGCAACTTGTGGCATGTCATTGAAACGATTCCAATCGTAAGACTTGACAGACATGAGAGCTAAACACGCCATTAGCTTTAATAATTGCAACTGTCGTTTGAATTCAAAACCTTTATTACATAACAAGCAGCTGCCGTTAAAGTTTGATCAATATTATTTTGTAATTAACTTGGCCACATTCAAGTTAAGATAAAACGAAGTTTTCTTTATTTTGTTAAATTTATATTCGTTTTAAGCATTTTTCTTTAAGTTAAAATTATTTTGTATATTCAGCAAAAGTCTTTATTAATTTGTGCAATTTTCACTTTCGATACTTCTGATCGTAAATAGAGTCATTTATTATTATGATTGCATTTTTTATTGAATTCTGTCTCATATTTCTTAACTCTTTAGTGCTAATAAATTATAAAGTATTTTAATATTTTAATAATTATTTTCAGATATGATTTCTTACGTAGATTCGTTAATTAGTTCGCAAATTGAGACCAATATTATTTTATTTGACTTCAAAATTGATGATTGCCTTAAAGAGTCTTAAAAATTAATTTCTATTACTCGATGTCCACATATTCCACCAAATCTACATTTCTTTTTGTCTTCCCAAGTTCCATTTGAAATATATTCTAAAGTTCTTTAGTTCTCTTCCTCGCGGGCCAATAAAAAGTCTTGGCTTATTTATAAAAGTTACTTTCACAAGTTCTTTGTTATATTTGGCATGTCTAATGTGTGAGAAACCTGTTAATATACTATTTTCTCAACTCTTTGCATCATTAGGAACATATTTGGATCGCATCGTGCTGGGATTTAAAAGTAATAAATCAAAAATCTTGCTATTAAAGGGCAAAATAAGTTTCAATAAACACTCAAAGAGTGCTGAGCTAGTCGAGTGATAGTCTGAGAAATGATTTGGATAAGCTCAGCTGCTAAGTGGCTTTCAGACATAAATGGATTGGATTGTGTATCTGATGTGGCTGGCGAATGGAAAAGAAAAACTTGTTGAAACCAATCCAAACGAGATTTCATAGATTGGATGCATAAAATATTTGTACAACATTTCACAAATTGTCTGCTTAATTAAGTAAGTAACTCACCTTGCCAAATAAGTTGGACGAACTCACAGCTAACGTCTGCAAAGTCTGCAAGTGAGAATGTATAGAGAATTAGAGATGAGTTTGAGATAAATATTAAGCTCAAGTAATTTTATCGTACTCTTGATTAAAGTGAATAAAACTAGCACTTCAAGGCGATGCGAAGCGATTCAAATTGATGCCTTAAATATAGAAATATATGTGCAACCTGGGAGCCGCTGCTGTTGCACACATTGCTCCAGTACCTTCCAAATAGAACTCCAATCGATTTGCCCTCACCCCCTCCCCGCACCTTTCTAACCCGCTGCTGTCCTTTGCGCTTCTGGCTTTTAGTTTTATTTCAATGCAATTGTGAAATGCGCTCTTTTTTCAATTCAATTCCATTTATCTTTGATTTTCACTGCAGCAACTGCAACTCTCGAAATCCACCCCAGCCCCCAGCTCCCCTTGTCAATCCCAATTTCATTCATTTTATATGTATTTGCTGTTTGTTGAGCTTTAGCTGCGCTCAGCTTTAAATGAGCTCCGATTTTTTCTTAGTGTGTGGCAAACTAATTGCAGTAATAGCGTTGCCATTGTCCGGCAGCTCATTGCTAAATTACTTTGGCAATTAGCAGCTAGGCACAGATCCCCTCCTTTCCCCCACCTGGATGCCAAGTCAATTTGCCTTTTTGTGCTTGGGGGCCAATGCTACTCGAAACCACAAAGCACATTTTGTTCGCTTGTTGCTGCCACACACATAAAGCTCAACATTCCAGCATGTTTCAGTCGCATCCAACAAAAAACGGAAAAAAGGAGCCCTAAACAATGCCTAAACTTGTTGGGCTCTTCCTCTTTCTCTGCATTGTTGTAAATTTCGTTTCGGCACTCCTAAATTCCTTTGGTGCTGCCAACTGCATTTATGCACAGGCTCAACTACAGCAAAAAACAAAAAAAATAAACCAACAACAACAACTCGCTGGTAACTAATTTTATTACCACGCCACAGCAAAGAGCCCCCAACTGAATTGAGCTCGGCCCTTTGCAGTTACTACCTAACTAAGACCGCTCCCCTTTTTCCTGCCCCTTCATTTCCCTGCTGAACACAATGACATTTTACACTTGGTCATTTTGCTTTTTAGCCACGTTTGTTGGCCGCTTGTTCTACGCTGTGGTGTACAGTGGTGAAAATATACCATATGTTGTTTAAATCTTTAATGAAATCCGCCATAGTGCCAAACATAGAGTTGCATTTAAAAGGAAGCCCACCTCGGGGAGTAGCCACCACCCCACCTCAACCCACCGCGCTGCAACAATTGTTGCTGTTGCTGTTGCCGTTGCCGTTGCTGCTGAAGTGGATGCTCAATTTTCTAAGCCAATTTTGTCGCACATCGCTGGCAATGTACAAAACTCCAAGTACAACAGGCAAACAACAAAATTTAAAACAACAAACTGTGGCGAATGGCTGCCTTTTTGAGAAAAGTCGGGCAGGATGGTGGGGGGTGGGTGGTGAGGGGTTGGTGTGCGGCTAAGGGAGGTCCTTGGATTGTACGATGCACTATGCAAAGTGATTCTCATGTCAGAGCCAAAGCTCTCGTTGACAATTGATTCTTTTTTCTATAGAAAATAAACTCGCTCCCCCACAATATAAAAGCCATTTCGATAAGCTTCGCATAAAGCAGATCGTTGAGGAAAGGCAAATGAAATTAAATTGGAGAAAATGGCGGAAAACTAAAGTGATCCTTATCCTTCAGTACTTATATGTGCCAAGCGATTAGATTTCCAATTTTTAACGAACTACATTTCAAAATTATATGTTTGAAAAGAATTAAAAATTTCGAATTAATTTTTATTCTTATTCTTTTATTTTAATTATTTTTAATTAATTTAATTATTTTTATTAAAATCATACTAATTAATACATAATATATATTCAAATAATTTTTTATTTTCTGTACGAGTAAATTATGACATTCAAGATTTTAATGTTTTTATGAAAGTAATGTATTTTCCATTTAATAAATATAAATTAAATAAAATTTATAAATTCCAAAATAAGTTTATTATTTTTTTTTGCATATTGAATTGAATTCATAAATTTAAATAAACATCAATTATTTTTTGCATTACGAAGCTTTTAATTTATGGTCATTTAGAGGCAATTGATTTGAGATGAAAGTCTTTATATAAATCAATCATAATCAATATCAACATCAATATCAATAGCAATATTAAAATCAATTTGAATATTGAGTTTTATATCAAAAATATGTGTTAGGGATTTGAGTGTAGTTTAGTAATTGTTAATTCTCTTCATGTTTCGATTTGCTTCCGCCTGGCTAACCTAACCAATCCACTTGCGGCCCAAAGCGTTGCAGCAATCACACACAAAACACATGGAATGCCAAAAATGTAGAAAATAAATTGCTATAATTTGCAGCAATATTTCCTGTGCATGGTAGTCACAATAAACTCGAGTGCTGGCCAACATTCGAGCTTTGAGCCAACATCGGCAGGCTGTCAATTAAAATGGAAATGTTTAAGTTTTGCCAGGCAATAAAAAAATGGCTTCCTTGCTCCAAGTCTGGCACGAAGAAGAATCCAGGGACTGGCTACAAAGAGAGAGAGAGAGAGGGGGAGATGTGTAGCCATGGAGTGTGGCAGTCAACCATTGAGCAGCGAGTGCACTTCTGGCGAAGCTTCTCTAGCTACATTTTCATGTTGATTTTTATCACATTTGAACTTTGACCCAATTTGTTTGGCTCCCAATTCCGGGAGCTGGGAGCTGTCATTTCTATGCCAGGATTCAGGATTGCCCAGGCAAATGTCGTCGCTTCAGTAGTTGCAGCAACCACTCCAAGTCGAACTCCATGCTGATTGCACGTGGCACACTCAGGCAGACAAACAGACAGACAGACAGACAAACACATATAAATACATATACGATACATACATGTATGCATTTGTGCTACAAATTGAAGTCTTCAGTCAGAAGTCACGATATCTAGAGTAGTAGTCTAGTAGTGTCTTCACTTGCTCCACTGCTCCAAGCGCGAATACGTGTCCTGTATATATATATATATATATCTATATATATCGTATATTCCGTATTCCGTATTCTGTATTCTGAGTTTCGTTTTGCTTTTGCCGTCGTAAGGAAATTGCTGCTGCCAGTCTGCCTATGGTACTAGCCTGGTCCCCACACAGCTCTCTCTCTCTCCCTCTTTCTCTTTCACACTCTCTCTTTCCATCTCTTTTCCAGATGCTAGTTGCATGGCTAATAGCTGGCAGTTTGCTTAAGCCTTCAGTGCCGCCCAATTTTAGCGCCCAGCTACACATAAAATGCACATCACATCGTGATAGAATGTTGGTGCTGCCAATTCCGACCTTTTTCCCGCCAAATATCTGGCGTTTTTTTTAAATTAATAGCTGAGGGTAGACATTCTTGCCTTACTTGAAGTCTGATTTGCTTTTTTCTGAGCTTGCTTTAGTAAAAATATATTAGATAATTTAATATTTCTGGGAGTAAAGACATATTGAAAAACATAACTGAAATTATCGATGATTAGATGATTAAAGATCTGGCGGTGTTAACTTCGATATCTAGTAGGAAATTAATCGGTCTATGTTGAAACCCAATATTAATTATTCATTCATTTTTAAAAGACTATAAATAAATTGGTTTTATAATATGCGAATTAAGTTATAAATACAAGTCGAGCTACTCTTAATTCGTACATCGATAAATTTGCTTACGCTTTTATTTAAGTTTTATTTTAAGTTTATACTTTTTTGGAGAAGTAATTTAATTACCTTAATTCTTATATAGAATGTGCTCAGGTTTCACACAAAAAGTCAAAAATGTTTTAAACTAGTTGATTATCAATTCAGACTTAGAATTCCTCAATTTTAAATAATTTGCCACAAATTAACTAAATTAAAGAATCGACTTTTGTTGTCAATTAATTCTAAGCTTAAATGTGTAAAAAATGGCTGTTCCTGCTAATAATTTATTTTATTTTTTATTATGTATATTATTTCCCAGTAAGCAAAAATCGAAATTTTATATTGCTGGTCGCCAAAAGTGGCCAACACTGGTGACTGTTATATGGAGTCTTTGCCTAGTTAGTTGCTGCACACTCGATTTATATGTGCAACTCTATAACATGTCTACTTCTGCATGCACACACTCGCACACACACACACACACTCGCTAAAGATGGCTACGTGCCGTTTTTGTGTGCTGCAATTCCGAAAAATGTTGGCCCGGCAGCAGTTTCAAGTCTTTTAGGCACAGCTAAAGCACTTTAAGCCCAAAACACTCGCACACACTCACACACACACACACTTATTCGCACAGACAGCTAGAAGCCCGCCGCATAGCTGTGTGTTGTTAAATACAAAAAGATCTCGCACAACCTGTTCGGCCTGCCATCTGTGCAAAATTTTCCCTTTTCCCATTTTTCGTTTACGTTTATGAAAATGGCTGCTGCCGCTGCTGCTCCTGGAGGCATTTTCAAGGATTTGCAATGTGTAATGAACTGCACAGAGAATGGAGTGCTTGTGCCTATATATATATAAATATATATACATATATATATGTATTATTTATGGAGTTCAGTTGTGTTTTTCTCTTGAGTGCCGCTGACCATTCTTCGAAACTAATTTAAAGTACAGGTGTGCCTGAACAGCATTCTTCCGCCACTTTCAACAGCTGCCCCACTCGACTCGGCTCCTCCTTTTGCCTGCACTCGATTTGTATTGAATAAATGCAAAAGGCGTGTTAATTGACAGACCATGAACAGAAGCAGAAGCAAAATATTTATGCACTTTTCTCCAACTGGCTACCAACGTGCCAACAACAACAACATCAACTGCAGATGCATTCGAGTTGAGCTGGCCAAGTCGAGTGAAATGGAGGGGTTAAAAAGCACTCTGAAAACTTGCATTGAGATTCTTGCCTGAACTCAAACTCAATCTGAAAATGGGGTATATGAGCTGAAATTAAATAACTGTTTCAAGCTTTTTGAATTGCGGCAGCAAAGATTTAATTATAAAACACAATTTTATTCATGCATCAAGTTGAATTCTTGACTTAATATATTCATTATTAATGTCTTCCGCTTGTGATTTTGAGGTTGTCCTTGTGGCATTCTTAAGATAAAAGTTGCTTAAATATTTGTTACGGAATAAGCTAAATAATATTACTTCATTACTTAAGTAAATTAATAAGCAGCTCTTAAGTTTATTATAGATCAATGTATCTGTTAAGATTCTATTTTTGAGAATTTAAACTTAGTTTTCATAAATTTAATTAGTTCATTCTATAACCAATAAATATATTTAAAAATGCATCTCAAACTTTTCAACAATGACAAGCAGTCATTTAACTATTTAAATTATAATGAATTATAATAAATCGGATACAGACTTGCACTTCTTGATTTGGCCAGCTTAATGTTTAATTGCTCAAGTAATTTAAAATGAGTGCCGGCTTATGGCAATCAAAAGCTGGCCAAAAGCGTTAAACATGCTTTTACTTTAGAGCTTATGTAAAGTAGTGCAAACTTTGTCTAAGTCTTTAATCTTTTAGCCATTGGGTTTTATTTTTTAATTCCTGCAAAAGTTCTTAAACTCCCCCCCCCTCCCCAACTGTTCAAAGTGATGCGCAAGTTTCTGCAAGTACCCTAAGCGAGTCCATGACGAGTCCCGCCGCTTGGCTCCGGGGTTAATGCAGCAAAGTCAGCGACGAGGCAATTATGTTAATTTGTTACTGCTTCGCTATTTTTTATTCTCTCTCTATTTTTTTTCGCATTTTGTTTTGTTTTATTGTTAATAGTCGGGAGCATGGCGCCTATAAATCTGAGAGCCAGCGGCGCATGGTTTATGACGCTTCGCTGGACTCGGCTCGTTGTGACTGGTGTTGCTGTTGTTGTTGTCGGTTTTGGATCAAGTGGCCAAGTTGGAAGTTGCGTGCGGCACTAAATCGCCTATATTTATCTATAATAAAGGCAATTTGGAAAGCCAGCAAATATCCCCACAACCCCCACAAGGCAGCTCGTGCCTTTGCTCAGCGCAAGCCTGGCGGTAAAAATCGATTAAACAAATCGAGTAAATTGTTGCCAGTACCTGAACTCCACACCCCCAACCCCCCGTTGAGAATGGTACGTACATATATGCCACAATATATGCATGTACATAGTATAGTAGCTGCCAGGTAGCTGCTGTAACTGTATGCCATGTCCTGTGGGCGGCTGTCTATAATTATATTCTGGGCTATATACTCCATACCATATTTTTTTTTTTACTTACGTTGCCGTGTTTGTTTGGCCGCAACACGCGTTGCCAGGCGACGCGTCAATGAGCCACGTATATGCCACGAAATGTTGCTTCACTTTACTTTATGAACACATACACACATATACATATATATATATATATATATAGTCTTTTATTTAGCTGCGTTTCTCTTCCTTTTTTTGTGCTGCCACGAAAATGCAAATGTTATTTACTTAATTTTGCAGCTTGTGCTCACTTTCTTGCTGAATGTTTTATGAAGTTTTTGCCCACTTTTTGCTTATTTTTTCACTTCTTTTTCTGCTGCTAATTTTACGTGTTCTATTTTTTATTTGTTTATTTTTTTTATTATTTTTTTATTTTTGGGTTTTCACTTAGTCAAAGTCGCATCCTTGCGCAGCTTCTTGGCTAGCTGGTGGCAAAATTTCTGTGTGTAATTTTTGATTTTAAAAATCTTTTGGCCCAAGGACATTGTTACCAACCGTCACGTTTTGCCACTGTATATATATATATACACATACACTTATTACGTCACCATTTTGTATGTGTGTGCGTCGGTTGATTATGCATTTGTGTGTAGATATTGTGCTGGTATTTGAACTGGTATTTAATGGGTATTTTCATAGTTTTACATAACACACAAATCGGCGAACTGCCACTGCTGCTGCCATTTGCCACCGCTGCCAACTGCCAACTGTTCGTTTCAGGACAACGCGTATTATTGTTTTGGGCCTCGCGTTTCCTAGCAATGTTCAGGAATTTTTGCGTGCCTAGCCGCAAAGTCCTTCGTGCTAACAACGAGCCATCGAGCGAGCAGTTAGCCCTCGTCAGCTTGTTTTGGCCAAGCCAACAGAAAATCGTTAACAAATTGTTGCCATGACAACTGCGTACAATGCAAGCCGCCGCCCACAAGTTGCTTTAAAATAATTACTTGTCAAATGGATTTCATTAAAATAATTACAATTACTTCAATTGCCACAAGTGCGTTGATTATCCAGCTGATATCGATCTAATAATTGCTTGGCCCCAATCTCGCACACATTGATTGGGGGGCTTCTGTTAATCGAGCTAATTGCAACGAATTTAATTGATAAGCAAAACATGCCAAGGGAAATCAGCTGTGGCCGTTAGCTGAAACATTAGGCAACCTTAGGCAACCTTATAGACAGCAGTCCATCTGCTTACAGCCTGATTTTGTTGTATGTTTTGAAAACCAATCGATTGTTTCTCTAGAAGTTTATCAGAGTTCCATCCGTATATCCTAGCATCCGTATCCGTATATCATACAGCAATTCAGCTTTGATATGGGAACTTGATGCGATAAAATAGCGAATGTATTCCAAGTCTCCTCAAGAAAGCTTGAAATAGCACGCGCCAGCGGGAATCGACTAGTCATGCTGATCAAGAATATATAACTTAGTTGGACTGTACGATAAAATTTAAAAATCAAATGCAATTGTGCCATGATAACTCCATTTACCTCTTTTGTTTGTTAGCCAATGAAAATTCAAGTCGACTCTTTGAATTTTTCCTGGCACACAAAAGAGAGGCACACGCCCACTTCAATGAAATTTACATTTACGAACGCCTGTTGTCCAGCCGCTCCTCCCTTTTTTAGCCATTCAGCGGCACTTAAAGGATCTGCGCGATATTGTCGCTGCCAAACTATGATTGACAGCTGAGCCGAGGCCTGAATCAGTTCCTCTTGCTGTCAGTTGCCATTTTTGCTATACCTGTTTCCGACAGCCTATACACGCACACACATACACACCTCCCCTCATCTTCTCACACCCTCCCCGCAAGGACTCTTCAGCATAAGTTGAAATTGAAATTGACAAAGCAGAGAACGGAAATTGCTGACAGACTGGGGACATGAGTATGTCCTTGCGCTATAAATTATTGAAATTATTTGTATGCTACCGACAAACGACAAACGACAATGGCAACAACAAAACCAAATATGAGAAAATTGAAGTCGACTTTTGGGGGCAGACAGGGGCGACTGCTTGAGCTGCCCATTGAGATTTCATTCTGGTTGAAAGCAAATCAAATTTATTTATCCATACATTTTTGTGTGCAATCCTCTCGCACAATAGATTTTCATAATAAATCAAATGGCCAAAATCTGACAACGATGTTCAATTTGTCTTGGCTGTCCGATTTCCATGTCCGTCTCTCTCCCTCTCTCTCTCTCTCTCTCTCTGTCTCTCTGTCACTCATCAATTTTGAAAATTATTAAAAATTTAAATGGAATACCAAAATGCACTCAACAACAACGGGAACCAATTCAAATGCGAGTTATATAAAGTTATCTCTTTGCATTCGCTCTCATTCTCTCTCTCTCTCACTCTCTCTCTTTCTCGCTCTCTCTCTCTCTCTCTCTCTCTCTGTGCTTTATTTTGTGTCAGGCTTGTCAAACATTTTACATTCGCTGCGGAAAGTTGCCAATGCATATGAATTTTTAATTTTAATTGTTCACCAAATGCGCTGACAAAATCGGTTCACAAGGATATATACATGCACAACACACACACCACACCCACACCTACACACCACACACACACTGCTCAAATGTTGACATAATTCAATGCATGTAGAATGGTCAGTACGAGTTTGGTTTGCTTATTCATTTTCATTGTTTAAATGCTGACTTTTAATCGACACAATTAAAGACGCGTCGATGCGGAGTGTGTGTGTGTTGGTGTGTGTGTGTGTGTGTGTGTGTGTTTATTGGATAAATCGTAGCCGCATCTGGGCCACGTAATACCCACTTAATGACTTTTATTTTATTGACTTTCAGACTCATACAAAAATACATTGAAAGGAGCTGCGGCACTCAGAGTTCTTCATTAGTTCGACAGGCAGCAAAAGAGAAAAAAAATCCATAATTATAATGCACCTTACATAACGCTTCATTAAGATAATGATAATGAATACGTGACTGCTCAGTCAGATACACACACACACACACACACACAAGCAGACACAGGCACAGTCGCAAGTCCTGTGATATAATGGCACGCATGAGAATATGTGTATACCCAAGTTTGTGTGTGTGTGTGTTTGTATTGTATCCTTGCGACCGAGTCTCTGGCCCACAAATGGCCAACGGGCAAGTAGAATTAACCACTTACCGCCCCAATGGCCTACAGGGGATGTGGAGGTTTGGTTGCGGGCCAAGCAACGTTGTTTTGCGTGACAGACCTCCTTCTGCCGGCTGCCTTCTGCCTTGCGCCTGAAATGCGGTCGATAATTTACATAAAAAAAAAATGAAACACAAAAGGTAAGCAACGTGAAAGTCCTTTTACCCTCCTTGACGTTGATGATTCAATGACACTGGCCCAACTGGACAGCAAGAAGCATTCGATTAATCTTCCAGTGCATGTCTATAAATCGATATATAACTCGATAAATTCTTCTACTAACACATATTAACTTTCAGCTAATGGCAACAAATTGGCGCTGGAGCTCAAATCGCAAATGCTTTTAGTTAAAAAAAATAAGAAAATAAGTAAATGTTTGAAATATATATCTGATTGTAATATTATTAATAATAATAATCTATAATAATTAATATTTAATAAATTTTGGAAAAAATTATTGTGGTTTTTTAAGGAATTAAATTCACATTTGAATTGCAGCAGATATTATTGATTATTGAGAAACTTATTTTACTAAGAAGGTTCAGCGATTTGTCTCTCTCACTCTTTACCTCTCTCTCTCCCACTCTCTCTCTCTCTCTCTCATTCTGCTTACTAGCGTTTAAAAATTTCTGTTCTGATCTAGTCTTTTTGTGGTTTCCTCCATATTTGCAATTTATTTTGGACCATTTTTCATTTTCATTATTTTACTTTATTTTGTTTATTTACTGGGTCAACTAAATTTTTTAAGCTTAAATTAAATTTTAAATATTTATTTCTTTAAATTTGTATACAGTTTTTAATAGTAAATAATTGCGAATAATTTCTTAAAAGTTTTTCACTTCTTTCTGACACTTTCTTTACACAGCTTTAGATTAGATTAGATTTATAATTTCTAGATTCTAAATTGTTATCTAAGAAGTTGTTTAAAAAGTGAATTTATTACATATACTCTTAAAACAAGTTTGACTTAAGCGGGTGTCATTGGACAACAAGCATTTAAATGAATGCCTGGAATGGTAATAAAGTTCGAACTGATTGTTAAGTTATTGTGTAGCAAATTGTACAACAATGTCGCTTTGCATTTAGCTAAGACATATCGGGGCTAAGTCATAAAAAACAATAATAATTATTATATAACAGTGCGTTGGCTACATGCGTGCCATGAACCAATGGGAGTAAGGCCGGCGCCCAGCCCCAGGCATTAAAAACACAAACAATGGCGTCTCAACTTTAACCTTTTGCCAGGCAGTCAGTCAGTCAGTGAACCCAAGGACAAATGGAGCGACAGTCATCAATAAAATATATTGCCAGTAATTTCAGGTTGTGGCGATAGTTAGCCCCGGCTCTGGGTTTGGTGATTTTTTTCTTGTTGGTTTTTTTTGGGTGGGGGTTTTCTATGGAGATTGTGGTTAAGTTTGTATCCAACATAATTAATTCACTTGCATGATAATCAAAAAATCATTTGATTAATGTCCGCTGCTCGAGACGAGTGCAAACAAGCGTCCGTTCCCACATGTTTGTCTATCAACCAGGGTTGAGACTGCCCAGGATTAGGGGTTGGAATTAAACTTGTTGGAATGCCGACTCAGTTGTGTGGTGGTGGAGACCCAACCAAACAAAAAAAGCCAAAAAAAAAACTCAATTGCAAATGAGTTTTATGTTAAGAGCTAATTTGGGTTAATGCCGTAAAATGTGGCGCAGTTAAACAAATGCCAAACACACCCACACACACACGAAAACACACACATTCTGTGACTTGTTAAGTAAGAAATGCTGCTGCTTGCGACAGCTTTTTAGCATTCGCTTCGAAGTATGCTACATAAAGTTGCACAATATGCGCAGCAGCCACAGGGCAACACTTACATGAATATAAATATCTCGCTCCCTTTTGTGTATATGTGTGTGTGTGTGTTTTGTCCTTTGCAGTTTTGCTGCTAAGAACTGTAACATACTTTGCTGCGTTACTGTATTATTTGCCTCAGCGCACTGTTCTCCCCGATCCACCCTCCTCCCCCTTTTTGTCTGTGTCTCGCCTTGGCGCCCTGGTTTTATGCTTAAATTAGTCAAAATGTCAACTTGACACAGATTTTGTTCTGCACACACACACACACACACAAACACACTCTAAACAATGCGTCGTTAGTCCAGAGAAAGGACTCAACAATGCGTCGCATTCTTCAGCGTAATAGTGAGGAAAGAACTCAATATGAAATTCCCTGCATTCCTTAAATAACTGTAAAGTTATATGCAACCCTTGTTTGTTTTGGCCACTGAACGTCATCGTAATCTTATTCAAAATCTTACTCAACGCCGCCATAATTGCAAACAATGGAAATGAATCGGAATTCCCAAAGGAACCCGGCCAGTTTCTGCCGCAGACATAAACAGCCGCAGGCAACGATTAAGCATTTCATGAATGCTCTTGAGACACAATGGAATCAATCCGAGCATCAGCTCCGACAGACATTGAGGAAGGATGCTGGCAATGGCTTCAACCCACAATTCGCTTGTGTTGATGAATCTGTGCAAATGGTACAATTTCATTGCCTTAAATTAATACTCAAAGATGGGCAAGAAAAAGACTATTGTTAATTCAGCGCTTTAAAGATCTTTAATCGAAATCGAGAATTGTTGTTTTAAGTACTTGAAAAAGATGATTTCAAATTGAAGCGGGGCATTTTTGCATTTCATCAAATACGTATCACAAATTTATTCTAATTATGCGCTAGAAAATTGATTGTTATTTTAATATTCGACTAAAATTTATATATTTGCAACAATTACAAATACAAAATTGCCAAAAATCAAAATTCGTTTTGAATTCGGAATTAATTGTGTTTTTGCTTAAAGCTCACCTTGACGCAGCTAGCGCCGCTCTAAACCAACTTCCTGCCCCCCGCCCTGCCGCCAGCATTGCCCCATTCTGTTGAGCTTCGTAGAACTACCTGGCAAATATTGACAAAACATTTGCGCTGCTTTCGGTTGCTTGGATTAGTTGGTGGATGGCTGGGTTGCGAGTTCGGTGCGCGTGCAACGCTCCATTTGCTTATCTTAAATTACAAATCAGTCAATATCAAATTGAATGCAAACAGAAACACTGGCAACAGGGGGGGCGGGGATCTGACTGCAACTCGGGGGAGCAATAGAAGTGCACAAGTGCTGAAACTCGAATACGAATGGAACAGTCAGATGGAGACAGATAGAGAAATAGAGAAATAGAGAGAGAATGTTTGGAATTCACTTTGAGCTCTTTTGAAACCACAACCCATTGCAAAATCCAAATGCAGCTGCGATTAATGCACTTAGATCGACATATGCAACGATAAAGGAAATTGAGCAACAGACATTTTGAGCATGCTCAACTCAAATTCAGCACAATTGCGCTAAAGAAGAACCAAAAGAAAATGAGAATACTTTGAGCTGTATTTAGTGTCTGCCCTTTTCCTTGATATATTCATATGCTTAAATTTAAAATTTCGCAATTTATCACTTGGCCTAAAACTGTGTTTGCTTAGCTTAAATTCCACAAGCAATAAATCAAGTTAAGTCTAAAAAGGGACTTCATTCATTTCAATTTTGCATTGCTTTCTTTTTTGGGTACACACAAAATATGATAAATTCAATTAGCTTGGTGCCCGCGGCAATAATCAGCTCGACTAACATATGATAAATATGATTATATTATATATATTTACATATCTTATATACAGATAAGCCTAGGTATGTGTGTTCATTCAAGTACATAAATATATTTACATATATACATATATCAGGCGAAACCTTGCTGGCATATAAAATATGTCTTTGGTAATAAAAGTAAAACGCAGCGTGTCTAAACACATCCACCATATCTTCCCCCTCCCTCGCTGCCACCCTCTCTTAGTCGCTTTCTCGGTGGCACGCTTCATTACATTAGATGACATGGCGAACGGCGACAACGCCGAAATTGCCCCAGCGCCTCTATATGTAGGCTGTTGCCACGCCCACCTCAGTCGTGTGACAATGACGAAGCAAAACATTTCATTTCCGTTTTGAATACGCTTACATGTTCTATACGATATCATTTTTTAAACAAAAATATGGCGCATTGCTTAAGATTTATTTATTTATTTATTCATTTATTTATTTATTTATTTAATGTCAACTGAAGTCAATCGACACAAAAAATACGCAGAGTAAAAAAGTTAATTAAATTAAATATAAAATTAAATTTAAAATTATATTTAAAATTAAAAAATTTAAAAGAAGAAATATTTTTAAGAAAAAAATAGTTAGTCCCAATGAGTAACGCCACATATATATATATATATATATATAACCTCCCAATTTTAATTTACATGCAATATTTTAAGTTTTTTTTATTAATAATACATATATACATATATTATAGCTGATAACATGATGAATTAATATGGATCTTATGAAATTAACTAAAACTATAATCACAAATTATAGCTGACAATATTGAAGCTGCTTCGCTTTTTGGAATTTAACAAAAATCCAGAATATTGTTTTGAAACTATTTGTTTCTGGTGTTAATAATATATAAGTTGTGACCAATTTGATCCATGTCTAGAAGAGCATACAATTTTCGACTTGCCACACAAAGCTGCTACTTTTTTTGTATATTTGGGCATGAGGCATGAGTATGACTAACTGCCACCGGCGACAGCCACGAAGCGAACGCACTTCTCCCAGCCACCCCCCACATAAACTACACACGCACACACTGAGAGAAAGATACGCTCGCTTACACGGCACCGAATCATTTTTAATTCATGAAATGTTTGCTAGCAGCCAAAAATTACACTTAACGTCAACTTGGCAGCAGCAGGCAAAAGGCAAAAAGGTAAATTCAGGCCGTCGAACAAACAGAGAGACACCTACCTTAAAAAAAATAATTGTCACTTGCCGAGGGTAAGCGCTGCTCAAGGATGTGTACATAAGGATATAAGCATATAAGGATATAAGGCCCAGCTAACTAAGCATATACATACATATACAAACATACGCACATGTGTATGTATTTACCATACATACACACTGATATCCAAGGACCACATTATTAAATATTTACGACAATGACATCTATACAACTACATATGCAAGTAAATTGATTGACTGACTTACTGACTGACAGTCAGAGAGACAGTCGGACAGACGGACGGAAGGACAGACATTCAGCCTGACAGAGTGACTGCAGATTGACAGGTGCGTTGTGGCATTATTCTGAAATTCATTTCCCAGCCGTATGCATCCGACATGTTCGTGAACATTCTGACCAAGCTGCTGTACTTCCCAGCGCCTGAACCAATTTTTAATTGTCGCATTTAACTTAATTTTTAATGCACCGCCCTCGAAGGCCCCGTATACTTTGCATATGAACCGTTATTTGCCGCCCGCTTGGAGTCGGCCAGGGGGGTGGCATAATAATAATTACATATATCCACAGCTGTAAGGCTTCACACGCATTAAGAAATTAAGAAATGTACAAAGTTTGACGAACACCGAACATATACCTGTATATATATATATATATATGTATATGTATTGTGGAAAACTGGAACACTTTTCAATTATTCAAGAATACGTTAATACTTTCGACTTAACGGTTGCATCATAAATACAAAATTCATATGTGAACTCGAGCAGGACTTTAAAGTGTGTGTATAATAATGATAAAAGTGTAATAAAACTGTGAAATTTACAAAATGAGGTGTTGCCAGGAGTTTTTATGAATTATGAATAATATGAACAAATATAGTAGAAAATTATATAGAAACTTAACTGAAAATAATTTACAGACATGTTCTGATGTTGAGTAATTTTTTGCAGCAAAAATTCAACATGAAATCTAACAAAAAATAATGATAATAATGTCAAACTAATTAATCCACTTTTAATTTTAAGACTGACTATTTTTTACTGGTTGTGTTTTTCTGTATCGAGTGTTATTAGACAACATTAAGCAAATGAATGTTGCTATTAGCCAAGTTTATTATTTTTAAATTATAGGGCATCTAGTCGCCGCCCACTCGCACAACTCAGGCATTATTACTGGCTTTTACGTTAGGGACTAAACCTAATATAAAATTATTACTGGACAATGTTAGCTGGAGTATAAAGTTCATTGCTGACAACTTTAAATGAACAACATTAGTTTATATAACTTTCAAAGTTAACAAACAATGGCGGAGCATAAATTTCGACATTTAGAATATATCATTCACCTCTGGAATAAATAATTGTATACTGGCTGCTTTCGATTTGATTATGCCAAGTTTCTGCCCCAATCTTGAACTAAAACAAAGTAAATTATAATAAAATAATTAAAATAAACATATTTAAAAATGCATAAAAAATACTTTGCCAAGCCCAAAGTAATAAATGAACTCTAATTTTGATTTATTCATTGAAAACTTAAAGTTGACTAAGTTTTGCTCGTAAATATAATGAAAAAAAAACTATAAATGAAGTTTTTGTTTAGTGAACATTGAAATTCTACTTTTAGCTACTGTTCGAGAAATAAGGAAAGAAAACACTTTTATGTGCACAAAGAGAATGAGTTTTGAAATTTTGTGATTTTAATGTGATGTTCAAAAGCCTGAAAAGGCAGAAAATAATTTCTTAAAGCACAATTTGCGATTGTAATTTGGTTTCGCCTTCTATTTTGCTAATGACCTCACATTTGTGAATTCTCAGAAAACAACGCCACAAAGTATGCAGTGCAAAACGCACACGTAACTGGCAGAGAGAGAGATGGAGAGAGAGGGGACAGGTATAGAGTGTGTGTGAGAGAGAGAGAGAGAGCTGTGAGGGTGTCGTAACGCGCACTACTTTCAAAGTGGGCAACAAAAACAATTTGCATGAAAATTGCGACTACGTTGAAAATTACCTACACCCGCTAAGTGGCTAGAAAAGTTGGCATCGCAACGCTTGGCGCCGTCGCCTGTGCGTTCCCCAAAGCGCATTTCTGCCATCATTAGAAGACACCTGAAAATATGCAGCACACACACACACACAAGCACACTCACACACACACACACACATACAACAAAGTGGTCTGGCCAGAACGCAGCTAGCAAAAACCAAGAGGGCCAGAAGCTAACAAGCCAAAATACAGCAGCTGCTGCTTCTGCTGCTGCGAGGCAATTTGGTTCGTGTGCTTCTCAGCCAGTGGATTATGCCACGGCCCGCAGGGAAATGCTGCGGAGGGCCAAAGGAATTGCCAACACCAAAGTGTTGTACATTTTTTATGTGCCACTGCAAATTGAAGGCAGCTGCACTGTTTGGCGCTCTAAGTGAGACTGAGAGTGAGAGAGATGGGGAGAGTGGCTGGCTGTGCTAATGGCCAAAGTAACAATAATTTGTCAACATTACGCTAAAAACAAAAAAATATTTAATGCTACTGTTATTGCGGCCTAAGCTGTCATTGTTTGCTTTGCAGTCAGCAGTGAAATTTTGCCACCATCTTCTTCGTCTTCGGAAATTGGGTCTTCAGTAATTGAAAATGAAATGTACGTTTATGAGCAAAGTTAAACAGTGACACACTCAAAAAACACACACACACACACACATATATATATACACACACACACACAGGGGTAATCCTTGTGTTGTTTGAAACCGCACAATTGTTTTGGATTTTCGCTGGCGATAATAATAAAAATGAACATTTTAATAGAGAGTGCCTTTGTGTGTGTGGATGTGTGTGGTTGTGTGTGGATGTGTGTGGATGTGTGTGTGCATGTGTGTTTGTTATATGTACATGGCTAGAAAAATAAAGCCACACACACACATATGCTGGCTTATTGATTTTGTTGCTTGTTCGCCATTGCATGCTTTTAGGCGCTTTCCTTTGCCTGCGGCACACTGAAATTATGATTTTGAAATTGAAATTTTGTGTTTTAATTCAATTATAATTAGTTTACTTTTAACTACGAACATTGCCATCTGCAGAGCTTTGATTCGTGCAAACTTTGTGAAAAATATATGCGACAATTTTGGCAAGCATTTCACATTTCTCAAACAGAAACAGTTTAATGCAGAAAATTCTTACGATTTACGAGATTCCAATATACAGTGCCTCAAAACAGTAATTGCCTACCATAAGCTAATCATTCATTATTTTTCAAAAATTCCAAAGACCAATGGTAGGTACATGTATTAACCACCAATATGAATGTATTACCCTAATTACTCTTTTTCTTTGACACTGGTTGATTTGAGCTGTCTCTCACTGTATATAAAAGGTTTCATCAATAGAGCTTAAAATATCCAAAAAAAAAAAAATATAATCGTCTAAGAATGTTGTAATTAGAAATACAAATATTTTATGTGATTGGAGAGTCTATAATAATGTGTATCTAAGGCAATAACTTCAAGACATATATTGAATTTGATTTACAAATGAAATCAAGATCAAAAATACATTAAAATAATTACCGTACTTTGGTACAAATTATATTAGCTTAAAAGTAAGAAGAATCTCATAAGATGAGCTAAAGAAATCCAGATAATATTTAAATTGCAAATTGATAAGGTTTAATCAGTAAGCCTCTAGTCGATACATAGTAATATATATTATTAATATATTTTATATATTCGAAGCATAGTTAATCATATCAGCTTATCATATTTAGTAAAATAAAACCAAAGCATCTTTCTCATCTCACCTTTAACATTGGTATTAATTCCTTTCGGTTAAATTATCTCAAGATATGTGAAATTTGGTCCACGCATCGGTTTCTTTATAAAGTAATCAACTCTACCGGTATCATAAGTCAGTCACAATATAATTGATATGTTTTCTGATGCTTGCTATGCTTTTCAACGCACATTGATATGTTTTGTGATATTTGATTTATGTTATAAATGATTTTGTATATTTTTGTATATAGTTCTTTGGTTACGCGGCTCATTAGTTGTTAATTGGAAACTTAAAAATGTTATTTGTATATTTTGTTAAATTTTTTATTTAAATTGACTTATACTCGACTATATATATATATTTATATGTATATATATAAATTGATAAATACGCTACGTTTACTCTTTGCAAGAGCTTTGATATGTATGCGATTTTAAGCACGTTTTTTTTACTTAGACTACAGCATTTGGATTAATTTGTTGTTTTTGTTAAATTTTTAAGCGTTTCACAAAAGTTTTGAGCAACTTTTGGGTCTTACCACATCATATGGTTTGGTTTCGTTTTTGTTTTAATAAGTTATTTGCTTTTTACATCTCGGCGTGTTTACTTTTGATGTAATTGATGCTTTATAATTTAGATTTGGATGTTTTGTTTTCAAATGTTGCCTTCCACACAGGATCCACAATGGCTCCAAGAACTTTGCTCTCTTTGCTGTGCGCTCTCTTTTAATCTTCGCAGTAATGATTTGCTCTCTTCGTTTCTCTGGACTCTTTTCTCATACACGCACGCATACACACACACACACACACGCAGAGAGACACAACCTTTCAGGCGGCAACGGCAGCGGCGGCGATTTTTCGATATATTCCTTTTTGAGTCGAAGTTTGCGCGATTCCGTTTTATGTCCACATTCGCTTTGCACAACGCAGTTTAGCGAAAAAACCGAAAATTCATAACAACAAAACACACTTTAAGAATTCTATGTTTCCGTTAACCGTTAACCGTTATCCACATTTATTTCAACATTGCTTAATGTTTAGTATGTGTTTTTTCCTTTTCCTTTTCGTTTTCTTTTTTCTTTTCCTTTTCGCTTGCTGCTCCTGGCCGCTGCCGTTGGCCGCCCGCCCCTCTCTCACAAATTACACAACCGACGCAAATATTTTGCGGCTTTCGATTCGTTTTTGTATATTTTGTATTTTTTCTATTTTTTTGTGTATTAATTTCACTCGCGTTGCGTTCACCGGAATTCAAAATGGGATTTTCTCGAATATTTGCAGTTATCGGCTGCGCCTTGCGCTATGCTGCGATTTATTGCACAATTAATAAAGCCTGTCGATTGGGGATTTTGTATTTGTGAGTTTATATTTGGCACTTGCCTCTGCTCGCTGCGTGTTGTAGAGTCAAAGTGTTGTCGTTTACTCACGAGCTGCTGGACGCTGCCAGCGATGCCAAGCAATGAATTTTTCATGAATCCCTTATTAGAGATTTTGCGCCCCCGTCTCGTTGAGATTGCTGCGCGCTCAGCAGCAGCCAGCAGCAGCAGCCGTCGCAGCAGCAGCACCAGAGAGAGAGGGAGAGAGAGAGAGCGATAGTCGATGTTTTTTATGGAGTGGCTTGTGTGTTGTGGGTGTGAGAGAGAGCGATGCAAGCTTTGTGTAAGAGAGTGCAAGAAATTCTGAGGAAAAGCGTTGGCTTGAAACACTGCTTCATATTTATTTATATTTTGTCTTTTGGGGGGGAGGGTGGCTGCGCCTGCAGTTTGGGGGATGGAACTGGGGGTTCTGCCTTGGGGTTGCTTTATCTGTTTATTTTATGCTCTTCGCGTTGACGCTACGTCCCTCATTGTCCGCTGCTTCGCATCTCGATTTGACATTTGCCATTTTCTCTCTCTCTTTCTCCCTCCGCAGAGGTGGCTTAGCGCAGACGCCATACTTCAAATAATGTCGCTAGATGTCGCCGCAGGGGTTGTTGACTTAGCTACGGTAGCCAATTACAGCGGTTATAATCGTCACTAATTTAGCAAAAACTACAACCATTGAAAATGAATAAATAAATTAATATTAAAAAAAAATCATTTTTTCAAATACCATTTTATAATTGTAAATGTATGTTGTCAGTTTAAAGATAAAAGCAGTTGACTAACATTTGCTTATGTTTTAAACAATTGTTTTTGATTGCTAAAGAAAGTTAAGTAATTATATTTAAATATAATAAATAGTATTCTTGATGGCCACAATCAAAAAAGAATTAAGCACGGAATTATTAACACAGAAAGAACAGACTTAGAGTAATAACAGATCCCTTATTCTTATTCTTATTGTTATTCAATTTCAAATACTATTTCATTTATTATTTTCCTAAAAACAGCTGTCCTCATAACAAATATTCTCTTTGTTTTTAATTGGGCTTTCATTCCGAAATACCCTCACATATTATGATTAATTATTCAAAATTCAATGCACGCTTTGTTTTGTACAACTGTCATTCCAAAAGAAGCCAATTCATATAAAAGGAAACCACACAGCGAATGTGAACCAACTGAGACCAACTCTTCACCAACAAAGATGAGAAACCAAACGCAGATCTTTGGCTTTGCCATTTTGGCCATTTGCTTGATGAGGAGCAGCCATGTGGCTTGTGTAGATGCCGCCGAATGCACACCAGAGGAATGCAGGCTTCCTCCAAATGAAGCTGAAGCGAGCTGCGGCGCAACGCGAGAATCAACAACTTCAGAGCAGCACAAAGATGTAGCAAATGATGCCAATTGTTATTAAGTTTCAAATTTAAGTACTGTTCAGCAATAATTTAATTAATTAACAAAAGTTTAGCTGTTTAAATTCCTCAAAAAAAAAAAAAAATGTTTATTATGTTGTATAAAACTTGAAATTAATCAATTTAAAACTTGAATTTATTTTAATCTCTATTTGTAAGCTGCATATAGTCAACGGGAAGCCATCAGGATCTGTTGGCAACCAGTGCTTTGGAAGCTGTTGCACGAAATTAGGACAAAGACGTTATCCGCCTACCCTTCAAAAATGTGGGTGTTGGTTGCTGGGGTGTGGAGACACAAGCTTCTCTCCCCCAGGATAATAATATGTAATATGCACGAGACTATTATTTTCTCAGCTCCTCTTTATTGTTCTATTGTTCTTCTCGCTTTTCTGGCCACGCTCAAAACAAGCAATGATTTTTCTCTGGGCAAGTGCTTAAATATTTATTCACAAGTTTCCTAAATAAAATGAAATTTATTAAATTGTTCACAAACATTTGTAAGTTGTTGGAATACGTGAAATTTTTAATAAATATTTATTTTTAATGTACTCATTCATTCTGTAGTCGTAAAACTCCTCAAATTTTAGGCAATTTTATTTTACTTCAGCATATATTTACGATAGTTCTGAAATCTATTTAAAATTGGATTTGGCATTTGGAATGGCTTTAAATTTATTTGTGACTCAAGGAACATTTCTCGAGAAACGATAGTTAGCACTAAATTGAGCAGCAAGTGTTATTTACAAAGCGGAGAACAATAATATAATCCCTTCCTGAGAAGTGGAATCTGCAACTCCGCCAATATCTCACAGTGGAGCTTATTCGGGTAGTTCTCGTACAAGGATTGACCATGAACCCCATCGTAGCGTTGATATTGGAAGTGGAAG
Organism: Drosophila paracracens; assembly: GCA_035044025.1. Classification (NCBI taxonomy): domain Eukaryota; kingdom Metazoa; phylum Arthropoda; class Insecta; order Diptera; family Drosophilidae; genus Drosophila; species Drosophila paracracens. Next base: position 5,838,311 of record JAWNMN010000401.1, on the reverse strand, counting down.
TGGATGCTGAGCAATTCCATGGACAAAGAGGCGCCAGCGGACATGTTTTTGAATATGCTAAACAGCCGTCCGGTGGCCGGCGAATGTGCTGCATGAAGGCGTGACGTCAATAGCCACCAAAATGCAGAAATATGAGTAGTGAAGAAACGTGTGATTTATCTGTACTTGCATCATTCCTTACCTCAAAAATTAATTAATTAATACAATAAGCTACATTGATTCTAATGGGAAACATCTGCACACAAATCAGCACATCAAAATCATATTTCGTTGAATTGAAAATTCTAAAATTATTAAATTCCATTTCATGGAATACTGAATAATGAAAAACTGAATATATAAAGTTGGAAAACTCCCTTCCTCATTTTTGATTACGCCTTAATGCTGGTATCTGCGAAAACGGAATTAACTTTTGTGACAGTCAAAACTAAATTATATTTCTTCTCAAAACACGTCTCTTCTTTTCTTTCATTATTCACAACAATTAACTCTTCTTCTTCTTTTTGTTGGTGATCGCACAATTGATATCGATGTCGATATCGATCGACATCGATATCAATGTTAAGTCAAAGCTGCATGTTAGGTTACAGATGTTATGTTACAGTCTTAGTTGTACGTCTCTAGTGGCCTGTTATCTACATTACAAGGGCCTGCTACAAATAATATCACACTTGAGAAGCTTGCCACGTCTGTTGTCTCACTCGCCTTTTGCCCGTTATTTCGGTGTCTGTTAATTTCGATTGCTCTTCTCCTTTGTTATGCACTTGCGTTCGTGAGAGAGTTGTGCAAGCTGCGCGACCTGCTCAGAGAGAGAGAGAGAGTGAGAGAAGTTTGAGAGAGCGAGATGAGATGCTGAATTTAAGCAATGAGGTCAATACATAGATTCCCTTAGAATGTATGAGCGTGCAGTGAAGAGGGAATCGATAGTATCGCGATAGTATCGATGGGGTATTTGTTTGAGCAGCAAGATTCATTTTAAAACTGGAGCATAACAATTTAGCACCCCCCAAATATTTGTAGTGCAAGTTATACACACAACACTAATCACCATTAGAACAAGACAGTAAAATTACGTCTATATTTAATGTATATATATATATATATATTTATAAATACCAGAAAAAAATTGTTTATCTTATAAATTTTGGTCAATCCCTCTCTAACTCCCAATCTCTCTCTCTTTTTTCGCACAACACCCGCCGGCATCATGTGTCGGCTGCTGACATCTGTTGGCCACCCACTTGGGAGGCAGCTGTCCTAGCACAAGTATTATTATATTTTTTTTATTTTGGTAAAATAAAAATCAATAAAAAGCTCAATGACGTCAGTCGCGTGTACACATACAATATAAGCACACACACAGATACACACAAGCAAATACACACACACATGTGTGTGTGCGTCTATGTTTAAGATGAACGCAGAGGACCGCTGGCAAATGAGCTGCGTACAAGGCGCACAGGACACCCGCAGGATCTGTCGGCAAATACTGCTCGGGATTCCCGAAGATGTCGCACGTGAGCCGGCCGAAAAGTTCCAGCAGCAGCAGCAGCAGTAGCAAATGCTAAAGTTACCCCTCCCACACACACACGTTGTGTTGTGCGTCAAAAGTGGTTGTGGGTGGTGTGTGGGGGTGGTGTGTCTGCTTCTCTGCTGCTAAGGCCGCATGACAATTTTCGCTAAATCACATGATTGTTGGCGATAAGCAGGCAGATAAAACCGACAACGAGAATGTCATTTTGAATATGCGCAGGGCGATCATTTTCTCTATTCCTCATTATTATTTTTAGTTTTAGTTTTCTGTCCAAAAAATGCTAAATATGCTATGATATTTTTCTCTGGGCAAGTGTTTACCATTTTTGAGCATTCATAAGTTCCTTGATTTTCAAATTAATTTATTTTTATTTGTGTATGTTCTCACAAATTGTGAAAAACCAACTTTACTATGAACTAGGTCGAACTTTCATGTTCTGTATTATCTTTTCAACATTTATTTATCTTATTAGTAACCAATCGAATAGGTAAGTCAGGTAAAAATTGAAGAGTTAAGTTAAAGTATTGGCAAGCCTTATAAATCATTTCTTTCTTATGATACATTTAATCAATTATCTTATCTTATCCCTGTATTTATTTGAACTTCAAACTGATTTAGGAAAAAACGAGTTTGAAAACCAAAAAATAACCTGGATTCTCTGCGATCATAGATATTGCTTTATTTTGAAGATTTATCTGTTATTAAATCACATGGAAACAGTAAGGCCATCAGACATAAACATTAAAAACCAATAGTGTAAAACTAGTTTATTAAGTTTAACACACAATTTTAACAAAGATTAAAGATATACAAGTTGGAAAATTAGGATTAAACCTTAATTGTTAGAAAGATTTAACTGTTTACCATTGCTTATATATTGAATTATTTATTATATTTATTTTTTCAAATATTATTTTAACAATCTCTTCTCCAGTTAGACCGCTTTCCCGTCCCTGAAGATCTCGGCGTTGTGGTGGTTGCCTGGTTGGGGAAGCTTGGGTCTGTAATATTTTCAGGAAATCGAAGAAACATTGCTGCTTCTTACCAAGCTAATGGTAAGATTTTCTTCGTGCTTTTTATAGCAAAAGCCATCTATTAGCAATTGGATATCTGAACATGGCTAAGCAAACAAAGTGCGTTAATTTTAAATAAATACGGAAAAATATTATTTTGAAGAGTTAATAAACAAAGTAATGTCTACTAGGGGAAAACACTATTCAAACACCTGCTTAAACTGATAATGATAAACATTGGAGTAATCACTTGCTGTTAGCTATTTTAGCCAAAAAATAAGAAACTTTGAAAAGAGCTATATGATTTGATGTTAGTATGATTATTTGTAATTGTGTAATTATTAATATAATAATATATAAAAAATTAACGTAAGTAAATAAACGTATTAGAATCACATTTTGAGTTTAAGACTTGTTGATATGTATTATTTTTAAATTTATCCCTATGTTTATAATAAAAGTATATTAAGATAATGTTAAATTGATAATAACATTTGAATTGAACATGTACAAAAGTGTTGTTGATAAAAATCGCTTATTTAGGTATGGATATTTGGTCAGGTGAACGGGAGAGAGATTGCAATAAATTGAAATAAAACCACAGAAACAAGACCAATAACAACCTCAAACAGTCACTGCGGCAAAATCTCAACAACAATAACAAAATCCAGGCCAATAAAGCGAACAGCAACAACAACAAGAACAGCACGTCAAACTACATATATACACTTGAATTTTATGAATATGCAACATCAACATCAATTTCATGTTAATGTTTGGCAGCATGCGACAGAGAGCGAAACAGGAAATCGGGACGAATGGGCAGAGAGGAGAGAGGAGAGCAGCAGGGAGGAGCAGAGAGAAGCGAGCAAATACACACGCACTCACACACACACGTCCATTTATTATCGCATTTAGTTTGTAGTAGGTGTTAAAATTGCACATGAAATATGAAAAGGCACTCAAAGCAGCCACACAAGCACTAACGGTACCCTACACTGCTTTTCGCAAACGGTACACCCCCTCTTACCCTACCGCTCATCCCAACCATCGTCATACACTCGCTCGCATGGTTAATAACTCCCTTTGGCATATTCACCACAGCGAGAGCAATCCAGAGAGCGGAGACAGACTGAGAGAGGCAAAGGCTGACGACGCTCGTTCGGCTCCGCTGCTGTGTCTCTGGTGCTCGCTGCATCTCGCTCTTGCACACACAGTCGTTGGCCTGTGGGTGGAGCGCCGCCGTTGCGTTAACTGTCGACTCGACACTTGAAAAGCTCAGACGCTGTTGGCTTCAGTTTCAGTTTCAGTCGTTGTCGTGTCGTGATGTCGTTGCCGTCGTCGTCGTTGTTGTAGTCGCAGCAACAGCAGCAGGAGCAGCAGCAGGCAGCAGGCAGGCAGCAGCAGCAGCAGCAGCAGCTTCAGCAACAACACCAACAACAACAACAGCAGCCGCAGTCAACGCAGTCCGTTGTCGTCGTCGCCGCGCGCATTGTACAATAACAAAGGCAACAACAACAACAACAACTATAGCAGCAACCACAACAAAAACAAAAACAACAACAAGAAGAAGATGAACAACAGCAACAACAATAATAATAGTAACAGCAGAATAAAGAAACTAAAAATATATGAGTAAAATTGATAAACGCCATTCGGGGCAGCAAAGTTGCGCATATGGAATGCAAATAAGAACGCACAAAGCCTTTTTAGATATACACATGTATTTATGTATATATGTGTGTGCGTCTAAAATACATAAGTGCAAACCAATTGTGATTTAAGCTAATACAAAAAAATTAAATTAAATTAAATTAACAGTAATAACAAGTAACAAGCATTAACAGCAACAACAACAACAACAACTGCAAACAGTGTGTTTTGAAGTAAGACAAAATTAATTTTTCATTGCTTTGCACTTTTCCATCTTTACTTTTTTTTTCTTATTTGTTTTTTTTTTTTTTGCTCGCTTTGTTTCGTGTTTTTTTCTGTACACACACAACACCACGCAACCCGATTCAAGCCTGACCTCCTGCCCCCTACCTTCCACCCACAAAAAAAAAAGAAAAACACACACACACACAGGGAAAAAAAATATATAAAAACCCAACCCAAGCAGGCGTATATTCTCTCCACGACGTCGTCTTATTTGTGGCCGTGACTCTCGTCGTGCCTCGTCGCACCTCTCGCGTCTCGCCCCTACAGGATAAACGCATTAACCAAAAAAAATAAAATATAAATATATATATATGTATTTTGCAGGCACAAAATATGTATAGATACAGCTTGTTTAGAATGAGGAAAATGTTTTAAAATAAAATGCGTGAAAATCATTCCACAATAATGCAGAAAAAAAATGTGTGCAAAAATAAAAACGAAAAACCTGTAAAGCAATTATGTGTATGTGTGTGTGTGTGTTGTGTGTTGTGTGTTGGTGTATTGGTATTGGTGAGCAGAGGCAGCAGTCACTCACTTTGCTTACTGACTCGCTCGCTGTGATAAGTTCACCACACACACAACAAAAACAACAGCAACAGCAGCAGCACAAAAATCCCACGAGCATAGAAGCAAAAACAATGCGCAACTCAAATGTTAACTGTTAACTGCCAAAGCGCACAATAAAAAAAAATAAAGTTGGCAGCCCTCTATCGCACACACACACACACACACACATAACATAAAGAGAAGTGACGTCTAATGGCAAATTGTTTGGTGCTCGAGTGTAAAAGACTACAACAAGTTGCAGCCAGACAATGAACAGCAGTGCGTATGAGCAATGCGTGCCACAATGAGCGAGAGTGCAGTTAGTTGAAAGAGTGTATCCCGCTTGCTGCTGCCGCTATTTTATTATCCTGCCTGTAAATCCCACTATAAATACATATATATATATATATGTATATATGTCCCAGTATTTCCCAACTTGTGCCTGCAGTGTAATGCAACATAATTACAGCTCGGTTCTTTCGGCTCAGAAGGCAATTGTAGCTCGTAAAGTTCGACTCGGCGACAAGTCAAATATCACATTAATTATCAAACTGTTTATCCCAAAACAAAATGAATGAATAAATCACATAAATTTTACACATATTTTTCACTTTAAACAAACATTCAGCAAAAAATTAACAAATTTCAAGTGCATTCAAAATAGCTAAACAAAAGAATCTTTTGTGAATTACTTAAATCATCTTACTTACTGTACATAAGCTTCGCTTTTTTATAATACAAATCGTGCAAAATAATAATACTACAGAAAAATAAAAACAAAAACAAAAACAAATCTTTACAACAACAATTTCTAATGCAACAAATAATATAAAATAAATAAATATAATTTTCTATTGCAAATTTAAACAAACAAACAAACAACAAATTGAGACAACGAATAAACGAACAACGCCGTTTACAATCAACAACAACAAATTCTGAACAAATGATGAATACATGTGAGTAAAAATTAACAAATTTTAATTATGAGCTTAAATTTCACAAATTTGTTTTTCGGATTTTGTAATTAAATAGTTAAAGTAAACAGATAATTAGAAATATGCTAGAGGATTTTGTATGTATTGGGATTATAATTATATTTTATTTGATTAATTATAATTAATCCTAAGTGGCGTTGATTGTTCAGTAATCCATGAAATTAACCCACTAAATTTGGTATTTTGCAAGAAAATGAATGAAAAGAGGCGAGAAAAACAACAAAACCTATAAGCAGCAACGCAATGCAAAACAATGGCCAAGGGATTGCCACAAAGGCAGCAAAAACAATCAGCAGCCTGCCCCACGGCTGTCTCTATTGCTGTTTGCTGGCCAATAATAATAAGGCGCTGCTTGGGCGGGGTCAGGGGCGGTGGCCCTACATGAATGGGCGGTAAATTTAATTAAGAGGTAAACTTGTTAAGCAACAGGGACGAACAACAAAAATAAGAACAACAACAGCAGCAACAGGCAGCCATTGAATCGATTTTACATGTAGTTTACTATGCCGTTAAATCAAAATGGCAAACGTCACGAGGCAGGCAACAACAACAACAACATCAACCATGACAGTAGCAATTGCAGCAACAACAATCAACACACCGACTACCAGTTGACCTTTGGCAAACAGTTCATTTCAGTAATCAAACCAAAGTGAAACAAAGACGAATCACAAATTGTATCAAAAGTATTGCTTCTTAAATTGTTTAATCATTTTTTGACTATTAACTAAAAACAAACAAATTGCTGTTGAACTTCGGATTAAATTCAACTATTAAATAAAATAAATACTTTTATGTATAAACATATTACAAATATATTTATTTCATAAAAATATGTGTACCAAAAAAATGTGATTTTTTGTTTCCACTTAAAATTCGTTTTTCTACACATTGTATTAAAATTAAAAAAATCATAAAGATGTCTTTAGCGATATTTAATCATGGCTTTTTGTGGAGCTGAATCTCAGCTATTTGTGTAACTTAGCCAAGCTAATTAACTTGCTGGCTCCAAATGCCTTTGTTTGCTTTGTTGCCAGCACTCTAGCTAAACTTAATATACCCAGTTAATGCATCTAGTTGTGTTAGTTTTTTTTTTTTTGCTTTTGATGGGCGATGTCAGAGGTCATCAGTTGAGTGTTTTGAATGTTGTTGTTATTGTTGTTGTTGCCCTGACAAATGACAACGATGACGACACGCGACGGGGCCTTTGACAAGCGAGACAGACGCAAGATGGCCACGAACGTCATAAATGTTTGACACTGCACACGCGTCGTATGAGTAATGTCAGCCACCCACAAGCTGAATCTCTAGGCATTATTGCTCGCACACACCCACACACACACACACACACACACAGTAGGTGCTTTGCTCTTGTGGGCGAAGCTTGTTAAAAATTATCGAGTCAACTAGCAACTACTGCCCATATCTATTCTTCTGGTTTTCCCCTAGGTTGTTGTTGTTGTCGTTGTCATTGTTTTTGTTGTTTTTGTTGTTGCTGGGTTCAGTGGGTGCATAAAATTGCTTTTTGTGTCCCTATGTCATCGTTCGCTTTTTGACATTTTAACTACATATACAATGCCAGCTGCCAACTAAGTGGGAACATTATTTTTGCCTCTTTTCCCCGCTTCTCCCCACTCCTCTATTTGCTTGTGTTTTGTTCATTTTGTTGGACAACTTTCAGCTGCAGTCGCCCTACAGTCAATGTTCGCCCCTTGTAATTGACAAGTTTTGTTCATGATATATAGATATATATATATATATATATATACTATACATATATGCATATAGTATATATGTGAACATATTGTTTAGTTTCCATACTCAGTTAAGGATGTTCTGGTATTTGTTTTCAGCTAATTGCATGGAAATTGTGTTAGCAATTGTAAAACTTTGCAGCGGAAGCAAATATAGCATTTTCCCTTCCTCCTTCAGCCCCCAATACATCCTTTGTCTCTTTTCTGCTATAGTTGCAATTGTCAGCATATAGTTTTTCATTATTCTGTTGGCCCCAGGCGTATTATTGACTGCCACGCTCTTCAGCACTGGCAGCCTGGCAGCCTAGCTAAGAAATGTGTTGCCTACTTTTTTGCGCTGAAATATAAAATATTCTAATTACATGCACGCAAAGAGCAACAACTTTAGTGCGACTGAAATGACCCATTTGCTGAGGGGTTCAACAGAACTTTCTTTGGCAAACAAGAGCGACAAAGTAGCCAAGTCATTGGCTCTTTTATTGTTTTGGCTTTGGCTTTGAGCCGCAACCGCAACACAGCAACTTGGCCACGTTGTCTTTTTAGCTGTGTATGTGCCAAGAAATAAACTACAAATTCGCACACACACAGATACATACACACTAGGCGAGTCCATTGCACCCGTCAACGTTGAAAATGATGCCATGAAAAATATGTGCATAAATTTTGCGATCGCTGCGGGCGATGACGCCACGTGACATCACTTAAAAGACTAGCCAAAGCCAAAGGCAAAAATAAGAAAATTGAAAATTGAAAATTAGCATTTGCGTTGACAGTTGACCACGTTTGATTGTGATAAATGGGCAAAACACATAAACCCAATAACAAACTCGGCTGCAACTTGCAACTTGCAATCTGCAACCAGTTGCCCTTTGGCATTTAAGCAGCGCCTAAAAATAAATTCAAGCTCACAGCTACAAATTGCAATTGACATAATAAATGAAGCGGCAAAATGACATATACAGCTGGAGCACTTAAGTTGCAGTGACAAGCGAGTGAACAGCGAGTTCAATTATTCTATTAAAAATTAAATCAATGCATTCTAATAATGTTGTTAAGATATATATACATACATATATAAAAGCTAAAGGTTTTCCCACTCATTGTTGCCCGATGCATTTGAAAGGTCTTAAATTAACTGGTTATCCTTAAAGTAAAACATTTAAGATAAGGCTCATTTTACTTTGCAGATGTATGTATATAGAATTTAAAATCAACACAAAAGCTGAATTTTGCAAATCAATTCTATGTACAAATTCCCAATGGTGACGAGCTTAAATATTTTATATACCAATAAGCATTTATGCATAATAGAAATCATTTAAAATTAACATTTAATAATTCAATTTTCTATTCATCTTTTGCTACCTTTGTCAAGAGTAAATTCCAAAACCAAACATATAAGAAGACTAAACAAAATCAAAATTTAATTAGGTAAATAATTAAGAAGAGAAAAATATTAATTAAATACAAGGTTAAGCAAATGAAATGCAATTTCATAGCCAGTTTCAACTTTTGCTCAATGTGCAGGCCTATTTACAAGCGACTTGTTAACTTAATCTTTCATTTTAAATATGGGCTTATAGTTTTCATATGACCAAAACAGTTAATTCTGTGTAATTAATCTGCAATCAGTGCAACGGATTGAGTATGGCGATTACTGAGTTCGTTAAGCTCCAATTAAAAGGATCCTTTTGTTCACTACACTATCATGATTTTCCGGTTTCGAACAAATGCACTGGAAAATAAGCTCTTATGCTGCGGTCTCTTGCTGTGCAAAAAAAAGAGACAAAATCATAAATGCTCTCTGTCTCTATATCTCAAAATGTGTGGCAGACGGCGGATGCATCCCACAGCGAATGCGGCATCGACTTATTTTCTGATTGTGAGCTAAAATGTGTGAAAGCTTTGCATTTTGACCTTTTGCTTCTTTTCCGTTCTGGTTGTTGTTGTTGTTGCCTATGTTTTTGCCATGCCCTTGCACTTAGCACTGCTCTTTTAATTGTTATTGCTAATTGAAAGTGACAATTAACTAGAGAGCGAGACAGAGAGAGACAGCAATAGAGAGAGAGAGAGACAGAGAGATAGAGACAATGTGAGTTGCCAGATTACAAGCAGTTGTAGGTATCGCCAGCAGCTATCAGTTTGCCTATGAACTTTCACATTTATCACAAGGCATTCAGTTTTCATCGCAGAGAGAACGTGGCGTATATACAATGTGCATTAACCTTGTTGCAAATACAATAATTATAATTAGCCAACGCTTGATAAGGGGCCAATTTTTGACCTCTTGACTTCACTCTTTATTATTCTATTAATTTATCCTTGTGCCCTTTAAGTTTCACTTATTTGCCTTTGCCTTTGCCTTTGGGGATTTTAATTTTATTTATTTTCCATTTTGTTTTGTATTTTTGACTACGTTTTGCTCTACTTTGTAACAAACACAAACACACAATAGGGATACTGGGAAATTTTCTACTGCGCTCTCTCTCTCTCTCTCTCTTTCTCTCTCTCTAGCTCTTGCTCTCTCTTTGCGCGCTGTGGTGAATTGTTAAACTTACTCTCCGTGACAGCAACATTGCCCGCATTCCCTCGCTCAGTTTCGATAATGTTAAAGTTTCCCCATTTTTTGCATTTTAACATTTTATCTCAAGTTAAAATTGCTTGTGTGCCAAGTTCCAATTTTGTTTTTCTGCCTGCTGCCAATGTGATCAATTGCAGTTGTTTGTTACTCTGGTCCATCTGGCCATCAAGCAACTGACAGCAACTGTCCGATCCTGCGCCAATGCCCCTGCTTCTGCCTCTGGCTTTGTCTCTGCTAACATAGTCACCTAAGTCCGCGCAATGCTCCCAGTGCAGCCATCAATTTTGCATGGATATTTGTCGCTATTGCTGTTCCAGTTGTCGCTGTTGTTGTTTGTTGTTGCTTCTGCTACATTTGCTGCGTTACCAATTCATGAGCCCATAGCAGCCCAGCTGCCAGCGACACGAACTCGATGCAGGCCATAACACCCTGAAAGCAGACTATTATCTCGCCTGAACTAATGCTGCAGTGACAGCAGGAGGGGATGACGAGGGGTATTGGGATGTATGCAGTCAAGCAGCAGCAGCAGACGTCTTGTTGTGTCAAGACCTGTTTGCCTGCGGCTCTAGCTCCAGCTGAGTGTGTGTGTGTGTGTGTTGTCCTAAGGCTAGCAATGTGCCAGTTACATTATCAATGGGCACTTGGAGTTTGCTTGCAGATAAGCAAATATTTATGAAATTACTTTTACTGACCTCCTTGGATGCTTTCGAACAACTGTCTAACTGCTTAAGGAACTCAATCTTTTTTTAATATTAATTTTTTAATATTCCAAAAAAAAATTCTAGCGAATCTAAATTAACTTTGGGGACTGACCTGCGAGTCAATCATTTCAATTTCATTGAATTATATATATATATATGAAATGAAAGCATTAAGTAATTTGAAGGAAGAAATTATAAAATAATGAAGTTTAATTTATTTAATTAATCTTATTTAATAATGATTCATTTTATGATTGCAAAAGTATATTTTAATTAATTATTCTTATTCATTTGAAAGTTCCAAGCTAAGTTTAACTAAGTTTAGCAAAAAAAAAGTAATACATCTATCAAAAGAGCAAACTCTTTTTGGTTGACTAGGATTTTGTTTCAAAGTTACTAACAGAGGAAAGTCTTACTTGCAATAAATATTCTTAGTATTCTTAGTATCCCTTTGTGTAATCGTTCTCTTATCTATATTGCTGATGTGTTGCGCCACATTCGTAGCCTGAGCTGCCCTATGCTGCTCCAAAATGTCTGCCACAGCAGTCGCTTGAGACATTGGAGTCGATATCCTCTTAATTAGGGTAACTAAGCCCAGCTCACTATGTTACCACTTATGTAGTACTTCAACTTAGTGGTTGCTTGCCAAATCATTCCTTTCATTTTATCAACGCCATCTTTGAAATAAGTTAATTCTAGAGTGGAAAAGCCGCATTTCAATCTGCATATAAGCAAAATACACACGGACGTGTGGACGGAAATGGGGCATAAGAGGCTCTTGCTGCAGTTTCCTTATCCTGCATCTACTCTAAGAGTATTTCCCAACCCCCCCTTCCAATATGCTACCCTCTGTGCGCTCTCTCTCTATCTCTGTCTCTATCTTTCGGTCGGGGAAGTGTTTGCTTCCGCTTGCATTTTGCAGTCCTGCGCGCCCCAACGAGCAAAGTTTGTCAACATAAATAGTTCTGCACCCCTTTCCCTCCATTCTTGCATTTGCATGTGTGTATGTGTGTGTTTGTGTGTGTGTGTGTGTGGCCTCGTATATATTTTCGCATTTTAAACGTGCGTCACCGGGTCAACCGCAAACAGCACAGCTCTCAATACCTCGTCTCTGCACCTGTGACCAGCTGCTTTGCTCTGCCCTCTGCTCTCCTCTACTTTCTGTCTCTCACTCGCTCTCCCATTGCGGAGCGGCCCTTTTGTTTCTGCGGTTTTTTTATTTGATGGTTATAAATACTTACTGTTACATATGTTTGCATTGTGTTCAGTCTGCTTTCCCATACATAGCCCTCTCCATGCCACCGCTCTCTCATGTCCTCAACTCGATCTCGTTAAAATTCTCATTTCCGTTTTGTTTATACATATGTTTCGAGTTTGACAGACTGCATTTCATTTCGAGTTTTAATTAAATGGTTAGAGCCAAAAACTGTTGCCTACTTTTCAGCTGCAACTTGGTTAAGCATTTTAATCGAAATTTTGTGTTTATTAGAAACGTGCCAAAGAATCTAATTACAACTGGTCTGGTTCGAATTGAGTTTATGTTTGCAATTAAACATAGATGGAATTCATTTCCGTTCGAGGCTTCGAAAAATGTACTCAAAACTCATAACAAAATAATAATTGCAGCTGGTAAACTATTGCTTAACAATATTATTTAAGTAATTAGATCCATAGAAGATAAATAAATCGCAATTTGGTTTTTTTAGTATTTAATTTATTTATTTTTTTTGTTTTTTTCTAAGTCTCTCTAAACGGTTATGGCACCATTCTAATAATAATAATAGTATTAATATTCTTATATCTTATCTTCTCTCTCTTTTGTAGTGCTGACTACTGAAATTCTTCTGCATAAATAGCGCACGCTTTAAATTGCTCATCAAAAATGGCTTCGCCACACACAACATCACAACAACAAGAACACCATCGGAGGCAACATAACCAACAGCAGCAACCATTTAAACTGCAACAAGAGCAACAACATCAAACGCAGTCAACACTCCAATCACCAGCAACAACAACAACAACAACAAAGGCAAGGCAGCGTTTTAGAGCGTTGACAAAATGAAACAAAAACAAAATCGAGGCGCAATTAAAAAATTTCTACAATTTTTGCTCTTAATATGAAAGCGACCTAAAAAAATACCGAGAAGGAGAACTGACCTTGAAAAGGTCAAAGTGCAGCACACTTATACACGCACACACACACTCACACACACATTCACACACACACATCTCACTCACTCTCAAACATACACACACAACATCATCCAAGTGCTTGGCGAAACGGGAAACTGCAAAACTGATCAGCACCATTGTAAAAAGTTTCAACGAATTTCCAAAAGTCTAAAAAAAAGAAACCACAAAACCAACATATATAAAAAAAAACTTCTTTCACACAAAAATATAACAAATATAAGAAATATAAAAAAAAAGTAAAATTTAGAAATTTGCTCTGTGATTTTCTGTCAGAATGGTTTAATAATCCAAATAAATTTAATAACAATAATAATAATTATAAAAATAAATAAAATATTATATTTATAAATATTGCCTAATTGCATTCCAAAACCAAAATCTATTTAAACATAAAAAGAGAAGCTTTAAAATTTCCCAACAACCAAACAAATTCTATAAATTTAATAATAAATAATTAATAATTATAATTATAATTATAATTATATACTCGTATACATACAAACAAGCGATTAACTTAACTAATTAGTGCAACTACAATTAGTATTTATGTGCAAAACCAACGAAACATAAGCCGCGGCACAAACAGCAGCAGCAGCAACAGCAGCAACAACAACAACAACTTACATTCAAAGCAACAGTTTAGCGCCAGCTGTCTTTAGCCATGGATGAGATGCCAGATTTGTCGCATTTGACGCCACACGAGCGGATGCAGATTGAGAATGTGCTCATGCGTCAGAAACAGGAGGAGGACCAACAGAACGAGATAATGCGGTGAGTGAGCTGATAACAGCTGTCTGATAAGCAGCCCAATAACAATGCAACTAAACGGACTGTCAACGCATCCATCTTCTACAGCCGCAAACAGGACGAGGTTGTCACGCTGGAGATGCAAATCAGACAGCGATCCGAGCAGCAGAAAAAGGCCGGCGTCGAGCTGGATGCCACATGTCACATTTGCCTTAAGACCAAGTTTGCCGATGGAGTTGGCCATATTTGCCATTATTGCAACATTCGCTGCTGTGCTCGCTGCGGCGGCAAAGTGACGCTGCGCAGCAACAAGGTAAGTGTTCTATTTTTGTTTGCCCTCTTTCTACTCTTACTTCGAAACTGGTTTAAAAACACTGAGAGAAATTTATATAAAGGAGAAACTTGTGTATGTACGTTTTATGAACCTGTCTAATATGTCATTCGATATATAATAAAAACGCAATAAATAATACGGAAAATATTTGATGCATGAACATTTTCAAAGCTTCAAAGTAAAATATTAATTTTGTCCAAACAATTTTAAGGACAATTTTTACCTAAAGAAAAGAATCGCTTAGTCTTTCTGCTATGCAGTTTTTTACTCCATTCTCTCTTCACAAAATAAGTTATTTAACATAATATTTTTAATAGAAATAAGTCCCATGAAAGTTATCGCTTTGCCAGCTCAAGTTCACTGTTTGAATTCCAGCTAATACACAAAATTCTGAAAAGTATAGTTCAATAACCTCATCGAAAATGTTCCCCACTTTAAGAGCAAAGCAGAAGGCAGACTAAAATAAATTTGATTATAATAATAATGTTAACACGTTTTGTTTTCTGCGTGTATGTGTTGAGTATATGTTAGCTTATGTGTGTGTGTGTGAGTGTGTGTGTGCATCTCAGCTGACAGCTCGGCCCGACACATTTTCCAGTTGACAATTTTCAAGTGCCATTAGACGCGCCTGTCACTCGGTGACGCGTGTAGCCAACAAAATGGCGGCGACACTCTGTGAGTGCTGCTTATTTTGCCAGCCAGCCATTGATAAATTGGATGACACTCTGTCGCCAGCTATTCTGGCGTCTGCTGACTACTGACTACTGCCTGCTAACTGCTGCTGCTGCTGCTCATTGAAGCGACGGCCCATCGCTCATACGCCCCGTTGGCCAGCTGTCTCGTTGCCTCGCTGCTCGCTACCAATTGCCCCCCAAAACTCTGCGTGCTGCTTGCTGCTTGCTGCGTGCACCACGCATAAATAATAGTCTATGTCGCCAACGCGCGACTATAAAACTTACTCAATATATTTATTGGGCGTTTAGCTTTCAATGGGCGCGCGGCTTCCATTTGGCACTTGCCTTTTGACATTGAAAGCCAACTAAACAGCTAAAAATAAGCGCGCTTTAAATAGTTTTTCCTTTGACATAATTCCATGATCTTTACAGAAATTTGAAGCTGGAGGTGGGTGTATAAATATGTGCACATAAATGCTTTGTCTTCAATTACATTTCACATAAGCTAACGAAATTCTCATTTTAGGATAAGACTAATAAAAATGCTTAGAGTAATAGAAGGAACATGTTAGAAGCTCGCTAAATTTGGTATCTGGTGTTTGCAGCTTTAAGCCTAGCGCACACAGGGAATATTTACAATCTTAAATGGAAAGAAAGGATTTTTTGTTCTGGTCCTTAGTCATTATCTCAAGTATTTGGTCTTGTGCATTTAACAGGCTGAAGGAAGCATCTCAAAAAGCTAGGTTCACGGATTATCATAGACGAGCTCTCTCTACTAGAGCTTTCTTACTTGTTAGTAGTCAGGAAGTCGCTAGATTGTTGTCATTTCAATTCGAACTTGGGTCAGCATCCATATTCCTTGCTGTCTCTTTAGAAATAGTTTTTTAAAGTGTCTATTAATTTTTTAAATGCCTGTCTTGAACAAGAGTCTAAGTGCAAGATCTTCCACAATCTGTCAGAATCAAAGAATTATAATAATTGTTAATTTGACTGTAGCAACAAATATTTCGGAACATATTTTACTAATAAGAACCAGTTGGCAAGGATTATAAACTTTCCAAGCAATTCTATCACATAAGCTCGACTCAATTGCATTTGGTTTTTTTTCACAAGTTTTCTAGTTTGACTGTCGGTTCAAGGCAAAGTTTTTAGCAATTTTGGCTGCAATTCTTGTGGGGCCCGTTCAGCGAGCATTTTAGCACTTTGGCACACCATTTACCATTTCCCATTTACCATTTCACATTTCACATTCACCATTTCACATAGCATTGCATTTCAATTACACGTTTTCTTCCTTTTTTCAATTTTTATTTTTTTGTTCAGTGAGCCGTGACGGTTTGGCTCTCGCCTGGGCTTATCATTTGCTGGCCACGTTGCCAAACGATTCGTTGAAGCGTTGCCAAGATGTCACACACATATTAACACACACACACACACAGAGAGTCAGATATACATATGTGTAGTAGGTAAAAATACGATGAGTAAAAAATTTAACAATTTTCGGCATGATGAAAGAAAAACCGCCAAATAGAATTTCAATTTCAATTTGCCATGCAGATAATATTCAACTGTCATTAGAAGGGGCGGCTTGAAATACGAGCGACATCTGAATCCCTCGAATTTCCTGTTGAATCAGTCCCTCCTCATCCTCCACCTGCTCCATCCGCGCATTCCACTTGAACAGCCTGGCCCAAGACCAACGGGGTACCCACAAATTAAGACAGCAGAAGCCGGAAAAGTATTCGCTATGTCCGCGCTCGACAAATGTAAGCCAAATGAAATTGAAGGTGTGCCACAGATGACCGAGGTCACCGGCGATGAAAAGCACGTCGATGGGTGCTGGGATCCGAATTGGTGCCCCATCTTCCTGTTCCATTCTCCGGACAAATTTGTTATTTTTTATTATATGAATATTATTGTTGACTGTAATGCAAAAGTAACTGTGCTCACATTTCGAAATTCTGGAAAATTCATTAGCATCTGAAAATTGATTTAGTATCTCAGATTCTAGTTTGGGTTCGATTTCCTATTCCATTTAATCTAAATTTCTTGACCTATACTTTAATACCAATTATGTGGATTTTAATTAATTTTGAGAAATATTTTAGCTTAATATTAAGTGTTATTAAATTTGAGCCAAAACTGATTGCTTCATATAATTTTAGGTAATTTGGGTGTGCATTCTGTGCCGCAAGAAACAGGAGCTGCTCTCAAAGACGGGCCAGTGGATCAACAAAACAGCGGTGCAACAAGATGGTTTCATCAGGCGCATCGAGCCCGATGGCAGCAGCGTAAGTGGCAAACTGATAAATCCAATTGAAAGTTATATTCTCATTGCCTTCACTTATTGCTTGCACAGGACATCTCGCAACAGGCCATTGTGGATCCGCACGATACGACGGATAAGCGACCCAAGCTCGAGCGGACGCGCAGTGCTGCCGAGAAGGAGAACTTGCCCATGCAGCGGGCCGGCAGCATGCTGCGTCGCCAGTACTCGCAGCAGGAGCAGCCCACGAATCGTCGCCTCTCCATCTCCGACAGCGGCATGGATTCCATGACTCCCGGCCAGCAGCAACAGCAGCAGCAGCAGCGGCAACGCATGCAGCCAATGAACCCGCAACAGGCACAACAATACCAACAGCAGCAGCAACAACAGCAACAGGGCTATGGTCAGCAGCATCCGCAGAGATCGGGTGCCTATCCCGAGGATGATCCGCGTTACTATCAGGTGAATATTTTAAGCCAACAGTCTTTCGCTTACTTCTTGTCGGTGGGAAAGAAACTTGTTAAAAAACTTAAAAAGGAAAAATATAAAATTAAAATAAAATAAATGAAGGAATCTGCAGCTCAGATTGATCAAGTTAATGCGAGTCACTATAATAATATGGAATTTTCAACTTGTTGCAGGGCGAATTGGACGGTTTAATGCGACAACATCCACATTTGGCGCATCCCAGCCAGGTGCCGCAGCAGTCACATTTACAACAGCAGCAACAACAACAACAGCAACAGCAGCAGCAACAACAGCAGCAGCAACATCATATGGCGCAGCAGCAGCGACAGCCACCACAGCAACAGCAGCAACTCACTGCACGGCAGCAACACCTACAACAGCAGCAGAAGCAACAACAACAACAACAACGTCAGCATCAACAGCAGCAGCAGCAGCAGCAGCAGCAGCAGCAGCGAATGCAGCCCCAACAACAGCAGCAACAGTCGTATCAAGGAGGAGCAACGCACGCACAAATCCATGAGCAACCTGGCCAAATGGGTGGTGGGTATCAAAAGCCACCGCCACTGACCCGCAATCTGACGATCAGCGGGGGGCATGCAATGGATGCCACCTCCTACAATCAGCAGCAGCAGGAGCAGCAGCAGCGCCGGACATTAGCCGGGGCGCAGTATGCATCGCAGCAGCAGCGATCCTTCAGCAGCTCCGAGGAGGAGTTCCAGAGCCATCTGATGGCCGCACAGGCGCAGTCGCAATCCCAATCGCATACTGTCAACGCTGGCAGCGATTATGATGGTGAGCTTTTGCGTTTTCTCCAATTTGCACACTTTTATGCGTCTCTCTCTATCTCTCTGTCTATATCTATCGCTCTGACTGTCTCTCTCTCTGTCTCTATATCTCTCTCTGTAAATGTAACTGTTGATCGCACAAGCGTTCTCTGTCTCCCTCTCTCTCTACCAATATGTATTTATATATATATCTCTGTATCGCTGTGTCTCTTTAACCCCGATTCCAATTTAAGAAATCTAAGTGTCCATTTTAGGCGTTTATAAAAACAAAAAAAAAAAACTTTTCTGTTTTGATAAAAGCTCTTAATTCTTACTGTATCTCTCTTTCTCTCTGTCTCTCTCTCAAAACACTCTTCTGACTCGCTCGTTAAGAAACCAATAATATTTATATTAAATATCACAAAAAATATACACATACATATATTTGTATATATATATGTACATCTGAATGTGTGTATATATTTATATATCTATGAAATCTTTTCAAAAAAAAGTAACACACTGCTGTCTCTCATTGGTGCGTTGTCTTTTCCTTTAGATCTTTTTGGCTTTCCACTTACAAACATTTAAATTAATGTTCTTTGAAGCAACAATTTCAAATATTTTCATCAGATTTTCTAACACTTTTTTTTAACAAAAAATTATGTGTTTTCTTTGTGTACATAAATATTTAATATTTTTTTCATTTATGTTGACTGTTCATCTACCCTCTTAAGTCGTAATCCTCGAGTTTTAAGTCTGAAATTAAGCTAGTTTTAAGTTTAGCTAGTTGTTTGGCTGTTAAAGTAAGCTCGATTTAAGTTTTGTTTTGCTGACCTGCTTTTATAGCGTAATCTGCAGCTGGCGGCCGTTAGAAAGGAAGTTCTAAATTTTCCACATAATTTCTCACTGTGAAAATCTGTTGGGCGAAAATGGCAAAGAAAAGTTTTTCAAATGCCACAAAGGAAAATGCAAGTTGCATGCACCGCATTGCAAAAATAGAAAGCAAGCCCACGGACCACTCACACACACACACACACACACACACACATTGTTTCTTATTGCTAGGGAAACATTTGGAGGCGCTTATCTTGGGGCCACTTGACTCTGAACAGCAGCAGGCAGCGGCAATGGCAACATGAGCGAAATAAAATGAAAATAAATTGTTGACTGGGCGGAAAACAGGCAAAAGAACCGCGACAAGTGCTCACTTTTGGACCCCGTACACTTTTTAGGCGAGCAATTCTGTTTTTGTTGTGCTCCTGGCCGTTAAATGCAATCAGCATAAATTATATGCAGCAACGGGGCACAGCCTGAAGAGCAGCAGCTGACCCGAAAACACATTTTCCAACCACCAGCCGCAGTTGTAGTAGCCAAAGGCAAGCCGCAAGATATCAAAATAGTTGCTCTGCACTCAAAGGTGGGCAGTTAGGGAGGTTGGGGGGGGAGTGGCTTTGCTGGCTTGCTTCATGTTTTGCTGAGCGACATCCCTGGCGACACTGTCAAGTGCGTTGCTGGCCAAATTTATTATCCTAATTAGAAAGTTTCTTGTTGGCACTTTGGTTGCCAGCCTCTTCAATAAGTAGGCAGGCAAGACAGGCGCAGGCAGGCATGCGGTGGCATGCAACATGGCGACGGGTGATTTAAATTTCTTGCCTTCTTTTTTATTGCTGCACATTAGCGTGCACAAAGTTTCTGGCAAGCATGTTGCACTTGCCACGCCCATTCCGCACACCCACCCGACAGCGCAAACTACCATATAATAATTATTGATTTCAACTTTGGCCCCAAAAAAACAACAAAAAAAAGTAAAGTACAAAGTGCGAGTTGCTGTTATTGTTGCTGTTGTCGTCTGGCAGCCAAGTTTGCTGCGGCCTGCTGCTAGAAACTGTGGCATAAAATTAGGCGCAAAGTTTTTGGTCTACCCAACAATGTCGATAAGCAGGCAAGCAGGCAGGCAGGCAGAAAGTTGTGTGCGAAACTCTGCCAACTGCAACGGTACCTTAACCACTGATACGGTAGCTCTCAACATCCCCCACCCGCCTTCTGAGACAATCACGCCGCCCCCTCCACGCACACACTTCTACACGCAAAGCTTGTTGCAGCTGGTCTAGCGTATGTCTCGGTGCAGCTGCACTGGCGTCAACACTTCGAAAATCACCACACAGAAGCACGCGCCTGCCGAAAGTTCACCACAGTGTGTGACTATTTCACCACTGTGCTCGATTCACAATAGTCACAGGCAATGCAAGCGACATGCGCTGGAATCGTTTCCAGCGACAAATTGGAAAATTCCCACAAACAAACACAAACGGATGGCAAAACGCATGCGCTGCATTTGCTTGCCGTTGTCCACCTACTCAGCCCCTCCCATTTGATCCGCCTTAGACCCACCAGCCCAGCCACCGCAACTCCCCTCCCGCAGCACGCGGCATTGCCATCTCTTTGGCTCTTCCATGGCCTTAACAGCAGCTGATGATGTTGCGATGAGCGCGCATAATGTCAAATTTATTTGATTTAAGCCTAAAAATGTATTTTCTGCTCTGAGTTAGTTACAAATAACACGACCTTCCGGCTTAGCGGGGTTGCCGAATTGTGAATTGTTGGCGGGGGTGCGGTGAAGTATTGGGAGTTGCTTGCACTGTGTGAAGGGGTTGCGCATACTGCCAAATGTTTTTAAACTAAATTAGTTGGATATCCTGATTTGATGTGCTTCGTTTGTATTAGATAATTATAGTTATATGTTTTTGCTATTTGGGTGACTCTATTTAATACTCAACTTTTAAGATGGTTGTTAGCAGAGAACTGAAAAATCAAATCAAAATTCAAATCTTAGTTTGGTCGTAATTGGCATTGTTGACAAACCTTTGCCTTAGCAACCTTTTAGCTGATATATTTATTCAAATCTCTTGACAGCTAATTTTTTATGTAGAAAATATGACTGCAATATTTTGTTTAACTTCGTTATCATTCTCAATAATTGTTTTCATCAATATTTAATACAAATTATTTTCAATTATTAAGCCTAAAGTTATGAAAAAAAGTGCATTGAATTAATGGTTCAATATTGTTATCATGAAGGGAATAATTGGATGTTTATTTTAAATTGTAATCTTTTATTCAACTCCCAATGTTTTTAAGATCAGTTAACAGCTGGCATAGAAGTCATTTAATTACAGCTCATACAGTATTAGATTAATAGTAACTGTAACTCTGATGACGCGAGGCACATTGTATTTGTAACTACGCTTAGATCAGATTTTAGCAGTCGCTGCTCACTTCAAACTCTCCCAGAAGCCAGCGCAGCGACGTCATTTCATTCACTGCATTTCATTTGCTGCAGCGTCATGCTCTTTACTACAAATTCAGCAGCAAAAACAACAACAAAAAACAACAACAAAAAACAACAACAAAAACAACTAATGCACTTGCAATCCAGTTAGACAGAACAGTTAGTCAAGCATCCAACACGCGCTCGCCTACGCTTGACTGCGGGCGGGTGGGGGAATGACAGTTGTGTGTGGGAGGCGGTGTGAGGTTAGAGGTTGACCCAACCACTCGCTGGAAAGCAAAGACAAACACGCTGATTTTGCCACTCGCCTTGGAGGTGGAAAACACAGAGCGCAAAGACACACAAACACAACAACAGACAACGGAAAAGAGAAAATAGAAAACAGTAAGGGCAGCCCCTAACCCCGCCTGAACCCTAGCATGCGGCAGCAGCAGCTGTCAATGTTATCGCAGTCAACGTAGCAGTCGCAGTCACCGTCGCTGTCGCCGTCGCTGTTGTCGTCGCTATGGCCACGCTTAACTTTATTTTTAGTTGTGCATTGGAAGCGCCATGGGAAAGTGCTGCTACAGCAGCAACAACAATATGGCGAACTTGTAACATTGTTATTGGAAATGTTGTAGGCTCCCAGCACCACCATCACCAACAGCACCAACAACACCAACAACACCAACAACAACAACAAGGGTAGGCGCTAAAGGAAAGCGAAAACGTAAAGCAAAATTCCATTGAGGTTTTTTTTGAAATCGAAACGAAATTAGTTTTCGATGAACTTTAAGGGCGAGTAAACAGCCGCTGCGGGCCACAGCTCGTCGTAAAACTCGCACGTGTCGCAAAAATCTAAATAAAACACAAAACGACAAAAATAATACAAACATAACCAATAATGGCAAGCAGCGCAAAATCGGAGCGAATTTCGTGAAAAACGCCGCGAAAAACTATGTGCGAGAAATCGAAAGTGAAACTTAACGTGTGCCTCAACAATTTAAGGCTAAGGTTGCGCTAAAATCAACCTTGGAGCAAAAGAAAAAAAAGAAAAGAAAAGTGTGCAACAAAAAATACATACATAAAAGAAAAACAATGTGCGTTTGTCTATGTGTGTGTTTGTGAGTGTGTCTGTGTGTGTGTGTGTGTAATAATAAGTCGTGCAATTAATTGACATTGAGCAATAAATAATTCACAACTTTCACAAACCCGGTGAAGGTTAAATGTGTCACAAATAAGAAGAAAACATAAATATAATTTAAAAATGCCTTGAAAAGGTGCAAGTCATGTGGAAAATGTTGCAACAACATAAAAAGGCTGCAAAGAAAAAAATTGAATAAATGATACAACAAATAATTGAATAAACACAAGCAAGCCAAAAATAAATAAAACTGTGAATTTAAAATCACTTTAAATTTATTTTGAAAAACGTCGAAAAACGTTGCCAAAAAGGTAATAACGGCGCCAGTCTAATTCGACTACAACTGCTTAAGTGTCATGCCACATTCGTAAAAGCGATGCCAGACATATGTATATATATATATATATATATATATATATATATATATATATATATATGTGTATGTTGCGGGCGCCAGCTTGGAGTATGCTATCAAAATTAAATCGAATCAAGGCATAAATAAAATTTTGGTCAGCCTAAAACTGCGCAAATTGTGGCGCCCGTTAGACGCTTTTGCATATGGCAACACACACATAGAAACACCCACATGTGCCCAAACCCACACACACATCGGCATATATATATATATATATATGTACACGCCTAGGCCATTTTCTTGCGTGGGCAAAAAAATTATTCTTATTATTCGTATACTTATTATTGTGTTGTGGTTTTATTTGCCTTTTCCTTTTGTGCTGAAGGGCACAGGTGAAAACAAAATATAGGAAAATTTACGATTTGTTTACTGTACAGCCACGCGATTACCTGCTTGTTCTTTGCCCACTCTGTTCGCTATTCTGTGTCGGTGTATGTGTGTGTGTGTGTGTGTGGGTTTAGGCCATGCTTAAACAAAGCACACAATTTGTTCTGCAAATTAGGCGACGCGTTTGGCCAACAACAACAACAACAACAATGAAAAATACAAGTGATTCACAAATTATAGCAAAACAAAAGTACAATTAAAAGTAAATTGAAGTGTTTTTGGTGCAGGTCAATTGGATTAATCACCTTAAACGGCCAATTGAATATTTGTTAAACACAAATCAATAACTGATTAATAACCAAAACTAAATAAAAAACGGCAATAATAAGGTGAGTGACGATCACAACTAGTGCAGCTAGTACAACAACAACTAACCACAGCTTGCATTCAACACCAACAACTGTCACACACACACACACATATACACCCACAAAAAATGCTTAGACAGAAAAAAAAAACAACAAAAAAAAAGCCAGCAATGGAAAAATTTAAATGCAAAATGCAAATAGATTAGCACACAACACAAGCCACAACAAAAAATTGCAGGCCAAAGTAAACCTGAAACTGCCAGTAAAAAGAGAAACAACCACAAACAAAAAACCTAATCGCTGCCAAAAAAAAAGAGCCCTTAGAAATACACTGTACAAAAATCGCTAGAGTATGCAGAGAATTCATTTCCCACAGTCCCACAGATTTTAAGCCATTGCAGATGATCGATACTTGTGATTTTTGCTTTATAGAAATTGATAAACAAGTGACAATTAACAGTAGCAAAATCATTGATTGATATAATAGATCGCACAGTGAATCAAACAAAATATAGATATCAACTAACACTATACACCATATTAAGCCCATCTTATCTGTATTGAGCTTTAAATGTGAAAAGTTTAATAACAATAAGATCATTTTAAGATTACTTCGCTTTTTCTATGTAAGTTTTCAATATTCAACCAAAATTAATTCCAATTCCAATATATAAAAAACTGCAAATAATAGCATAACAAATTTTGAAACCCAAAGAGATTGAAATTCCCTAATAGATTTGATTGAAAATAGATTTGGCAGCTATTTCAGCTTAGTCACAATCCTTTCCACTTATTTTGAGCTCTTTTTTGCTGGGGACACCATCAGTATTAAAAATAGTATTGCTGGCCAAATTTATAGCCCACTTTTCACTTTGATGAATGAAACCTTTTAACTTATATATGCTCGCTTGTGTGCTCACCACCCGCTCTGCAATGGTATAAGTCAAGGGGAGGGAGGGGGCGAGTGGTAAGCCGCCCTATCAAAAACAGCTTCTGCAACTGCATTCATTCTGCATTCCACATCATTTGCCATCAACAGCTGCCTGCCAGCCTAAGAAAAAAAGGTCCTTTGTGCTCTTGTGTGTTTATTTGCATTTCGATTAGCGGGTATCGAAAAAAAGGTTGCCAGCAGTTTTGGCTAATTTTTTTGTTTTTTTTTTTGTGTCAACTAAGTTTAATTCATGAATAAAGCGAAATCAATAGACAAACAATGAAATGTCCACAATGACAACCACAAAAGCCAGCAAATAACGCGAAACGTGTCGCATATGGCCGCCAAGCTGTAAATAAGTAAATAAATATAGACCGCACTCAACGTGTGTACTTGTGTGTGGCTGTATTTCAAAATGTGTGAGCGAATTTAATTAAAACGTTGACCACCAACACGTTTGCATGTATGTGTGTGTGTGGGTGCGTGCGTGTGCCATTGCATGTGCATGTGCAACTGTGCGTATGAGTGACATTAATGCGAACATTGAGGCTGGCTGGCTGGCAAAAGGGACGACACGAACAACATCAACGCCTTTTTGTGCGTAGCTTTTGTTGTTTGTGCTATTTATGCGCCTGCGTCTGTCTTTCCATATATATATATATATATAAATATATTTTGTGTGTGTGGGCTTGTGTCCTGTGTTTATTTGTGTGTGTTGCCTGCTGGTTTAAAAATAGAACAAGCTGTTCTCGCCTGCTGTGCTTTTGCCAGCCGCATTGCCCAAACACCTCGTCACCTGACCCCTCACCCCCCTCCGTCATATCTGGATGCCCTCGCACCATCCCTTGTCCAGCCTCTGCTGGCGCAATCTCTCGCAGGCAACTTGGCTAGAATTTATGGACAAAAATATAAAAACAGGAAGCAAGAGTGGCGCACACGCACAAACACAAACACAAACAAACACAAACTGAGGCGCCGTTTGTTTGATTTTAACATTTTTGTTGTTGTGCGTTTGGCACAATGCGATGATTGTGCATAGCTTGGCATACACACACACACAGACACGCACACCACACACAAAGGGCAGCCAGCAACGACCGAGCGTCCGTGTTTTTGTACACATTATTGATTTTTGCTTTCTTTTGCGCCATCTTCTCCCCTAGCCCTTGGCCATCTCTTCACTATGCTCTGTCTCGCTCTAGCACACAGTCGTCTGTGCCTCGCAATTGTGCGTGCATTTCGGCATTTGACTTTGAAACAACACTGCGCTACAAACGATAGACATATGTTTTCAATAAATTATACCTTTTTTTTAAATTCGCTTTGCTAAATTCGAAATCATGGAAAAATTAAATGAATGGAATAAATTGCAAAAGTAAAACACATGAAAAACATCTTTAAATTAGAAGTTCTGTATTAAAGCGAATTTATGCTCAGTTTAAATGCTTTTCATTATCATAAAAGCATAAACAATTAAGAAAGACAAATGTGGTGTGCATAGCTCTCGTGCACTTGAAATTATGCCGCATATTTAAAAATCTTCATTTATTTCAATTGCTAAAACTTTTCAATTAATGAGTATTCGTTTTACTAAAACATAGATCTTCAAGCCAGACTTTCATTTGTAAATCCTGAGATTTCAATAGTATCAACGTTCAACTTAAACTTAACCAAACATGCCCAGCTCTGTTTTGCTGGGCTGATCACTCTGGGGACCTTAAAATCAAGTTCTAAATATTGTACAACTGTGTTATTTACTTTAGTTTCGTTTTGTTTTCGTGAGTTCCTTTGTTTACAGTAAAACGTTGTCGTTGTCGTTGTTGTTGTTGTCGTTGTCGTTGTTGTCGTTTGTCGTTGCTGTTTTTATTTAATTTTTTTCGTTATATTTTGTTGTTGTTTCTGCGTTATTTTGTCGTCGTTACGTGCACAATAAACGCTTTATATCGTGACCAAAGTCAAAAGAAAGTGTGCCAGGGGTATGGCCCACAATATGAGGACAACTGTGTGCGTGTGAGTGAGTCTGCGCCTGTGTGTATGTGTGTGTGTGTTTTTGTGGGGCATAAAACTAGGTTTCAGCCAAGTCGTGTTTCTATGTGCGTGTGTGTGTGTGTCTGTGTGTGTGTGTAAAGTTTAAGAATGGACGCATTGCGTTTTTCATGCAAATAACAATGGCCGACAGCTTGTAGCGAAGTAAATTTAATTGTAGCTATTGCTATACTTGATAAAAATTCTATATATATAATAATTATATTAATAAAAAAACATATTTATAGTCGCTAATTAGTATTATTTAGGCATCAATAAAATTAAGTCTTAAGCAGTAAGCTAATTAAGTTGCCTAATTCTAAGTTCAATTAAGTAATGCGTTGCCAAATCAATTTCACCTTCTTATTGTTTATATTATTATATATGAATATATTTTTTCCACTCTCTCTTTCTATTTGTTACTCCAATGTGCGACCTCAAAAAAAAACAAAACTCAAATAATTGCCCACTTAAAAAATGCCCGCCACAAACTATTATGCAAAATGAAAATTTTCCCCAAATTGTTCAACAATATTTATTGCAATAATAATAACAACAACAACAGCAGGTAATTTTGGCGCCGTGCAAAGTGTCCAAACAAATCTCTCGCCCGGCGATCTACAGATTCATGCAAATGTAAGCCAAAAAAAAAATACAAAACAAAAAAATTAAAAAAAAAAACGAAAAAAATTATTTAAAAAATTTTAAAACATTTTACTGCGTGTGTCTTTTATGGTTATATGTTATAATTTACTTATAATTTGTTAAAGTCACTAAATGGAATGTACAATTTACAATTTATGTCGTCTCTCTCTCTCTAACTCTATCTGTCTATCGCTCCTACAGAAACTTTTCCTCGTTTTGAGCACTTAATCCAGTCCACACTTTTTAGACTTTATCCCTGTTCCGCATTATTTCCATTTGATGTTTTGTACGTGTACGTGTGTGAAGTGTCCGGGGAAGTAGCGCCTAGAAGCGTCTTCTTCCCTGGATCTTTGTTACTGTTTCTTCTGTTGCTTTAAGCCCTCTCTTCACCTCACTCGTTTTTGGAAACCCCTCACCCCTCAAACACACTCTCGCTCGAAGCGCTCTGTGTACACATAAATGTTTTTTGAATTTCTCTTACGTTTGTTTTTCCAATTTGAATTCATTCTTTAATTACTTAATTTAATTGTAAATGTAAATTATAACAAAAAAAAAAAAAAAAAAAACAGAAAGAAAAAAACTACGTGAAGAATTTGCATGGATATCGTAACGCTGTTTCCTGTTTCCTCCTTACTTAAAAATAAAAATAAATAAATAAGAACAACAACACAAAGAAACTCTGAACATGCTTAACACATCACTTAACAGATTAGATTTACACACTCACAGTTCTGGCTCCTCCCCCGCCCTACTCTCACGTCATGCAAACGAGCAAAGCCAATCATTAGTTGACTTGAGGCCAAACCTATGCCAAAATATTCTTATATATGTATATTGTATTTAGCTTTGAACATTATAATGTTTGACCATCTTTTAGCCTCAACAGATAAGTATAGTATTTTAAATGTTTCGATATATTTGACTATATATCCAAGTCCCCAGGCACAATAATATCCCGATGTTGCCTTTTTTGGCATGTTTTTTGTATTTATTTTATAAGCCCCAGCACCTCTGAAAATTTTATCTTAATGTTACACTTAACAGACTTATATAGGCTAGGTCAAAAACCGTAGAATCGTTTGCCAAGTTACTAGATCTCTTGCTTTTTAACTCTGGCACCGTCTACTGCTCTCTCAAACGTAGGTCTGCTTACGATGCATACGTATATATCCCCAAAACTAGCTAACATACATACCTATAACATTAACATCTGATGTGCATCTAAAACAAAGCATTTGCAGCTGTCCCCGTAACTATTCTTAGCATTTGTTTGAGAAGATTGGAGATTACAAATCGTTTATAGATCGTTAGTTAAGCTACTAAATGTCAGTTATGCTATAAAGTTGACCTGCACTGCCCAAAAAGTTTCCACACATCGAATTATATTGGCAAGTCTGAGATAAGATCCGATGTTATTTTCTTGGAATGCAAATCTGCTGAGCAAAATTTTAAATGATGAATTTAGAAGAATATCTTGTCAAGACTGGCAGTAGTTAATTTAGATACAAATAAACAACAAAACTCATGCTTGTAAACATTACAATTCAAATATTTGACAAAATGTTGATATGCAGAATTCAACTGGTCGCCTTTTTGATGAACAAAGCTAACTGCATATTTAGAAAATTAAATAAAGTGATTTACAGAAATACCTTAACCGAAATGAATTAACTTTGATCTCATATAGGTGCTAAGAATAGTAGCCCACATATAATCGTACATAAGTCTTTAAACGCCCATACGTATTTTATTTAAATATTCTATATTTTATGCTTTATAAACAAACAAAAAGAACAGTAACATAAACATAAAACCAACCACATCAATTATCACAAAATTATATAATTATCAAATGCACTATTTCGCCGAAATGAAACCGAAAGGACAACAAACTAATGTCAGGCAAGCAGCAGCAGCAGCCACAGCGATGAAAGCCCAAATCCGAGCGATATAAGAACCCAGCATATACAAACTAGAGTCTCTCTAACTGCCCCTTCTTAAGTACTACTTCCACCCCTTAGACCCAAAAAAAACCCACCCAAAAAAAATAAATAAAAATACAAACCCCTAGTCAAAAAGAGTATATTTGCCAACCATTACTAGTACATCCTACATCTACAGGCGGCCGTCTACAAGTGCGTATCACGGAACCTTGGCGCCAGCAGCGCAGTCTCAACGAACGCGATCTTCTAACCGTCGGTGGCTCCTACAATACGAGTGACTTCCGGCTGCTGGGGCATACGAATCAGCGGCTCTACTCCTCGGCCGATCAGCGTGATCGCTACGAGCTGCAGCTGCAGCATCGCGAGCGACTGGAACAATATCCGCTAACGAGAACAGCCAGATTGGATGTGCAGCAGCGCAACTCGCTGAATCGCAGCAATCACGAACGAGCAGTTGGAGTTGCTGTCGGAGCTGGCGGTGCTTCGGGTGTTGGTCTTATCGGTGGTGGCGCCTATCGTCGTGCACCGCCCTTGGCCGCGGCCAGCGGCAGCAGCAGCAGCAGCACCAGCAGCAGCTACTATCCGCAGACGCATTACAACAAGCCTCAGATTGTAATCGGTTCCGGTGCCGGAGTGAGTGTTGCAGCGGGTGCAAGTCTGGGTATTCCCTATGAGCGTGGCGCCATGTCGGCGACAGCTAACGGTTCAGCCAGGGGCAGCCTGAGTCGAGAACGGGGACTGCTTGGCGCTGGCGGTTCTGGGGGTGGCGGCGGTGGGGGCAGCAGTTCACTGAGCTCTACTGAGGCTGCCTATTGGGATGAGCCGACGGGCAGCACATCCTCATCATCGGCAGCGCAGGATTCGCGCCGCTTCACCGAGCGTAGAATAAAGAAGACCGTACGCTTCGATGCACACGACGATGAGTCGTCAACACTGCTGGGCAGCACAGCTGTTACATCCGGCAGCCTGGGCACACTGCCGCCGGTTACAACCATCCTGCCATCGACGGCCGTTGATGTGGGCGCCGCAACGCTGCTGACGAGTGCCAAGCTGCAACAGCCGCTGGATGGGGACTGGGCGCGCTGGGATGCCGAACGGCAGGGCAGCCAGGACTCGGCCACCAAAGACTCGGGCATCGATACGAGCAGCACGTTTACAAGCAGCGAGGACTCGAACCGTGGAGATGGCCCCAAGGTACAAAAAATCCTGCAGCAGCAGCAAAAGCAGCAAACAACAACAGCAGCAAACGAAGCAAAGCGCACGCAAAACCACAACAAAAAAAAAAATCACAAAAAAAACAGACCCTCTCAATTTCAAAGCCCGTCAAAATTGCATTGTGTCTGTGTAGAGTCTGAGTGTGTTCCTTGTGGTCCTACAGGATTCTCTCTGTCCGTCAGCTTGTCTGTCTGTCCATATTGTATGTGTTACTGAATCCAGCCGCCCACAAGTTTAAGTCTTTACTACCTTCTATCTCTACTCTCCCTTTCTATCTCTGTCTGTCTCTCTCACTCTCTCTCTCTCTCTGTCTCTCTTCAACTATGTTTGTTGTTCTTCTCATACGTCTGATTACCTTTCATATCTTATATCGCCTGTTTAGCGCTCGAAGTCTCTCTTTACCCCAAATTTTTAGTTACCATTTAGGCTACACTGAACAAAATTCTCTGACAATTTGATGACCCATAAACCAGCCATTTACAGTACCAAAACAACTTAACCCATACAAAACGCATGCTTAAACATTTTAATACCTGTTTTGTTGATTGTTGATTGTCTGTAACTCCCTTTGCATGGAGGGTCATAGACTTAAGTCAATCCTCACAGTGTTTCCCTTTTAGAGCACGTTCGTAGTACCAGTTCCACGTTCCAATTCCTTGCTAACACCATTATCCCTCAATTGTCAACAATTGTCCACCTCCTCCTTGAATTTGCACGTTATCTTATCGCATGCTATTGTCTAATAAATGTTGTAATCGTTATACAAAACACATATTTTTATGCATTTACTGAACTCAACTTTGACAAGATCTTTCATTAAATTCGATAACCGAATTGAAACGTGTGTGTTCTCAAAGTAGGTCTAATACCAAAGTCAAACTCAAGCTCAAACTCAACTCAAAATGTGAATGATAACTATTCTACAAACTATCTAACTACAATATCCAAGCAGCCTATCGTAGAAACTGTTTCTAGTATGTAAGGAAGAACAAAAAAAAAAAACAAAAAAAATCAAAGTGAAACTGAATGTAAAAAACCAAATGTACAAAATGTTTTTTCAACTGCATATTATTTCAATTGTTGTTAATTTATTGTTTTTGGTTTCAATCAACAACTATAAGATGTTAGTTTAAGATAACTATAAGAATTTTGTACCGTACATATCTAAAACTATAAACCATTCTACTTCCTGCAAACGATCATCGACATTCCGCTACACCACAAAAAAAAATATATACAAATATAAAATCTATGCAAAATTGATATCCACGAAATCATCCCGACACCCGATCAAACACCGTTAAACACCCATCCAATACCACACCAAATCAACCAAAAAACCACCACAACCACCGTCCGTCCATCCACTCGGCGTGTGTATATAGAATCCGGTGAATTGGCAAACATCCGCGGATAATACCCGCATGATTGGTCACATGATATTACGTAAATACTATGATGGTGAAGATATATTAGGCTTAAAGGTTAACGGCGGGCAGCCCATCGGTATCGGAGGCCCATGTGGCGCCATTGTGGAGAAGGTGAAACGCGGTTCGGTGGCCGATCTTGAGGGCTGCATACGACCAGGTAACGATCATCCCCACAGCAAACATTAAATTCAGCTCATTCAACTTACTCATTTCTCTTTTTTTCTCTCTCTCTCTCTCTCTCTCTGTCTCGCTCTCTCTGTCTCTGTGTCTCTCTGTCTGTCTTTGTGTATTGTGCTTATCGCCATCGTTTGCATTCAATACATTCATACAAACAAACCAAAACGAATTCATCAACTCAACAACGATCAGGCGACGAGATCATCGAGTGGAACGGACGCAGCTTGCATAACAAGAGTGCGGATGAGGTCTACGATATTATTGACGAGAGTCGACTGGATGCACAAGTGGAATTGGTTGTCTGTCGATCGCTGCTGTTGCCCACAGCGGACAGCGGCGGCAACAGCTGCAGCGTTAGCCCCAGCAGTGCCTGCTCCAGTTCGAACAGCACCAGACGCTCCTCGGCCAATTTTCCGCATAGCGGTTTGGCCAGCAGCATGGCTGGCAGCGCGGTCGTCAGCAGCGGAGGGCGTTATCTGCAGCGTAAAGGTAAAATGGGGAAAGTGTTGTGTGGGTGTGTGTTTGTGTGTGGGTTTATGTTGATGGAGTTCTGTTTTAGGCGATGTGGTTGTTACTTTTTTTAA
This sequence comes from Drosophila paracracens, assembly GCA_035044025.1. Classification (NCBI taxonomy): domain Eukaryota; kingdom Metazoa; phylum Arthropoda; class Insecta; order Diptera; family Drosophilidae; genus Drosophila; species Drosophila paracracens. Next base: position 5,805,322 of record JAWNMN010000401.1, on the reverse strand, counting down.
GGGTATCTTTTTAATCAATCTCTGCCTGGCAGTATCAGAGCTATGTGCATTTCTAGACTCAAGCTCTAATTAGTCATTATCACACATAGAACTGTCATCTTGTCAACAAGCATACGGTGTATGTCTAAGCCACACAATAAACAAAACAAAATACGTACTGCTGAATTTGTTTTATGCACTTTTCATTCAGATTTCTCTCTTTTTCCATTTAGCGCCTGCTGTAGAAACGCTCGAATTGCATCGGGATAAGCCGAGCGTATTGATAACCTCGCCCGGCTCACCGGATTTGAACGTTGGTGGAGCGGGCAACGGATTGCGGCACCGTGGCGCTGTCACACATCAGAGCCAGCGTCTGGACACAGCGAGCCACACGAGTCACGGTCACAGTCACGGTCACGGTCACAGTCACAGTCACAGCAATTACAGCCACAGCAGCAGCGGCAGCGGCAGCAGCAGCAACAGCAGCGCCACATTACAAGCCGCCGTTGCGGTCGGCCTGCACGGCACAACGACGGCGGGCCACCATCACCATTGTCATCCGGCAGCGCCATCACCACCATCGCACGCGCATCCGCATCCGCATTCACATCCGCACGGACATCCGCACGGATACAGCCATTCACATGTGCCGCATCATGGCACGGGCATAACGACACAGCCGATACCCATTGAGGGTCGGCTGCAGCTGAAGCTTGGCTACGATCAGACCACGCTACAACTGATCGTAACGCTGGTCTGCGCAACGGGTCTATCGTTGCGTCAGACCGGTGCCGGTCGCAATCCCTATGCAAAAGTGAGTTTCATCTCAATCCAAATGTGTATTGCTAACGACCACAATTGTTTGTCAATTGCAGGTGTTCCTTCTGCCCGATCGCAGCCACAAGTCGAAGAGGCGAACGAAAACCGTCGTCAACACCTGCGAACCTCGCTGGGGTCAGACCTTTCTGTACTCGGGTCTACGACGCTCCGATCTTAATGGTCGACTGCTCGAGGTAAGTCAGCTGTGAAGCACCCAAATAAATCCTTTTAATCTGTCCTTTAAAGTACCTATTGATCCTGCCACACTGTCCCTTCAATTAAACCTCTTAATAAATCATCCTATTGATTTTCCTGTGAAACCTTTTATTACTATTAAGGTTGATCTTTAATTTCGGTCGACTCGATCATGTCAGTATTCATATTTCGATAATCCCTAAATTAATACAATTTTTTTTAATTAATTATTCAGTTTATCTTTTGAATGATCTTTATATTGATCATCTGAAAAGTCCGCATTAATCATCCAACTGCTCTTCTTATTAATTCTCGCAATGTTAATTCTAATTATTCTTCAATTAACCATGCAATTTAATTTCCGATTAATCTTCTAAAGCATTTTCCAATTGATCCTTCTTTTAACCATTTTATTAATCCCATTATTCTTCGTACACATTTGTGAATACTTTTCTGATTGTTTCTCAATTGCATCTTTTATTCGATCTTAATTTGAACATGTTAATCCATTCACAGGTCACGCTGTGGGACTATGTCCGCTATGGCGCCAACGATTTCACCGGCGAGGTGGTCATTGATCTGGCCCACCACATACTCGACGACGAGGCCGAGTGGTACCAGCTGCAGCCGCATCAGGACACCTCCCATCTCGTATGTCTTTGCCAAGGAAATCGAAAGCTTTCGTTTTGTTTGATTTGTCGTTTCATTATCATTTCGTTCCGTTTCGTGTTTCATACCGCTTCGGTTCATTTCGTTGCGTTCGTTCTTGACTAAGTGTTGGTGTTGGTAAACGTAAAGCCCAATTGAGGTTTTCTGTGACCCCCGGAACGAGGTTTGTTGAGCGAAAAACTTAACACAAATATGAAAAGCAGCAAGTTTATTGTTTTTCATTAAATGTCTGTTTTTTTTTTTATGTTCATAATTTTCGGATTATATGTTAAATTAGATGTAATGTTTCCCCTACCCCCCCAAGCAGCCGTCCAGTTCAACAAAATTATTAACTCAGCATTACCATATCTCTTTTGTTTTTGTCGTGCACCCGCCCAAAAAAAAAAAAAAAAACGAAAAATTAAATATGACCACCTACCACAAACCACACAAATACAACAAACCACCAAACAACCAATCAACAACAACACGTGCTCTCGCTTGCTCCGTTCCGTTCTGTTCCATTCCAAAAACATTTCAACGCAAAATTTACGACAACAACAACAACAATAACAACAAAATTAACCACGATGAACAGTTACGTGACGAGGGCAGCGATGTGGACGGCCTGATACTGACACCGACAGATCATTTATCACCGCCCAGCACGATGTCGCGTCTCAGCGATTCGGACACAACGTCCGAGTGCGACATCGATGGAATGACGCCCGGTGCCAGCATATCATCCATGGGCAGCTCCAACAGTCCGCCACTGCTCGAGGTAACAAACAAACAAGAACAAACAACAACTACAACAAAAACCACACTCAACAAAAATATCAATAATAACAATAACAACAACAACAACAACAACAACCACAGCTACAACAAAATTAAATCAAATTATATATATTATTTATGTACATACCAGCCACACAAATACAAAGACATGTGCATATGTACATGCAACAAGAACTGACAGCAACAAGAGTGAGGACGCATAAGGGGTCACACAAACACAGACAGAGACACTTCAACAAGCTGAAACAAACACACACACACACATACACCAACCACACACACACCATTTTCTCCGTGCCACAACAAAACAGTTCCGTCGTTTTTTATACACTTGCAAAGCGTGTTAGAGACTGGGACGTTAGCATCAATTAAATCTGAATTTCTTAACTACATTAAATATATGTTGGGCCATATAAAAGAGCATCAATTAAATCTGAATTTCTTAATTACATTAAAAATATATTTTTGACCATATAAAAGAGTAGCTCAAGTCAAAATTGAAAAGTTAAGATATCTCCAATGAATGAATATCCCGATGAATTTTAAAATAATTTGCTTAAGGCCCAAAAATATTGCCAACAACTAATGAGTTGTATCTTAACATTTAAAACTAGTTTACAGATTGAGCATCCTACACATAATAATAACTTTATATACATAAATTTTAATAAATTACTTTATGCGGAGAATCTCTTAAAGAGCATCAAGTTTTTATTCAAATATGAGAAGCCGTGTGCTCTGCAAGTGTATACAGACTTCGGTAGCCATATTAAGTGTTCTTTGACCCATTATACACTCAATTCTTCTATTAATTTCTTTAATTGAATTCCCTAAATGTGTCTCTCATCTCACAATTCGAGCATCCTCAGCCAGCTGACCGGTTGGACAGCATTCAGATTTGCACATATCACGCACACGCCCTAGTGTCAAACTTTCCATGACATATGCCCAGAGGGCTTCATTGCTGTTCCTGTCAGTTACTTTGCATGCAGGCGAATTTCAACTTCGAACCAGTCATTTCTTCAGATTTGCTCACACATGCATTGTCAACCTCATTCAGTGTACATATACTTGCACACATTTGACTGTTTAAAGTACATTTTGTTGATTGTTTGAAATTATTATTTGAATTTATTGTTTCTGTTCGTTTTAACTAATTGGTGTCGTTATCTCGTTATGCGTGTGTTAAATTTTTCACTCTCTAAGCTCTAAACTCTAAACTCTGTACTCTGAACTCTGAACTCTGAACTCTTAGCTCGCAGCTCTATCTACGCTCTCCTTACTCTGTACTAAACCTAAACCAAAAATATAACTAATCCAACAACAGCGTGACGTGTTTGAAGGTTCCATGGTTAACAAAAACATTCAACGCTGTCGTCTCATTTTCTTAATCATCAAGTTTCAGCTAACAATAATCTTTGCATTTAAGATTAAAGTAATCATACAACATAGAGTTTAAGTCACAGAAGCCAAAATGGCTTAGGTTAAGATCTAGTTTATACTGAAAAACCAAAAAAAAAAAAGAAAACAAAACTTGGGAACACATACTAACGACTGCCAAGAAAAATAAGCAGCAAATCTTAAAGAAAAATTAAAAATCTCTTAACTCAACTTTGCATCAAATCACCAAGAACAAAAACATTAATTTAAACTATATCAGCTGCACTTTTAGGTCTACTGCCCTAAAGCCAATTTATGCATGCCTGTCGCTTTACCTCATGCTTCTCTTTGTAGCTTCAAGTGTGTAGCTTTGATGTATTCTTATGTATTTGGCTTTTGATTTCTATTTAAATAATCTAACCCATCGTTAACCCATATAAAAACAGAATAAAAACACGCACTTTAAGCCATTAGACCCGTCAGTTAACACTTTATCCATATATTTATATATTTATATATATATATTCATATATACTATATACGAAAGACTCTCGCACACAAACGCAATGTAAGAGTTAACATGAGCTCATGTTAATACACATTTGATAAACTTTTTCCACTCATTTTGATCATATATGTACATTCTTTCCTCTTGTTCTCTTGCTCTTTATCTATCCCTCTTTCTCTCTCTCTCTACATATATATATATATACACTCACACCCTCCGCGTTGTTAATGTGTTGGATAAATCCAAAATATGCCTCCCAAATGACTAACCCAAAAATCCTCATACGCCCCAAACATCGTAAAACTAAACTCACATAATTCAGCTCGATCTAAACGAGCGTCGCTCCAGACGTGACATGTCACCCCAGGGCCGCAAGCGGGTGGCGGGCATGGTGGCACGAGATTATCGCACTGTATCTGGCATTGGACAAAGTTATCACAATCAGGTTTGCACCTAAGCTAAATTAACGTCACATTCCAAAAATCAGAACAGAACAGCACCACAAATACTAGGTAAACACAAGCGGGATCCTAGATCCTAGACAAAGCTCAGCTGAAAATCCTTACGATTTTCATTGCAACTTGTCTCCGGCACTCGAGACTTCCACAGTGTAATGTATTCATGAGAAGAAAAACCAAAAAAAAAAAAAACATTTATCTGTAATTTATACTCATCCTGATCTCAGCCACAATTTACTGCACTTTCTTCACAACGAATTTTTACTACTCTACTAAACAACCTAGCTCAACTAACCTAAACCTCACTTACTTACTAACATAAATCGAAAAGCGTTGCTTTTATCAGTTGCCAAATAGAGAGTTTTAGCTCTGTTCCAGCTGATTGGAGCGCTGCTTTGCAGTTGTTAAATTGATTTTGTTTCGACACACAAGTATTCCGTATGCATTTGCTACTTAACTACTTAATTATCCGTGTTCTAGTAGAAGTTGCAGTAACAGTAAACCCAAACTACAAACCAACTATTTAAAACACACTCACACACCACCAACACACTCGATTTTGAATGAAATTCAGAACCACTCTACTCACTATTTATATATATATATATATAAAAATATGTAATTGAACCACATGCCTAGCTTGTAAGCTCTCAATCGTGTTGGATTCCGGACCCGGCTCTGACCCGGCTATTGCCTGAAGCTTCTTCCTCTCGCCTTTGTGTGCCGCCCAACTAAAGCATATATTATTTTCTTTGCTCTTTCGCGATCGACACAGGCTTCTGCCACAGGGTATTATCGGCGAGGCGGTGGTAATGGTGTCGGCGCCACCATCGGACCAGGTGGTATGAGCCTGAGCCAACGCAGTCACTCGGCAGCACCCAGCGATAATTATCACAGTGCCGTCGGTCATTCAGGCGCCGTTGGACATCCGGGCCCGGGATACGGCTACAGAAGCAGCAGTCCACGGCGAGGATCGCTGTCACCGCCAGACGATCGCTACATTGACTATCCAGTGCTTCCAATACACGGCTCACCAGCAGCTGCAGCAGCGTACGCAGCCAACGGAGGTGCTGCTGCTTCAGCGGCACAGGCGACACAGCAACAGCGATTTCAGTCCCGATCAGCGACTGCCACGCCCACGGGATCGCCCAAGAAGCGACAACTGCCACAGGTGCGTTATTATTATATCATTATTATGATAAAGTAGAATTTTCATCAATTCTCTGGTTTTTAGTGGTATAAATCGAAACTAAAATTAAGCACTTTTAATTTTATTTAAAAAATTCTAAAACAACTTAATTTTTTTTTTAGTATTTATTTAGTTGTCAAGTATTTTTTAAAATTTGCCTAAGGTTTCCGGTTCAAGATCCTTTTACCAATAAACCAATTTACCATAAAATAAATTTATACTACGAATATCAATCAGGAACTTCAGCTCACATTATTACCAGTTGAATAGTTTGTTTCTGGCTTGGTCTTCCTCTAATTATTTCTATATCCTTATGTCAAAACGCTAAAAGGTGCCGCAGACCTCTCGCAGCGCAATGTTGCGCGATCGACTTGGTCAGGACTTTGACGAGCGCTTGGCCTCAGGCAGCCGTTTCGGCCGGCATCGCACAAGGCAGCCGCATCATCAGGCCACATACCGCAGCACCGGGATGGGCGGCTGGGAGCGTCACTATACCGGACTTTCGGACAGTGATCTGCAGTCGATGGATGCGCGAATGAGGCCGCGGCACTCGTTGTCGCCGGACAAGGACTTTATGGGGGAATTCGGTGACTCGGACATGGAGTCGGTGGTCAGTGTGACATCGAGTGCCTTCTCCACGCAATCGGAACGGCCGCGCACCTCGCGCGGACTCAGGTGAGTTTGGCCGAGCTACGAACTCGGTGCCGTCGTGCTGCACCCGCGTCCGCTTCGTTATAGTCGCCATAAGCCATGCCAAAGCAAAAGAAAAAAGCAAAAAACAAAAGCAATGCTGCCAAAATTTCATTCTGGGCTACACAACCAAAATTGGTACTCCACTGTTCGAGTAGAAGCTACAAAATCCAAAATTTTATCAACAATTAGGCTCTGAATCTGTTTGCGTGACCGAATCAGAAGATCGCGCTTACCGCATAACTATCAACACAAAGAAAACATACACAAATAACTACACACACACACACACAAACACAACTGTTAACTAAATGCAAGTCAATCCGAAACAAAACATAAAGTTTATTTTATGCATTTACTTTTTGTGTTTTCAATGAACAACTAAAACTAAAAAATCAAAAACTAAAAAAAAAAAACAATTCCCGATAAAAATAAAACTCGCTCAACGCTCGACGCGCGCGCTGCTCTCTTTTGTGTTTCACTGCTTCTCTTGCGTGCTCTTCACCACACTCTCAAACGCACACACACACACGCACGCCACAACCACAACTCACCACACAAAACACTTGTTGACCTCGGACGCCAACCATCGCTTGCATTTGCCAACCGATCGTTCATATGTTTATGTCACAATCCAAAAATCGAAACGTATTCACCACACCCTAACCTTCGCATGCTAAAACCGAACCACGTCACGAACCAACCAACCGAACACTTACCAACACTGAAATAAACCACACCACACCCAACCCAACCCAAACCAACCAAATCCGAATGGCTACCGATACCAACTAAACAAATGAAACCGTCAGCTTTCCACGCAACTGGCGCAACCTTTTTGGCGCCCCAACTAGCGGCCCAGTGACTGGCCTCAAATATTATCCCGCTGAGCAGCAGCACCACCATCGGGCCAACACCATCGAGGTGGATGATTGCGACTATCTGTCCAACGGTCCAGCTGGCACAGAGCAGCAACTGTTGTTGCTGGAGCAGCTCGAGCAGCTGCAACAGTTGGCTGCTTTAGCCGCCGCCGATTCGCCGCCCAATACGGCACTATTGGGTGGTGCTGCACCACTACCACCACCACCACTCCCACTGCCAATGAGCACACAACATGTGCTCGTGACGGACACGAATAGCGGTGAACTGATTGAACAGTTTTTCGTGGAGCCGGCCTTAATGGCCGAGGAGGAGCTGCAGATCAACGAACACAAACCACATCATGAACCACATTTGCCACATACGCATTGCGTTTACTATTCACCACATTTGCCGCTGTCAGACATTTACCAACACCAACAACAACAACTACAACGACGCCACCACCACAACGGACGCCAGCTCGCCCCCGCCACCACCACCAATGCAACCACCACTCATGCGCTGCTGCCGCCTTCGCTACAGCTGAACAGCTTTGATCAATTCAAGCGCCTCAACAATCCAACCACCACCACGTCATCCGTCATGAATCTCTTTCGCAGCTCCACAAATGCAGTGCCCGCCCATGATCATATCCACGCCCACACTGTGTCCTCCTCGCCCAGCTCGTATGTGGGCTATGTCCGGGATCATCTGGACAAGAGTTGCAGTCACTGTCAGAATGGCAGCCAACCGGTGGTGCTGTCCACCAATACAGCACTGGCGACGCCAGGATTGGCAATCGGTGCCTGTTCGGATCCCTGCTGCCTGGCCGATGCACATCCCCATCCACAGCACCAGCCAATCGCATATCCCTATACGGCGGAGCAATTGTTACGTCGCCCCTCGCTCTCCATGTACCAGCCGAGCAGTTCGGAACCTTCGCTGCCCACTATGGATCCGGCCATGTGCGGCGAATGTGTCGATCAACATTTTCTGGGTGGACTCACTGGACCACAATTGAACCTTGGCATAGTGCCCACCTATCATGTGCACACGCCTACTCCAACGGCTCATCGGCGGCACAAGGCACAGTTGGGGCAATCTGCGCCCCCCTTACCCACACAATCTGTGCTGCGACTGTCGCGACAATTGAGCGAGGATGCACTGGTTTCAGCTGTTCCCATAGCAGAGGTAAACGCCCATCGGACGCAGCCCACATCGATATTGAAGAAACCCAAATTGGAGCGACGTCGGATGTTTCACGAGGGACAATCAAGATCGCTGGACTATGATGATTTGCACACGAAGAGCTGGGGTCGTAGACGCATACGCTATGAGGATGAGGTGGCGCCATATGGGCGGGAGGAGACGGTGCTCAACTATCATCCCAGCGATGGACAATTGCCGGCCTCGCGTCGCTACGGCTCCGAGACGAATATCCGGCAATCGTATATGGGCGCCAATGTGGATGCCGTGAATCCATTGAGTCACTCGCATTTTCTGGTCACCGACGACAAAATCGTGACCATCACCTACGACTCGGATGTGGGCTGGACACGTCGCGGCGTTGCACCGTCCCTCTTTCGTGGACCGCATCGTCGTGGTCTCGATGCTAGGAATCATATGTCACTAGATCTGCAGAGGACGAGCCAGCAGAAGCTATATGGACCCGCTGCACCCTATATGAAGCGGAGACGGAATCTACCACATCCACCCAGTGCACAAAATGCACACAATTTCTCACCCATGGAGGTGGCCGGAGTTGGAGTTGGTGTCGGTGTCGGCGGTGGGGGCGGGTCACTGAACAGTACACAACAACAGAACCACCAACACAATCACAACAGTAGCCAACAACAACAAGAACAGCAACAGCAACAACAGTACACCAATCACAATAGCCAAGCAGCGAGTAGTGTTAGTGTTAGTCATAACAACAACCACCAACAACAACAACAATCAGCTAGGCAAAAAGGGAAAGAAGGCATCGCTATGAACGGATTGATGATGACATCGGAACATCTGACGAAATCTAGTAGTGGGAGCAATATTGGTGCTCCGGCTGCTGGTAATATCGTTGTCGATGGTAATAATGCTAATAATGCTTCTTCTTCCTCTTTTGCAAATCCCCCACAACAACATCATGGTGTCGCTAATCAACCAATTACAACAACAACAACAACAAATGCATCACCCAATAAACGTGCCCCATCATCAATACACAATAACACAACAACAACAACAAACGACGCCAACAACTTGACCCTTGACGCAACACAACAACAACAACCACCAAATACATGCACAAATCTCATTACAAATTCAACAACAACAATAACAACAACTGCAACAAACACATCGTCGAATGCAACGAATGCTGCTGCGGCAACAACAACAACGACTACAACAACAACAACAACGGCAACGACTGCTACAACAACTGCCACAAATACAACAACAAATACAAATACAACAAACAACACTAATGTACCAAACGCAACAACGACAACCGGCAACAATGCTGACGCTGCCGCGAATGCGGATGCCGATGCGGATGCTCCACTTGATGTCATTGACTGGGATGCAATCGATGCAATGCTCGACGACGACTTCAGCGAGTACGACAAGGAGAAGAACGGCACCAACGAGGCGAGTGGTGCCAAGTCTGGCGATGGTGCCGCTGAAACTGAGGAGAAAGTCGGTAAGTGGAATTTAACCTAAGGTAAATATTTTCAATCTTATGATTTCCGATTCGAACAAATTGACTTAATCATCTTTAAGTCTTGGACTGTCTTCTGAGTTTTCTGACTCTGAAGACTCTTTCAGCACAAAACAAAACTCTTACTTAAAAAATATTTCTCCCTGGCAAATAATATAATAACAACCTCATATTTATCACATGCATATGTATTTAATTTTATATATATTTCTACTGAATTGATTAATAGTCTCTTAAAGATCTTATAGATGTAGTTGGTTGCCAATCGATATTTGATTTACTTCGGTCCGTTCACAGATGGCAGCCTGTCAGACACCACAGTTGATCGAAAGAAAGGTGCCACTTTGGATCAGGAGCGTTCACCAAAAGGTGGCAGCGGCATGGGCAAAAAATCCAACTCCACCTCACAGCTATCGGCAACAGGTATGAGTATTTTGTTGCCTTTTTTGTATGCCGTTCGTTTACAGTTCTCGTTCAGTTGCCTTTTGTTGACAAGTTATCAGATCAATCGATTATCCGATCAGATTATCATATATGAACCATTCGAGCAATCGAACCGTGCGATAGTCGAGCATCTTTGGTTACTCACATACACATGCTTACAGTATTTTGCGTTACCTAATCTAACCATTGAACATCAATGCTAACCTTTTACTAACAATATGATTTGGTATCGTAACAAAAACGAAAAAAAAAAAATTATAATAATAATAATCACAATACCTACTAAAAATAATGCCATACTCAAAGGTCGTAAAAGACGTATGGGCTTTGGAAAGAAGGGTAAGAACTCGTTCACGGTGCATCGCAGCGAAGAAGTGCTGCCTGGTGATATAACGCGAGAGTTGCGATCAGCCGGAGGCCCGGGCGGTGCCGGTGGTGGTGCCGGTGGCGGTGGCCTCTCTCGTGGCTCCTCCTCTGAGGCGGACCCCATTGAACAGTTTTTCGGCGATGGCGCTGGTGGGGAAAGGTGCGCACAAGTCTAGAACTTATTCTGTCTCTATCACTTTCTCTCTCTCTCTCTCTCTCTATCTATCTATCTATCTGTCAAACTATCTCTATCTATCTATAGCTGTTTCTATGATTTACGCTTTGCCATCTAAGTTGAATTTTTGTTTGACTTTTGATTTGAGTATTCAAATTTGGTTTTTAGTTGCCTTTTAATTGGAAAACGAAGCAAAGAAAATTACGTTTAAGCTTAATGCTATTTATGATGATGACGACGATGATAAACATTAGTTAGACAAACAAAGAATTATAAAATAATGATAGGAAAATCACTTCAGGGTCCCCTGACAAAATGGACGTCTAGTTGTAAGAGCTTTTCAATTTGCAAACACATAAGCTTTTGAGCACGCGCTCTCTCTTTCTATCTCGCTCTCTCTCTCTCTATCTCTCTCTCTATATTTACGCAAAAGCTTTATTAAAGCTTGCTCGCTCGCGCGCTGCTACAGGCGCAAGGAAATCTTTAACGTACTTTTTACTTTAGTTCACCTACAAGCGCAAAAAAAATGATAATAAATAAATCCAAGCAAACCAACTAACCAAAAAAAACAACCACCCAACCAAATATCAACAAACAAATCCAAAGTCGATACGTATTTTTAGGCTTATACCAAAGGAAATTCTCCATAAATAAAAATGGGCGTCGCACATACCGAAAGCTTTGCCTGAACGTGCAGTTGCCATTGCTGAAGCCTTGCCAAATGCAGCAAATGCCGACCAACGCAAAGCTTTCGACTGTGCGACCGACCGAACACTGTTGACGCTCACTGTTTCTTGTGCAGTAGCAACAACTTGCCAAAGCTCCTAACTCAATCCGTAATGCATTTTACTTTCGTAGCAAACATTTTATTAACAAATAGATACTAATACCTTAATGCCAATCGTTTGTTTTCTGTTCCTCCAATATATTGTTAATGTCATTTATTGATAACTTACACACATACATACATATTCCTTTTGTTCAAGTTAAAGAGTAAGAAAAATAAATACAAGCATACACAACATTTTATTCTAGAACTTTGTTCGAACTGCATGCATTGAGTTACCTACTTATGAAAACAACAACTTACAATATACACATGCCAGCCATACTATTCTCCATAGCTACCAATCTATTACAGCCTTATAAACTAGCTAAGCGATTTACAAAAAACCAAAAATACATTATAAAAAATAAAAACAATTATTTGCAGTTATGTGGTAAGACATTTCCATCTAATTCTTTGATATAAGCGAGCCAAGGTTATTCATTCGAAGAATGTTTTGAAACACACATTCCAAGATTTTGCATCATTTGTCAAACGATAAAAGTATCGATATATTATTTATATCGGAATTTGCATGCCAACGATATTTAATTACGATCTCTGCTGCACTAATGATGAAAAAATTAACTAATGTTTATCATCTGTTTTCAACAAGTTTTCTGTTTTTTTGCGAAAGAATTTGATATTTATATATGTATGTATATATACAGGGAGCTCTGTCAAAGAAAGCCAAAAAATAATAATAAAAATAATAATAAACACACACTGAACAACAAACAAGAAACTACTCACACTACACACGAAGCTCACAACATATCATCAATGGAAATTGGCATCGAAAAAGAAACATCAATGAAATTTTTTGCATTAATGCAGTCTGAAAATACTCTATAAATACACACAAATTGCAAATCGGGGGAAAGTAAAACTGATGAAAATTATCAACAAAGAGAATCGCTTGCAAAACAGCTATTTTATCAGTTTTACATTAAAAAAATATAAATAAATAAATAAAAATACTTTTTTGAAAAAGTACTTTAATGGAAAAAAATGTAACGAATTTGAGTATTTAAAAACATTTTGATTTCAGTTCATTTTGCATTACAATAAAATCTATTAATATATATATATATGTATAAATATATATATGTGAGCTACTATTTTATTTTATATATGTTTTTATTATTAAATTCCTTTCTTTTTGGTTTTAAAAATTGTCTATAATTTTCTTTTGGGTTTATGGCTCATTTCACTCTCTGTGCTATATCATTTTCTGTATAGTCAGGATGTATGTATATTTGGAAACATATTCCCAGAGCCCAGCGTCGAACATCGTGTATCGTTTATCGAGTGTCTCAGAAGCCAGCGTCGCACACAAGTCCTTGCTAATACGAAATTGAAAACAAAGAAATACCATAAATAAACATATTGCTGCTGCTGTTTGTACTTTTGATTTATTGAAAATACACACCATATTGTACTATATATTAGTCGTACTGTACTATATATGTATATCATATTCTCGACAGACCAATATCAGGCACAGTATTTGGGCAGCTCGACCGCGAGTGCCTCCTCCACTAGTCACCATCATATCACACTACCACCACCACATCCATATTATCAAAGGCAGTCGCGCGGCTCGGCGGGCAGCATCCAGCGGTCGGTGGAGGTGCCGCCGGTGCCAGCGGTCACCCGCTACAGTGCGGGCAGCATACATTCAATCTGTAGCTCCGAGGGCTCATCGTAAGTTTCTCTGGCAAAAACCAAAAAAAAAAAAAAAAAAACAAATACAAAAAAAATAGATAATAATACTCTATGATATTCGAATTCACTTTGAACTGTGCTCTCTTTGCCTACGACTATTTCTCTCTGTCTGCCTCAGCTACACATACTACACACACTATTTCTTTCTCAAAATTCCATTTCCATTGCCTTTGTATATGGCTATATGTATCTCTCTCTCTCTTCCTCTGTCTTCTCTCTCTCTCTCTCTCTCTTTCTATCTCTTTATTTCACTCAGTGCTTATACTGAATTTCGTATCGTGCTCCTGATTACCTTTAACATAACTTTCTCTGAACATGCTACTTATCTATTTGTGTCCAAATTTGCCGGCATCTTTCTTGTTATCTACGTATGTGCGCCTTGATATCGTTGAGCCAGTCTGCATTTTTGTATATCCATATATATCTCTACGTAATTACCGTTCTCTTCACTTTTCCGCTTCTTTACTTCTATGTGTATATTTCTGTCTTTTGAAAATTGTACAAATTGTAATTCATATTTTTTCTGTTGTTATTTGAATCATTCTTTTAATTCGTATTATAATTTCAATAAATATGTACATACTTGTATAAAAAAAAGTGTTTCTAACTATTTGTGTGTGTGCATAAAAAAAAAAACAGACCGTAAACTAAATTCTTATAATAAAAAAAGTACGAAAGTCCTGGGCACCTAGTCTTCACTTCTCTGGCACCATTGATGTACCACTTAATTTCCCTAAAACGACTAAGGATCTTTAGTATATATTTAAATTCATATATACTTTAGAAAACCTACTAAAAAAAAACAATTCACCTTGGTATCTGAACAAATTTCTATTGGCATTAAATTAATTTTACCAGAAGAAGTCGAAATTAAAAGAAAAAAAAAAACCTGCATGATTACGAATTCTCCTGTGCACCACTCTGTCAGTACATAAGCCACCGCCACAACCACACAAAAGCCATACCCATCCACAAACCAATCGTAAACCAACTTACACCAAAACTACTTACAACAATTTAACTGTCTTTCTACAACTCCCTGTGTATAAAATAGCCTAGTTACACGAGTCGGAGATGATTCCCAGTAAAAACTATTAAAAATGTGACAATAAAATTGTAAATTCAAATGAATTTTATTAAAATGCTATTGAATGCTGTGAAACATCTCTTTACTTTATTTTTGTGGAACCAGGCTATAATAATTCTCTCTTGTTCAAAAGCAAACATTTTTTTTTAAAAGACATTTCCAATGATTTCTATGTGATAATATACAGTGGCTCGAAGCTTATTTGGATCATGGTCAAAGAAAAAAAGGAATTGCCTGCCATAAGCTAATCATTCATTATTTTTCAAAAATTCCAAAGACCGATGGTAGGTAACTATATTAACCACCAAAATTAATATATGACCCCAATACACTGGGGTTTCCCCACCTGCTAGGTAGGATTGTAAAAATGTTGCCTACTTCAAGGAGCTCGCTTCATTTGGATGAGTATAAATAAAATAATATATTTGGCGTATAAAACTTAAATACGAATGTTAATACTTAGTATTATATCCTTTAGCCTTAACTACTTCCCTTAATCTATTATTCATCGAAGATACCAGCTTCCTGGTTGTTTCTGGGCTGATTTTGCTCCACTCTTCCCGCAGAGCATTTTTGAGGTCTTCTATGCTGGATATGCTCTGCTTCCGGATGTTATTTTCCAGCACAGCCCACAAATTCTCAATGACATTTAAATCTGGAGACTGGGCCGGCGGAACTATCATGTGGGGGCAGTTCCTCATGAGCCAGGACTGTACTATCTTGGCCTTATGCTTGGTATCGTAGTCCTGGTTAAACCGGAAAGTACGTCGGATTCCTACCTTCTCGGCTTTTTGGAGTAAATTTTCCTTTAGTATGTTGAAGTACACATTCTTGTCCATTGGTGTTCCAAAAATCACAAAATTCCCGAATCCGGCTGACGAGATACATGCCCATGAAATGTCACTTCCTCCACCATGCTTGACTGTCGCCTTTACGTGTTTGGGATTCAGATCAGTATTGGGCTGTCGCCCACTCATAACTCCGTCCGTCTGAGTCAAATATGGTGAATTTGGACTCATCTGCAAATATAACAGTGTTCCAGAACTCCAGATCCTTGTCCAAGTGGTTTTGGCGAACGTCATCCAAGTCCCTTTATTTTTCACGATTATAAATTGCTTTTTCCGTGGAACTCGGGCATTAAAGTCATGTGTCTGCAGAAACCTGAGCACAGTTTCCACACAGCACTTTTTCGCCAATTCATCCTGCACCTGTGGAGCCACTTTTGGAGCCGATAGCTTGGGATATCCCCTTATTATCCTGGTGATCCTTTGCTCCTCCTCTTCGGTGAAAATCTTGTTTGGTGCCATTCTGGCCTTGCCCTTAATCCGGTTGGCGTCGACGAAGCGCCAAATGATGATATTCACAGTTGAGTTGCTCAGATTGACCATTTCAGCTATTTCGCGATATGAATATCCGCTTTTGTGGTGTTCCAGGATGAGTTTCCGTTGCGCAATGGTAGTCCGTTTGTCCATAGTCCTTGTTGGCTTTTTGCACCCGAGATGCAGGATGAAACTAAACTGACTACGAAGTATTGGTCTATTAATACCGAAAATACTCAACTTTAGGTAAAAAATCCGGGTTTTATGGCACCCAGGTGTCCACAATGTACCCGGTACAAATAAAATTTTCCCTAAAAAAGGGTACTTTTTTACATAATCCTACCTAGCAGGTGGGGAAACCCCAGTTTATTGGGGTCATATATAAATTTGGGTGGTTAATATAGTTACCTACCATCTGTCTTTGGAATTTTTGAAAAATAATGAATGATTAGCTTATGGCAGGCAATTCCTTTTTTTCTTTGACCATGATCCAAATAAGCTTCGAGCCACTGTATATTATATCGAATCTTTACTAAAGTCTTGCAAATCTATCGAAACACAAAAACAAAACAAAAAAATATCCAAATCATGACTGTAGATTTTCGCCTTCACTACGTAATGATGGAGCCCTCAATGAATTTGTCGATGGCCTGGGACCCGGTCAATTGGTAGGTCGTCAGGTGCTTGGCGCACCCTCGCTGGGTGATATACAGTTATCGCTGTGCCATCAAAAAGGCTTTCTTGAGGTGGAGGTCATACGTGCCAGGGGTTTAACGGTTAGTCCAAACTCAAAACCTAAATCGAAAATGGAATTCTGATTTGTAATTCGATATGTAGCAAAAGGCCGGTGCTAAAATGTTGCCTGCTCCGTATGTGAAAGTCTATCTGGTTTCGGGCAAGAATTGCATTGACAAGATGAAAACATCGATAGCACGTCGAACACTGGATCCTCTCTATCAGCAGCAATTGGTATTTAAACAGCCTTACAATGGTTGTGTCTTGCAGGTGAGAGAATTATTTGATCAACAAATAATTGAATACATAATTTTTATATATTTTTTATCAATGATTTCTTTAACATTTTTGCAGATGACCGTTTGGGGCGATTATGGCCGCATTGAAAAGAAAGTGTTTATGGGCGTGGCACAGATAATGCTCGACGATCTGAATCTATCGAATATCGTTATCGGCTGGTACAAACTTTTTGGCACCACCTCACTGGTCAGTTGTCCCACTAATATAGGTTTAGGCTCTAGGCGCTCATCAATTGCCTCACTCGACTCACTCAAACTCTGAACTAAAACTAAAACTAAAACTGAAACTAAAACTAAAACTCAACTCAAATCAAACTCTCAAATCAATAAGAACGTACAAAACTCAAATCGAGATCGACTTGCAGATTGAAATTTATACTCAAAACACAAAAAAAAATTTTGAACACTTGCATATTATATACAAGCATATAAACATACATTTATGTAGCTATATTTTGTTTAGTATTCAGTAAAAAACAAAATGCCAAGAAAATGAAGAAAAAAATCTATAAAAAAATACTTTAAATTTGTAGCATAGTAAACCACACAACATCTGTACAAACACAAGTAAAAAGAAGAAAATCAAATTGATTGCATACATTGTCTGCATTTGTTTTTAGTTAGATAGATAAAAAATAAAATCACACACTCACACACACACACACCTGTAAATGAATCGTATACACAGTTACACTCTTACATTGTTTAATTTGAGGCAGCAACAACAAAATTTGCATTATATATCGTTAATCAAATAAAATTTCAAATACATACACAGAGCAAAAAATGAACAATACGTATAAAATCAAAGTAAAAAAAAAACCTATCGCAAAGTCACCTAAAGCTCACCGTTTTTTGGCATAGCATACAACTTCAACGTAGTTTTTTATAGACTCGTACAATAATCATATAGGTATGTTTCTCTATCCCCAAACTGAACCAAAAAAAAAAAACCAAACAAATTTAACAAATAATACAAAAAAAAAAAATAAAGGAATCAATTCTCTCCTGCATGTGTAGTCTTGATCATATGTTTATCATTTATCACATGCGATTCTTGTATGACTTTTTGTAACTTTAACAAGCTCCAAATAAATTATAATCCTGCTTTATCAAACCTAATCTCAAAACCCAACACAACATACAACATGAAAGCATACTGAATATAAAAAATGGCAAATCTCCGGCTAGCTGTCTATATAGATACTACATAATACTATAATCGCATTAGGGTTAGCGTAATCGAATCAATAAATAGTTTTATAAATTTAAAATGCTACTTTTGAAATGTGTACCCACATCAGGGTCGTCCGATTGTTTGGGCCGGTGAATCAATAATGGAGGAGCAGGGTGAATAACACTTTCCAGCCACAGTGAAAACACTATAAAGCACCAAGCACAAACAAAATTCCAAACTTGCAAACGAACTGAATTGTAAGTGCACAAAACTACATGAAATTAATTATCTATCGAATACAACTTTATTCTTAATTATAATGCATAAGACAAAAAACGAAACAAAAAAAAAACAATTTCTTTTCGCAGCTTTCTGTATAACGCGCTAGTTAAGCCATTTTGCCATTTTGATATCCTCCGATAAGCCAGCAAGAATACAAACAGCTCACAAGCAAACAAACAGCTAATTTGCCCGTTAAACAATTAACACTACTACATTTAACAAAACCAAAACATCTTTGCAATTCGTGTGTAACTAATTCTGTGGAAATCTTACAGTAACCCTTGCAAAGAGCTGCCAGCCAGGCAGCCAAATAGCAAAGGACCAAGGTCAGCCTGCAGGAACTGCTCAGCTACATTTGTGCGCAACGAGGGATCCGCTGGAGTTACTGGAACCGCCCGATTCCCATTCAGCATGTTGCTGGCCTAATCTTTGTCCAATTATATATGTATATTTAATTTTTTTTGTATTCTATGACAGGGGAGATTTCCATAAACGTATAAGAAGCTGGTTAGTTAATTTTGTAAGTCATGAAAACAAATGCATTTAAAAACAAACCGAGAACACAAGCAGAGCAGTAAATGATTAAACTTAACTATGAAATTCAAGATACAAGCTACAAGATACATACATACATATATATATTTATATATCTATATAAATGAATAAATATAATTGAAAATACGATTTGACATAAACAAAAAAAAAAGAAACCAAAAAAAAAAAACAAACAAACAAAAAGTGAAATGAATCTTGTAAATTAATGCATATTTGAATGAATTTTTATTACACACCTAAAATCACTATTATTTTCGTAATACGATTATTATGATTATTATTACATTATTATTAATAACTATTATTAATAAAGAAAACAAACACACATACACAGAATACCAAACAAAAAAGTGCTAACGTCGGTCATACACCTTACGCTAAGTCAGTGAGATAGTAAAAAAAATGACAAAGTTGAGGATGAAATAAAAAAAATTAAATATTAATAAATCAAATGTGAAGATTAAGTGGAGAAGAGCAAGTTGTTTAATAGATAAATCTAAATCAATAAATTAAAGTTATTTATTATTAGATTTTCAAGAGATGCAAAACGTTTACGAGTATACATAAACAATATATGTATACACATACATATACATATACATATTTAAAGTTTAAGCAAGCAAAGAACCACTAACACGTAAATAAGCCTAACTTACGATAAACTTAAACTTAAACTTAAAGTTAATCATAAAGTAACTAAAATGAGATATATGATATATGAGATATGTATTAATCCAAACCAAATATTTATCAAGCGTGACGATTGAGCAAATTTAATTTAGTACACACACACACACACACACAGAGAAAACAAAAAAAACATGCTTTACATTTAATACAACATATTTTGGTCTTAAGCTGTACATAGAAACAAAACAGACAAACACACAAAATGACACAAACTTGCAAATGAGTATAGAACCCATAGTGAAATTAATTTGTAATACTTAGCTTCAATGTTTTTCTTTTTTCTAGTTATCTGCACAACTGCAAAAACTTAGCGATAACCCCCAAAGTGCACAAGTTTTTGCAGCTAGCGCAGAGTGGAATAAACAGATAACGCATTCGTATCAGCCATTAGATGCATAACATGGCCTCGCTTCTATGTATATATGTACTTAGACACACATAATATACACAACACACACACACACACTCACAGATACATTCTCATACACAGTATATATTTTGTCTCAATCAACTTGCCTACATAAGCTAGCTCGAAAGAAAGATAGAAAATGAGAACGAAATAAATATAAAAAATAACAACACGCATCAAGTACCTTCAAGTTAATAGTGTGAGCTGTAAAAATGTTACCTGCTTGCTAAAGAACACAAAAATCACATGCAACATGTTTAGCTTATAGAGAGTATCATTTGCAAAAGTTGTATCAAAAATATATACATCCATATAAATACTATATTTAAATTTGGCTTTTGGCATTTGGTCGCGTTTCTTTTCGGCAACATTTTGCAATGCATTAGGGTTGAAGAGATCAACATAATAGATCTTTAAAACATATCACATGCCTGCAAGAGATCTAGATGGTAGTTGTAGATTTTTTATATATACATAATGTGTATTATTAAAAGATTTATATAGATATGTATACGGCATATAGCTATTGTATTGTTCCTAAACAGATCACAAATACATAATGAGACATTTATTTTTTTGTAAACTCATTTCTCTAACAATATTAATTTCAACCTGTCCGTCCATTCATCAGCTTTTTACATACAGATTCAGATACAGATTCAGATACACATACGGATACGGATACCGTTGCATTCAAAACGCATATCCATCCAAGCTTCCTATAGCACACCAACTACCGCTACACTAAATACATGTGTAACATTTGCCGGTTAAAGAAAACAAATGAAACAGGGAAATGCATTCAAAATGTTGCTGCAAACAACAAGCAAACAAACATCAATGCAGAACCAAAGAGAAAACGCGCTTTAAGAACTTCAATACTATCAGCGAGGTTTCCAGCAACTAATTATACGATACAGCATACCGACATAGCGATATGTAGATACAAATACTTACTACATACATACATACAAGTACATACATACTACTATATAATAACCAGACTTTTACACTCTGCTCTTGAACATTATCATTACAAACATTTTTCTAGAATTAACTCTATTTTTATTTTTTATTTTTCAACTACTCTCCTAACAACATTTAAGTGCTTTTGCTAATCGGCAAAATTCTGCAACAATAACAACAATACAATAACAATAAATGTCGGCAAGAGCCGAACATTAAATGCTCTTACCATTCGTGATATGGACCAGAAAGTACAAAATACTGAACAAAATAATTAAATATATCTATATTCAGCGGCAAAAATAAATTGAAGTCTATGTTTCTGATGGTCCGATAAATCTTATGATTGATTTTTAAAAAATCGATTAAGTCAGATGAATTTAAATTTTATTTATCTATCAAATATGGTAATGGTATCTAAGATACTATTTATTATATGCTAGCCAATAATTGGAAAGAGCATTTACACAGTACACTTTTCAAAATCGTACTTCATTATTATTAAAAACCCAAATGGCAAAACACACACTCACACACTTACACACACATACACACACACACACACACACACATATAGAATTGTTAATAATACACAAGATATATTATGACAAGTTATTTAACGAAGTAAAACGAAACCAAGAACGCTATTTACTAAGTTCAAACTGATAATACAAATTAAATACACAACAGCAACAACAAAGATATATATCATTTATTGCAAAATGTTGACAAAAAAAAAATAAAAAAAATAAAGCAAATGGCTGCGTGAAATACGCTTCGAATATATTGTATTTTAATATCTCGACAAAAATCGAAGGTCGAGAAACGACAATAAACTGTGAAAATGAATATGTAAAAAAAAAAACACAAGAAATCCAAAAAGAGAAGTATGTAATTATATTATATTAAAATGAAAAAAGACAATTTGCAGAGAAAAAGTCATTAAATATTTAAAAACGCAGACCTTGAAATTGTGTAAACTACAAATTTAATGAAAACCAACATTTAAATAACAAAACAAAAGAAAATATTCATTAAAATTGTTTTCTAATAAAACAAAATAAAAACTCGTTTATTTACTCTGATTATAAATAGATTTTCAGTATCGTAAGATTTGAAAATGTATTTTTCAGGCTAAAGCGGATTCTAATGTTTGCCTGAGTATCTCACGGGTACAAGATTCTTTTGAACCTCCAAAATATTTTCATACAGATACTTTTGGTATCCCAAAGATACTTTTTTACCCGTTTCTGAACAGATTTTTATCCTACAGATATTTGTACTTCACCCAGAAGAAAAAAAAAACCATTGATTTTTGGGGTTTCACATAAAGCGGTGGTATTTCTTTATTTACCATTGATAAACCTTTAATCATATATGGTATGTATAAATAATTCAAACATTTAAGTATTCATTTATTTATTTATGTGTTGTAATAAATATATTTATGTATATGTCTATGTATGTATGTATATGCGTGTATCATCATGTCATATCGGGGTCATTGGCGGCATTATTCTTATTATCATTTACAATTTTCTCTCGCTTGATTAGTTAGACTTACAAAAAAAATATGACTGTGATTACATACAGAATGTCATATCAGGGGGGCATACTTGGTATTCTTGTTAGATATATGTATATCATTAATCTTAAATTGAATTAGAAATTATTTTACAAAAGTGTGACTTAAATCTGGTAAGTGCTTAGCTTTAGTGCGTTTCTTAAAGGAACCAATGTTAAAGACTGTGACCATATGGCAAAATATAAGTACATAAACCACTACATACTATTATATATGGCTTTTCTTCAGCATACACACATACGAAGAGAGTCTAGAAACATATAATGCATCGAATTTTATGAAACGACAAGATATTGTATGGGGGGGAAGTTTACAAATGTGAACCGGTTTGATCGTGCTTAATGGGCTTCTCATTGTAGGTATTATAATGCTAATCAGTCTTCATAACAAAAATAAATACGGTCAAATATTCTCAATAAAAGTGTCGACTGTGCGAGTGCTATATAGGAATTATATTTAAGTTTTAGCTTTTTACCATTTACCATTTAAGTTTTAACATTTATCTTTCACATTTACTTTAAATTGTGTGCGTTTTTCATTATATTCTAAAAGCCATGTAGAGATCGCCTAGAATAGTAGCTTTAAGTTGAAAGTCTTCATTGGAATTTGATATTTTTGTTTCGTTTCATTTCATTATTTTTTGTTTTTTTTTTTTTGGTGGAGATATGTATGGGAAGTGCTTTGAAGTCCGTGAGTTATGTTTTGGGTATGAATGCATGTATGCGCGATCAGATGGTAGGTATATTAGCTAATTTCATACAGTTAGTTAGTTTTATCATACATTAGATATCTTCATATTGTCGCTTTGTTACATTACATTTTACATTTAGCTTAAACGATAAGTATTTTGTCGAGAGACCATAAAAATACGCTGAAGCTTTTAATTAATTAACTCTATGACGACTAGCTGAAGCGTGGCTAATGCTTTCTATAGAATACGATTTCTTTTTTTACTACTTTTTTTTTTTTTTTTGCTTTTTTGGGGGCTAAGTAGAGTTATTCACAAACTCTTCCGTTTCTTCTTCTTAATTATAAAACCATGCGATTGCAGCTTAAATTCGTATGCATTTTATTTGATTAGAGTGAAATTTGCGGAGTTGGGAAAATATTATAAATGTGTCTTCTTGATTACTTGATAATAGTACTAGTATACGTATATACGATATATGGTTGCTATTTGCTTAGATTTAGACATTATATATTTGATCATAAGTGATATGATAGAAACTAATATCGTTTATTATCTTACACATTGTAGACGAGCATACCGAATAGGTTGTATAAATATAGACTTGTATATATAATTAGTATGCATGCATATGTAGATATCGCTTGTAACCTTATGTGAGAGGCTTCAGTTACATTACTGCGTTGGTTTTGTGCAAACACGGTTTTTGTTCATTATTTTAAGCAAATCATATCAAAACTGGGAGAACTTAGAGATTTACTTCTGTTGATACAAAATTAGACATCATCAGAGATTACACAAACAATGGCAGATCAGATTTCGAGTAGAACTCATCCAACAATGGAACCAATGTTCGTTCAGAACTTCGAACATTCAGAAACAATTTCAATTTCTTTATTCTATACCTAAAAACTTATGATTTCTTTGGACCAATTTCATAGAATGTTTAAACCAAAAAATCACAAATCAAAAGTTTTTAAAATTTAAATAGATTCCAATGTCTGATGAATTCAAAATTTGGCAGAGTTGAAGTAATCGCAGATGTTGCCTGGAGAACTTGCGAAGTGAGTGTGGAAGATTTAAGATTTGAGGCTTCATCTATACACTTAGGGATAAAGTACACGGATACTTAATTAAGCAAGCTATTATGCAATATTATGTATATGAGACTAAAGAGCTAGCATAGCTGTCAACCGGGTTTAGTGAAGCTGCGCCGTTACATACAGTCCACAGTCCTGGTCGGAGGCCATGGAATAGTTGGCTGAGTCCCGATCCTCGGGTATGGTCGGATGCGTCTCATGCGGTAGCTTGCTAAAGGCATGATATGCGGCACCATAGCCGAGATGACCGTAGGGTGATTCGGCCGCCTTGCTTACGTGGGGTAGACGGCGCAAGAAGTGCGGATTCGAGTAGCGTACACCATTGGGCAGCGTTGTGTGCGGAACATGGGGACCCGAACCAAGGGCAACTGCAGCATTGGCATAGTGCATGCTGGGCGCCCTAAAGCTGGACACCTGTGACGGCGGTGGTGGTCCCATCGAACTAGACATGGCCGATGTGGAGGCATAGCCACCATTGTTGTTGTTGCTGCTGTTGCTATTGCAATGGCTGGCGAGCTGCTGGCTGTGACAGCCCACCGGCAGAGGCATGGTGCTGCAATGTGCCGTATAGTCGAACTTCTGGTCGGGTGCGCTTCGCTGCAGCGGCAGTGTGGCGCTATTGATGGCAGCCGGATCCGCATTGAAACTGGACATGCGCATGTTGGTGCAACGGCCGTAAGGCTCCTCCTGTATGGGGGGCTGGGGTGGGCGTGGCGGTGCCTTGCAGCTAACACGCGGACGTATTATGACCTCCAGTTCACGCTCCTCACCCGAATGCACACCACTGGACGATTCGGAGGGGGCGCGCTCCGGCGGTGAAGTGGTATTGCTGCTCTCCGTTATTGAATTGGTGTCGCTGCGTGGTGTTAATGCCTCATTTGGTACGCCCGAATCGGCGCGACGCAGACAGCGGGGTGTGGAGCTGGATGCGATCTGGCGGCAAGGATAACAGAAAGCGTGAGCGAGACAGAAAGTGTGTGAAGGGGGTGTTGGTAGTGATGTTGGTAAGGGATACAGTGATAAAAACGGGGGCATAGATTGATGGGGATTAAAAAGAATCGCTTAAGTTCTGCTTCAGTTCGGCGCCTGCAAGTGAAAATGAAATTAAATCAGGCGAGTTTCCTGTTATCCTGTCGCTTGCTGTTTCAATCTAGGTGGAATCAGACAGCTGGAACATCCAACCAACAGACAAGCTGACCATCCGTCAGACATGTGCGTCCCTGTTTGTGGTCCCTGTCCCTGGCACTGTCCCCGGCACTGATTTATGCTGTCTCATAACAGCAGACATAAATCTCATGGCTAGCCGCACTGCACCCGCAGGCGTGACATGAGTCTGAATCCTCACACACAACATACGCACACATACATGCACACACCTCCCTGCCAAATGTGTGGTGAGCGCAACGCATCAATCTAACCAAATGTTAATACGGACTCCACAGAAAATGACAATATTTTAAATTTATATATTTAAGAGAGACATTATGTTTACATTGTAGTAAAACAAATGAAAAATATTATTTATTACGAATTATTTTAGACACATGTCAAAGAATTGATTATCTTTTGAAAGGAAATAAAATAAAAAAAGTTTCTTTAGTAGGAGTAGATGATTATTTCTAATTTCAAATTATTAATTACATTCATTTCTATTTTAGTATTGTTTTGAAGCGATGTAAAGACAAAAAACTATAATATATTTTAGATAGCTGAAGATATAAAAAACTTGTATCTTGAATTTTTCAACTTAAAGGAAAATAAAATTAATCTACGAAAAAGCTGACATATTCTTCTACAAATTAAACAAATTAATAAAGTTATTTTCTCATGAGCAGCTCGAAGACTAAACATTTTGCAAAAACATATTCATTGATGAATATTCTAAACATTTCAAATAAATACTTATTAATCTGCTTCTATAGTAAAAGTAAGTAAAATAATTTATTTTTTATAGGAAAATTTCAGAGTAAATTCTAATTTGAAGGGACTAACACCAGTCAACTTCATCAGTCACAAAACTAACAGGTTTAATATCCCAAAATCAACACATTGCATACATTGCCAGGAAATGAACTCCAGTGTGCTCTAGAGGGTCGGAGGGGGGTGTGTGTGTATGTGTGTGACTCTTTACACAGCGTGAGTTCCAACTAAAATTGCCAATTGGCAATCCCCCTTTGCCCTCCTCCCAATTGCATACTTACATGCGCTTCGTTGGTGTGCACGGCGACCGTGACCGGAGCCAGTGGGCTGACTAGATGATGCTGAAGCGGATGCGGATGCGATTGTGGATGCTGCTGTAGTGGATGATGAGGAGCCTGCTGCTGTTGCTGTTGCTGCTGCTGCTGCTGTTGTAGTGGCTGTGACTTATGATGTTCAGGTGAAATTTGCATTATCTCCGGCATGGCTTGGGGCGCTCGTCTATAGCCAGGCTGTTGTGGCACGGACATACCTTTAACGGGTAGCGGTGGTGGCGGTGGCGGCGGTGTTGCCGCCTTTGGTGGCTCCAGATCTCTTGTGGATGCATACGTAATGCTATCGTCGCGCACACATGCCAGCAATTTGCCTTCCTCAGATATGTTGTCATCACTGATGCCGCCCAGTCCGCTAAGGTTAGCATAGTCATGGGCGTGGCCAAGGGCAAGTGGTTGGTGTTGATGTTGTTGTTGTTGCTGCTGCTGCTGATGGTGGTTAACAGATGGTGGTGGTGGCAGCTCATCATATTCGCTGAGATGTAACAGGCCGCCGCTAATAATGCTGCTGTTGCCGCCGCCTCCACCGCCAGCGTTAATAGCGATGCTGCTCTTTATGCTGCCCATGGTGATGCCCACAACGGCGCCGGCGGTTGCCGCCCTTAATGTCGCGTACTCGCCGTCGTCAATTTCCCCCGCAGAACTGGCAAAACATAGCGAGGTTCCACGGCTCGTATGGCTGAAAGGCGCAGTTAGAGATTAGACGGTGTTGAGACGCATAGCTTGGGTTGCTGTACTCAGATCAAAATATTCCCAAGAAATTATTAAATCGCCTGTAAGCCGAATCTAAGTTTTCTTATACATTAATGTTTAACTTTTGTTCCAAGCTTCCAAAATGCTTGAGCATTAAAAAACAATCCAAAACATATTTTATGTATTTCTTCTTTCTCGAAACAACATCAATTTTTAATGTATTTTTGTCAAATGCAGATGTGTAAAATCTTTTTTCAAACTCGTACAAACTTTATTTTAAATGTTAGGTAAGATATATAAGTTAAAGTTGGAGTGAAAACTTTTTGCTTTGAAATGCATCAATCGAGAACTCAAAAGTAGACCTTTATATATATATATTAAAAACCCTAGTATGTGGAAAATCTTAAGATTTTTAATGGTATTTGGATGGTAATTTTTACATTCATACAGCTTACACATAAAACACCCTAAGCTTTTATAGAAACTTTCGACTTTTATAAAACTTTCAGTTAAGATAAACACTTTCCAAAAAAATAAAGCTGAACTATGGCGATTTATAAGATCTATGGCATATTTTTTCTGTTATACCCACATTAGTTAACCATCTTGTGTTGCTCCGTTGATTAGTTTGTTAGTTAAAACGGGTTTCTATTGTGGCAAAATTGACCAGCAACGACAACATCACAAAATGGGTTTTAAATTGTTAAACATTAAAATTTTAATTTTGAGACATTCAATTAGCTAGAGTTAGTAATTAACATCTAATTCACGTCTAGTTAATTGACAAAAAACAAACAACAATAATGAAATTAAAATCAAATTTCAAACAATATAATTTTGTTAATATAAATTCGTTGAAAAATTTTGTTGAATAAAACAGGCGACAAGCGGAACAAAAATGGTTTCCTTTCTTCCTTTTGTTCAAACACACTCAATTTTTCATACAAACTGTTATTTGGTTGCAAATGGGAAATTTCGTTATGGTAAATGAAAAATAAAACCCCAAAAATAAGAATGAAAACAAAATGTTTTTCATAGCCAAACACAATAATTGTTATGTCAAATGAGCAAAACCATGAAAAATAACAAAAATTATTTTGCCATGTTGTGAAACGATGTAGAAGTTTGTTAATGAAGTGTTTTGTTCGTTTGCGTGGCTATGGCTATGTGTGTGTGTGTGTTTGGATATGTGTGTGTGTGCTTGTGTGTGTGGTGGGTAGTAATTAGGAAATGAGCGCACCGGATACCAAAAGAAAACGAGTTGGAATGAAACGTGCTGAGAAACAAAACAACACAACACAGAATACAAATCTAGATAAAAAATTGTTTTAAATGATTTTGATTAATGTTTATTTTTTTCTGTTTTTTTTTTTGTGCTTGGTGGTAATGAATTTTATTTGTGGTGGTGGCGGTGCATGAAAAACTAAATGAATCTAAACTAAGTACATGTGCGATTATAAGCAGGTTGCACATTGTAAGTAGAACGGACAACGGGTGATGCTTTATATTTATCTATTTAGGTTTTTTTTTTTTTTTTGAATTTTTTGTTTGTTTTTGTAACTAAAAAACGATTTTTTACCGCTTGCCATCAGTTTGTTCTTGGTCACCAATTAGTAGGACATCATCAGACGTACTCGTAACTTCGTTGAAGGTGACCTTCAGCTTGGGCGAACTGGGCGTCAGTTTTGGCCAATAGATATCCTCCTGTGCAACCAGACCCATGCCACCCAATTCCGTGCTCGTTGCTGTGCTCATCATATCCGGCTTCGAGGTGTCCATGCCATTTACTGTGGTGCTCGTTGAGTTTGCACCACTGCTCGAATTGCTACCCGTCCGCTGACCACCGCTGGCCATGAGCAGCGGCTGGGCGCTGGCCTTGTTCAGCAGACCGCCATAAGTGTGATCGAGCGGTGGCAGCTTGAAATGCCAACGTCGCTTGATAGTCAAACAGAGCCAGACGACAATCCACAGCAGCAGATGCGTAACGCCGACAAGTGCTGCAGCAATAAAGCAAAAAGACAGATGAATAAGTCATTCGTTAATCCGGCCCACAAAATATAAGTTAATTGAGTCATTCAGCTCAAGTTGATTCCGTAATTTGATACACGAACGGATAATGCAAAATCGGCGATCCCCCAAAACAACAACCACTAATTGGCTTATGTGCGAATTGCAGTTAGGGTTGAAGGTGTTATGACATGACTTTGGGTTAATTGTTGTGGTTTCTGCTTTGGGCGGCTTGTGACGACCACAACAATTACTGCCATTCACATTGCGTGCAATATAAATTGGTTTAGCCGATTAGACACGTCTGCTGTTCTTGGAAGTCAGCTTACAGATTAACTAACAAATTTCGCTCTGACTTGATTTAGTTGTGCTTTGATTTAATTTACTTTTTATATGGTTCAAATATTTATTAATAAACCTTTGGTTGATTTAATAATTACAGTTGGAATTTAATTTTTGCCGGGTCTGAATTAAATTGTTGACTGGTTAAGATGGTTTTTATAAAAATGTAAGTGCAATAAAAACTTTTCTTTGTTAATAAAATACGAAATTTAGAACTTGTATTCATAATTATAATCTGGGAAAATGCACTCATAATTAATATTATAGAATTCTATTTTGCTTGAATAAAATTAATTTCTATTATTAGATTAGTTAACCAGTTCTATAAAAAATGCTTCTTCATTAGAAATGCTTTGTAGCATAATATCATTGTAGCATAAAATCTCTTCAGTTTTTCTTTCAAGTATTCGTTTATATAACTTGCTAAAAATACCATTGTAAAACGGGAGAAATTGAAAAATTATATTTTGAAAGCAAAGTGTATTTCAAACTAATTAGAATAATAATATCACTAAGAACCTTGGCATAACTAAATTATATGTTGCAATTTGGATTCCTTATTTGAATCACAATTTGAATAATCTTCATTTACTCACCTGCCAAAAAAGTTGGACAATGCAAATTGTTTTTGTATGTGGCGCTGAGATCGTTCAACAGCGGCGCCTTGACCACAGCCAGAGCCAGGACAAAGCACAGGGATGCGCAATGGGCAAAGTAGATCCAAGTCTGACTAGCCTTGAGTGTGATAACAGTGCGATCCCTCATGCGTGTGGCCAATCGACCATGCCCATACAAATACATGACCATCGAGGAGGCCAAAACCAGTGCCGTGGCAAGCAAATAGAGCGCCAGAGTCACAGTCGCATTCAAAATGAGTCCCGGCTGATGCACGGGCATGGCCTCCGCATAGATTTGCAGCTTGTAGAGATTGGAGACGCCCACGAAGCCCAATATAATATCCAAGGCGGCGACAATCATTTGCAGGCTAAAGACGCAAGCAAAGGACTTGGATGTATTCCAAAACACAGCCGGATAACGCACAGACCAAACGAGCAGAGCGCACATCAGATTCACAAACTCCGAGCTCGGCGGCTGGGCAAAGATGGCCACATCGATGGGCTTATCGATGCCAAAGAACAACTGCAGCATGCCCGCAAAGCCATCGAGGCGCACAAACTCATTGCTGTTGCTGCTGCTGGAGCTGCTGCTGGGGGCAGCTGTTGCTGGTGTGCCAGCAGGTAAGGCTTGAAATTCCGTATCCTCCAGATCAATATCGAGATCCTGATCCTCCGAATGCTGTTGCTCGCTGCTAGACTTGGCTATAAACTCACTGGAACTGATTGCCGCATCGCCCAGCAAATACTCTGGTTCGATTTCTACACCCGATTTTGGAGCAGCTCTCTTAAAAATGCGCCGTTTTTGTGTCTTCGGCTTAATGGCAATGATTTTGGAATTGCTTGAGACAGGCGTCGATGGTATTATAATATCGGGCAGGATTTCGGTGCGTACACGATGTATGCTGCTATCTCGGGTTGTGGTCTCCTCCTCGACGCCATAGTTCTCCAGCAGTGATTGCTCGTGGGAGGCAACATGATGACGACGTGGTGGTTGTTGTTGTCGTTGCTTGTGGTGGTGCTTGTGATGCTTGCGATTGTTCTTGTTGTTGTTGTTGTGGTGGTGTTGTTGTTGTGGCGGCTGTTTGCTAGAAACTGGTGTAGCGGTTGTGCTGATAGTTGTTGTTGCTGCTGTTGTTGTTGTTGTTGTGGAGCTTGTTGCAGCTGTCGTTGTAGTTGTTATTGTTGTTGTTGTGCTCGCTGCTGCTGCCTTGTCTAAGGTGCCAAGCTTTTGCCAATTTTTGGCACTGAAATTGTTATCGTTGTTTGTTGCGGCTGCTGTCGCTTTTGGGCCAAACTCATTGCTGCTCTCAAAGTCGGGCATTATAATAGTGCCCTCATCTCTGCCAGCAACAGCAACTTCATCATTATCAACATCATCCACATCATCGTCAAGCTTCTGTCGCTCCGCCTCGTCCTGTTCCTCGTCCTCGTCCTCATCGTCCTCCTCCTCCTCATGGTCGTCGTCAATATCTCGATTAATTAAATCGGGCACTTCAAAGTATCTTGTCTTGCCCGTATCAGTTGCTCGCATTGTTGTTGTTTTCGTTGCCGTTGTTGTTGTTGTTGCCATCGACTTCGCCGCCTTTCGTCCATGGCTGCCGTCCTTATCACGTGTCAGCTCAAACAAATTATTATTGATGTTGCTGCTGCTGATGCCCCCTCGTATTGCTCTGAACATCGTATCGTTGTAGTAGTCATCCTCCTCATCAATATGCTCCAAACTGTTTACGGTTACATTCGACATCCGCTCCCTATGATGCTCGCCCCTCGGCTGCTGCTTTTGATAGGGTGGCGTTGGCCCAACCACTGACATGGCCATCAAATTGCGTCTATTGATAACAACAAAGTCCAATTCCGTTGCCCAAACTTGCTCTGCAATTGAAAAGGTCATACAAGTGTGTCAGTCAGATAGACAGAGAGAGGGAGAAAGATAGAGAGAGAGAGAGAGAGACAGAGAGAGAGAGAGAGAGAGAGAGAGAGAGTGGGTGGTATGCGTATAATTAGAGTGAGCTACTCGGAATTCTTCCCATGCCCGATTTGCTGGCAACAACAGCAAATTGCTGTGAGCCACTCCATAACAGGCCCAAATCCAGCGCATGTTGAGGGATTAGCTGTATCTCATTTCTGCTCGGAACACACACGCAACCAGTCACAATCAGTCAACCATTGCTTTAAATAAATATATACACACAGGTAATGAGCATTTGAGCAGATAAACACACAAACACACACACACACACACACTCTCGGAGGCTGGCACACAGCTAAAGCAGCATTAATTCGCTCTTAGATATCATTAATTAAATGGGGGCGTTAATAGAATAGATTCCTTTCTATACCCTGGACACAATTTTGATTGTTGATAAGCAGGATATATTTTACAATAATAATAAACTCATTAATAGAGTATCTGTATTTGATCTTACAGATTTGAAAATATTTAAAAAAATAGATTTTAGACACACATTTTTTTAATATTAAATTATTTCCCTTTCAAAAACCATTCAAATATTTAGCTTAATTCCAATTATAAATATTTCACACAGCTTATGCTTATAATATAAAAACTGTTGCCAACTAAATTCCCAAGGCGACAGTTATTCATGTTTTTCAACCAAAAAGCTTTTTTCCCAAGCGACACTTGCTGGCTAAAACGCTTTCACATTAATTATTGCTGACAATAATACAGAGAGTACAACAATTTGGGACAAAGTGAAATCTGTCAAATCTCATACATCGTTATTATTATTATTGCTATGTACAACAAAATTGCATTTACATAAATCTAATATTCTTTTGGGGTACTCAAAACCTGATTACAGGGTATTGCCTAGTCGATTTCACACACCTAACGCACAATTGTTACGCCTAGTCAATTCCGAAGGCTTTACGATGCCATTTTAGCTGGCACTAAAAGTGTTGCCTACATTTTGGCTGCCGTTGAACAGAACTCGAAATATTGGTGGTAATGTGAATGCTTTGCACGGGATAATACTAAAACCCCATTGGACTAATTAAGCACACATTTACTGCATATGTTGGCTGCTGGGTTTATGTTCTATTTAACGTTTTTCGACTGATACCTTGGCTGGCCCAACCTTTGCTTTTAGCGGCTCTCAATGGCCATGTTTATTACAGTATAATTTGTGTGTGTGAGTCTGTGTGCACGTGTTACTTTTTTTCTCGTTAGCGCAGCTTATGAAATTTGTTGGTGGTGAGTTTTGCGAAGGACCTAGCAGGGAGCCTGATAATGAATATTCATTTAAGCTTAGCGAATACAAATGCAAATTATTCGAGATTAATGAAACGTATTTTAAGCGAAAGATTGCATATTAATTTCAGTTATTGAAATAATATTTTAATTCTGATAAAAACAATAAAAACGGCAACGAATTAAAAAAAAAAAAATAAAAAATAAAACAGTAGGTATTAATGATTTGTGTATTATATAAATATAAAAGCTCTGTTATGGGTAATAAAATTATAAATTTCCTATCTTCATAGTAGTTTACATTGCTTGCAAAATCTCAAAAAAGTCATAGATATAGCTACGAGTATTCAAAATGTTTTTGATGAAACTTAAGATATAATTTTTTATTCAGCGATGAGAAATAATTGCCAACTGTGACCACATTAATTTTGTTTTACACATTTAATATGGTTTTATTATTTAATAGCATAAAGCTTTTAAACAATCTTTTCAAAATATTATTTATGGGTCCTAAGTAGTTTTTAAGCTAATTACTTATATTTATGGATTTAAAGCCAAAATTACAGCTTTCATGACAAATTTATAATCCTGTTTGCATAGGACAAGAACTGCTGATGTTTAGCAAAATTACCGCACTTAGCTAATTAGTTTATTCTATGGATTTGTGGATGGCTCTGTCAAATTTCACAATGTGGCACTTTGGCCCAATTAATAACTTGAATAGCGACACGAAAATTTGCCGAGTTAACACTTTCATAAAATTATTTATTGGGCGAGTTGCTTTAGGAGCACAAAGAACTGACGGCATTGCCCAACGGGCGGTCGCAGCAACTACAAACGGAAGCAACTCGCAAATAAAAGAGCGAAAATTGCTGAACAAATATTAAAGACAATGGCCGTGCTGAGCGGCGGGGGTGAAGCAAGAGAGAATGATGTGTAGACTTGGTTTTGGTTTTGTTTTGGGAGGATGATTGGGGGCGAGTGGGATTGGATGGGATTACAACAATGGCTGCCATAATAATATGTCGTCGTTGGCAAACGGCAAGTGGCTCGTAAAACCGACAACACCGAAAATCTGCAGATTAACCCAGCGGCAAAGTCCTAACTTCGACTCGTCCCAACGCTCCCTGCCTCGATTATGGCAATGACAATAACACCAACGGCAATTCCAACGTCAGAAAGAAGAAGAAGTTGAAGAAGAAGAAGGAGGAGCAAAACGTTGAACGAACGACGAAGGGACAGCAATGAAATTGCGAAAATCCAAGCCAACCTACGCCCACAACCGCCTGCAGCTCCACTGTGGGTAATAGTTGCGTTGCCGATAAGCCTCGCAGGATGTCGTCGTCAGACGGCGCTCCCCTTTACCCATTCCAACAGTTGAAATTCGCGCTCGTTAAGTCTTTAGCATGAATAATGATAAGTTTCTGCCTTGGCCTGGCGACAAACAGCTCGAGCCACCCTCGCTGCACGTTCAACTGAATGCTGTCCAGTGGCTGACTCTCAACTGCCTGCTTTGATAATTTCGAGTATTCGCCTGTTTAGCAGGCTTTTATGCTCTCAATATGGCGCACAAGAGGCCAGTATTCTATCACAGTTTTCATTTGTTTTATATTTTACGTAACGTCTGCATTAATTATTTATGAGCGCAACACGGCCCTAACTGATTTAGAGCCATAAAACCGCTGACCGCTGATTTGGGAAGTTTTTTTTTAATTAAATCCCACAAGAGACGGCTGTCGGTATCTGAACGTACTTTTAATTAAATCTTTTGGCATATTAATAAAGCAAAATGAGTTTCCAAAAACAATAAATAGTTTTTTAATAATTATGGTGTTACATGTAGTTGAAAAAACATATAAAATCAAATATTTTCCATTAAGTTTAAGTACATTTAGAGTGCAACAGTGCGTATGTGTTATAATTTATTTAGTTAACTTTAAAACAGAGAACATCATTTTATATAATTTAACACAATTATGATAATTATTGCATTTCATCCGCGTTGCTCTTTTTATGAGCAACTTTCCGTTCTGTGTATACTTTAAGTGATTTCTTTTCCCAAACTCATGCCATCAAAATGTCATAATATTTTAATTAAATAAAGTAACGCATTACGGCTGCAATTCTAACGCAGTCATAAATTGCTCACTGCCCAACTCACCCGACCGTCACATTTAATATCTTTTTCGTCAGCTTTTTATGTGACTTGTGGTAACTTTTGGAAAAGTACTTTCGTTTTATGATTTTGCTCTGAGCTGCCTAATTGCCACGCCATTTCCCTGAACCGATTTTAATGCTAATGCAAAAGTTGCAGAGTATTTATTTAATATGATGATTGTTATATTTATATATATATTCGTAATTCCTCTTGTCAAGCAGAATGTAAGGTTTTTTTTTAATTGC
Source organism: Drosophila paracracens (assembly GCA_035044025.1). Classification (NCBI taxonomy): domain Eukaryota; kingdom Metazoa; phylum Arthropoda; class Insecta; order Diptera; family Drosophilidae; genus Drosophila; species Drosophila paracracens. The sequence goes on along the minus strand of JAWNMN010000401.1, from coordinate 5,769,125 downwards.
TTACAGAAAAGTTAGAAGAAGCTTATAATGTTCGATCTGCAGCTGACAAGGCTCAACTTCAATCTTGAGCAGCTTACGCTATCTTTAAGAACGTCAGCAAAATTGGCAGCATGGGGCAATGCAGCCAAGCGGTAAAACGTCCAAAGCAGTAGTCGCGACAGGGCATTGCACTTAGCTTGACCAATTTCTGGTTGCCGACTCCACAGAGACCCATTTAATGACATTGCCAGACACAAGTGCAAAACTAAGACTCTGGCTTTTGCTTTGCACCGCTGCACATTTTATTTGTGCCAATGATTTTCTAATTTCAGCGAGTGAGGGCCCAGACCAGGATTAGAAAAAAAAATAAAGAAAAGTATAACTAAAAAGGACCGCAAGCATATCTGGCAGCGGCAGAACGGAAAAAAAAAACAAAAGCAACAAAAAAACAAAACAAATGCAACAACAAAAAACAAAACAAAAGCAACAAAAAGAAAACCAAAACGAGCAAAAAAACATAAAAACAAATCGAAATTAATTGAAATATCACATGAAGTGAGCTGAGCTGAGCTGAGCCGAGTTGGGTTGATGCTGGCTGGTTCACTCCGTGTTTAAACTCCACTCAGCTCCATCAACACTTTTATGAAGCCAATGCAACGACCCACCGTGTGCCACATTTTTAATTTACCCCCGCAACTGGATGCCGCTTCACTGGCGGTTTTCTTCAGCCCCTCTTGTTATTTATTTTTGTTCTCTCTCTGTCTCTCTGGCTGGTTCAATAAACCCGCCATATGGCCAGTCAGCCATAGTGAACGTTCTGATGGACAATGATTGGAATTGCGACTGCGACTGGCACTCGGCAGTGTGCAATGAAAACTGGAACTGTAATTGACACAGACTCCGACGCCGACTCACTTTAAAAATCGTTAATTTTGATTTGCTTATCGCTGCTCATCAATACAATTTCCTTTTTCCATACTGTTGCAGCTCACTTTCCGAAGATATTTTATCTTTTGACTCAAATAAAACAGATATTTAGGAATAGTTATATATATACTAAATATATATAAATAGATATAAAAATCTGTATTAGTACATGCAAAAATGTCTCTTTGAGTATCGATGGCCCAAAAGCATTTTCATTTTTTAATAAAATTATAATTTAAAAAGTTATTTTGAGAAAATTATCCTAAATGTGTTAATAATAAATCAAATGCGAATATTTATAAAAATATTGCTTTGAATTTATTCAATTGCAGTATACAAATCACATTTGCTTAACATGGGAGCAGTATTATTATTCATTGCATTTGCCACACTTTAATGTCTTATTGCCACACACTGAAGAATTATCAGAGTATATGAGGACAAACTTTTTTTACTTTTCATTTTACACTACTTAACTTTGTGTTCTGCTGTTTGCTTCTCTGGTTTTGTTGGTAGTGTTTTTTTTATATAATTCTTTTTCTGGCTATTTGCTGTGTCATTAGTTTACTGTGCTAAAAGTGGCCTCAGCGCAACTCGGCGGCTTAACTGCACACTTAGACACCGACAGACAAACAAATACACAAGCACACACACACACACACATGCATACATGAGCAAACAGCGGCCTGTCAGATTCCTGACTGTCCTGCCTCTGGTTTTACTCCTGTTCATTGAGCCAACATTTGCACAGTTTTGGTCCGGTTCGTTGGTTAGTTTGTATCCCGCCCGTGCACTGTTAATAACATGGCCTATTGCTCCCCATAATGGGCGGTACAACCACCATGTTGCTTGTCAGCCTCTCTGTGTGTATGTGTGTGTGTTTGTTTGTCTCTGTTTGTTTCTCCGTGTCTCCTTGTTTGCTACTGTGGTTGTTAGTTAGCCTGTGTGCATGGCCATATTTGGCTTGTTTGGCTATGTTTTCGTTTGCCTCTGTGTGCGGCAAGCAGCGGCTCATGCATATGTTTTGTCAACAGATTTCCCCAGCGATTGCCTTTCCTTTGAACTAACCTGACTTGGTCTTATGCACACACACACACACACACATACTGTGTCTCAATGCTATTCCCAAAAGTTCAGTTTGTTAAGCTTGCAGATATTAGAAACTCTTCCAAAACGGTTTTATGTGCTACCGTTTTTGTAAATGTTGTCCAAATTGCTTTGCACTCAGCCATTTGATTATTGTCCAACGGCCAATTATGCCAGCGACGAAATTATAGGGCTCAAAATAATTTAATTAAAATGCACAATGGTCACCGACGTTGAATTGATTGCATTTGCAATGAAATTATCAACAATTTGCGATCCTTGCGGCAGTTTAAGCCTCCATTGTGCCATGTAGCGTATGCTTAACAATAAAAACAGATAGTGGCAGATAGCTGCAACAAAGTATCTTCTGTGGCGTGTCGGAAGTGCGAAATTGAAATGCAATTTGGCAATAAAAGCACTACGCTAAAGTGAGAACCCACGCCTCACAAAAAATGTCACGAGGTCATAAAAAAAAAGAAAATAAAAATGGCGTTGCGACAACTTCCTGTCGTCGCAAAATTTTTCATGACTGCCGCTGCAGCTGCAACTGTTGACAGTCGCTAACAGCTACTTTTACATTGTCAGCACTCACATCCTTCGCAATGCACTCCACTTAATTACCCACTCACCTTTCGGCAATAGTCCATTCTCGATGATGCGCGCCTCGAGCAAAAGTCGCGGTAGCAGCAAACACAACGCAATAAGGATGTGCACAAAAGCAGCGGTGGGTCCTCCATGTGTCCAAAGCGCGCGCAACGTGCCGCCGCGTGCCTCCTCCTCCAAGCCGTCGTGCGGTGCCAGAGTGCAGCGTCGTTCTCTGGCTCCAGTTGCCAATTTGATGCCATCGTTTGCCAAGTTGCCGACCTGTCAATCATAGAAAAGAAATGTTACATTACAGTATGCGTAAGTTGAAGCAGTTTAATTATCTATGCCATGCTGCAATTTTGCAAATCTGTGGCATGCACCTGATCCAACTGACTTTTGACAAAGTTTGAGCTCAACTTTTAGTTGCCATCAGCTGCAGATTTGAATATTTGAAAAGTTCTTCTTCAGTGGCTGACCTATACTGAACAACGAGTTAACTTCTTTGAGAACTTGTACGAAATGATTTAATTGAAAAAAAAAAAATGTTTTACTTTGGAAAGAATGGAAAGAATTCAAAGATCTAGGGGCACTCAAGAAATAAATTTAAGCATTTATTTTACCACAGCTTGGAGCTTTTCTTTAAACCCCAATGTCTTATTTGACTCGTATTTGGAGAAAATAAATAAACTGTTACGAATAATCAAACTCAGTAACTAATAATGTCTTAGAATGCACCTGATACTTAGCATTTCAGCTTGTAAAAAATATTAAAAGGAATTCGTTTTTTTAAGAAAAAAAAAGTGACTAGCATACTCAACTCATACAGATTACAACTCAAAACGCAATGAAGAATCTCAATACGATAAGAGCTGCATTTTGAAATATATGCATCATAGTTTTTGTTTATTCTTTATCCTTTTAATACACATAAGAGAAAAATAGATAATGTTTAATCCGCGAATGAAAATCAACTTTTAATCATTTAAAACTGCTTGCGGTGTCAGATAGAACTAGTGCAGAAAATTTGCATGTCTATAATTGATCATATTCAAATAAACCCTGATAAAAGTGCACTTCTTTTAAAATTAATACAAGCATTTTTTATCACAGCCCAAAAATAACTTTAAATTAACTTTGTCATTGTATTTCATTTACCTTTGCTATATATTTAAAAAACAAATATTTTATGGCATTTTATAATCAGTTTAATTCTTTTGCATATACGGAGGAAGCAGTCCATAAGCCAAACTAAAAGCTTTTCACAGCAAAACATTCAACTCAAAACTGTCGCATTCACTTGCAATGCATCCTTTGCAAGGATGCACTAAAAACCACAATCACACATCTCTGGAGGCAGACAATTTACAGAAACTGTCGCGTTGCGATGTGCAATTAATAAAATACAAATAGAATACGTATATAGAATATAGCTATGCAAAACAATGAAAATTAAATATGAAATAAACTGCAGCGTTTACAAAACAAAGCAAAAAGTATTGCGGGCTGTGGCTGCTTTGGTTTTTCCATTTTTTATGCGCAAAATATCGCGCATACGAGCATAAAAAATGCACGTGACAAATGGCGAAATGAAATATTTATATATGTACATATATACACCGTGTAGATCCACACATAAGAGTATGTACCACAAAAAAGAAATACTTGAAGGAGAGAACACATAAAAATCACGTGCACCACATAAATACAAGTATATGTGCGCGTTTGGGCTTTTAAATTAAAAACAAGCAGTCTTCATGGAATCACATCGAGAGAAACAAAGACCAAGAGAGAGAGAGAGAGAGAGAGAGCGGAGAGACAAACCAAATAGAATGAAACTCGCAAGCATTTTCTATGCTGCAATGCATTTTGCTTTGCTTTGTTTTATTGCCTTTGCTTTTCCGTGCAACCAATAGAAATGGGCAAAACTGAATCATGCATTGAATTCAGAAAGAGAGAGAAAGACAACTCCTAATCCATAAACTACACACATAAATTCTAGTCGAGGGGGAGGGAGAGAGAGATTGACAACTCCGAATCCATAAACTATATACACAAATTCGAGTGCCGATCTCAAAAATAATAACAGAATTATTTCTCATTGATAGTGGAACCAATTCAAAAACAAATATATTTATCGACTTAAACTCCCGATTTTTAAAGCACATCTTAAAGTTTACACAAAAGGCACTCAATCTAATAAGTATATAATCAAAAAACTTACAAAAATCCAGAATATTTCACTTTTGATACATCCCTACTTATTTTAAATATTTTGAGAAAAATTGATGATTGACTTGTGGCATCTAATGAAACTTGAACATCAGGTTAATGCTTTGAAACTATTATAAAGACTAGACAATAAGCCCAAAAAGTTTTTAGGAATTAATTTTGCGGGCTATGATTGGTGTGTTTTTTCGTGTTTGCACCCAGATACGTAACTACGAAATTATGCTCGGACTAGATACAGGGTATCTGACAGTCAAGCACTCTTGACAAGAGCACTGTTATTGTTATTGCGTATGTTTTTAGTTCTTTTTGGTTTCGGTTGAGTTCGTTTCGAGACATTTACATTTGCTGTAGTGCAACCAAAATGATTGCAATTTGCAAAAAAGGAAACGCATTGTGATATGCTCACGCACACAACACTAACACCAGCTGCAGCAGTGTTCCAATGTGTTTGTGTATATGTGTGTGTGCAAGATGGCAAATGGACTCCCATTTAGCCAACGAGATTATTCATTTAAGAGTACCGACTCGCGCAACTCCTGTGGCCAGCTAAAAGAAGCGCCAACGCTCCCCATTGCCCCATAAAAAGGGGGAGAAGGAGGTACACACAGAAGGGGGTGCATACACATCATGAGGTAGTTACCATGCTTCAGGAGGCAACCGCCGCTAGCTCCTGTCAAATTCAGTGATCCACATGTTTATTATGCTCATGTGGTGGTGTGGTTAATGTCAGTGGCTTTTAGTTTTATTACCAACCAAAAAAAGTGAAATTTCAGTTAGCTAAGTCGCTAATGGTCTTCTTTTCAAATGCAGCTTAATAGCATTGCATTTGTGGTTTAAGAACTAAATACCTTAATATCTTAAGTTTTAAAAAATATATATATAAAACTATTGAATATATAAAATACTAAAGAAATAAAAAAAATCTCAAGAATTATGCTATAGTATCGGCAACTCAAATTTGATTTTTTTTTGTATTTATTTTGATTTGTTGTCAAAATTACTCAATATTTCGAATCAAATTTTAAGTTATAGTTAGAAAAATGTTCTCAACGGGAAATTAAACTAGTATTTACTTTAGTTTTGCAAAAACTCAACTTCAATGTATCGTCAAGTTGGTTTTAAGTTTCATTCGAGGGTTGTAAGGAATGTTATCTTGTGAAGTGCTAACGATTCTTTTACTGTGCCTGACAGTTTCTTCTGCTGGTAAACTAGTAATTATACAAATTTTGTAAATAATATTGATACTATCTGTTTGTGCAGAGACCCATGAGACGCATGCCAAAATAGTTGGCGGCTATTTGGTAAATATTACTGATGTACCCTATATGGTCTCCATACGCATTCGAGCCTATCATGAACAAAAGTTCGGATTAGGTCATATTTGCGGTGGTACGGTAATATCGCAGCGTGTGATTTGCTCGGCGGCCCATTGCTTTGCCATGTAAGTAGTAGTTATTAATGCTAACTGAGAAATACAGTCCAAATTGGTCTTGCTCCGCTTCACCATTAACTCATGTTTAAAATCATATGAAAAGCGTACGAAACCGAATATGAATAAATAAACTCAAGCCTCTCCAACTTTTCTACAGAAATGAGACGCATCCGGTCCAATATATGGGACCGGAGCACTATTTGGTTGTGGCCGGTGGCAGAATGCTCGATCAGGTGGAGGCTTTGACCCAGGTGTATTTGGTGCAACAGATCATCGGACACGATAGTTTTCATCCGCTGACGCTTGAGAACGATATAGCGCTGCTGTTCCTCAACAGCCTAATTCCATACCAATATCTGACAATTCGGCCACTGCCGCTGACCGAGAAGCCATATCCCGAAAATACCATGTGCTTCATCAGTGGCTGGGGCAACAATGCCAGGGAGCTGCAACAGGGAGTGGTGCCGATAGTGAATGGCGTTATGTGCAATCTCATCTATATATATATGCCCCAATCGCAGCTCTGCGCCGGCTGGCTGCGAGGCGGCATCGATGCCTGCAAAGGGGATTCAGGTGGACCACTCGTCTGCCAAGACACCCTGGCGGGCATCATATCGTGGGGCGTGGACTGCGGTCGCTATTTTTTTCCCGGTGTCTATACCAATGTTTCGTACTTTGTCGACTGGATCAAGAGGGCCAACGCCTCGCTGGACTATTCAAAGTACACGCAAATCCGATGGCAATCCAACAATTGCAGCCCTTTTCATTTCAATTCAAATGTTTTCTACAGCTTTGTGCTTTTTTTAATTATACGATTGAATTGAATTTAATTGTATTCATATATGCTTTTTACAATATACTCAATCTATATTCATATATACAATCCGCCATAATTATAAATTCGTGTCAAATAGCGAGCAGAAAAACCTATAAACAATTAAAGTAAGTTAGTTATGCAGAGAAAACATAATAAACGGACAATTGGAATTTGACTTTTTGCTAAAATAGTTATATGACAGCAACTTTGAAGATGGATCCTTCCGATTCTCTTTTTTTAGGCAGCTCTTGCAACTTCTACAATCTATGCCTTTGAATCGGATAAAAAAATAAGAAAAAACTTGTGAATGCAGCTTTGACTCTCGACATCATCTGTCCAATTGAAATGTGTTCATCGAATAAACAAAAACTTGCGCAAAAACTATGAATTGCAATAATTGGGAATCGAGCTTGAGTGTATTCGGACAAAAGAGGTCCTGTGCCTGTGGCGTCAACTGGCCATGCTCTGATAGCCACGCGTCAATGACCAATGTTGTGCAACGATTTTGCGAACCGAGTCTGCAAACTCAAATTGGCTATGGTCGCAAGCTTTATTAAAAGGCCGCCATGTGATGAAGTCCTGGCCACCGCTACTCCATCAACCAGCTACTGCTGTTGCTGGTTTTTTGATTTATGCCTGTCGCAATGCACTGTTCTGATAGTCAGCTTTCGGTCGACTCTCGGCTAAAGTTCTGTATGCGGCATTGTGGTCTGTGCACTTATTTACATAAAATGGTGTACGCATTTTGGTAGCAGAGCAATTCATGCAATTCGTTACTCAATAATACTATTTCTGTTTCAGTGTTGTAGTGTGCCTGCTTCAGCTTTTTAGTTGCCTAAAAACAGCCAATTATTTATGAAAGAGCCGCAGGCTGGAAATGTGTCCAGACACTGTTTGTGTCCTGGCTGTGCAACCAAACACAAACTAGCTCAAAATTGCAGAAAAGGACAGTCTGTTCCTATCCTCCCCCGCTGGAAATCCATAAACTGTGTACCGTATCTACAGCTTCCAGCTTTGTCACTCTCCCTCTCTCTCTCTCCCTTAGTTAAAGAGTGGCGGGGCACTTTAAGTGGCTTTTATGGTGCAAGTTGCATGAGATCCTCAACCGAGTGCTGACGAGTACTCAAGTTGAGTACTATCGACTTTTAGATACTGCTTATACAAAATAAAATTTTATATTAAAATATATTAAGAAAATATATCATATTTGGAAATCTTTTCGATACAATCTTAAGTGGATTATTATTGAAACCTTTGCCACACTTGGATTATGCCATTGCATTTAATTCTATTCTTTTTTCTTATATCATACAAGAAGAAAAATTTGCATAATAATCTATTCATTTTATTTTTCAAAGCTCCATTTAATCTTTTAAAAGCCAATTGCATTTGCTCAGAAAATCAACTAGTTTAGTGCATCTCTTTGTTTCAGACACTTGGAAAATTAACTCATGCCCCAATCAACACCTTTCATATATTTATAGGGTGAAAAAAAAACCGTTCGCCAGTTATTGTGTTTTTCTATCGAGGTTTAGCCAGCGCCATCGTCTGCCATGCACTTTAAATAGACAATAAATAAAAAGTGCATGCATTCGCCAGAGCTAGAAAGAAACGACGAGCTGAGCGTCAGAATGAGATGGGATATAAAACAGCAATAATTGCATTTATTATGCTGATAAAAGCAGGGACACGAACAAAAAGGATAACCAACACAATTGCGTGTGCATCCGTGTGTGTGTGTGAATGTGTGGATGTGTGTATGTGCATGTGTTGCAATCTCCACATTGGCAGCCATTTTGTGGCACAGCACGAGTCAGAAACTGGCCAGGACCTGAAGCGTATGCTGTGTTTGTTTGCAAATAAATTTAATAATGAAAATAATGCCACTAAAATAGTCGATACACAAACAAAGGACAGACGGCTGGCTGCAAGTAGACGAAAATTGCATTATCGTGCATCGAGAGTCTGTTGTTTGCATCCCCAAACACATGGGACCACCGCAAAGTTAATTTTGAAGGCCCAAATTGAGTTAAAAGACCAGCTGTCGCCAATTTAATATAGGTACTCACCTTAAATACCGCCGATGTGAAGAACACGGGCAACAGAATGAATACCACTCCAGAGAGTACAATCTGTAGATTAAGTTCAGCAACGGGCTCAATTTTCCAGGGTATCAGTGAACAGCCTGTAAATAATAATGGAAAATATCTATCAACAACAATAATACTTAAATTGAGGCTTAACAAATGCTTTCGAATGCAACTAAACTTGGTTTAAGCTAAACTCAATGTATAATTTCACTGCTATTTATTTCAACTTAACAATAAAAACTCCCGATTATATTTGATTATAGATTATAATTATATTTATCTCTATATCAATTAAAATAAATGAAAATATTAATGACTGCAAGTAAAAGGCGGAAATTCAGAACTAAAAGCGCAACCGGAAACAAAAATTGGGTTTAATTAGATTCAATTAGATTGTCGGCTAAAAACTTTAAAAATTATGCTTTTAATTATATGTTCCGTACTTTTTTCTCTCTCTCTCTCTCTCAATTTTTCTGTTTTCTTCTACAAATACAAATTATCGAAAATTGGAGAATAAGTACACTTAAATTCTTTTGGTTAATAAATTTGTATCCTTTTAATGGCTAATGCGAACAAATGCGATTCACTTACCGAGGAACCTGTAGGCGCCGTGCATAGCCAAATAGCCTTGGAAAAGTGTTAGCAGTACGCCATACCATATCGACCAGAGCGAATTAAGATGCAGATAGCTGCTGGAATCGTGACCAGAATGCTGCAGATTGGTATAACGACTCTGATGGCGTTTCGACTTGATGTACTTGGCCTGAAGCTGCTGCTGCTGCTGGCTGAGACTGTTGCTGGCTGTGGTTGCATTCGTCATCACCGAATTGCAGACGCTAGAATTGAGACTGCCACCGCCACCACCTACGCCAGCACCACCACTGGCATTGGCTCCGCTTTTGCCACCCATTTGAAATGAAGTTTGTGTATCCTGTCGCTTTGTTTGTCCTTTCTCTCGCTTTTCTTTTCTCGACACGCTTTCCTCTGCTGCCAGCAAATATTGACAGTAAATTTCCCAGCTATTTGTATTGATTTTGTATTGATTTTGCGAGTTGATTTTCTATTTGCTTAAGTGATGCTCATTGCTATGCCCGTTGTTATATGTATTGTTATTATTGCGATTGGTTTTGTTGCAGCCGATATTATTTGCTCGCTGATATGCCTCATTATAGCGCCCAGCGTTCGTTGATTGCTGTCGCATTTTTAGCACTGAATATAAATTGCTCTTCTCTATACTATATAGATGTGTTATTTTCCTTGTGATTAGATATCATATGAGCTGCAATGAGAACGATAAGAAAATAAATTAGATAATTCGTAATGTATACAAGAAATGCTGAAAAAGTGTTCAAATATGCTTGCAATCTCTTTTCACATTGACATTCTCGGTAAATTAATGTCAAGCCTACAATATCATAAATGCATATCTCAGGCATTAGTTATTATTTCAGTTTATTTGAGTTTTCTATAACCTGACCATTCACATTTTTACAAGCGTAACAAATTATATGTAATATATTTAAAATCATCTTAGAATAGGTTTTCAAATGCTGTCACCGTGTGTGAACAAATATTTCATTTTTAATCTATAAATATTTATATATTTTATCTTACATTCTTTTGGTTTTCAATTGGATCCAATCAACGTCCCAGTTATAATAGAATTGTTCTCAAATTTACATTTAGCACAAATGAATTGCGCAGTCTCTTAGGCTTTAGATCTCAACGCAGGCAGCCCAATCATGGAGTAACCTCTGTTGCTACGGCTAGAAGCTGAGCCCACACATAAGTCCCCACGATTTAAATCTTCTTGAGCACAAGACAACAGGAGTACTTACGGCTGTCTAATGGATCTCCCTTTCAAGTTCCCCTACCGGAGTATTAAGGGAGCATAGCCAACAAAGATGTTGCCCTGGTAACATAAATATAAATTGCTGCGAGTCTCATTTGTCGTAAAATTCACTTATTACCACTTATTGTAAATGAAGACAAAGATGAAGAAAAATTCGAATGCTTTTTGACTTAATTCAAAATAATTTATTTTCATTTTAATTCTGAAATTCTGTTTAATTTATTTGTTACTTTTCAGTTTTAGTTGCGTGGCAACTTATTACATATTTTCTTCCAAATTAATTAGTGAATTTTACTTCAAGAAATGTTTGTGTAAAGAAATACTTAAATTGTGCACTAAAAATTGCGTTGCCAGACTGACAACAGAGTTGTGTGTGACGGGGCAACAAGCGATTGTTGTCATGTGGCAAGTGCAGCTACCGCTGCTGTTGCAGTTGGCGTAATTAAGGCGTCGCGGATGTGTGTACACAGTCACACACAAATAGGCACACACATGTGTAACCATCGAGTCCCGGTTGTCGTCTTTGTCTGACGTTTGCTTTATGTGTCGCGCCTTTGAGCCGCAACATGCATAATTATGGGCAAACTATGGAGATGGCTGCCGTTAATGGCAACCAAGTAAGCCGCATGCATTGCGTGTTCCGACCAGGATTTGCTGCAGGCAGCAGCAGCAACAACAACAACAAGAACCGCAAACCGTTAACATTTATGAGTCGCTGTTGCTTGCATTTTTATTACAAAATGTTGCGTTTTGTTAAACAAACCGCAGGCCGGCCAAAATATTCTGGTTGTGTAATTCAGCCCTCATTTGCAGCTTGTCATGTAAAAATAAAAACAATTTGTTATTACACATGTAATTAAAAACTCTACTCATTTTTGGAAATGTGTTGTAAATGTAATTAGTAATTACACATTGGACTGCGAACTGGGAATTAACACGTTTGAGTTTTAATTACTTGCAAGAACGAGAGAGAACGAAAGTGTCGAAAGTCCTGCACTCCAACAGATGTAAGAGAGATAAGAAGAGAACATTAATGCTAAAAAAAACATTTTGTTTCTCCATGAAAACAATTAAACTCTTAAGGAATTGGTCCAAGTGGTTGACTTACGCATATTGCTAAAACGTTTTCTATTTTATTTATTTATTTAGTGGTTAAAATTGCTTTTACTTTAAAAAAAACCCAGGTCACTTTAAACAAATACTTTATGGGATTCCCTCAATTATATGTAACTCATTTAAGGACATTAGTTCAACACGCTTCTCGACTATTCAGTTGATCTCTGTTTTCAGTTTGGCAAGAAATTTTCATAAATTCTACGTTGAGTTTGGCACACACCTGGGTGTAAACTTCAATTTGAAGACACTCAAGTGAAACAAATTATTTGTGCCTTCGACAGAGCTGCCTCCAGAGAGCTGCAAAGTTTGTTGCCTGTTGTGGGGCAGGATACAACGGATGAGATGAGATACATAAAACCAACAGCAGCAGCAGCAACAGCAGCAGCTCCTCTCCCTTCAGTGTGAATGCAAACAACGGTAAATGCATATATGTATGCATATCCCATATGTACTCAGGATTGTGTAGTCTTGTGTAACTCTGTCAACAGTCCGGCTGACAGTCGACTGTCGACTGTTGGCTGCCTGTGTCCCTACTTCCATATCCTGTGATGCTAAGGACTTGCTTCAACATGTTGATATTAATTTTATGTTAATTACAATCTTTACATGTTTGCTGCTTGCCTCTGTCGCTTTTGTATCCTTAAGCCGGGGGACAGACATGTGCTCTCTAGCTGTCCTTAGCTCCAAGTCCCGTTTTGGCTCTTCGAGGGGTTGGCTCTGTTGTCTTGACATGCTCAGCATCAGATTAGCCTGCCCGCAAAAGTCATAAATGCAGATGCTAACATTTCTTTTGGTTCCCCCCTTGGGGCATTGGCTTTGTTTTTCACTAGCATGACAGCACGCTCCTGCCACCCCCTCCGCAACCAACCCACTTTGGGCAATTTGTCGCGTTCGCAGGACTTTAACGCAAAATGAAACAGCCACTTTATGGTTTTCTTGCAAGTGTGTATATAAATGTGCGTGCGTGTGTGTGTGTATGGGTGTGTGTGAAACACTCAGCTTGTCTCTTTGGTATGCGTCTCTGAGTCGCGTGAATTTAAAATGCTCTCTTCATACCTTTACTCGCACGTCTTACATTTACAAAGCCTTGATAAACGCAAGCTGTTAACAGTTCATCGACTTTTCGGTTACTTGATTTTGGCTAGAAATCGAAGCATTATTAACTAAATTAACTAATAACTAATACTTAACAGCTTTAAGAATTCTATATCGTACCCAAATATTTATATGTATTTCAGAATCATCAATATTCGACTCAAGTCTATCGGAGGTATATTTTTATATTATCTTCAATATCTTTTTTCTAGGTTTTTCTACACAGTTGAACATTCAAAGCAATAGAAAGAAATTTAATAAATAATTCAAAGAACATAATATTATATTAAATGCTTGCAAGTGTATTTAATTTATACACACCACAAGGAGTAAAAGTATTTTTTAGTGTTTCGTTATCTTTCGCTAAGCGCGCGCCTCCACTTAACTGCATTTATCTGCTTAAGAGCACAGCACTCGCGTGCATTGTGGCCACGACTTTCGACATTGCCTCCATTAGAGGCCACTGGCATGCCAGCCACATAGCCAACATGCCACCAAAATATGCTAAATGGCACTTGAGCTGCTTTTGAAGGAGGGAGTGCATACCTAGAAGCGCTTCTGCATCCCCTTTTAACCACTACACACTCAGCTACTTTTGGCATTGCGCCGTCAAGTGGCTCAAGTCCACTCATTCTAATTTATATAGAAGTAAGAAAATTCGTTTTTTTTTTTGTTTTTTTTTTTCTTTGTATGCTTCATCTGTGCCTTTTTGAAGTTAAATGAAGCAGGCAAAGAACAAAGCAAACACACTGCAATATTGTTGGCTCCTGCTGCACAAAAGAGTCGTTTTCGTTGTCGCAGTGATTGCAAGCAATATTGTGTGGCAGACAGGCAGGCAGGAAGGTAGACAACAAGCCGCCAACCGATGTCATTTTTTATTTTATAAATTCATATTTATGTTAATGTATATATTTGCGATTCACAATGAGTCCATGGCTTGCACATTTTGAGCAGCGTTTGCTTCATTTGCATAATTCGACGACTGCATTTTGTAGCAAATATTTTTGTGCACTTTGGAATTCAGCTGCAGCCGAATTCTTTGACCAAAATCAAACACAACAGAAACCCCCTGCCGAACAGAAAAATGTGCAGAGGGTGGCTGGCAGTGTGCAAAGTTTGTTTTGTGTTGCTTTTTTTGGAGTGAGGGGGGCACGTGACAAGTGCGCAGCACCAAAACCACCAGGCCAGACGGACAGACGGAACTCATCTCAGATGTTAAACGTGTTTTTCGACAGAACGAAAGATTACAAAAAAAAATGAAATAAAATCGTGTGCATTGCTGCAGCAGCAAAAGTTGGCATGTTTTGAATTGGATTTACACATGTGCCGAGGTAATACGTGTCTCGTACGGCGACGCTTTTCAATTTCCAGCAGCTGCGCACGTGAGACAAAAACAACCGAACTAAAAAAAAAGAAAGTTTGTTGCCTACTTTTTGGGGGGCAGGCAATGTTTAAAAACTGCAGCAAAAATACTAAATACCCGTTAAGTGGGTCAGTCAGACAATTATGATGATTTATTTTAAAGCTAATGTTAGCCTCGTTATTACCAACTAAACAATAAAATACAAAAATAATTTAATGTGAATGTAGCGCGAAATTTATGAACGCAATTAAATTTTGTCCACATTGCCAAAAAGGATGCAAGAAATAAAATATGTGAGTAATTTGCGAGGACATAAATTAAAAGCAGCAACGCACGCGAGCGCACTTTTGTGTGCAAAATCAAAACAGTTGCACTCGTTTACCAACACTAAGTAACCGCCACGCAACAGCCACCACCCACCATTCACCATTCGAGCTTAGAATAGCCACAAGCCGCATGCCACCACCCAAAACATTCGGCTGCAAGCATCGAAATGCGTTGAAATGCCGCCAATTTTGTAAAGCTCAAATTTTGTTAGACGTTGAACCAAAAAACCACCCCAACATCTGTGGGGTGTAATATACACTGGCCCACAACCAAAATACTAACCCGGAAAAAATAAAAAATATATATTACGTAACAACAAAAGTTTTTAAAAATATAGAGAATGAAATTCAAAACATTTCACACAATTTGCATGCTTTATTGAATTGCTGTAAAAATAGAAGAAAATAAATATTAAAAATACATTTTGCGGCCATTGCGCAAACATTTGAAACTGTGCACAATTTAACAAAAAAAAAAAACATTATTTAATTATTAGGAGATTTAGAAAAAAATGCACATAAGGATTTTGTTTAGAATTATATTTTAAATCATTTCTACATACTCTTTTTTTTAAGTGCATGTTAATTTCATAAGCACACGCACACTGCTGATGTTTTTTTTCTTTTGCTTTTCGCCTGAATTCCGAGTTAAGCTCGTAAAAACGCCGGGAATTTATCGCTTTTGAGTAGATTTTGGGGTAGAGGAAACAACAGTACTCAAAACATCGGGGGTTGTTATTGTTGTTGTTTTGTTATTGTTGTGTGTTGTTGTTTTGTTATTATTGTGTGTTGTTGTTGTGCAAATGTCGTCGGTTGCTTTTGTTGTTGTTGGCAGTAGTTGTTGCATGGCTGGGTTTCGCAGGTTGCCGCAGTGTATCGAAATTATTTGAAGCTAAACTTTTCCGTTTAAGAAAAATCGATGAAAAAACTTGCCTTCACCCCCCTCCCCCCAGGCCAACCCTTGGCGTGCACAGGTGGCTGCACACATACACATACACAAATACACAAGTGTGATGGCGTTTGAATGGCTCAGGACACGGAACATTAAGCGGCATTTTGTTGTGACCAAATTGTGTTGCCTACTTTCCGGCAAATAAGAGGGGGTGTGCGAGGGGGCGGCGCACTTGAGAAAATGTTTTCCTTTCTGTTCAAGGAAACTGCGCACTTGGCAGAAATGCTTCGAAAACGAAAACGCTTTGAGCTGCAGCTGATGTATGGCCGCTTTCAATGTATTCAAAGCTGCCACTCTTCGCTTTGCTTTTGAAACATTTTTTTTTCTTTGTTGCTTACGCTTTATTTATTTAGAATCGTTTGTATTTATTTTTTATACCAATTTTTTTTCCGTTTCATCACTTTGTATTATTTTTACTTAGTCGGTTCCGTCAGTTTCACTCGCAGCTGAAATTGGTTTTTTAATTAAACGAAACGAAACGAAATGAACTCTAGTCCTTATTTCCCTGGCAGTTGAATGTTTAAAATTGCATTGCCAATGACTCGTGGAAGTGAACTAAATGCTATATAGATTCTCTTGCCTCTTGTTCATTTATATGCCAGCAACGATGATTCTAGCCCAACCACATAGAGAGCACAAAACAACAACGCAGTCAGCATGATGTGATAAATTGCATGTACGGGAGCAGCAGAAATAAATTAAATAAGAAATCACATGAGAAATATGCACGACATGAAGTTACCCTATTAATTATAAATTATAATATTGTTTTCTGTGTAGAAGATATTTTTATGTGTAATTTCATAAAACCTAAGCAGAGTGCACATAACATGTGAGTTTGTAGGATTTTATTATGAAAACACAACAAGTAAAAATATTCTATACATATGATTGAAGTTTGTTATCTTAAATATCATCTTTATTTATTTTCAGATCAATTTTAAATGTTTACAGTAAAGTTATGGTACATCAAACAAAACGTGACCAAGCATCTTTCAGAATAGAGAAGTTATCCGTGCAAGTCATCTTAATTTAAGTTTTACTGATGGACTTCAAAGAATTGTAAATGATCTAACAGATCTCAGCAAAATGTTATCCTTTAAACAATGAAATCGAATGCCTTGCAGACCCTCATTCCACAACTTTAAGGGAATAATGGGTGTAGCTACAAAAGAAGCTTTTTAACAAATCCACTTCAGCAGAAATCACTGGCGAGCAGCTAAGCTAATTAATCATGTTTATTGTTTTAGTCAACTCAACGTTGAATTAGATTAAACTCAGCCAACATAGAAACTAAGAGAAATACATTTTATAATTAATGTTACCTTGTGAGCCAATAGAATAGAAATTGAAATGCAATGGAATGAAGGCTACTACCAAAATTAATTTACCTCATAACACGAGCAATAAGCATAACGCAAATAGTTGTGTAGCATTTGCTTCGCTGCAGTTGAAATTGAAATCAATGTTCAAGCTATTTGTACATCAATCACTGAAGGAAGGCTGCTACCGTTTTTCTGGGTCAATATGCCCTTTAACGTATACGGGACGTATGAGTGTTGTGTTAAATGCATAGGCTTTGTCCAGATTAAGCCGCGTTGAAATTGCCTGTCAACCGTTTTAATTGATTTTATATTGAATGTGCGAGATTTTGAGCATATTGTGGTCACATTGATTGCAACAACTATGTGGAATATATGGGAAATCGGATTCGACGCCGTTGCCGCAAAAGCCGACAATAAGCTGTGAATTATTTAGTGCATGTCTGCAAATATTTGTTGACAGCAACAGCAGCAATAACAATAATGTTAACACCATTTCAATGTAAATATCGTTTACAATTGAAACATTTTCAAATATGCAAAACATGCTTCAGTGCAGAAATAAATTAGGAAATTATGCGACTGACATTCTCAATTATGCAGCACTTTGCGGCTACAAGGTGGTCGGTCTGGCCAACATGACATGTCTTGGATATCAATCAAAATGAAACATCGATAAGAAGCGTTCTCTAACTTAAGTATTTCTCATAAAAGGCAAAAGCAAAGGACCAAAAACCGCAGCACTATTAAGATAAGCCAAACGACAAGCTGGCAGTCAGACGAGACAACGGCAAGGATCAAGGAAACATTATTTAGAATTGCACATGCCAGAAACATTTAGACAAGACAAAAGTTGACAGCAGTTTTCAATTTCACTGAATGTCGGTAACTTTGTGCGCACCACAGCAATGCGAGAATAGCGAAATACGAGCCAAAAATCATAAAATGAAATGTGAGCACCCAAAACCAACGAACAAATAAAGCAACAACAGTGGAAATTTATCCCTTCTTCCATTCCCTCTCTAACCCTAATGCCAGACTGCTGTTGGTCATATTAAACTCAAGCAAACAACAACAACGGTCCACACTGATGCCGAGCAAATAGCAAAGTGGATTGTAAGTGCGAGCGAGAACTGAGTGGTGCGGAAACCACACAGTTGGCAGCTGTTGCACTCTCGGCCAGTCAGCAAATCAAATGCGAGACTGCAGCAGAAACATGGGGCTGATGCTATCCCTTCGCTTGCCACATGAATGCCGATAGTTGTCAAAGATTATGACACGAGCATTCCAAGCAAAATTCCGCTTCGCTAAAGTGACAAGCAAGAGGAGAGAAGGTTCATAAACTTTTAAGCAATGCGCATATGTGCATAAAACTCAAACGGCTGATCCGAGCACTGAAACTAGGCCAAACGGCAGAGCAACTTCAGCAATGAGCGCAAGTGTAGCAAGTAATCCAAGACGCAGCACTTATTAAACATGGGTAGACAAAAAACATGAATTTGTAATGCTAATGCATATTATTTAATTTATATTCCTGAATAATTAAGAATTAGCAACCATATTATTAATACTATAATCGATATAACAAATAAGGCAATCGTTTATATTTTTGTTTGGTTCTTCAGACTCTCTTGGGTTTAAGGAAAGTGCCTACCAAAAGGTAGCAGCCCATCAGCCGATAAATCAATATATTTTTCATTCTTTTGTTATGAAAATAAATATATTAAGAGAGATTAAAAAAAGAAAGATTTTAGTATCTTGAACTACAACTCTAAATCTCAATCAATCAAGGATCAATCATATACAAAAGACAAAACAAAAATATGAAAATATGCAACAAGAAAAGAAAAAAACATTAAATCGGCAGCAATACAGAAAGAAAACTGATTAGCAATATTCTCATTTTTACTCTGCGTTTTGGATTCATGAGCAATAAAAATGTATGCTTCAAAAGAAATCCATAAAATTTATTACTGCTCTGCTCTCATTTTTTCTCTGTGTCTATCTCTCTCGCCCTCTTCCTTCCTCTATCTCACTCAACCTATCTTTCGATATTCGATATTTACACACTTGCATGGAGCATCTCTATGAGCATCGCTTATCTACTTTAACATTCACAGCTATTGGCAATGGGCGGGCTGTCGCTGCGTTGATGCTGGGCTGTCTGGCTGGTAAGGCGCCCATATAAGCCACGATTATTAAAAATTGAAAATACTTTTGCCAACGGGAAAGGCGCTGGCAGTAAGGCAGGCACGGCAAACTTTTTGATTGCAGTTTATGCATATGAATGAAGTTGTTTGGCTTTTAACTTTGCCAACAAGCAAAAGAACAAGTAAATAAAATGTGAAAAAATAAAAGCCATCTAAAAAGAAAGGAGCCAAAGACAAAGTAAAGAAAACTATTGGCAATTTGCATTGAGAAAAATACCTTCGACAAAGCAAGCACGGCTGGTAATTAAGTTTACGATGCGAATTGAAAAGTTGACAGGTGGGCAGCCGGAGAAGATAGAGGGCAACTGCATATTAAAACTTGGTGACGTTCGGCTAAATTGAGGATAAAAATGCATTATTCATTTGGCCAACATTTTACAAACCCAACCCCACCGCAAACCCCACTAACCCACTCCTGAGCTAACCATTAGGCAATGCATCAAGCGTAAAATGCTAAACTGAAATTTTGTGTTCAACAAATGTTGACAGCGTCGCGCGGCCAAGTTACGGTTGCAGAAACACGCACCTCCATTGGACGCCTCCGGAGTCCGGACTCTAGAGCCTTCAGTCCGGACGAGTCGAGTTGACAGCTGGCGCTTTTGACATAGCTGTTGGAGAAGTTGATGCGAAACGACGACGCGACGCAAAGTTTAATTAAAATTCTAAAAGAGCGAAACAAAAACGGAAACCGACAAACAGCAAAAAAAAAAAATATGCATATAATAAAACAACTGCGTAAACTTCAAATTAGTTTAACATAAATTTACTTGGCAAAGTTAAAAAATAAGTTTTCCCTTCAACGCCCATAAATAATATTGTTCGCATAATTAGTTTCCATAATATTTTACAATATCGAATGGGCGAAGAGAGATGGAAGAATGAAGATGACGTAAGGAAAAGAATGCGAAAGGCTAGAAATGTGAAGAATTAGAGTAGAGAATGTTAATAGACTTAAGATTAATTAAAAAATTATAATCAGAAGGTGTTCGAGCAATAGAAAGAACATGCGGAATTGGAAGAAGGAAAAAGGCAATTATAAAAGAACATATTGAACGAATATTAAAGTACATAAACATGCACTTACTAGAAGAGAGACACTTGGAATAAAATATTTACTAATAAAAACTGATGGACTTCTCTAGAATTTAGAGACACAGATAATCAAAGAAAAGAATTCAAAAATTCCAAACTAATAAAAAATTTAAAAATGTTAAAGGCGCAATTATTAAATCTAAGAGATGTGAATTAATAACAACCCGGAAAGCAGCTCCATTATGCCCTTTCCCGTGGTTAACCTAATATGCATATTGCCCAATTGAAATTATGCTGCTTATGATATGCTCGGAATGGAGAAATTCGCCAGCGAAAGTAATTCACTTTATTCACTTGACGTTGAGGTTCTGTGGCATAATTTAAAGGGCCCCTTCCGAATTGCCGCTTCGCTGGTCCCACCACTTGAGGCGTTGGCTCAAGTAAATTTCTTGAGTACAAATTCCACTTGGCCTTATGAAAATTAGATGAAGCTAAAGCTTAAACTCAACCATATGCGCCCCCGACTGCAAACATCTTCTTGAAAGTGCGAAAGTTAAGTGCCGTTAATGTTGATATGAACTGAATGAGTCATGAGTTTTTCCCCTCATGTAGCACATAATTTTCTTCAACCAAAAACGAAGAAAAGAAATGTGATTGAAAGTGCGCCCGACCAAAGTTTTTTGTTTGATGCTAAAAGTTTTCGCTGGAAGAGTTTGTAAAAAAAAATAATAATAATAAAAAAAAGTGCTTATATAGGAGCATACTAAATGCAGACGCTTAAGGCAGACAAATTTTTAGCGTCTTATCGGCGGCCCATTGTGATAAGTAAATTTATAGTCCGCACTTATACACTGAAGCGTCCACACACTAACACAGATACACACACAAGCACACCACCCATTGGGGGACACACAGAAAGTAATAAGAAGAGACGCAGGTTATACAGAAAATGGATGCTGGTGGTGCGGAGGGATGGCGGTTAGGGTCGGCTAGATGCGGCCCATGTCGTTATGGTAACATGAAACTTTTTTGGGGAATCACAGCTGGCAGTTGAAAATAACACTTATCGCCAGAACACAAAGGCCAGAAGTGGGCAAGCGGGCTTAAAGTGTGTTTGCCAACGAATATAGATATATTTATATATATATATATGTATATATAGATATAAGATCTGTGCTTTTTATTGGATTTTGGGACACACAGAGCGAGCAACTTCTTCTCGTTTGTAGTTTACTTTAAAACTTAATCCCTTCTTATTAAAAGCCAAACGAAGGATATTTTGGTGCATCTTTAGGTTACTCAATGTATGTTTGTGTGTTTGAGTTCTTATTTGTGTGTTTGTGTGCGTGGGTGTGTGGGTGTGTGTTCTTGGCACGTGCTTCGTAGAAAATAGCTCCATTTTGTTGTTAGGCAACGGGTTGAACGTCGCTTAAGTTCCGGCCTAACGCATTGAGCAATTTATGACTTGATTACAATGAACATATTCACCGCCTCCACTCCCTTACCCAAACAACCCCAGAGCACCCCAGGAGGGGGGTTCGGATTTCCATTTGCATGGCCATAAAACGAAGCGTCTTCTTCAATTTTGACTGCAGACACACTGCTTGGCAAATTGCAAATAATATAATAATAATAATAACATAGATAAACTTTTACATAAAACTGAAACTGGGTGCGGTTACTGACTAGAGATGGGTTGCGCCAAAATGGAAAAAACAGCAGAGCATTAAATGTGGCTACAACAGCGACAACAATTCAATTTAACGCTTCATTGAAGTCAGTGCCGGATGGGTTTCATTTTATTTATTTACTTTTTTCCCCATGTTTTATAGAAATTTATTGTTGTGCACGTATTGATTTAATTTTTATTAAATTCGTTGTATTTGTTTAAGGTGCTCTGTGCGTGTTTAAAATCAAAAAAAACCTCAAGAAGAGTCAATGCGTATACTTAATATGAGTGAAAGCTTTTGGCTTTACTTTAAAATATAACAATTTCAAGTGATTGATGGCCGACTGACAGCCTGCCTTGATTGACTTACTGACCAACTGCTGTTCCTTGCTGTACAGCCTCAACAAAGTTGGTAGTGTTACTTGCTCAAACCCAATAAAAAACTCACAAAATACAATGTTAAAATGAAAAGGTCATGTACAAAAATTACAATTCAATTGCCATCAACACATGCACGTGTGGACGTGCCCCGCCCACGTGAACGCCTTAGCCGCAGACTGCGACTCATGCTCATAAATCTAACTAAAAGCATTACTCACACAACACACACACAGACGCATACTTGCGGCACAGCGGCAATCTAATAAGCAGCGCCTACCTCTGTGCCACGCCTCCCCAAGCATTAGAGCAGCTGCAAAAATGTTTGGCGCAAAAAAAAAAATAAATACAAAAACAAAAAATAAGTTGGCGCAGCTTTGGTAGTGACATTTGAATTTCTGCGCAAATTTCTTCTACCCAACTCAGAATCTTGTTTTAGCTGTTGTTGTTGTTGTTGGTTAGTCAAAAATGACGTGACATGCATAAATAATTGAGTTTTGCAGCACAAACAACAATAACAACAGCATTTATAAAAGCAGCGGCAAAAAGGCAAACAAACAAAGCCAACGCCAAGCGGAAATGAAATATGGCGAATGGCAAAATGGCGGCACGACAGTCGCCATATTGAGCTGAACATATGAAATATTTATTCGCTGCCATATGGAGCAGCAGCAGCAAACGAGAATAAAGCAAATTACAAGGAACACGGCAAGAAAAAAAATATATATATATACATATATACAGCAAATAGCAAAGGTTAAAGTTAATCTACAAATTCATTCGTATCGATCCCACAGAAATCACGACGTTCAGCAGGTAAGAAAAGGTTAAAAACCATTTGAGTGATTCATGAATGGCAATTAATCAGACAAATGGTAAATGTGCTGCCATTGCCACAAGTTTAGGCAAAGTAATGGCAAACATTGGACAAACTCAGCCGACATCCGCAACAACATTAAGGACTTCAATCAATTCAAATGTCAGAAAGGAACAATGCAAAATGCTAATCTCAGCACTTTGCTACTGAGAACCGCAGGCGTGTTTATTTTTCAACAATATTAATATTTGTTTTTGTGGTTTTTTTTTTCCAAATTGTAAAAAATATTTATCCAGTTCAAAGGCAATTGTTCACTGTCTTAATTCTCATTGATTTTATTTTTGTAAGAACTGCTTCAATAATTAGTTAAATATTCCTGATAAGAATATATCTAGCAGACTAAGGACGATAATCAGAGACCCCATAACAAAGATTTAAATAAACCAATTATTGACCACATTTATTAAACGGACTTAAGACCAAAATATCTTGCACCACTTCTAGTTTCGTTATAGCTACTTAAATATCCCACAACAGTCCCATCTATCATCAGCGTCTGAGCTATAAAGTTATTGCCAATTGTATTATTTGCTCTTTCTTTTATCCCCAGTTATGATAAACTTTATTTAAGTGTATCTCATTCTTTATTTTTTATTTGAAGTTCTCCTTTGATTCCACAAATGTACATTATATTTATTTGATTTTTCAGTGCAGTTTATTGAATAGCTTAAAATAGTTTTTGTTCTTGCTTCATAATCGTTACATTTTATAAACTGTGCTGCACAGATTTTTTTTGGGTAGGTAATAATTTATGGGCCAGTTTCTGACTTCATTGCAAATAGGAACAACTTTGCGATGCTCAATTTGTGCAGCCATTGTGTATTATTAATGGTTAGCATTGTTGAAGCTGGCAACTGGTTGGTTTTCTCGCTTTCACATAAATGGAATTTGTGAAAATGCATTTCCATTTGTGGAGAATCCAAAAGGTTTGCTTTTACTCCATGCAATTGTTGGTGCGAAGATTTTGGTTTGCTTTTGCTGTGGTGACACATGCCAAAAAATCAAATGCTATGAAACAGGAAACGAGCAACAGCAATAATAACAATAGCAGCAACAACAACCAACAGTGCAATATACAACAAAAAGACGTCAACCATTTTGTGGGCAGTTTGTGTACCATCTGTTGTCCATGTCTCCACTGTCACTATTTCTTCCCCGTAGTTTGCAGTCTGTTTGCTTTTGTTATGCTGTATATTTTATGACACGTTATTGCAGCGCCCCTGCTGCCCCATCACCCAAGCCTGGCCAAGCCTTAGAAAAGTTTTTGCATTGAATTTACAAAAACCAACTTTAAATGCCCTGCAGACAAGACAAAAGGGGATTTCAAGTTTTCAACTAGTTTCAACCAAAAATCATAGTTCATATTTGTCTTGTAATGCAATATATGTATATTTAATATAAACCTTGGAGTTATATTGTGGCACATAATCTAAGTCAATTGTAATCTTAAACACGATTTCAAGTCATTTACTTTAAGGTATTTATTTGTATCTATTTGTGCTTTTATAAGATTATTTGAGGGGTAATCAGACCATATTAAACCATATTAGCTGTATTAAATTTACTTACAATAATAATCATAGCAGCTATTTGATTTATTTATTTTTAGGGTAACATAAAGTCAATCAAACATTTAACTATAACATATTCACTTACTTGTGCCACATTCGTCTTACTAGGTGTTTCTTACGCTTGTTGCGTTGGTCTTCATTTTAAAAGCTACGAATTTGTACAGACTGCATATTTGCGACGGCAAAAAGCAGCAGACCCAGAAACCCAATAGCACTTTAGCAGCTTGTATAAGAAAAAGCGAAGAAAAAAAAGAGCTGTAAGGATCTACCGGCTAAGAGTATTCACCAAGTGTTAGTGGGCGTTGTTTCATGTTGCTTTTCACTTTTGTTAAAGGATTTTTACCTTTTCGCCTAGTTTTTAATATACAGGAAAGAAGTTTTTGTTGTATTCCGTTCGGTTCCCCGTTTTGTTTACGGCCAAATACAAAACAATGGCATTTTTACACATGAACGCATTTCAGTCAAGACGGTTGTTTGCTGTTGTTGCCTCAGTTGTTCTTGTTGTTGACAACATGAATTCAACTTGAAGTTTGAAGCTGCCTGGCTGCTGCCACAACTCAACTTCTGACACGGACTGGAATTCTGACTCGTATTGCATATTTAATCCATTTGATTTAGGTCTTATTTTACGCTCCTAACTTCCTGCTGAGACTTTGACCGTTCTTTAGCTATCCAAAATTGAAATATTGTTTGCATCTGGTAGCAACTTCTTGTGCTATTGTTGCTTCCACTGCTGCTGCATCATTTCAATTGGACGAATCATTCGACTTATTGGCTCGCATCAAGCTTGCAGCTCTTAGTTGGCTGCTGTTTGCCGTTAGCATTAGAAATACAAATTGAACGGGGAAAGTTCAACAAACTGCGTTTAATCTGGAGCAATCCAACTAAAAACCAACACTCACACAGCAACTCCCTAACAGACTTGCATTTAAAATAAAATAAAATGGCGTCGGCAGCCATTTTCTTTCGTTTCTTTTTGCTTAGCAATTTAGCCATTTTGCGCATTTGTGCGGTTATTGTTGTTGTTTTCACTCAATTTAAAAGTCACTTCGCGTTCACGTTTAGTAACATGAAATAACATTCTATTTTATTTTATCACAACATTTTTGCAACGTATAATAAATAATAATGTGGATTTTAACCTGATTAAGATAAGCTTTTTATATGCAGAAACTAAACACAAAACCGCTAATGACAAATGAACAGCCGAAGAATGCAAGTACTTCAATTTCCAAATTGATTTTATATAATTATCGGATTCCATTCTGAATTCGAACATTATTGATAAATTCCCATACAGTTGTATAAATTGCATCACCACTCAAAGAGTCGATAATTAATTGAAACCTATTAAGTTCTCAATAATTAATCTTATAATGCATTTCATTTGAAAATTAATGCTTTTGCCTGCCATAAATTGTGGCACCAGAAATTGTATGCCATCAAACTTAACCAAATCCCATATTTAATATTAAATGACATTAACGACATGACATGAGTTGTTGGCTACTTAAGCTTCAATTAACGTGTTTAGCAAAATTGCAATCATGACAAATTTTATTAAAAATAATTTAAATTTAAAATTTAAAACATACCGCTGCAGATGAATTATTCAAATCGCCCTCCAATTTTGCGATATACTGAAAATAAAAGAGACAGAAAAAATACATTACAATTTACTAGTATTTATTTATTTAAAATTTTTCTATATAAATGTGTATACAAACGGAATGTACAAATAAAAAATACATAAAGAGACCAAATGATTGGATCCAATTAAAATGTTAAACATCAGACGAAATCTCAAAACAGCCTCTACTGGGAGTTCTCATTTGACGCCTGTGTCCATTATATTTATTGACCTTATCGAGTATCAGAAATGGCATCGTAATCAGAGCAGTAAGTGGAAGAAAGAAAAGGAAACACACAAATAATAATGGCGAAGCTAATGCTCACCAAATGGTGGACACGGAGGACACTTCCGGCTGCCATTAGACGGCATTCGCTGGTTACAATTTATGGACCAAGGCGCTAAATCAAAAACTTTATGAAATCGACATAAAAAGCAGTCTTCTTCATATTGTATACTTTTATACATATTATTGACGATGCTGCCAAATGAAGCGTTACAAAAAAAAAACAATATTAAAGGCTCTCTGTGTCTGCCACTCTGGTGGTTGGTGGTGGTTAGTGTCTGACGCTTACGACTGGGGGCCACTTGGGCTGCCTGCTTCATCAAGTTAAACTGCTGACAGCTGAAAAATGCTGTTCAATTTGTTTCAACATTTTATTTTCCATCCTCTTTTGGCCCCCATTTAAAATGGTATAAAATGCCGGTTGACATTTGACATGCCTCTTGTAGCCCTCGCGGTTGGCAAAACAAAAGTGAAAACAAGTGAGTAAAATATCTGATATCGAATACTGTTTGCTTTGTTCTGTGCTTTAATCAACTGAAAATGAACATCAATTTTCATCTAAAGCCATCATTTTGGTTGCAGAAACAATTGTTAACTGCGAATTTCTACAAACTAATACCCTTCACAGGAAATATGGCAAATGTACAATGTATTGATTTGAACTTGTCTAACAGCTTGTTAAATGGTAAGAAGCTGGCTAAATGGACGCATTTTACATTTATTTCATTGTTTCGTAATTAAGTTTTACAGTCTTGAAACTCGGGACCGATTGAAAACTTTGGCAACGAACTCTCCAAAAATATTGAACCCAATTGTATGTATATAAAAAAATATATATATTAGAATATTGAACAGCTTAATTTTGCTAAGCTACAACAGAATGTCCATATTTCACTTATTATTGTTTGATTATCTAGATATCTTCCACAGCTAAAGGAAACAGATAATAATATTGAAAACAAACAATATTAATTTTGCTGTTCCCTTCTAGATGTAGATAGAATTCTGCCTTCATTTTTTTTAATTTGCTAAAGCAACACCACACGCTTTAACACATATGTCTGACGAACTGTGTAAGACAGCCTTCGATTTATTTATATGTTAGTGTATTTTATTTCTTTGGTTTTTTTAGGATGCAGAATCAATTCAAGTGGGTTAAACAAATGCTTGAAAACTCAATAAATATTGTGATTTCATTTGTCAGATGAGTTTGGGTTAACATTTATCAATTTGTGTGTGTGTGTGTGTGTATTTGGGACACTTTTATATTTTTATTTTTTTTATAGAAAGTAGGGCGTGACTTTTTGTATAGGAATGACACGCTCGTCATCTGGCATCGCTTGAAAGATATGTTGAACACGCTCTTGGGCTGTTTGAAAGCTCAGTATGGCGGCCACATTGGCGCAACGATAACAATAGTTGGGTGCAGACCACACGGTGACCAGCTTCCCATCGAACATGTACTGGAGTCCCTCGTCGACCAGCTGATGGGCGCGACAGATGAGACAGAGCTTGTTGATGGTCATAAAATCGTTTGTCACATTGCGACCAAACAGCCAGCCAGCTCCGCGTGGACTGCGAGCCCAGGCTTCAATATTCTCTGGATCGGACCAGACCAGATCACAAAATGCACCTGTGCAGGGTATCTCAACATTGCGATCGATGGTGCGTATTTGATCCAGGGTCGCAATCTCTGGACTAAGTCCGCCGTGCACACAAAGCACCTGTTCGTCAATGATTGCAGTAATGGTGAGCAGATCGAACACCTTACAACAATATTTCCAACCATTTGAATTGCCATACTTGCTGATGCACTCATCATAGAAACCATACACCTTGGTGATCAGCCGCGTCTCGTGATTGCCACGCAACAGGGTTATTCGACTGGGATAGCGTGCCTTGAGTACCATCAATAGCGTAAAGGTTTCCAAACTATAGTAACCCCGGTCCACAAAATCGCCCATGAATATATAGTTAGTGTTGGGCACATCGCCACCGGTGCTAAACAAATTCTGCAAATCGTAGAATTGTCCATGTACAGTGAGTCGAAGCTTATTTGGATCATGGTCAAAGAAAAAAAGGAATTGCCTGCCATAAGCTAATCATTCATTATTTTTCGAAAATTCCAAAGACCGATGATAGGTAACTATATTAACCACCAAAATTTATATATGACCCCAATACACTGGGGTTTCCCCATCTGCTAGGTAGAATTATAAAAATGTTGCCTACTTATAGGTGCAGTTTTCATTTGGATCAGTCTAAATAAAATAATATATTTGGCGTATAAAAACTTAAATAAGGATGTTAATACTTAGAATGATATCCTCTAGCCTTAACTACTTCCCTTAACCTATTATTCATGGAAGCTACCAGCTTCCTGGTAGCTTCTGGGCTGATTTTGCTCCACTCTTCCCGTAGAGCATTTTTGAGGTCTTCTTTGCTGGATATGCTGTGCTTCCGGATGTTATTTTCCAGCACAGCCCACAAATTCTCAATGACATTTAAATCTGGAGACTGGGCCGGCGGAATTATCATGTGGGGGCAGTTCCTCATGAGCCAGGACTGTACTATCTTGGCCTTATGCTTGAGATCGTTGTCGTGGTTGAATCGGAAAGTACGTCGGATTCCTACCTTCTAGGCTTTTTGGAGTAAATTTTCCTTTAGTATGTTGAAGTAGACATTCTTGTCCATTATTGTTCCAAAAATCACAAAATTCCCGAATCCGGCTGACGAGATACATGTGCCCATGAAATGTCACTTCCTCTACCATGCTTTACTGTCGCCTTTACGTGTTTGGGATTCAGCTCAGTATTGGGCTGTCGCCCACTCATAACTCCGTCCGTCCAAGTCAAATATGGTGAATTTGGACTCATCTGCAAATATAACAGTGTTCCAGAACTCCAAATCTTTGTCCAAGTGGTTTTGGCGAACGTCATTTAAGTCCCTTTATTTTTCACGCTTATAAATTGCTTTTTCCGTGGAACTCGGGCATTAAAGTCATGTGTCCGCAGAAACCTGAGCACAGTTTCCACACAGCACTTTTTCCCCAATTCATCCTGCACCTGTGGAGCCACTTTTGGAGCCGATAGCTTGGGATATCCCCTTATTATCCCGGTGATCCTTTGCTCCTCCTCTTCGGTGAAAATCTTGTTTGGTGCCATTCTGGCCTTGCCCTTAATCCGATTGGCGTAGACGAAGCGCCAAATGATGATATTCACAGTTGAGTTGCTCAGATTGACCATTTCAGTTATTTCGCGATATGAATAATATCCGCTTTTGTGGTGTTCCAGGATGAGTTTCCGTTGCGCAATGGTAGTCCGTTTGTCCATAGTCCTTGTTGGCTTATTGCACCCGAGATGCAGGATGAAACTAAACTGACTACGAAGTATTGGTCTATTAATACCGAAAATACTCAACTTTAGGTAAAAAATCCGGGTTTTATGGCACCCAGGTGTCCATAATGTACCTGCTCCAAAAAAAAATTTCCCAAAAAAAAGGGTACTTTTTTACATAATTCTGCCTAGCAGGTGGGGAAACCCCAGTGTATTGGGGTCATATATAAATTTTGGTGGTTAATATAGTTACCTACCATCGGTCTTTGGAATTTTTTAAAAATAATGAATGATTAGCTTATGGCAGGCAATTCCTTTTTTTCTTTGACCATGATCCAAATAAGCTTCGGCTCACTGTATATCGCCGCAAACGGTGACAGGCGTGCTAACCGGCTGCACATTACTCTCCTCCAGGAGTATGTCGGATACCATTTCGCACAGCTTACGCAATTCATTCTCCTCTGGCAAATATTGACACTTCTTCACCAGCTCAG
Source organism: Drosophila paracracens (assembly GCA_035044025.1). NCBI lineage: Eukaryota > Metazoa > Arthropoda > Insecta > Diptera > Drosophilidae > Drosophila > Drosophila paracracens. The sequence goes on along the minus strand of JAWNMN010000401.1, from coordinate 5,738,472 downwards.
TCCACTTGTCCACATCACACATTATGAGCTTCACAATTGTCACTCAATACGCCTGATAATCGAATTTCACGCTTGCACGGCAGAAGTGAAAGAGAAAATAATATTTCCACTTTTTATTACAACAACTCTGAAATCTGTGTTAACTTGATTAAATCTCTTTACAATACAAATTTGAAATGTTTGCTTAACACTAATAATCGTTCAAAAAATGTTTGCTGCATAAGCAAAACTATCTGATTTGGAAATGGATATATATTTTATAAACAACTTGTCCTTTAAATTATTACAATATTGTTTGTTAATTTTAAATGAGATTGAATAAATATGTCCTTAGCTGTGTGTAATGGCATATGCAGGGAGGCGTCACTGCCCATACTCCCCTCCAGCCATCACGTACACCGTAACTTGACATGGGCGCCTAAGGTCGCGATAAGAAACATAAGACTCAACTTCAGATGAAATTCCTAAGAACATTTGGAAACTTTTAATATTATTTGATTATGATGTATGAAACGTGTTTAAGATGAAGAATACAATTCAGCCATTACCACCCCATACACCCGTTTTTCATTGGCTTACAAATTTAAGGATAACAGAGATAAGAAATTTTTAATATTCTTAGATCCGAAATAAACAATTATTTTTTTAATTCATTTTACAATTAGAACAACGTTGATTTATTTAATAGAGTGTTTATTTAGAAGGAAGACAAATAAAATGATATATCTTCCAGAGTGGCATTTAATCGCATTGAAATACAAACACTGTTTGCATTAAAAGATAGACTGATGCTAGTTGGGTACATGTAAGTGACGACAGATGCCTAAGTTTCACAAAGAATGTCATCAGCTTAAGCGAAAGCATGGCAAAAAACTTGATCTAGTGGCTGCCATGGAAAAAGAACAGTGACACCAACAAAAACAAGAACAATTGTCGCCAGCTGTCACCAGCATTATTATGCGAGATTGCGTAAAGTGTAGCATATGCTGAGATTATAAGACTTCAGGCCAACCGACATCATCAACGACAGGAACAGCAACACAAGATGCCGACCTTTGTGGCCGTTTGAAGTTGAGCAAGTCAACAAATTGTAAATCCAGGCAGTTCCTCAACGTCAGGTGTGAAACTAAAGCAATTTGCTCAGAGTTTCCCGTTCAAAGCTACAATTTAGAGGTTAACTTGAAGATGCCAACACTTGATCAAGTTTTTGGCCAGCCACAAATATTGCACGGTAATCTAATTAATTTCAAGCATACATAAACTTTCACAAACTTTCAGAACTTCAAAGTCGATTAATTTCGTAGCCATACTGTGAGTGGGAGGGCTTTTTGCTCGGTTCTGTGCCAGGAATCTATTAGGCTGTAAAGTTGTTCCGTTGCAGACACGCACACGCACACATTGATTAATTTTAAGACAATAATCATAAAGGCGTTGCCCACCTGACCACAATTTGTTGATGCCCCGCACAGGAAAAGCACTTCAGGCAGTGCTGCCTGTGTATTCAAAACGCACGTGCCTTCTTACATGTATAAATCTATATATTTTGTGAATAGCATACTTTGCAGCGTCTTCAGTTTAAGTTAACCAAAGCACGTTGTTCAGAGTCTTTTGGCCAGACCGAAGTTTGGGCTTAGTTAATTCGCTGGCTGCCATCGCGCATTGCAACTTTAAGCAAGCCAAAGGCAACGAAACTTAATCAAACTCATGTTCCGCTTCTGCCTCTTCCTCTTATTATTGCTTTTGTTGTTGTTATTATTGCGTCTTGTTGGAAAGTTTCCTCTTCGTTGGCGGTTTTGTGTCCCGACCAAGCTTGGCACGCAAGGATTTGAGGCTAACGGCGGCGTCGTTATCTCGCTTAGTAGCTAGGGCCAAAAAAGAATCCACCTGGCAAATAAACTTACACAAACTGGTTTGCGTGTTTGCCTGTTATTTATAATATGCTTCATAACCCGTTAGAAAGGGGAACTGACCACAATTGGAGGGCGCAGGCAGACTGGCAAAAATTTAACATTTCAAGTTGCACCATCCCGACTTTTTGGCTAACTTGCTGCAGCGTTTAACTTTTAATTGGATTTAAGTTGATTTTATTTTAATGCTGTTTCATTTCAGTCGCTGTTGTTGTTGTTGCTGCAGTTGTTGCGGCTGTGGGTAAAATAAGCGCATAATTTCAACAATTATTTCCACTGACTGACCACCATCCATTTACATTTTCCCTCATTTTCGCATTAGCATTTAAGAGTTATTCGCATAATTATCAGCATTAATTATACTTTAAGCGTGTACTCAAATCGGGTGGTTTTTCAGAAACACTTTTCACTTGTTTAATTAGCAAACTCAATTTGTAAATTGTTGATTATTAAAATCTGAATGGAATTTACGATGACACTTAAAATATGCACGCAGTCAATGATAGTTGAAATTAAACCTGAATTTAAAACAATTTCCTTTCATGTTAAAATTTAATTTAACTTCAGAGCAAACAATATAATGGTTGATGAGCACTTAAAACATCGCAAAATTGTTTGTAAATGAGTATTCAATTCAATAAAATAATGTATTTAGTTTATGGGAGTATGCATAAATAAAATTTCAAATCAAGCTTATATTAAAACTATGACTTAGAGCCAGTTTTTGCAATAAATTTAATTAAATAAGTAAATACATAATAAAAGCACCACTAAATCTAAAGCTTATAATTTACGATGGACTCTATAAATCCAAAAGAGAATTCTGTTGAAATATAATGCGCATAATTTGCCTTTTTTTAACTCCTTTATTTGATATCCATTTAAAATGCTTTCATCAAAAGTATTTGGAAAGGTTTTTTAAAGTTGTTAGCTCTTAAGACATTCTTGTGCATAATGTTTAAATTAAGGTCATTGCATTTAAGGATTAAAAGGTAGAACAGCTTAACGCTCTTCCAGCAAAATAAATTCCACAGCAAAAATTTTCTTACAAGCAAAATTCCAGACACCACAAGAAAACTCCAAGCAACACACATCCACACACATACATATAAAGAAAAAGTGCCCCAGACTCAAGAAGTTCCTTCATTTCCGCATCACATTCCAAGCAGGCATCAATGTAAACACATTCAAAGCCATCAACAATTTATCACGGCAACTGAACGAAATCTCATTTGCAAAAGAGGGAAAAAGTTTTGTGAGCCGCTGGCCGGGGAAATGGTGGCGCCGCAGTGATTGTCAAACTGTTCAGCAGCCGCTGGCGCTACTGCAACAAACAAGGAAAACACCACAGCAAAAAAGAGTAAGAGTAACAAAAATAAAAACGGAAGCTGCGACAAACGAATTTTATGTTTTGTGCCCAACACAACAAAAGGAAATACGAGCTGAAAAAAAGCAAAATAATGTGAAAAACGCAGCAGTTGTGCAAAAAAAGGGTTTTTTGGCAAATGGAAATAAATAAGGGAATCTTGTTTAACTTTGGCCTAGCTAAACAATTGTCAAAGGAGTAGGGAGCACAAAGTGCTTTCCATTTCACAGCAATCCATATATCAAAATAAAAATATATGTTTGCCACTCGCACAATTTTCAGCATTTTGATTGCCACAGCGTCTGGCTGTATTCTTTAAACTGGACTGCCTTTAAACAGTAGTCTACAGAGGTATACAAAACACAACCCAAGCCAACGCATTTTAACTTCTGTTGGAAAATGAAAAACAAAAATTATTTAAAAAAAAACAAAGCAAAAATCAAGCGTGGAATAGCAAAAACAATGGAGTAAAAGCAGCCGAAGGAGCGTGAAACATTCGCCGGAACTCACCTAAGACCGATGCTACTAACTCATTCTGTTGCCACAACAAAAACTGTTGCAAAAAAAAAAACATTAGCATAAAAGTACACAAACATTTGCCAAGCCATGCGAAGACTGTTCTGCATGACTGTTGTGTGTGTGTGTGTGTGTGTGTTATGGTGTGCCATGTGTATGGTGCAAAAGAGAATAATGGAGAAAGAGCTGTTTGAAATTACATATTGTTGCCCGTGTCTGTGGCTGCACTTGCTAACAGAGACTAATACTGACGTCTGTTTTAAATACGTTTATGCGTAAACTCTTATTATGAATTTAATTAATTTAATTTAATTTTTTCATATCCACCATTTTTTTGTAACACTTAATTTGTCTACTTTAGAAAACTTGTTTTTTTAAACACTTGTTGTAGACCTATAATTAAGATAAAAGTGTATACTTTTGGAAAACGTTTGCTTATCGCAATGTGTAAACAGTTCATGTCTCGACCTTTATTGGCTTGCACGCAAATTTTTGCAACACACTCGCACACTTTACAATTCATTGCCAGCAGGCAAGTCAAAGAGGATTTGTCTTTTATAGTTATAGCGACAGGACGAATTCCGGGCAGCACCGGTTATTGTTGCTGGCTTTCGTAATTTTCTTTTTTTTGCATGTTCTCTCGTGCACTCTCGTGCTTAATGCAGGCAAATGATAAATTTGCACTCAGTCTTTGTTGTCTGGCGCCGGGCGTCGCATTAAGTTTGCCCCGACAGCAGCAGCAGCAGCAGAAGCAGAAGCAGCTCTTCTGCAGCACAGATTGACTGTCCCCGGGTAGGTAAATAGCCAGGGGCATGGCATATGCAAGAGACATGCCAGCCAGACCAACTTGAAGCAAGGATTTTGTTTTCAAACTTAACGAGCCAACGAGCGGGCCAAAAAGTCGAATTCCGCAGTCAGTTTATAATTTATGGACGCTTAAACTTTGCCACGAGGTGAGATGGGCCAACACGAAAACAAAAGACAATGTAGCACCATAAGAAAATTTGTCTGAAAAATCTTGCAGGAATTTCAATGTTGCAAGAGACGCATAGCTAAATTAATGGACGTGCAAGGCTTTCAAATGTTCAAAAGAAATGAACGGCGAAATCGTTTGGTTTTTTATTTGTTGCTTATGCACCTTTTTGGGACAACACCTGGCAGACAACAAATCTGTAACATTCCATCACGTGTGTGCCACACATGAGGTATCATTAAGGGCACAACCCTTCTGTGCCTCTATTCTATTAGTTGGCAATTTTCACGCCTCATATGGAACGTGAAGGAAATGAAGCTTTTAACTGACCCCTCTGGCAAAAGGGCGGCAAAAGTGGACAAATACATACAGGATCAAGGTGACCCAAACAACAACACACCTTTTGCACCTTTTAACACCCACACCCCTGCCCCCGTTGAGCTTGCAACCACCGTTGCTGTGTAGCAGAAAATGTGAACGCGTATGTTCGACACACCCCGAAACGCATTCGAAACATCAATAAATTAAAGGTACAAATGTAATTTCGTATCCTGTGCGCCGAAGGACACGGCAATGGCAATGGCAATAGCAAAGCAGTAGTTGGAAAATAAATACGTTTCATCTAACCAAAAAGTTCAATTTCAGGTTTGCCTTTAACGACAGCTTGTAAATAGATTAGGGTGTTGCCATGCCAACGCCTCAAAATGTAATTCTATGCCAACTTTGGCCCACTGGCCCTTTTACGCCCCCGTCTCAGCTTGGACATTGCCACTTCCAGCTGTTGGCCATATTTTAGCCATTTTATGACACGCATTGCTCATATGGCTGAAAAGGCTGTCAATGACAGTCGTAATGCAGCAGCAGATTAAATTACAGGACAACGGCTTAATCTACACCCTCCTAATGCATGCTTTTCATGATTGAGCAGCAATAATCTCTGTGAGCTTGTCTTTGCTTTCAATTTTGCTTTGTCTTACACTTAAGCTCTTGTTGCCGTAATGCAAGACATCAAAATAAATAAGGCTTTTCGGTTACACATGCACTGATGTACAATTATATAAAATTCAAAATAATCCAAATGCCACAATCGATTTTATAATCTTCTATAAAATAGAATAGAATTCTGTATTCATAATAATATTTTCCTTTTAAAATATTTTAATTTTCGCATGCACATATGTAAAAGCCATAAAAATAAATAATTTATTGATACATTTAGTTGATGGTATTTGTGGCATTTAAACAAATATTTATGTGCTCCTAAAAACCAAAAAATAATTATTTGCGTAGAGCTTACACTTTAAAAATGTACAATATACAAAATAACGTCGAAGACTGTCGAAACTATGTCGCAAACAAAACAGTCAAGAGAGCAAATGCCATTACCATATTCTGTACTTTTCCTAAAAATTGCTTTTCTACTTTTTATAAATATTTTCTATTATTAAGAAATATATAAAAAAAAAAAAAAGCATTTTTAGTTTTCGGAACATTTTTTTTTTGATTATTTAAAAATTATTTCTAAAAACAAAAATATGTTTGTAGTTTTCAGGGCGATGCGCTAAATTTCAGAGTGTATAACTGATCAGCTTAAATCTGTATGATAGAGAAATACCAAAATAAAGTTTGTTTATTTAAGAATACGATTTTTTTTTTTTTAAATTAGTAAAAAGGACGATTTTCTGATCTTAAGAACTTTTTTATACTTTTCAAAGCGATTTTATTTAGGTTTATATAATCAATTCAAATATGTTTACGAATAAGTAAATAATAATAAATGAAATCAACGTTTTTAGCAGCCTGTCATTATAGACATCCCATTACTCCGCCCTGTGACAAACGTGTTGTAAAACAGAAATTACGCCTTTACTTATAGGTAATCAGAATTGCTTTCTCCTCAAGACAATGCAATGAGCAACATAAACCTCAGTGGCATCTGCTATTTGTTACTTAAACACCTCTTTGTCATTCACAGGGTGGTTGCAGGGGTGTACAGAGGAGGGTAGCTACAAACCCTCTAGGTACTTCAGTTGCAGACACAAAGCGCACATTAAGAGACTCAAGAGCTGAAGCTGAGGCTGGAACTGAGGCTGAGGCAGAGGCAGAGGCCGAGTGAAAGGCGACGAGGCATATGGAAGCCACGACAGGTGACTGAAGTCAGGCAAGCAGCCATTGATGAGACAGCTGAACAATGTCAAATGAACGAGATGCACAGCCCCAAGCCACAAACCGCAAACCCCAACCCGAAGACTAAAGTACTCGACTCAATCCTAAGTGCGTAGTTGGGCTGTCATTTTGTTTTATCACACGCAACGAGCAACTTATGAGTGGGATGTGGAGCATAAAGTGGGTTGATGCTGGACACCATGAAATTAATGGGTCGGAAAGTGTTGAGATTAATCATGGCCGCAAAAACACTGTCGCCTGGTCATCTCCGACTGGTGACGGAAGTGGCCCAGTGTCCCGTTCGCATTATGTCGCTGACTGCAGCTGCTCATTAAGATCTGGCACAGGCAAAGCCAAGATACTCGGCCAAAAGCAATCTGGGCCATTTAATCATGCAACGCAAAACTTAAAGCCTAAGCAAATGAGCCGTGTCGAAAGCCAAGCCAAACGGGAACGTGTCAACTGATGATGCAGCCGCATAAGCAGGGAGAATAAGTTGCATTCATTCGCATGAAAGCCGCTACGAAGTGTGGACAGAGGGAGAGTGAAAGACTGAAAGCCCGGACAGCAAAAGCGGCAACTTGAAAAAACATCTGGCAAACGAGACTTTAATCTAAAGTCGAAATACAAAACGACTAACAAGGATTTAAAAGAACATTTTCAAATCGAAACTTAAATGCTATGCAAATGGTTTTTACATTGGATACGTTTGTTTGGATATGTTTTATTGGTAACGAAAATTATTCAAATATATTGCAACAAATGTTATAATTATTATTTGATGTATTGTACAAAACTTTGAAGCAATAATAATATCAAAAGGTGGTCCAAGAAAATTTTATTCGATTTAAAGAAATAACAAACAAAATATTATAATTCCTTTTCCATATTAAATTATTATTTTTATGATTAATTTTGTGATTAATTTATTCGTATGAACGTCAAGAAAAATCGTGTTAACATCTTATGATGACTTACCTATAAATAAGCCATGATTTGTATAAATATAAATTAAACACCTAATAAAAAAAACTGTAAAAAAATTCAAAATATTGATTTTATGATTGAATGAAAAATAAGATTATTGACTTCAGCATTCCATTCCGCTTTCGATATCTATAAATTATCGAAATTAACACTATGTTATAGTTCATAATACGATGGTTATTTATAAATCATAAAATTTAAGATATGGTTATTTTATACGGGTATAAATCTTTTTTAAACAACATTAAGGCCACCGACGTTGCTTACATTAATAGTGCTCTTATCCCAAGTTTTATAGGAAAGCCTCGATTCAATGCTCAGTTCAGATAGTCAATGAACCATAAAAATACAAGTCATAAAACTTTTCCTGCTATGCTGATAAGTACTATATGATTTATGATTATGAAAACATTTTTCTGTTGGGTTGCAAGAGACAGAGTGGAATGACTTTCGGGAGTGTGTAAAGTAGGAGAGTGGGTCAGACGGAGAAACAGACAAACAAGAGCAACGGTCTACGGCAGAGAAAACATAAATTACGCCACAGACGACAACACCAACAAAGCCAAATACTATTTTGAAAAACTTTTGTGTGAAGGCGGGACTGGCCATAGAGAAACAAACAAAGAACTAAAAAATATGTTTAACGAAACTTCAACGGCTACTCTGTAATGTGAATTAAATAGGCTGCTGAGGAGAGGCGGGGGGTGGGGGTGGACAGACACAACTGTCATGATGTGTGAGCTATTTAGCACACTAACTGACACATATAGATACGAGCAGAGGCAACTGTCACAGACAAACAGGTATCTAGATACAGGCGCACAGATAGACGTTGGGGCTACTGATAATGGGGCACCGCAAACCACAATGAGGCCAAATGATTGTTAATGATGAGTGCTGAGCCCCCAACAAAGAAAGTTGACTTTTTGACAACTTCATGGCAGAGTGCAGGCCATTACAAATTGTAATTGACTTGCGGGCAGTCCTCGAACATCCTCAGGCAGTGATGCTGCTGCCTGCTCCTGCTGCTCCTGCTGGTGTCCTTTGCCATTTGAGTCATTTTTCAATTTCAATATTTCGGCTCACAGTCGCACCATTTTGTGGCTCGTTCGTCACTCGAGCCAAGTGCAAAAATGATAAATATCTAAACGTCTGTAAACCAAGACACACACACAGACACAACCACAGACACACACACAGCACATAGACCATAGCATCGCAGGCCTTCTGTGTTTTTTCTCATTTGCACTTGAATTCGGAAATGTATTCAAGTGCCTGTCGAGTCTTGATCTGGCCTTACATCCTTTGGCTATTCCATCACACAGCCTCAACTTGATATTTCCTCTATTGCAGTAGGTCTGCCGCAACCACAACGCATTTATCGCATCGATTTAAACTGCCATTACCTTTGCCCACATCTCCATATATATCTTGAGAATCTATTTCCGTTCCGCTCGCTCTGGCTGTCCCCTCTGGTCGAGTCCATAACTGAACACGTACATTTCAGCGTCTGTCGAACATTTCTAAAAGTTGAGGAAGCGAATATTCCACTGCACAGTTTCAAGCAATCCATTTATTGACAAAATGACGTACCGGTACCGTAGCCAACTTGCCCCTGTCGCCTCCCCTTCTCCCATTGAACACATCTACCACACTTTTTAGAATCCGACACACCACTGTCTCTTGACAACTGTCTACGACGTCAGCAAAGTGCTGGAAATTGTCTTCACAACGGGGAGTTGCCAAATTGTCAGCATTTTTGCAGTTTTGAACAAAAGAAATCAAATTAGTTTTAATTTCCAAAAACTCTAGATTAACAAATATAAAGTGCTTTGTTCTTATTATAATATCTATATATATAATTTAGCCTAACAAAAATACACCACTAACAGTTTTATGCTTGTATTAAATGTCAAAAACTTTTCTTTTATGAACTACTTTTGCAAACAGACCAACTTTTAAGGCAAGTTTTTGAATAGTTGCTTAAAATGCGAAAAAATTCTCGAATAAAAACAATCAAATTTATTTTCTGCAAATTGACAAACTTTTTTCATTATGCTCTAACCAAACTATGTGAGAGTATTTAGTTATCGGTTTAGCCAAATGTTTAGCTAAAATTATTGTCTGCTATTCTTATCGATTTTTGGTTTAGTTTCGTTTTGGTTTTGGGTTTGTTTCATTTGCTTAACTTCGATTTTCCCCCTCTCAATCTCACTTTTTCTCTCTCACTCTCTCTATCTCTCACTCTAGTGCTCTCTCTCTGTCTTGCTCTCTTTCTGCATGCATGTATGCACAGTCAGAAAAGTTTTTATCTAGCTCCACTCGCAGTGCGGGGCTGTCAAACAATGCGACGGCGTTGGAATAACACTGCCAAGCGCAGGCAGCACTTGGGCGCAGCGGGGGTTGAAGAATAAGAATAGGAGAAGGAGAGTGGGCAGATTGGGGAGAGTGGTAAGAAGGGGAGTTGGCTCTAACTGCAAAGCGGTGTTGGCAACGTTGGCAGCAGCGACAGAGATGGCAGTTCAAGTTGAAGTGGCCGTGTACACAATTGTAATTTTTTGTAAATCTACCGAGATGAAAATGCAACGCCCACCATCCAGCCACCCTGCCCCCTGCCCCCTGCCTCCTGCCTCGCGCTGAAGCATGACAGATGGCCCTTGAGGCGGCACTGTTGTAAAGTTTAGTTTTTCGAAGTTGATTCGTTTTAATGAAGGAAATTCTGTTTGCCAAAGTGTTCCGGCAGTCTTCATAAGTTGTTGCATGCAATTTGGGGAACTGCTAAAATATATAAGTCAGGCTCTAATCGATAGCCGCGCCATCAAAAAAATATATATATATACACATAGAAAGAAAGGCGAAAACAAAAGCATAATTAATTGCATTTACACCTTGAAATTGTTGCCGCCAGGTAGAAAGCAAAAAACCCAAAAAGCAAGGACAATGCAATTAACACATTGTGCGAAAGTAAGGAATGACAATCAAAGAATTGTGCAAAGGAACAGTGGAGTCAAAGACATTCTCCCAATAGCAGTAACAGTTTCAATTTCAATTTTGAGCCGGGCAATCGGTAGCAGGTAGTCAAATAATTGATGGCAATTATTGTGACATGAAGATGACGCTGAAGATGACGATGGCGATGAGGATGAGGATGACGAGCGCAACTCTATCTGGTTTCTTTTGCAATCTATGGCTTGCATCTGAAGAGCCTGCACACAACAGCCATTAAACAGGATATTTATATATGTATGTCCATTAAGATTAAGAGAGGTACAGCAGCGTACATATTTAGACAAAAAGGATCAGGCGACTACCTGAATAAGTGGGCAGACAGCAATTCAGACAAACGGCAGGTGTGCACAACAAATCAGTTAAAGCCAACGAATAAACGGGGATTGCCAAATATGCAGGCAAAGATACATACAAATATACATACATACATACATACATACATACATACATATATGCGTACATATATACGTACATCTGTAAAAGCGAACGTTTTGCGCTGCGATCGACTGTCGACAGGTCTCAGAACTCAAGCGGGCCACAAATTTGCACCTGCCGCAAATCAAAGAAGATGCACAAGCCGCTAGCAAGACAGAGAGAGAGATAGAGAGAGAGAGAGAGGGGAGAGAGAGAAAAGCTGACTGAGCAGGTAACTCGAGGTAACTGAAGGTAATGCGATCCCCAACAACAGCAACAGCAGCAACAACGAGAGCAACAGCCGCGACATCTGTTCGCCTTTTCATTTAGCGGAAGGCAGGTCGTTGGGGGAAGAGATGTGTGAAGTGGAGCCACTGCAGCATAGGGAGCACAGACACACATACACACGCCCTCATTGACGGAGCCGGTTTCGTGACAAGGGTAACCCAAATTTTGGCATTGCCATATACCGTTGCCATATAATTTTCGGCATTAGCTCTGTTCAAATTAATGGGCAGTTGTTCCTGCCTGCAGCGTCCGCAAAAACGGCAGCTGTTAGATTTTGGCAGCCAAACTGGTTAGCCCGTTCTCTTAAAACTGTCCTGCAACATTTGCCAGCGCAATCTTGGAGCTAAGCTAAAACTAAAATTTGGCAATTTAAAATGGTTGAAAATAATATTGAAGCTGTAAGCCTTTAGACGGGCCACTGGTTGGTGGGTATTCAGGCCAATAGGCTCCAAACAGCGACGAAGAGGAGGTGGAATTTCCGGAACACTTCCTCTGCTTCTGCCCAGCACCGGCGAGAAAAAGATTCGCCTTTTTAGAAAGCCACTTCCTATCCAGCCTAACACAGTTAGAGCACATTGGACCAACCAGAATTGCAAAATTCATAAACGCAACTGGCTGGTCAACCACATGATTCACGCTCACACGAGTGAAGGCGAAAGTAAAATGCGTATCACAACGGGCCAAAACTGGCCTAAATGTGCCGCCCTTGGTCGGCAACCATTAAACCTAACCTAAGCCTCTAGATACATTTTCGGCTGAAAAGCAAATGCAAATGAATAACGGAAAGGAATGACTAGCACAGAAAAAAACAACAACATTTAAGAATATTTCTTGAACCATGCTCAAAATTGCATCAAAAGTTAACAGAGCGTAAGAAAAGTACAAATTGTTTTTTTTTCCAAGAATGGACAACTTTGTATCAAGTTTGGTGTGTGATTTTCATGTTTAGGCACATTATATATTTAAATTTAAGTTTAAAATTCTCGAATTATGATTGCTTTAAAGAATGGATATTTTTCTTAGTTTGCAGGCCAAATATTGTTTTTTATTATTTCAAGATATATGTTATTTCATCTTATTGCTACTCAAAAGTCAAAAAAGGAGCATCTTAAGAAATGTTATTGACAAATGACCCGAATGTTTTGAAGAGTGCTTCACAGAATTCAATGAGTCTTAATGTGCAAAGCAAATAACAAAATTGGTTGTACTCAAATACTCAGTTTGCCCAAATCTCTTGAAAGTAAATCTTTCGCTTCTCTCTCAACAAATTTGTTGGCCGAATTCCGTTGGTCCGAACTCGAGCTGTACAGTGTAGTGAAAAGGGAAACCAATAAATGTAAAACAGCCCAATTGATGTTCTAAGCATTTCAATTGGCTCGATTAATTAATTAATGTTGCGTTTTAAACCGCAATTACTGGAAATTAGCTCAGATATTTCATATTGAAGTAACATGCCCGCCAATTAAAACTTTTTATAACCGCAGCGCGCGCACAGCATGATAAATGCATAGCCCCCCCTCCCGTGCCCGTCTCGTGCCCCATCCATAGAGATGTCAAAATTTTACGGACAGCAGGCGAAGAATGCGGGGCTTAATCGATTTTTGATTTCTTATTAATGACACGCGCAGAATACCCGACGCCGGAAAGTGAGAAGCTGCCTCTGTGCACCATAATTTCACTTTTGATGTTCGACAGGATGACAGGATAATATTGAAATGAAGCTATGCGCGCTTTAATTATGATCAGTGTCCCTGTCCATGAGTTATGACCATGTTTATTTTATACTCGTACACACACACATTTTCCCCACACACACACATTTCCATGTCACGGGTTGCTGAAAAATTATTAAATCAATATGGCGAACGGAAAAATGTACCATAAATGAAACTTCTGTTTTAATGTCGTTAGTTTCTTTTTGGGTCACCTCGCATGTCGCGATGCCTTGAACTTGATGTTTGGATAGGGACAGAGGCATGTAATTGTTGTTTGGCCAATTAGTTTACGGTCCTTTTTTTGGGGTTGTTTTTTTTCTATAGCTGAGTGTGTTGGCCTCGTTAATTGGACCGTCATTACATGACCAACATCGATAATCAGCGACGTTGCAACGACTAAGCACACCGACCCAAATTCAAACCAAGCTCAAGTGGAGCAACTTGTGCTTCCCTCAAGCCAAAGCTGCTTAAAATTAACGGACGATGGAAAAACACACGCACACACAAAATAAACACACACACACACGCACACACTTGCATAAGAAACTTGTTAAATTAACTTGCAAGAAGTTTGCAGCCAAGTCCGCTTGAAAGCTCGGGAGCAACCACTGCATTGAGTTTCATTTTAGCGAAAATTTCATTCAATTCCTTGAAAACTTCTGAAATTCTTGTTGATATTTAGTTAGTTTAATTAAAATGTGGAAGGAGTAATATTAATCTAAATATTACAAACATTCTCAAAAATCCAATTAAAACTATAAATAAAATAAATAAACGAAGTCCAATTTATTTGTAGAATATAAAATATATTTAGTGTTTATATTTATAAAATTGAATAACTGTCTAATCTGTCAAACAAAAACACACAATTTTTTTTTGGACTCGTTTGTCGTTTGGATAGGAATTTCCAAAAAAATATTATATATCTTTTGAAACTAACTAACATAACCGTTAAGAATAAAGCAAATAAATATTTTGAAGGAACAATCTGAGTTAAAGGTAAATAACTTCTGCTATAATTATTTAGAAGTCATTCTGAATATATCTTTTAGAATGAATTATCAATATTTGAAGGAAAATATTTTCAAGAAACATTATATTATATATGTATATATTACATATAATCCTATTTACTATTTACCTTTTATGTATACGGATTCAATCTGAAAAAAGACGCCCCATTTCATTAGGCTTTCTTACAGTGCATGCAACATATATTTATATATTTATATATATATATATATATATGTATGTATGCAACAAGCACTTCAAATGTCTTTTCCCCTCGCACGCTGTCTGTAGCATCTTGCAGACAGTCTTAAGCCGGTTCTACCGAATGTGGACACAGTAATTAAGTTTCAATTTGCTGCACGTTCGCTCGGCAGCCCTTAAATTCCCCTCCCCTCCACCCCAACCCTCCTGAAAGAACCTTTCGTCTGTCTTTGGTGCTTGTGCGCCGCTAAGTAGGCAAAAGGAAATACAAATTTTTAATAGTAAGGGCGAGGGATTTTTCGCCAACGACCCGCCGACTCATGTGAAAAACAACGGGCGGCATAATGAAAACTTTCCACTTTCTTTCACGTTTGTATCGCAATAAAATGAAATCCCACAGATAAATTATGCGCCATTTAATAAAGCTACCAAACGACCATTTGCCGCACAACTTTTACGCAAATTATGCTCATCAAAATGAGCAGCGACAATGTCAAAAGAAACAACAACTTGATAGGCCCATGCATGAAAAGCAGGATTCGGGGGAGTGCAGGTGGTGTGGTGGGAATGCGGAATAAGGATGCGGATCCGGATGCGGATGGGGATGCCGTTGCTGGCATGTCGCAAGTGCCTTCCTTGATGAGCGAAATAAAAACAAAATAAAATACACACGAAAAAGAGCTCAACAAAAGTCACGCAACGCACATTTAAAGTCTCAGCATTACGTATGGGGAAATATAGGAAGGAATAAGGAGGGGGCCAGAGGGTAGTGCGATATAAAAGTTGGCCAATAAGCCGCAAGTGAAGCTTAACTGGCAGTCCAAAGCAGCCAGCTGAGCTGAGCTTTTTTCGAAAGTGCCAGGCTGGTTGTCATCGACTTGGTAATGGACGGTAGTGACTCATGCCTGCCTTCGATGATTGACGCAGGTAACAGGCGTAAGGGTCACGCCCCTTTACACCTCCTCCTCTAGTATACTGTGAGCGCCAAATGAAATGAAATACATGTATGTATGTGCGTAACATACAAGTCATTTACATTTGCATAAAAAAAAAGCGCGCAAAATTCGCCAAAATGAAAGGTAAAATGGCAAAGAAAATTGTGGTAGGTGGGGCGATGCGAGGCAGGCAGCCATTTGGAAATGCTGCACGTACCGAAAGCTAACAAAGATTAACAAACGGAAGACCGTGCGGCAGCACTGCATCATGTGGCAATTGCGTCGAGTACATAAATGAAAAGCTTAAGTTGATTTTCAAAATTGCACCAAGCAGCAGAAGTTCCAAAACCCCAAAAACCTGCAAGTCGAGATTAAATGCTCTCTTTTAATATTTAATATTTAATATCAACTAACTATTTAACAACTATTAAAATGAAAATATTCTTGTATTATTTAGCTTATGCAGTTTTTACAAAGCAATCTGAGCTTTATGAATAATATTTAATATTCAATTTTCTTTTTAAAAAAAAACCTTCAACAAGATATTTGATATTTAAATGTATTTTATATTCGTTTATAAACATGCAAATTACCACTTTGAAAAACGGAAGGATACAGAATGGAAACAGCTTTGAAAAATGCAAAATAATTATTTGTTTAATGTCAACTAAAATCCGTCGAAATTAAATTATGAAATCAGCAGTGATAAGAATATATATATATAATATTACAAATGCATAATTTCACATCTATAACTGAAAAATAATAAATATAAATATTATATTAATCTAAATCACTTAATTGAAAAATATACTTATTAATTATCGAATTAAGAGCAAATTTCATTTCTTTCCTCTTCAAATGATATTATATATATTTTCTGATTTGTATGGCTTAAGGACGGACTTTAAAAATTCATTTGCGATTAGAATTAACTTATTTTTGTACCTGCACAGTTTTGTCAACAACTGAATGAGCATAATTTATTAATTCTTATTGCAGACATAGCTGCCAGCTGTATTTGTCATGGTATATATATATATATGTGTCTGGGAGTGTATGTCAAAAAACGAGAGCAACTAGAGTCGGGACAACTTTTAGCAGATACCGCAGAAATTTAATAAGTTTTAATACAAAAGTTGGTGAGCTTCATTATGAAACTGCTGCTGCCGCTGCTGCAGCTCTGTCTGTAGTTAGTAGCCGCATCTGTATCTACATCTCGCTGACTTTGGGTGTGTGTGTGTACATAATTGTACTTGCATATATATATATATATATATGTGTATATGTATGTGTATTTGTAATTATTCTATAGCTTCTACCGCTTCGGTTGCATAGGGACACATCTAGCTCTCTTTTTCATTTTCACTGCTGTAGCTACTCAGCACTCGAGTAGGGATGTTTAAAAGTCGGTGGCTCTTGGCTTTTTCGAGTGCAGTTGAAATTATTTGATGTAATTTTGTATACACTTGCAGAGGGTAACATAATTTGCTCAAAGTATTTGTTACGCATTGAAGGAGACGTCTCCTAGCACACGAGATTCGATATTGCCATATCCGAACTAGATAATATTATTGAGATACTTTATCCAATAGATGAGTTCCTTTTTTCTTTTCCAAGTTATGATAGCCACGCTCATCGCCTATGCGTATTATTATACTCCCAACATTTAGTTCAAATTAAGATCCAAATCAGACTACAATATTATATAGACATCATAGAAAAAATCGCTCGGTTTTTTAAAACAACTTCCTGCAAGGGTATGTGATCTTCAGCATTCCTAAATTAGATGTTCTCTTATGCTTGTTTATTTGGTTTTTTTTTTTCGACAGCGTCGCATTTCATGCAAATGAACTTAACTTGTTGTGCGCGCGAATGTGTGTGTGCGTGTGTGTGTGTGTGTTTTTATGCAAATGAGCTTTGTTTGTGTGTACGCTGAGCCATGTAAATGTTTAAACTTTTGCCACTGCAGCTGAGCATTGCGCACAAGCGAACATTTCACAATTTACCACGGTTTACGGCTTCACCTGATTTATCGCTAATAAATCAAATTTTAATTTTCCCCACAATTAATATGATAATAATCGAGTACTGGCATTAAGCTTATAAGGTTGACACACACAAACACACACATACACAGAAATGTATGGAAGCAAGCAAATGCGATTTGCATTTTATACCATTTAAACTCAAAATACAGCGATGGCAACAAGAACAAAGCCACAATGTAAATTCAACGGGCACAACAATAAAAATAAAAAAAATACCCCCCCCCCCCCCCCCCACCCCACACACCATCCACCAATCATCTCTTCGCTCTTACAACAACAGTTACACAGAATGCCAAACAACGAAAAAAAAAAATTGTTTAGAACGTTAGGCGGCAAAATCTGCAAACAAGTGTGCAACAAAGCGCACAATTGTAATTTAACTGCAGTCAGAGTCTAGTTGGTAACAACAACAACAACAAATGTCTACAACTGGCAACAGCAACAACCGCAACAACAACAAATGTGCGCGCCTCAAGTGTTGTAAGCGGCTTTTGTTGGCAATTGTTTGGCAAATGCAGAAGACCTAAATGAACGACGCTTTTGGGTAGGGGGGGTGGGGGGGGGGGGGGGCGCGGGTAGCGGTACTCAAATTGGTAGGCAAATGAAATGCACACACACACCCAACAAACTCAAACACACACACTTAAACACAGGCAGAGAGCACACACATACACATAATCCACTTTGGCGAGACAACAGCAGCTGCATCAAAATCGGATGTTACACATACGCCCCGTTGCGACCTCGTCCTCGTCCGCGTCATCCTCCTCGTCATCGCTTCAATTCTCGTTGTGCTTTTATCCCTCTCACTCTTACCCTGCCTTGTACAATCCCTATATGCACCCTGTAATGTTAGGTTGCCTGTAAAGGCTGAAATGACTTCCTTACTTTTACAAACAACTTTTATAATTAAGTAGCTAAATGTCTGTCTATAAATAACTTTATATTTCTTTTTAACAATATAATATTTGAAAAGGAAAAAATATATATATACATATATATTGAAGTTATTTTTGTTAAGGCGTGACCAATAATTATTAAACAATTATTAATTTACCATAAAACACTGATTATACACATTAATTCAATTTAAATTGCTTGCAAACTTGTGTTAAATTAACTTCAGCTAAATTTAAATTGTTGTAAACAAATTGTGTACAGTTAAACATATGCCCATGCGACAGACAGCGCAACTGATAGCTCTTTAGGCTAGATTATTGCAAATTGTAACTTCCGTTTCTAGTTTATGCGCGACGATTCTGGCTTGACAAGTGTCACAGCAAATGGCGTCGAACTGTGCAAAGCTCCACTCGCATTGCACACACTCACACACACGCACGCACCACCGCCACCCTCTTGTTCACACACATATATAGACACTGTCAACTGCCAACAAATGTAAAACAGCATAAAACACTCGTCGCTGCAACATCAAACCCGCCAGCCCCGCTGGCCAACAAGCCACGTGTTGATGTTCGTGAAAACTTGACACTTAATTGTCTCTTCCACTCACTCTCTAACTGTCTAGCTCGCACTCTCTCTTCTCTCTCTCTCCCTCTCTCTTCAACTTGCTGCCTGCATCCCTTTGTCGTGGCTGCATTTCTTTTTTATGTATGGCATCGTCTGGCGCCTGTTTCTGTTTATGTTGTCAATTGTTGCACATTTGCCTGACGCTAAAACTTCTACAGATAAAACTCTGGGCCAATGCCCGTTGCTCTATGAAGCGAGAATAGAGTGAGTGGTGCAGTGGTACAGTGGTGCAGCCAGTCAGCCAGCCATCAAGCCAGCCACTCACTCAGGCAATAATAATGCCCAACAATAATGCATTTCACAATTTAAACAATGGGCGAAGGAAAAAGCATTTCCTGCAGCAGGTGCTGCAGCTAAACAGTGAAAAAGAAAACCAACTGACCAAGTAAACACAGCTGCAAGAAGCTATTGTTGTGGTCTTTAGTCGAAGAACAATTGCACAAAGACCAAGTTGAACCAAAAGGTTGCCAATAATAGTGCAAAGTAGACTCATTTAAAAATATATACGTTTACCATATGAATAAACTCCTTCCATCAAAGAAAAATAAATGGAAATTCGAAAGAAAATATTGCAACTTTTTACCTCGCATATACTCATAATTATATCAAGTTTAATTATTAATTTGGGCTTTCATTTGTAATTTGGCTTAAAATCCAACTACATTTCAAGCTTTATTAACATCGAAATGCTTTTTGCATTTAACGAAACTTTTTGGCCAGTGCACGCTTCAGATATTTATTGCTTGAATAAAGTCATCTTCCCCACATTATCTGGCATTTAGAGGAGCCACTTAAGCTTAAGCGCCATTTAGATACAATGGACGCTTAACTTAATCAAGCGACTTTCGACTTTTGAAATAATCGGTAAATGTTTTCAACTATAATTCAAATAAATGTCCCTCTGCGTGTGTGTGTGGGTGTGCGTGGGTGTATGTGTGTGTGTGTGTGTGTGTGTCTTTGTGTGGGTGAAGCAGAACATAATCACATTTTAATAGTCCTGTAAGGGACATCAGAACGTAGATCAAACAGCAGCAGCAGCAACAACTAAAAATCCACATTAATGGATGCCCTGCCTCAAGAAACTTTTCTGCACTGTCGCACGGCCCAAAGACATAAAACAAAAGTTGTCCGCCACAACCCACAGCCCCTGCTCAACGAAAAGTTGCACGAAATAATGGCAAACACCAAAAGGGACCCAATCAAATGGAGTTGGGGAATGCGGCAGAGACTGAAAGGCAGGGCACAAAAAAGCTCAGCTGGCGCTGGAGGCACCGTAACAAAGTGAAATGTTAAGAAATACTCGCAAAATAAAACATAAAATAAAATGTTGAAAATTAACGACAAATTGCGCATCATTAAAAACCAAAACAGAACACAATGAATGACTGTTAGGGAACTTGGGAGGGGCACAGCACTCCTCGACGACTAAAGCCAATCATGAAGACAAAGCCGGGCGCCAACTGACTGAGGGGAAGCGAGTAGCAACATAAGCACCTGAGTGCCACAAGGCAGCAATGGAACCCACCGAACAACATCAGGAAAACACACACACTTCCAGCAAGCCCGGTGCAGAAGTGTGTGTTTGCAACTCAACTCACTTGGGAGTGAGACTTTGCCGAATGGCAAAATATTTGCCATTTGCCAGATTACATGCAATTTACGCAAGTTGATTTGACACAATACTTTCGAACGATTTCGACGCCCGGAATTGAAATTCCTTAGTTAAAAACAAAATCGATTAAAAGATATTATTTTATTAAGTTGAATAGCTAAACTCAATTCACTAAAAAGTCAAACTCACTCATAATACACCGAAAAATGTAGATTTTGTTGCCTCGTGTTATTATTTCTGAGAAATCATCAAATTTATCCTTTGTTTTAAGTACTTTTATGTGAAGAACTTTTGGAATAAAAGAAAAGCTATATTACAATTAAAAATTACTAATATTTTGCATTTAAAAAATCATCTTCAGAAGTAAAAATTATACACAAATCAGCATAACCTCTGATACCAAAATCTATTCCAACTTTCTGGCGGCTACTGTAATATATATACAAAAAAAATAAGTTAGAGGATGCCGGGGACTGCAGAACTTAATTGCCAGACAAAGGCAAGTACACACACATGCATAGCGCACACACAATAGTTGACAGGCAAAGCTCGCAGCTGCAGAAACACAAAAAATAAAAAATAAGGCACCCAATTTTCGAGAGGCCAAAGCCAAAACCTTAAACTCGACACTCAAAATTACCAACTTTGCGGCAATGGTACTGCTGCCACCTTGTGTCGTTGCCGTCGTGTGCTTGGAACATTTCCCCGCTCTCCCGCTCCCTCTCCACTCCGACTAAGTGACAAGCCGTCAAGGTGCACGTGAGCTTCTGGCTTCTGCTATTTTTTTCACATGCTTTTTAGTATTGCTGTTTCTCGCTTAACTTTAATATGAACATGTTTTGTTTGTTGTTTTTTGCTCATTTTAATTATAGTTGCTGATGTTGTTGTGGCTTTTAGTACTGCTCATTAATATGCATAATTTATTTTAATTGGATTCCTAAAGTGTTTCCATAGCATGAGAAGTAAATGACCAAAATATTACACATTTAATACTTTGAAATTGTTATATTTATAAATTGGTCATGTTTGCTTTTAATAAAGCACTAAATGAATAAAAAAACTTGAATAAAACTTGAATTCGTATCTAAAAATCTATTTGAGCTCAAAGGCATCGTATTTATATCATGATTTGGTACTTTTTTTATTTAAATTCTGCAATTTGCTGACCAATTTTGATTCAGATATCAGCATTAACAAAATTGAATAGTTACCCAAAAATCGCTTTCAATTGTTTTTTGTTTTTTTCTTTTTTACATTTAGCCATATCTTAAATCAACCTTTTTGGAGTCTGCTCTATACATCTGTTAATTTCCATTTGCTTAACATTTTAGTCAGCTTGTTTTTCCCCAGACTACAATCTTTCCATTAACTTTATGGCGGTTTGGACTCCGCACACCACCCACACTTCCACTATTCGCTTATTTTCTCTCTATTCCACGCTCGAATTTCTATTTTACTTTTTTGTGGGTCTGCGGCTTCATTTTAATCAAAACAAAATGGAAAAGCATGCCGCAAAAAGGAAACGGACATACGACAGAATGCTGGAGCGAATGGTTCTTAACCATCAGATACCCTGGAGTTAATTTATGGATATATATTAGTTATGATTGATAAAAAACAATTTATATTCACAGCTCAAGTAAGTACCTATATTTTTATTGACCGACTAATTGTACGATTACTCTCTTATAGCTTTCTATTTTTAGTTTTGGTGTATTGCAGAACATCCATGTTTCCTTTTGAGATACCCTTTTTATTTTGTGAATAAAGCATATTTAAGGCAAACAAAAACAAAACCGAAAAAAAAAAATAAAAAGAGTGGCAGCCACTAACAAAACAAACAACAACCCGTCGTTCCTTTTATGCCCCCTTTTAATGCTGCCCTCCCGCCAACCTCATTCCCTTATTGCCGCTGCTGTTCTAAAAAGTGTTTGCTTTGTTCGCGCTGTTGTTGTTATTATTGTTGTTTGTTGTTTATCCATTGTTTAAAGCATAATGTCACAATAAACATGAAAGGTGCAAAATGTTGCCCAAAGGCGGCCAACTAAGGAGCAACAACATCAATGACAACTAAAGTAACAGCAGCAACAACAACAACTCAACTAAATACAATTTTTGCAGTTGACGCCGCTCGAGGCAGTTTCACCGCACTCCGTCCCTCAACCCTCCGTCTCTTGCATATCGTATGAGCAGAATGTGAAGTCTTCCACTACTTCTGCTACTTCATCATTGCTGGCCATGCAGTCCACAGCCCATTCTAATCCAACTGGCCATTGCAGCCCCAACTAGCTCGCCTCTGCGACAACTACAGCAATAATGAAGTGAAATGCCCGTCGGCAACTTGGACAACTCGCATCGTTGCGAGGCGCCATCAACGTCATACGCGTCACTTTCGGACTTGTCCGCTTGTTGCAGTAACAGCTTGATTTTATTGTTGGTATTGAAATGTTTGCCTTTTTGCCACAACTCCTGCTCCATCACCTTCTCTCCCTCCAGTGCCCTGCCAAAATCCAATTGCTGCCACATTTCGTGCCTTTCCGATACTCAATTGTTTTCAAGAAGCCAAATTTGCTTGAAATGATTTTACTGCTTGCTCCGGTTTTAGGTCTTATTAATGAACTGGACGTTCTCCGTGTATAGCGAAATGTGCACTGAGGAACAATATATATAAATGTGTTGAAATAGTAAAATTGTTTTCGGAGTAGCTGCAAATTTGATAAGCAAATGTCGAGGACAATCAAATGTGTATTTCTGTAATATTATTTGATTAAATATTAATAAAATAATTATATATTTATAATATTTTAACACACTTATTAAATTCCAATACAGATTGGTTAGTAGAAAAAAGATATTTATATTTATATATATATAAATAATTCGGCAATTTGCTGACCTATTTTTATTTAGATCTCAGCATAGTATCGATTAGCTCTTCTGATTGTAACAAAAATTGAATTACGGAATTACGGAACTTAGTCAATCAATTTCAATATTGAGAATATCCCTTAAAATTTGTGACAACAAAGCTTCAATCAATCAACAAAATTCTATTTCGAATCTTCAAAATAGCACCACAAATTTGTTTTAGTGTAAATAAACTCTAACCTTAACCTGGCTCCGCGGTCACATGAAAAACCTTTTGCATTATAGCAAATACCTTGTCACGTGTGTCCACACACACACAAATACACTCTCATTATAAGAACCTGCGACCAATCAGCGGACGGACTAAATTTGAACGCACTTGAACTGCTGAGAGGCCAAAGTACGTAGCGCAATATGAAATATACATATACATAGATCTTTATGCAGACACAGTTTGAAATACACATGTGTTGTGTTTGTCGATTTTGTCGGTTTGTCTGTTTGTCGTCGTTTCTCTTGTTCGCTTTTCGGGCAAATGTCACAAGCACTTGGCGCCGATTGTTAGCTCAGCCAGCGTCTCCTACTCTTAAAGACAAGCAATATAAATAGCCGCAAAAGAAACTGTGCATGCACTTGTCGCTGTCCCTCTCCCTCTCCCTTTCCCACTCTGCATCTCTCTTCCTTTTTTTTCGCTCTCGTCTCTAATTATAGGCAGCGCTAAGTAACTATGTATGTATGCATGTATGTGTGTACATATTTGGTATGCGAGAGGCGGAAGTTTGTTTAGGATACACAACTATTTGCCAGGCAGCTGCACACAGCACTCGCTTTTGCTTTGCTATAAATTACCCACAACCCCTGCCCATCCCAATGTCTAGACACACGCGGCACATTTACAAATTATGCGAATGAAATTCACGCGCGTTGCGAGTTGCAAGTCGCAAGTTTGCAATTGACTCTCCAAGTATAACACTTACCTATCGCTGCTTGCAATCACTTGCCGGTAAATCCAATTAGCACATGGAATGTTTTAGACTTACTATTCTTATTGTTTGCTTCGTTTAGTTATAGTTTTCTGTTTTTTGTTTTGTTGTTTGTTCACTTTCAGTCATATATAGCTAATCCGTTATGATATGTTCTATGCAGGCTGTAAGGCAAATAATAAAGTGAAAAATATCAATTAGTACATATTTCAGAAGAATAGGAGATATATTTCGCAAATGAATCTAATCAACGATGGCCAACATTTATATTCGATTAATATTAATAATTTATATTCGATATATAATAATATTATCAGATGATGGTTTCATCCACAGTCTTAAATAGTCTTTTAAATAATATACTTAGGAGTTGGGGTCGGTTGTTGAATACATAACAAGTTGTTTAAATGAAGTAAACTTGATCTATTGACGCCTCTTGCTCGTTTATAATTTTTATTCTTTCCTTATTTTTATTCAATATTCTAGAGTTGAAATTGTAGTTGACTTATAAGAAGCACAATGAACTTTAAAATGTGTTTTTGGGTTCGCAGGACATTTTACAGTAAATCTACCTTGACTAAACATTGAAATATACACATATTTAAGTTGACATTTTGAATCGCAATCGGTTTATTGTCTAGACCGGCGACGATTGCTGCAAGTTTTATATGCTAAAAGTGAAACAGAGAACGTGAAGCGAACGAGAAACTTTTGAACAACGCACTGATAAAACCGCATTGAAATCAAAAATCAACGGCATAAAGTTGCACGCGAAATCCACAAGGATAAAGCAACCATCCCTCCACACAACCACCCAGACAGTCCGAGCGCTGAGTTTCTGAGTCTGCTGGGAAAATAGCCTTCAGTGGGGGTGGCTCTGACGCTGATGCTGAAGCTGACTCTCTGGGCGGCTTTTTGGCTATTTGCCTGCGCATTGGCGTTGTCAGAGGGGGTGAAGGAGGCGGGTGGGCGCGTCTCGATGGTTGTGTGTCGTTTGAGCGACGCATACGCTGCAGACAGTTTTCTAATGAGATAAGCTAGGCCTGATTGTGTGTGTGTATGTATGTGTGGTTGAGTGTGCTTAACTAGAAATGGAAGCGGTTTGCAAAACACGATATATGAGTTATATCTATGCATTTAAATGTATATTTTATTATAATACAAGTATATAGTGAATTAAAAAAAAGGTAGATTCTAGACATTTTTCAAAGTTTTTTTTTGTTTTTTAAATGTCAAGGTACAATATGTTTCTCTTCTAGCACAAACAAATCCAAAAATTCCTCAACAATTATTTGTGTTTTCTTGTTCTTGCGTACATATTCCAATATTTGGAAGTCTATTTTCCAACTTTTTGATTTTGACTTGATATTAATTTCAATATTTCGTACATTTCTGTGTTTAGCTTTCGTGTCACGAAATATAGCACGACACGGGCTCAACTCTAGTGTGTACTCAGTAGTAACATGGCGCGTATATCCCGTTACACGAGACATGCAGACACATACAAGCAAAACACACAAATTTAGAAAAACAAAAACCATAAAAATAAATAATAAGCATAATCAACTAAAACAATGCTGCATACTTTTAGTACACTGTCATAGTCAATGGCGGCAAAATACAAATACCGAAAAGTTTACACACACACACACACATATACACGTACGCACACAAACTTCAAATTGACATTTTTGCGGGTAGTCGGAACTGAATTTCGAAACAGCGACGGCGCCAAACTGAAGGGATGACACAGGACGGGGGAGAGGGGCAAGTAGGGTTATGGCAGTCGCTTTGTTGTGCCGGCACAAAAATGCTCAAAAAGCCGGAATACCAAAACAAATTTCGTATTTTGGCTTATTCACTTACCGGCAAATTTGCCGCATTGCCAGCGGCAACAACAACAATGGCCAGACGGAATATAACCGTTAACCGTATTTGCAGATGGTTTTTTTTCTTGGTAAATCTATCCATGCACTTGACACTTGAGCATTTTGCTGCTGGTGTAGCTTTAGCCGCAGAGGGCATTCAGTAAATAATATACCCACACACACACATGCACATTTAAACACACACGCACAACACAAGTAACTGATGCACGATCTGCCGCGACACGTCCACACACGTCAATATTTGAATTGGTTTGAACATAAGCCAAGCTACATGACTGTTAGCGATTAGTCGCTGTTCCTTGCTACAGCGTGATGTTAAGTCACT
Organism: Drosophila paracracens; assembly: GCA_035044025.1. Classification (NCBI taxonomy): domain Eukaryota; kingdom Metazoa; phylum Arthropoda; class Insecta; order Diptera; family Drosophilidae; genus Drosophila; species Drosophila paracracens. The sequence goes on along the minus strand of JAWNMN010000401.1, from coordinate 5,711,726 downwards.
GTTGTGCTCACTTGAGCTGTTATACATATACTTTTTAAAATACTGTTTGGTCATCAACTTATATGGTCACACTCTTACTGTTACCCACTCAGTTAATATCGATATTTCGTTATAGACGATACATATGCTTGTACCCACAAATAATACTGTAAAGTGGTATGGCCGGCAGCCACCAACAGAATTCTCTTAGCACGTTTCGACAGTCGCTCGAAATCGTATGATAACTCCATGCAACAGCTGATTTGTTATGACGCTGTTAAAATTGATTAAACAGATAAGCAGTTAGCAGATGTTAAACTCAATTCCAAACACTATTCGCCGTTTTTCAATTAAATTGGACACCGTTCAAAACGATTTCTCCATATAATATTAGTGCTTGGGCACTTGTATACGATAACAGAGTAAACAAATTGCTTTTTCAAATATTTTGCACAATTGTAACAGAAACAAGATAAAGCGCCCTGTTAGTAACTTTACGGCGACTGTTAATATTTATGAGTGACAACAACAACAACAAAAAGGGCCTGATCTAAACAAATTCAATTCCCACTGCAGAAAAGCAACACGAAAAAGAAGAAGAAGCAGCAGAAGCCATCAAGTGCCGGGAAAAAGGAACAAGAACAATTAGCAATTAGCTAGCCGGGGAATATGGTGGAGGTTCAACTGAGAAAGCGCAACGCTTGCGTCATTGTGCTTGGCGACATCGGACGCAGTCCACGTATGCAATACCATGCGCAGAGTCTGCTCGAGGACAACTACAATGTGGACATCATTGGCTACATGGAGACGCGGCCATTGGACGCCTTAGCTGTGGCGCAACCCAAGTGCAAAATCCACGAACTACCCGCCGTGCCCGTAACGAATCTAACTCCCAAGTTGAAGCTGCTGTTCAAGGCGACCTGGCAGACGTTGAGTCTGCTGATGGCCCTCATATCGATACGGCGTCCCAATTTTCTGCTCGTCCAAAATCCGCCCGGCATTCCCACTCTCATCGTGTGCTATTTGTATTGCGCCGTGACGCGCACCAAGCTCGCCATCGATTGGCACAACTACAGTTACACAGTTCTGGCGATGGGCATGGCCGGTGGCGAGCAGAGTCGCCTCATCCGTTTGACCAAACGATTGGAGCGCTACTTTGGCGCCAAAGCGCACACACATTTCTGCGTCACGCAGGCCATGAAGGAAGACTTGCAACGCAACTGGAATATTGGGTAAAAGCAACGATATTTTTTTTTTTTTTTTTATAATCATCATTGGCCAATATTTGCTTGTTACAGACCAGTCACTGTGCTGTACGATAGAGCGCCGGCTCAATTCCATCCGATTGAGTTGGCGCAAAAACACGATCTGTTCATGAAGCTATCGAAGGATTATGCACAATTCATGCCGCACTGCTATGCGGATCTGAAGCAGTCAGGCGTTGTCGAATCGACGGCGCTCACCCAGAAACTGTCGAATGGAACTGTGCTGTTCAAGCCGCAACGGCAAGCGATAGTTGTGTCGAGCACCAGCTGGACGCCCGATGAGGATTTTGGTATACTGTTGCAGGCGCTGGAGTCATACGAGTGCATCGCTTTGGCCGAGCCGCATGTCTATCCTTCGCTGCTGTGCATCATCACCGGCAAGGGGCCGCAGAAGGCGCAATACGAGGCGCAGATAGCGAAAAGGCAATGGCAAAAGGTGTCGATTGTGACGCCTTGGCTAGAGGCGGAGGATTATCCCAGCATTTTAGCCAGCGCCGATCTTGGCGTCTGCCTCCACTGGAGCACCAGCGGCCTCGATCTGCCCATGAAAGTGGTGGACATGTTTGGCAGCGGTCTCCCAGTCTGCGCCTACAATTTCAAATGGTGAGCACTCAATTTCAGTGTTCAGATGGCTTTAAAAATTATGATCAAGTTTCCATTTAATTTGTTAATTCGTTAGTCTGGACGAGCTGGTCAAGCATGGCGAGAACGGTTTCGTTTTCAGCGATCATGTGGAGCTGTCGGAGCAGCTGCGCATCTGGTTCGAGCACTTTCCGAACAATCCCAGCATTGTCGAGACTCGATCGCGTTTCGGTCGCAGCCTGCACCAGTTCCAGGAGCTGCGTTGGCGTGAGAATTGGCGACAACGTGCCGCACCCGTGTTGGAGGCATTTCTTTAGGCAGTTCTCATTTATTTTATTTTTTTTATAATCTTAATTGTTTCCAAATAAAGTTTTTTGACCACTACAAAAGGGCATTTCAATTTTTAGACTGTTTTTTCAAATATTCAATTTGCAAAGATTTAAATATTACTTAAAATCACTTTAGCTATATACAACAAAATTTAATTATAATAATATATATAATAATTTAATTATATAATAAACAGTCCCTTAGGCACTCAGCGATTGCCATTCATCAATTGCTAGTTCCAGATAAGATATCGCCCATATTCGAAACAATGATTCACGATCCATAAAAATATATTTTCAGCATTAAATTGATCAGAAAAATATTAAACGAAACAAGAAAGGAAGTGTGCGGAAGAGGGTTGTCCGCCAATTTGAACTTCCACTGTAACTCATCCTAAATACAATGTCGGATTTCATAAAAAAATAAAATAAATAAACTAAATAAATACAATTTAACTTAACAACAATTATTTATTCCAATTTAAGCTAATGTAAAAAATAGACACATAAAAACAATTGCAAATTATGATCTAATCCCAGAGCAATAATATATTAAGCAATTTTTGTGCCGTTTATATACTATATCATAATTTGATTATTGCTTCAGTTGTCGATTATTGTTCAAATCAGTTCGCATTTAGGGCCTCAGTGCTCTATGGCAAAGTGGACACACATTAAAGCCATTCTCCCTGTAGTTGACATAACACAATGTGTGCAGAGCGTGCCTACACGGCATATATGTCATGGCATTCTCACTCATCATCGCATCTTGGCATATTGCGCAAAGTTCGCCTTCCCTGTTAATAAGATGTTGCTCGCCATCATTACCAGCGTTGTTCCCATTATTTTGATGTCTTGCCCTTTGATGATGCTCCTCAGGCAGGTTGTAATAATATGCAAGCGCTGCAGCACCAATTGCGAAACCTAGGCTCAAAAGTAATTGTATATAAGGCATCGTCGTAGTCACCGCATAGACGTTTGACAATCACCAGCACAACTATTAATATAGATTATTTATCTTCACTAGTGAGTCTCAATTGCTATCTGTTTGCCGAATGGTACGATAAGTTGTGAAACCCCTTAATATTAATGTTGTTTTGGATTGACATCCGCGACGCTTGACTGCCAGACTGATCAAATTGGGTGAGAGCTGCCAACTCGTTTATGTTGTTTTGAAGGGTATTCGCTTAGTGTGGCCAGCCGAAGTAACTTTTTGAATACAGTGTAATTACATGTTGTTTGTCTAACATAAAAGTTAATAGTTAATGAATTTAATTTTAAAACAATTTAAACAATATTTAAACACGATGTAGACTATTGTAAACAATGTAACACAATATAGGAATTTCATTCGTCTTTGTTTTTTTTTTCTCCCATCAATTGAAAATGTTGGTATTTGTGCATAGCCAATGGATCGCTCACACCGGCTCCATTTTAATTCAATGGTTTTTCTCTGTTCGAAATAAATTTAAATTGTAATTACGGCTGCGCTGCAATTCGAGTACAGCGCCAGGCAGCAAACTCCACCCCAGCCCACCTCCACCCAAGTCGGGCGAGTTTTGTGGTGTAAAAACCAACGAAAACATTTATCCATATTGTGGCCAACACCCGCCTTCAGCTCACATTTCCAGTATGTTGTTGTGTCGCAGCAGGCGCTAGTGGATACCTTTGCCGATCTGGCGCAGAAGAATTCCGAACTGCAGAAGGAATTCATCTGCAACTTTTGAACGCACTGAACTTTTTCATTTCATCTGTGAATACGCTGTGCAACAAGACCATCGACGACACCCTGCTAACAATACGATAATACGAGACGGTGTTACGCGTCGGTTTGTCCGCATGGGGCAGCTCCGGCCAGCCAGTGCTCAGTTAGGGGTGGGTCTGCCCGTGCCCGCCGACCGCACAATAAACGAGACTACACATCTACACATCACTAAAAACAACGGACAGTGGCAATTCAAAATAACAAAACAACAAAAAAAAACGATTTTACACCCGGCTTCCAACGGCGGCTTGGTGTTATTGCCGTAGCGCACCCGCTCTCCTGTGGGGGTAGTTAAATGTTCTGAGACCCCCACCCTTTAAATCTGCACACTCATTTATTGCCTAACCCATCTTGGGTCCCCTTCCCTTATTTATAACCTTATTCTTCCATATTACTTAACTAAACGTTATTTCATTTGACAACGTGTTTTTTTAATGATAGCATTGGCCTTAATGAACTGGTTACTGCGGCCGATGCATTATAAATGTCCAACAAAAAAAAAATAATAACCAAAAAAAAATATATATATAATAAAAAACAATATAGCCAAAAACAATATAAATAACAAAAAAAATATAAGCAACAAAAAAAATATAAGCCAAAATAAAAATATAAATAACACAAAAAAAAATAAATACCAAAAAAAAATTAATAATACAAAAAAAAAAAATTCCACTCTTTTTTTTTATCCGAGCCCCCCTTTGGTGGAATCTGCATCTGGCATGTCTATACGCTAGCGCTTAAACCAGTTGGGAATCATAAGCCGCCCCAAGACCAAACTTACGCCCAGCATGCCGACCGATTTCTGCTTAAACGGCTTGGGAATTACAAGGGCCGTTGACAAATTTGTGGCGGTATCCGATTGCCGCTATCGATACCTTGGACCCCGCCGCAACAACGGCTAGGTGAGGCCAATTCCAATTTCAAAGTTCATAATTCTCGGGAAATTTGTGAATGGGTCAATAGAATTAGTAAGTCATTCACTATTTATTTGCAATAGTCTCTTGTCGATTACTTGGATATAAATACAATTGAAATAATTTGTTGCATTCGTGCGAATGTTTAAATTGATTTTTTTTTTGTTATTTTTTTTTTTTTTGGTTATATATTTTTTTTGATTTATATTTTTTTTTTGTATTTGGGTTAAGAGACTCACTATATGTCGATAATGAAGACCTATTAATATAGGCAAAAATTTTGTTAGAATTAAGCAATAGAGTTAAGTTAATAATGCATATAATCTAGTAAGATTATGGAACGAGAGTAGGTTCGTTGGATGGACCGATGGACCAATAAAATCCCATGGGTTCATCGCAGGAAGGGCGGGTACGTTGTGGCCATATACACCAGGCCAGCCAACTGTTCCATTTTGTTGTGTGTGTGCATGTATTGTGTAGTGTTGTGAAGGTCGAGTTTGTTTGAGATCTGTACCGTCTATGGGCAGGGTTGGAGCTACCCCTCCCTGAGAAATCTGAGCTAGCCAAGGTTGCCCACTGGGAACCAATAGACGTGTTACAAATTAGTAAAATGTGCCGAAGAGAGTTGCCACTACCACTGTAACTCATCCTAAATACAATGTCGGATTTCATAAAACAAATAAAATAAAATAAACTAAATAAATACAATGTAATTTAATAAAAATGATTTATTTCCATTTTAGCTGATGTAAAAAATAGACACATAGAAACAATTACAAATTATGATCTAATCCCAGAGCAATAATATATTAAGCAATTTTTGTGAGGCTTATATACTATATCATAATTTGAATATTGCTTCGTTTGCCGATTATTGTCCAAAACAGTACGCATTACAGTGGGCTCCGGCAAAGTGGACACAATGAATAGCCATTCTGTCTCATATGTTCTATGATATTCGCATAACTGCATACTTCGCAATTTTCGCCTTGCCTGTTATTGTTCCCATGATTTCGAGGTCTGCCCGAAGTCTGCCGCTGCCTTTGAAGTGGCTGCTCGGGCAGGTTGTAATAAATTCCAAGCGCTGCACCAATTACGAGGGCAACAAATAATTGTACGTAAATCATCGTCGTAGTCAAAACAACAGAATACGTTTGACAATAATCAGCACAACTATTAATACAGATTATTTATTTTCACCAGCGAGTCTCAATAGCTACCAGTTTGCCGAATGGTACGATAAGTTGTGAAACCCCTTAATATTAATGTTGTTTTAGATTGACGCTTGACTGCCAGACTGATCACATTGGGTGAGAGCTGACAACTCGTTTATGTTGTTTTGAAGTGTGTTCGCTTAGTGTGACCAGCCGAAGTAACTTTTTGAATACAGTGTAATTACATATTGTTTGTCTAACATAAAAGTTAATAGTTAATGAATTTAATTTTAAAACAATTTAAACAATATTTAAACACGATGTAGAATATTGGAAACACTGTAACATAATATGGGAATTTCCTTCGTTTTTTTTTTTTTTTTCTACCATCAATTGAAAATGTTGGTATTTGTGCATAGCCAATGGATCGGTCACACCGGCTGCATTTTAATTCAATGGTTTTTCTCTGTTCGAAACAAATTTAAATTGTAATTGCGGCTGCGCTGCATTTGCAAATACCCATTACTAGTGCAAATAATAAGCGGACAACAATTTGACAACGCCCCTGCTACCGTGTGTGTGTGCTATTGATTCGAGTACAGCGCCGGGCAGCAAACTACACCCCAGCCCACCTCCACCCAAGTCGGGCGAGTTTTGTGGTGTAATTAAACACTGATAAGATAAACACCAATCAACAATAATTGGAAAACTGAGAATATGGTGGAACGCGAGCGCAGCATACATGAAATGCTCAAAGACACACCGTCAATGAACGACAGTTGCGGCGCTGTCCACACTGGTACCGAGGGCACCATCGGCATTGGCAGCGGAATCGGAATTGGGATGGGGATGGGAATCGGGATGGGCGGCAGCGCAAGCAGCCACAGTATTGGAACGGGTATACCATTAAGTACAACCAGCAGTTTGCCATTGCGAAATCATTCTGGTGAGGACTAGAACATAAGAAACAATATGCAAATAACAATTCACGTCTTTGCCTCAAAGCAGCACCAACGACACCCATGTCACCGACAAGTCCGCAGTCGAGCAACGGCTTTCTAACGTCAACAGATGGCAGCAGCAGCCTTATACGGACAAGTGCGTCCAAGATTGATAGCATCAAGAACTGGAGCATATCAACGTACAAATGCACGCGGCAGATAATGCTCGAGAAACTGGGCAAATCGCAGCGCACCGTCGACTCGGAGCTGGAGGCGCAAATTGAACAGTTGCGCGAGACCCAACGAAAATATTTATCCATATTGCGGCTAACACGCGCATTCAGCTCACATTTCCAGCATGTTGTAGTGTCGCAGCAGGCGCTAGCGGATGCCTTTGCCGATCTGGCGCAGAAGAATCCCGAACTGCAGAAGGAATTCATCTGCAACTCGGAGACGCAACGCAACTTGACCAAGAACGGCGAACTGCTCTTGAACGCACTGAACTTTTTCATCTCATCGGTGAATACGCTGTGCAACAAGACCATCGACGATACCCTGCTAACAATACGACAATACGAGACGGCTAGGTGAGGCCAATTCCAATTTCAAAGTTCCTAATTCTCGGGAAATTTGTGAATTGGTCAATAGAATTAGTAAAAGTCATTCACTATTTATTTGCAATAGTCTCTTGTCGATTACTTGGATATAAATACAATTGAAATAATTAGTAAAATATTGCCAATATTTTGCAGAATTGAATTCGATGCCTATCGAATGGACTTGGAGAATACGAAACCGGAGTTAACGGATACGGCGGCGTCGCTGGAGGAGACCCAGCGCAGTTATGCCCATCATAAAGATCTGTATGAGAAGCTGCGCGGCGATGTCGCCGTAAAAATGCAATTTCTCGATGAGAATCGCGTAAGTGTTTGCATACTAATTGTGCTTCATTTAAGGCCCATTAACGATTTCATTTCAATTCCAGATCAAAGTGATGCACAAACAGCTCATTCTGTTGCACAATGCCATTGCTGCGTACTTCTCGGGCAATGCCATGGCACTGGAGAGCACATTAAAGCAGTTCAATATCAAGGTGAGTACTCCGCCTCCCAACTGCAATTGCCAAAAACACTCTAATCTCTTCTTGCATCTGCATTGCAGCTAAAATCTCCGAACAACGTAACCGGTTCATGGCTGGAACAGTAGTGGCAGCCGCCTCCACATCAGCACCCTCAAAACAAAAAAAAAAAGAAAGCAAAAGTATTGCCCTTTATATAACACATGAATCATTTTGTCACCAACATGCCGGCACTTATGCTTATATTTCAAGTATAGCTGAGGGAGCACGCGCTCTTTAAAAGCTGCATGACTCGATACAATATTAAAGTCCGAATTCCTAATTTATAAGCAGAAAGTGTAAGCGAGCACAGTCCATATTATATTTATATACATGTATAATTTTTTTGTATGTAACAACGTATAAATTTCCACACGCAACTCATACTTAAAATAGTTCCTTCTGTTTCCAAATTAGTATTTTAATTGTACAATGTGGTCGAAAAGCGCTCAGTGCAATATCTATTTATATACATTATTATATTATATATGTATTACATTATATGTATATATATATATATTATATTATTTGTGTTGTTTTAAGTTTTTAATTGGTCAATATGAATGCTAAAAATGGTTACGTCTGGGCCACACCAAACAAATTTCACGACTTTATCAGCAGGCCATAGGTGCGCCTGTAACACTTGCCTAACTAGCTTCAAGTTTGCATTTTTATTTTCTATATATAATCCTTTGTATATTTAAACATGTAAACCACACGAAATATAACAAAGTGAATTAAACACACTATTGAATTTTTCGCTAATGTATAGTTTAAACTAATTGTTTACTAGTCAACGTATTATTTACAATTAAAGGGAAATATACAAATAAAATCTTATTTAATTACACACAAATCAAGACGACACAACTCTAGTTCTTCTCCAGCTTCAAGTCGCTGAGCTTTTCGTTAAGCGCCGCTGACTCATCGTCCTCGGCCTTAAACTGGTCCTGCAATTGAAATTATTCAATTAAAAATTCAATGTACTACAGAAGATCTGTACTTACCGGATCGTAGATGACTTTAACAATTAATGAACAGCTCGGACAAGTGGCCACCTCTTCGCCCTCCATCAACTCCTCCTGCCGAAAAGAAACCAAATTTTATTGATAACTGCCAACTGTCTGCGATTGGATTCTGACTGTGATTTACTTTCGAAATTTGAAATCGATCACCGCAGGGACAGGGGTAGTAATACATCTCCTCCTCCTCGTCATATTCGAAATCCTCAATCTCGACCTCATCGTGGTAAATGCTCATTGTTCTATTGCTCAAATTCCACGTTGTTTATCACTTTGTATTATGCATTATAACAAAAATAATAAGACGTATTGCACATGTTGCGGCAGCAGCGCTGCCAACTTGTTGCAGTGAACAGCTGATGCTCACTGTAAACAAATCGCTAAACGTTTGTCAACTTACCGAATTGCGCCAGAAACTTGGGTAAAAATGGCAAGCAACAAGAAAAAGTATAGCGATGTGAATCTCTACGAGCTGCTCGGCGTATCCATCGAAGCCGAGCAGGCTGACATACGCAAAGCGTATCGAAAACGCGCCCTCGACTGCCATCCCGATAAGAATCCCGACAATCCCCAGGCGGCTGAGCGCTTCCATGAGCTATCCAAGGCCCTGGAAATACTTAGCGATGCGACGGCCCGTGCCGCCTACGACAAGGTGCTGATAGCGAAAAAGGCGGCCGAGTTGCGTACGAAGCAATTGGACAGCAAACGGCTGAAACTGAAAGAGGAACTGGAGCAGCGGGAACGAGCTGCTCTAAGCAAACTGCAAGCGGGACAACCTTACAGCACGGTGGGTAAGAGCGATGAGGAGGTGCTGCAGGAGCAAGTTGAGCGGCTGAGGCGCGAGGGCTCCAAGCTGCTCGAGGAGGAGCAGCGAGCGATGCGGGAGCATCTACAGCGCAACTATAATGAGCAACAGCAGCAGCAGCAACAAGGTAATGCATCTACATTTGACTCCGCCCAGCATCGCATCAAGATCAAATGGAAGGCGGATAAGAACGATACCAGCAATGGCGGCTACACGCAGGATAAGCTGATGCAGTATCTCAAAAAATACGGAGAGGTGGTTGCACTGGTCATGAACGTAAAAATACGCGGTCGCGCCATGGTGGAGCTAAAGACGCGCGAAGCCTGCGATATGATCTTGGCCTATGAGAAAGGCAATTCGGCAAATCCTTTGCATTTCCAATGGGTAACGCCGCCGGCGCAAGATAAACAAACAAGCGAAAAACCAACGACGGCTTCGAGTGGCGCCACAGCACGGGACTATGAGGATTTGGTCATGCGTAAGCTGCGCCAGGCAACGGAGCGCAAACGTTTAATCGAACAAATGATGAAAGACGAGGGCAAAGAGTAACCGGAAAAAATACGTTTAAAAATAAGTTAAATGCACACAAACAAGTTGGCAGCACCGCCGTCAGCTGGTAGCACTAGTTGTATATTAAGGTACATTAATTGTCTTTGTATTTTGTAACAGGCATAGAATTATTAATATTAAATATTTATACAATATAAAAAAATTTAAAATACAAAGCAAAGAGCCTAAATATATTTAAGCGAACATTTTTAATTCAATATTAAGAATATCATAAAAAGTAGGTAAAAGCCTTCTAAATTTAAAGGGCATTTGAGAGTCGTTGCAACAGCTGCATGTTTTGTTTGTCTATTAATTAAGTGCCAAAATGCCACGAGAGAAAAAATAAATTGCAGTGCTTTGTGTTGCAGAAAACGGTAGATTTATTGTGTATTTGGAACTAATGCGACATGGAAAAACGACAGCGCGAGCTGGAGTCGCTGGTGAGCACTCAAAAGGAGCAATTGTCCCGCTACGAGAAGCGCTTGAAAGGTAACTGGTTGGGCAATAAAAAAGGCACTAAATTGATGTTTGACTCACAGAAAAAATATAATTGCAGACGTGGTTACTGCGTACAAGGGTCTGCTCAAGGAGAAGGAGGCGCTCGAGACCAGTTTGGCGGCGCATGCTGAGGCCACGGGCGTCGTCAGCGATCCAGGTGGTAATCCCTGCGATGTTCCCAGTGCCAGCGCGGATGTGGCTGATGGAGGCAGCGATGATGATAGGGGACAACTGCAGACGCAAATCATAACGCTAATGAATTCGCTGGCGACGCTCTCAGCGGAAAAGTCACGTATGGAGGCCTCGTTCCAGGCGGACAAGAAGCAGTTGCGTGCGCAAATTGCACAGAAGGACCAGAGCATACAGGAGCTGCATGCCAAGGCTAAGGAGCAGCAATTGCGGGCCAAGCAAGACGTCGACGAGGTGAAGGCCAAGTGGATTGTGGAGCGGCAGGAGCGTGAGAAGGAGACCAACAATCAAATGATTATGCTGCGTGAACTGCAAAAACTGTACGCGGATGAGCGTCATCTCAAGGAGAACATCGAGATGCAGCTGAACAACTTCAAGACCCAGTTCGCCAGCAATGAGGGCGAGAATAGTCGACTGCGTGAGCTTCAACTGCAGCTGAAGGAGGCGCGTGCCCAGCTAAAGCATAGCCAGGCGAAGGCAGACCAGACGACGGCTGCTGCCCAGGCGACGGAGAACAGTGCACTGTTGCAGCAGGTGCGCCAGGAGATGCAGCAGCTGAAAGAGCAGCACGCTGTTGCCATCAAACAGGAGCAGCGCCGTGTGCTGCGTGCCGAGGAACAGAGTCGGCGACAGACGGCGCTGCACGAGGATCGCGTGGCCAATATGGAGGCGCGCCTGGCCGAATTGAGCAGCACCGTGGGCAGCTATGATCGACTGCGTCAACAGGATCAGGATAGCAAACATGCGCTCAAGCAGCAGCTGCATGAACTGGAGCAGGCGCACAAGGGTACGGCGCCCGCACCGGGTTTGCTCAGCGATGCGGACATGGGCTCGTTGGTGGACGAGATTGTGCGGCTGAAGAAGCTGCTTATCAATGCCAATGCCCGCTCATCGAATCCCATTGACCTGAGCCAAGTGCTGGGCACCATCAGCAGCAGCCATGCAGCCAAAGCCGTCGACAGTCATGTTCAGTGCGAGCAGCAACTTCAGAATCTGCAACAGCAATTGCTGGACACAAATAAGCATCAGCGTGCGCAGCTGGAGCAGAAGATCCAATTGCAGCAGACGCACATACAGACGCTGCAGGATAAGGTGCAGGTGCTGAATCGCAACATAGACGAGGCCGAGCTGGAGCTAAAGCAGCAGGGCGATAAGATGCGACTGGCCCTGAAGAATGAGCGTGCCAAGTGGCAAGAGGCGAAAGCGGAGCTAGAGAATGAGACGCGCTGCAAGCTGAACGAGTTGGAACAGTTGCTACAAAAGCAGCGACAGCGTTCGCTGCAGCTGCTCGACGAGAAGGAGCAGGAGATTAAAACATTGCAAACCTCCTTCGAGGTCTTTCACAAGCCCAATGCATCGCCACTGGAGACAACGGAATCCTTTGCCTACTCCTCTGACGCGGACAGCGTGGCGGAGGTGGAGGGTGAACGCGAGGCGAAGCTTAAACTAAAGCCGAAAAAGCTATCCCTGGGCGATAATTGTCACATGCTGCACTATGCCAATGAGCTGGCGAGGAAGGACATTGAAATTACGACGCTGCGCAAATCAAAATATGTAGCCGAGTCCACGCTGCGCAAGGCTATACAGGACAAGGTCAGTGCCCAGCAGGAGATGCACGAGAAGATGGAGTATCTCGAGGAGCAGGTGGACAGGTGAGTCGCAACCCTTCAGCTAATCTCTATGGGGATATTCAGTTTCTTTTCATTATTTTATCTTTTTCGCTTCTTAGGCTGGAGCGCTGCAAGACGCGCGAAGGGGCTAATTTGGAGTACCTGAAGAACGTTATCATTAGCTTCATTGTCACTCGAGATGCGGATGACAAGCGTCACATGCTGAACGCCATCAGCGCCGTTCTGCAGTTCACCACCCTCGAGATGCAGACGATTAACGCCGCATTCCAAAAGAAGTAGTATCTGAACAGTTTTCCCGTTACCGAGTAGTGCATGTGTATATCAAAATAAATACTATGTTTAATATAATTAATGGACAGTTCCCCAGGAAGATCCTCCATAGCCGATATCTTTAAAAAGAAATATGTCTTCATTTAGAATTAAATAAATTAATCGACAAACTTAAATTTTAACAATAGCATTGTATGCATGATATATATAGAGATAATTCTTTCTATGTCCCAACTCAACTTTCCTTATCCGATCTTGATGAAATTTCTACTGTTGAACATTATTATACCAAGTTCAATTCCTACCTAAGTGAAAAACTGTAAATTTAAATTTGCGGCTTTTATGTCTATCGATTCTTATCGATAAGAACTAGATATTTTTAAGCAACTAACATTAAGAAAAGCCCGCCACGGGATATTTCTTTAGGTGTTCAGCCATTACACCCGGAAACATGGCCAGAAACTTGTAGCGGCTGCCCATTTGGTCGGCATCCGTCAGCATCTTGTAGCCGGAGCGTATAATATCTTGATTCTCGGGCAGCGCATTGGCCAGCAGTTGCTCCAGTCGCAAGTCGCCCTGCATTCTTGACAGAAAATCGCCTTGTTGCACTGGTCCACAGCAGTGGACTTGATTGTTCGTCTCCGCCACATGCTTAATGTGCCTAAAGTCCACATCGGCCGTTAGATCTGCTGAGCCAGGCGCCAGCAGCGGTTCATGCAACTCATGCTGCTTGAAAGCACGAAATGTGTCCGTCTTTTCGCCCAAGTGGCCATAGTCCATGATGAGCGCAATGCCACCCTGCCGCTCCAAACGATCCGCTAGCAAGCCCACATGTCGTTCCGTTTCCAGAGAGTACTCCAAACAAGTACGCGTCTCCTGCGGCACAGGCTTAAATAAACGCGACACTGGCGTCTGTGACTTAGACAACACATAGCTAAAGTCAGCCTTTTTCGTCTCCGTTTCTTGCGCCCTAGCCACATCGATGAGCACCTCCTGCCACTGACCGTTGACCTGCTGCAGCTTATGCACGGGCAGCGCATCGAAGAACTCGTGCGCCAACACCAGTGAAAACCCAGGCGGCACATCTTCCAGCTGGCGATGCCAGAAGGCCTGGACGCCCGTTGCGGTGGTGCCTATTTGATAGTGTGGCAATTGCGCCTCCTCCGGCACAATCTCATGCTTATAGCAGAAGCGCTGTGCTTGTGCCTGACTCAAATACGGACTAATCTCGACCATATGCATGGAGAAATCGGCGCCCGCCTTAAACTTGGTCAGCACTTTAAGCACGTCGCGCGCCAATGTGCCACGTCCCGGTCCCAGCTCTACCAGCTGAAAAGGTGAGGGGCTACCCATTTTCTGCCACTCGGCCAACAGCCAGATGCCCACAAGCTGCCAGTAGAATTGGACTAAAATTATTTGTAGAGATATGCATCTGACTTTTGCTCACCTCTCCAAAGATCTGAGATATCTCAGGCGATGTGATAAAATCGCCCTCCCGTCCAAACACATCCCGATTCATGTAGTAGCCACTTTGCGGATTTGTGAGCACCTCGCGCATATACTCTGCCACTGTAATCGGGCCGGTGGCAAGCATTTTAGCGGTCAGCTGTTTGGTCAGGTTACCCCGGCTAATGCCATGGCCAGCAGCATCATCTGGTGTATTTGACTGCTCCTGATTCGCTTTCACATTGTTCGCATTGGATACCGCCGCCAAATTCAAATTGGGACGACGCACAGATTTGTAGCTGTAACAGCGTTGGCTTCCAAATCGCAACGCCTCGCGTAACATGTTCAATTTCGGTTCTACAAACATATCGATAGCTCGATAGTCACAGTTATTGAAGTCTTTGCAGCGTGGCACGAATTGCCAACTTGTTGAAAATCACTCGATATGCACATAAATCGCTTCAGATGTGTTCGCTTTTATTTAAATATATTATTTTCTAACCAGAGCTTTGTATTACATATCGATTCTGTCAATCATTCAAGTTATGCATCATTTCTCCCAATTCCTAAGGCAACCTCACATCGGCAATCACCTGCTCATTGTCGTAGATCTCCTTGGCATAGCACAGATTGGGATAGTCGAAGGCGGCTCCATAGCGATTCCTGCAGCCAGTAGCGGCCTTCTCGCCGGGAGTGTAAACAGGCTGGCCAACGAAGTTCGTGGTGGCAAAGTTGCAGGTCAGCACAAAGTGGTTGTAGTAGTCGCGAGAGAATCTCACAGCGGCGCAGCCCAAATGGGTGTTCTTCTCGGCAACGGCAATGGTGAACTTGGCCACATTCCTGTTGGGCAACTCCTCGGGGAAGCTGGCCAGCATGTCAGGCGATATATTAGCGCGCTCCTTGAACCAGTTCTCAATTTGCTCCTTAATTATCTCAGCATCTGTGTACTCCGACTCAGCACCACTGTAACTGAAGATGGCAGTGTTCTGCCCGGCATAGGCGAAGCGTTCGGTACTGCGGCACTTGTCTGACAGAGACTGGCACGTCTTCACGTTGAACAGAGCCAGATGGGTAAGCTCCTCGCACCATGTCATCTTTGCCATGCGCACTGCCCTGGGCAGACCCTCAATGCCACCACCAGCAAGACTGTTACGCAGCTCATTGAACAGACTCAGGATTAACTTCTCATGTGGCTGAATCTTTACCACTCGGACATCCTTGGGGCACTCCACGCTGAACTCCTGCAATTTTACGGATTTTATGTTTTATGTAGGGATTATTAGAAAATTGGTGACTTACTCCCTTGTTGTTGCAGGCAATGTGCTTGTCCAGGCAGGTGGGCAAGGCACAGTAGTCCACAGCGCAAGCAAGTCCCGCCAGGGCAGCTAGCAAGAAAAATGTTTTCATTATTAAAGGATTTAGTTGGTTGCACAGAATGTGTTTCACTTAACTGATGCTTGACTGCTGAAAGAGTCTGGTATTTATAGCAGTGGGAATACGTCGACTTAGCAAAAACACTTGGAAACGGGGTATCCAATACATATTTTTAGAATCACGCCAAATGAATTTTATTGATGTACATATGTTTCTACGCATATACAGAAATTAAGCAAAGTTCTGTTTTCTGATTTCCAATCCAATCCAAACAACTGTTTAATTACTCATCAGTTAGTTGATTCACTCCTTTGTCATATTTGATTTTCTTTGTTTTTCTGGGTATAAAATGGGCAACTTTATATATTTTCTTCAAATTAAATCAAGATGTTGTCTAAGATAGTCAGCTCTATCCTGCTAGCCACAGCTTTTGTTGGCCTCGTCGCTAGTGTCGACTACTGTGCCTTGCCCACCTGCCTGGACAAGCACATTGCCTGCAACAACAAGGGCGTAAGTGACGTATAGTCTAATAATTCCAATGCCACCTTCCTATATGACCACCTTGCAGGAGTTCAGCGTGGAGTGCCCCAAGGATGTCCGAGTGGTAAAGATTCAACCACATGAGAAGTTAATCCTGAGTCTGTTCAATGAGCTGCGTAACAGTCTTGCTGGTGGTGGAATTGAGGGTCTGCCCAGGGCAGTGCGCATGGCAAAGATGACATGGTGCGAGGAGCTCACCCAACTGGCTCTGTTCAACGTGAAGACGTGCCAATCTCTGTCAGACAAGTGCCGCAGTACCGAACGCTTCGCCTATGCCGGGCAGAACACTGCCATCTTCAGTTACAGTGGTGCTGAGTCGGAGTACACAGATGCTGAGATAATTAAGGAGCAAATTGAGAACTGGTTCAAGGAGCGCGCTAATACATCGCCTGACATGCTGGCCAGCTTCCCCGAGGAGTTGCCCAACAGGAATGTGGCCAAGTTCACCATTGCCGTTGCCGAGAAGAACACCCATTTGGGCTGTGCCGCTGTGAGATTCTCTCGCGACTACTACAACCACTTTGTGCTGACCTGCAACTTTGCCACCACGAACTTCGTTGGCCAGCCTGTTTACACTCCCGGCGAGAAAGCCACCACTGGCTGCAGGAATCGCTATGGAGCCGCCTTCGACTATCCCAATCTGTGCTATGCCAAGGAGATCTACGACAATGAGCAGGTGATTGCAGATGTGAGGTTGCCCTAGGAATTGGGAGAAGAACATGGATTTACTTACACATTTTTTAAGTAAAAATTATATTGGATAGACCAATCTGGAACATAATAGACCAACTTTGAATTGATAATAAGAGGTGCAAATGAATTAAAATCTCTTTTAAATATAATAATAATTTCAAATAGAACAGTAAATGAAGCAGTTCATAAAATAACGGTTGTAGCAAAATGAAGATTGCGCAGATAAGGATTTAACATAACAATGACGTCACACTAATGCTGGCAGTTAGTTTTTAAATTCGTGTGCAGTTTGTTAAAAATTTGGGCTAAATGTTATATAATAGAATCAGACTTATTTACAGATTCGGAAAGTCTACTTAAGTAGAGTCTAAGATAAGGCAGATACTCAATATTGATATTTATAAAGGTACAATGACAATGTTGTTGGGTAGGTTATGATTACGAAAGCAGCTGATTTCTTTAGCAGAGATGCCGGACCTGCGCAATGTGTAATCTTATTTAGTTAATTCATGAAAAAATTCAGAAAAATTGACGTTTTATCCCACAAGCTGCAATTATTTACATACATAAAAAAAACAAAATACGCATCGATTTCAGTCAACAACTAATTGTATTAGCCGCGTTTTCAACGACGTTCGGTGCCATATTATTATTTGTATTTCATTTTTAGTTCACAAAAACATTTTGCTTATTGATTAATTGCAAAAACAACGAAAAATCTAGTGAGAAATGGCGTTGAAAGTGTTGGTCAGCCAGAAGATTATGAACGAGGTGGTCAAATACAAGCCGCCCACAGCACCGAAAAAAGCTGGCGCTCCAGCAGTGGCAGGAGCCGGTGCCGGTGGCATTGAGTGGCGTGTCCTTGTCGTGGATAAATTGGGCATGCGAATGGTGTCCGCTTGCACCAAGATGCATGAGATTAGTGCCGAGGGCATCACATTGGTAGAGGACATCAACAAGAAGCGCGAGCCGTTGCCGACAATGGGTGCCATATATTTGATAACGCCATCAGATGAGTCTGTGCGCGCCCTGATCCGTGACTTTGAGAATCCGGCACGTCCCATGTACCGCTATGCTCACGTTTTCTTTACGGAAGTCTGCCCCGAAGCGCTATTTAATGATTTGTGCAAATCGTGCGCGGCCAGAAAGATCAAGACACTGAAGGAGATAAATATTGCATTTCTACCGTACGAATGCCAGGTGTTCTCATTGGATTCGCCGGACACGTTCCAGTGCCTGTATTCGCCAGCGTTCGCCTCGATACGCGGCAAGCACATCGAGCGCATTTCCGATCAGATTGCCGCGCTTTGCGCCACTCTGGGTGAATATCCAACTGTGCGATATCGCAACGATTGGGATCGCAATATCGATTTGGCTGCTGCAGTGCAACAGAAACTGGATGCGTTCAAGGCCGATGAGCCGACAATGGGCGAGGGGTCAGAGAAATCGCGATCGCAGCTGTTAATCTTGGACCGTGGATTCGATTGTGTGTCACCACTGCTGCACGAGCTAACGCTTCAGGCGATGGCGTATGATCTGTTGCCAATTGTGAACGATGTGTATCGCTATACACCGGGACCCAATCAGCCGGACAAGGAGGTTCTGCTCGATGAAAATGATGATTTGTGGGTGGAGTTGCGTCACGAGCATATTGCCGTTGTCTCCACACAGGTCACCCAGAATCTGAAGAAGTTTACGGATTCGAAGCGTATGGGCTCCACGGACAAGTCATCGATGCGCGATCTCTCGCAGATGATCAAGAAGATGCCGCAGTATCAGAAGGAGCTGTCCAAATATTCGACGCATTTGCATCTCGCCGAGGATTGCATGAAATCGTATCAGAACTACGTGGATAAGTTGTGCCGTGTCGAACAGGATCTGGCCATGGGCACCGATGCCGAGGGCGAAAAGATTAAGGATCATATGCGCAATATTGTGCCCATTTTGCTGGATGCAAACGTTTCCAACTACGACAAGGTTCGCATCATTGCGCTCTATGTGATGACCAAGAACGGCATCGCCGATGACAATCTGACCAAGCTGTTTACACATGCCCAGCTATCGGCCAAGGATCAGGATATGGTGCGTAATCTGAGTCATCTAGGCATCAATGTGCTGGCCGATTCGCGCAAGAAGGTGTATACAGTGCCGCGCAAGGAGCGCACCACGGAGAGTGCCTATCAGATGTCACGCTGGACACCGGTCATCAAGGACATTATGGAGGATTGCATTGAGGATAAGCTGGATCACCGTCATTTTCCGTTCCTCGAGGTACGTGCTCAGAATACCAATTATCATGCACCGGCTACCGCTCGCTATGGCCACTGGCACAAGGACAAGGCACAGGCGCAAGTCAAGAATGTGCCACGCCTAATCATTTTCGTTGTGGGCGGCGTGAGCATGTCGGAAATGCGTTGCGCCTACGAGGTCACCAACACGGTGCGCAACTGGGAGGTCCTCATTGGCTCCTCCCATGTCCTCACACCCGAAATCTTTCTCAGCGATTTGGGCAGCCTCTCCAAAGAGGATTAAATAATCCCAATAATCCCCCACCGATGCACTCAACTTGATAGTATTTATGCTTATTTCCATTTAGCCAAACTGTAATTTGTTATTCGATATTTTCAAATAGTTCATGTTGATTTGATTATCTCTCTGGTTGCTTAAAAACATGCACTTTATTTAAGCTATCTTTTAATTAATATTCTAAATTATTAAGCTTGTCTCGAATATTGTTTAACAATACGCATTTTATTTATATATTAAGCATTGTATTAATTAATATTCAATACAATACTCAATTATTTATTCATTTATTAATTATTTATTATGCATTTTATTTATTTATATATTAAGCTTTGTATCAACTAATAGTTCTAAATTAAGTTTGCTCCGTATTAATATATAATTAAGCTCTTCGAACCAATCAAAACAAAACTCAACATTCAGCAGTAAAATAAGTTCATCAATTTTCAAAATTGTGTAAAATCAAACTGTAATCGTTTTTTTTTTTTTAACTATCCATCAAGTATTAAAAATTGTTTTAGTTTGGCCCTAAATTGAGTTGCGCTACTAACATCTTTTATCTGGGCGGTAGTTAATATCATCTTTATATTAATCTCGTGGAGACGTATAATAATATTATATGAACAAATTATATATGATTTTTTCAAGATATTTTCGTGAATTGTATTCACAAGCCAAAACCACGTTTCCAAATCCCATTCATAATTTAAACAATTTGTTTTTAGTTGTTATTAGCTTATTCAAAACCACATTTATTTATTGGGCCAACCCTACCGCAACGAAGACGGTAGAAACTAGCGAAGAAACACCAAAAAGTTCACTTTGTTGTTGCACAAAGATTGTATGCCATCCGCTTAGGCGGTGGTGGTGGCGGCGGTTGCAGCAGCGCTGGTGGTGGCAGCTGCCTCCTCCTTCAGACGATCCTTCTTGAGGGGACCCATGAAGGCCAGCTTGTCGGCTGGGGTCTGGAATCGACCATGACCCATCTTGGACGAGGTGTCGATGAACTTGAGCTTGATCTGTTCCAGAGCCGAACGCTTGGTGTGACGTAGCAGCGACTTGCGCAGGGTGATGATGCGCTTCTTGGAGCCAATGCAGCAGCCCTTGATCATGACGAAGTCGTTGTTGACCTCACCATAGTGGGGGAAGCCACCCATGGGGGTAATGCTCTTGTCGGTCAAATCGTACTCCGTGGAGGCGTTGTTCTTGATGACCTGCAAGCAATCAGAATATGTAAATATATTACACATGTGCCAAGAAACCAAGGTAAATACACAAATAAAGGGGTTCTTTGAATAGCTTGTCAGTCCTATCATTTTAAATATCACGGTTCATCAAATATTTTATTTATTTCGATGTCGTTATTAATGTTTTTTTATCATCATTGAGAAGGGGCGGGGTAGGGAGGAAACTATATATAAATCGTTTGATTTGCTTACCTTGCCATCCTTGGTGTGGACACCGGCACCGATACGGTAGATCTTCTTGTTGATCTCGGTACGGTGATGGTAACCCTTCTGACCGGCACGTGCCACCGTGGTGGACACACGGGACGGATGCCAGGCACCAATACAGGCGACCTTGCGCAAACCCTTGTGCGTCTTGCGAGGCAGCTTCTTGGTGTGCCAACGCGAGGTAACACCCTTGAAGCCCTTACCCTTCGTAACGCCCACACAATCGACCATCTCATCCTGGCCAAACACATTGCTGACCTGAATGGGCTTCTCGAGATGCTCACGCACCCATTTAACCTTATCCTCGACGGAGCCACCGTTCAGTTGGATCTCCATGATGTGCGCCTTCTTTTGACGTTGCTTGATCAGCCGAATCTAAAATGACAAAAATAAACGGGTTGCATTCGTATTTCATATTTTAACATTACAGCAGATGGAGAAATATATATATTTTGGGACTGTGCGTGATATGGTTTAACCGAGCGATCATCGCCTGAACGGCTGCGCACCGTTACTGGAATATATCAAGCATCGCCACCCGAAGGGCAATTTAATCTGCGACGTTGCATTCTTAAACTGTGCATTGAGATAAACACAGCATGAATGCCTTTTAGGCCAGGTCGCACCGACCACACCGAGGTACAATCGGCGCAACAAGACCAAGGACGTCGCGCGCTTGTAGAGGAAACTATTGAATGGATATGATAAATGAAGAAATTCTTTACCTGGGAGTGGGCAATCACACGGATGACCTTGCAATAGCGGAGCATCTTGCGGAAATCGTTCTCAATGCTCTTCTTGCCCAAATCATCGGTCCATTTCTTGCTGGCCTTGGAGAAAGCCTTCTTTTGGCTCTTGTACCTGATTTTGGAGTTTTGGGAGGATTTGCATAATTAATACAGAGCCAGTCGATCAAACACCAATTGTGATCCGCGTCGTCTCTGTGCGAGGGGGCGAGATATAAAACGGGAAGCACACCTCATCGCAATTTGAAAGCGAGCGGAGATGACAATCTTCCATGACGTGCTCACTCGTAAAATGGCCACAAAGAAGCCAAATTAGCTCACACGACTTGCATCGATTTAAAAAGCTCTCTCAGCGAACTGATCGAAGAACTTTATGTTTTTCGTTTGTACGAGTTAGTTAAAGTTAGTCTAAATGTGTTCAAATCGCACAGGCGGCTGCTGCTACTGCTGATGCAGTTAAAACTATTCTGTTGCAGCTGGTGATATCAGAAGGAAGGCAGCAGTGATGGTAGAAGGCTTTTCGACAACATATATTCAGATACCATCTTATCATCATTCAGCACAGCATGCAGCAGACCAAGCAGTTTTGCGGCAACCACGTGTGCGACTCGAATAAACAAAATGGAAGTCAAAACAAAATGGCGACCATTTTGTAGTTACATACCAGTTCTTATAGAAGCGACGACGGCACTCCTCGGACAAATGCTGAGCCCAAACATTGACCAGGGCACGCAGACCGAATGGCGTCTCGATGTAACCAACGGCACCAACCGCAATCATTGGTGGCGTCTCCAAAACGGTCACAGCCTCAACAACCTCCTTCTTGTTGATCTCTGCAAGCGGTAAGCACAAAATGTTTGAGGTTAGAGCACCACATGGTTTTTGGTAATCGAAAGTACTAATTAAAATGCAAATCAGTCCGCCCTAGTTAATTAATAATCACGGTTTATCATATGTTTTCTAACCATAATAATTTAACTGTTCCTCATCATGGAAAATATAATAATAAAAAAAAAATAGTAAAATGGTACTCACTTGAACCAGGACGATCGGCCTCGCGCACAACGTGCGTCATGCCGGCCTTGTAGCCGATGAAGCAAGTCAGATGCACTGGCTTGCTGGCATCATCCTTGGGGTATGCCTTAACTTTGCCACGGTGACGGCAGGAGCGCTTCTTGGGGTAGAAGGCCATGGAGCCATGACGAGGCGCAGAAAATTTACGATGAGACTGCAAATTAGAAAAACGCAATAATGATTAGCATAACATTGTTTAAACACTTTCCTCCAGCATATTTTGCATTTTTTTCTACTTTTTTTTGAGGTTATGTTTGAATTGCAGCGGCAGACACGTGTAAAAAAAAAATTCCTCATTGAAATCAATTTAATGTACTTTAGCAGCACAGCAAATTTGTTTTAATTTATGCATCCACTGTATTTCACTAGTTTATCAATAATTTTTGTATTACATATGTAAGTAAATACACATGTATTTGATAAATTTTCACCAATTTCCCAGAGCGAAACTTACCATCACGTCTGTTCACTTCAGACGCTGAAACAGAAAGAAAGGAAGTGAATGTTAGTTAAGCGAAGTTGGCTACGCCAACCATACACAGTGCTGCCAAGTCGAATTATATGAAGCGAAGTTGGCTGTGCTTATATTGTTATAAGTATTGCTTAACCGTAGGCCTGCCAACTTATTGCAGACCATAGTGAATTTAAACAACGCACGTTTAAATAATGGCGCCGGGATTTCTTGCATCTAATTGTTGGTTATAAGTACGTAAAAATGCGAACAATAAAAGAACCTGATGATACCATAGCCTTGACACAGAACATCAGTTGCCATGAGATATGCCAACGATTTTGCATAAAACTTGCTATGCGTTGCACAATGGAAACATTTCCCATAGATTACGATTAGTTTGCCGGCATGTCAAAACTAAGATTTAACAACCAAAAACTTTGTATATATTATTAGGAAAGTGGTGATCTTATGTGGCGCCATACGGAGGATATATGAAATGGATATACCAGAAACGGACACACGGTGTGACAAAATCCCTTACTCACAGTACACTTTACTGAATGCGAAATCGAACAAAGTAACCGTTTGAGCGGCGATTGGAAAATTCGATTAAAATTTAACTTTAATTCAACAGCACTACATTTGTTTCAAGTTCATACATACATGATAATTTCTTGTAAATTCTACAAAAATTTATTTGCAACGTTTTATGATATCTAGTTCAAAGCAAAATTTTTGTGATGTATGTTTTTGAGTAGGTATAAATAATTGAAGAAAATTACCATCTGCGACAGACTTATGCTGGCTATTAACTTTGCCACCCCATCGGCACCCACCGCACCAAATACCGTATTCAAGTCATCGGTGCGAAAGCTCGAAATGCGTTTCGAAGTGTTATTTTTAGAGTCACATCACAATCTTCAGGGCAATTACTTGCCGCCGTTGCAAATGCAGCGCTCGTCCCAACGACGAGCGCTGGCGACCATGAAGTTTTATCAGCCTTTTTGTTTACATTTTTTATTGCATGAAAACCTGATAGTTTTGTGTCGACACGATGTCCACAGATAGTGCGCTTGCAGAAGATTGTTATACATATGCATTATGAGTCATGATTTACTTATTTTTACAAAATCTACAAACTTGAATATTAGTTAAATCGGACAAATCTACAAATGACGGCAACGGCATTCAGTTCTAGTGTTGAAAATTTTCATTTTAGTAATATATCGATAGGCAAACAGAGTACCTATTGTATTCATCGATATGTATCAGATGAAAGTTTTGCACCACTGTCACCTGCATATTTTGGTAGCACTGTGTCATTGAAACTATTTGCAACACTAACGAGAGACAGCTCACCAAAATTCTGCCTGTAGTGCAGTGATTTTATTTTGCATTTTCGTTTAAATTTTATACTTTTTATTTGGCCGAAATAAATACCACGCATACATCTACATGTAACTCGTCTAAGCGAGCTTCTCATTTCAATATATATATATGCATACGGAATACTTGTAATTATCACAAAATAAAAACGAGTTTTGTCTGCCAGCGACTTGGCAAGTTTGTGTGAAAAATTCCAAAGCAGAAAATTAAGCTAAAATGGTTGATAAATTTATCAGCATGTGGAAAGTGCGCGAATTGGCGGACAAAGTGTAAGTTGTGCAACAAAATTAATATGTTTAAATATTAATCTAAATGGAGCAATTATAGCAACAATAAAAAATACTCAAGTTTATTGGGGTAGAGGCTCTCCCACGCCCTTTGCTAACAACTCACCCCCACCCCCAACCCCAAAAATACTTGTCTTTTTCAGAATATACAGGTGCTACAAATGCAGTCGTGCCAAAAGTGATATAGTTTTGGTTGTTGTTCCCCTCCTCGCGTATGGTAACGAGCGATTAACGCTCTGCTTTGTTTGACTCTTGTCGCTTTTGTTGCTTTCAAGGTTGTTGTGTTCATTTTGTCCGGATTTAAATGTACTACTTACGTTGAAGTTCATTTCATAGAAATTCCAATTCACACATATACGCATGCATGCATATACGTATATACGTATACACATACATATACATACAGTTTATCAAACAAAACACAATTATTTCCTCACGTTTGCCCCCAAAATACATTATGTGTATTCCAGCTGTGCTCACATTTGTGCTTCCAGTTGCGACTTTCCAGTAACGAGCAGCTATTAATTATTGTCTTTATTATAGTTTACTATCTTTTCCATTGGATCGTTGTGTGCGTGTGTGTGTGTGTGTGTGTGTGACTTTTCTACATTTTTTTCCACTTCCGTTTATTTGCGATAGGGTGTCCCAAATATGTTTGTCCACAGTTAAAAATGTGTAATTTAGGCAGTTTTAAATCCATTGTTGTATCCCCCAAGTCTGTTGTGACTGCTTATCTACGAGCTGATAACAGGCAGTTGTGACAATTCACACTTTTTGTATCACGTTTGGAAGTCCATCCAACAAGCCATGTCAAACTCTATGTTAACCAAGTATGGCAATCAATGATAGTTTATTTTATATATATACTATTTTTAGCTTCTGCGACCTATAAAACAAAAACCACTGAAATATAGTTGCTTTTGAGATAGCGAAGAAGTACTCCGAGCCGAAGTACTCCGAGCTTTAAAGATAGGTACAAAAAAGTTTCCTTCGTGGAACGTATTAATCACATGTTAATATTTTATTAATCTAACAATAATTGCGTCAGATAAATATATATAAATATATTATGTACACTGTACTCTCACGATTATACCAGTGTATAAAAAATGTATGCGTTCTTTTATTTGTTTTGCTCTTATGTCTCATTGGATACTAACTAACATAATTTTTTTTTATGGTATATCGAATTGGATTTGTTTCTGAGCATTGCTTGCATTTATTTCTTCTTGTGATTTTCAACCCACATGATTTTTGCTCAGCAAAACAATGGGTAATCGAGCTGTGAAGTACTTTTGAAGAGTCCGCTATATTTAATTCATTTGATTGAAATAATCGTAATTTGCCATATTGCATACGTGTCTCTTTGCAGCACCAATGTCGTAATGAACTACACAGAAATTGAGGGCAAGGTGCGCGAAGCGACCAACGATGATCCTTGGGGTCCAACCGGTCCACTCATGCAGGAGCTGGCGCATGCAACATTCTCCTACGAGACCTTTCCAGAGGTCATGTCCATGCTTTGGAAACGCATGCTGCAGGACAATAAGACCAACTGGCGGCGGACCTATAAAGTATGTATCAAACTAACCAATTATTCAAGTTTCATTTGTGCTCATCTTTAAAACATTTGTAGAGTCTGCTGCTGCTAAACTATTTGGTGCGAAATGGGTCGGAGCGTGTGGTTACTTCGTCGCGTGAGCACATCTACGATCT
This sequence comes from Drosophila paracracens, assembly GCA_035044025.1. Lineage (NCBI taxonomy): Eukaryota > Metazoa > Arthropoda > Insecta > Diptera > Drosophilidae > Drosophila > Drosophila paracracens. The sequence continues at coordinate 5,685,017 of JAWNMN010000401.1, read as the reverse complement.
GCGCTCCTTAGAGAATTACACGTTTACGGACGAGGGCGGCAAGGATCAGGGTATTAATGTTAGGCATAAGGTACGAGAGCTTATAGACTTTATTCAGGACGATGATCGCTTGCGCGAGGAGCGTAAGAAAGCCAAAAAGAATAAGGACAAGTACATTGGCATGAGCAGCGACGCAATGGGCGGCTCCCGCAGCGGCGGCTACAGTGGATACAGTGGTGGCGGTGGCGGTGGTGGCAGTGGCTACAACGACGGCGACTGGCGCAACAATCGTGGCGACAATTGGTGTAAGTAATCAAAGCTATCTAAATCAATTTTTTCAGAGGGTTATATAATATCTGTCAGTTAAACTTATCCTATTATTGGAAAAGCATTTAATCAGTTGTTAAGATACATATCTATAGGCTTCAGATGCTTTCATATTGAAGAGGTTTGCTATATATCACAGCATGTTAATTGAAATTTTTCACTTTGAATTTTAGATTCCGACAAGAGCTCCGCAGACCGTTACGAAGACGATGATACTCATTATGATGGCGAGCGTGAGGGTTCCGACAGTGACTCACCAAGCCCCAGGTAAGTAAATTGATTTTAAACGTTGCCTGTCATTTAATAATTGTATTTGACCATTTTTAGACGCAACTATCGATACAATGATCGTGCTAGTCCAGCTGAGGTGGCCACTGAGAGCAAACCGCCAAGCCTGAATATGAACATACGCTCAAAGGCAGCCAGCTCGCCGGTGTCCAAGCAGCCGACACCAACAGGCAGCTCAACCGCAACCAAGGTGCCGCCAACGCAAAAGAAAATTAATTTGGGTGCTGCAGCCAACTTTGGCAAGACGCCAAACGCGGCCGGCATTCATTCGCCCACGCATCGCGACACGCCCACCGGCAACAGTGTTGATCTAATGGGCGGCGTTTCGCCTAACAACACCAGCAAAAACAACAACAACAAGAGCAATACACCCAGCAATAACAACGATTTACTGGATGATCTTTTTAAAACGTGTGCTGCGACAACACCACAGCAGGAGAGCGAAAGGACGCTTAATAGCGCAGCGATTATTGTCGATGACGACGATGATTTCAATCCACGGGCTGCAGACGCTGCCCCAACGCAAGAGTTTGGTGATTTTGCTGCTGCTTTTGGCGGCGTCTCAGCACCACCATCGACTGGTTTATTGCCGGCGACCGGCAATGATGAATTTGCGGACTTTGCTGCATTCCAGGGCTCAAGCACGGCGGCGGTGTCATCATCATCTTCGGCATTGGATGACCAGCTGCTGACGACGGCGACGCCAGCCAATGATGCCTTCGATTTGTTCAATGCCACAACGCCAGCAGCGCCAACAACGGCCACTGATCTGCTTGCCGGATTGGGTGACTTATCGATCCACCAGAGCATGCCAATGGGTGAGTATCTTATGCATAAGCTAAATAGTTCTAAGCACTAGACTTTAGGATTTGCATTAGGATTTGTTTTAGCCTAGATAGATCACGTTTAACGTATCTTGTGGTCGTCCAATGAAGCGTTTTTGCATGACGGCGTTTTCCGAACGAAACTCTCCCAATTTCTCTCTCGCTTTCTCTCTCTCTCTCTCTGTTTGTCTTTGTATCTCTATTGCTGCACACATAACGGCAACATATTCCAATCAGATGCACTCGTTCTCTTTTTCTTCCTTTCAATCGACGCAGCTGTTGAATTGACGCGGCAAGTCTTGAAGACGCCGCCGCTACCGCCACCGTCCGAATCGACACATATGGTTCTAAACGAGGCCATTGCTGAATTGCGTACGCTAAGCAGCGTTCAGAGCGCCGCAGATGTCAGCTTTGTAGCAGCCACAGTGCGTCAGCTGCATAGCGTTGGTGCCTTGCCTGGATATACAACGCCAGAGCAACTCGTGGATCTAGATAGCGCGACCGTTGATTGGTCCCAGCTGGCCAGTGATGAATACGCCGCTCTGCTAGCCCAGCTGGCCAGGCTGTTCACACCCGATTGGCCGGAGCCCGAGGCAGATAGGGATGTCTTAAATATGTTCAAATTGGATCACAGCTCGGACTATGTGGAAGTGGCATTTGAGACGCTATTAAAGCAGCTGGAAAGTGTGCCCAGCAGGGCGAGCTGTCTGCTCGCCGCCCTGCTCCAAGATGAGCGTCTGCTGGCCATCTGCCTGCTGCACTTGGCACGCCAGCGTGGAGCGCTAATGCAACGCTTTGCACGCACCATTAAGTTGATGCCAGAGCCACGGCTACAGCAGCACGATGAGAAAATTATGCAGTTCATTCAGCTCCTGATGGGTCTGCCCAGTCTCGTGGCCAATAAGTTGGGACGGCAGCTGCCAGCGATATTTGCGGCCAGCTTCTATGGACGTCTGTTGTTGCGTCAGTGGTTGAAAGCTGTCCACTTTGTGCTGCAGTGCGAGGATAATAGAGGACATTTCGATCTAAGCCCATTTAGCTGGCTGCTTTCACGTGTCCTCGCCAACTATTACGATGCTTCCAATGTGGAGTGTCTGTTGCGCGTGCTCGAGGACTTAGCGGTTGCACCCCAGTCACGGTGCTTGGTGCAGCAAATCTTTCGTGAACTGGAGCCAACGGCGTGTTTTAAATTAGCACAGACCGCACTAAGCATCGAGCTGAATCTTTACGTGCTGCTGGGAACAGTTGCTTTGGAGTCGCCCCATTGGCAGCATTGTTTGCTGCAAAAGCTATCGCTGCAGCGTACACCCATCGAAAATGGAGCACTGTGCTCGCTGGTGGGTTATCTAAATGTCGTTGCGCCCACACAGCTGCAGTTGCTCTTCCCGCAGCTGCTGGGCATTTGGTCCAGTCGCATCGCACTGCAAAAGCTGAGCAGCCAGGAACATGTGGCCATCAGCAAGATGCTTGTGCTTACCGGCAAATACGGTGGCATGTTGCAGGCGGGCCAAAAATGTCAGCTGCACGATGGACTCAGTCACCATCTGCAGTCGCCTGACATGGTGCAGCGCTATGTGGGCATGAAGACCGTGGAGCTGCTATATAACTGTTTACTGGAACCGAATGCCAAAGATGAGGATTATTTGCACTTTAATTATGCATCCATGGAACAGACGCCACATTTTCACATTCTCGAGGAGCTCGAGAATCTTGTGCTTCCCAGCAAGGAACAGTTGGATGTGCGACCCAGTTGCGAGTTGCTGCAACGTCTCGAGCTACACATGGCTCAGTTTATGGGCGAGCAGGTGCAGCAGGAGCAGCCAAACACACCACAGATGCAGCCAACAACAGATGTAACAACAACTGCTGCAATCATGCAGCTGAACTTGGACTCGGATGATGATGAGACACCAGCACAGATGCTCGACGAGGACGATGACTTGCAGCCATATGACATGTCCAATGATATATCCAGCAGCCTGCAACAGCGACCCAAGTTCATTCTTGACTTGCTGCATCTGTTGCGCACCAAAGTGGCAAACTGTGAGATCTTTGAGAGCGCACTGAGCACTGCCGAGCAACTGATTCGCAGTCAGCTGGCACAGCAGGATGTGAAGCTGGCCCAGGAGCTGATGCAGCTCTTTATAACGCTCGAGATGCAGTACTACTTTGAGAACTTTGAGCGCACCCAGTTCCAGTGCTGTGTGGCCATTTGCGTAGCCCAACCGACCGCCTGTGCTGAGTTGCTGTGCAATGAATTCCACACGGACAACACCCGGCATGCATCTAAAGTGCGCATTCTCATATTGCAGGTGCTGGCTACCGCGGCCAAGGAGCTGGCCGGCGATGAAAACCAGCCGCCGCCAACTAATTCAGAAATCTTGGATATTGTGCCACCGGCTGCCAAACAGCGACGCAAGTTCATGTTGCACTCCGATGAAGATGCGGCTGCCGTACGCCTGCTTGCCGCACAGCGAATCATACGCGAAAGATTGCGCAGCAAGACAAGACGCTTTCTAAGCAAGCCCAAAATGCCAGAGGCTCAGGCAAAAATGAATCCCTTCCATGCCGTGGCCGGAACATTTTTCTTTGGTCTGGTGCGCGGCCAACGGACACGTCAAATGCTTTACGTAAAGTACAATAACATTTCGCATGACATCGACACATTGCTGCTGATCAACATGCTGCACACCTTGGCCGTGCTGGTCATGTGCGCCCAAAACTGTCCCCTGCTGCCGGCCATGACCCGTGAGATCTTCGATCTGTGCGCCTTTGTGCGCTTCAGCGCCGAGGCACGAGTACGTGCGGCGACGCTGCAACTGCTGGGCACTGCCCTGGTCACCATGCCCGCCCACCTGCTGGCCGCCCATTTTGCCGAATCACTCAACGAACTGCGACGTTGGCTCGAGGAGTTTGTGCGCTCACCGCTCGTCGGTGGTGAATCATCGGACGAGTGCCGAGAGCTCGCCGAACAGATTTTAGGCACATGCTATAAACTATACGATGCGGCCGTTCTCGAACAGAGCCAGCAATACTAACCTTAAGATATATATATTCCATATGTAGTGATAAGTGCCATAATGACCACAAATCTTCAATTTTGTCATCTTTGCTTCTCCACAAATATATGCATAGTGTATATTTTAGATACAGACACGTTTTCCATATTCGAAATTCCAAAAATATTGCGTTACTTTGCTCTTATCCGAGTCGAAAATTGACAGTTTGATTTTCCTATCTATTTAAATTTATTACAATTTAATTCCATTTAATTAGCAGAGATTTGTTAATAACTTAAAATTAATTGTTGCGATTGCTTTAATTTAAAGTAAGTTGAACATTGTCGATGCATTCCAAGATTTGTTTTATACGAGTATATGTTGTTGTAAATCATTTAATGTATTCGGATTATGTTTAAAGCAAAGCGTCGCAGTAATTTTCGAAAACGATTTTGGCGATTCAACGCTTTAGACAACAAGCATAGAAATATACATTGATACTACATATGTATAAAGCTAGCAAGCCAGGTACTTACAGATTTGATTTGAACAAATATTTCTACTTTACTTTTATTCCTTTTTCCCTTGACATTTTATATTGCAAACGCACAATTTGGATATTATTTGAATTATATTATATATATGTGATCAATTTATCAAATATATATATATATATATATATATATATTATATGTGTATATATATAAAAATACCTTAAAGCATTTCTCAATATACCGGGCATTGTGCCACAGCCGCGGACGCACTAGGTAAACAACTATAACCAAAAAACAAATACAATAAACAATTGTTAAACAAAACAAACCAATAACAATTCAACTGCACTTAGCTGATTGAGTTACCTGCGCCTGTTATCAACAATGCTTCCAACCACTCATCTCACACAATCGATAAGCCGCACATAGACACACCCACACTCCCACACACACACACACACACACCCTTAAACCCACACCCTTACACCCACAAATGCTTACTAACATTTATTATGCCTATACTAGTTCCTTTAACTGTGCTCTGTATTGCACCTAATTGATGTTCGATATTTGTGCGTTCTTTCCAGATAACATGCTGCCACCAATTGCTGCTGTCAACGCCGACAATCTGTTGCAGCCAATGTCAGTGTCCAGCAGCAACAACAACAACAACAACGTCAATACAAACACAAATGGGGCGACGACGAGCAGCAGCACGCAGCCATCAAATGTGGGTGCCACCTGGTCGGGTAACCTGAAAGCGGGCAATCTGAACATTGATTTGGATAATCTGCTGCTGAGTAAATCGGGCAAATCGAATGCCCCGGCACTCTCGATGAATGCGCTGAAAACGCAGAGTCCCGCCAAGACGCAGTCGCCGCTGAATGTGCAAACGGGAGGCGCGTTTCCGGGGTTAACGGCCTCGCCACTTACCAGCCCCAATATGTTTGGGGCGCCGCAACAGACCATTCCACAGATGCAGATGCCAGCAGCAGGAGCTGCAACAACATTTGCCAACTTCAACGCTTTCCAGCAGCCACAACAGCATCACAGCAGCAATAACAATTCCTCAGCATTTGATTTGTTCCAATGATATTTGTTAGCCTAATGACGTTCCACGCGGTAGCACGCACGCACGCACATCCGGAACGGAACTAACCTGTTCCGGTGTATTCTATCTTATCTTCCCTTGTATCATACAATAATGTAATATGATTATTTTGTTGCTAAATCGATTGTTAATCCCATCAAATTTTAATTCCCAATATCCAAATGTATTATTATTTGTAAAATTTGAGCACTTTTTGATTTTCTTCCCCAAAAATTCCAAACACCGGTACCGAAACAAAATCAAAAAACAAAACAAAAAAAACGAAAATTTCACATCCGTCCTGTTGTCCACTCGGAATTTAAATACTTTGGCGTGTTTAAATGTCATAAATGCAATAAAATTAATTAATGGTTGTACTAAATCGATATTTTAGCACAACATTTGGAAGGACGGCTGATGAATCATTCAAATTGTTACAAAAAAATATAACTAAAATAAAAAAAAAAAACAAAAAAAAAAAATACCGAAACATTAGCAATAGTTGAAAAGTTATGTGTATGTATATAAAACCAATGTGTGAAAATTAAGAATGAAATTAAAACTCCGATTTTTGTTGACTGCTTGCAGTACAGTTGTATCATAGTCAAAAAACGGACACTAAGTCCGCATTGCTCGTCGTCGAAAGGATGTCTTCTGTAATGCCTTACTTTGTATTGAAAGTCATCTTGCACAATTTGTGTAGTAAAAGTTTTATTTATTTTGTTTTACGGTATCATGCAATATTGAAAGAAATATTAAGTAAAATAAAGTGTTGAACTTAAAACTAAGCACTAATGTGGAATACCGAATAGGTGCATAGGTAGTATCTACGCCTCCACGGCTTGTTTGTTTTTATTCTTGTTCTTCTTCTTCTTTTTCTTGGGCTCACCATCCGCATCCCCATTGCCATTGCCGTTTTCGGTCTCTTCAAATGCGGCTGCTCCATTGCCATTGCTGGCAGCATTCGTATCTGCATCCGCTGGACGCTTCTTCTTCTTGTTCTTCTTTTTGTCGGACTGTGGTGCGCTGCCAATTTCTTGACCAGCCGCCTCGATGGCCTCCTTCATCACCTCGATGTTCTTGCGTGGCACATCACCCGATTCGTAGAATTTAAGGCGATCCTCCACCTGTTGCTTCAGTGTGTCACCAAATATGCTTGTCGGCTGTTCCAGGAAACAATCAATGCGCGAGGCAATCGAGCATTTGTTGGCCAGGAAACGAGAGATGCGACCCTTGTTCTTGAGGCCCGCGCGTCCAATGAACGACGAATGATAGATCAAGCCATACTTGGGTGTGTTGGAGCGAGTCTTGAGGGCACGGAAGAGTGCCTTCTCGGCACCAAGAATTTGTACTGTCGATGCGGGGTACTTGGCCAGATTTGTCAGGCTGCCCGCGTGCGAGATGAGGCGAGCGCCCACCTGATCACCGATGAGCGACTGCAGATTTGGTGCCACCATATTCATTTTGTTGTGCAAGTAAGTGGATAGTTTTTTGCGGTATTCCGAGAGCTTAACGACTCGCTCGGCAAAGAGTTCAATGTTCATTAGATCAACAATGGATATGTCCATGCCCATGGACATTTTACCAGCATCGATGATCGCCTGCGCCTTGGCAGAGTCCATTACAATTTCCTCCAGACCCTCAAGCTTATCTTGGGTGAGGTCCTTCCGGTCCTTAATGAACTTGGCCGCCTTGGCGAACATGTAGTTGTCGGGCACAATTTTGACCAGTTCTGGGAAGTGATACGAGTACCATTCGCGTATACGCATGGAGAACGTATTGACATCCTTGTCCAGCTGATCCAGCAACGCTATCGACTGAATGATCATGTTGTCCGAACGATGCACATTGAACTTGACCTTAGCACGCGAGTAACTGTGTCCCAGACCCAGCTGTGCCACGCCAGCCGACTTGTCAGTAAAGCCTGCAAGAGCAAATGATGATGTTTATTATTGGATTTATATATGGAAATGAGCTTGTTCACCTTTAACGAGCTTGGCAAAGTGGAAACGCACACCGCGCAAAATCTCGGGCACAACTCCAAAGTGGCTGCACTGAACGCCCACAGATTCGGTTATGGCAGCGCCCAGCTTTGGGTCCGCAATGCCCAAAGTGCACTTCTTCTTCTTTAGCTTGGCGAAGAAATCATCGAGGAATTGCAACAAGTCCTGCGGCACAATGCCCTCAGATATTGCGTTGATATTCTCAAGTGCAGCAATTGCCGTCTTATATGGCGAAAATCCCACCAGCTTCACAATAGAATTAAACTTGGCAATGTCCGTGACGGAGGACTCAACCTGCGGCAGGAACATGGAAACCTCCTCGAACTCCTTGACGGAGAAGAGCGAAAAGCCTGCCGCATGCTCATACAGCACGTACAGGTTCGTCTGCAATAGTAAATAAATATGAATTAATACACGAAATCCAGAGAAATTACAAGTTAAGTTTTTTTCCACGTTTTATGGAGCTCCCCCAAACTTTTAATACATAGGTTATATTTATTGTGTATATGAGACTTATATAGATATATATGTATATAGAAAACTCATCAATGTATATGATTTAAAAAGTATTTACCATAATTAAGGCTTAAATATGCCTTTAAATTAATAAAGAATATCAATTCTCCCCGGGGAAACCAAGTCGCGTTGTTTTTCCACGTGCTTAAAAGAGCGAATAGTGTGTACACACTTGCACGTTTCCAGTGTATACATTTGCGATTATTTAGCTCCATGTGGCAACGCGAACAGCTCTGTCGAAAGAATAACCGATATGTCAGCCTTCGAGTTTTGCCTATCGATGTGATCGGTGTTAGTTGCCAGCCCTACTCTTTGCCCTGCCAACAATTTTTGTTAATAAAGAAATAATTAGGATTAAATATTGTTTTTAACAACCCAACAAATACTCACTCATCCGAAAGGTGTATTACCGATAAATATCCATACCGCTTGACAGGTTGTTGAATAAGTTTTTCATTTTGTGGCAAGTGAACGGCGACAATAACTGTATGGCAATGGAATTTTTGTTGTAAGTATATTCATATGTCGAAAGCTGCCTCACACACAATCGCATACGTATGCGTATATTGTTGATTTTACACTGAGAAAATATGCATTTGTTGATGTAAGCCGAGAAGCCAGTTGTACTGGCACTACTGAAACATCAGTTGCAAACAAAGAGCGGCTACCCTTTGTTCAGCCAACTTGTGGGTTGGTGTGAGGCGATGGCTCCACGACTGGCAGTTGTTGCCTGGAGGGGTTGATTGTTGTGGCATACTAATACAATGAATCTGTTTTTCGCCTACAGCGGTTCACGTTCGAGTAAAACCTTTAAGCCGAAAAAGAATATACCGGAGGGCACGCATCAATATGATCTCATGAAGCATGCAGCCGCCACACTCGGCTCCGGGAATTTACGAAACGCCGTCGCTCTGCCCGATGGTGAGGATCTCAATGAATGGGTGGCCGTCAACAGTGAGTAGTTGTGTCTTTACTTCACCATACATATATACACATTGTCTGGGCTAACTTTTTCATATGCTCTCGTTCTGCCTGCCTTACAGCTGTGGATTTCTTTAATCAGATTAATATGCTGTATGGCACAATAACGGAATTCTGCACAGAGGAGAGTTGTGGCATTATGTCGGCTGGTCCGAAATATGAATACCATTGGGCGGATGGTTTGACCGTTAAGAAGCCCATCAAATGCAGCGCACCCAAATATATTGATTATTTGATGACCTGGGTGCAGGACCAGCTGGACGATGAGACACTGTTCCCATCCAAAATTGGTGTACCATTTCCAAAGAATTTTCTCGCCTCCGCTAAAACCATATTGAAGCGACTGTTTCGCGTCTACGCACACATCTATCATCAGCACTTCTCCGAGGTGGTGACGCTGGGCGAAGAGGCCCATTTGAATACGTCCTTTAAGCATTTTATATTCTTTGTGCAAGAGTTCAATCTGATTGAACGACGCGAACTGGCCCCGCTCCAAGAGCTCATCGATAAGCTGACGGCAAAGGATGAACGGCAAATATAGGAATCACTGCAACCGGCGATGGACAGTGGTGGAAATAGCGTTAATTTACAATTGGACTTGTGATGGGCGGGCGCAAGTGCGCTTTACTTTCAATTGTATTTGAACGCTATTTATACATATATATTACGCTTCAGTTAGTTACCGCCTTTCCTTTTCTCTCGTTTATAGCTTTTAAGTTTTGTTCAGTGCTTTTTGTGGTTCCACTAAAATTACCAATAGTGCGTTGTTTGCTGATTATAATGGAGATGATGGGCTTAACATCTACTATATTTTTATATGTGACACATACTTTTAAGAGATATAAAACACACTTATATTTATATATGTATGTATATTTATATTTAAAAAAAAAAAAACTAAAAGCAAACAAACAAAAAAAAAACACATCGTATAACACTGACCGGACACACATTGATACACTAACAAAGAACTCGCTTTTAAACAACATTCTGTTCACAAAGCTGTGTGAGTTTACATTTTGTTTATGTTCTTTTGTATGTATGTATGTATTTATTATTAATATCGATAGATGGATGGAAAATCTTTTGCATTGCAAACCCCCTAGCAAAGTGAGACGACACTCGATAGCCCCCAATAAATGATAATAATTATAGACTTGATAAACATTTTTGATATACTATTTTATACTAATAAAGACAGAGAATATAATGAAAATTAAAACAAAAAATTTGAGTCATTTGTTATTTCAAATATCAATAGATTTGTCCAGACCATCGCTTACCTAACTAACTGATAACAAGACAAAAACTGTAGCCTATATGGCAAATTGAATAAGATTAATGTGATTTTTTCTAAACAAAAATAGTAAGTATATTTAAGAGAGCTTCCAGATTAAACATCGTTGCATATAGTCGCGAAACGATAACACAAAAGCTTCGCGTTGTACTAATCTACGAATTATACTTATGTGTTAGTTGCATATGAGCATGAGCTACTCCTTAAGAGCAATACATTTTCTGATTACTGTGCCAATAAGTATTCGGTCTCTGGGTGGAGTTCTAATCACATATTTTGTTAATCGCACGCTTATCGCCTCAGAAGGCTTTTGTATTTGCCCTGCTCCACATAAAAGTCAGCGTGCTGCTCAAGCAATTGTTTCCATTTGAAGGCCAGCTCTCTGTAGCTGGGCCCCTGACCGCCCAAATTGCTTGGCATCTGCTTGCAATTCACCATTGTGCCCTCGCGGCGCACTATAACGCGAGATCGTATCTTCGGTGTCATAAAGACTCTAAAAAAAAAAAACAAAAGCATAGATTATACTCAAATAAACAAAGGTAATCAGTCAGTCGAGTGGATGTGACGCACCGAAAGGTATTCAGAAAAATGTTGACATGACGCGGTGCATTGGTAAACTCCAATAGCTTCGGTTGACACGGATACGCCGTCCAGCTCTCAACGGAACGCTTGATGAGCTTGGGATTTAGCTGCAGTGCATGTCCCAATTGGACACCCTCCATATCCATAATGGCAACGATGCCGCGCGCACAATTGTCTGGCTCAAATTTCAATAGCAAATCTAATATCATTTTGCTTACCTACAATGAGGCAAAGGTCAAAAACTTTACACAGTGTAATTATATAGTCACATACCTTAAAGACATTATTCTGAGTGTGTCGTTTTGGATCGTGTGCCGCAGTTCGTATTATGACCACCTTTCGTTGCTGATCATCGACGCCATCAATGGGCAGAAAGACGCCCACGCTGAGGAGATCCTGTATTTCGGGCAACATGGGATCGCAATTGTCAAACCATTCGCCACGCTCCGCGCGCATTTGGTAGAATGTTTTAATCTTCTTTTTGGCGCGATCAAGATCAAATTTGCAGGTGCGCAAAAAGAAGTGCAAATTGGCATAGTCTTTGCAGCCATTAATAGTTGGATTTGCGTCCAACCAATTGCTCAACTCCATCACTTGCAAGTTCTCCCCTTTCGACATCAACTCCTGATCGTTATTCATGGCAGAGAACGAATCCTCGTTCTCGGCATTTGTGGCGTTCTCGTCGGAGGTGCACATTATCCGCTGCTGCACTTACACTGATCGGCAGTCTGTGGGCGACTGACCATTGCAGTCGTAAGCTATCGGCGCGCACGAGTCTTTAGCTTTCGGATTGCGCGTCCGTCAAGAGTGTTAAGCATTTCAATACTTGTGACTATTGGGAAGGCACCCGTTAATTGCTGTTATACATTAAGCTGTTAAGCTATACTTGCATTGAGCATACATCTTATATAACTGATACAATTGGATTAAGAAAAACTGTTCATCAAAATGCTTGGTTCAGCAAATTTGAAATATTGGGATAGGTCAGCATGTGCCAGTGCTTGGCGGAATTAGTGATGTGCTCTGTCAGCATTTTCCAGTGCAACAGGCAGTCTCCACTGGGTTGCGTTTCTAGACCATCGAATTGATTGAGCGGCATGAGTAAATATCTGTTTATTTATATTCTTATTATTTGGTTTATTGAATAATTTACGAATGTAACAGCATATTTTGTTTTTCTTTTAACTAACTTAAACATTCCGGGCGATTTACATAAGCGCCGATATTCAAAGTGGCCACACAACTATCGGTATGAATATCGATAAACGCTAATCGGTATCTGAACATGACTTATTTTTGTATTATTTGTTATTAAATTTTCTTAGCGCACGTGCGACTTAAATATTACAATAGCAAGTCAAAATGGAGGACGCGGAGATAATGGAAGTGCCTGACATGGAGTGCGATGTCTGCCGGGAGCGCAGATTCCAGGAACGCGAAGGTTATTATTACTGCATCGAGTGCGGTACCAAAAAGGAACACCTGCGCGCCGTGGAGATAAGCGCCGAGGACACATTTAATGACACCACCAAGCATACCTCGCAGCGCACCATAAGAAAGCCAAAAGTGAAACAGGAGGATGCCGAAATAACATCCTGGGAGTTTTACAATTATGTGCTGCGAGGATTTACGCAAGAGCTACTGCAAATGGGCGCCAAGCCGGAACTGAAGCTAATGACGCTGCAGGTATGGGCTGCCTACATGGGACGCATGGAAGTGGCCTTTTCCAAGAGCAACGAGACGGGCCTGCCAAAACTGAATGTGCGGGCCTTAGCGAAGTAATTGAAGCAGCTTTTCCAATTAATTTACTTTATATGCCCTTGCAGAGGCTATATCGAACTTCTCGCGTAGTGTATAAACGTTATTAGTCGAATTTTTGTTGTCCGTCTGTTTGTTGAAGCTGGATGAAATCAACATAAAATAGAAAAATAGAGTTCTGGTATGCCAACATTTTATTTTTGAAATATCTACCAATGTGAGCATATAAAATGTCTACTATATGTATATAGATCAGAACCATATATTGTCCATATTTCCTAAAGGAAGACAACATTTATTTTCGTGTTTTTAAATCATTTATTTTACCATTGCCTTGCAGCGATGCTCGCATCATCTATAATCACAAGAGGATAAAGCGGAAACGGGCGCGCCTGGACAAAAATCAAGAAAATCAACACGATGACGAGCGCGGCAACTGGCGAAAATGGAGAAAAACCAAGGTGTTTGCATGCTCAATTTCTTTACATTGTTATTAACATATATTTTTGGATGCGTATTAATTTACGGATCTGGCTATGGTACATTTTAAAGATTGGAAAACAGCAGCGGCAATAGCAGGAACAAAGTCCGCTGCTTTGGTTGATTCGATTCCGATGATGTAGGCGCCGCAGTTGTACCCAATTCAGTATCAGGATCACGCTCCAACAATGTAGCTGTGCAGAAAGGGAAATATTTTAAATAATGTTAGTAGGTTTTCATCAGTTCATCAGTTGACTCACCGCCACTCAACTGGAAAGCTGCCGCTGATGTGGGCAGGGGTGCGTACACCAGCACAAGGAGTGCTAGGCAGATCAGTACCAGACGTGGAGACATTTCAGTTATGTTTCAAGTAATAATGCTCAACTGGTATTTGGGTGGCTCAGTTGGCTATTTATAGGGGCTTATCGCTTAGACTTATGCAAATGACTCGACAAATTACCTAGTTTTAGTTCATCAATCACCTGGCTATCTGCTCTCCACTGACACCGACATATTCTTGTTTCCTGTTTTTCAGCGCAAACTGGATGAGTCTGGCGTTAAGAACGGCGTCAATTCAGAATCAACGCAGGCAACTAACCAAAATTTGAAGCTAGAATGGTCAGCGAGTGCTCGCAAGTCCTTCAAAAAGCAGATGCCTCTCAAGCATTTGGACAAACACAGCTTGGACAGTTCGGGCAGCATGCATTGTCATAAGCTGCTCCAAAACGCTGGTAGCCTGGGCAATTTTGATCGCAACGTGTACTGCTTAAATTTTACCAAACTGTATATTGTGCTAGCGATAGCACTCAACCAAATCGAGGATGACATACAGTTGACCGATCTACTCCGATTCATTGATGAGGAGCATCTAACCAGTCGCTATATGCTCAACTATTTGCCCGAGAAATTGGCCATGGATGGCAAAAAGCTGCTCAAGCAAATGGAATTCGCTCACCAGAGGGACAAGGTTCGCTATAAGGTGAGCGCTAATGGGATCAGAGAAAAACCATGAATTCTATTCCCAAATTATTTAAATATAGATGTCTAACTTTCACTAAAGGATAAACTAAGAAAATTAAGGTTAATAATAAGTTTAGTAATAAGTTAAACAATAAGTAAAGTGATTTCTGAGTATTCATAATTTAATTATTTATTTAATTTAGAATCATATATATGATTAAGTGATTAAGTGATAATCAACAAATTTAAGAGTCACAAAAATAGTTCAAAATCATGGTTTTTACTAAATTCTAGTTCATGCGGACGCACATGTCACAAATAGGAACTTTCATAGACCTGAACGGATTCCAGAAACCTAATCTGGAAGCGCTAACCCGTCGCTATGTACGTGAACTGAGTTTACCACCGGTGATAGCCAGCTACGTGATTAGCTTAATGGATGTACTGCCGCCCACCTTCGAAAAGAATCGCCCGAAATCCATGCATTTGTATCCGCACTATGAGGCCCGAGTGATGGCTTACATTATATACGTGCTAAAGCTGATGTTTGGTCTGGATGATGTTAAGGAACGCGCCATATCCGAATCTGCGTTGCTAATTAATAAACAGCTCTCAGAAATTACAGATCATGATAATGAGCAGCTGGTGAAGCCGCTTTTTGTCTACACAGAATGGATGCAGTATGTGGAAATGCGGAAAGTATTGGTATCGCAGTACAACGAAAGCTTTGCCCGGCGATTTGGTGTGACCACTCCAAATGGTCACCGGATTAATGAATATTTGAACAAGGAGCGAAAGCAGAAGGAGCAGGAGTACAACTACAACGAGATGCTGATGACGCCGGCAATGCAGCGCATGCGCGAGAATGTTTGCCTTATTTTTGAGACGCTGTTGAAAAAGAAATACGGCGAGTCCAGCATGGAAAGCGTCACCAAGGATCACATTGAATTTCAGCCCAGCCTAACTCCGGCGCATACTTACTTTCAGCGTATACTTCTGCATGCGACACAGGCGCAACCGGGTGAGATGAGTGTCCAGATACCGGACTGTATGAAAGTCGATCACAAAGAGCGCCAGATGGCCCCATTTAAAGGTCAGACCACTGAGCTGGTTGAGCACCTGGTTGTGCGCGGCAAGTTACTTCGTGTGGAGGAGTTGGCTTGTCAGCAGAACTACCAGCAAATTGGAATCTATCAGATGCTCGAGCGGATATTCGTGCGTTCCACAGAATTTCGTGCTAATTGCGATATACAGACGAATGCCTGGATTGAGGAACTGCAGAGGCGGGAGAAGCGACCCGATTTCATATTTCGCCAGCCTGTAGCCCAGTATGGCAAACAGTATCAAAATAAGATTGTGGAAAAATCCGAGCGCCGCACGGCACTCGAGATTACCAATCCGTTCTGGAAAATGCGCGACACGCCCACCTATTTGCTGAAGCTCAATAATGAGGAGGTGCCTCTTAATAATTTGGCCGCCATACAGGCATTTGATGAGTGCAACATGGATCCGTTGCGTGTGCCGCTAAACTTGCCGCGTCGCCAAATGACATTGCCGTGGGAAACACAAGAAGCTACAGTTCAAACAAAGCCAGTGACCGAAACAGATCGCATTGCAGAGCCCGCTGAAAAGGAGCCGGATGATGATGATGATGAGCATGAAAACGAGGATGAGCAACATGATCAAGAGCTTTTACTGAAAATATCGAATTTCGATTGTTGGCTTTTGCATGGCATGCAGGGCACGGGAATCAGCTATGCGGGCAAACAAAAGCTGCGTTCGCTTTTCCCTTGCTCATTCCGCTGGCTGCTGGAAACTTGCGCCGCCACCATTAGCATGGAATGGTTTGAGGTTTACAATCAGCTGTTGGTGTTGGAGGTGATGTTTCATCATGGCATCGAGGATTGGGGCACGCACAGCAATCATTTGCGTCTGAGATACAATATTTTGAATAAGGACATAAATGCGTTAACCAAATGT
Source organism: Drosophila paracracens (assembly GCA_035044025.1). Taxonomy (NCBI): domain Eukaryota; kingdom Metazoa; phylum Arthropoda; class Insecta; order Diptera; family Drosophilidae; genus Drosophila; species Drosophila paracracens. The sequence goes on along the minus strand of JAWNMN010000401.1, from coordinate 5,668,459 downwards.
TATCGCGAGAAATGGTAAAAATATAGTGAGGCATGATTTCCTCATTTCAGTCTTATTTAAGCAGCTTTCATTTTATCATTTAATGAATGCCATAGGAATAAACATGGCACACCAGCGCGCAACAGCATCAATATGCAAATTAGCGATTGTCACAAGAATACGAAGACTACAACGACAGCAACCACAAGAACAACAACAACAGCAATAATAATATCATCAGTTACTCACTCACTCATAGTTTTGTTTACATATTACAATCAAATCTTCGACAAGAAAGAGCAGAAATAGTCTCCTCACGGCCGAAGAAATACACACAGACAGAGAGAGAGAGAGAGAGTGGCGGCTCTTCGCTTCATTTACCCCTCTACGCACATACACACGCATACAAGCAACAGCAGGTGCCGAAAGAGAGAAACACAGCGCACGTAGGCTTATAGTGGCCCACAGCTAAAAAAAAAACGCCAAGTTAATATGGTTATTGGGAAATTTAAGATTGAACCATTTTTGGTAATAATTCCACCCTACCCAAAATTAGCTTGCCAACATTCAAATTTACGTTACCAAAATACTTAAGTATCTGAGCAGCAATTCAATTCAATTTTTAAATAGAAAGAACACTATTCGTATCATTACTTAAATTATAGGCTATTGTTGAAGCAGTGGATGATAAGATTAACTAAAATACGAAAAAATAAAAAAGATGCATATTTTGTAATGTTATTATTTGCTACAGATGTGACCCACTGTGCATGCTATGTAGAAAACATAGGCCGCACAATCGCTGGGCGACGCATGCGAGTTCAGTGCTAATTTTAACGACGCCGCGTTGACTGTTTCGCCGTTGCGGTTTTTGATTTGCGGTGCGTTGCGTTGAAGTTGAATCATATTTAAATAAGATTCAGTGCCTTTATCAAGCGCATAGCAAATGTGCTACACGCGTTTGACTCTCCCCGTCAAGTTCATATCGAAAGTGCAAGTTGCTCATAAGCAATAAAACAGTGCTGCTAACAGTGCAGGAAACAAGCCGTTAACCGTTCCAACACTTACAACACTGTGCTCTATAGAACAAAACAAACTAGAATAGAAACTTGAGACTAAAAGAAACATAAGCTAACAAATGATAACACCAAAAAGGATGTAAAATCAATTACTACATTTCGTGCAACATACATCGCTTCGGAGTTTTTTCAGGTATTCCGACATTTACAAATATCAGCGATCGATATTTTTTGGTTTTCAAATATAGTAAAAAAAATTGTATATAAAAGAAAATATATTCAGAAATTCAAATTATATTTGTGCTTCAATTGTTGTTATTTGCTCTCTGTCGAGTTTTGAGTTCTGGTTCAGCAGTGGCAAATATGCGCGTGGGTTTTTTTTATATGTTTTTTTTTTTATGAGAATACAGCTGTTTAAATAAAAAAATATTTTAAAAACAAAAACTTGGCCAAGTTACGTCAATCAAATAATTCAGATGCGGATCTGTAATAAGTTCTATGCATTTATTTCCCATTTATACATAGTGTGTACATAATGATATCATATAGCCACATTATAACAAAGGTAACGCCATACCGTTTTAGAGAGCCCGAACGTCAAGTTGCATACCCCTCGCTCTCCCCATTTCTAGAAATATACATATCCGACATCTATGTACATACAAACAAACGTCGCTTTTGTACGTGCGATCCAAGTTTTAGTTGTTGACGTTCTTGGCGGCTTTTGAGGTTAACAACATTGTTTCACTAATACAACAACAGCAAAAGCAACAACATCAACTAGCCAACAGTTGTATTTGCCATATAAATTTAAAAGTAAATTCATTGATCACAACAACAATTAATGGCGTCTATTTTGTCACTAGCCGCGCTTTATGCCAAAAAATATTTGCCTAAGCTGTTTGCATCAATTACAACCAAATTCATTCAAATTGCTTGGAAAAACAACGCGAAACACGCGCTTTTATCTGACTTATCTGACTCTAATGATAACTGGCATGTAATTTGTTTAGCTTTAGACCTGTCAATAATATGCACAACAAAATATACAACCCAAAAGCCGTTTATTTTTGTCAAATGTTTAATTAGTTTCGACATTGACTCGCTGCTCACTCATTAATTAGACAACAGCGCAGCACACACTGTTCTGATAAGAACAATATTGACCCATCGGCTAATACCCAGATAATAATCTATATGTTTATATATATATGTCCACACATGTATAGATATGGATATTCCTATCAGTGCTATACTAAATTGCCGGAGGCAATAGATCTCGCCTCCTGTCTATCTTTATTATTATTAGTCGAAAGGAACTTGAAGCAAGGGGATAGGTCACAAATGATTGGAATACACTCAGAGAATTACGGCATCCCTGCCAATTTTTATTAGGTAAACATCTCTTAGATATACATCAATCTTGATTCAAAGTTAAGAATTTTAGCACTTGATATAAGAAGTAATATATCTGTATTCTGTGCATTCTGACGTCATCGAGCTTTCCAAACTTGTGCAAAAGCAATGAATATTTGTTTATTTATTGATTTTCACAAGCTTACACCTAATTATTGCTGGGGTTTTTGTATGGGTAGTTTACTTTTCAATATTCGTATTGGATTCCAAGTTCTGAACTTTTATTTAATAACTCAACTGTCTCAAGATAATTTTAGCCTATCCTACAACAGTCTTACCTTACTTTAGGATTATTGAAATTAAGTTTAATTTTCATTCAGGCTTTTCGAACTTTGGCTTGATTTGAGATGGAATATTTTTTTATATTTTTTTTGTGTACGCACCAACTGGTAGACGTCAGTTGGATGACACAGTTTGACAGTCCTGATGAAATCTCCTAAATATAAATACGTCAACTTTATGCTTGCGTGTAGCACGCTTTTAAAGCAAATTAGGAGCGTTCTCACTGCGAGTGGGTTGACGACATCTTTTAAGGTGGGCATCCAAAAATATGTCTCTCACATAATCAAAGCCCATCATCACGAGAGCCAACAGACGGATTGGGATGGTGGCTGAGGGGTTGGTTGGGAATGGGGGGTTTGTCTCGTGTTGCACGTGCGACTGGACGCTTTAAATTGTTGTCCTGACTATTTTTAGTGGCGCCCTCGCACACAATTTTCATGTCTATGTGCGTGTGAGTGAGTGTGTGTGTGTTTGTGAATGTGCGTGAGTGTGAGTGTGCGTGTGTTTGCTAACGTATTTTCAGCATTTCCTTCACATTCTTTTAAAAATAAACAAAACTGAAACCGTGGGGCTACCTTCAACGTTTGTATTATTGCTAAGCAAAATATAAATACATACATGTACATACATTCGCTTATATATCTTTCTGGCTATATGTATATGTACAACATATTTAATTTTGTTTTTATTTCTTTTTATGCTCTTTGTATTTCCTTCCGTAGCTTTTCTCTGTCATGTGCACTTTTGCACCGCATTTAAAGCTTAAATAAATGTTAAAAACATCATAGAATTGCTGTCTTATCGAAACAGTTAATACGCTTGCACATTTATTTAGCCACCTGTTAATGTGACGTAAGTGTATCAAAACTATAAAAATACCCTTCGTTTTTCTAGAGTCGCTCCGGTACATGACATTTGTCAAATATTTGCCGGAAGCTGAAACCCTACAAATCCATTTATTGTTTTTTCCAAATATAAATCTAAATTTAATTTGAGCCATTAACAAATTTTACTTTTACTATATTTTTTGAATTACCTTCCGGAAAAAGTGAAAAAAATCTTGACAGCATGATTTGCTATTTCCTTCAAAAAATTTTCCACATTTTTTTTGTGTTGTGACTTGGCAAAATAGAAAACAAATGCTTTATATATTATATATATATATCTGGAAAAGTGTACACATATCTAATTTTGTATTTTTATTTTCCTAAAAATTGTGTTTACTTTTCTTCTTGGCTTTTGCATAAGGTATGTTTAATTTGCAACTTTGATGACACATTCCACATTTGCCCTGTTTGATTTTCTAAGTCCATTTCTAGAGCACTTACTTCTATGAGAAGAAAACAATTTCCCAACATTTTTTTTTTTCATTTAATGCTTTTGCCACGCGCTTACTCACGTCCCAACACCCCACCCCACACCACCACCTTCCCTTCACTCCCAAACATCACAAAGACATTGAGACTGTGGCCCATTAATTGGATTACAATTTCATGTGGTTTTTGTTGTTGCTTTGTTTTCTATTTTGCACGTTGTTCTTTTGTTTGATTCTAGAGCGCTTGCCTCGGATCAACTTGTTGCATGTGCCACCCGCAACACCCACATGTGGTGTGTGTGTGTAGCTGTATTCTGACGTCATCAAGCATCCCCCAAAAAGCAATGAAATTTCAGTCTATTTACATTTCCGGAATGTTTTCCTAATAAATGTATTCTATTTGTTTATTTATTGATTTTGACAAGCTACACCCAATTATTGCGGTTGCATTACAAATTTTCCATGCATGACGTTTTTTTTTTATGGGGTATTTTATTTTCCAATATTTGAATGGGCGATTAGCAAATTGAGTTCTCACTTTTTGTAATTGTTAATTGATATGTGAACAGCTTATTATGATTTTGTATTTATTTGCAATTTATATTTCTTCACATTTTGTTATTTAACAAATATTTCCAGAATATACAGTGATCTCTCGAAAATTGGAAACTGCAAAAATTACTTAAATTTAATGTTTTCTTGTTTTATAAAAACATTTTTACTTCGTTTTCAGTATTTAAACTTCTTTTGAATGTTGAATATTGGGAAAACTCTATGAATATTAAATAATAATGAAAAAAATAGCTTTTTTCTTTAAATATCCCAAAACATTTAATCTTTATTAAATAAAATTTTATTGTCTTGTAAAATTTTTTATTTAGTTCAATATTTGAAAATAGAATGCTATGGAAAATGTTGTGAAAATGTGTAAATGTGTAAGAATCATAAAATTGAAATTTCTTACTTATTTTTAGCTGTTTTTTAAGTAACACGAAACTATGTCAAGTAGATTAAAAATTATTTGAATTTAATATGTACACAAAATTATAGTTGCCGTAAATTCAAATAATTTGACAAGTTCTTTACATTTGCTTAGCGTAATCAGATTCATTAAATAGTGACACATTAACGCCAAACGACGAACAGAACACACACATCTCTCATCCAAAGAGTTCTGGCTTGGTACGGATCCTAACTAATAAAACACGCCGCAAGGCGCTTTTCAAAACTTGTTGGCAGATGTTAAAGTTGTTGTTATTGCAAGCATTTTGCAACAGAAACGTGAACGTTATGTCTATCTAATGTAAACAAATGACAGCCACATTTGCACAATTAATTTGTGCGCGCAAAAACAAAATAAAATAAAATATACTTGTATATCTAGTCGGAGACATTTGTGTGATAAGTGCAAGTCGTCAGAAAGAGAAATCCAGCGCAGGGCACAGAGAGAGAGCGAGAGAGAGAGGGAGGGAGGGAGAGATGGACTCGTGAAGGGGACAGGTGTTAATTGTCTGACAAATTGAAAAACACGAAATGCTCTCATATGTTAAGCTTTAAAGTGACCAAGTTTTAAGCAAATATTCATTATACAATCCGTGTGCTTGCCTCTGCGTGTGTGTGCGCTTAAATACGACTGTGCTTCAAAATACATGTTAATAGATTCGATCATTTTAATTTATTTACAGACAGCAAACTGTAACACAACGGAAAAAATAAATAAATAAACCGTCAACAATATGGGTCGTTGGGGTCGACAAAGTCCAGTGTTGGAGCCGCCTGATCCGCAGCCGCCACCTATACCGCCGCGCACATTTATGCGGCAGTCGAGCATTACAAAAATTGGCAATATGCTCAACACGGCCATCAATATAAACGGTGCCAAAAAGCCACAAAGTGAGTTTGTTTTTGTTTTTCAACTTACATACATTATTTTGTTTAAAAATGTTACGCGCCATAGCGCCAGTATACAACGACAACCCAGACAGCTGTAGTTGTCTCACATTGTACAGCACTCACAAATACACGTTGATCAACACTGTTGACTTGCGCAACGCCGTCCGTTTGCGGCAATTTAGTGGCCTAAGACTGCTATTGTAAAGTGCGAAATTTGCAATACATTTTGTACTTCCATTTTATGTTGAAATTTTCATAACAAATTAGTCATAAATTAAGTTGAATTTGTTAACGGCGCGTTAAAGTGTTATAGCCGCATTGAATTTGTATCATTGCAATATGATGTACATAGTTTAAAAGTGCGTAAATTGTTGGCCGCCGCAGCCGCATTTGCGAAAACGACGACGCAACGCAACAACGACGGCGGCGACGAAGCACTGCATCAAAAGAGGCGGCAAAAAATGGAAGAAGAAGAACAGCTCACCAGCAGCAGCAGCATTAGAATCTCGGGATTTTTTTTTGCCCATATTTGTCAAGCGAGTTCAGCAGCGAGTACAATTCTGGTGCGATAATCTCAGTCGTGACGCGTTTGCCAAAACAAACATGTTAAAGTATAAAATAGTAAAAAATATATATGTATTAAATACGGGTCGTACTTAAGTCGAATATTGATTGCTAAGCGCGCGTTTTATAACCAATCCAAATCAAATCAAAGCTGCAGACCTGTATGTCAAAACTATAAATATGAATATGAATGTGCAGCAATTCGTGCTGTAAGAATTAGTACTTAAGGAATACACAAAAATTTGAAGGTTAGATTGCCACCCGTTGCTGCGTTTGTAAGGAAGCACAAAAGAAAGAAAGCACGATAAAACAAAAGAAAGGAGAGACGGACGAGGAGTGAGGTGAGGTGGAGATCTGAAAATGCTCTGCTGCCTCTGCCTGCCTGCCATTGTGTTGTGTGTATGTTTTGTGTTTGTTTGTTGTGCGACACACAGAATAAATAATATTAATCGCATTGTTTAGCAAATATATTCTGGCGAGTTGTTAACGTTTTACAGCGTCGCGTTAATTACTTGTGCTCCGCGGTGTATAGAATACAGAATATAGTGCAAAGTAATTTTAAGATTACTTTTTTTTTTGGCACAACCACCGGCTGCACACGCATACACACACACACATGCACATAGACGCAGATCTGCTGCCGCTGCTACTTTTGCTGCTGTCGCCGTTGCCCTTGTCGTCGCCGTCGTCGTTGCTGTTAACGCTATGTTGTTGCGGTCGGCGTTTGTACAAAAGAAAAACTCCTCCCCTACTTTTCAGTTTATTCCCCACATGTCGTCGACGCCGTTGTCGTCACCCGTAATACGTATACGTGCTTAAGTTGTGTGTTGAGCAGCGACGAAAACAAAAACAAAAAAAAAAAATAATATACAAAGTACAATAACAAGAACAAAAGAAAAAGGGCAGAAGCAAACGCTACGAAAGTTAAGCACTTTGGTTTTGTCTTTTGCTTTTACTTTTGGTTTCGGATTCTTCGCCTCCTCGTTTCTTTTGCATGCCAAGCTTAGCAGCAGCTCCTTTGGCAAAAGAAACCGCGCTCAACACTCCTCCACAGCAGCAGCAGCACCAACAACAATAAAATCACGTTTCTCAACACACACACAGGGAGAGAAACATTAGACAAGAGTGTGTTTATTTTTTGATTTCGCTTGGATAGTGCAAGACAGAGAGAGAGAGAGCGACCGCAACTCCTTGGCCTTATTTGACTGTTTTTGTTGTGCTGTTGTTGCTGTTACTGTTTTGAGCGCTGCCTCCTGTTAAACTTGCGCGCGCCGTTCAACGAAAGCTGTTCAACTGTCATGGCCGGTAAGTCGTTATTCTTCTTCTTGCTGTCGGGGTACTTTCGAACACATATGTATGTATGTATATGTATATATGTATGGATTGGTATATATGAATGTATGTATTTGTATGTAAGTGAATTCATTTTATTTAGTTGCGATTTTGATTTGAATTTTGTATTCAATATTTTCAAAAGCGCATAAGCAATTTGGCTGCGCAATAAACAAACTAGCTGCTGCTCTAGTTTATTAGTAGATAAACAACAAATGTGATTGATCTTTGCACTCCAGAAACTGCCCCCCAAACTACGTGTTTAGACTTATCTGGTGGCTGATATTCGACCTATGATATTTCTAGCGGCCATCACCAGCCCTTCTTTTTCTACTTACCGCCAAAGTAATTCAATTGATTTGCATTATTTCAAATGCCAAAGACAATAATCGAATCATAAACAACAGAAAAGAAAGGTATCTAGATAAATTGAAAGTCGCACTGAAATACCGATGAATTATCTGAAGCTCTTCTCGTATATCTTATACACATATTTGTGTTTATATTTGTATCTACACATCGTGCCCTCTATTTCTCATATGCTTTTCGCACATTTTGTGTAAATTAAGCTTCTTCTTGTTCCTAGTAGACTGCGAAAATGCACTAAGACCTATTATTGACTTCAGTGTCAGCCAAATTTTAGTTACATATGTAGATTGATTGAATAGAAAACAACAAATGTGCAACAAATAGATAAGACCGTTAGAATTGCTATAAGTATTTACAGTTACGATTCTCGGTCACTGTGTATTCATATAAAATCATCATCAATCACAGCTCTGTCTTAAAATAGTTGATACGATAAATTCTTCTTTTTTTTTGGTTTAATGTGCTTAATTGCGCAGTCAGTTTTCTTGAAAAGTTCGAGTGACTGGGCGGTTTATGCACCCCCAACTGAACTAGTTACATGTTTATAATATTCTCCACACACAAACAAACACTCACATGCACACACGCACACATCTGCACATGGTAAGCGTATATTCAGTACAAATCATTGCTTTCCGCCCCGCTGCCCCCACACACGTTGCTCACCTATATTTCTTTGTTATGCATGCTATCTAGCGAGAGTAGCGCGAAGGAGGAAGAGAGAACAGCAGCAGTCAATCAAGAGGAGGCAGGGGTGCTGTTCTCTAGGTCGGTTCATTCGTTCCTGGAAAAAGTGGGTCGGGTGGCAACCCTGCCGTTGGTCGTTGTTTTTTGGTTGCCGTGCGACATCGCGTGGTTGAGTTAAATAATTGTGCCAATATTTGAGAATCATTTAGCTGCTGCTTATGAGATTGTCTATCTGCGTGTGTGTTTGGATATGTGTATGAGCTTGTGTGCTGAGGCAAGGAAATTGTAGGTAAAAATTGAAAATCTGGGCCCCACTGTGTTTGCATTAGGCGTAATTATATCATTAGATATCGCTAAAATCAAAATCAGCGAGCACTGTGCTGCTGCCAACCACTTAAATCTTAAATGGTCGAGAGTTTTTATGAAATTAATAGTTAGCACTAAGAGCCATATCTAAGTGTTTGTATACATATTTGAACACTAAAATATGGTATTGAGAAATGGATATTTATTGAGTGTGTAGTGCACAATGAATGAGGTATTTGTGTGTGTGTGTGTAAGTGGGAGAGAGATAGAGAGAGAACCTATTGAGCCGCCCTCGTAGAACAGAATTGTTGTCTATAACTGGTGACTTGTTCTGTTTGTTGCCTTGACCCGGAAAACAGTCTGCCGCCACTTTGGGCGTGTGCGTGGTGTACAATTTATATAAATAAATTTATAATATATATATATATATAAATAACAATAACAAGAGCATGAATCTTTCTAGTTGTGCAACTGTATACAAATCTGTAGCACTTTCCATTTTAGTGAGCAATGAGTTCAATGACTGAAAAACTCTCTGTTTGTGTGTGTGGGTGTGTGCCTAAGCTGGCTGTCCGAGTGTCTTTGGCAACGTAATCGCTACGCACATAAAATATCATATACATTCCTAAAAATAGGACGCAATGAATGAATATGAAACGTCAAATTGGCTAATTGAGTGGCTGACTGACTAGCTGACTGACTGACTGACTGACTGATCCTATTATAATCATTGGAATGCAATCAATCAAATCATGACGTCGCCAATGGTACTTTGAACACAGCGTAGACAAACAACAAGCAAGCACAGCGAATGTGATCCAAAAAGCCAGACAACAAAATTCATAATGATTGGTGGGCAGCCAAATGAATGAAAAATGGAAATAATGCTCAACTTGAATATACCTAGTAATCTATAAAGTATTTGCACTCTGCATGTTGCTCTCAGTCCCGTTGTCAACTACTTGAAATTGAAACTAAGCTCAGCAAACAGGACGACTGTGGAGGAGTGTGTTGCATGTGCTGCATGAATATAAGGGCCAAGCACATTTTCGAAATGAAACCCTTTTTTTTTTTCTTTTTTTTTTGTGCACAACGACGCTTACACAATGTGCAGTCGCAATGAGTGCCTGGCAAACAGTCTCTAAAAAGAAGCAAAATAAATAGGGCCTGCTAGCGGCCAATGCTTAAAGAGCAATTTAAAGCCCTAAAAGAGCTCAAAGCAAACAGTAGTAGTAGCTAGTGAAATGGCGTCATTAGTAAATATTTGAGCAAGGCAGGCAAAGAGACAGGCAAGCAAGGAAGCAGGACGAATCGTCCTGCAGACGTCATCGTTGTCCTCTGGCAGCAGCAGCAGCGACTGACTACTAGTATTGATTGTGTCTGGTGTGTTTTGTCTGGGGCCAGAGGCACAGAGAGAGTCCAAATCAAATGTAACAAGCACTTATTTCGGCTTTTCAGTTGGAGCTGTGTGATGGGTATTTGCAATTGAACAAGTAGTCGTTTGTTTATTTTTTATTATTTTGTTTTATAATTTTGTGTACTCTTCTCTCTCTGTTTGCACGAGGACAGGTAATGGAGAGGCGTCCTGGTGCTTCTCACAGATCAAGGGCGCCTTAGACGATGATGTCACCGATGCGGATATCATATCCTGCGTGGAATTCAATCACGACGGCGAGCTGCTGGCCACTGGCGATAAAGGAGGTCGCGTCGTTATCTTTCAGGTGAGTGTTGATTACCATTTTTCGTTATGAACATAACGATTGCTTATTTGATTTTTGTTTGCTTCATTTTTGGCAGCGTGATCCCGCCTCGAAAACCGCGAATCCGCGACGCGGTGAATACAATGTCTATTCGACATTCCAATCGCACGAGCCCGAATTTGATTATCTTAAATCGCTGGAAATTGAGGAGAAAATCAATAAGATCCGATGGTTGCATCAAAAGAATCCCGTACACTTTCTGCTATCCACCAATGACAAAACGGTGAAATTGTGGAAGGTCAGTGAGCGCGATAAGTCATTTGAGGGCTACAACACAAAAGAGGAGAATGGTCTGATTCGAGATCCACAAAATGTAACCGCCTTACGAGTTCCTTCTGTAAAGCAAGTACCGCTTATGGTTGAGGCCTCGCCACGTCGCACCTTTGCCAATGCACACACCTATCACATCAATTCAATTAGTGTTAATTCTGATCAAGAGACTTTCCTATCGGCCGACGATTTGCGCATCAACCTCTGGCATTTGGAGGTGGTCAATCAGAGTTACAACATTGTTGACATCAAGCCAACCAATATGGAGGAGCTAACGGAGGTCATTACCGCGGCGGAATTTCATCCGACCGAGTGCAATGTGTTTGTATACTCCAGCTCCAAGGGCACAATACGATTATGTGATATGCGATCGGCGGCGCTATGTGATCGCCATAGCAAGCAATTCGAGGAGCCCGAAAATCCAACGAATCGCAGTTTCTTCAGCGAGATAATCAGCTCCATCAGTGATGTGAAGCTTAGCAACTCAGGCCGTTACATGATCTCCAGAGACTATTTAAGCATCAAGGTGTGGGACCTGCACATGGAGACAAAGCCCATTGAGACCTATCCGGTAAGTCCGTTATCCCCCCACACCTCCCATTTCATCGAAATTATAATTGTGTAACGTTGTTGTCCATACGAACAGGTTCATGAATACCTTCGCGCAAAGCTGTGCTCACTGTACGAGAACGACTGCATTTTTGATAAGTTCGAGTGCTGTTGGAACGGCAAAGATAGCTCCATAATGACCGGCAGTTATAACAACTTCTTCCGGGTCTTTGATCGCAATTCGAAAAAGGATGTCACGCTGGAGGCATCCAGGGACATTATTAAGCCCAAGACGGTGCTGAAGCCACGCAAAGTTTGCACTGGCGGCAAACGGAAGAAGGATGAGATAAGCGTCGATTGCCTGGACTTCAATAAGAAAATCTTGCACACCGCTTGGCATCCCGAGGAGAATATCATCGCTGTGGCCGCGACTAATAATCTGTTCATCTTTCAGGATAAATTTTAGCTAAAGCTACTATTGCTACTACTAATTCAAGCATTGTACACACCCACGCTAATTTTTAGGGCCTCGGCGCAGCCTTGGCAGCAACCGTGGCAACAATGGCAACAGTCGCCTCATTTAAATGTTAATTCGATTGATTTGTTTCAAAAGCGCCCTCAAATTTTCCATCAGTTGTATGCCTAACAATTATCCTGGACCTTCCACACACACATACACACAGACCCACCCACACACACACACACAGACGCACTCACACCCACACACAGTACTCACCTGCACTCACTTATACACATACATACATACATAAATGCCATAGCAAAAGCTTTGTAACATTTTTCCTTAGTGATACAAGTTAAATAAAGAAAATTTTATACGTAGATAACATAAAAAAAAAAATAGTAAAGCAGAAATTTAATTTTCATTGTAGCGTAATTAAAGAAACAATCGAATTATTCAACGTAGTGCCCCAATATTTTTTTATATGCATACACAGATACGCATACCAAGTATTTCTATTAAAAAAAAAACAAATTACATTAAAAAAAACACAAAAAAATTATTGTCATTTTTTAACTACCAGGTTTGTGCGTTTTATGTTCGCTTGTTAAGTTTAAAAAAAAAAAAATCGAAAATCATGAAAAAGTTCTAAACACAAGTTGTGCGCTTTATTTTGTTGTATATTTCTGTTTTCGTTTTCGATAAAGTTCATTCCATGCTGTTAAAAACGAAAAACAATTTAAATAGCTAGCATACCTCTAATATATAATTCTAAATCTCAAAAAACAGAAAAAAAAATGCAACTCCAGTCCACATCTCCTTCTCTCCCCTGCTCTATTATCATTCATGGGAATCACGCAAAAAAGGAAATTCATACAAAATGCTCATTTTAAAATTAAAATCTAATCTACAAGGAGTAAAAAATAAAATAAATAAATTTAAAAAAAAAAAGTAAAACAAATAAAAAATAAAGCATAAGCATGCAAAATTCTTACAAAATAAACCAAATCGATGAGAAAACTTCAAAACCATAACATAAGTTTAAACATCTACTTAGTGTTCTCAATTTCTTTAATTTAATGTCTTACTAAAAACCAACCTATTTTTATACGCTACGTTATAAGCTAAGTATTTCTATTTTTAGTTACACTTTGCGTGCATGCGTCCAAGACCTACATTGAACATATAGCTTACACCCACCCCCAATCATCCATCACCCTTCACCCGCTCATAACGGCAACGGCCTTGACTTGGTGGTTTTCTTTCATTACACACTTACCGTCAAATGGTTGTTATTCATCCCCTCCCCCATGCACAACCGGTCGACATTCTTAGGTTATCCTAGCGTCTAGTGTTAACAAAAGTGTGCGCTAAAAATGTTAAACAATTAAAAATGAATATAAATGTATAAATAAATAAATACATATACATATATATATTCATATATATATATATATGTATATATATATTTATATTTATACATACAATGAATTGGCAGGCATTGAAAGCGAGTTTAAACAGTGGAATGTAAACGCATAAATGATAAATAAAAATGTGCTTCTTATGAAAATAATTATGTATTAAATATGTATTTCAATGAACTAGTTATACAGTAATAGAAAGCAGGAAGAATAACAGTTACATATATACATACATAAGCATTAAGCCCAAAATTAAATAAAACAAAACAAACGAAAAATCGTGAAAAAGAATGATTTGTTTTGTAATAAAATCGTGTGAAATTCGTTTAAAACTTAAGTGAAAATTCTATTTTTAATACATATAATGTAATTTTTGCTTCAGACAAATACAATACACATACATACATACATACAAACGACAATGATTTAGTTTGCGACAATTTAATCGCCTATATTTATGTTGGGCAACCGATATTTTTAAAACATAATACGTTACCACGCCTTTATGTAAATAAAATCGCATTGAAACTTTTGCAAGAATACAGAGAACGTTAAAAAAAAACATAATTACAATTAAAACTATTCATAAAATGAACTAAAATCCAAGTCGGTAATACGACTTTTGCAATTGCAGCTAAAAACAGATGCAAGAAATGCAATTGGTTAGTTTTTAACAAGATTTATTGAATTGCTACAAGAAATGGTAAATCAAATAAAAGCAAACATACGAAGATTAGTTTTTGAAGGCATAAAAATCGAACTGACAATGTTTGTTTTAATAAGGACGGGGGAAATAGTTGATAAATGAAGTTCATTAGAAACTGTTATTGCTCACCTCGAATTTTTCATATAGCGCAAGCGAGAAACCGTTACACGCACCTCACACCAGCTTTTATTGCAATGCAGCGCACGCGCAGCCGTATAACTTTGAGCGTGAAAGAGAGAGAGGGAGAGAGAGAGTAAGACACAGAAAGCTGCGCGCAGACGTAGACAAAAGAAACTCCAAAGAAACTTTGCCGTTTGCTCGCTCACTCAGTTGTTGTTGAGAAGCGCAGACGCAAGGTTCGTTTTGCAGCTGTTGGCGGGTTTTTGATTTTCGGAGCCGCGATTTAAACCAGTTTTGGACCATACCACAAGTAATACAACACAAACAAAAACAAAACGCATGCGAATGACGAAACGACCTTAAGAAAATACGCAACAACAATTGAAGCAACTACAATTCGTCACGGAAGCTAAAGAATAATCCTAACAACGACTATAATTGATCAAAATGATTGTGTTTGTGTTCAATTAATTGAATTAAATAGAGTGCGTTAAATAAAAGAAAAAAAGAAACTCAACGAAACTTGGCAACGATTTGCAAATTATCTACGTGGAACGGAGCGGGAATATCTTGAGTGCGAGAGAGAGAAAGAGAGAGAGGGAGAGTGCAACGCAAAGGCAAACGCAATGACATTGAGAAGCCAAAGCATTCTTTGTCATTGCTGCGTATGCGATGCCGCCTCTGCCGCCAGTGGGTGTGCTTCAGCACCAGCGCTGTCACAGCGAAATCACCGACTGAGACAACGACAACTTTTGTTGGCGTTTGTGGCGCTTTTCCTGTTTGGTCTGCCCTCAGCTGCAAGTAAGTACATAAGTAATTACATACATACAACATGCACGCCAAAAGGAAAGAGAAACTTTAATGCTTGTTACGTTTAATACAAAAAAAACAAGCTGGCAACAAAAACAATAACAGCAGCAGCGAAAACAAATTCACTTTCGTGAGAAACTAGCGAAACTGGTCTATGCGTCTAACATTGTCTACTATCTGCAGCTGCTGCTGAATGCTGCTCGCCGGTTCCATTGGACTGGGCGAGCAGTCGACGAAAAAAGAAAAAAAAGTGTTACCAACGATTGACTGACGATTGCCATTCTGCCCCAGTGGCAGTAAATTAGAGGAAACGCTGCGCAATGCATGAGTCAGCCTTTGGTTTGGCAAAAATAAATTCGTTGTGTTTGCAAATTTTGCGTTTCTTTTACACTCAAACGTGACTAAGGAATTCTTCATTGTTCTGCATGGAATTATAATATCATCATAAGCTTAGGCATTGCGAAAAAGATATTATTTTGTCAAAGGTATGGAAGTCAATTTTTTGAGATTTATTTTTATAATTTTAAGATGAAAATCGAATTGGAAACGCGTCTCCAACTTTCTATGTAGTGTTGACATAGAGACCAAATCATGGTCAGGTAGTTTTTTTTTCTTAGTTGTTTATATTAAAGCCACTACTTGATATTTACAGTTGCTGAGGGCGAGGACGAGGAGGGTCCGTATCGTGGCAAATATCTGGGCAAGCTAAACTCGTATCATCATCAGGTATCTGGCGATGTTTATGCCGTCAATGAGTATACCTTTCTGATAGTGGGCTTCAATTACGATGGCAACGGGGCGGATACGTTCTTTTGGTCCGGCGCCAGCAATCGGCCGGGTCCACAGGGTTTCATAGTGCCCGATGAGTATGGCAAGTGAGTAGAAATCAGACAAACAAAACACTTTCTGAACTAACCAAGTCCCACTACTCATTGGCAGGACCAACATTCTGGATCGCTATCACAACAAGGACTTTACGTTGACGCTGCCCGATCGCAAGAAGATGACCGAAATCCAGTGGCTCGCCGTCTACGATCTAAACAATCAGAATAACTTTGGTGATGTGTATATACCCGAGGATTTTGAACCGCCTCATGCTCAAATCGGCGGCACTTTCTCCAAGCGCAATCACAACGTGAGCAGCAGCACCATCGAGATCTTGGACTCGAAAACCATACGCATCAAGGAATTCACATATGATGGGCGTGGGAAGCGCACGTTCTTCTGGACGGGTGTTGGTGCCCAGCCATCTAGTCGGGGCAGCAAAATGCTCGACGAGCGCGGATAGTGAGTAATCATTATTATTTAACTGCAGTTGCAATCATTTGAACTACATTGTTTATTTTACTTTCAGTCTCGATCCCATACGTGCATACTATAAGGAGACCATTGAGTTGGAGTTGCCTGGCGATAAAACGATCTTTGACATCGATTGGATTAGCGTCTACGATGTGGCCGACAATGAGAACTATGGTCATGTGCTTATACCGGATGGTTTGAATGTGCCGCCATCGCTGGTGAAGATTACGCCCTATGAGTTCTCACTGCCCAACTGCAGGCAGCTGCACAAGGATCTGCAAGTGTCGTGGGAGGTCTTTGGGCCGCAGATAACGTTTCAACTGTCCGGACAGGTAGCGAAATCGGATTACATGTCCTTTGGCATCTCTGGCTCGGATACATCCAGTCAAATGATTGGTGCCGATGTAGTCGTCGCTTATATGGATGACATCAGGGGCTACACAGTGGACTACAATATCACATCGCTGGCGCCTTGCGTGCAGGTTTTGGGCCAAAATAAGGGAGTGTGTCGCGATGATGTTGTGGGCGGATTAGACAGCTTTCAGCTTAACACGTATGCCCGCAAGGATGACATCAATACGATTAGCTTCAGGCGACTACTTATATCATGTAGGTGCTCTTCCACGCATTACTAAAAATAATTCTCATTTTAGGATTTAAATTTTTAATTGCAGCTGACAGTGGCGACAAGGAAATCTTTTTGGATCGCAGCAACTATGTTGTCTGGGCCTTTGGCCAGCTGGACTCCAACAATGAGCCCGCCTTTCACACACATTACCCCAAAAGCGATATAGTCATTGACTTTAACACAACGGAGCCGGTTAACGATTGTTTTAGTTTCACAAAACGCGCTGATGCTCCCGTGCAGCTGTGGGAACGTACACGAATTAAGGATGCGTATGTGAAAACTATCCATTTTTCTAGTTGTAAATAATCTAAACATATATTTGTATACCTAAACAGCACCGTGCGCACCTTTAATGCTTACCTGGGCCCATCCGGCGGGCTGCGTGGCTACCAGGGTCTGACGGGTCATGTATCCAGTGGCTTGGCCTGGTACATCAATGGCTATATGATACCGGAACTGTATCTGAAACGTGGTCTGACGTACACCTTCAAAGTGCGCGGCGGCAACAATCCACATTCGCCGGATCACTATCATCCATTGGTCATAACGGATGATCCGCAGGGCGGCTTCGATCGTCTGTCGGATGCCAAGCAGAGCGAAATTCGAGTTTTAGCTGGCGTGGAGTTCACCCGTCGCGGCCGCCCAAAGCCCACGGCTGCGGGTCCACTCTGCTTATCCCGCTATCCGGAGAATTATGATCGTCGCTTGGATGACAACTTTGTCACATTTAAGAAGTTCAATCGTTCGCTCTTAAATATGTGCAGCGATGAGCCGCCAGCGCTGCTCGAGATTACGCCGAATATAACGTGGCCCGACACTGTTTACTATAATTCATTTACGCACGGCAATATGGGCTGGAAGATACATATAGTTGATAGTTATACGAATGTACTGCGCAATGCTGGCCAATCTTTGGCTATAACGTGGCTGCCGGCTTTGTTGGTGCTCCTGATCTTTCAGGCAATCTAAATGTTGACTGCTTTTGTTTCCTCTCCTTTTCAATTGATAGCATCATTTGATTAAATATTGTAATTGTATTTTAAGTCAACCAGTCACAATTTACATTTGCATGTGTGTATTTATGTATTATTTATAAGTATTGTAATTGAAAGTCGTTAATAAAGGCATAGCTTTCCCTTAAGTCAGAAGCGAGAAGTCTATTTTAAGATCTGATGTGGAATATTTTGGTTGTCTCACAAAAAAAGAGGTTTCGTTGTATTTATCAGTAAACTGTAAACTATTGATTTATTGATTAGATTCGATTTTATGTTTGCGTTATTACACTTATATATATACAAAACGAGTCAATACTGACACACAAGTTTAATACGGTTAGAGAAGCAGTTATTTGGAAAACAAAAAGGCAATGTTCTTAAAGCAAGTTCCATTTTTTAAAGCCAACTATAGCGAGATAAGTTTTCCAATTTGGCCCACTAACATTTTACATTTTTGCATTTTGAGTTTAATTTCAATTTGTTAACATGTGATAAATTAGTTATTCTATTCGCATGTGTATAAATATTAGGTATTTGTATGTATGTATGTATATATATATATATATATATATATATATTGATTTTTTGTTTATATAATTATGTAAGTGTTTATAGTATTCAGGCATATATTTGAATGCAGATTATGTTTACTGTATACAGTTTATTGTTATGAACTAGTTGAACAGCTGCATAGAATATGTGGTTTGCTTTTCTCTGTTAGTTATGTTTGTAAGTTTACTAAAATATTAATGATTCAGTTTCATTCCCTATGCAGATTTAATATCACGTTGATCTCTTACACACTTTGCTTTTTCCACACATAATTGTGTTGCATTTTCTTTTTCTTTTCTTTTCTTTTACATGTATCGTTAGTGAGTTTTTAACTACGTTTATCCGAATAAGTTAACAATAGTAGAGTTTTAAAAGTAACAGGAGATACACTGGTTAAATTTCGATATGGCCAATATTAAATATGCCTACTAACAATTTCAACAGAGATGTGTTTCCAAAAAAATGAATGTGACCCACTCAAGGCTCATGGTCATGCACAAATTGCTCGAGCTGCTTGTGCAGCTGATCCTTATAATGGATCTTATGCTTACTCAGAACCGTAGCACACAGGCACTGCAGCGATACGAAGTTGAGCAGCGGTATGGTGTTGGTGGGATTGGAGGCAATAGAGTCATAGGGTCGCTTCTCTGAGCGATTTGGCTGATCAATGTCCGCGCCACACTTCAACAGCAAGTGTACAATCTGTAAATATGGCAAATATGTTAGTGTTTAAATATTGCTTTATCAGTTGAAACGTGATCCTCAGCTAACCTCATTATCAAAATTATAAGGCTGACAGGCGACATGCAGTGGGGTTGATTTGGCTTCATTCTTCGTGTTGACATCAATGCCACATTCGATAAGCAGTTTGATGACCTCCGCATTGGGAAACACAGTCTTCTGTCGAAAATTGATCAATTATGATAAAAACACAACAGCTAACAACTCAAAACTTACATCGGCAAAATTGTCTTCGGTGAAATAACCGCTTTTGATCACATTCAGCCTTGAGGCGCTTAAGTGGAGCAGGGTGTCTGCTGTGCTGGCGCTGCGCAAGTTGCCAACAACCACTGTCTCGTGGACGGTCTCATAAATCACCTTGCGCTGATCCTCTGTTTGGACGGTATTGATCAGCAGATAGATGAGATGTGCCAAACAGCGCAATACGCGGTCATAGTTCTCCTGCTGGCGCCGGAAGACTGGACGCACCTGCAGCAAATCCTTGACCGCAACAGCGCCCACGGCAAGCGTTTGAAATACGCCAAGCACATCCCAGAATTTGGGCAGTAGATTATCCTGATGCATAAAATGGGCGCGTGCATCGCTTCGCATGTGGCTGGAGTTGCGCACATGCAGATCGAGCATAAGACGCACCAATGCCTGTGCAGCGAAGCATGTCTCAAAATGCAAAATGGACCAATTATTGACGCGAATCTCGAGCAAAAGACTCCACAGATCGATGCAACGCTGCAGCTGCAATGAGTCGGCATATGAGGCACCCCTAAAGGTCAAACGGAACAACATATCCTTATGGGTGTGTCCCAGCACACGTTCGCAGATCAACAGACTCTGCGTACGCATCGCATCCATATCTGTGGCAATATTATCGAGTTCCTCCAGCGTTGTAAATTCTTGGGCGTATTCAAATGCCTTGCACAGCGGAAACTTTGGCTGTTTCTCGACGTAGGGCGTGTAGGCGGCGCGAATGTGATGTGCCATGCGCCAGTGTAGAATGCACACACGAGACTCATTGTGCTCGTCCAGAAATGTGGAGCCCATTAGCTCATGCGCATCGGCGATGCGATCGACCGAATATGTGAGTTGCTTCTTCAAATAATCGAATATCTGATGAGCGCCCTTCAGGCACGCCGTTCGCAGCGCATCGTCACCATACCGACTCTTGGCCAATGGATCGGCGCCCTGTTCGATCAGCATTCGGGTGGTGTCCAATCGATGCTCCTGTATCGCATAGTGCAGCGCCGTCTTGTCCTGTATATCGCGTGCATTGATATCTGCGCCCTTGCGCACCAGATACAGGCAAAGCTGCACGGACTGCACCGAGTTAATTAGGCAGGTGCCGCCGTTAATGTTGGGCTTCTTGATGTCGGCACCGTTCTCCACAAGAAACTTGACTGCAGAACGTATATTAAGAAATTATACAAGCCAAGGCATGTTATCAGAGGGAATTCCACTTACCAATGTCAGTGTGTGTCATGTAGCAGGCACTGCGCACCGGCGTTGAGCCCGAATCCGATGTGGCATTTATGTCGCAGCCGACGTGCACTAAATACTTGACCATGGCCAACTTGCCGGAGACAACAGCTGCCCAAAGCGGGGACACATAGTGAAAGCTATTGTCCTCGGGCACTTCAAAGTGACCACGCTGCTCGATGTCCGCCTCGCAAATGGTTATCAGATACTCGGCAATCGCAACAGCGCCACGTTTGCAGGCAATGAAAAGTGGAGCACAGCCATTGCGTTGCTTACGAACCAGGTCGCGACGGGTCTCACGCGAGTGTCTTTCCGAAAACAAAAAAAAAGATGAGGAAGTGCGATTAGGTAAAATGTTGTTTTCAAATGCTTATTTATTTTGTTTTAAGTGGGTTCGTCTCTGATAAGGCTTCAATCTTAGTGGCGCCAACAACAACTAAACAATAATAACAATTCAAAATATTGATTAAAAAGGTAATTGGCCACACAGCTTATCGAAGCACGGATGAGAGATATTTGAACACTTATGGTTATTATTTTTGTACATACTTCTCGAGCTCGTGGCGTAGGAAACGTGGCAGGATGGCTTCCTCGTGACTGCGTTTGCACTCCTCGATGAGTTCGTTGTAAAGTTTTGTCAACTCCCACTTGGGATTACTCTGCTTGCATTCGTTGGCCATGGGACTCGTGTGCCCCGAAAGCTGTTGAGCACCTTCAAGTCTGGAGTTCATTGCCAGCACAAGTTCATTGCCAACTTTTCTTAGCGATTGCTTCCCTTTTTGAGTTTTCCAATTAGCTCGCGTTTCTTTTCCAAGGCCTTTCAGCTTTTTGCTCTGTGGCCCAAGCACTTTCTTTTTTTGTCTTAATCAATTTTGGTTGTGTGGGAGTGTGTAACAGAAGCAAGTTTTTGCATAATACGTGTATTAACTAAGTAGAACTCAATAACAAACAATAAACGGATAATGTTCTCTTCAACTATTTTTGTATTTTCATTTATTTAATGTTTATGTGTAACCGAAAAATACAACAATAAATGACAAAACTGAGTGAACAGCTGTCCCAGTGTGCTAGTGTTGAGAACACTCCACGGCCTAGTGCTGGAAAATACAAAAAAATATGTTAAAAATTTAAAATAGCTTCGCATATAACAAACTCTATGTACAGATGTTTTCTTGCCAGTTGAAACTGCAGTTGAAAATGTCAATCAACAGATCGATATACAAGCGAATGTTATGTTCTGTGTCGTAAATTATGAAAATTATGTCTGTTAAATTTAAATAGCTGGCAAATTTCTTTTAAGCGTGTATTTGAATAACATATTTGCTGCTATACAGATTTGGATTTTACTTGTATTTGTATACGTTACGTTTGCTTAGCTGATACGAGTCTGGATTATTTAACAGGAATAAATTATCAGACAGTGTAAATAACATTTTAGGAAATGTTAATACTAATGCCGCTGTTAGTTAAATAGAAACTGCTAGGGTTGCCAAGGCGCAGTATCGAGGCGGTACGCTTCAGATTTCAGTTTGTTTTCTTCTGTGTGTGTAAAATATAAAATATATAATTTTATTTAAAATGCCAATCACAATAACGGATGTAACAACTATGCCGACTGAAGCCAAGCTCGATGAGTTGCGCGGTCTGCATTTGCTGGAAAAGCATCGCATAGAAAGTTTTAAGGACTGGCCGTTCTCAGCAAAGTCCGCATGCAGCATTGGCAAGGCAAGCGCGTTGTTAAATTTCCTCTTAATCAGTTTGGTAACAAAGAGTGATTCTTGTGCAGATGGCTGAGGCTGGTTTCTATTGGACAGGCACGAAACGTGAAAATGATACAGCGACATGTTTTGTGTGCGGGAAAACGCTGGATGGCTGGGAGTCTGAGGACGATCCTTGGAAGGAGCACCTCAAGCACGCGCCCCAATGCGAGTTTGTCAAACTGGGTTGTGCCGAAAAAGATATGACTGTAAGTGCGCCGACTCCAAAGACTCCAATTCTTAACTTACTTATGAATATCAAAAATTGTCTTTCAGGTAGATCAATTTCTGAAAATTTTTCACACTGTTATCAACAGCAGCATTGAAAAGAGTGTTAAGCAATTTAAAGCGAAATTCGTAAAGGAGAATGAGAGCAAGATGAATGAATTCACACGTAGCCACTAACAGTAGTACATTTATGCACATTCAATTTTAATATAATGATACATATATACATATAATAATAAAATTATCTTGATTGCAGTTTGCATTTTGCGCTCATTTTAATTTACAGCGGTGTGGTTTGATTGCAGTTGGCAACGCTGTAAATTGCCAGCTGTTTTTTGGCTTTCGCTATTCACATTTACTGCGCGCTTAATTTATTTAAACTTAAAAGTTGTTTCTATGTTGAAACGAAAACTGGAACAGCAAGCAGCGGCAGCATCAGGCCAAAGCATGTCAAAGACAACATCGCTGCCTGGAGCGACAACATCGGCGCTGTTTGCTCAACCATTTTGGATGCAGTTCTACGAAATTGAGTGCGCATTAAATGCACAACTTGATACCGTTGAACTGCCTTCCAGCATCAGTTGCACCTACAATCCCGTGGAGTATGCGGCGTCCTTGCATTGCGCCTACTTGCGACGCTTCCTGAGCGGACCGAAGCGCGTCATATTCATTGGCATGAACCCGGGCCCCAATGGCATGGGCCAGACGGGAGTAAGCTTTGTTTATTTAATTTAATTAACTTTATTTCTTTACTTATATATTTAGGTACCCTTTGGCAACATTCGCACCGTGCGTCAAATGATGCAACTCTCTGGAGAAGTGCTCCAGCCACCGGTGTTGCATCGAAAGCGTGTCGTTGATGGCTTAAATTGCCGGATTGAGGAGCCGAGCGGTGTCCGCTTGTGGGAGTTGTTCGAACGTTTGGCTGCCGGCAGTCTGGAGACCTTTGCGCAACAGTGCTTTGTCCACAACTTCTGTCCACTGGCGTTCTTCGATGCAGCCGGACGCAATATTACACCCAGCGAGCTGAAAGGTGTCCACAAGCAGCAGATGCGTGATATGTGCCTGGTGGCTGTGGAGCAACAGCTGCAGCTGCTGCAGCCGCAGATTGTGGTGGCAGTGGGCGATTATGTGCACACAGCGCTCAAGCGTTCAACTTATTGTAAATCGGTGGCTGTCCATCGCTTGCCTCATCCATCGCCACGGGCGCTGAACAATACAAATTGGCCAGAGAAGGCTGAGGCGTTTCTGGCGCAGCACGATTTGATCAAGTTTATGCGTAATGAAACCTAAAGCAACTATATACAATATGTATATTGTATTTGTAGAGTAAGTTCAAACAAAACAAAATGACAGTAGGCGTAGATTTGTATTATAAACCCATATAAACAAATTTATTATTAAATCCCTTCGAATTTTGTTTACATATTTGTTCTGGGAGAGCTGCCACCTTGCCAGCAATAAAAGCAGTATTTTTTAGCCAGTGTTGCCATTGGGCTTATGGCTAGATGTGTTGCCAACCATCCGGATAGAGAACAGCTGATTTTTGCTTGTTATTTTTTGCATGCTTGTGTCGTGGCGTCGTTGACTGCTGTTTTTGTTTGCACGGGAATTCAGCGCTATCTTTCCATGCCAAATGGCCGCATTTATGGAGGAAGCTTTAGTGGAAGCGCGGCGAGCACGTGACGCCGGCGAGGTGCCCGTCGGCTGTGTATTTATACACGACGACAAGGTAATCGCACGTGGCGGCAACGAAGTGAATGTCCATCGGAATGCAACACGTCATGCGGAGTTCATCTGCATAGATGCTACCTTGGCCTATTGCCGTGAGAAGCGCTTGCCGGCACGCCAAGTGTTCAGTGAAATCAGCGTTGTGGTCACCGTGGAGCCCTGCATAATGTGCTCGGCAGCGCTCCACACGCTAGCCGTCAAAGAGATTATCTATGGCTGTGAGAATGATCGGTTCGGTGGCAAGTCTGTCATTGATGTGGCCGCCGTTGTTGGTCAACGCATCAACATAACGGGCGGTGTGCGCGCAGAGGAAGCCATGGCGCTGCTAAAGGATTTCTACAAGGGCGACAATCCGGCGGCGCCGCCAGTTGCCAAAAAGAAGAAATAACGTGCTTATAGTTAGAAAAGATAAAGAAAGATAGAATGGAAGGAACACCATAGTCACCTTAAGCTTGAGCTCATGTAAACATTTTGTATATGTTTTAATTTATTATATAGTACTTTAAGCATAGGACATAAGCTGAATATGGCGTTTAAAACGTTTAAATTATAAACATAAATACAATTACTGCGTGAAATAGCTACAAACATACAAAAATAGGGCTGTGCCCTTTGTGAATGTTTACAGGTTATCTGTGAAATGAAATGAACAAATGTCTCTTCTTTTGGAATTGTAGTTTCGCTAGTAATCACGAACAGTACCGACACCAGAAACTGTTATTTTTAACCCATGTTTAACTTACAATTGTAATTGCACTACAATCTAATCTAGTCTTTTGGCACGTCATTTGCGGCGCAAGCTGCTCTCAAGAAAAAATCGGTGAGCTTGCGCAGCAAACAATTTCATCGCCTTTACAATTCCTATATTAATGCTATGATGTATATATGTATGTTTTAAATGCGGAGACTGCGACGTCTGTGTCCAATGTTCACCCACTCTAGGGGCACACTCTCGCCCACATTGTATGTGGCTGGGGTGCAGCTCGTCAATTTTCTGGCCGGTTCGCAGCGCCGACTCACATTCCAGTAGGCAAATCCTTGTGGGCAACGATTGATTTGTCCCTCAATCCGTCCCGTTTCACGAGAGTAGGCGCACTTGACAAACACCTGGCTGCATTCATCCTGGTTCAAGGCAAAGTGTCCATCCTCTGGACAAAGCGGCATTTCCGATTTTATTTGCACCTGGAAAACGATTTTATGTTATTTTCTTTATTTCTTTGTGTTTGTCTAAAAAAAATACTTGCCGTATTAATTGAATGGTCGACTTCATCAAACAGTTGGTTGCGTGATGATCCTTTTTTGCTGCAGCTATCGTTGGGCTCGGGTTTACCGCAGCGGCACGATTCCTCAAGATAAACGGTGCCATTGGGGCATTGGAAGAGCACGATATTCAGATTTGAGTTGGAATTCTCATTGCATTGGTAGAACATGCCGCAATTTTTGGAATGACGACGGAAGCCCGACGGGCAGACAAACAAACTTTGCTCCTCAGTCGTTGGCGGGCATGGAGCACTCGGGTTTGATGGTTCAGGATATGGTTTTGTCGGTTGCTTTTCCGTAGTTGTCTCAATCGGTTTGGTTGTTGTTTCGACTGGACGATGTGTTGTAATCGGTGGAGTATTTGTGGTTGCTTCTGGCCTGACTGTTGTCACTATTGGATCAATGGTGCTTGTGGGCTGCTCTGTCCACGGTGTCGTGTCGCTTGGTTTTCCTGGTGTGGTGCTGGCTCCAGAGGAGCAACTGCTAGACACCTGATCAGCATGATTACACGTCTCCAGCGATGAATCCCAGACGGTGCCTTTGGAGCAACGGAATTTGTATACCTGATATTTATCATTGTGCTTGGTGCAGCGATAGTAAATACTGCAGTCCTGCGGATCAGCGTGGAAGCCTTCAGAAGGACACTTGAAGTTAGTCTCTGGTTCTTTTGTTGTACCTTGGTTGCTGTTTTCCGTTGTTGTCCCTTGGTTGTCCTCAGTTGTTGGTGGATAGCCGGGCATTGATGTGGTGAAATGCGTTGTAGTTTCTGGATACATTTCTGTGGTTGTGGTGGGTTTTGTTGTTGGATAGTCTGTGGGTTTCGCTTCGGTGGTGGTGGGTTTTGTTGTTGGATAGTCTGTGGGTTTCGCTTCGGTGGTGGTGGGTTTTGTCATTGGATAGTCTGTGGGTTTTTCCGTGTAATCTGTTGGTTTCATTGTAGAATCGGTCGGTTTCATCCAATTTTCGGTTGTGGTGGGATATTCTGTTGTGGGTTTCGTTGGAGGGTCTGTTGGTTTTGTAACTGTTACAGTTGTCGGTTTCGTTGGAGTCTCTGTAGTGGTTGGCTTTGTTGGAGTAGTTTCGGTGATTACGCCTGGATTGGTTGTGGTCTCCGTTGAAGGTTCGGTTTGACCCGAGCAACTAGGAACATTGCTGGCATGATCACAAGTCTGTATGTCTGCGTTCCAACCGGTATTTTTAGCGCACATGAATTCGTATTTTGAGTAAGAATCGCCGGTCTTTTGGCAACGATAGAACTTGCGGCAATTGTTGGGATCAGGCATAAAACCTTCCCCCTTACATTCGGTGCCGGGTGGCAAATTGGGTACCTGCGTTGTAGTTTGAGGCATCATGGTTGTAGTCGGTGGATTTGCTTCACCTGTTGCTTCTGTTGTGGGCGGTGTGTCAGTAGTTGTCAATATGGCTGTTAGAGGCTGTTTAGTTGTGGGTTGATTGGTTGTGGGCGGATTGGTTGTGGGCGTATTGGTTGTGGGTTGATTGGCTGTGGGCGGATTGGTTGTGGGCGGATTGGTTGTGGGTTGATTGGTTGTGGGTTGATTGGTTGTGGGTTGATTTGTTATGGGCGGATTGGTTGTGGGTTGATTGGTTGTGGTGGTCTGTTCTGTTGTTGAGTCCGTGGTCGGCTCTGTTGGACGATCTGTTGTTGTTGTCTCTATTGTGCTTGGTGTTATCGTTGTCTCCATTGTCGTTGTCGATGTGGGCTTAGTTGTAGTGCTGTCACAAGGACCCTTATCAGACTCTGTGGTAGGATTACCATCGCCTTCTCCGCCAATGGGATTGCACATATTCAAATCGTGATTACAGGTTTGTAGGTCCTGGTCCCAAACGGTGCCGGCAGCACAATGGAAGGGTACCTGATCGTAACCGCCCTTACCATTGCCAATGCAACGATAGAATTTGGCACAGTTGTCCGGATCGCCAATGAAACCCTCAGACGTGCACTTCACCTTACCACTAGGTTTAGTTGGCGTAACTGGTTTTCCCGTCGTTATGCTCTCTGAAGTTGGTTTTTGTGAAGTCGGTTTCTGTGTTGTTGGCAATGGAGGTTTTCCAGGCTGCTCGGCTTGACTTGTTGTCGTTTCTGGTGCTACTGTGGTCGGTTTCTCTGTTGTTGGCAATGGAGGTTTTCCTGGTTGGCCTTGACTTGTCGTCGTTTCTGGTGTTAGAGTAGTCGGCTTCTGCGAAGTCGGTTTCTGTGTCGTGGGTAATGGAGGTTTTCCAGGTTGCCCGCCTTGACTTGTTGTCGCTTCTGGTGCTACTGTGGTCGGTTTCTCTGTTGTTGGCAATGGAGGTTTTCCTGGTTGGCCTTGACTTGTCGTCGTTTCTGGTGTTAGAGTAGTCGGCTTCTGCGAAGTCGGTTTCTGTGTCGTTGGCAATGGAGGCTTTCCAGGTTGCTCGCCTTGAATTGTTGTCGTTTCTGGTGCTACTGTGGTAGGCTTCTGTGTTGTTGGCAATGGAGGTTTTCCTGGTTGTCCTTGACTTGTCGTCGTTTCTGGTGTTACTGTAGTCGGCTTCTGTGAAGTCGGTTTCTGTGTTGTTGGCAATGGAGGTTTCCCTGGTTGCCCGATGGGACTTGTCGTCGTTTCCGATGCTACTGGCCGTTGAGTGGTTCCACTGCTGCCACAATTTTTGTCCTTTACGGCCCATTCATGATTACAGGCTTCAATCTGAGCATCCCATACAGTTCTAGGTGGGCAAGAGAAGGCTACCGTGTTGAAGCCACCTCTGTCATTGTCGACGCAACGATGGAACTTGGCACAGTCTTTCTCATCGGCGAGGAATTGGCCATTTACAGCACAATTACCAGACGGTTTTGATGCCGAGGACGAACCAGAATTATTTGAGCTTGACGTTGTCGAGCTCGAGCTGCTGCCAGATGCGGAGCTTGAAGAGCTGCTCGATGATGATTGTTGGTTATTGCTGGTATTGCTATTGCTGCTACTCGACTGTTGTCCTGGACTAACCAGCTTACATTTCAAGTTTTGCATGTCAACTTGTGATGGATGATCGCAGCTGTTGGCTTCAGGATGCCAAATTGTGTTTGGTGGGCATGTGAATGGTACTTTCGTAAAACCACCCTTACCGTTATTAACGCACCGATAGAACTTTGAACAGTTTTCCTTGTCATCCAAGAAGGTGTCTTCGCTCTCACATTTCGTTGCTGGCTTGAATGGTTTCTGTGTAGTACTAGGAGCATTAGATGATCCTTGATTCGAGGATGATCCCTGATTGGAAGAAGATCCTTGATTGGAGGAAGATCCTTGATTAGAAGACGATTCTTGATTAGAAGATGACCCTTGGTTAGAAGATGATCCTTGATTTGATGACGATCCTTGGTTGGATGACGATCCTTGGTTGGATGAAGATCCCTGATTAGATGACGATCCTTGATTGGAGGATGATCCTTGATTGGAGGATGATCCTTGATTAGAGGATGATCCTTGATTAGAAGAAGATCCTTGGTTAGAAGATGACCCTTGGTTAGAAGATGATCCTTGGTTTGAGGACGATCCTTGGCTTGATGATGATCCTTGGTTAGACGATGATCCTTGATTGGATGATGAACCTTGGTTTGATGATGATCCTTGATTAGAAGACGAACCCTGATTTGATGACGATCCTTGGTTGGACGATGATCCTTGGTTGGATGATGATCCTTGGCCGCTGGCCATAGCCTTGCACTGCTTCTTCTGAACGTCCGTTGGATGGTTGCAGCCCTTTGAGTCCGGATCCCAAACTGTACCTGGTGCACAATCGAAAGCAATCTTGTCATAGCCACCATTGCCATTATCCACACAGCGATAGAAACGGGCACAGTCCTTTTTATCGGGCAAATATGTTTCCGAGTGTTTACATTCTCCGTCAGGATTTGGAGGCTTTGATGTTGTTGCCTGTGAACTTGAAGAACTTGACGCTGTGGACGACTCACTATTCGAGCTGGAAGTTGAAGATGAACCTTGATTGCTGCTTGACGAGCTTTCTTGGCTGCTGGAAGATTGATTGCTACTTGATGTGGATGATTCTTGCTGATTGCCAGATTGATTGCTGTTATTATTGTTATTGCTTGAACCGGAGCTAGAGCTACTCGATTGATTGCCACTTGCTGAGGAACTTTCAGTACTGCCATTGGCTTGCTGACTTTGATTATTGACGCTATTAGAAGAGCCAGATTGGATATTGCATTGTTTCTTTTGATCATCGGTGGGTAGAACGCAAACCTTCTCATCTTGACCCCAAACGGTGCCCGGACCACAAGTAAATGGAACCTTTTCTAAATTTCCCTTGCCATCAAGACGACATCTATAAAACTTGGCACAGTCCATTCCATCGGGAATATAGGTGTTCTCGTCTTCGCATTCGCCTGAAGTTGGCTTACTGCCACTCTGATTGGATTGGTTATTGGAAGAACCGGAAGATTGGCTGTTGGCGTTTTGATTCTGATTATTGTTGCCCGAACTTTGGTTTGAGGAACTCGAGCTGGATTGCTGATTGCTACTTGTTGAACTCTCTGATGCAGATTGTTGATTGTTGCTCGCTGTGGAGGACTCCTGATTGGAGCTGGAACTGCTGGACTCGTGTTGGTTTGACGAGCTGGTGGAAGAGCTGGTGGAAGAGCCTGAACTACTCGACGTTGAGGAGGAGCTTGTCGACGAACTCTGCTGACTGCTGGACGAGGTCGATGATGATGTGGTTTGTGATGATTGTGTCGCTGTTTGTTCATCTCTTTGCGGATCGGCCTGATTGCGACAGCCCCCACTAATACGTACATCAATTATATAGTTGCACGACTGAAATGACTCATCCCATGCGGTGCCATCCGAGCAGCGAAAACCGATTTTATTATAGCCACGACCATTCGAGATGCAGCGATAGAACACGGTGCAGTCAGCAGGATCACCCATAAATCCATCATCCTCGCACGCCACACCCCCATCCGCCGAGCGCAAAGATGATGAGCTCGAGAAGGATATGACTGAAACACCACTCAGTCCTGTCAATCCATAATTTGTGGGCAACCGATTTGCCGTCGCATAGGTGTGCAGCTCAAGGGCGGCGGGTGTGACGACGCTGTTAAGCAAAGCATTATGTCCATTCGGACTATTGACGAGCCCATCATACGCCAGCTGACTGTCCGTCTCGGCATCGCTGCTGTCGACTTCGTTCATACACTCCGCGCGCCCAGCCAACATCGGTGGCATGCACAATTGCAGGACACGCGAAAAGACTGTCCCCGGTTTGCAGGCAAACATATATGGCTTGATGTGGTACTCCGTGTGCTGCTCGCAGCGATAGTAGATGCGACAGTCATAGTCATCGGGAAACATGCCCTCCTCCGGACAACTGAACGCAACGTCATCGGGGGCGTTTCGTCCATAGACTGATGAAGATGGAATGTCTGCAATAAAATTCAAGTGTTGGATATTTTAGCTTTAGTTATAGGCATTGTCGCTTAAGCATATAAATTAATATTGTTACGCCCAACAAATCAAGTGCTGAGTTCGCTTTTTGCCCAATCCTTGTCAATAGATATAGATATGCATGTATACATAAGTGCAGGCAATTGAGAATCGGTCGCTGGAACAAACCATTGAACTGAAACTTCCTGTCACAAATGCCCCGCCCGAAAATATTTCGCTCAATTTTGTGTGACATTTTGCGCTTGTTCTTTGCTTCGTTCGCAACGGGATTTTTCCCGCTGTCAAAATAAAATTGATAATTTATTGTCATTCAATGGGTGAGTGTTTTTTTTGTTGCTTTTTTTGCTTTTTTTTTTTGTCTGTTGCATTGCTTTGCTTCTTCTTCTGGTGACGTCGATACTGCTGTCGCGCATTCCAATAAATTTAAATGCATTTATGGACGTTTCAGCGGAACAAATTCATTTTGAAAATGAATTGTGCATGTTTTTTAGGTTCCTCATACCCACAACTCCATTTGCCACATTATTTTCATTTTAATTTTTTTTTTTTTTTTTGTTAGGTGGGGCGTGTCCTTATAGACCAAATGGCTGTTGCGGCATGCAAATCTGGCAAAAACATTGTAAGCGCGCTCCTAGGCTAGCCTAGGCCAGGCATAAATTTGCATCAGTCACTGTGTGATTTTTATTGGAGCTTGTAAGCCAAAGCCAATGCTTTATGGCTCGACAACGTGCCCTAAACCAAATAGGTCCATTTATTGTGCCAAAATTGCCAAATCCCAGGGCCATTAAGCTTAATTATGGCTAATGTGGGCATATACAGCACTACTCCTGCCATACACAATTTCCAAAAATTTATTATTAAAAATTATGAGCATAAGAAAGCGGAATTGAAATTTAGAAAAGAAAAAACTGACGGGGACAATTTATTTGCCCTTACAAATAAGTATTCATAAATCTTTAGACGGGTTCATTAAATATAAGAAAAAGTATTAATTCTATAATAGTTAGACTCTAAACAATTAAACATTCATAACATGTAGCATTTTAATATTATGTTTTTAATGATGATGCCCCATTTTAAGTGGCGTGCAACAAAGCTCAAACAAAGTGCCATGGTTGGGCGTTCACAGTTTGTACAAACATACAATTTTAATGGAAATGCTGGAACAAACATGATGCTCAATTGCCGGAGCCATTACTCAGGGCAGGGTATTCGACTGGTTGTCGCTGCTGAGGCGAAATTGACCGTTTTGTGATTTTAATTATATATGATGTGTACTTTAGAACTTATGCAAAATGAAATAAAAGGAGCGACCGCAAACTTATGTGGCGCCCAACAGGCGACAGGCGTAACGTGGCCCAGCCACATTCTGACCACAGAGCATGGCCGCAAATACATGCATAACTTTGTATAGGCCACGTTCGCGGACCTAGCAGACAGGCAGGCACGCAGGCAGGCCTGGCAGGCAAAGCCAAAAACGAGTAGGTTGTTGCGTTAAAATTTCAATTTTCAGCATTAAAGCATATTATGGCTCAGTAAATGTAGTTATAAAAGCTTAATATATATGCTGTTGCCTTTCAGCAGTTTGCCATTATGGCTTTGGCATGCACAATTTTTGGTTAGCAGAGTGTCACTTATCAAGCAAATGACAAATAGTAATTAAACTTTTTTTCTATTCGTTTTATAATTAAATATTTATTGAGCGTGGTCGCTGTGTGCTTTTATTATGGCCATAATAAAGAGGATACTCTCCATAAAGCTTCCTTGGTTGGCCAACAAATTTTTGTACAATTTGCACGACAACTTGGCATCTCCACTAGGATGGAGGGTGGCAGAACTGTGTGGGGTGTGGGGTAAGGGGTGGGTTTTGTGCAGTTGTTCGTTGGTGTGTTGGAAATTTAAATTTTAATTTGACAAATTAAAACATTGTTTGGTCTTTTTTTTGTGTTTATTGCAAGAGCGAAGCAAAAATTGCCAGCGAGAGAGATAGCGATATGGAGAGGAAATATAAATTGTCAAATGTAGCCACGTTTTTTTTATTTTGGCCTTAACTTGACAATTACCGCAATCGTTTCGGGTTTTTCGGTGATACTAATTAAGCGTATCATTTGCGCTTTGGGCGTGTTTTGTGTTATAAAACTATGTTACATAGTGGCGCTTAATGAGTTATCAAAAGTTTAAGCATTATGTTTGAAATTAAGTTATACTCGTCCTGACCTGAGGCACATTAAGTTGTGGTGCAATTGCCAAACAGTTGAGGGGTGATAATGTTTTATAAAGCTTATGTACCTGCTGTGTATACGTTGGGGAGATTAAATTTACTTACTTACGCCCAATAATTGAATTTAAATAGTAGTAGTCGAAATAATTATTAAACCTTCAAAATAATGTGCCCGATAAAGAATTATGTTTACTGCTTTCATAAGTAGTAGCTCAGTTTTCAGTCAAATGTGACACTTAATTTGATTAACGTGCCTTGCGAATAGACTAACACGATAAACTTGTTCTCTAATTTCTCTCCGTATAAATGCTAGCTATGACAAAATGAAAGAATTCAGATGTCAGTTTTCATTTTGCCTTTTATCATTGCATTCCGACATGCTAAAAGTTAAGTTCGCTTTGTACAAGCAGCTGTAGTAGTAGCAGTAGTAGTTGCATGTTGTAAATATGATATTTGGATTTTTGAGCTGCTGTCCAAGATAGTTGCTCCCATGGCATCTGCTGCTGCTGCTGCTATTACTGCTGCCACTGCTGTTGCTTCTGGGCTTGTTTGTAATTTCATTTGCGTCTGGTGAAATTTTGTCGCCAACTTCATGTTAGACAACGTACGTGTGCGGCCAGAATGGCGTCGACTGTTTCCCCATAGAGAAAACGCGAAAGACAGAGAAAGCAGAAGAGAGACGGCAAGAGAATATAGTATTTCTAATACCCCTTGTACACGTAAAAAGGATATGGCAAAGAAAGTTGTATCAATGTCTCTTACAGGCAAAAGTAGAAAAGAAGACTGCGATCCCTCAACTCTCCATCTTCAATTGTTTTTATTTAATACTTTAAATGACTCATATACTATTCAGATTATGTCTATTTTATATGTTGTATTTAAAGGAATAGTTCTGATGCACTTTCAATCGAATTGTAGGATATTTGCTAGTCAATCACGAACGATGCGACCATTTGAACTTGTTTTGAAGTGTGTGTCTATGTCGTAGTCTTAAATGCGCCAAACGTCGAGGCAAAAGAAATTCAATTTATTATGCAGCTTGACCATTTTTTTTTGAGATTCTTTGGGAGATGACAGTGCGCCTGGTGGTGCTCTGACAGTTGCTTCGCATCATGGCTTGCCATGGAAGGCTGTACGCTAATTCCAACAGCTGTCCATTTTGGGGATTCCGTTTGCTGGTGCTTCAGCTACTGCTCATTTTACTCCCATTACTACTCTGGAACGCGATGCGGCATCTGCGTTCGAATTTCATGCTGCGATGCGCATGAAATGCTTTTAATATTGGAGATGTCCTTGAAAACATTGCAATGACCAGTCAGTGCAACGAATCCACTACCATAACTCATACGCAGCGTGTGACACACTTGCCATTTCGCTCAAACTTCTTCATTGGCATGCATAATTTATGCCATTCGTGAATAAACTCGGCAAGAAATTGACGACAGCTGCCATCAAAATATTAAATATTGAAATTGTCGTTGTAGCACATTTAAGCATTTAAATGGAAATTGCCTTTGACTTGGCAGCAATTAATATGAATTTCAACAACTTGAAAGCATCCGAGCTCATCATGTCAACTAAGTAGTAGTTGAGGCGGCACAAAATGCTACCCATCTATTGAGGTCCTGCTGCTGACTAAGAAAGCTTTTCAGCCTGGCTGGCTGCCTACCAGGCTGGCCTGGTTGTTGCTGGCTGGTGCTAAGTTAAAAATAAAGCGCTTTTAGTTAGAATCACGTTCGTCTCAATTAAACTACACTAAATTCAATTAACCAACAGCAGCAGGCAATGGCGCAAAGTGTACGGAAAATTGTCATTATGGTTAGAGTCAAGACGATGGGGTAAAAATCTTCGTACATCCAACCTGACCTACTATAACTATTTACATACATACATATAGAGTGAGTGAACAGTTTCTTGGCTGGGACTGGGTCCTGTCTTTGTTACAATTGACTTTCATTACTGCTTACAATCATGCTGCATTATTGAGCGTTGTCAAATTGGACAGGCCCAGGGAGACGGCAAGTCGACAAGTCGACGACTCGATGACTCAACGATCCCAGGACTCAACTGATGCGTGCAGCACGACGACGACGACGGCGCGTTAGTTCGTTCGTGTAATTAAGTTAAATATTTAATTTAATTGCATGTACATATAAAAAAACAACAACAACAGCAAATGACTCATAAAAGGACACGAGCACGCGCTGAGACAATGTGCTCCATTGAGCTTGCTAAAAATTATAATGAAAGCCGGAAGCATAAAGGCTTTCAGACAAAGTAGCGATGGCCTGGCTACGTCTTAGTCTCAACTACTGCACCCAAAGCAACGGCGAAGGTGAAAGTTCATGAATCGGCTGTATACCTAAAACGTGCCACTTTGTTGCCAGTTGTCCACCGGGTTCGTGCTTGTCTTGTCCAGCACTGGGTTCATATTTTGTTGTCGTTGTTTAGTCCCGGGTTTAGTTACTTCATTTTATGTTGACCTCTTTCGGCTGCATTATTATCATTGGAGTTGTGCCTGACCTGCTTATGGCCGCTCACTTTATGGACTTGGCATGGGATTATGGCATGTTAGCAGCCAGTTTACTTTGGGCCTCTGGGTGTGTTCACTATATTAAGCAGGTTGTTCTTGGTCATGTAATGAATTGCGTTTGCATTCTAATTTGGCCTGAAAGCTAATGATGGAATTGCGTGGGCGTGGACAGCTCATATGTTAAATTAAGCAGGCACTTTGACATGTGGTATGGATTTGGAAAAAACTGATTCATAAACATAACAGCTTATGTTCAAATTTGATAACTAATTGATATACATATGTCACAGTTTTCTAACTAATTGCAATTTTAGTAATAAATCGACATGTAATTAAAATGATTATTGTATGTTTATCTTTCGTTGCTTGTTTTCATGACTGCACTCAAAATAAATCAGAAAGCTGCTAATTATAATTATACACATGTTATGCATGTTAAATATTTTAATAGCTACAAAAACAAAATCCGTTAGTGAAGTAGGTACTTGACTGAAATGTACTCTGTACATACAGTTTGCAATTAAAACTTTGTGCATCTACATGGTTAAATGGGCAAGACCAAAAGCATGTGAGTCAAAACTTTGTCAACCCAACCAATGTTTGTATATTCAACATAAGCACAATATAAGGATCGGTTATTGATTTAGCGCTGCAGTCTACTTGAGTATGCCCACTTTAAAGTTGTCTTTCATTGTTCGCCACACATCGTTCATCAAAGTTGGCCCATTCACAAAGGCCAGTGTCAATAGCCGGCAGTTATTAGGCGTTAAAAGTTAGGTGTTCGTTAGTTAGATATTAAGCAATATGTGTGTGTGTGTGTATGTACATATGTATGTGCCGCTTGGGGGTATTCAATTAATTTCATTTGTAGTGCGGCGCAATGGAATGCTGCAAGCGATTACTAAGCACACACAAACAAACGTTACGTTCTACTTACAATATTTTCAATTAAGCTGCAACAATACCACAAGAATAATAACAATTTCACTAGCAGCAGCAGCAGCAGCACGTGCATGAGAAGGTGTGCGGGTGTGTGTGTGGCAGCTGCTTGCTTTTTGCATGGAACACATAAGCACACACACACACACCCACACAATCACATAAAAAAACAGGAGTAAAAGTTGAGGCGCCCACCCGCGGCTTGAATGTTTCCGATAGGATAACATGCTTGAATTAAGGAAGACAGCAAGACAAAGTTGTCTGGGGAGAAAGTGAGTGGAAATTGTCTGATTGTGTCGGGCTGCCTTCAAGGGGTCTATTGTCTTCGAGTCGCCTCATGAAGTTCTGCTGATAGTAACATGAACAATTGATGTGAGGCACGAGGGGCACCAGCAATGCTGCGGTAATACATGACAAATGAATAGTTAACAATGATTTAAATTTCTCCGAACTGACATTGCGGAAGTGAGGCGTAGCTGTGAAATCTGAGCAGCAGGCGGCTCCATTGCGCTGCTCGTGTTGCCACTATGCCGATCATTGCATAGTAATGCATAATCTTATTATCCTTTTGAAATGAGTTTAAATCTGAATGCTTTACGTCGAGGTCAATAACATTTTTATTAAACTCAAACGCTTTAGTTACATAACAATTGGGCAGACACTTTTCAGGTGTTAAGTGACTCGGAGTTAGCTGTAGACAAAAGGCTTGGCATCAGAGAAAGGCCCGAGGGCACGGAAGTTGTATTCTAAGCTGCTGAGTGTAATGTACTCCGCCTTGAAAGCGCATATTAAAATCTGTCAGACAATAGTAGGGTCTCCAGCAGCTGACGCAGTGCTAAAGATTTCAAATGCCAGTCGCAAATTGCGTAAGCTTGCTACCATCAGTAAGTCAACAAAGTGCTATTAAAAGCTAGAACAAGCTGGCAACAACAGATTTGAAATTACAAAGCAAATTCCAAAGTCAAAGTGCCAACAACATATGCACGAGTTAATTATTTATAAGTGTAGTATCAGTTGAAGGTATTTTTCTGCAACTGGGCAGAGTTGGCCATAAGAAGCTATCGCGCTATAAATTCCTTAACTGCCTCCTTGAGTTCCACGAATAAATTATATAAATTATTATTTAGTCGAGCTGGACAAACTGTTGCGACTACGAAGCGGTTGCATGCCACACTCACATTGGAGCCTGCAATCCGGTTAAGGCATCAGAGTTATGCGCAGACAAATCGCTTATTTAGATTAGAGTTGACAGCTGAAGGTGGACGGTGTGCGCAGGCTCAGATTCAACTCGGTTGCAAGCTCGATTCACTTGGCGGTTTGTTAAACAATTTGTTGACTGGCAATGGTGTTGAAGTTGTGCCAACAAGATTGTTAGCCAAAGCCAGACGCAGAGCCAGATCCAGAACCAGACCCCAAGGGTTCCTCGGTAGGCGTTGCTGTAATGCCAACTAAATGTCTACTTAAGTTAGGCATAGCTACTAGGCAGCTGGCCCAGCCTGCCCATCGTTTTCGTTTTGTGCGATCATTTTCAATTAGGCGCACACAGTCAGCGGCATAAGTTATGGGCTGGTTCGGGTTCTGTTTGCTTTCTGTAAGGTAATTACAAATTAGTGCTATTGCCCCAAGCGTAGATAAAATGATGTGTAATACGGTGGCTGACTGTGATCGCAGCGTGAAGTGAGCATCATTTGCGTTGACGAATCAATGATTCCTGACAGCACACATCACATGGGTTAAGCAGCGCTTAAGGCTTATTAAATAAGTCTCTGATTCATTTGACTTGACAGAGCGAAAAAATCAAGCAAAAAATTCTGTGACAAGTTTTTTCTTCGACTTTTTCGCATTTGTCATAACAAAATTAGCATTTGCCTGGGTCAATGCATTACCCAGCGAGCCACAGCCGACTAGACGGGAAGACAAACAGAAGGACCCGGCAATCGCCTGGAGCTGCCAGCCATGGGCTGGAACACTTATCAGCGTGTTGACAGTCATCAGGACTAGAGCAGCCAACCAATAACAAGGACCAACAACAAACAAATGGCAAATGCCTGTCGGCAAATGCCTCGGCAATTTTTGCAATTTCTAATTTTCTTTCACCCACTTGTTTCGTGCGCCACTGCAGATTTCATTTCATCGATTCCGGCATGCGTTGGCACGGACAAACAGAGCACTGCTGCTCCTTGTGTCCTGTCCTTGTGGCCGCCGGGGAGTTGGTTGTGTCTGCAATTGTTGGATCCTTTGCCCATTTGAGTTCCATAGCTGGCAAAAGCAGCGAGGATGGCAGTTGCCATCATTATTAACGTAATGGCTAATTGAATTCTATATTCTTGTTGCCTAGCTCGGATTGCTTTTAAGCTGTCTGTCATATTGCTTTTAAATAATAAACAAAATGCTGACTTTCGGGAAGGGGTGAACAAAACGGTGCAGCTGCCAAAATTCAAATCACGTACGGTGTCCGTTGCCATTTATATTTTATTTTGTTTTCATTTTTTTTTTTATGACCAATATCATGCAGCTGCAACAAATCAAATTGCACCCTGAAAGTCAGGCCGAGGCGCATCGGTTTTATGCTGAGAAAAGTCCACACACAACGCCCCAGAGAAGTGCTAAATAAATTGAAAAATTCTAAATTTTAATAAAAATTGTCGCAATATGGCTATGAAATTGCCATGAGCTTCCTGGTCGCGCCGTCTGCAGTGGTAACAGCAGCAACAGCAGCAACAACAGCAACAACATCAGCGGGAGTAGCAGCAAGCATCCCTTGGTATATTCATGGCAATCACGTGATCCGCATTCGTTGCATCGCAATTGCAATTTTTTTTATCCCATGCTGTGCCAGCATCGAGTACTGTGTGTCGTGTGAGCTTTTATGCATGATTTGTCATACATAGATGCAAGTTTTTGATAAATTTACCATCGTTATGTTGTACTCTGTACCAATGACATCGATCAAGAAGGTATAATGAAGCAAAAGTAGACATCTATAACACTGCAACATTAACAGCCAAGTAACTTCGTTGAAAAAGCACAGCTCTTTTCATTAGTTATGATAAAAAAGGTTGTCCAAGATTTTATATATTATTATTACATCATGCAGGATATCGCAAAGCCAAGCATACTCTACTTGATCAATTAAAGTGTTTTTTTCTGATTGTTGTTGCTTTGGTTGTCGCGGTTGTGTGTCGAGACGATGGATTTAGTTTGTCGATATCAAAAAATCAATGTAAACCCCAGATAAAACTCCCTTTGTGATTTTCTCACTCGTATTTCATTGGCAGGACCTAGTCAGCATTCAGTTCATTGTAATTTTCTTCATTTTTTTTTTTTGCGCTCATATATTTATGATATATGTCAATTAAGCTTCACTGATATCACACATATTTGAAGTTGATTAGGGAAAGGGATTTGCGAAAGAGTCAGTGAAAATCGAAGGAGTTATGGGAGGGTAATTATTCACATTTTTGCTTTTATTAACGATGAACAATTATAATAATGAATATAAGTTGTGGCTTAAGATTATCAAAGGGTATATGGAAACAATTATATTAAGGCAAAATCAGCCAAGCTTCAAGCTAATCTCTGATTTAAAGCAAGCAATCCCTTAATTGTACTGCACCAAAATTTACAATTTGAGGCAACAAATTCAATATGCCATCTGAAACTCCCAAAAATTGCTTGTGCTTCATGCACACATACAAGTATATATATATTGTATATTTTTTCAGCCATTTCCAAGATTTTAATTAATAAAATTGATTTATCCCCAGGAAGTTACGCATAAAAATGCACAATTTCTCTGCTCTTGTTTGGCAATATAATTTTGACAGATAATTAGTTTTCGCACAATACGCCGCTGGTAACACTTTGATGTCTGTGCCAAAATGAGTTTTTTCTAAAATTGTTTGACCATCAATTGCAAAAATTTGGTTGTTATTCGCTTAAAGAATTGCATGTATGCCGCGTGAATTTATTTGCCCACAAAAATAAAATAAATTCCTGTAGAACAAACTCCGTTTATGCCATGTGGATTATATTTTCTCTAAATACCACAACTAATGTTTCCATAAAAACCATTTAATCAAATTATGTTTAGCTTTCGAATTTTAATTAAAAATGCCAACACAAGCTTAAACCCCAAAACCTGTCCATTTATAAATGGACAAGATGTCACGGCATGAACTTTGTGTGTTTTGTTAGTCGCTGAAATTCAAACTATTTTTACCTCGAGTTGTGGCGGCGCCAATGCAAACGCAGAGCAGCAGCAATCGGCACAGGCAGCGTATTTCCGTTAAAGATGCGAGCGTTCTCGTCGTCGCCATTTTGTCGAGCAGCGAGAATGGCGTCATCTTTGGCGCCATTGCGTTTTATGTTGCCAAAATGTCACAACACTGCAAAGAAAAAGAGGAAGTGTTGAAAAAAAATATATATATATCTTTATTATGTAATATGCAACAATAAGAACACGTTTGAAATGACATTTCTGTAAACAGCTGCCAGTAAAATAAAACAACTATGCAAAACATTAGTTT
Source organism: Drosophila paracracens (assembly GCA_035044025.1). NCBI lineage: Eukaryota > Metazoa > Arthropoda > Insecta > Diptera > Drosophilidae > Drosophila > Drosophila paracracens. Next base: position 5,626,880 of record JAWNMN010000401.1, on the reverse strand, counting down.
TCAATTAGAGAGTCAAACTGAAGTTGGAAAGCCGGGCTCTTTGCGCACCATAAATTCCAAATCAATTTCACTAATTAGGAAATGTCGCTGGCAATCAAGGAAGCGTTACTAAACTCTTTGAAGACGTAGCAGTTAAATGAATTATACGCCACGTGGCCAAGAAACACAAAGATGTGGACAATTGTGCGGGCGTGGCAGGAGGTATACTTATGACAGTGGTTTGATAGTGATGCTTTTTGTGCTTTCCGCTGACAGCTCTACACTTTTGCTTTCATTTTCACAATTTGCACGCACACTTCCTTTTGCGCTGTCGCTTCCTTTGGCCGTGCTGGCTTTTGTTTTGGCCCCAAAGCCCATTTAATAAGTTAATTGTTACTGCGTTGCACTTTTGCCGCTTTGGAATTTATGATTAGCCACAGCCGCGAACGACGTGGATGTGGGCTTAGTTGCCCGGCCGAAGTATTTAACGCGGTTCTTAGTTGGATTTCTTTCAAGTCGACTTATTTTTTTTTTTTTTTTTCTTGCTCTTACAACTTGGCCATTTTGTAAGTTTAAGCTAGAGCGCGCGGATTGCATAAATGTCAACTGAGGTCCTGCTGCGTTTTATATACTCAACTTTTATGCATTTCTACTGCTTCCTTCTGAATGGCATTCATAGCTGGGCATACTAGGGGCAAGGACTCAACATCGTCTTCGCTGTCATTATTATTGTCTGCGTTTTTCCTGGTAGCTCTCTGATGCTGCCGCTCACTGACTTTGTATCAACTTCATAATAATAATGGTTTTCGCTCTCGTTTTTTTCTTTGTGTGGCAGCACAAAACTTTCAATGAGCAATGTACTTACAGTGGGTTCGTCTATAAGCTGACAATTTGACAAGTTCAAACTGTTTGAAGTGATTGACGTAAATCTATTTAAAGTTGTTTTTGATCAACGCTGTTGAAGATCAAATTACATTTGATCTTCTCAATATTTTACATTTAATAATTATGAAATATATGAAATATTATGAAAATATACATATATATTTAAACTTTGCTTTGCTGTCACACTGTCATTTCATTTTTACCCGTAGCTGCTCGCCACGGCAAATGCAGCAGCAAGTTGCAAAGATTCTATTAACCTAAGAAATTACGAGAAATGAAAACTTATTACGAGAAGTCATTAAGATTCAAAGAATTAAAAACTTCAAAAGTAAAACTGGAAATGAGGCAAAGTCAAGGCGACTTCGACTTCGTCTTATTCTTCTTTCTTTGGCCCTGTTCCCTGCTGATGAGCATGAGGCGGCGATTGCTGTATGGCAACAGTGCAGCCATACAATTGTTGGCGGTTTTAAACAAAGTCCAATGGTAGTGAGTTTGGCTTTTAAGTTTCAACTACTTCTTGACGCCAAAAGAAAAGTTACAATTGTTGATGGTCTCTTTGCTTAAATGAACGACGCCAAGTGAGTACAATTTTGCAACAGACTCATATTTTAATATACTAAAAACTATTTTTGTATATCTGTTTTTTTTCGTGCCTTTCATTACAAGTAATAATTTCATTAAAAATTTGCGGAGCAAGTTTGATTAAAAAAGTTTACTTTTGACTATTATTAAATGCTGTAAATTAAATCGTTTAAAAGAGCTCCAGGAGTGATGCATTTAATGGCTGGCCATTAAGCCAAGCGAATCGAATCATTATTGCCACTTTTATCAATGTTTCCTGTCAGTTTCGGTAACTTTCCCAGCCATGCCACGTTCAGTTGTCAGTGACAGCACCAACTCGATGGTCGCAATTCAACCGATTTTCATATTGCCTGTGCATTTTTATCAAGCATTTGCGGACTCATTAAGTGATGCCTCCCTTACTCATCAGTCGCGCCACTATCGCACAGATGCGTCTCTCTACTGGCATCTGCCGTGGCTTTGATGCCTGTACTGCATTTTAAAAACGTCAAAGGCGATTGAGTCTTACATGCTTTTAATTGACGTCAGCATGCAATAAAATTCAATTTATTCAGCACACAATTAATAGTAATTCATACTGATTGCAAGCAACTGTAGGATGCATTGGATATGCTCCAGTCAGCCACCTGAGCTCAGCGATAACCATGTCCCTGAGCAGGACATAATTATATACATTTTGAGCGCAACAGGCAGGCAGGCAGACAGATAATCAGACACGAAGACGGGACAGTCACATTTGGCTTTGCTTTTGACTTAAATATGGCGTATGAGTAATATGTGCTCAAGCTCTGAGCATAAGCGTAAGAGTTTGCAATTAAACGCGTTGAAATAAATGCGCTTCAGACCATGGATTTCCTATACAAGACTAAAGAATGCACTTAATTTCAACGCCACTGATTACCTTATTCATAAATTAAATACGACAATTCACACCTGAATGCTGCCTCATATATCAGTTGCTGCTTCCGTTAACTTGTTTTGTTCATCGTAATCCCCTATAGAAGCTTGAGCAGCTACCGGTTAATACAAAAATATAAAAAACAAACCCGTTTTTGTTCACAAGGCAAATAATAGCCACTTAATGTTGATGTTATATAATTTAATGGAGCATTCATTTAGCATTTATCGGCGGCATCTTGCAAATGTTTAAAGTCGCGTGCGCCACTTGAGGTGAACGACTTTACAGCAGAGCAAATACCAATGGAACAATAAAAGTAAATAATAATTAGATGCTTTGTGTGAAGACTGCAATTTGCATGAGAATTAAAAATCACAGCATGCATTAAAATTGCGGCCAAACATTTTAATTAAATACCAAGTGTCGCCTGACGCCGTTGGCGATGATGTCAAATCAGAATTGTTCATTTTCTAAAATATTAATTGACTTTTCATGGCTGGGCCGAAACATCATTAACACAAATATAATTACGTGACAATTTGATGGTTCTCTTTTGCCATGGACAAATCAAAAAGCAAAATTAATTACGCCGACCCCAAAACACTGACCCACCCAAGGGATCAATCAGCAAACAGTTGGAAAGGTAAACAATAAAATGGAGTGCTGCCAAATCCCGGCGATGTTTAAACAAACACAGCCCTTACGCTTACATTCATTCTCCTGGTTAAGTCTGGCCCCAGTCCAGTCCAGTACTGACATAAAAAAAAAGATAAAAAGGGTCGCCAACGCTTTTGCTTAACTTTTGAAAAATTAAAATCTACTTGGGTCGCTGAGCCAACCAACGCCGCATTTTTCAATGGCCAAATAATAAAGCCCACAATGTCAGCTGGGAGTTATAATCTGTTTGCTACTTTTTCATTGCCGCCATTTGGTCATTTGCTTGTCCGTATCCTTGTGTCCTTTTTTCGGTTTTTTTTTTCTTTCTTTTACGTCGACGATGCGACTAAATGAAACGTAAATTTGCAGCAATTACGCGGGTAAATATGAATTTAAATAAATTTACATGCAATTATGTTTTGCGTCGAAATTTAATCAAATTCATCAAATTACTTCACTTATTTTTCCTATTGCTGGGCCAATTTCAAACTGAAATAATTGCAAATTTTAGCAGACAGCTTTGAAGTCCGATACCACATTCGCTCCAATTTTATCACTCTTCTGTCCGATGTGTTAATGTACAGCCATTATAATGGCCGCTTGTTTGGTAATAAGCCAAAATGTTTTATGCGACATCTCGTTTATCAAGTTTACCAACCAGATATGTATACAAGCTCTCGACTCCGCTCTGCCCCAATCAGTGGCATTGTTTGGCGCGTCTACACTTTATGATAAATGACCCAGAAAAAGAGCCATTAAATTTTGATAAGCACTTTTTTTGTATGTACATTTATTTACTTGAACGTGCAAACTGAGTGTCAGCTTTTTTTCATTAAAACTATTAATGCTCTTATTCGGAAAACTCTCAAATTTGTTTCATTTCACTTAATGAATTTATGTTATTTTTTTAATATGTAGCTTTTTATAATTTACTATGTAGAAAACGCAGAGACAAAAATGTTTGTAATTTGTCAGAAAAACTTCCCAAGCTTTGCGGCCTTTGGCCCCATAGTCAGTTTCTTGGCCTAATTTCGGCACTCATCTTTTAAGTCTTGTCAGCATTTGTTGGCTCTATAAATAATATTCGCATTCATAATATGCTCAGTAGAGCTTCAGCAAGCTAAACATGTGCCTAATTTTAAATAAACATTAACATTGCTTTTTTCCTCTGTTGGCTTTAGATTTTCGCCTTTTTTTTTTGCATATTTTTTGCAGCGAATTAAAAAGCACACAGTTTTGTTGTAGATAAGCTACTCGAAGATTTACGACACAGCCAGAGACGAGATGTTGCTGTTATTGTTATTTTTGCTTTTTCCAGGGTTTTGTGTAAAATTCACAAAATTCACTGGCTAAACTAAAGGAATGTGTGAGAGCGAGAGAGATAGAGAGAGGAAGAGAGAAAGAGTGAGATGAAGAAAATAGAGCGAATAAACAACGCACGCCATTTTCAACGGTTTGGCGTGACAAATCCCGCACGATTTGGAGCTGTCCGTGGGTCTGGCAGACGCAACTTTGTCGCAGATTTATATGCGATGTCAGTGGAAACGGTTTATCACTTTGGCCTAGGCCTGTTCGTACCTTTTTTGATTATAGCCAGGCAGGCTGGCATGCAGGCAGCTAGATGGCAAGCGAACGAGAAAGATGTTGGAGCACAATCCTAAGCCAATTTCAGGCAAAACTGCTCGAGCAAAGGTTGAACATTTTTGAAGAAAATTCTCTGTAGATTTAGTGCAATTTCATTTACTTTTGTCTTGGCATTTAGTGAGATTTGTTCAGAAGCCGAAGCTGTCGCTTGAAATGGTTGTCACTGAGCTCTAGCTGACTCTGGCAAAAGGCTGCCATTTACATAGGCACACACATTGATAAACATTCTCATTTGGCTCAAGTTTCCTTTAAAATTGTTGAGAGTTACCTAAACTAGAACAATAAATATATTTTTAAATGTATCTACAATTACTTGCATTTATTTTCAAATGAGTTTATAAGCTACTTAACTACTTATTTTCATTTATTAAGACAGAAAAACAAATGTTTTCGTTGATTGTTATTGAGATTTTATGAGTAAGGCAAATACGTGCAATTAAAAATGAGAAAAACATACAAAAAGTTACGACTCCAGTTAGCAATTTTAAATTAATTAGCACTTGGAATTGTAACCTAAGCAAATAGAAATAGCAGCGGTATGCAGTATCCTTGGCAGTGATTTAAGAAAATTTGAAAAATCAGCATTAAATTGTGTTAATGATGCGACTTTTTAATTTCATCCCTAATAACAAAATATACATATATATTTAATTATCTCTTTCCTTTGCAATGGCTTTAGCTTCTTCAACTCGGCAATTCCAAAGACTTGCACCCAAAAAAAAAATAAGGAAAATACAAAAACCTTTTTGATGTCAATCATTCAGGCGCTTAAGGAGCTGTCAAGCCAAGTCTATGCCTCTAATAAGATGGCGTCAAAGGAATTTAAATTAGCCAAGGCCACTGCCGGTGTCGGTGCAATGGACTTTCTCAAAAGTTACGCACTTGGCGTGCTCTGCTAATGAATCATGACGCCATTTTTTACAGCTACGGATTTTTGTTTCGTTCTTTGGGTTCCATTGGTGTAATAAGCGTAAAACTTTTTGGCAACGCCAATTTTTGGTTTTTCTTTTAACTTTTTGCTTTGGCACCGTGCCGACTTTTCAGTTTTGCATTTCAACCAATTAGTTGCCTGTTTGTTGGCTTGTTTCGTTGCCGCTGATTGACAGTTTCAAATGTTTTTCCTTTTTTCCTCATTTCGTTGATAAGGGATGACCCAACCATCCCCCAATTCACATCCACTCCACGGGCCCACCTTAGCCATGCCGGCGTCTGTATGGGCGTGACTTATACCTATTTTCACGTCTACCATGTAGTAGCTCCATTTTCAAATTGGCCAATTTAATGCCACCGCTCCCACCCGCTTCCCCCAAACTCACACACGCCCAAACAATTGTCATTTGAAGTAGAGCTGTCAAACTTTTTCCGCTTCAGCAATTTGTGTGCGTAATGCGTCGCATGCTTGTAAGGCATGGTATCAGTCTTACCAAAGACGTTACCTGAGTAACTGAGATAAACTTTCCAGCAGTTTTACTGGCACTGCCTTGGATATAAACAATTCTTTAAACTTTCATTCGACTGTTGTGTGTTTTGTGTGCTTTTTTTTAGTAATTGATGTGTGTATTTATAGGCGTATTATTACGTCTGTATTGAAGGGCAGAAATCAATGAACTTCTTTTCATAGCCCTTTGAATGTGTAACACCTTTAAGTTCATACGAGTAGGAATACTCGAGTGCAGCTGTTAAATATATTAAATCGATTGAATCACAGGTTCTAAATTTGTTACCAAATTGAATATAAAATTGAGTCTACTAATTATTAGCCTGTCTGCAAGGGTATTCAATCTTCGGCATGCCCCACAATAATGTTTTCTATTGTATTTTATTTGAAATATTTCTTTAAAGCTTGCCACAAAATACTTCTTTCTTTTTGGTGGTTTCAAACGATGTACAACAATTGAGATTCTGTTCGATTCACATAATGTAAATTACTCCATTGTATAAATTTCTGGAATTCAATGCGAAAGCATCTTCACGTTGTAGTGATTAAATGACCCGAACGAGTTGTATATCTTAACCTATATGTCTATCCCATATTTGCGTTCGTAATTTAATTTTTCCACAATCACAAATTCTTTCTGTAGATCTGTCCAATGTTTCGCAAGTTGATTTTCATTGTATTCTATTATGTGTCTGCATTGATTTGACGGCAGACTTGCACTCAACTGGTTGCTGTGCGGAAAACCGCATATAAATTGGATCTAAGTGCAGCATTTTGAGATGAAAAGAAAAAACTCTTTTACTGAATGTATATTTCCATTAATTGGGACTTATTCTATTGTATTGTCCTTGTTACGAGAAGGACTCAAAAGTGATTTGTTCAGTGAGAGTAACTTATGCAATAGCTTTGGGATTTCCCGTCACCTTCAATTAGGACCAATCACTCATATGCCGCTGACGGCATATCAAAATGGCCATGTCCTGTCCATTCTTTGATTTGTTTAGTTTGCCAATCTTGCCCACCTCGCCGCATGGCAACCAAGTGGATTAAGCGTGCTAATGACAGTTCCGGCCAAATAAACGGGTGTCGTGTTTTTATGCTCACATCGACAGCGTCAACAAAATCAACAACGGCAACAACGAGGACAATAGCACCAAAGAGCGGGCGACAGTTTTTTGTCAAAATTGACATTAGGTATGTGGAAGACGTGCGGCAGGCAGAAAAGCGTCTCCTGGCAGCCCATAAGAATATATTGACACTGCCGTGAGCTGCTGGTACAGCAGTGCGTATGATTTTTATAAATGCCGTGTCGTTGTCGAAACAGGAGACTCACCAAATCGAGCGACATTTGCGCTTTTTGCGCTTCTGCGTGTTGCCACTGCGAGTAAGTGTGCGTGTGTGTGTGCCTGGGTGTATACACACATATATGAGAATGTAGGTATTGAACGCAGATTTTTTGTTAAGGAATTCTTAGTGTGTGAGTGTTTTTTTTTTTTTTTCGTGTGTGTGTATTTTTGTGTGTGCTGCTTGGCATTATGACTGGCTGCGAAATCAATTGCTATGAATTTGTACGGCTTCTATTTTTTCAGTCGCATTTCATCACCAAAGGAATTTTACTATGGAATTTCACCAGGGCTCCCCTCCGCAATCAATCGACTGTTCCGTCTGCGTATATATGACACACTCACGTTTAATTTTTCATTTGGGTCACAATTTGCTGGGTTTTCGATGCCTTTTATATAAATAGAGAAAACTGATTTGTCAGGGTCATACAAAGTATTTGCTTTGTCGATTTGCCGAATAATAATAAGGTTTTTTATTATTACTTGTTTTTTTTTTCAACGTGTTTGCACGTAGATAATTTGTTGCCATTGTTGTTGGTGTTGGTGTTGGTGTTGTTGTTTGTATGCTGAGTATGTGCTGAAGCATACATTTATGATTTGCGTGGCACGAAGGACAAAGTTATGTGACGTGACAGATTTTGGCCGCCGCAATCAAATGCTCTCAATTATGTAAGTTGATTATATTTGCAGACAAAAAGTTGTCAAACTTTTGCAAGTTGTCAGAAAGGTGTTTGTCATGACTTTATGGAAAGACTGATTTAAACAGTTCATAAGAATGATGATGAAATGAAATTTTTATCTTACGCATTTGATAGAATTCGTAAAGAATACGAATACGAAACTTTTTCACGAACAAACTTCATTCAACAGGTGGTAATACAAATTCAAAAAGAAAAGTAGTGTTTGCCAAGTAAGAAAAATTTTAAATGCAAGCAAAGTATTCGGAATTTTTGATTGAACGAATGCTTAGTGCTCTTTTTTAACAGCATTTACAAATGAAAGAAATGTGTGAAATCATTTAAAAGTGACAGATAAATAACTTATTAAAAGTTTGATTAACGAGAAAAACATTGAATGGGAATGGGTAGAGAGCAACTTTAATGTGGGCAACTCGCAAAAGGGTATTCTATCTTTGATGATGATGAGTATATGCTTCATTTTCTTTTATGCCATGATGATGATAAGAAAAACAGTTGCACAAACAACAATGTGAAGCCAAGTGAAAGTGCAATGTGTGCATGGGTGCACAAAAAAGTGAGGAGGACAGAAAAACAACTCAAACCTTGCAGTTATGTTTAGAAAACTTTTCAAGCACGAATGGCCCGCAGCAACACGTTCAAGTTGCTTTGTTGAAATTTTGCACGCTTGTTGTCAGTGATGACGATTGTGGGTGGATTGGGTGGAGAAGTGTAAGTGGGCCTTCGATGCTTTTTGTTACCATATGTCAGCACCCTTGAGGTGTGAAATAAACTCACACCCACTCCCATGCATCTCCATCAACGCATACGTGTACATATGTTGCTTTAAGTTGAGCCTTGGCTCAAGTTTATGTGTCGGCTATTTGTGCTGGCTTTTGGCACTCAGATACGCCCTATTTAATTCTAACTTGATAAAATTGTTTTCTCAAGTTTTTCTTTCCTCTTTTTTTTGCTTTGTTTGTTTGTTCAATTTTAGCCATTCGTTTACTTTACGTATTGCGGAATTAGCACAAAGCTGCCGACTCGCCCTTGCAGGAATTTGCTTGCCAGGAAGCGTCCTTGCATGGATGTGATTTGCATAACTAATCACAGGGGTTGAATTGTTATATAAATTAAATAATAACTTGAAAATGTTGCAACTTTTGTAAAAGCAATTAACAACAATAAGAGATAAAGAAAAAACTGCAATCTGCATGCTCTGTTGCGTTATTTAATTAAAAAAAAACATTTAGTTCAGTCAGATGGTTCAAATGCAAACATTTCTACATAGCTTTATTCTCTATTTAATTTAGCCAAATATGTACACACATACTTCGCAAACAAGAAAACAAGAAAACATGCACACCCACAAAACACACACAAACTTATTGCACTCATGTTGACATTGTGTCGAATATAATATCCGGTTTCAATTGGGCCAAAATCTTATTAGAAATTATTTCCCTTCATTAAATATTTGTTTATTTCCATGTGTGTTTTGTGTTTGAGTGTGTCTATGTGTGTGTGTGCATGAGATGTTTTCATTTTATTGAATAAAACGCAGCAAACAATTCACACAATCGTGTCGTCTACAAATGGTTGACTCTCTGCCATACCATCTCTCTCTCTCTCGCTCTCTCTGACCAAATTTTAAGCCTTAAATACACGAAAATGTTGTGGGTCAATGTGTGCGAATGTGTGTTTGGCATACATGGCGTATGCGTGTTGTTGATACAGTTGATTGGCTTAACGGCGTGACCAAAGTTGCTCACAATACTTGTCTAGTTTCTTGACAATCGTATTTACACGAGCGCATTCAATTAGACAACAAGCCACTTACCTTTTGTATGGTCTCTTCTAGCAATTGATTACACTGATGAGGTGATTGCAACTGAAAGAGACAAATGAATGAGGAAAAGGGATAACAAACAATGTGTGTTTATGCATCACTTGATTAAATAATATTTAAAATAAATAAGTCGATTGCATCTTGTCTATTAAGAGCTCCATTTGTGTGTAGCAAAGGGAAGAGCTTCTGGGTTGTTCAATTGATACCTTTAGTTAAATTTATAACTGCAGCTATGAATTTAGCGCAAACTGTTTCCACATATTGCTTGAAAGGAATTTTTCCACAAAACTGTCGTTCAATTTGTATTCATTTTTTCCATGCTTGCATTTTTCGCCATTTTGCTTATGGAGAGTCTAAAAATTCAGCGCTTGTTTGTTTGCCTTTCATGTTAGTGGACTTTACGCGCCCGTGGACATGAGCCAAGTTTGGCAGGTGGCTGTCACAGAGGACGTTGAACAGCCTGTGCAAGGAAGGTACCAGCACAAACCGTTTTTTCTGTCCAGACAGACACTCATTTCGGACATATCCTTGTTGCTGGATATACAAAACTCCGATATTTGCATAAAGTGCCAGTCATGTATGTGCAGCTGATACCTTTTTCATATGAATAGGAAAGCGCTTAAAAGTTGTTCAACAAAGTAACGCAAAAATTGAGCTGCATATTTTTAGCGGAATCAGCTTGATAAGTGGGATGCGACGCTGTTGCCACAATTTGCAATTAGTTTGTTCTATGGGACGCTAACGCCTGTGTGTGACACAAATTAATAACGCTGTGGCAGATGCCAAAAATTTGCATAAAATTCAAGACAGGGCGGCGATATTTGATATATGTATATGTATGTGCGATGGCCATAAAGACTGAACGCAAATAATCATAAATAAAGTTTAACTCACACAAGCACAGGCCACATGCTGCACGACAATTATTTGTGTTGCTGCAACACGCCAAAAAAACATTTTTGCTGCCGTCGGGCGAGCGAGCAGAAGTCATCATAAAAATGAAATACAAGCCAATATGGCTTGTTAAACATGTGTGTTGGCTTTGCTCTGCTCAGCGCTTGTCAGCAGTATTTTAATATATGTGCATATATATATGAATATGTGTATTAATAGGTCTTATTGTGCAGCACAATGATGCATATTAAATGTGCGGCCAGAAGTAGACAACAATTTGTATTTATTTTTCCTTTTTAAATGGCAAATGCTGGGGTCTCCTCACAGGTAGACTGCTCTTAACCTATATTTGGATATATAAAATAATATTTAATAGACTACGCAGCTCAACTAGAACATACCCTGCAGTTGCAAATTATTTTGGTCTAGTTTGCCACACTTCTGTTCCCTTACTGTTCTTCACATGTAATCGTCATTTTCTAGTTGTAACATGCCCTTTAACTTTTTGACTCATTCGAATGAGCGGCTTAATCAAAAGCACATTTACTCTTTCAGCTCATTATGCATTATGAATTTCGTGCCACGAACTCACGCACATACATACAAATACACCCGTGTTTATTACGCATAAAAACTTGCTGCCAGATGTTTGGGGGGTTTACTGGCGCTTAACTCAAACAACTTTCCACCAAATATGGGCTAATAAATCACACATGTGTGCAGCTACAGCTACAACTACAGCAGCAACAAATAATAAAAATAATAATACGAAACTTTCGCTATATCCTTTGCTGTGCTTCCTCTCCCATCTATCCGGCAACCTCTGACACTATACCGCTGGCAATCAGCCGTTGATCACGCCCATCTGGCGCACTAATGAAATTCCTTTGGTTGGCAAACTTTTAATATCAAGCGTAAAAAGACAGTGGCAAACGTAAACAAACATCGCTGCTACGCCCACAGTTTTTTTTTAATTAAAGCCACGCAAATCGAGCTCATTAAAAACTTGCCGGGTCAGCGTTGCTTATTTTCTGCAAAATGCAAATAGCAAAAAGTGGGCAAAGTGCGCAATTTAATTGCAGCCCAATATATACAGTTGTCAGCGATGCCCGATGCCACCTTATCATAATGTCAAGCGGATCATATAAAAGTGCACCCAACCGACCAAATGTACATACATATGTGTAAATGTGGTCCTCTATGAGTGTGCACGCATTTGCAGCTCGTTTGAAAAACGTCCCCCGTTATTATAATGGTTATCCGGTAAACTGTGGCAATGGCTTTGCTCACTCGGCACCCTCCTCCCCGCCCATATCGGCAACTATGTACATATGTGTGTATGCAACCCGAATATAACATTGACAATACGCCGTACAGACATTGCCGGTGGCGAAAACGAGCCGCTAACTGTAAACAAATAGGTAGCGAATTGAGGCACGAATTGTATGTGCTGCCATGTGAGCGTCTAACTTGGCAATCTTCTCCTCCACCCGGCTTCTACCCTGCGGCTGCAACTGTCGATGCTGTTTTTTGTACTGAAAATATTGAAAATATTGCATTTCGTTGCAGTCGCCGATGGTTTTGCAGTAAACATAAATATAGCACATATACAAAATACATTTGTCAATAGGAACTAAGCTGCATATTTTCACAAAAACAAACATCAATATTAATATTTAATATTTTAATTAAATTAGTTTTTATGTACGATAAATTTCATTGATAACTATATTTATTTTGACACAAAATATTGACTTTCTACAATATTCATAGGAATATGAGATAAATATTTTTCTTTAATATTAAATACAATTCAAATTAATATTACTCACACCATAGTTCAAACAAAAGTATTTTTACTATTGTTCAAATGTTCAGTAAAATGCATTCTTTGTATCTTTATAAGATCAATAAAATATGTTGATAAGTTATTTAAAAACGTATGCCTTTGACTGCAGATTGCCAACTAAAATTCCTTTCGGCCATGTATTTGTAAATATATTTATGTTGGCATGTCTGCTGCCAAAAATATTTGCACAAATAAAGAAATCTAGCTGCTCGAACTCGAACAACAATTGGCAGCTTGAGACTGCACTTGGTGTGGTGCATCCAAACAATTTGCGTTCGTTATACGCTCTCCCACTCTATGGCAAGTTACGCTTCAATAAATAATAGTATGGTGCCATTCATTCGCTCTCTCTGTCTATCTTAAGCTACCTATCTCTTTCTGTCTCTGTGAATTTTTGTGCAAATTTCATAAAGTGCAATCGTGTAAAATAAATGTAATTTATTTATTGGTATACTCTGTGCTCACAAAACAGTTAAGAAGGTATGTCTGGTCATCGAAAATCTATAAAATATATTTAAAATATATAAAATATATTTAGGATGTGTATTTGTTAATCTTACATTTTGATAGCCCTTTGAATTCCACAATATAAACACAATTTTAATATTTACTTATTATTATTTGTATTAGTCCAGAACATCTCTTGGTCGGGCACCCTTTCAAATTTTTCATAAAACCTCATTCGGCTTTTATGATTGTATTCATATACATATACATATACCTGAATTCTATACCAATTCAAAAAGATAATACAATCAATTTTGTTACTTTACTTTCATGTAATTGTTGATGTTGACAAAGTAGGATTGCACTTATTGCTTGTTGTTTTGCTGTTTGTTCGCCCAAATGATGCGGTTCTGTGACTTGCTGTCAATTGATTTATTTAATGAAAGTCATAATTACAGGTAGATCAATTATAATTCATCAATCAAAAATAATGCTTTAATTTTATAGTTCTCTGAACCTAAGCCTTACAGCGAAGCGATGATGCGATAAATAAGTTGTCTAATAAAATTTACATACATATATGTTATAATTTTGAACTTGTTATCAAAATAAAGAGAAGCTAAACGAAAAACAAGGCACTCGACTAGGAGGTACCTTGTAGTAATCGTAATCATTTATTTCCATTAATAGCTCTTCTTTAACTACAGTTACTCAATAATTTATAATTCCATATCAAGATGGCAATACCATAAATTATTTAAAATTTGGGTTTCGCTACACACTCAACGCATTTTTTATTTCTACTGGGAATAGAATTAAATTATTTTCTGTCATTTATTCTAGTAGTTATTAGAATTCCAATTCATGGTTAAATTTATTTATATTTTTATTGTCATTTTGTACGGCAAAGTCTTAATCTTATCTTGTAATATAAATAAATTAAATATAGATCTTTAAGATTTATTGCATGAAATTCACAATTTAGCGGAAAAGTATTTAAAATTCGCATACAAAATGACACATGCAAAAGAGCTTATTGTGGCGATGCATATGAGAGGACAACAACTGTGCAGTTTTAAAGAACTAACCGCGTGGACTGCAACAATGACAACAAATGCAACATCAACAACAAGAGCAACCACAAACACAACCGAAAAACAAAAGGCCTGGCCGAAACTGTAAATACATGTGTATCATATATCATGTATCATTTAGTGTGTGGGTGTGGTTGTGGGTATATATGTGTCTGTGTGTGAATTTGAGCTTGCATTTGTGTGAGTGTGTCCAGCGGATGCGTCAAAATGAACGGAAATTGGCTTAAAAATGGCAATAGCATTGTTAAAACAACAATAACAACAAAAACAACAGAAACAAGATGAACACAAACTATCACACGACACGAATGTATTACTGGCTACGAGGGCAGCTCATATTGTCACCATTGTTCACACCTATGCCTACATATGATGTTAATATCGAAATACATTAAATACTTTTATTGGCATGTTGGGCTTGAAAAAGACATTCATTGAAAATGGAAAATCATCAACTAAAAACCAATTTTTTTTTTCAATATATGAAAGTTAAATTCATAACATATTTCAGTGATAATTAATTACAGTACATCTAAATATAAATTTATGTTTTTAATTTTAACATATTATTTTTGCATTCATTACTTTTAGACATATACCTCGTCCAATAGACGTGTTAACATTTTTGCATTTCGGCTTGCTGTCATTTTCAGCTTTGAATCTATGGTGCTACGATTTTTGACATTACAGTTTGAGCTGCAGCATTAACTTTTGCACTTTACAAGCTGTTGGCTGTTGGCCTTTTGTCCGTTGGCCATTTGGGCACGCTGTTGACGCATTTGGAGCTTTGAGCCATGTGTCTGGGTTTCGTTGTTCCGGTGAGCATCATTTGCACAAAAATTGCAAAAAATCCCGCCGGATTGGCGAATGAGAAAACAATACGGTCAAAAAGTTTACAGACATTTTAGTTTTACCCTGTTAAGTGACCAGCTTTTGGTCATTTAAATTGTCAAAATGGTTTGGTTTAAGATTTATGATATTTCACATTACGTCATTGCTAGAAATTAAATTGTTCGTTGTTGCTGGCGAATATGTAATATTTATATTTGTAAATTGGATTTGATGTGGAATTTGTTTGAATTGATTTAAGCTTGTTTTAAGTTGACCAGTAAATACAAGTATTGTACAACGGCTTCATGATATTGTTGTTTTTGGCTGCCAGGAAATTAAATTTATTTCTGCAAGCTTTATTTTTGCTTTTTGAATTAACTTACGTCTAAAAGGATTAAAATTGTTGCACCATAATTGAATCATTTTACTTGCTTATGCACATTTGGTAACAGGGAACAATTGGATGATTTACTTTGACTTTTTTAATTTAATAAGTATTTTAAATTATTCTAAGATGAAATCAATACTTCGTTCTTCAAGGATATTAAATTTAATTTTTGGTGCCTCTTATATAGCTTTCCTTTCATACTTTTGTTCATTACAGATGTATAATTTAGGATGTCTTTTCAGTTGAGGGACGTGCTCCTTGTCATATTGTTCAGCTTCCTCTTTTATAGCATACTAGTAGCGTACCTGGACATTTAAAGTGCTACATTGCATACACATTTCACCATCTCCAATACATAGTCGCAATTTTCTCCAGGGTTTCGGTTAGATTTTTCTTTTTATGCCACATGACATTTTGTGCTTCTATTTGGTAGAGAAACGCATCCGCATAAGCGGTGCCTGCACTGTCCGCCTCTTTCAGTTTCCAGTTTAGTCTGTGCACTTTAACTTCCGTTTCCGCTGCTAAACATAGTTATTTTTTGCACTGTTCGCAGCATTTTCGTGTGCTCGCATAGAAGCGCCTATCTGCCTGCCCCGCCCACTGGTAGCAATCGCAATCCGTTGATGCTGTTTGCATATCCCACACTGTCAACATTTTACTCTGTACACATTGAGACAGGGAAATGAGATTTTGAGAAATATTAAAGAATTATATTCAAGAAAAGTTTACAGTAAATATTTCTACAATCTGAAAACTTTATATTGCTATTTGTTTGTTTAAATGTCAGTTAGCAAAGGTTACTTATTCGATGCGGGGTATTTTTGAGTTCATTACATTTTGTACATGTATTTTTTATTGTACTTTTTTATATGCAAATAAGGGCCTGTATTTGGCAAGGTATGTGCTTTTTTTTTTGCAACTTTATTCGCTGTTTGCCAATGACTTGTTGATTTTACAACTTTTCCAATTGAATGAGTTGGTGAAGCGTGCGAGTAAGTAAGTGTTTGCCAAGGGCACGCACGGATAATTTTATTTTCAATTATGCATGAAAATGCATATATTGCAAATCGGAGTCGTTATATTTTGATGCACGCGTCACGCATAAGTATTTCAATGTATGACTTAAGTTGCAAAGTAAACAAATGCCAACGACATACCGCTCTTTGGAATGACATGCATCAAAATATCATTGATATTCGCATTCGCACTCGGTTGTTTTTTTTTGCATTCCCATTCCCGTTATCCCTTTTCATATAGATGTATATATTTATTTGTTTGCCAGTCAACTGGCGTGCAACTTCAAAGGATTGCAAATCAGGCGAGGCACGTACTTGAGCCGGAATTGAAAACTCCATGGGATATCGCCAGCTACGGGAGGCAACAGACGGTGTTAGCCGGTGGGGGGGCGGTCCGTTAGGGTAGTGAAAATGGAAACGCAAATAAATATTGAGTATGGCGTCGATGTTGTCGTCTTTGTCGATGATTTGCAGAGCGCAGCGATTCGGTCGTCGACTGTTATTGTGTTAGAGCAGTAAAAATAACCAGAAATTGCTTGGCTCTAGATCTGTTTACACAAAAGACGATGGGAAATTGGCAAAAATGGTCGCGCAGCTAACCAAAATAAATAAATAAGATGGCACAGGCGTCAGACATTCAAAATGCTTAGGATTGCTCGTTCCCTATGACAGGCGGCGTCAGTTGTCAGCACACTTCTCTCTCGCGGTTGCTGTAAATGTTGCTTGTTGTTGTCAACAACTTTTGGCAGCGTCTGACACTTGACACTTAATGTGCATCATTGCGCAGCTGACAACTTCAAGCTACTTCCGTGGTGCCAGCCAAGCAGCCAAGGCAACTTCTTCTGCTGCCACTGTTGGCAGCTTGAAGCTAAAGTTTTGCATGGACAAATAAAAAAAAATTAAAAAAAAAAAATCGAAAAACAAATTGCAACAGCAACTGCAACATTGGCTGAATGGGCGGGTGACAGCGACAAAGTCCGTGACATTTTTATGAGAAGTTGCAGAAGATTTTTTGGCGTTCGCCACTTGTTTTCCACAAAATTTGTTGTGCGTGAAAAGTTGTGTGCAGATCTGTTTGATGTTGATATGTCAGTAACAAAAAGCAAGCAAAACATTTTCTAAGCTCCAAACTTTAAGTTCCTAAAATTCAAAGCTCGATATTTTGCTTGCTATCAACTTGATCAATATCAATTGAATTGAGTGCAAAAACCCCAGAAGAAGTTTCTCTAGTCAAATAGTCGGCACTTCTGGTAAACTCTTTAACTTTTGTTTTGTTTTTGTTTGTTTTTAGACAGGATTTTAATGTACAGGTATGCCAATTTACTACCCGGTACTTGTGACCACTCAAAAGGCAAAACAGCTGTTTGTAATTTACTGCCTAGCACAGCCAAAAAAGACGCGTCTTTCAAAAACTTTACACTGCAGGCCATATTGCATTATAGGCAACACTTTGGCTCTCAAACTTTCAATTAAGCTCAAAAGGACACAAGTTGGCGCTTGCAACGTCCTGCCAGCATATTTCAGTAAGTTTTCAAACTCAGGACCGTGCAGTAAAACAACATAATTCATACTTAACTCACCAAAACAGTTTCCTGGCACCGACAGTGCGGCAAGGGGGCAGGCCAACAGAAAAGGGGAAAACGGCACTGCAAAAAAAGGAAAAATGAGAACTAAAATTGCATTAACTGGGCAAAGAGTGTGTGAGTGCTTGTTTTGTGTGTGTGCGTGGGTGTGTTTGCGTGTGTGCGTATGCCAAAGATGTAGAGCCTGCTCACAAAATGAAATTAAATTAATGTATAGTTGCAAAGTTGTGCAGCTGTGAGAGTGCGCCGCACAAAACTTTCAAAATCAGCCAGGATGTGGCTAAACACGCGAGCCTAGAAAGGGTCGGCTTTTTGTGAATGTGGTTTTGGGTTGAGCAGGGACTCGGCTAGTATCCGAACAGAAGCTCGTAACTCAAAATTCGAGTGGCAGTGGCTGGCAGCGACCAAACTAAAAAGGCAGAATGCGCTCTGTGGCAACAAACGCGACTTCCGCGCTGCGGCGAGCTTGCAACTGGAAGTGCAAGAGGAAGCCGACCAGCAATGTAGGCAATCTGTTTACGCCTGTTTTGACTCGACTGCTTTGTCAGCTGCAATTTGATTTGTGCCACTCAAAAAGCCAGCGACCACTTTAACCACACTTTCACCCACACACACACACCCTCATAGACAGTTACTCAGTCTCTCACATTGAAGATGGTTGGAAAATGCGAATGCGTTGCCAAGTGCCGTTGAAAATAACCTTAATTTTGTCACTGGCCACAGGGTAAACTGGGCGTTCTGTCTGGGCAGCAGCTGCACTGACAGTTGTTCTTCAATTTTGTTGTTGTTATTGTTGCTGTTCGTTTATCTAAGTACCTTCAACCGTTCCAAGTTTTAAACCCTAGTCGAGTACTATAAGTGTGCCCAGGGGCTACCTCTGCGCCACACAGACTCCTGAAAGCGGCTTTGATGCGTTTTTCCAATTAAGTTATTGGGTTTTGTTGCCCAAGGATTTCAGCTGTGGTTTTGCCCTCGACCAGCGGTTGGGCGCTGCTCATCGCTGTTGCTTTAGATAAATATCACACCATTGATTTTAGTTTAACTTTGTTGTTGGCGAATGCCATGGGAAGGGGGCCTGCAACAAGAACAACAACAAAGCTACAAACGATTTTAATTGAATTTCTGCACAAGCAGCTGGCAAATACTTTGATTCACGACCCAGATTTCTAGCTTAAGGTGCGATGCAGTCTCAAACCCCAATTTAATTACATTGCATAACATTTGCAATTAATTTAATAAGTCGTGAATACCATCACAATTATACGAACTAGTTGGAAAATTAGTTATTTATTAAATTTGTTATAGAAATTTGAAGTTTTAAATCTCATATCGAATTCTAAAAAGTTTCTTAGTAAAAATTTTAATTTTCAGTCAAATTAAGTTCATCAATCACAATCGACTAAAATGCGCTTTAATTCATTCCGATTAATTTGTCATTCTCCATTGCAATTAAGATGACAAATCAAATGCCTTAAGTGGTGTGTAAGATGCATAGCTAAAAGATATAAATATCCTGACTAATTTTAGATATGCTTCACTTGAGCAATGAATTAAGCATCTCAGGCAAAATTCACAGAGTAATATGTAAAAATTATATTGAAATTGACTTTTCTTATGTGTTTATATTCATTTAAATAAACAGTAGCACATATGGACACACGGACACACATATACACACACATCATGCTAGAATTGTAATTACGTTTATTGTATGTTTTGGCAGTTGGAGAAGTGTTGTCACACTTTTGGTTTGCCATCTGTATTGAGCATTTAGAACGCTACTTCGGAATGCGAATGTGACCAATGCTTGAACCGACCAACTGACTGACGCACATGAACACAAAGCCCCTGAGCCGAGTATATTTCTGACATTGTCTGCATGCCAGTGCGCCGAAGTATGCAACGTTCTATAATCACAGCCATGCACGAGCTGAGATTATCCTGTAAAAAGCTAAAAGGGCAAGGCACAATTGAACAAGAAACTCGACTTTAACGGCTACTTTCATACGCTGCATTAAAAAATCAAAAGAAATGTTAACAGAGTAAAAATGTTCGGATGCAATGTACCGAAAGATCGATTATAGGTTGAATATGTGGATTTTAATCAAAATCAAGCGTAACCAAAACGAAATATTTAATGAATTGTATTTGTATGTGTACAAAACAAAATTTACAAATATTTCTATTACATTCTAAAATAAACTGTTCGCAGATGAAGCGATCAACAAAATGTCGATAAAGTTGGTCAAGAGTATAGGCAACTTATATTACGCATACAACTCACAGAATGTGCTGCCAGCTGCTTGTAGGTAAACTTAAGAATCGCTGGACCTTTTTTTTTTTTTTTTATTTCTTGGCATGCAAGTCGCAGAAGTATGCAAGTGGGGCAAAATATGTTGTCGGTTATGTGACTGCTCAATGCAAGTCTATATATATCTATATATAAATAAATATATATATGTGTGGGTGGATGTGGCTCAGTGAGTGTGCGACGATATGGATGAGATGAACAGCCCGTTTAGATAAGAGGAGAGGTGCAGAATGGGGAAACCAGACAGTCAGAGCCTCTGGGGTCAGGCTTGGTTGCTTCTTTTTCCTTTTTTACAATCATAAATATTTCATACGCAATTTCATAAGATTGGACGTTGGCCTATGCCATATAGCAAATCAAAGTGGCCTTAAAAATTTTATGTTTTGACTGGACATAAAAATTTGATTTTGATACAGATGCACACCAACACAGCCCACATATATATATATATATATATATATATGTATGTTTATAAAATGAAGAGCAGCATTTGTGAAATTGCATTTAAAAATCATTTACTTTTTCATGTCTTGAACATACTTCGTGGCTTCTTGCTCGTATCATGGCAAAAATATTGTTTTAATCCTTACGCAGATGTGACATTTGCCCACTTAAAAATAAACTTTGATGATGTAGTTTACCCAGTTATTCCATGTGTGAACATGTCAACCAGCTAGTTAGCTGCATTTGATAAGCGTTTTACCCGAAAACCCAACGTTCGCCTTATAAATGAGTTTGTGTGTGTGTGTCGCTTCTGTTATTGCTGAAGGACATTTCTGCAGCGGTTTGTTTTTTAACGCTTTTCACTAACATACACCACTTGCTGCTAACTGATGTTGGCTGTTTTCTTTATTTGCTATATTGCTGCAAGACAAAGGCACAAATATGTGTGTATGTATGTTTGTGCTGTCAAGATGACAGAACGTTTTGCCAAAGCATAAGTAGCCTGGCACCGAATACACGAATACACACTCCACCACAAACACCACATGCTTGAAAGAAACCACATGCTGTCACATGCACCACGCCCATAGAGGCTGCTTAAAACGATTTGGAGAAGTGTTGAGAGGGATTCTAGACGTAGGACCTGCCAGACTTTACTGCTCGCATACAGAATTTGAGTTTAAATTAGATAGCAGAGAGTTACTGATGGAAGTGACAAGAAAAGAATTACATTTTTGTATTTAAACATTCCTGAAAGAAAATGTAAAATCTTACTTAACTTCAGTTATGAATGAAAAAACCAAAAAATTGATAACAACACATGTATACAGAAGGTGAAAAAGGGTTCATAAATTTAAGCAATTTATATTTATTTAAAAATAAGAGTGTTCTGTTCACTTCGAATCCCCCTCCTATTTTACCATATATTTATCATTGGATTTATCTTTCGAAAAAGGGTTGTTGTAAAAAGGTTGATGGGTTTCTTCGATAAGCGTGCTACATCGACCTCCCATCAAAATTCTGCAAAACTATTAAATCATAATCAATGTAATCCATTTTACTTTAAATATAAGTACTTTCATCCATTTCGGACACATTTGCATTAAGGGATCCTTACAGTTTTATAGCCAAATTTTCAATTATTCTCATTAATTTCCTGCTTTCATTTACATACATTTTGCTCAAACTCTTATGCCATTTATTTCATTTCTGTCGCACGGACAACTATTTACTAATTTTGTTTATTCACTTTGCATCAACAAGGCAAAGGTATTTCTTACATTTTATTGCCATTTCTGGGCATTGTTAAGGGGCATTTACAAAAATATTCATCAGCCACTTAGGAAATTTGTGCAGGAAAACAAAACTTATTTGTAAATACCGAGTGAAGGGTAAAAGTTGTAAATTGTGCGAAAAGCTAACAATTATTATTCAATGTGCCGTTGGTGTTTGTTTTACGTACAAAGTATAAATTCTTAATGCAACTATTTAATAAGCACCAAAAAGACCAGCCATAAATAATCCATGAAGCATTTACAACTTCTCCAATGAATTTGTGAGGCCAGTCCAGGTCCAAGTTAAAGCCTTTAATTGCTTTGTTTCTGGCGACAATGCTTCAAGCCAAACATGCCACATGCCCATGCATATATGTATGCATGTATGCCGCCGCTACATACTAATACATATATACATATGTGCAGTCCAAAAATGTAAAAACAAAGCCCAAACGGAAGTGTCAGTGGCTGGTCCACTGTCTGCTCAAGTGAGCTAGCAACAAACAACAGCAACAGCAGCAACAACAATAGCAACAACAAGCTGTTTTGTTATGCTCTCATGCCTCAGCGTCTCCACCACATCCACTTTTTGGATGATGTACAGTACAATGCACCAGCAAGTCGCATCCTACTCAAGCCTATGCAGAGCTACTAGTGATGCTGGCTGCTGTAGTTGTTGTTATGAATACGATGCGACTGGTTTTGTGTATGTGTGTGTGTGCAAGGGGCATGTGGCATGGTCGAGAGGTTAAGCTGCTAGCGCCGGCTGAGCCATACAACTTATTTATGTTGGCAGCGTTGCGGCAAGTCCGTTCCTCTGCACAATCGTCTGTCTGTCCACTGTGGTCCGGCTGTCTCACTGATTTGCATCTTTTGTGCACATACACACACACACAGAGTGCTGCACTGCGCACGCACCCACACACACCCGCACACCCATACTCGGACACATATGAATGCGGCAATTATTGCACTTATAAAATTCTGCTGCCGTCTCTGATTTTTGTATCTTTTTGTATGCGTCCTATTTTCTTTTTTGTTTGTGAGTTTTTGGCAATTCTCATTGGCCCGACCAGACACCCACCCAGCTCTTTAGCAATTATCGTGTATTGTAGCATCACCCACCCGTCTCTCACTCTACCATGCCACGCCCATTCCCATTTTGCGGCTTTTGTTGCGGGTGCTCTTTGGCCTGGTCATAATTTCTGAAATGTTTTGACTTGCACTCGCCCTTTATGCTGATTTACTGGCTGTTGCGGTCTTGTGACAAATCTGTTTTGCTCACTTGATGTGATTCCCAGCAGTCCGCCTGCCCCGCTCTGCTTCTCTGGCTTGAAGTTGGCCAACACCACCCAGCTATAGTTTTATTTCAAGCAATTTAGTTTTGTATTTATTCCAGCTGCGCTTTCGCACATGATTTTAGCCCAGTCATTAGGCATAAATCAGCAGGCATCTGTTGGGATTGAGTGCAAAACTCATTAAATCACGCGTGTGGGCGTGGCTGAGTTTAAAGGGAGAGCTCTGCGTAGATTAACTTAATGCGTTACGCCCTTAAGCTTACATATCTACTTAATGGCCCACAAATTTAAAAGCCCTTTGCTAGTTAATCTGATAGTGGTGGACTTAAGCTCACTAAGGTGCCAGCGCTTAGCTCAAATTGAATTTACGTCTGCAACTCGGGATTTCGGTTCATTATAATTGTGGTTCCAACATTAACGAGAACAAAGAATAAAAACTATAAAAAATGAGATCTAATTGCCCGGCTGGGCAGTCATTTGCTAATTTATTGTCTTGGCCAGACGGATGAAGCTGGCAAAACTGCAAAACTGAGCTCCAGGCGATCACGTAGCCAAGTATGGCTCAAGGTCGTTATACGACTAGTTGTCGTGCCAATAATAAATTTATGTATTTTTTTTATATAAAATTCTTGTTGTTATTGCCCTGTTTGCAGACGGGCAAAGAAGTTATAAAAGTTGACTATGCGCTAGGGACGGGTGTTAATACATTGCTGGCGGGTAATTGTCGTGGTATGTGTATAAGTGTGCAAGTATATGTATATATGTGTGTGTGTGTGTGAGTGTTTGTGTGCAGCTGCGGTCGGTATTCTGTGCAGGTCCGGTGCAGCCCTCCTTCGGCTACAATGTGGCTCATTTGTACAGCGTGCAATTTACCAGCATTGCTGTAACAGGACAAATCATAGCTTTGGGCATCATTTATGCCGATGCTGTGCAGATACCTAAGTAATTCTATGCTAAGTTAAAGACTGTGCAGCGAGTCAGGGAGGAGTGAAGATAAAGCTGATCCTGGTGCTGCGGCTGTTGCTGCAAGCAGCCCACCATTAGCCTCAGTGGTTGCACCCTGACGCCATAATTGTCGTTTTAGGTTTAAATGCACCATCTACTCCTCCAGCTGCTGCTATGGCTTTGCTCCTGCACTTTAAGCTACCAAGTATTTACACATCGTTAACTTTGAATTACCTTCACATCGAGCGTAGTCAGTGGCTGTTTGCTGCTGCTCTTGCCGCTGCTGCTCTTGCTGCTGCTTCTGTTAAAAACATTTTGCTTCGTCCTTGAGCGCTCGTTACATTGAAGGATGAGTTAAGCAACTGGAATGGTCAATGCATGGAACTTAAGCTGATCTGGGCCACATTTTGGCATTCTTGGCATGCTAGTTTTGTTATGAAAACTGCAAAATTTTATGAGCCATGCCCTTGCATATTCTTAGCCAATTTAAATCGCTTTTAAATCCCATAGTTTGCTATTGATGTCTTTTATATGATTTCATTTTTTACTCGCCTTTTTTTTATGATGCTTGCCTTTTTGTCACGTCTATATATAACATATAAGGATGTGCATATATGTATGTGTATTTTTATAATAACATTTCTCTGCGGCCCTTTGGACTCGGCGTGCATGCATTGGAATTTGTGGCATCTGCGGCTTGTTGTTCCGGCTGTTGCCATCACTGGTTGCCATAGCCATTGCCCTGCCGTCTGTTCCGGCTGTTGATTCACTAGTTACATACTCGAATGTGCGTTTTATTATGTCAACTTTGGGTCATTGTTCATGTGATTCTGGTCGTATAATATCGTTTCTCTCCTGTTTTTTATTGCTGCTTCATTTTCCTTTTCTGTTTTAACTCGTTTTGGGGATTTTAGCTTTGATATATTTATTATTGTGACCATAAGCTTTGTGTAATAAATATTTACGAATTTTGAGTTGGTAATTGACACAACGGTGCTGCAACACCCTCAATTATATTTAAATATTTCAATTGTGTACGCGTTGATGGCAAATAAATACCTATAAATATTCACTATCCGTTTAATTTTTTTGCCAAGCTGAATTTGTGGCACAATGTGCTTAAAAATGTTATTCATATTGTGTCACATTTTTATAAAATATTCGCAATTCCTTAATCGAATTACAAACATACATCACAACAGGGATCAACTCCCACATTTGTTTTGGGTAGGCAACTGTATTGCATTTATATTTACAACCTTTATTTAAAACCATCATGCCGGAAATGACATTGAGTCCAAATCTAAGTAAAGACAATGCCCAGAGTTGCTCTGCTGACTCACTTCAATTGACACAAGGCACAATGGGCTTGTGAGAATACAGCTTAGCTTTATCTGTTTGCCACATCCAATGCCTATGCCACAAGTAAATAACGTTCATTTTTGCAATGGTTGCCCTTACGCCCAACTTGTCAATTGGTTGGGCCTTCAATGTCCCTTGAATGTCCAAGCAACGTTGAAAATGTAGTTGAATGTAAAGAGAAGCAAAATAACTTAAATGTCATGCTTACATTTCAGAAAACAAATCTACAACTCTTTGTACTATGTAATAGATTAAAGTCTCTTTAGATATATGAGCTCAACTGAGCAGGGCTGAGGAACTGGCTCAGACTCAAACTCGAAACTCAGAGGCTGCTGCTGCCTCTGCTTCTGCTGCCAGCTGGCAGACAATGTAACAGCTCTGGCCGGCAATGGGCCAACAGTGGCTGCCAGTATTGCTACATCCAATGTCCGCCCAAATGAAATTGAAGAAAATTGCATTTGCACGAGAGACAATTTCGAAACAATTGCAAAACTGTTTGACATGCTACCTGTGATGCTGCCAAACAGTTTAGCAGGTAATGCCTTATATCGATATCGATATATGTTCACGTCCAGGGACATAGACAGAGAGGCGGAGACAGAGAGGCAGAGGGAGGCAGTGATAGAGATGGAGATAGAGTAAGAGTGGGGATTGGGTAAAGAGTCACGGGTCGTGCTTGGCAGGCAGCTGATGCAGTTAGTTGACTATTGACTGCCGGGCTAACTCCCAACTCGAGATATCGCGTCACTTGCAGGCATCCATACCGAGAGTTTTTGGCACATTTCAGCCATTTTGCCTACCGTTACTAAGTCCGGATTCCAGTGCCAGAAGCACCACTACCAAACTATCGAAATTGTCATGCAATTGCAAGCGTAGCTATAATTCTGTTAGACAAACGTTGCCAATGTCTGCAAAATGGAACATGCTGCCAATGGCTAATATTCCAGCCCAGTCAATGCCATTGCACTTTTTGGCCAATGCCCGAAATTGGTATGTGTACACACATGCATGAACATACACATACACATTCACATTTACATACACATGTGCAAATGACTGAAGAGAAAATGTGCTGCGAAAGCGGCTTAAATAGGTCTGGGGAACACTGAGCGCTTGGACAATTGCAAAAACGGCAAGTCAACTGCATAATTACTTAATTTGCTCCCTGAGTTGGTATTGCCCATAATCATAAGTTTCCTGTTGTGCTAGTTACAGTTGAGGCATGCTTTTAACAATGAGCTGCCTGCTCTAGCTTTCTCTCTCTCTCACTCTCTCTGTATATTTTTGTATCTGTGTCTCTCTCTATATGTCGATTCAGGGGAATTGCACAAAACAAAATGGGTTGTCTTTTGAGTGTCGCATTTGGTGCGACAATTTCGTAGATTTCCCCAAACGGACTCGACTGTGAGAAAACTGTAAATTTGCACAATGACAAGACGAGGTCCTGGCACGTAACAAACACGTAACGAACACTCGCAAACATTGACAGACTAAACCCAGATTGGTTCAAACAATAACAACAACAAATCGGACAATCGAAGACACCAGCCGACTTTTTGGGTTAGCCAAATTGTCAGGCATGTCTCGGAAGAACTTAAGACCTATTCGCAGTGATAGGCACGTGTTTAGCGTGTTCAGAATACCGCTTCACACTTCACACTCCAGACTTCGTCTGTGCAATTGCCATTTTGGGCTGTCAAGTCGCCGTTGTTATTAGATAAGGGACGGGTCAATGGGCAACCTACTGGGTTGTTCTTGGCTCACGACTTGCCTTACACCTGTTGCCAATTGTTAGGGATATCGGTTGATGTTGTTCATGTTTATGGCTTTGCCTTCGCCTGGCTTCCGCCTATTCCGACGACCCAACGGATCTGAGCAAGATGTAGTGTCCAGGATTGTGGGGCAGTTTGCTTTTTTATTTGTTTTAAATAAATTTTACACGGAAGCTTTTATGTAAATTGTATGGTAATTTGCTTGCCATGCTGCTAAGCTACTTGCTACCAGCTACTACCTACTTGTTGTTACCAGCACACATTCAAAGATTCTCTGGCCCTTGGAAATTGTTGGCAGCTGCTGGACAGCACCAGCAGTGGCAGCCTTCGACAAGTGGCTGGAGCACCATTCACATAACCACAATAGCACACTTATGTATGTATATGTAGCAGCTACAAATCGGTAACAAAAGCAACGAAATGCTGATTCATGGAATGAGAATTTTTTGAGAGACCGCTCACATATTACATGACCAGAGATTTATTATTTTTTTTTATTTTGCCTCATTGCTTAGCTCCTGAGGTGTGGCCGAAAAAGTCAACAACTTGACTTTCTCCAAGTGCTGCTGAAGAGCTAGAGCTAGAAAATACAAGTTGGAGATACATATACAATTAGCTATATGGCGTTAAATGCCGAATCAACTAAATCATTTGGTAATCGCGTGCTAGATGCTATTTTATGGAGTTCAAGTTGATGTTTAATTGAATAATATGAGTGGTTTGCTAATTTTGTTTATGTTGTTGCCAAGGCAAAAAACAATGGCAGTCAGTTACAGTTCTGTTTGTTTGTATTTGTACAGCAATTTGTTTGTTTGCTCATGGCCTGCATGCCTCGTTACACACTTTTTGCCCAAGTGTAATTGAAGTTGAAGCAAGTTGCGAATTGTGTAGATAATACAAACAACTAGTGTAAGAGTCTCTACATAGTTGAAATATATATATATATATGTATATATATATGTATTTATATCTCAGCCACATTGTTTGTTGTTAAATGGTTGTGAATTACCCTCAACTGCGAGTGCTTCGAATTCCAGATGTAGAGAAAGCCTCTCGCTTTTTGTCAGCTGACAAGGCACGCCAAATTTGTGAAATGCTTGACACCAATATCTTGATATCTGCATACTTTATGTTTTGTTCTTGATTGATTGAGCTGAGCTGAGCTAATTAAAGCACAGCCATGATATCAAAGTATATTCAATATTGGGTCGTCGTCGTAAACAATAACAATGAGTTGGTGCATTTTTTGATTCTTAATTGGTTTCCCAGTGAGCATATCAATGTCTTGGCTCATAGCTTGATGCTTGATGTGCTTATTGTGATTTTGTTATTAGGCCAAAGTCAATTAATTTGCATAAAACACAAAATATGCAAATGGTAGCCGATAGGTTTAGAAACAAGAGCTGCCCACTTGACTGGCACAAATCATGTTTACACATGAGCAGCAACTTGTGTCCGGTCAGGGGCCCAGTAACCCAAAAAAATATATAAAGCAAGTGCTCGTAAAGGCACCCCCGTTTCTTGTGCTTATTGGCAGATAATTGACATATAAAATTAGCATAATTTTTTGACCGGCTAAGTGACAAGTGAGCAGTTAAGGCCCCAGCACAACGAGCTGTTGATAGCCATCAGAATGCGTAATGACCAAAAAGCTCAGAAATCATTTCACTTTTTTTTTTTTTTTTTTAAGTTGTGCACATATTATTAAAGCATAATAAGTGTTGTTGTTGTGGTTGTGTGGAATTTAAATTAATAAATTACGGCCAGTTTGCCTGAGCCAGAATTTCATTTCGGTTTGTATACAAACATATATATTATGCTGCTGGTATTCTTTTTGGGTTTGCTCTGACGATGCGTATCTATGCAAATGAGCTGGCATAAAAGAAAGTGCTATAATTAATGCGTGCGAATTTATGCATAGTTGAAAAGTGCTTAAAATATGGACATGTTGCGTATGCGTAACTTATGTACTTAAACAGATTACGTACTAAATGCTTTAATTAGAGGTTTTAAATGGCTTGAGCAAATATCTCAATTCCCAGCGCACTGTTGCTTATTAAATTAATAATGCTTCATGTAGGCGCCATCCGTGGGGAAAGGTGTCGCCGTCGTTCCCAAAACTCAAATTAAACAGATGAAGCTCATAAACATTAATCAACTGGGGCATCCAGCGAGCAGGCAGCGAGGGACCAACCAGCAGGAATGGGGTAGAAGGGGAAGAGGAGGAGTTCACCTGTGTGCGCCTCATCGCCTCATCAGATTAAATTGCTGACGTGCAGAGCCAGACAAAAGGATAACGCGCACATTTGGAAATCGTTCAGTGGGGAGCGTTCAATGTACGCTGAAGGCCTTGACATGCCACGCCCACTGACTGATTTATGGGCGGCACTGAGTGCTACCTAGGCACTACTCTAGACACTAGAGCACATTGAAGTGCATACATAAATCGGCGCAAATGTCAAACGAGATGTCAACATTGTCGCCGCTGAGAAACTTCTCTGGCTTTGTCAATGCTGTCAATGTTGTCCTGCGACAAACAATTTAATTTATGAAAATCGCTGAAAACTAAAGCGGAATGCCAAGCAAATTGGCAAAGCGAACAGACAGCAAAAAAAAAAAGGGGAGACACAAACTGAAAAAAAATCGGAATTACAAGAAATGACGAACGGACGAACTGGACAGCCTGAGGAAGGGGAATGGGAATGGGCAACAAAAAAGTTTCGAACAATGTTGGCGGCGCATGATTCCTTCAATTGAAGTGCATGTACACATATATATATATATATATTTTTTTTTTGTTTCTCTTCTTCTTCTTACATTTGACACTTGAGTGCGCAGTGTTGTTGTTGTTGCTGCTGCTGCTTGGCCAGTTTGCGCAACGAATCAAATTTAAATTTCTTGATTGTCTAGTCGAGTGGCAGCCCAAAGTTGGAGAGTAGAACATCGAGTTGCGCGGATCCCTTAGCGATTTGCGAATAATAATAATTTGAACGACGTGCCCGGAATTGTTGACTGGACACTGTCAGCGTTACACTAGCTGCTCCACACTGTGCCACTGCTTCAAAATTGTTGGCATCGGCAAAAGTCGCGCGGGCTAAGTGACTGATGGACTGGCCACTGACATGGGCAGTGGTGGCATATCCCCTCCATCCACCCCTCTCCTGCACACCCTTCTGGTCGTTATCTGCGTTGCCTGTCAGCGCGCATAGCGAGCAGCAATCCATGCTGTTAAATGGAGCAAAAAGTGTTGCCCGAACAATGGTGTCAATTAAACATTACATTGTTGTTTCCACTATGATGGACTAAGGGATGCAGATGGCCATGAGGCATCGGGTCGCATCGCTGGGACCTTTAACTTCAAATGCGTGGAAGTATTTTTTCTGTTGCCTATTTGTTTGGTTTTTTTTTTATTTTTTTGTTGTTTTTTTCCTGTTACCAAATTGACTCTAAGTTGTGCGTGTCTTGAGCTGCACAACAATAAAAGTCTATTTAAGCGCTGTAGTTTAATGGCTTTGTTTGGGTTTGAGCTACATTCGGACTTTGAGGTTTCACTCTCCATCTATATCTCTCACACTCTCTTACACCAACTATCTCTCAATGTCCCCGTCTCTGTCTCTAGCTGTTTTGATTGAGCAGCAAGCGTTGACTTGACAGCCCTTTCGGTTTTTACAGCGCAACACAGTTCTCGCACTGGATCCTTTTTTATGGCGGAGCCGCGTTGATGAAGGTTTTAGAATGACATAAAATGAGATAAATGCCGCTGCGAGAGGCACTCTTTTTAGCTAGACGCACAACTGAACCTTTTAGTGGCATCTAAAGGCTGCCTCGTTTTCATTTCATTTCAGTTTACTTAATGTGCCGTGTGCTTAATTTTGTATGTGTGTGTGTGCCTGTGTGTATACGTCTATATTGGGTGGCACTTAAAAGACCATTTGGTTACATATTTTAGAAAAGCTTCAACACAACCAAATCAATTGAGCACTGCTTACAATTCTTGAGAGAAACTTGATCAGCGACTTAACAAAATTTATTTGTGATGTTATTAAAGAATACAAATTGTTTTCAACTTTATTTTATAATTGGTACACTCTTAATTAATTATACTTTTAAATTAAACTTTAAACTTCACTCACCGTTAAAACAAAATTATATGGTTTTTTTTTCAAATTTGTATTTTTCAGTTGTTTTTGAATTTTTTCACACTGTTTTTACACAATAAATTGCTAAGCCCGTTTCTCACTTTACACAAATATATTCAGCGTTATATTTGTATAGCCAAGCCAATTAGATAGTGTTATATTTTCTGCAATTCACTGAACAAAAGCGTTATGCATATCCTGCCGCAGGATGAGAGGCGCACAAGTCCAGAGCTTAACTGGAACGGCGCACGCGTGACCGAGAAGAGAGTTTTGCTGAATGGTTGGCAGGGCCAGGTTCTTATATACCCTCGTGTCCCGCTCGCAGCGTCAAATCAGTCGGCGCAAATTTCTTTTGGCCTCTGCGGCTAATGTTAATGATAATGATGTTCTTGTTGCGAAGTCAGCGGCGACTGCGACTGCGACTGCGCGGCTGCCTTGGCTAGCAGCGCTGCTGTTGCTGAACTGAGACGCTAGCACTTTTCGCGGCTTTTAATTCACTTTTGCGCAACAACAGCCCTGCGTCGCTGTCAGCGTCTCGTTGACGTCAGCGTCAACGTCAACGTCGCAGCGTCAGACATAAATTGTAAGCGAATTTCTGCTTTCAAATGGGAGATTCTCAAGACGCTGGCGTCGCTGCCGGCGTTTGGCTTTGCGAATTGTGTTTGTGTCTTTGCCGGTGACTCTCTTCGATTCTGGTTTCTGCCGGCTTCTTCTTTGGCCAAAAGTGGGCAAAAAACGTTCTGTGATGTTTCTTGTTGGTCAGTGGTGTTGTCTTTTTTGGCGCTGTCTTTGCGTTTGTTGATTGGTCAACCAGCAGCAGCAGTAGCAGCAGCAGCAGCAGCTCCACTTGACTACGACTCCGAGTCGCAGCTGGGGTTGCCCTCAGCTGTTTGTTTTGTTTGGATGTGCCTCAGTTCGCAGTTACTCATTTCGCGTTGGCTTTCGTTTTGTTCTCTGTTTTTGTGTGATTTATGGCGGAAAATTATTGTTGTTTTTGTTATTGTTTGGCTCGCTAATAATGTATAGCTCAACGCTGGCTGAGCGACGTCTCGGGCAATGCAACATCTGATTCATATGCCTTTAATTAGATGAACATAAACATCTTGGTCTTAAAATCGCTCAAGCCTAAATTTGGTGCAGTTCATTGACCCACACCCATGCTACTCCCACTGCGGCTGCTGCGGGGCGAATCCCTAAGTCGCCCAAAGCTTAACGGATGGCCAATTTTGTCACATCGGCGATGAACGTGCAGGGATTTGAGTTCGTCTTCCTTTCTGTCAAATTGAAAACCTCCCGACGAGTTTCGCATGAACATTAAGATAACAAAGAATCTGTGTGAAATTAATTCCAACTGCGTTGCGGTGAAAGCTTTGACAAGTACTTTTTTTCGAGTTCTCTCTTTAGCGAAATACTTCCTTTGAGCGCAGATATAAAATTAAAATTCTATTTTATCTACGCTTGGCACATAGATTTTTGTGTGATTTCCTTTCTATGTCATAAACGTCCATGCTAGAGAGACAGAAAATTTCAATATTGCTGTCGCCATATATAGGCCGGAATGGGGGCATATTTTTAACTGTGCATCGACATATCTGTGTATCTCTGTATCTGTATCTGTATCTTAAGCTTCAGCACATGGCACAGGTGGCGGCTGTGACCGATGCTGCCAGTTGTTGTTGTTGTTGATGTTGTTGCTGCTGTTTTGGCTCTTTACGCGTGAACGTGATTTGCATTCGTAAGTAGTCAGGACAGTGCGCAGAGACATGCGTGTAGGCGTGTGTGCTTCTGTGTGTGTGTGTCTGATATACAAATGCTAAAATAATAAATTGTTTCGAATTATTGGTACTTTGGCACTGATCAAATAAATGTGTCTTGGTAATAACAATAATAATGCGACAACGATAACAACACCAACAACAACATCATGAGCCCCACTTCAGCTTCGACACCAACTTGGTTCACGTCCGCCTGTCCCCGAAGAAAAAAAAATGAGCGCCCATAAAAATATTATTATGATTTTCAATAATCACACGCATTAAATTATCATAATGCGCACATTTTCAATATTTTCACGCCTCAAAGCCAAGCATTTTCCAGTTCTCTTACCCATTCTAACATTTTGCCTGACTGCGGGACGTCAGCAGAGATTTTCCATTAAGACTGTGTTGCTCCTTTTCAAACTCGAGTACGTCCCATGGCGTCGAAGATTTTTATTTTATTAATATTATTTAGCCGGACCATTTTGTGTGCCAAATAATTTGCCCAAATATTTTTGGAAACATATTATTTAATATTTTCTTTGCGCTATAAAAATAAAAATGATTGCAAAAAATTTGCATTCAAAATGTAGCATCTGCAAATGGTTGAAATCGTTACAAAACTGAAATATGTAAATTATGTATTGGATTTTAGGATCAACTTGTCTGATGTCACATGTAAATATGAATGACAGTATATGTTTATCTTAACCCATTTTGGTTTTTGTTAATTGCGCTCATTAATAAATGTAAAAAATCAGTTTCCTGGTTGATCATCGCATTCCTTTCGGTAATCATTATTTATCTTATGTAAGTCAGAAGAGTGACTAAATAAAGTTGAGCATCTTTTAACAATAAATAAGCGGCCTAAGTATGTAAGAAAATACCCGAAAATAGAGAAAACAAATCCACAAGAATGTAACTAATAAACATTGCCTCTTTAAGGGGTTAACAATTAAATGAAATTGCGAGTATGCGTTCAGTTTCTAAGAAGACAACACTTCGCAATTTACAAGTGCCGCAGCCTCCCATGAGTCATGGTTTTCGGGTTTCTCAAACGGCACGCTGGCAACGCAGAATTGAATCATAAAGAAAACAACATGTTGATGCATGACATATACACTGATTGCGGTTATCAAAGCGAATAAACTTACAAAATTTATTTTAGATACAGTTAAGTAAATTGTTGTGTTTGTCTTGGCTGAGCTCACTTTAAGGCTGCCAAAATATGCAAATCAAAAGAAATTCTGAAAAACACACAACATAAAAAAAGAACACAGACACTTTACATTCGAAAAACACTTGAGGTCGAGTGTTCTGCATAAGGTAAGCTTTGGTCCGGGGCCTTGACCAGATTCTTGGGAGACAACATTCGCTCTTGGCGGGAATTGGCTAAAATGGCCCTGGTTACACAGAACTTTCACCATTGGACTCTTTGAGCGCATGCTGATGAGGACAATGACAACAATGACGATGACGGCAGCTAATAGAAAGTTCTACCGAACTTAATTATTATTGAGAAATTACCAAAACAACGCCACCAGAAGCGAAAACATAAGCGAAACGCTGCAAAAGGTTGTACCCATATAGATATATAGCTTTAGATATAAATAAATAAATAAACATATGTATGTATATATCGAGACGGGCCATTAAAACTAAATCCAGTGCAAAAACTTGTCAGAGCCGAGACGACCACTGAATTTTTATAAACTTGTCGCACTCTGCTCACATTGGTGTTGTAATTTGTTGTTATTGTTTATTTAAGCACGCCCTGCTCAAATTTTGTGCTACTGACCGACAATTTGCCGGCTTTGCAGCAAATACGCCAACGCAGATATCTTCAGCCACTGTTTCGCACGTTTCTATGAAATACAATTGAACCTGTGGGAGCAGTCTGCTTATTGTTTTTAGAGAGACAAAAAAAGATATAATATATATATATATTTTTGAGTGCTTGTGTACATACTCGTTTATCGGTGTGGGTCTTGAACTTGAGCAGCATCACCGTTAAAAACCGGTTAGCTGAAAAAACAAACGGGCGTTGTAATTAAATCTAAACTGATTTAATAGCTTTGTTTTTGGACACCGGCCCAAAGTGCTGTCGTATACATCACAAACAATCAGGCTTTTCAGAATTTTTCGTCTGAGCTGAGATCTAAGAAGAAAAAACTTTTATTACCTTTTGTTGTGACTTACAATTTTGCAGATTGGTGAATTTCTTTTAATACATTTATTTTATGTAGATACGAGTTTCTATACGTACGAAGATAATAATTATTATGAGAAATTATTAGATCTGCCAGCAACCCATAAGATAAAGTATAAAATAATTCTTATGGAAGTTATGCATAATTATTAAGATGTCTTTCTTGTCTCCAAAATGTAAATATAAAAATAAACGAAATGCAGTATCAAATTTCTCTTTTGTTTATTTTTTATTACAAAAAAAGTTTTTTGTTAGGTGACCTCTTTTCATAATTGAAATTGTGCCGGGTCTGGTTTATTGTTTACCTGATTTGAAGCAAGCAAAAAACAAATTTAAAAAATTATAAATATATGTATGTGTTAACTCTTACCATATCAAAACATAAGGATATCTAAAGTTCGAAGTTCCGGTTCATTGGCCGAACTAGACAATATTCAAATGCCTAAGTTAAGCTCTGATGTTGTGCTAATTTGAACTCTTATAAATCAGACTTAGAGAGTCAGAGCACACGACCTGCCCAAGTCGATGCCCAGTGCGATGCTTATCAGCCTTTGCTCAAGCTCACAGCGCTGACAGCTTCCGAGAAGCGCCGCTTGAAGCAACTGCTCAGCTAAACTATGCCGCAACAGATACTTAGAGATGGCTCCACAGCGATAACGAATCGCAAACTTTGTCATGATGTGCCTGGCCAGAGGTGTGTGGTGTGTAAGGGTATGTGTATGACTGTAAGTGGGTTGCTGTATGTGGCTTACAGGCTATAAAGTTTTGCATGTATTCAATTTAACGAGACATAAATGGGACAGCATAAATTGGAAAATTGGTAAAACACTCCCTAACTAATTATAATTAATAAGCATAAAAAATGATTAGATATTTATGCTAAGTGTGCGACCAGGTGATTTCTTCATTTTGCTGAGCTCAGAGCTTTTATTTTCATCCATTAATTTATGCACAGTAAAATTTGCATTTAAAGCACTTGGGATACTGCAGATGTTGCTCACTTTTACTTTCCGATGAGTTATTGAAGGTGAATAGCGAACTGAAATATGTGTATGTTGCATTTTATGAGTTGTTGTGAATTATGTGGCTGCTGAAATTGAACTATGTATGTTCGCAACTTTAAGCTGTATTTTGCGAATATGTAAGTAGGAGGCGCCCCTTTGGATTTATTAGCAGAATCACATTCAGTGTGTACTTAAAGTCAAATTACTGTAATTTGAGCAACATAATGAAGGCGTTTGCCCATGCAGAGTTCTATATATAGACGCAAGAGACGCTAAAATACCAATTATAATGGTTGTTGTGCCCTTTTGTTGCTGTCTGCTCGAAGCCAAGTTACGGATCTCCCAAGCGCATTAGCTGTATGCTGCAGCCTGTGACGACCAAGCGGAGACGATGATGATGAGAAGGAATGCCAAAGGACAATTAGCGTTGGCCAAGCGGCTGATGGGCAGTCGGATGCACAGTCCACAGTCAGACACACAGCTAGCCAGCCAGCCAGACAGACAGACAGATAGGCAGACAGAAGGCCAGAAGGCCAGCAGGCCAAGCCAAGCATTTAGTTGAAGATCAAAGACCATAAAAGGCGCAGTTGGTGCAACAGTTGTAGCTAAATTTAGACAACTCGTCCTACTGCTCCAATGTGGACGAGCAAAAGCAAACTTCTGAAGTAGTCATAGATTGTCATACTTAGCTGCGGACTGTTGAGTAGCCATTCAGCACTGGTCTGGACTGGACTGGTTGAGAAGTGTCAAAGAGTGCGGACAAGTGTTTTTGTGGCATTTCCGCACTGCCGTCTAACTGAATTAGTCAAGTTACAGCGTCTGCTTTAATTAGATGAAATCATTACGTTTTCATTTGCCGGCATTTTCGATTTCATTGTATTGAATTTAACGACCCGATGCCGACGATGCGCTAGGTTCTATTTTATGAGCTTTATCAATAGCTAAAACATATAGCTGCGTATCTAAATATCTTGGCGATGAATTAAATGGCTGCTAAAAGACGATGCTCAGGTGCGCATACAAATGCTTGGGGTATTCTTATTTTTGCAATAAAATTGCGAACACAGCACATTTAATTTATATCTTACGTAGCTATCTCGATAAGCCCAGGGTCCAGTCGGGTGTGGTTACTGTTGGTATTTATGCCAGCTGATGGGTTGGTCAGTGTGCTGCAGGCTCGGGCTGTGTGTTTGAAAATGTTGTTTTTAAGTGTTGCATTTATGTGATATTTTTATGTCTTGATATCGCTTATATGGATTGATAAAATAATTATGTTTTTTTTTAACATAAAAAAATAATTCTTAAAAAAAAACCATTTAATTCAGCAACCTTTTTTTACCATGTTAATTCAGAATGTCAAGCTCCTTATAATGATCACATTCACTTTGTCATTAAAAGAGTAATTGTGCAAACGCAATTACCCCAACTTCTGGCGAACTGTGACAATGAGTTTCAAATGTACATTAGCACATTAGCTATATGCATATAGTGCGTTAACCTCACATATATATGTATGCTAATTTGTGGTCAACCCTTTTTCACATTTGCACTGGCACAAATCGCGTGTGTTACTTAATAAGCTGCCCACTTTAAAATATCTGGATAGATTGCGTGCTTGAGCCTGTTGAGGTAACTTTTTTCAAACGCTCACTGAGAAATGGTGTTTTTTTTTTTGGTAATTTATTTAATTAATTCATAATAAGTGCGACGTGCCCACAATGTTTAACCATAAATAGAAATTATGACACATTTCATGTGGACACGGAAGCCATCCAAAGTTTTGGGGCTGGCTTATTAATTAGGCCAAATGCGTGCGGTTGCAGATTGTGGTCAGACATACAGGAACATAAATGAGCTCATTTAATAATATATGTATGTATATAACCATTTACTTGTTAGCTCGTACATCACGTATGCTCTAATGTCCTCCTGTGTGTTTCAAATACATTTTAGATAGTTATTTGCATGTCGCTGGCTCGTCATCGCCTTCAGTCATTCTTGTCGTTCCTGTCACGCATACGCCTCGTTGACTTCCTTTCATGGCACTTCAATTTAATATTATTCATTGTCCTGACCATCCGCAAACGCACACACATAAGCAAAATTAATTTCATTAAAAATCATTTTGTTTGCTGTATTTGTTGTTGGGTATTTCCTGTCCCTGGTTACTTGGCTCTTTTATTGCTTTTTTTACTCATTAGCTGTTCCCAACCCAGCTCATCTGCGCTGCTCTTTCAACTGCGAACTTTTCGTCATTTTTATTCGCATTTGCGCCTTAAGGTGAATATTTATGTATATATATGAAATACAGTGTCGTTAAACTTTATTACAGTATTTGTAGGTATTATATATGATATTAAATAATATATTTAAATATATAAATGCTAGATGCATATCGCTGATTAATGTTTCTCTGCCAAGACAAATGACAGAGTAATTTCTTAGGAATAATTAATTTAACGTGGAGTTTCAAAGATGCCATTTTAATGATTGATTAACAAATTTATCAGGCGCAAAAAGCTGTCAGAGTATGAAAGTTTCGGTGTGTCCAATGTAAGTGTTTCTCAGTTTTATTTTAATTTAATGACATCATTTTCAACGGACAGTTATGGAGAAAAAAAATGCCCGCCCACTCGTTAATAATGCTGTCATTTATATTTTCCCAACTACAACAGTTTTATTATTGTTGTCATTATTCATTATCCTTAACTGTTTCTCGCTGCTCTGGGCGGTGATCTGTACGTGTGGTACTGCACGGTTATTGGCTGCCCCTTGAAATGCTTGAAATACTTTTTCCAGTCCCTCAAATGTTATCAGTATACGTGTGTGTAAAAGTGTATGGTTGTGGAAATTAAATGATTTCCAGAGACCGGCATATTAAGTGAGCCATTACCATTAGTTATGACCATATAAGTGTGGCCATCTTTCCGGGCCCTTTCCAAATGGACACTGTTATAATTTTGCTGACGATGAAATGACGCCACAATCATAGTTTTTAATTTTGGTCTTGTAGTTAGTTTGTTTTGTGTGAAGGGTTATGATTTTCGAATGGACGTTAAGTTGCTTTATTTGTTTAAATAATTCTAAAGTTGTTAGATTGTCTGGCTTAAAGTTCTTAACCCAATTATTTATGCTCATTTTTAACGTCCAATCAATTTAACTTTATTGACATATAACAGATTTCTATTTTTGTTTATTTTCACATCTTTCACTGCGCAACTTAATGATATTTTCATTGTCACAAATATTTGCCCAAGCTATTTGCACAACTGAATATTCCATATTCAATATTCATAAGTATTTGCCCAAGTCATTCACTTGAACTGTATACAGTTATGTCAGCTTATTTTGGTCATGTGGTTTGACTTGACCACCTGAAGCTCATTAACTGAAGTTTGTCTGGTGTCAAAAAAAGTCAGTCATAAAATAAATTGCTGCTCTGATGTTAACTGAGTTTTCTCGAACTCTTATTATTGCATTCAATTTGCATATTCTTATCCACTTAGCTACGCTAATTGTGTTGGTTATTCTTTGGACATAATTACGATGACATTTTGGCTCTAAATATGTCAGGATGCTCTCGCAATCGCCGGCAAACCAAAACAAAGGCTCATAAACAATTGAGCAACATTTTGTGGAAGGGTTGGATGAGCGGTGTTTTTGTTTTTGGTTTTTTCGGAACAGTTATGAAAATGTGCAAACCTTGTGTTGTCTGTGCATTCGGGCTCGTTTATCAAGCGGCAAAGTTGTTAAGCAGCATTTTAATTTTTTTTAACGGTTTTGCCTGGGGGGTGTACCAGCAATATATATGTGAGGGTGTTGTGCCAAAAAAAAAAACTGGGAACAAAAAGAGGAATACTAACAACAAAAGGGCTGACAAGTGGCGACTGTATAAGCCAACAGCGAGAGTGTGTGTGTGTGTGTGTGTGAGTGTTTGTATGATTGTGCATTTGTGGCTTTTTGTTTGGGTTCGTTGCTCGGCGCTTAAGTGCAAAAATGAGTGTCCTACGGGAGTCCCATTTACAGTTGCTGCCTTCTCTGCTTACAAGTTGTCTTCTTTTGTGTTGTTGTGATGAATGACACTGCATTTTGGTGTATGGTTTTTGTTGTGCTGGATGGAAGGAACAATTTACAAAACACTGAAACATTAGCAGCAAGCGACGGCAACAAATACATGAAGTAACTGTTACATAAAGTGACCCTAATGGATTATGCAAGGCGGCAGGAATTAGTTGTTTATGTCTGCGACAGATGTAAGCCCAGCAATGGGACTGTGGGGGAGTAACGGACTTGCCTTGTTATTATTGGGGCGTATAACCTTTGACTGGTGGCGCATTAATTCAAATCAAATTAAAGGAGGGAAGCTCACTAACAAATGTCGACCATTTAAATGAGCTATTGTCAGTTTAAAGTCGCATCTATTGCACACACATCTGCACTCGATTTATGTGCAGCACTTTGCCGAAGACATTTAACACCTGCAGACCTCAGTTACGCCCAGAATCTAGGGGCTATCTGCTGCGTCCAATCAGATTTTTCAACGGCAGCATCAACTAAAACGCACATCAAAATAATTTATGATGCACATCAGCAGGCGGCTATAGCTATAGATGGAAGCCCCCATTCTTCTGTGTACCTGTAGCAAAATAATACACAAGCACATACACACACTCATCTATATGTGCACCTGCATGCTGGTGTCCAGCGACGCTGTCCATTTTGTGGCCATAATGCTCAGCCATAAGTTTTGCTTGGCAAAAACATAAACAAGCTAAATCAAGTCAAATGCGCTAATAAATCTTGGAAGCGTCGACGTTGTGTCGTCGTCGTCAACTTGGCAGTCATGGTTGTTGTTATTTTAGTTGTTGTTGGCATGCAAATGAGAGCAGCGCTAAGTAATTTAGTCGGACAACCATTGCTTGCCATTTTCATTTGGCACTTTACACGCTGCGTATGCTCGATATTAAAAGGCATCACAATTTAAGTTGATTTATGTATTCAGCTGACAGGTATGAGTAAAATACCTAATTGACAATTGAGTTGATCTGTCTGACCTTATAATTGCGAAACGGGGGAAGGTGGAGTGGCTTAAGTAGCCGCAGTTGCAGAAGTCTAATTGAAATGTGCACGCATAATTAAATCTCGACTAGCAGCAACGGTGAAATTTAATTGCTGTCAGTTGTGCTACCCGGTGCGGAATCAAAATCAATTTGCCACGGCCCCACTGCAGCCAAGCGGAGGCATTACAAAATTGCCCTCGTCCTAGTTGTAGTTGCAGAGGGAGTAGGAGCAATAGTTGGAGTAGGAGTCACTGACGGCGAGCTTTGTTATTCTTGACGCTGTGGCTACGAAAGCAGCTCGTTAGCAAAAGCAGCAGCAGCATCAACAGCGGCCAGAACAGCAACAATGCGACAGCAGCTTAAGTCATATTGACAATCTGAAAGTTGTGTAATCCGTCGGCATCGAGAGGCAGAGGGCGAAGAGACAATCCGATTTGAATGGCATGTTGCAACTCTTGGCGCAAGACTTTAGTTCAGTTAAGGGCAGCGATATATTTAGCCAGTATTTGCATTTAGCCGTCTTATGTCTTTAAGTATCCGGTCATGCTCCATTTAACATGACCCAATAACTGTAAAACATATATATATATATATACATGTATATATTTAAGATATATTCAGCATTTGCCATACTCAAACTAAGGCAACGCTGAGCGAAAGATTGTCATTCATACTCAAAATTTGCTTGTTTGCGTTGCACAGCGTTTCCGGCTTGAATATTGTTTGCGAAGAAAAGTGCTTTATCTTTTATGATAACTGTGCTTTATTTACATAATTTTGCAGTTAACACTTGAGTGGCGAAAGAAGAGTGCCAGCTGAAATATCTAAAAGATGCAAGCATTGTTTCTGACAGGGCGCCAAGCCACGCCCACTCAAATCAGTTGAGACTTGCTTGTGAAATTCTCGCACGTTTCACACACGTTGAGCACTCACATAAATTCATCATTTTATTTAAAATTTCACATTCACTGACAATTTCATGGCCTACGAATTGCCAGCCCAATTCTTTTGTTCCGCTCCGAGACTGGACTACTCTGACTGACTGTCTGTCTGTTTTGAATGGACTGCAGCATGTCCGTATGTCCATTGTTTTATGTGCTCGTAAAAATATTTGCACAGTTGCTTGTGCCCTGTTAATGTAGAATGTACAATGCTTGATGTGACGAGTTTCCCCCTATCTCCTGCCCACAGCAGACGTGGGTGAGAGTTGTTGCCAGGAGCCTTGGCACTCGCACGCTGCATTCTGATGCCGCATCAGGCCAGAAGTGGGTCAGTAAAACGCGCTACGGAATCCAACTCTGAAACCGAAACAGAAACCGAAACTGAAACCAAAAAAAGTGTCACACCTGCTGTATTCCGTCTGTCACTGTGTCTGTCTGTCTGTCCGTGTGGGTGCTCGTCGCACATTTGAAACTTTGTATAAATGATATAAATACATACAACAAAAATGTTATTTACACGTTTTTGAAAAGAGAAAGTCCAGAACGACGTCGGCAAATATGAAACGTGATTTCATTTAAATTTAAGTAGTTCTGCATTTTTTTCTCTTCATTTACTTTTATTACTTTTATTATATATCTCGTTTTTTCTTTTTTTTTCGTTTCGCTCCATTTATGGGCGCGACATTTATGGCTGGCCTTCTGGGTTCTGAGTTTCATGCAATTTATATGTGAGAATTTTGAGTGGATGATTTTTCTTTTATTTGGCAAATCTGACTGGTAATAACACAAGTTTTATGTGCAATGTTCGTCTCGGATATGCTAATTTGCCAAACGTGTGTTACATTTGACATCTCTTTGGTTCACTTGGGCCTTGGCATAGTTACTATGCATATATGTATACATACATGCACATATATTTAGTTTAGGTGATTGAGGTTAGATAAACGTAACGAGATTGTTTATATGTAAATTTGAATGATTTGGTTTTTTAAGTTTTATGCCCAAAATGTTATCTTTTCACACCAAAATTTTCTATGATTAAACTGTGAAGTAATAAAAAGAACCATTTGGTAACCGTAAACGTAGATGAAAATAAATATTGGTAAGAACACCTAAACTTTAATGGAGCGTTACTTTCGAGAGTTCACTAAACTTTAAACGAGATGTGAGTAAATTTAACTAAAGTGTATAAGCAAATAAGAAAATATAAATAAAGAGATGAGAACCCTACTCATAAATATAGACTTAAGAAATATATTATGTGATAAAATTATTTACGTGAATAAAAGAATTTGCCATAAAATTATATCATTTATTAGTGAGATACCTTTTTTTATTGATAAATTCAATGCCTTCAGCTAATTTTTGAAGCGAGAATTGCATGAAATATGAAAATAGAAACATTTTCCCATAATTAGCTTAAGCTCATTTACATTTTGCCCATAATACAGTTAAGATTGATCCTGTCTTCATGCTTCTACTTGGCACACGCAACTGTCATGTGTCATGGGTTGTTGTTGAGTATTGTTTTCAGTTTCACTTTCAAGGCTGACTGCGACTTACATCCTGCTGCAAATAACTCGATGTTGCAACTACTGCGAACATTTAATGTAGGCGCCCTGCGCGTCCCCGCTGTGCGATCTGTATAATTTATGCTTGGCTAGAGACCGCACATAAGCTGACAAGAGGCGGACTGTCCAGGCGAT
Organism: Drosophila paracracens; assembly: GCA_035044025.1. Classification (NCBI taxonomy): domain Eukaryota; kingdom Metazoa; phylum Arthropoda; class Insecta; order Diptera; family Drosophilidae; genus Drosophila; species Drosophila paracracens. The sequence continues at coordinate 5,582,604 of JAWNMN010000401.1, read as the reverse complement.
TGACAACATGACATTTAAAATGTGACACTGGCCAGGAGCAGTTCACAGCACTTGACATTAAAATATGACAGAAAAAACAGCAAAAAACTAGTGCCGATTTAAGCAAATAAAAATAGTGGAAACAAAATAAAAGAAATAAAAAAGAAGCCGTGCGTGCGATGCATTTTAATTGGGATATCAAAGTGCACAGCTATATGATACGCAGACCGTGCAGACCTACACACAAACTGGGCTTAGAAGCTTCTGTCATGATTTGGCACGTGTTCCAGAACCTGTCCGAATCGTGGATTCTAACTAACAAATGGACAGACCGACTGACGCATGCTTGATGGCTGCATTATTGCAACGGTATGCAAGTGGCAAACGTTTCAATCTACCGCCGAGTGTCAAATCACGTTATGGTTATTAACTTGATGGAGCTGTAAATGAAATGAAGTTGCTAATTCAGTGGTGTGTATTGCATTTGATGGCTAGCCGCATGTGGGAACGAAGATGTGGGCGAGGCACAAGTTCGTGCGCTATTTGCAGAGGCCCAATTAGTTAACAACTAAAATCGCTTTACTTTTCGTTACTCACTGTGCATAAATTCTTGTCAAAATATGAGGCACGACCCAAAATTTTGGTTGCTGCTGCTATTCGGTATGCCCGGCTCGTCTGCAAGAACTGGAGCAAAAGAAAAAAAACAAGGAAATGCGGAGTAACAAATGTTTTTATACCCTTACAGTGGGCATGTTTATTCTAATGTGCACATAAATAAGTATTTGGAATAGTAGAGTACGCCTCAAGAAATAACTTAATAAGGTTTTGTTTCAATTGAAGAACATGTCGAATAATATATACGATTTAAATTTTAAAAAAAGTTTCTATTCAGCTAAGAATAAAGGCAATTGATTCGGCTAAATACCTTGATTAGATGTTTATCAGACAGGGTATTTAATTTTCGGCAACACAAAAAGAGAAACAATGCTCTTTTGTGTACTTCTTTGTTTCTTATTCTTGTTGGCTGTCATTCAAATGAGCCTGGTAAACAATCTCAAACGGAGCAACACACGCAAACACAATTCCGTACCCAAGTACGTACTTGTACATACATTAATATTAAACTGTTAAGGTTTCTCCAACTGTCGCGACCTAATTGGAATGCAGTCGGCATTCGGGCAGAAGTTATTATTGATAATATATTTAATTTAAGTAAGTATTATGGGACTTTACCATGCAAGATGGACAACGGAATTTCATTTGCACACTGAAACTTCTTATTTATGCCGGGATACTTTAAGTGCTCAATTAAACGGACATTTCACGTTTAAACTTAATACGTATTTGTAGTTGTTGTAATTGTTGGCCTGGCCTGAGCTGCTGCTGACAGCTCGACTCTCGGCTCGCAGCTGACAACTGTGCCACATATGTTGGCTGCCTGTCTGTCTGTCGTCAGCTGTCCATAGTGTCCATCGACCTATGTCACTAATTACGAGAACTGCTGTTTAGTGGCTGGCATAGACGCTGTGGCGCCAATGACAAAGTCCATGCTCGCTAATCCATTACCAGCGTCATTAATCTAATGAGCTGCTCTGTTTGTTGTTGCTGTGTGTGTGTGTGTTGCTCTTCTCGCTGCTGCTGCCACTGGCGAAATGTGTCGAGTTGTTGAGTGCACTAGCGCCATCGTTGCCAATTCGTGCTTCAGCTTACTTACATAAGTCAGCAGATGAGAGCAACGTCCATCACCTGATCCCGATGTGCTAAGGACAACATCGATACGCGAGGATGTGAAGCAGCATTAGGTGTGTTTGCGCTTCAGTTTCACCAGAAGCAATTAACTGACGCTCGGCTATTATCAGATTAGCAATCATGACGATATTATTGATTTGTGTGTTGCGTTGCGTATACGACACGTTCACCATCCGCCAAATGATTATGCTTAATGTATGCCAAAGCTACCTAAGTCAGTTGCCAGCGATTTTCTAAGCATTTACTAAGTACAATATGTATGCGCTCTATTTGCTCGCGACTTGTTTGATGAGTTGTTGCTGATCTGAGCATTTACTTTAAATTAACAAAGTTTCCTCTATCGAAATGAACTTGTGGCAAACTCTCCTCCACACGCCCTTTCCTCTCTCTCTCTCTCTGTGTGGCAACAAATTGCATTTCTTGCTTCGACAAACATGCTAATGTTGATTGCGAAAATTCTTCCAACACACACATACACAACAATTTTGGCAACAAACAAGACATTGGTGCTGATAATCCGTTGCAATATTCCCAACGCCCACGCTGTGTCGTTCATGTCGTTCGTGTTGGTTTTGTTCTTCAACCAAATATTTTGTCGCCAAGAGCATTCCTTTAATTTCGATTGGATTCAACAATTTTCTTGTTGACAAACATTTATATAGTATATGACTATATATAAATGAATATAAATCAGAGTTGCTTTCTTCTGTACTTGCTGTAATTGCAGGCTGACTGGTTTTGCTTAAATTTTGGGAAAAAGTTTTGCGTTGAAAACTTCTGGCCAGCCAGCAAAACAAAAGGCGCAAATTACAGTTCTTACACTCTGATACCGCAGATATCACAGTATATTGGGTTTGTTCGTCATGCTGACCATCCATCTGCACATTTATCCGCCTATCCATCTGTAAAAACTTTTTTCGACACCCTTCAAGCTAGAGCCTCCTCTCCAGTAATTTAAGAACAACAGTTTCCAAATTATAAGGTAGATTACTAAGTTAAGACCTGAGCAATTTTTTTAGCAACGCGCACTCCCGCCCTCAAAATTCTCCACGCGTATAACTCCCGCAATATATGAGATAAAGATAACAAACTTGGGTACACCCACCCGGCACCTGTTACACGATGATACTACTTATTGTAATCAGAGTATTTCGCAGTCGGTTACGCCCGACTGCAACGTTCTCCCTTGCTGTTTTTTTTTGAGGTTTCTGCTGCACAATTATATATATATATATGTATATATAGTATGTGTGATGTATAATATATAAATATACATGCATTTGTATGTAGTTTTGTGGTTATTGCTGGTGGCGTGTAGTTCCACAGTGTTGGACTACGCGAAATTGAAGCATTTCCGGTGTGTTTACAAAAAAACACCACGAAATTTTTGAGTCGTTTCTTCAGCAACTTGGTTGTTGCCGTTTGTTGTCGTTGCTGATTGTTTTTGCTGTTGCTGCGGTTGCATTTTGTGAAAACTTTCAGCTGGTAGAGTCTCAGGGCTGAAGTCTCAATTTCTTTGATAAAGAACAAAAATAAAAAATAAATTTGTTGCCGCAAACGGCGCCTTGTCAGCTGGCTGGACATTTCCTACGCTGTTGCAGAGCCCTTAAGAAAAGAAGCAGCAACAATAACAAGAACAACAATAGCAACATGAAAACAATTACAGTAACTAATAAAGAAATATTTAAAAAGCAAAAGTTTGTTTCATAACTGTGGGGTTTACCAAGTGAGGGGATGCCACATTAAGGGCTGCCTCTGCTGAACCCTCCCCGCCCAACCACCCGACGAGTTTTCGATCTCCCTCACTTGTACATGAATAAGCAATTACAAAGTTGTTATTAAAACGATTATGCAAAATGCTTTTGGGGCACTTGCATGGCCAAAATTGAAATGAAAGTGCAGTGTTGTGTAGGAAACGTAGTTTAGTGCCAGAGTTGGCAAACTGTTATGTGCTGCAACTATGTCAGCCGCATTTCAATCAAATTCTTGCGGCATATCAGTAGTATTTGAATTGTTGCCCCTAAAGGAGGCAACAGAAAGCTGTATGAATGCCGCTGTGCCAATGTCATTGCCGAACTCTTATGCACATTGTTGCCCGCTGACAAGGCAAATGAAACCAAAACGCAAAACCACTGCTGCCGGTCAACTAAACATCATGGCTACCTATAGAGTCCGTCCGTCTGTCCTACTGTCTGTCCATCAGTTTAACCACTGGTTGTCCGCTTCTCAATTTCAATTTGGTTGCCTTCGGCGGAGAGTGCAGGCAACCTTGTGCTATTTGCACATACATTGTGCTTACAACTGACTTTCCTGATGCCTACGTAGCGGGAGCAGTAGCAGAAGCGCAGCAGCGGTTAGGGGCAGGAACAGTAGCTTGCAGCAAGCTGGGCGAAATGAGGAGCGTGTGGAACGCTGCCACTTGGTTTATTTTAATTAGTGGAAAAAATATAGAGAAGGCATACGCAATGGAGTGCTCCACTTTGCTCGCTGGGGCCACACAGCCGCAGGTCGACAGCTCGACCAACTGACAAGGCTGCTTTGTCAAGGGGGCGGGGTTGGATTTTGGTGTTGGTTTCTGTTGCAACAAAGATGTGCAGGCGAGCATGAAAGAAGGCGAATGCATGACGCTGTGGTTGCCACTGGTTTTCTAATGGGCTGACTGGCTTGGCCGACTCTGGGTCCGGGTCCGGCCCCATTGTCGTAATGAGCACACCGCAATTTGTGTCGTGTGCTTTTGTCGCTGCGGGCCGTTTGCCATTCATTTGGCAAAAACAACAATTAAATGTTTTCGTAATGGCCATCATCGTTATGGTTGCCATTGCTGTCTTCCTGGCCAACAATTTACTTTTGTTTTTGGGCATGTGGCTGTTGTTGTTGTTGCTGCTGCTGTTTGCTGCTGCTCTAGCTATGAAAATAATTGGTGTGCAAATATGTAGCTAAATTACAACATTTTGTATTTATTTTAGTTGGCCTGCTCAACAGACGAGCCGACGAGCTGACAGACAAGTGAAGTCCCCACCCAACCTATCCAAGGCTAACTAAACTAGTTGATGGCACAATTTAAGAAAATTTGCATTAAATATATACATTTGATATATAATCGTGCAGAAATCTTTTAATCTGCGGCTGTAGCGAATTATGATGGATTTGAGTTCACTGTGTATGGTCTGCACTCGTTTTTAAAAACACTCACCAACCACTTACCGCATACACACACTCGCACAGACGAGCACACACTTGCATCATCGCCGTGCTCGACGAGCGCAATTTGGTTTATTTCCGGCGTAAAATAAACTTTCAAGGATAAGCAAACTTTTGCCTGCTGATGCTGCAGTTACCGCTGCATCCTTAAGCAAATTTCATGAAATAATATTTTAGTGGCGCCCTGGGCAATATGTGAAGTCATGATGCACACATCCGACTTCCCCATCCGACTCACTCATGCTATGCCATGCCACGACCATCGACTCTACACCGCATCCACATAATATTTTTGTGAACCTCTAGCATTTGTATGCACCTTTCGCTCAAAGCTGAATTTATGCAATCTCCACCATGTTTTTTAGCTGTTGTTCAAACTCGCATTCTATTAATAAAATATCTTTGCTGGCAATATTTTTGTAGCGTTGCTAAAATATTTGGCGAACCGCTGACTATTTAAAGTAATTAAAAGCTACAGTATTAAAGCAAAAACTCAGTTTTTATTTTCACTACCAGTGGGGAAAGTTACGAGTGCTTTGCAGTTTATGATACATGCCGTTAGGTATAATTCCCCTTCCCACTACAAAATGGGTACCACAAGTACCATTAAAGTATAGCAAAATAAATTAGCACAAGATGTTAAGTATATGCTTAAATATGAACTACTTAATGCTATTTCAAATACATATGAAATAATAGTTAGTTAGTTCTTATTGATTATATATATATATATATTGTATATACTTACGAGCTCAAATACATATATATGTGCATATGAATATGAGTTCTTTTCACCGGGAACATCCAAATATTTTGCTGGAATATTCAGTAGCATTGCTTCCACTTCAACTAGCACCATCCCAGCTTTGCACTGGTTTGTCTGCTGCGCCCTTTTCAGAGTTCCTGCATCCAGTTTTGACTGCTGCTCTCTGATATCTATGTGTAAATTCTTATAAAACGCAAATTTTGTGGATGTCGTCGTAGCAATTGGATTGCCAGCCAACCCCTCTGTGGTCCTATTGAAATGTCTCTGCTAATGAAGTGTGATTGAAATTTTGTTAATTTTCTCAAGTGCTTGGCTTACCAACCACAACAAGTGTGTGTGTGTACGACTATATGTGTGTGTGTGTGTGTGTGTGTGCGAGTGTGAGCATTTGTGAAATCTCTTATTTACATAATCTGAAAGATTTGCCATGCATTGCCAAATTGAATGCTGAAATTATTTGTAAGAGCTCCGTAAAGTTTGCTGCATCATTTTACCTATTGAAACGCCTAAGAATATCTGGTAAATTATGTGGGGTGACTTTTTGAAGTACATTTTTTATATCAATATCCTGTACATTGTGTTGATGTACAACATGAAGAGCTTACGGAAAAGACTTTCATATTTTGTTTATTAAGATGAAAATACCTAGCATGAGGTACGGTGAAGCGACTCGCTTCCAATTGAATACTTTTAGCAGTTTTCTTTAAATCAAGATTCTTGAAAGAATAACTAACAAGTTTTTATTCTGTGGGAATTACTTGACTTTAAAATGATTAGCCAAAATGTTATTATTTTGAACGCTGGACTTAAATCAGTTTCGGCCTTGGGGTATTTGAGGCTGTCAGCTCTGCGAACCGTTCTCGGGCACAACACATTTAGCTTTTCACATTCTTAGTAAATTCAATTTGATTCTGCAATATCGCCCTGTGGCACAATTACCTTCGGCCAGAGCGACTCTAATCGAATAAAATGCGTAAATAAAATTGTAGAAATAAAGCAAAGGCGGATGAACGATGCAGAACAGAGTACGGAAAGTGTGCAAAACACTCTAATATTTTCAACCATGTTAAATAAGTAAGCATGCTGTCAAGGAAAAGCCGAGGAAAAAATAAATACTTCTCTTCTTTTTTTTTTGCGGTTGCTAAAGGTAAATAAAAAACAATTACAAAGGCCAAAATACGTTAAGAACTACAAAAAATGTGTGTTGTGGCACAATAGACTCCGCAGGACAACACAAGAAACGGAAATAAACTCATTGTTGCTATTTTTGTTGTTTCGGGCTTTAGACCATGTCCTAACGTTTGAATTTAGTGCGGCTAACCAGCGGGAAAAGACAACTGTGTTCCGTTGAATTTATTTTTTGCTCATCTTTTTGTTTTACTATTTTGTTAGCCAGCTGCAGTTGACCAGGCTTGAAATTTATAGGCAACGGAAAGACGCGCAAATAAAATGACAATTGGAAATTTAATTTAAAAGTCTTTATAATAATACAATTGATTTGGAATTGGGGTTGCCTTGCTTCAAATGTAGCACGGTGCCATATTAGCAACCTGGCCCACGCGTTCATAATAAATTGCAGTTGCATTAAGCCACTGCACACAACTGGCTCACAGACAGAACAAAACAAACCAGATCAGACCAGCATCCAGCAGCACTGCGGAATCTGCAGTCATGGGTTGGTTGATGCAGCATTCTCATTGCCGCCAACGCGCTCTACAAACATGACCAAGTCATGACGTGCATGGTGTGCAAAATGGTATGTGTGTGTGTGAGTGCGAGTTGAATGCGGTACGGTGTGCGGCAGAAAGTCCTTGGAATGTGCCGCTAAGCAGCTACTGTTACTTTTGTGGAATGCTTAATTCATGTGTGCAAATGCGGTTCAAACGTTTATGATGTGGCTGCTGCTCTTGGTGCGGCTGATGTTGCCATCAGCATCATTGTCTATGTCGCTGGCATTGTTTGCTTCGCCGTCACGCGGCGTATGCGTAATGAGCTTTTGTGCTTTCCCGGTCTTGTATGTGCTTTTGGGGCACGGGCGTTTGTGCAACAATTAGGTATTCCGGCTATGGAATTTACGTTGACAGGCAAACTGAGCCCACTCCAATGGCCTTCCTTTTTCTCTCTGTCTGTTTGTCGCTTGCTAATTGCACCTTGATAAAATTAAAATGAGAATTGATTTAAATAGCTCAGCAGGACAATCGATACACAATTAATAATACAAAAAGATATCATCGTCTCCACAGTTGTCCTTGCATTGCTGTCTGCACATTCGTGCATCACGAAGCCGTTGGCATGTCCTGACAGCTGCGTAATAACTGTCAGCACTTATCCACAGTACAATTGAAAATAAAACTGAATGCTTTCAGCATTCAATTGGCCCAATGGTTTCTTACCTTATCCACTTAAACTTTTTAAATTGATTACCAATCAATTTTAATGTGGTATATACATTAGTCATCTCTTTTCTGTTGTCGATGATTCGACGGTTTCTAATCAAAATGATTTAATGCTTATGTATTAATCGATTTAAATATATAGATGTACTTACAGCGTATCTATTAATGCTGGCTGGATTTCTATAATTCAAGGCGGTTCCTTTTCTGAGTGTACCATCTACAATATCCGTCATGCTGTCTGTCCGTCTGTATGAACGCAACACCCTTAGATTGTAGAGACTCGAAATCTAGAACACATACTGAGTGCTACGTCCACTAAAGGGCTAGGAAATCGATAAAATCGATAATTGCAAATCGATAAAGACATACATATCCTAAAATTTTGAGTTTCTTAAGTTGATGGCGGTGTCCTTCAAATATCGGCAGATGCCACGTTCACCTCCGCCGCCCCAGTCATTCCGCCTTTAAAATTTTTTAATGGCTAAATCTTCCACTGTGTTTGAGTTAGACCCGTCAAATTTTGTAGAATCGATCAAAAAAATTGTATGGCCAAGCTCACTCCGGCTTCGTCTGCACTTGTTGACCTAAATTGATATAACCAAATATAAGAGCTACAGTTAGCAAACTTGGAAGGTAGATTCCTAGGATCATCACCCAAAATTTGATTCGGCCACTCCCACTCCTGCAATGTTTAGAGCTACAGTTAACGAAGTTATAGGGAAGATTACTAGGAACCTTCTCTAATATTTTGTTGACCACGCCCACTCCTGCCCTCGAAATTCTCTTAAGCCTATATATACCGTAATTTGAAAGGCACTACTAGGAACCACCATCAATGATCGGTATATCTTGGCCACACCCATCCTATTCTGTGACATCAGACTTATTGGTATCAGAGTATTTAACAGTCGGTGACGCCAGACTGCAAGGCTCCCTCTTCTTTATTTTCAATTGCATTACAATTTAATTTAATTGTATTACGTTTTAATAAAATGACCAAATTGCACTTGTCCTATTATTGCAATATTTGTTATTGTTTCAAATTTGTATTAAATGCAAATTACTACGCAAATATATACACAAACGGGAATTTGTAAATCATATGAACGCATAAATTATGTTTATTACCTTCCATTGTTTAACTGTTTCATTTTCTAAAAGCAAAATATCACTATTTAAAACAAAGCATAGCTATTTTACTAAATATGTTTTACAGGCTTTTATTAAAAATATTTTTTAAAAAAAATCAATTTTGTTAATTAGCTCGTTATCCTTTTTTGTTGCGAAATGTATTTGTAATTTTATAAAACAATATAAGACTTCATCGAAATGCGTTTTGCAATGGGCAGTTGCTTATTAACATTGTTTTGTGGAATTTCAAAAACTTATCACTTTTCTAAAAATATAATTAAACGGCTTTGATCCATAAATGGCATCAATTTGTCATGAAGTGTGAAAAACGCATATAAAAATATCCAAACCAAATTTGTTTCATAAATATGTTTATTTAATTTTGATAGCAATTTGTTGGTTGTTGCACTAACGAAGTACCATTGTAGTCACATATACATATATATATGTATGTATATGTATATGTAAACCCACGCACGTACTAACCCACAAGCACACAGATACTCACATACGCACACATACTCCCAAACACACACTCACTCACGGAAATTTACCTAGCCGCGCTATTAATGATGATTTGTCAGTAAATTGCACATGCCTGCGCCGAACAATATGCAATATATGTAAATTTCGTATGAAAATTTCATTTGGCAAAATCGGCAAATGCAATTACATAAAAAATGGTTTCACTACAATGCTGAAAGTTAAAGTGCTCGCTAACATCAAATATTCATAGCATGCAACATAAATTGTTCGCTCCATATTTTTTTTGTTCAATAAGAAATAAATGTGTTTTAAACGTTAACGAAGCAATTGTGCTCCAAGCATAGGAATGAAATATCGACACGAAGAAAGGAATTTTGATGGAAATAGATGAATCCGGTTTCCATTAAATTATTTGTAGCCTTTTAATAGGTTTAGTTAGAGCGCAAATAGATATTATTAGATGCATTTGTAAATAAGGTTAAAGTTACCGGTAAAATTTGAAACTACCTTTAAGAATGTTGCTGATTTTTCATTTTCATAACAGCCGATTATACATAATTTCCTTACTAATTGAAATAAAATTATAGCAATTAACTTAACTATTATCTATTTATCTATTTTACTTCATTTATCATGTGTCTGAAATATCTAACTGTTGCATTGCTTATCATTGGAAGATAAAATATATTGAATGTGTCTCAAACGCAGTTTTTTTTTCACTTCTATATTGTACAGATTAATTGAAAAAAAAGAAAAACAGTTCCTCGGCTAGGCTGTAAATGCTTCAACGATTGTAAATATACAAGACAACAGTATCCAAATAGCTTCAGTCACGATGTTACATAACTCATATTGCTCGCCAGCATCGCTAGTTGTTATCCAGCGCAGTTTGCCAAAAGACTTTACTTATTTTGAGCCATTCATCTTTGCTCTGTGAGTACAATTTTTACAATTACTTTGGTTAGTAGATGACCCCTTAACTATTGCAGCTGTGCAGCTGTATAGAATTTCACCTTGAGATTGTAACTAATCTAATCAAAATTAAAGTCCTGATTCTCGTTGTTATTATTGTTATTTTTATTTTTTGTTTGTGTTAAGTTTTGCCTAATATTTTCCACTGATGAGTGCACGTGCTGCCCACACAGTAGCTAGCCCACAAAGACATATAAAAAAATATTAATAATAAAAGAAAAACATCGTTTTGGGTACAATGAGTACTTGTCTGTCTGTAGCTTGACTTGTATTTCCTAGTGCCACTTGTATAATAACGAAAGTACTAGACATTCCCAAAGCGCCTATGTTATGTTTGTATTATTGTCAACATTTTCAATGTGAAGGCGAAATGAATTTATTTTCCATTGCCGAAAATGTTACCAGGTGGGTATAAGTAAGGTCAAGGTTAAAGCTTTTGAAAAAAAGCCGAATGCTTTCTTAGCTATCAAATTTGGGTATAACATTTGATTGCCATGACCAAAATGAAGAGTGGATCCCTTAATGGACGAGTGGTTTCTTTTGGCTGGAGTAAGGCTTAATGGTGCTTAAGTCAATAATTTTTTTGTTTATTGTTTTTCAGCATTTTTTTTTATATTCTATTGACAAATTTAAGAATCTTTCCTGTTCTAATGTGCACATATCTTGCTTTAGTGTCGTTAGATTTTATTTAATGTCTCTATTTAGCTGTATTTCCAATTTCAACAGTTAATTGACTTTTAATGAAATAAAAATCACGAAACATCAAAAATGTTTGATGACTATTAAATGCATTTTTTCTTAACTTGTAGTTGATTTTATTTATTTTTGCGCCATACTTAAAGAATTTTTTTTGGACGAACGCCTGGAAAATATCGAACGTAATTACATCAGATTTTTCATTGGGCCGTTGAATTGCTGTGCACTTTTTTAGGAGATGCGTTTTATGCACGACTTAAACGCGTTTTCAGCGCGTTTTACGCGCGTTTCTCAAAACAAATTAACCAATTTTTAAAGCACTCTTTTAGGCAAAGTCAAAATATTCAAAGCAAATACATACATATATTGCAAATTGAAAATACTTGAAAATACTATATTCCATTAAAGCAGAGAAAAATAAAAAAAGGAGGCTTTTTAAATTTATAGGCATCCGATAATATTCTTGTTCTACTCAGTAATATGCAATTAAAATCAAATATATTTATATATATATAAATATATATACATATGTGTGTGTGTTTGTGTGTATGTTTATATTTGTAGCTATGTGTGTATATATATAAATATAGATATGAGGCAGCGGAATTTTAGCGCTGCACTCTGCGAAAAGTCATTAAAAGATAAAATCACAAAATCAATTAGCCAGCAACTTTAGCTGGATGCCTGCCTGCCAGCTCTAGGTTAGGTGCTGAGGGCTAAGGACAGAGCCTGGGCGCCGGCCAGCCTGCCCATAAATTGCAACACTTTTATCGTCGTGCCCGGTTTGCCTGCTGTTGTCCTTGTGTCCGGGTGCCGCCTATTTCTGTTGCTGTGCTTCTTTGGCCGATTGCGCTGCACAGTTGCAGCTTCCGATTTCCGTTTCCGTTTTGCGGTGCTGCCTTGAAGCTGGCTCGGTGTTTGGTTTTTATTTGCCGCTCGCTCGGCTGCTTGCATAAGTGGGCAAGACTCAGTTTTTCGCCTTGGATGGTATTTGCTTTTTGGCAAACGCAGTTTTTTTCATTATTTTTAACTGGCCCACGGCCAAGTCACTGCCCTGGCAAATGGCAAATAGCAAATGCATTTTGCCTGCATTCACGAATTTCATCCATCCACGATCCGAGAAGTTCCGTTCGCTTACTTCTTTTCGCTGTCATTGGCCACGCCCTAAGCAAATGTACACTCGCACTTGTACAAGCTGCAATTTGAAATATGTTCAGGCAATTGAAACGAAAAAATAAAAATGATTTATGCAACAGCATTAAAAGGAAAACTTGAGCTCTTTAAATTAAAGAATGACTGACGAATCCATATTCAAGAATACTCTTATGCTTCCAAACTTTCAACTAAGACTTCAGTTTTTGTTTTTTATAACAAGAAAGCTTAATTAATGGTGTATGGAAACTATTTTTATGGCCATCCAAGAATAATTTGTACTTTTTTTTTGGTACACAACAATTAAAATTACAACTTAATTTTGTAGATAAAAAATAATTAATACAGACAAATATGCTAATCCTTCGCATTATTTACTATTTTGTGTTTGGTATTAAAATTTAAATAATTCGAAATTTACTTACTTTAATTTGCAATACTATCAGAGAGCCGATCACCGACAAATTAATGTAATATAGATGTTTGTATTCGAATATCTATGCTGTTTTTATTTTTAATATATTTCCTTATTTTTACAATTATTAAATTGCGTTTTTGTATAGGTCTTTATTTAATTACTTACTTATATTTAAAGTTGATATTCAAAGTGCTATTGCAGATTGTTTTTTTTTTTTAATGGAGTAAAATGCATTTGAAATAATAATTTATGCAATATTTAATGCATCATTAAATAATCCATTAATTAACAATTAGCCATGTTTGCCTCTGAGTCCGTTCGTCTGGCAGGTTGAATGAGTGTGCTTGCGTGTGTGAGTCAGTGTGTGTGGCTATGCTTTCCATCTATTAGATTATATATGTACGTGCAAGGGCTTACATCATAAAAAAAATATTTACAAAATTTGTATTATTTCATGTGAATGTGTAAAACATATATGTGTATATAATGTGTAATTTATTTAGTGGTTAGTGTGGATATTTCTGCGGTTGAATGGCATGATTGGAAAGGGGGGAAGTGCAGCCGGCTAAGCTTAATACGATTGGCCACACACATCGAAGCCAATATCTATGCTATACACATTTCATGTTCAAGCTGTACTCTCTATGTATGTAAGTAATTGTAGCTAGAATGTAATCAATTTCGCATTTAGCTGCCGCTTGTTGTTATCATCATCGAGAACATGGAGATTAGGCAGCAAATGAAAAATGGGGAAACGCTAAGCCCCCGGCCAGCTGCCGATGTGTAGAAATAGGTCTCCAAGAAATTCCGCAACCCTGAGCCGGATGAGAGTGTAACTGCAATGAGTGATTTAATGCTTTTAGAAAACAAGTGTGGAAGGTGTTTTCCGAGTTATGTTGTGTTTGTTGCGGCTGTGGTTGTGGCTTACCTCTCGCCGGCACTGGATCCTTTTGCGGCGTGCCCAATTCAATTTCCTTGTACTCTTGATATAAATCACCAATTTGAGCTGTGCAGCGTAACATGAGTCCTCCAGCGTGTCCGGCTCCACCGCCAGTACCAGATCCAGAGCCTGTTCCAGTGCCCAATGCATTTGTCCTTTGCATATTAGCAACTCGGCCATGTGTGTTGACGTTGCCATTTCCATTGGCATTGGTGGTGGCGGCCACAAAGTGCACTGATTGCAATTGCAATTTGATGCTCAGCCTGGATGCTATTAGATTTTCAACCGTGCGAATGTATTGTGTTTCCTCAGTGGCCACCTGCGTAAGGATGTAATTTGTATGATTAGTTGAGAATCGTAAGCCCATTAAAAGCATTTAGCTTTACTCCCCTTCTTATATAAACAGCCAACTAAGCAACTAACTACCATATGCATATGAAGTACATACGTAAGTCTAAAAGTATGCTTTAAAATATTCATAGTCCTTCAGCTATGTGTGGTGTGTGTGTGTTTGCGTGCAGCTGAAACTGATTTTGCTTTCCGCTTCCGCTTGGCAAACTAAAAATATATTTGCCGAGTGCGAATGCCCGCAAAAGAAAAGTTTCTGTGCGATATGTGTGGGTAACCCCAGGCATGCGAGTGTATCCAACAAATATGAATGGCAATTTGTCGTCTGCGGGGGTTATTACAAGCATGTTGCACTTGCGGCAATGCCAGCCACTGGCAAGCCATGTGCCAACTTTTGTGCGGGGGATGGGGCAGGAAGGCGAGGGAAAGAGGCCCAGTTGCGACAACAGTGGCAACAAAAGCGCTGCAGCCAACGGCAAACATTCAACGGGCAACGGGCAACTGGCAACGGCTAACGGGACAAGTTGCAACGATGCAAGGAAGCGGATACTGAGAATGAACGGACATGGCATGTCATATTTTTGTTATTGTTGTTATTTTTAATGTTGCCTCTGTTGGCTTTTAAAAACAGTTTTCAATGTTACACTGCAGCGGCAGCCTTACTGCGACAGAATCAACAGAAGCAACAACAAGAGGAGCACTCATACGCCCTGTAGCCAGGTTTTTCGGCTCGGCAACTGTCCGACAATTTGTTTGAGTATCTACTGTTCAAGGTTGTTCGCTTGAATGTTGTTCCTGTTGTTAGTGGAAGTGATGGTGGTTCGTGTTGCTCGTTGCTCGTTGTTTGTTGGTTGTTAACGCTGCATGCAATGCAAACTATTTGCACTTTGCCTTTGAGTAACAGAGCCACTGCTGCTGCTACTGCTATGGCAACAGCAACAGAGGCAACATTTTCCATCTGGCCATCAGTCCTTCAGCCTCCCTGCCTGCCAGTCATACCAGTTGCATTGTGTGCATTTAAGAATTTCATTTCCGTCATGACAGCAACATCAACAGCTGCAGTATACTCCTAGGAAAATGCGCCTAAGTCTGTTCGCCGCTTTTACTCCTCTCTCTCTCTCTCTCTCTTGAAGCTTGTCTAAGTCATGCTCAGATCGTTCTCAGTCATGTGCATGTGCATATTCATATTCATTTCGGCTTTTTACTCAGCTTTCCGCTTCATTTACCAGAGACTCGCAGCTTGGTTGCTCGACTGGGACTTATCATTTCCGTTTGTCGCATCTTTACGCATGGGGCGAGAAGAAAATCCGTTAACTGCATCGTGCTCGGCTTTTCGTCGCAAATGGCCATTGTTGTCGATGCAGGAAGTGCAGGCGCCATATTGCAAATGGTTCTGTTGTCATTTCCGTTTGCTGCATGTCCGTTTGCTTGTTGCTGCTCTTAATGCTGCTGCTGCTTCTGTTGCTGCTGCTACTGTTGTTGGTTCAAATGACAATCTGAACCCTCCACGAAACGCTGGCAATTTAAATACAATAAATACGCATTTCATTTCCACTTACAAACTCATTTGAGAGCCATTTACTTATACATATATTTTGCGCTGTTTAGTGCCCTAAAAAGGTGTAAGAAATTGCAGGTTGCTCACCTTCAATTTGGGTCAGCAGCAGCAATGTCTAAGTGGTCGACTTTCAAACACCCTATTTGCAGTAGACTAAGATAACTAACATGTAAGTTAATGGACACTCGCAGTCTTGTGGTATATACCTGGTATCTTTTTCCAAGGATATCTGAATAGCGTTGTTGCTTTGGGCGTAGCCAATTCTCAAGCAGCTCACACACCCACAACAAAAAGAGGCAAAATCGCTTTATTGTTGCTCGTGCTGTTGTTTCTTTGTGTTGTTCGCCCTTAACCCTTTTTAACATAACAATTCTGCACAGAGACATACATACATATACCGCTCTGCACACTCACCACACTGAACGCAGACATTTATTATTCTTCTTGTGCGTTTTTTGGCTTAACTTTATATTTGAATTTTATTTTTATTTTCATGCTGGCAAAGGAGCAGCGACATAAAAAGCCATTTTTAGTTAACTCGCTTTGCACTTGCTCTCACTCCCCCTCTCTCTCTCTCTCCACTTTTCTCGCGCTCTCTCTTTCTCTCAATGTATTGTGCTCGTGTCGCTCGCACGCTTTTGTGAATTTAATGCCGCGTAATTTACGAGAAACTCTTAAGACGCCAAGCGCTTTAATTAAGCATGTGGCTGAGGCAGCGACCCAAAAGTGTAAATACCCTCATATTTCTTGTGATTTACCTTTATGGCATCGGAGCC
The DNA here is from genome assembly GCA_035044025.1 of Drosophila paracracens. NCBI lineage: Eukaryota > Metazoa > Arthropoda > Insecta > Diptera > Drosophilidae > Drosophila > Drosophila paracracens. The sequence continues at coordinate 5,566,036 of JAWNMN010000401.1, read as the reverse complement.
CCCAACAGAGGGCCAAACAACACAGACAACTACGCGAAACTCCAACAACCAGCCACCAGCCCCTGCAACCTGGGAACCCAAAAAACATTCGGTTGGGCAATTAAATGAATGTTTGGCTCTGCTTGCGTAGGCATTTAGCAGGCAAATTGTTTTCAAGCAAGATTCACATCGCTCGAATGGCCAAGAAACTTTCTGTTGATTTTGCATGTCGTTTCTGTTTGCGTGGATAAATTCATTTTGATGACCTTCTATTAATATTGGCTTGTCCACAAAACATGTTAATTTGCGCCAGCAAGGATTATGCTAATTACGAGAAAAAGGCTAAACCAAACACAACCCAAAGACAAAATATTGCAGAGGCACTCAAAATAATACGTAGTTGTCGAAATTTGCATATGAAAATTACTCTCAGTCATTGCCCACTGAGTCTTCATAAAATATGAGCGACAATTTCTTGTTACTGCACATGTGTTAATTTACACTTTGTTTGCACATTGCTCTCAAGTTGAGGCTCTTTAAGAAAATAACGCACACAAATTGCTCGGCTCTTTAATATGCTTTGTTATTGATTTCAGCGAGTATTTTTCAATTACTCAACATGTGCTGTCGATTCATTAATCACAGCCATTTAAAGCTGTTGCTCAGCTTTAATTATGTCTTTATGGCACTTATTGAGTAGTTCTGCTTTTATGCCCCCACACACGCCGTAATGTGTCTAAATAATTTATCAAAAAATCGATCCTATTGTCGAATGGCACTTGGCCGCAAACTCCAAAAAAAGCAACAAAAAAAATATATATATATTTTCGACAGCTCTAATCCCAACTAATTCCCATGATACACAAAAAAAAAAATCATTTTCAGCTTTTTTTCCATTAATATGACAAAAACTTTATAACAAATTATGTAAGTTGTTACGGCGGCTGCCCCATTCCCTCTGCGTCTGGCCAACATGTGTCTGGTTTGATTTTTTCTTAATGCATAAAGAACATAGTTCATGCCATAATATCTAGACAATTTTGCTAAGTTGAGCCATAAATAACATTACTTTTCTTAAATAAAAATACTTTCTATTATATTAAATAAAATGAAACTCTCAGTTCAAAAATATATAAAGTATTAAATATCTACAAATACTCTTTAGATCTTTAAAGAGTCATGCCAGCTATAAGGTTGTGCTACCACCACCTATGCAATGGTCTTGAAAGAAAAGAAGAAAGCTCTTAAGGGTACACATTTTGGAAACTCATCAATCAGCCATCAAGTGCAGGTTTTAGGACAGAACTTGTCTATATTTTGACAGATTATTTGCTCATATCTCAACACATGTTGTCCGATTTTAGCTTTAATCTGACCTAACTTATTTATGTGTCGATGGATTGCAATAAGAGGTGCCTCGGGCTTGCTATTTAAAGAGCTAGTAGCGAGATCATAATTCAATATCAGGAAAGCATCTACTCTGCAGGCGTATGAAACTAAATTGCATGGCCAATGCCAGCGGAATGAATGGAATATCGTGTTGTTTGTGTTGTTGTTGGCTGTCTACGCCAACATAAACAGAACACACATAAAATTTTATGTGGCACGCTGTGGCAGACAGACGGACAGTTAACCCTCAAACCCTCTATGCCACACACATACATATACACACACACACTTACACGTATAAGCAGCGCACTTTTGTCTCGGTTTTTGTCATTAGTTGGTTGACTGAAAGTGGAAGGAAGCAGCCGCATCTAGATAAAGTGTTCAACGGCCTGCATGTGAGCGTGTGCGTGTGTTCTGTGCCGTTGTGTGTCGTTGTGTGTCTTTATGTGTGTGTGCCCCGAAAAGTAGACAACAGCTAGCGACAGCTACAAAACGGCAGGATAAGACGCACAAATGTATAGAGAGACAGAGATATAGACAGAGACAGAAACAACGAGCAGCAGATCGGGAAGGATGCGAGCTGCCAGAGCACGTTATGTCTGATGATGTGGGTAGACATAATATAAAAATTTATGAAGCGTTTAATAAGTTTTCTTTTGCCTGGTAGCAGCAGTGGGTCGACAGACAATAGTGTCCACAGGAAGACAGACGACAGTCGACAATCGAATGCTCTCTGTGACTCTTGTGGGCGTGTCAGTTGAAAAGTGTTGTCTCGTAAATTCATTTGAAGCCAGCGTCCGGCTCAGTGGACGACTTGTCCGTCTATGGTTTTTGGGGCAATTTCTGTGCACAAGTTGAACGTAATTTATTTTATGTCGTGGCTATGATTAATAACAGCAATGCTACAAAGAAAAAAAGGTTAGACAGCCCTGCGGTCAAAACGGGATACAAAAATGAAAACCATTTGCTGTTTAAAAACGATGGCCCCCCGCTCGTCCGACACCAGCTAGCATTTCATTCTTGATTTATGCAACTGATTAGCGCCCAGTCGCAAAATTGATGCAAATATGAAAATGCCGCCAAATGACTAATGATCCTGGTCCTCTCTCCAGGCTGTATGCTTATGCATATGACTGTGACTCTGTGTTTGACTCTGCGACCCAAGTGACTTATTTGTTGCCTTTTCTATTTTCCATTTTCCATTTGGCATTTGGCATTTTCCATTTGATATTTCCCATTTTATGTTGCCTTCTTGGGTAATGATAAATGACAAGGGCAAATCGCACAATCAAATCAAAACACGCAACCCTTTTCTGCGTTTGTTGACTTCATCTGCGTGGGCAGGTCTCACCTTTTTTTTTGGTTTAAGACAAAAATTTTAATTAGGTACGGGTCTCATTCGACTAACATAATATTCATAAATGAACGACAAATTTGACAGAGATTGCACCCCTGCCCCTCACATGTGCTCCACATAAGTTTAAGGGACTGTTCTAATTATATAGGATTTACGATCCAATTTACCAAGCCAAAGCTGTTTAATTAGGCGCTGGCACAAACTCTGCAATGTAATGCAAATAATACATTGCTATACTAATACGGCACACAAGCCAGCATTGTTTTATTTTGGGCAAATGGGAAGGCGACTGCTCGCAGCAATTAAAACAAAAGGAGCATCCAGTTACACTTACCGGCATTTGGTTGATGGTGAAGCGTAGCTCAGCACGTGGTCGTGACGGCAACGTACTGCAGTTGGCCCGGAGCACATCGCCTGGCTCGTAGCGGGTCTGCTCTGTAAATAGATGGGGTCGTTTCTCGGGAAATTCTGCAATAGATTAAAAAAGCAAAATAGTTTGTTAGACAACCTTTCAATTTTGGTTCATGTCCATTGCTGGTAAATAAAGTAAAATCATTCATCTGCCAGCAGTTATTTTTCAGAATAATGCTTTGAATTAATTAGTGTTTTACTAAAATTATTTAACTAATGTTCCAAAGCGTGAACTAAGATCGATATTTTCTAAGTAATCAACGAGTTTTTTTTTGTACACAGAGCAGTGGTTAGCCGTAGTGGTTAGAGTCGAGCTGCAATGTGTTAAATGTTTTTCTAAGTTGCGAAAAATAACTTCAAAAGTTTCGACTACGTTGGGAGGCAGTCGCCATGGCATTCAAGTTCTCTTTGAAATCCTTTGTAAATATAATATTTTCCCAGGTCCTTACAATTGCAGCAGCTTATATAAAAGGATATGGGGGGAGTTCAGAGCATTGCCAGCTTGCATGTTAAGTGCCGACAACGGACAAGCGCTTGATCCAGATGAGGCTGCCATTGATTGAGGCAGCATGTGGCCGTGGTGCACCAATGAGACTAATGTGCCATGGACAGACATTATTATTATACGGAACTCACCCACAACTTGCATTTGCGCATAAGCGGTGGCTGTCGAGTAGAGTGGAGCATCAGCTGTCACCTCGCAGCTGAAATTGCCGGATAGTCCAAAGCTGACATTGCGTATGACCACCAGGGTTGCATTCGAGCTGCTTTCCTGCAAGTACGTATATCAGTGATTAAGTGTGATAACCAAAAAAAAAAAAAAATAATAAACAAAAGAGGACACTCGACTTACGTCCACTTTAATGCCGGGATACTGAAAGACCTTCGTGTGCGGATACTCGCCGGGAGTAAAGCGATAAAACTCCAACTGGCCGCGATAGAACTTAATCGAATAGAGCGGTGCACCATCCAACTGATACTCGCACCGGAGCGCCACCGACTGGCCACGTCGCACTGCCGGCGGTTCCACGAGCAGGTTGACACTGCGCAGAGTTGCCTGGGCGGCATCTGGAATTGAACGAGATGAGTGTAAAAGCTATATGAGATTTATTTAAAGTGATGCAGAGAGTACGCCATGAAAGCAAGGCGACAGGTAGTCGGCCCGCAGTCATCCCATCAAATTTAAAGCCCACAAATTGCCAACAGTTGCAACACATGCATTGCATACGCCGACGACTCCTTCAACTTTACGATGGGATGGGAATGCTCTACGTGACCAAATTTGCATACAAGTCAGGCGCAGGGATCGTAAAAACAATATTGATACGTCGTACGGTGTCCGTGGAAGGACCAATGGCATCATCCATATCAAGCACAACATCGTCATCGTTTCGAGTTTCATAGGCATTGAGGCACATAAAGTGCTGGGATTAAAATATGCTGTGATTCACACACGGTTGCTGTGCAACGTGACCACTACTGCAACATGCAGATGCCACGTGGCAAGCAGTTTTGGTTGCACTTAAAGTCAAACAAGCGGCTTAAAGTGCCACATTCTAGCCAACTGCTGCAGCAGCAGCAGCTCCATCAATAACATCAATCGACGATGATGTCGACTGACATGCATGGCCAACTAGACTGACTACATCAAAAAGCAATTTTCTATTTGTTGTACTGTTTTTTTGTACACACACACACACACACGCACATGCAAATGCATATGCATGCTTATAAGATTGTGTGTAAAGTGTGTTTGGCTTTTCATAAACTCGCAAATCGCTTAAGCCGCCTTACGAGAAGTTGTAAACCTCTTTGTCTGCTTATTCCTTTCCTTCTTTTTTGTGTGTTTATTTTTTCCTTTGCAGCTTTTTCTTTCTTTATTTGTATTGTCATCGCTTCACCCTTTGCCTACTGTCACCAAGCACTTCTAGTTTGCGTTTAGGCGACTTCTACTCTCACTTTATGCGAATGGCTAGCAAAAAGTCCCTAAATACTGTTACTTAAGTGTTTGGAACATAAAACTAAGTATTCCGGATTACCCGAACTAGGTGGATGAAGTTGTGTAAGTGGTGTCTTTAAATAAAGTTTAACTGTCGCATGGTTATATGAAATGTGGTATTATCTATAATAAATTAAATAAACTTTATTTTCTCAATCTTCCTTAACTTCTTATAGCTCTGAGAGGCTTTAGAAAGTTTGTCGTAAATATTTTTGTGATGTTTTCAACTCAACACTCATTTTAATATTGTACATACATATATACATAATTAGGTAGGGTATTTGAATTTCAACTTAATCTTTTGTCTAGTTGTTGTTTTAGTTTTTTTTGCGGCTCTACTTTTTATGTCTAACTGAAATCTTGATAGCAACGCAATTCCATCCGAATGCTGCCCGGCTCCAGTGACTTGTTCAATTTTGCCCCAGCCTTGGCAAACCGTGTCCGCCCCGACCCCGAGCCTACGCAATTTTGGCCTAGGCTGTGCGCAATATCCGTTAGATTGCGCCTGCTTCTGCTGATGCTTGTTGTGCCACATCCTGCGTCATCCTCGTGGACAATATTCTCATGGCTGACAGTGTTTTGCTTTTTGTATCGCATGGCAGTCGTTTCGTTTCGTTTCTTCTGTGTTCATTGTGCCTATTTGGCTTTGGAAATTAGTTCGAGCTTAGCTTTATAGCCATGCAGTTTGTAAGTGTGCATCGAGTGGCTTTAGCAGATGCCAATGTTACTGAGGCAAGCCAAGGCAAAACTAAGCAATGTGATGATGAATTTTTTTTTGTGCGCCAGCACAGTTAATCTCTCTCAGCGTGAATGGAAAGCAGTAAATGTTACATAACATTGACAGTTGCTGCCTTGATGTGTTATCATCGTGATTTGCGACACACGCATCCACAGCCACATCCACTCTAGTTGGCTTGATTTAGTCGCCGTAATGGATTTCGATTTACGCAGCTAGTTTTATTCAGAAATATTGTTAGAGAGGCGAACTGATATATATACTGCTGTGAGAATAAAACGTATATTGACTGCACAATTCAATATATCATGCATTCAATATTATGACAATATGGACTACCCATATGCCACTAACCGTTCAACAGGCAAGGCACACACATTCAGGCATATAAACTTTTGTTGCTGAGCTCACAGATTTAGTTACAAATATGCACGGGAGGAGGTAAACATAGTTGCGGGCACATAAGGATAACAAGGGTATGAAGGGTATGCAGGAGTAGCAGTCGATGGGGTAATAGCCAGGCGAACTTTTGCACCGACATACAAGCGGACATTCAATGTAGCAAGTGCAAGCCGTGTGATGAACTCGCTTGTGATAATTTATGAGTAATATTTTTGTTGTCGTGGAGCTGCTAGCGGAGAACGAGAGAGCTAGTGACAAACGGCGGGAGGGCGAAAGGGGGCGGCAGACAGTGGGCGACAGTGGCAAGAGTGTGCTTGCATAGATGCTGTGCCGCTACAGAACTAATTTAACTTATTGTCTGCCCCAAAGCTCAAGTTCCGCCTGCTGCTCCCTTGGCAGACAGAGCCAACATTTGCTCATTGTGCTGTACACTTTGGAGGAGCTTTGAGAGGCGCCCGCCAGCTGCTTATCCAGTTGCGGCTTTCGGGGCCATGATGTGCAATATTTTAAAAAAAAAAATTGCTTGCACATTTTGTAGCCCGCCTGTGGGATAGCTGAGCGCCAAGTTTACGACTTAAATATTTTATGTTAGTTTTAATGTTTTGTTCTTAAAGCAATGTACGCGCAACTTTTACAGTTTTCTCATTGTTCTCTCCACATGGCTGCCAATTAATTTATCGTTTGGCTGCGCAGAAGATCCAATAACTGGCTAACTTTTAAGTTGAGCAATTTCCAGCTAACAATAACAATTGTTCACTCATGGATTCTTCACATAGTTACGCGTGCCTAACAATATACAAATTACACAAAATTAAATTTTTCGCTTTCACACACACACAACAAACACTTACACACACATTCATACGAGAGACTCACTTTGGCTAACGGCTGTAATTAATTTTGACAGCATTTTGTGATAATTAACACAGAACAAATTGCAAAAATAACCAACAACTCTGTCACGCCCCCCTCATTGCAAAGAATGAGTTTCAATTATTTACCATAATGCATAAGCATCGTAAAAATGATTTGAATTTACATATCAACTGTGAATGAGCAGTGCCAGCAAAATGTTTGCATAATTTGCGAGCAGTTAAATTTGAGTTGAATTCTCATTACAAATCGCATGCAGGCAGACAGTGCGAAAGGACGCAAGGACGCAAGGACATGGGATGGGGCACGGTACTTTCGACAAATTGGCACTGTTACAATTTTGAAAAGTTGCTGACACATTGCGACTGACCACTGCACACAGAATGAGAGAGTTAGATAGAGAGAGTGCGAGAGAGAGAGAGAGAGAGATAGAGAGAAAGTGGGGTATTATGGCTAGACAGAGATAGCAAGATATAATTATGTGTTGAATTTGGAATTGAAATGTTAAAAAGTTTTTATACGCTCTGAGAACTTGGCCATCCAACTAATATTTTTGGTCAACATTTATGGCTAATACCAACTGGCTGAGTGCCGCTGTGTCTGCTGTGTGTGCGTTTGGGTTTGGGCTTATATACTGAATGGTTTTACGTTGTTTTAATATACTCAAATTTGTTCTGCAAAGTTGAATTTCATTCTACGCAGTGTATGGTTTCCAAATGTGTGAACCAAACAAAAAAAAAAAGTAGTTTATTTTGTTGGACAGCATTAGATGAATTTTATGATTTTATCAGGGAACATTTAAGACCAAGGGACAGAATTATAAAAAGTTTTAAATAACAGATTCATCAAAACATTTTACGATAGTTTCTATTAATATTTACATTTCTTCAAAAAATGATGTTTTTATTTCCACATGTACTATGGGCGCAATTAAATAAAATTGTTCAAGTTTTTTTTTTGTATTTCGTTTTCTATCTATGTCTTTTCGAAAAATTCATATATTTTACTCTTTATTTATATTTATTTGACATATTTATTTGCATATGTACCGTAGCTGGGTTTTTTGGTTGAATTCAAGTGAAATGCTGGCATTTTTACAATTGTCAAACAGTCATCATAGAGCCTGTCAAAGCATGAACATCAGTAACAGCTGCATCTGTGCCATGTCCTCTTTTCCCATCCACACAAATGTGCGAAGGTGTGCACGTGTGTGTGCTGTTGCAGTGGAAGTCTGCTGTTTGCTCAATGAGGTTGGCTCATATTTTTTATTCAGTTCAATTCGATAAGAGAATTGAACTTCTCTATAATTAATCCTTGTGCATTTTTTTTATTTAATTTATACCAACTTTATTTGCCGTAGTTTTATCGGAATTCATCTTTCGACTTCTCAATAACGAACTATTTGATTTTTAATATGGCTTTAAGCTTTTATTAATTGCTTGGATTGCAAGTAATGTATATAATTAAAATCCAATGTTCAGCAAAAGAATTGTGGAATGTTTTTTGCACTAAAAAACTTGTTCATTGGTCTTATGGAAATTGTTGGATGTATGCTGAATATGTATCTGCATATGAATATATTGCCAATATTTTCTTTTCTTCATGACCTTTCAGTAAAGAAATGTAATAGATTTGAAGAATTCGGTTAGAATGGAAACAAAATTTAAATTTGGATGAAGGACTCGCTGCTGATTGCTGTTGTTCATGAAAATTGGCTGAAAACCTTGAGATCGACAACCAATACATTGTGTAATTAATTGTTGCGAGTATATTTACGGCAAACTCATTTCGCATATGTTGTATGCTTAATCATTTTTTCAAGTGTACGTACATGTACGTGTATGTATGTGGGAAATCGTAGCTGTGCGCTTAAATAAATTTCAACAAAATTTACGTAATTAATGCGCCAAGCCGAGCAAAAAGCGCTCAGTATAAATCATTTTCAGTGCGTTCTTGTCTATGTGTGTATGTGCATGTGAATGTGCGTGTGTGTGCACATATATATATATATATATCGGTGCGCATTTGCGGTCAGCCTCATGTTGCACGCACAATCACTCGCCTTTCGTTGCTTATCGACTGGCGCCATTGATTGTAGTTCATTAAGCACGCTCAGGCAGCCAGACAGGCAAGTAGGTGGGGCAGTCAGTCGGCGGACAGGCTCACGCACATTCCTGTCCAACGGTTACTCTTGCGTACACCTGCTGGTGGGGCTGGGACTGGGACTGGGACTCATTAGCTGCGCATTTGCCGCCCCTCAGCTGGCACTTGTCTAAGGGGACGCTTGACCCTTTTGGGATACTTTAACGGGTCTGCTTTGCTTTAACCTTGTGTTGCGCATATATTTTCTTGATGTTGCCACTCGGTTATACATAAGCAGTCCCCACTGCTTATCCTCGTCGGCCACTTGGTGTTGATTGCTTATTCATGCGTTCATTCATTTATTCATATGCCTGCAACTACTTTGTGATGAGAGCGTTATCAGAACGAAGGCTGTCTTCGACAGCTTTGTCGATTAGTTCAACATTGCGTATACGTAACGCCGAATAGTATTAAGTTGAAAATGTGTTTGCTGCTGCGGCTGCGGCTGCTGCTGCTGCTGGCGGAAATTAATTGCGGCCGCGTTGTGTTTCGCTGTGTTTATATTTTAAATTAATTGTAAATATTTATTTATCTTGATTAGCTGCGTGGTCGAGCGGTGGCTTGCTGGTTTTTGTTGCTCGGTTGAGTGGCTGATTGAGCTTAACTAAATTGATTTCAGTTTATTTTAGCATAGCACAGCGATTTCGGCTTGGGTTTGCTTTGCAAATCGATAACAAAGACTTGGCTTTAAAAATGGCTGAGCTGCCATCGGCGGCAAAACCTCAATTGCTGGTTTGTCCATTATTCTTGGCGCTCTGTCTGCTCTGGCTGCTGTGGCTCGCTAACCGAATTCGATTCTCTGTCTTCTCCCTTCGCTTTGCGGTGCTCTATAATTGATTGCAGCATCCATTTCCAAACGAAATAATCAAACAACTCTTACACATACCAAGCACGTAAATAAATGCCTGATTTGGTTTGTTCGTTTTTCATTGCACACTTTCGTGTGCTGGAGTTAATTTCAGTTTTAAGTGGCAAGAAACAGTAACCACAACAGCAATAGCAAAAAAACCACTAGCTACTACAGCTGCAAAATCAAGCAAAATTATTGAAAGCAGCAAAGCAATTGGTGAGAACAACACCACACCACACACACACCCAAACACACACACACAGAAATGAAAAACACGAGTCAATTTGTATCATTGCTGCCTCAGCTGTGCAACCATCTCCTCCTTGCCCTCTCAAGATCTCCCCTACCATTGCTGCACTGTTCTCTGCCATTTAATCTTCTTCTATTTCTTGGCAATACTTTCAAATGTTTTCCTCTGTATGTATAGCCATTTACCAATACCCTGTTTATATACATATATATAGTAGCAGTTGCCACAGGTAATATATATTAAAGTCATTTTTGATTTTAATACGTACATAAAGTATTTCTTATTTATAATCTTTTTAATTTAAAAGTTATATTTTTTGTTCGGTTTTGTTTCCTTTAATCAAGCAATGAAAATAGAAAAGTAGACAAAACAAATGGGAGTAAATAAATTAAAAATAATAACGTGAAATGAGAAATCCTCTTTTTTTTGTATGCTTTCTTAAAGGGTATTATGTTGTTGTTCATTATGAAATCGTGTTTTTGCTTCTTTACTGTGGCATTTGAGACTTGGTTTAAGAACCACAAACAGACACAAGCGTTTTGGGTATGTCGCTTGTGGGAGCGTGCCTTTCATGTCAGGCGTATATAAATACATATCCTTTTTGAAGCTAAAATCCCACACAAATCTGCACAAAAATGCACGGAAATTCATCTTGATTTCTGCTCCGAGATACATATATTTTTTTTCGTTAGCTATTGCAGGACTAATGCTACAAATATATATTTTTTATTTTAAGTTCTTGCGTTGTTTTATTTTTTATTTTTTGCCGATTTCTGTATCACTTGACTAGGTGGCTGTGGAAATGCTTGGGTTTTTGTGCGGTGCACTAAATCAGAGACTTAAGCGAATTTTGCCAAAAGTCACTTACGGCCTTTGGCCATAGCTCATTTGTTGGCTTTTTGGTTGTTGGTTGGCTGCTTTAGCTCGTACTTACCGCAAAAGATGCACAAAAGCAGGAGCCAGTGCAGGATGCTGGCGGTAACTTTGCTATTTCTGGGCCTGGAGCAGCGACACCTACGCGCTGTTATTACCACTATTCCTGTCGCTGTCAGCGCCATCGCTGTTGTTGCCTCTGATGCCGCTGTTTTTGCTGTCGTTCTCGTTGTCGTCGCAATGTCTGCTGATGTTGATGGCAACATGTTGGCCGCATTGCTGACGCTGCTCTTGCTGCGGCTTTGCATTTCCGTGTTGTTGCCACTAATGTTGAGGCGTTGCTTTGACCTGATGCGATGCCCGAGCTCACACTTACAACCAGCAGTGGCATGAGTGAGTAACGTGGGGAGCAGTGTGAGTGATGTGGATAGCGTTGATAGCGTCTGCCACATTGTCAGCGTGTCGCGCTTTTTGGACACTTTGTGAGCGTTTGCCACTGGCCCACTTGCTCCGCACTCGACGTTTGACATTAATAAAGTGTGAAATTAATGGTACTGCAGAGTTGTGCAGCGGGTTGAGCAGCTGACGAGCGAGTTAATTAATTTGGCACACTCTTTGCCAGATTTAGCTTAATTTGGCGCGTTGCTGTCACTGGGGAGTCTGGTGTCAGGAGTCTGGGCTCTAGCTTGCATTGGGGACCATTATTATAAATCATTAGCTACACATGTAGATTATGGCAGTGTTTATTCATTAAGATAAACTTAAACGCTTATCTTATTTATAAATGCTTATAAGACAGAAGTCTCTTCTCATTTTTCATCTTTTGTTAATATTTGTAGTTCTGTGATTATTATTGTAAGATATATTTACTTATAATATATTCGGTATATTGGCTTTCAAAATGTATAAATTTGTATTGTTTGAGTTTTGTTTTTGCGTTTTTCACTTAAGGTATTTATTTGGATTTATTTTAATTTATTTTATTTGATATATGTTTGTCGATTTTTCAGCACGCTTGTATTTTGATTAATTGTTTACGTATTTTCAATTTTGATTTTAGGTGCACGCACGACTGCATTCCCTATCATTCGACTCCTCGTATCCGCAACCGTATATTTATCCCTCTGCTTTGTTTATCTGATATTAATACGTCATTCTGCTCTGTCGCTGTCGCTGTGTGAAGTCACAAAGAACGCGTCACACAACCGAGAGATACACATACGTAGCCGACAGCGAAACGAACGCGACTAAACACACACGAAGTGGTTGAGGGTACATTGTTGTTGCCATCGCCGCTTAGCAACAATTTTGAAATGTTGCTGCTGCCTGGGAGCATGTTGCCAAGTGTTGAGTGGAAATTGTCTCTTGTTGCTTGCCAGATTTTCCGCTGTTTCGGCTGATTTTCCGCGAAAATATTTGTCCGTTGACATTTATAGGCGATTTTACTGTTGCCTCTAATTGTTTCATGTGGCAGACACACTTGTCCACACTCAAACACACACTCACTCTGTTGAGCGTACAATGTTTCCTAATGGTCTACCATGCAATTAGCTGGAAAGAGACAGAAGATAATGTTTCAATTAGTTGTTGACAAAGCAACGCAGCCAAAAAACAAAAAAAAATATTAATTTTATTGCAAGCCGTTAAACGTAGCAAAGTTCTAAATACTTAATTTATGACCAGGCAAGTGCAGCACCCCTCTCTCCCCTCTCCCCTCCCCCAACCCATCCTGCCAAACAATTGCAGCAACGGCAACAGCGGCAATCACGTACCACCGTTTCGCGCTTGATTTATGGGCCTCCATGGGGCACTCTGATAAGCATTTACTTTGACCTTTCGGCGGTCAATCGCTATGTGCACCAAACACTGTGCTGCTCAAACATATATATATATATATGTATATATACATATAAATTTATGTATATAAATATATTTATGCATATATATTTGTGTGTCTAGCTAATTGCCCAACAATCACACGATTTTGCCTTGAGCCCAATGACTGAATAGATTTTGGAATTTACTCGTTTCATTATTTATGGCATCCCGCGACTGCTTAATTATGCGCTTCAATTCCGGAAATGCACATTTCCTGTTGGCGCATCCCGGCTCCACAATTTGTTATTGTCGTTATCCCCCTGAACTCAACTCGTTGTATCCCATCGAATAGGTTTCGAATTTGCTGCTATGTACGCACAATTAGGATAGACAAAAGAACAACTGTTTATCAAGTGAAGATAGGGTACACTTAACGGTTCACAAATAATGCTTTGTAGCAAATAAAATTTTCTTCAACTTTCTGAAACTCTTCTTCTCTGTTTTGTTAGCAAATATTTTATTTTGAACACATAAAATATTATTTAATTGGAAACCTTCGAATGCTAACAAAATAAGCTGTTAAGGATAACAATTTTTTTGTTATTACTACAGATTGCTATTATTTGTTAAAATAAAACTGAAATTTTCTTTATATTAACACAGTCAAACGTAATCCAATTTGCTTATAAGATTAAAATTGCATTCTGTAATAATGTAAGAAAACAATAATTAAGATTTCTTATCGCCTTTTTGTTTCGCCTTATAAATAGAGTATACTATAGCTGGTGTTGTGAACTATCGAATTGTTCTGTATTTGGCTTATCAATTTGGTAATTGTTGTAGTTCTGCTCATTGCTGCAGCAGTAGCAGCACAGATTCGCATTATGCCACGTAATAGGCTGCAGTCTGGTTAGCCTGCGATTGACTGCTGCATTGCGAGTCGTGCAATAAAACCAGAAATCACTTCCGCCAACTGTCAAAGGGTTGGTGGATTCTGGAGAGGAGTGGATTGGGATTGCGACATATCAGCTGCACTTCACACATCATTTCCTACGCTCAACATTTATTATGCCATTTGTGTGGGACCAAATTGTCACAATTACTCGACAATGGTCGTGGGCGGGGGTGTGTGGGGTGTGCGGGCAGCTATATTTAGCTCCGGGTGCCCCCTTCGGCGGATCGGCTCCTGTTCTCAGTTGTCTCCCATTGTCATTCACAGGCCGACACGCAGCTTCATTTATTACATTTTGTCATTGTGTTCCCCGTCTCTTTTATTCAAAACTTTGTTTTAAATCGTTTGTATTGTTGCATTTTATTAATTTGTTTGTCATATTTTTACATTTGTTTATTGATTAAATCGGGCATCCTCGGGCGGGGACAATGTCTGCTGCCAGCAGCTGCTGCTGCCTCTGGTTGTGCGGTTGCATCGCATTGCCTCTGTGAACATGTGTTTGCAGTAGCAACATTATTATTACTTCTTCCCGGCAAACATTATTTTTACTGTCTGCATGGGATGGCCCCTTAATATGGATACAGTTGCGTTTTTAATGAAACATTGTTTTTATAATTGTTGCCGCTCCTTCTCTCTATTATATGTGATTTATTTATACCTTTGTTCGCATTGACAGTGAGTCAGTCCCAATCCTATGTCGTTTCGCACCCCTACCTCCCAACTCCCTATCGAGTTTGTTTGTACAAATTATTATGAAAGACTATTTTGTCAGTCGCATTTTTCATACATTTTTGTTCTCTCCTTTTTTTTGTGTTTGTGCTATTGTTGTTTTGGTTGTTTTTGTGGGCGTTTGGCTTTGCTTTCAGAATTTCATAATTAATTGTCTTTGACATATTTACCAGGGCTATGTGTTTTTTGCCAGAGGCGAACTTGTTTCATAGCTTGATTGATTTTCAATAATATTTTGTCATCAATCATTTATGTGGTGAGCTTAACAGAATTATATATTTAAGGAAAATGTGTTCGAACTGAATATTTTTTGCACCTATGTTTGAAAATGCTTTGATGTTTGTTATACATATCACAATAAAGATTAATTACTTATTTGTCAGTCTAGATTAGTGGACCAAAAGTCTTACACATACTCTTTAGCCATCAAAAATGAAAATTCTTTCTTGTTATTTCACTTTTGAAACGCATATTTCCATAAAGAAACTATAAATCTACTTATTATATTTACGTTTTGTAAGTACATGTGCTTGTTTTTTGAATAAGCAAATGTAGTTGATTTAACCTGGCATCATAATAAGTGGATGTAATTCATGATATATTTGTACAGGTACATACAGAAAGGTAAACAGATGTTGAAAACTATGACGAGAATAATAATAATGTATAAATAAAAAGTACACACTTACAGAATATATATATACATATTTTTTTATTTGCAATGTTTTTGCATAAGGCCAGTGCTACTTTAAAGAAACATTTGCATTATTTAACCAAATTTATTCTTCTGCAATTGTCCCCAGGATATTTTCCTGTTAATTATCATCATGTGGCACACCGAGCACATACTTATATATACATATATATGTGTATATTCTTATATGCCACTAGTCACTCATTTCGTGTCGTTGTCAGTGAAAACATTTGTATTGTAATTGCCATCGCACCACGTCCGCGGTCCATAGTCATGACGCTTTCGGCGCATGTCTTGTCTCTAACATATTTGGCCAAAAACAAATGCCTTTTATGTGAGTGCAGTGCCAGATACAATAAAAAGCAGGCCAACTCAACAAATGGCAATTAGTCGGCTCGGCTGAACTCGTGTCGGGTTGGGTCGAGTTGAGTTGAGTCGAGCCGAGTTCTTGGGTTGTGTTGAGTCAAGTTGGAACAGGCTCCAGTTGGAGCACATAAAAGCTGCTTAGAGCCTTGTGTTTCTGTCTTTTAATTAAAAGCAGATTAACATTGCGCGTGTAATGTATTTGCCTGGGTGGTTGGGTGGGTTGCCCAAACCCAAAAAAGACAGGTCCATAAACAAATTATTACCGAGCTTTGTCCTGAAGACATTGACAGTGACAGTCGCTGTAGCAGAATGGGTGGAGTTAACTGGCTCAGACAGTTGCCACAACGATGGCAACGCCTTTTTAAGTGATCCGCACACCAACATTCTTGTTCTGCACTTAAGTCGTTTGTTGTCTTACAATGCAAGGCTTTTATTATTATTTTTATTTTTTTTTATATATATAAAAGTGCAGCTTATTACGCTCCGATGTGCTTCTGCACAATGCTGGGGGCGCTGCTGTCGAAGTGTGTGGTGCTTGTTACTCGCCACATCAGTCACCGCTCACTTGACACATTTCGCCTGCATGCAATTGGCACGAAGATGTTCCCGTCACATGGCCATAAAGTCAGCGAATGAGGAGCCAGCTGGTGGGGAGAATCGGCAGCAGGCGACATCTAAAAATATCTACAAGTTTTTCACACCAAATTGCCACAAGCAGCAATGGCAGCAACAGCAGTAGCATCGGTGGCAACAAATTGAAATGTTTATTTCAAAGTGTTTGGCTTGCTCGTTTACGAGCAGTCGCATCAGTTGTCAGGTGAGTCGTCTCAATGCTCCTGCCCTTCGCCCCGCGGAACACTCAACAGTTGCTTTGCGCGATTCTCATAAATCTTTCGCGGCAGAACGCTCCCAAAATTGTGGGTTAAGCTGTCTGTCCCTGTCGAGCATCAATTTAATTGCCTGCTGCTGGCAATGTACGCACCACGTCAAAGTCTTTCACATCAGCTTAATTACATCACGTGCCTGCTGTGAACCAGCCACCCTTTCTCTCCTCTTGAAGGTGGGACAGAACGCAGTCGGGCGACATGTGTTTAAATGTGGCAGTAGAGCTTCGTTTGGTCGACATTCAGTGCATTAAATTGCCGCAAAATGCGCATAAATGCATTTTTATTAAATTCACTTTAAAATTGATTACGCCCCCAAATCTGTGAGCGGCATGTGGTTGCCCTAACGAGCCACAGCCACCACATTCACATGCAATCCAGGGCCACATTTGTGGTCGGGATTCGGGCGACTTTTCCATGAATGGATTTTATTCATCACATTTTATATTTTTATTCTGTGCATTCGCAGCTGCAGGCAACTTGACTTTGAATCTTTGACTCCAGTCGCCGCTTTTGCATTCTACTTTGGCTTTTGCTGGACTGCTAAGAATTAATTAAAAGCAATACACAGAACTCGACAGAATGGGTAGCATTGTTGTTTGGGACATGCCTCGTTGACTCTCTGCACGCCTCTTGGCTTTTAATATTGCTAAAAAAAAATATATTAATCGCTGACTGTGTAGAACTCTCTAAAAGCTTAGCGGAAGCAAACTTTTGATTTTTGTTGAACATTTGGCATGAAATTCAATATTTATAAGACTTAAAAAGCATTTTAATGAAACGCGTTACAAATCTTTGTGAATTATTGATTTAGACAAAAAATTAAGTTTAACGGAATACTATGTTGGAGACTCATTAAAACTGATATAAATAATTGGTTAGCAGCCTTAATTGTGCTGTGTAAAACTCTTTTCCACATGACATGTCTAAATCTGTTGTAAATATATTTACAAATATTGATTGATTGATTGTGATACGTGAGCAATATTTTGCTCACTGTGTCAATATTGTTTAAATTGTAATGGATTATTATAGCATTTTCTTGGCTTAAGAGATTTTTTGTTAAGATAAGAGAATGTTTTCAAGGGTATTAAGTCTTTCAAACTTCCTTTTTTTTTTGGTTTCTTGTTTATATAATTAATGCAGTGCGGAGGAAAGTTTTAGTAGAATCAGCACTGGCCGCAGCTAATTGGATTTGCTTGGCTTTCATACTCGTTTCAGGCAAATCTCGCGCATTATCCAATTACGCAAAGAGCTGAACTGAATTAGTGGTGTTAAGGTCAAAGTTGAGCTAGAATGCGGACAGGGGGCGCACTTGAAATCCAATTTTGATAATAAGTGCAAACAGAGAAAAAAAGTAAATAACAAAAACTCCCGAAATGCGGATGCCCATTTAATAATAATACCATTTCGCACAATTATCTCAACAAATTAAGCTTTAACCATAGTGCACTTCAAATGTTGGGTGCTATTTTTGGCCCTTGTTGTTATTTTTATTGTTGTTGTTGCCCAACTGCTCGTTTTGTTGGCAACTGTCGAGGAGCCTGAACGGCCCTTGCTCTGCTCAATGCATGTAATTAAATTGAAATTTTAATATTGGCCATGGCCGAGAGCTGTGGTGGGCTGGCTGGCACGGCTGCCTGGCCCTGTCTGACAGCCAGGACATAAGCAGCAGCAGCTGTCGCTCGATGGTGGCACTTGGTCATATTTTTTAGTTGGTTGTTGTTGTCGGTTTTGCTTTGGTTGCTGCTGCTTTTGGTGGCCCTTCCAGCGTACACACTGTTGATTTATAAGCCGTGGCCAAAAATGCTGCAAAATTAAAGTGTAATTTATGTGCTGGGCTTGCGTCGCGTATCCGGTAAATTCGAGTTCTGCTTATCCGCCTCATGTCTCACTTGGCCAAGTGCGTAATGCAGGGCGACCTTGCGGCTCCAGTGACCCAGGCAAAAAAAAAATACGCCGAACTTAATGTGGCCTGGCCAACTTTGACCCCGCGCGCTTTCTGCACCTGCACGCCGCACACAAAGTGTTAATGTGTTTATGTGAATGGAGCTGACTCGACGTTGCCTGTTGGCCTTACTGCCTGTCTGCCTTACTGCCAGCCCTGTTTGGCTGCCTACTGATGCTCGTATGTTTGCGCCTGTGTCGAGTGTCCTTGCCATGTGCCGTTTGCCACTTGAGTTATTTAAATTGCGTAAGTGTGGTGTGTGTGTGTGTGTGTATGTGTGGGGGAAACGTGAAAAGATTGATAAAATATGTTAATTGCGCTTGTCGTGGCTGAACCATACTGAACTTTGTGACCATCCCAGCCATTTGGCCCATGCCACAATTGCCTGTTACTGCTTTTGCATGAAATTGTCGCCAACAATGCTGAAAAGTTAATTTTGTTGCCTCTTGGCAAGCGTAAATTAAAAACATTTTAATTATGTTTATGGCATACTTCGGGCCGTCTTCTTTTGATAAATTGCTAAGCAAGTCTATTGTTGCAAGTCCATGTTAATTGTCCCACTAAGCTTTAGGTTCATCATTTTCATTTAATCAACATAGTTGCATTACAGTTCCGCATTTCAATAAGGCTTTCGTTTCACAAGCCTCGAGCTATGATTTTCTATAGAGCTGTTTGTTGTACTTAGGGAATTCAAACTAAAACATCTCTATCTAGTATAGAAAATCTGCAAGGATCACAGAAATTTGCAATAATTTCCTCACTTTTTGCTGATGCGTTGCAAAACTTACGCAAAAAGCAACACTGTGCATAAGTAATAATAAATAATTAATGCAATTTTGCGAGAGGCAAGCGCAAAGTATGAAGTTGCAAAACAAACTTAGGATACGCAAACCTAAAAATGGCAGTCACTGAAGATTTCCGCACACCTTCTGTGGAAAATCTTGCTGTATTTGCAAAAATGCCTTCAGTTGGAGTGGGCTGGGTGTGAGTAGGAAGTATTCGACTTCAGTTGGGCGTTTGTTTACACTAATTATCTACTAAAGAGCTCACTTTAAAAGTTTTCTTTGAGTCACGAGGGTAAGATGTATCTCAGAGATGCGCTTCTAAATTTGTTCCAGGTTGGCAGGTGGAAAAGTCTCTGCTGGGCAATTGCGTACCGTATCAAGGGCACAAAGTGCTCATAAAGAGGGTCAGGTGACTACTGTTGTATCCAAAACAACCCCAATAAAAATTTCTATTGATTTGTGAAAAGAAGAAAAAATAAATAAATGGAAAATAGGGAAACACAAAGAAATTTAAATATGTGAATAGGAAATACGTTTTGCATTTTAAACTTGACCGACAGTCAATACAGACGTATGGTTTCCGTACCCAATTGGGTAACCTTTGACACACAAACACACTCTGAAGTACACAAAAAATACAGTCATTGTTGCTGTTATGGGATGTGCATGAAAGCGTTTCTCTGTTATTGGCAGCCAATCGAATGAGGAAGAAATCTGCCACTGTTGCTCTTTTCTCTGCCACCAATTACTTTGTTGTTTTGCATGTGTGTGGGTGAGCATGTATGTGAGCAAATACAGCTCGCCGCAGCTAAAGGTTACATAATCAAAGCCATAGCAATAGCTGCAAAAAAAAAACAACTGAATCGAGGAATCTTTCAGTCGCCGCAAAAATGCTGCACAGTTGTTTTGTTTTGTGTTAGTGTATAAGCTTGGAGTATATACATATGTATATATGTAGTTGTGTGAGTGTGTGTACGTTTGCTTGTATATTTGTGGCCTTGTACATCCTTCCTGCTGGGCGTTTTGGCTTTTGTTGACTCAATTTCCGCATTTAATGACCCGTTGCCAAATATGCCTGAAATTTTCAAGCAATTCCAGCAACCAAGCAGCCAAGTTGTTTGCCTCTGGTTGAGTTTTTGAGTGCAAATGAGCGGTTTCATTATTAGAATCATGCTGTTCCCCTGTGGCTTGGTTGTCGTCTGCTTCAGATTGCTCTTGTCCAAAGACAACTCATAAGCAGCGTATATCAAAGGGTCGGGGATTATAAAACGCATCAATTTGCTGGGCTTATCGGCTTTGAAGCTCATCACAAGATATTGCAACATTTGTTACTTCGCCCCCTGCTCAACACTTAGTAAATGAAATGGTAGTAAAGGACATTATAAGCGCAGCAAATGGCAACATTTTGGAGTCGACCTGCCATAGGCGATGCTAGGAGAATGTGAAATGAAAACAAATAACGAAATACGATACACAATTATAGCCTAATCCTAGGCAATAATCAAATGCCATAACCTTGCCAAGAACTGAACTCAACTGTGTGAACTCGCAACTATAGCAACAGCAACAGCAACGGCAGCGGCATTGGCTATAATAATAGCAACATGTGTGGGTGTCGCATTGCTTTTGATTATGGCGCATAAATGTTTTTTAACAACAGCAAACAAAGGCAATACAAAATCGAAAGGCCAAAAGCGAAAAGCCCCTAAACTGAATCGAGGGCGAGATGTGAAAATCAAAGGCGTTTGTGGGTTTCATTCTGGACAATGGTGGTTGGGCTGCGCCGCTTGCAAGGCATCCAGATCAGGGCACATACATAAACAACAATAAATACGGTTGTGCCCACCATTGAGCATGTTATTGAGGCTGCGATTTGGCATGCAGGGTACGTCCTGACCGTTTCTGATCCTTCGGCATGTCCTGTTTGCCGTTGTTTTCAATCCTTTGCACCAATAAACTTTTTATGTCAGTTATTTGTAACCTTTTTGGACTTACCCACCGCCCACTGTCCAGTAACCCCCGCCGCAGCACAATGTGGCCTAATAGCGGTTTGCTTTCTTTCACTTTGATTTAAAAATATGTTTTACCCTCGCATCACACTTTACAGGCATTGTCGTTTCCTTCGACTGCATGTTAAGTAGATATACATTGAGAAGGATATGTGTGTTGTCCTTTCATTGTTGTCCAACTGTTTGCTTCTGACTTTGTAACGCATAATTTCAACATAATAGCGCTCCATCGTCTTTGCCATCCTTTGTCCTTTGTATTGTATCTTGTGTCTCTGGCCAAATTGAGATGTTTGTGAATTTGGGCACCATCCTTTTTCTCTTCCTCATTTTCTCATTTATTAATATTCAGTGTTTATTGTTTGCATTTCATTGCGATTACCGGTGATTGAGTGCATTATTAATTTTGTAAGCTTATCTCTTTAAGCGTCAGCTCGAAAAATTTATTACTGCAATATTCAATTTATTGATTAATTATATACTGACTACACTTTATGGGACAAGGCCTGAAAAGGCTTAATGAAATATTAATCAAATAGTTTTTTTTTTGATTTACCGATCGCTGGCTTATTATATTGAAATTATGCGTTATCTAATTTATTGAATAGACACAGGAACTGCATTAAACGATCGATTAAAAATATTGAAGATTAATTTATTTAAATTAAAAAACGAACTTTCATCTGGATAAATGCTCTTTTTAATAAATTGAGTATGTATCACAAAGTAATTCAATTTTCTTTCTTCTGCCTTTGCTTGCTGATGCTTTTACTTTGCTCAAGTTTACTTTACATTAAACTTGGGTATAGCTCTTTTACAAGCGCATGCAAAGGGCAGTTAATAATATTTTATAGTCTTGGTTCTAACTTAATTCAGCTGTTAAGGAAAGTTTTTATTTTCACTCAACCTAATACTATTTATATTAGCGTGTTCCAGGGTCAACGATGTTTATTTATTGGCACAAAGCAAGTGGGTTTTTATGCGATAAATTTTTTATGTAATACGCAAAGTTTTTGCAAACAATTTGTAGCATAACATAAAATAAACGAGTTGCGGCCACACAAAGGCAAAAAAAAGAAAAAGAAAAGAAAACACAAAGCATATTAACTACTAAAAAGTCTGAACGCATACGGACTCGAACTAACAACAATAACACTAATAGGACACAAACAATATCAGAGTCAATGAATGAATTGTTAACAGGCATATCGAAATGCGTCAATAAAAAATCATAAAAATATGATTCAGGCACTCGTGCATGATGAGCAAAGATCATCGCCAACTCATAGTCACAATTCCAATTCCCCACTCTGGTCTTTCGTCTGTGTCATCAGCGTTATTATCAGTCGCTTGTTCATGTACAAATACATGCGCATATACAAGTGTTTATATAGTAGATATGTATCCATCCATACTCACATATACATACGCAAGAGCCCCAGCTTGTTTGTTACACATATCCAATAAATTTACATTTTTATCGAAAAAGTTTCACAGTATTCGCCGTTCTCTGATGATGTTACTCATGATGATTCTGGTGCTGTTGTTGCCCCACTAAAGCGGAAATATCAAAAATAAATCTTTTAGCTTGTTTCCGTTGCTTGAATGCCAAACACAGAAGCTAACATTTGTAATTGGCACACACACATATGAAACAAAAACATCAATTTGCGACTTTTAATGCTATCATCATTGACTCAATCAGTTGTGAAACTTTCATTTCTCGAAACACTCCTCAAATGAAAGCTAAACGTTGTCGGCATCTCTTGCATTTCATAGTTTTCACTGTTTTTGTAATGCCGCACTTCTGGTTCAGCATGCCAACGCGATTTTCATTTCATTGGTAAAGTGCTGTGACAGTAGAAGGATTATAATTAGAGCCACAATTCAAATTGTTCCACTGGCAGAATTTACATGAATGCATAGTGAATGACGTTTCAGATCTCTTAACACTATTGTAGCAACGTTACATTTCTGCATATTTGTATGTATACGATCGATTTTTGTAGCACACAGCCAATTTCACACGAGAACCATTGCCTTCTTTTCCCAAGCTGAATGGCAAATTGAATGATTTGTGACTTGAGCAACTTACTTCGTAGGCTGCTCCACTAGCAAATACTTTACGACTCCCCTGTGAATATGGGGCCAGACCAAGTTGGAGCTGCGTATTCAATATGTCACAGCGCCACAAAGTATGCAATCTGGTTTTTACCTATCACGCTCTCATATCATTAGGTCCCGTCCTTTGTCGAAGTTTCTCTTTTGTATTGCATGTGCTCGAACTTTGTGTGTAAAGTGTTAAATATAAAAGAGTTATGAAACCTAAAAGCAGTACATTAGACCAATTTATATAAATCATAAAGCCCAGAGTGTCGCTGGCCGACAGCGTGAACAATTCATATATCTACAGAGATAACATTTGAGACATCATTTTTATATAATTAACTGCTTCGTTCTGAATTCGGAATTTGGCATGATTATGATGTTAAGCATTCATATTTGAGCATATCCTCTCCGTTCTATAAGCTGCTACGTTTGAGTAAAATGATGTAGATTACTTTCGATCGTATGATGCGAAGCCTTGTAAGTACATTTCAGATCAAAGATGTGTGTCAGAGTTATTTATGTATATCCAATGGGAATACGCCCGTAAATAGTATTTTTACTCTTTTTTTGTCTTTTCTGATGCTGCTGCTGTTAATGTTTTTTGTTGGTGTTGCCGTTGTGGCTTATTGACATGCGAAGCGCACAGTGCGTATACTCGATGCGTTCTCATTAGTCAAAGAAAGCAGACTCCCCAGCGTTTATTCTATGTGGCCCATCAGTTAGGTAGTCTGCCACCAGTCAATCATGAGCTCCTTATTCAGTCACTCATTTTTGTGACCAAGCACCGCATCATGCTGACTACATAGGATAATGACATTCGTGCGTGGAAAGTGAAGAGCACAAGGGAAACATT
Organism: Drosophila paracracens; assembly: GCA_035044025.1. Classification (NCBI taxonomy): domain Eukaryota; kingdom Metazoa; phylum Arthropoda; class Insecta; order Diptera; family Drosophilidae; genus Drosophila; species Drosophila paracracens. The sequence continues at coordinate 5,541,631 of JAWNMN010000401.1, read as the reverse complement.
CAAAATCTAGATACATGCATGCTGCTGAGTTTGACATTTTCTAAAGTTCAAATTTGTGTTTGTGCTTAAGTCTTTAAGGAGCTTAGTGATGCTAACAGCAATGGCAATTGCTAGTTGATTTGGATACTTTAAAAGCAAACAGTTAAGGCTTCAATCTTGCCATGTGCACAAACTGACTTTATATCTGAGAAACCATTGAATTTATAACCAATTCTTAGACAAAATTTCACAACGCTTTGACAATGCCGCAAAGTAAGAACTCTCACCACATTGACGTCAACTTAAAGTGCGACACGAGCGGGTTGCAAAGCATTAAGTTGACACCAAGCATCTTTGGATATGTGTTTATGTGTACGAGTGTGCATCCATGTCTCCATCTGTCTTTCATCTTCTCGACGTCGATTTAGTATGTGTTCTCAGCTTCGGGGTTTGGTGCTAAGGAGCCAGCCAATACGGATACACATTGCATATGAGCTATGCAAATAACTACCGCGGTTACTCGACAGACTCTAAAAGTGTGTTACTCAAAGGCATCGTAATTTTTCAGGCTTTCCCAGAGGTCTGTTTCTCTGCTCTTATCTAAGCCACTGGTGCAAGTTTTATGTCAGATGAGCTATTCAATGGAAAAGTGTTTGCTAGAGTTTTCTATGTGGATGAATTTTCTAAGAGTAATTGCAATTATAAAATTTGTAGCTAAAAGAAGTCATTAAAATATCTGTACAAGTGTGAACATAAACACGTTATTTTAAAAAACAAAAGAATGATGTTCCTAAAAATATGTCAACTTTAGTTTAAAGGAATACTGAACATATTTTGTCAGAGAGTGTATACGATAAGAACTCTGATACGCATTTTTCTTGTTGTGTCTGTGATTTTTTACACATAAAAATACATATTTTTCTTGAAGCAGTTTTAAGATTTTCTTTAGTTTTCTTTTTTGGATTTTTATATATATACAACCAAAAATATTGTTATTGCTGGTGTGGTTTTTAATGCGGAGCTTGGAAAATTTAAATTAAAACTTCGGCACTTTGCATTTCATCCTTGGCTTTATGACTTTGGTTAACATGAAAATGAAATTGAGCTCCTCGCCGGTTTTAGCCGGGGTGCGTGTGAAACTTTGTGTCGACATTTTGCGGTTGTAAAGTGTCAAACGCTTAAAACTTAAATCGGTTTTCTTTACTTTTTTCCATAAGCAATTGCAGCAAGCACGCAACTAAAATGTTTGTGACGTTATCGTTTAAGTTTGGGGACTTTGCTAACGCATATTTGAAAATTGGCTAACAGCTCAGCCATTTCCACTTAAGAGTGTTACCATTTCATAAATTGCAAACGAGTTTTTGCATTCGCATGAATCGTTTAAAAAATTTGTTAAGTTTCTTTATATTTTTTTTTTTCCCAGCCGGTGATTTGGAGACCCAAGTTGTACTTTTTCGTCCTATAGCTGAAATGTAAAATGCTCCTTTGAATATTTTATACATTTTTCATTCGCGCGTTATATCGCAAAATAATTTTCCACACATTCCTGGCGCAACTTTGACATTGAGGCGAATTTCAATGTGAGTGGGTGTGAGTGTTAATATGGGTGTGGGTGTGTGAGTCTGTGTACGGACAAAACATCTAGAGCACGTCTGGCAAAGGAGCCACCGACATCATGCCGTGGCGCTGGACCTGCTACGGGCGCTTGCAATTGCATGCCTTGGCCTTAGCACCAACCCGCCAGTGAATTTGCATGTGTTTGTATGTGTGTGTTTGTGTGTGTGTGTGTGTGTGTTTGTGTGTGTGTGTGTGTGTTTGTGTGTAGGGTGGGTGGGTGTTGAAATTTATGCAATGGCTTAAATAAGCGCAAAAATGGCATTTTACCCTTGGCAAGTGACAAAAATGTGTGTGCGTTTAGTAAAAATAATTATGCAACAATTTTCGTATGGTTTATATTTTTTCTCCTTTTTGCGTCTGCTGTATGAAGGTGCTAGACCTCAGGGGTATATTTGGGGGCAGAATTTTAAGTATTTTGTGTCAAGTGAAAGTTTGTGCACCTAAAAGTGCTTTTATAAACATTTGCAGATGGCTCTTCTGGTCTGTTGAAAGTTGACTGTGTTTGCGTGCATGCTTGCATTGAGCTCCTCTCAGCCTAGTTCTGCTTAGATTTTACAAGCGGAGGTAAGTTGTAGATGTTTGGACCACATTTAGTTTGTTGACAGAGTGTTTGAGCACAACTTGAAAACTCGGCACGAATACTTGCATTGCAATGGTGCGTATACATTACATGGCATATACAATGTTAGCCATACTATACAAGCCATGCTGTATTTGAGTTAGAATTTGCACACATACACACTTTTTCCTGTGGTTCTCAATTCTCCGCTCCGTCTGCTTATGCAAAATCAATAAAAAGCTTGAGGAATGTGTCAAAAGGGAACTGACAGAAAATATTTTTGTATGTCAAAGAGGTTAACACCTAGCAATAAGATGATGATACGCCTCCAGCAAGAGCTCAGGCAAGAAGCCTCTAAAAAAATATTGCCAAAGTTAAGCATTGAAGGGTTCAAAGCTCAGACAGAGTGAGCATCGATAAAAGCAGAGAGCAACACATCAAAAATCAATTTCCTGCAGGAGCAAGTGAAAAGCGAAAACTTTGGTATTAGTTTGGCAAAGTGAAAGTCAAGTTGGGCAAAAGGGAAAATCTTGAAACTTGCTTTCAACTTTCACCTGTCGCTGATGCGTTAGCAATAAAAACGATCACAGTCAAACTCAAATCCACTGCAACAATCAGCCAAGCAATCAATAGTTTGATTAGCTTTGAGCGCCACGTGTTGACGCCAAACCAACAACGACATCAACTAAACTGACAGCAACAACAATACAACAAATATAAGACAAAAAGTTTTGACAGCAACAAAAAAGTTTTAACTGTTGCTTATCTTTAGGCGCGTCCAACTTGCTGCAGTAGCAGCAACGCCTACAACCATATCATCAGTTGCCCGCAGCTTTTCAGCTGGCATTCCTTTGAGTAGATACAGATAGTTGCCATATTATTTATATTTGTAAAACAACTGAAAGTCAAATGGTAAAAATATGCACATAAATTTCATAGCTTTAAGTCGCTAGAGTAAAAAATAAGAAATGAGGAAATAACAACAGTAGGAAGAACTTGGAAATGTGCACAGATAAGCGCATATCCAGACAGCAACTGCAAACCAACAAAAGCAGCAGCAGCAGCAGCAGAAACAACAATTACAAGAAACACAAAAACAACAGAAACATGATCATCAGCAACAGCAACAGGAGCTCCAGCAGAAGCCGTGAGATATAATGAAATTAAACAAATTGCAGTGCCCTACCTTGCTACTGGTTGCTGCTGCTGATGCGGATGCTGCTGAGCAGAACTCTTGCCGAGTATTTGAATTATTGTCAGCGAGCAACAAAGTTTTTTTTTTTTGTTATGTTTTTTTTTTAACAAATCCCTCGACAGGCCACGCCTCCTGCTTGCTGCTATATACAAATGAGTTGTCTGGGGTGTACAGCAAACGACAATTCATGTAAATTGCTTAATTTATTAGACTTTTTAGCTGAGGCGGAACAGGGCCAGAGTGGAGGGGCTTACTCTACTCCATTTTCATTCCCCGTTTCTTGTCCCAACCGGCTGTAGCCCAAATGGGCGCCTCGCACATCCGGCTGAGCCGTGCGGCTTCCTGACTTTGACTGCGTCGCGACTTTGGCTTAAGTATTTCAATGCTTGTTGTTCTTTTTGTTGGTACGGACTGGCTGGGCTTTCCTATTTTGTGCGCTGTAACAATTTTGTGCTCGGGCTTTGACGGGCTTTTGTTTTATTTGCCGGTAGAAAAGTTTTGCCAGTATTTTCTTGAGGCTGCTTTCCTTTGATTTTTTTGACTTTTCTCTTTTTTTTCTACACCGTTCTCCTTCACGTTTGTAATGTGAATTTGTTATCTTAATTCTTGTCATTTAAAAAATCTGCTACCATTTGTTTTTAAATAAAACTCAAAGCAATTGAATTCGTTAGCGCAAAACTTTTTTGGCCAAGTTTTATCGTGACATTTCTGTTACCCTGAATATGCACACAAATGTATATGTATATGTACATAAATGTATATAAATATATATATATATATATGTATGTAATCTGCCAGGAGCCAAGCGAAAGTCTCGTGTTACGCACACGCCCGGCTGTCATTAGAAATTTGTGTAAAATGGGCAACTGGCACGTAATGAAAGCAACGAAAGTTAAGGAAACCAATTCTCAAACACCCCCTCCCCGCCAAGACCTCCGTTCTGTAGAAGTTAGTTTAATGGTAGCATTCATACAAATCACAGCTGCCTGCTCCGGATTCTGGATCCTTCCATTGCACTTTTCAATGCTGTTACAGCTCCTGCTGCTGTGGCTGTTGTAGGTCTTGCTCTTTCTGCTTCTTTTACTTTTTTTTTTTGGGTAGTGGCATGAATAAGTATGTACATGAAGAAATTTCACAAAATGCTAGTAAAAAACGGAAAAATGAACGAGCGTAAAGTGCAAGTAATGCGCGCCAAGTTACTACACACCCACACACACACACACTTACAACAAGATCAAGCAACCAGTAACACCAATAAACACAGAGCGCAACATCCCCCGTGTGGTAAGGCACGAGTACCAAAAAACTAGGTTACAAGTTCCAACTTGAAACTTTATGGCGTTACTTGTACTATTACTTCTGCTGTTGCTGAGTCTCGCAGGTTTGAACACAAAAATATATACTTAACATTAAATTGTACAACATACCCATAAAACGTCAGTTGTGCTGCTTTCGTTCAGTTCTTGAATATGCACTTTGTTAATGTACGCATAAAAATGCGCACTCACAGTTTAAATATATGTGGGATGCCACAATACCGGCTAACACTGGGCAAGTATCGTGTCTCGCGTCATTTGGCACTCGGTCTGGGCTGCTGAGCCGGCTAACTGCACAACCAGAAATTAGCCCGAACTGCTTCACTTTGTTGGCTGCTGGCAACTGGCAACTGCCAGCCAGACGTCGTTGCAAACCCGATGCGGCGAAATACCAGACGAACGCTTCACTCGCGAATTCGCCAGCATTCGCTCTGTGAGTTTTCGAAAACGAGAGGACTTCACGATGTTCCTCTCGGCATAAGCAGAGTGGAAGAGAAAATACGCATACGCCATGTTGAGCGCTCTTCGATTTCATATAACAGTTTCTTCGACTACTTCACTGCTCCATTTCACTGATGTGTTCCTCTGTGTCTGAGTGTATATGTATGTATGTGTGTGTGTGTATGTGTGTGTGATTATGTGGGTGTGTGAAAATTGTGTCATTAGGTGCATTTGTTTTCGTTGTGCTTTACCAGTTGCTGGACTAGTCACATTTGCCGTCACTTGTGTTCTTGTTGTTGGTGCTGCTGCTGCTGCTGTTTGTGATGCTTCTTTTTCATGCCGTGTCACTTTTAGCTCAACTTTATAAGTGTGTGTAAGTGTTTGCCTGCTTTGCCTGTCAGCGTGGCGCCACCCATTCTCTTTTAACTAAATGCCAACAATTATGTTTCGTAGTCTCATTAGTTGCAACTTAAAGTTACCAACGGCGTCAGCTTGTAAATGCCCCTCCCTTCCACATAAAGCTAGGGCTGCACTTGTAAATGATGCCGTTAATGATGTAAGTGCATACGAGACGAGCACCTTGTTTTGAGGTCGAGTTCGTGTGACAGGCCTATGAGGCCGTTAATTGGTTTTAGTCAGCAAAACTTTAATACATACATGTTTATATATTTATGTGATATAAAGATATATTTATCGTTCGGCTCGTGTGCTCAAAACCCAAATGTATTTGACAAAGCACTAAGGCAGAGACAACAATAACAAAGCAGAGCCACAAAAATGGAACAACTAATTACGCTGACGTTGGCAGAAAACACCGAAACCAACAAACAAACAAATACGAAAAAAAGGCACAAGCAAAAAGTCAAAAAAGCACAACAAGCGCCAGCCACAACAAACAACTAACGTCAACAATGGGCCCGACTATAAAAATCACATGAGAGCGTGTTAAATGAATGCGCAGCACCGAAACGGAACCAGCGCATCAGGTTCGGATGTGTACCCCTGCTCCTGGCCATGCCCGGAACTTCGCAGACTAGTAGCCAGTAGAGTTGGGGTTGATGCCACACCCGCTGGCAACTAATTTAAGCAATGCCCGTTATAATTACACCAAATGCAGCGAGGTGAGGTGAGCAAAAGTACTGAAAAATGATGTGTACGTGACATCCGGCGACGCAATGGCCAGGTGGATTGCCGTCCAATGGGTTGAGTGAAAGTCAAAAAGCACAAAGGGCAAAAAATCAGCCAGCACTCTGATAGGAGCTGGATCAGGACAGACGAGAGCAGCAGCTAGCAGCTAGAACAAAGGCCAACAAACGAGACACACGCGCCAAAAGCAAACAAAAGCCAAGTAACTGCACTGCAGTGGCACCTAGTACTATCCGTAGTTTTCCTCCGTTTTTTTTTTCATTTCATTTTCATTTTTTCTTTTTTAGAAAATTATGCGTCAGTTGCAAGGCAGTTGCACGCTGCTCATTTTCTTCTGGTTAGCGCAAGGGACTAATAGACATTTAAATGCGCTACCAAAAGGCGAATCGTAGTTTTTCATGAAACTAAAATAATTTCGTTAATGTTTCAGCTGTTTTTTGAGTAACAAGTGATTTTTCATCAAACTAATCACTGTCGAGATCTACGAATATGCTGATTGGAAATATTTTCCATAATAAACTAATATGTGATAGACATCATATTAATTAAATGCATTAGGGTATATGCATTTCGTTTTGAATTCGCGTTATTTCCGATTCTTTTGTTTTATTTTTTGTCTTGTTGGATCAGTTATGCAGCGGAAGGAAGCCTGGGTATGAAACGGGAATGAGAGCCTGACCAGGCGCTTAAGAAAATTAGTCGCGCTTTTGCGCTCTGGTCGGAAAATAATAAAAACTGAAGTGTAAATTTACTTCCGCTGCAAAAATGTGGGAAAGCGGTGACAGCTGGGCTGGGATGGGTGTGGGCGTGGGCGTGGGCATGAATGTGGGCGTTGCCATGGCCCAAAGCGTCGAGGTGGACGTTGCAACTTTTTCTAATTAAGCGTACGTGCGACTGTCAGCGACATCAGCAATGAGGCAGAGACTCTGGCCGAGTGGGGACAATGTGAAAAGCCCGTTGCCTTCTTGCTTTTTTACGCAACTTATTGTTCCTGACAATTGTTTTAATTGAAAAGCGCCATAGCTTGTAGTACCTAACTATAGGTATAAGTGTATGTATATATATATGTTGGGGAATTCACTATAGTGGCTTAAGTCCAACTTTAAGGCGACCCCTGGGCAATAACAAAAACAATTCAATCAACGGTTGCATCGGACTAACAAATGCTGACTCATTTATATTCCGAAGGATGCGGGAGAGAAAAGCGAACATCCTGCAGATACTTGGCTTAGTGCACCTTTGGAAACATTTGTAAGCATTTGTCTTACGTTCAGTGGACATACATAGAAGCTGCAAGAGTAGGAGCAGGACCAGGCCAGGGCCTATACTTGACTTAGCGTGCGCTTTGCGGCCACTTGGCTGACCGACTCGAACTAACAACCGCTCGAGAGAAACTTGAAGACTTAATTGAGGTCCACGTTGTTGATGTTGCAGTTGTAGTAGCAGCCGTTGTGCCAGCTCCTGCTGTGGCAAGGAGTTCGGCACGCTTCGATTAGCGCTGGTCGCATAACTCAAGACACGCCGACACACGACGCAGAATCCATTTCCTGCCGCACCGCGTTGCAACGTTGCACATTTATCAAAGGCGAGGCGACACACACACACATACACCGCTTACCCATGCATCATAAATAAGCCTACACGTTGGGAGTGCAGGGCTGCTGTAACTTTCTTAATTTTCACCTGCCGTAAATTGACTCAGCGCTCCCACGCCAGCAGATCGCTCATGCGACTTTGTCTAAGATATTGCCGCCATATTGTTGTGCAGTTCAGTGTAGCGAAAAATCGCATAAGATGCCTCTTCACGGGCTTCGCGAAAGTTTACCCTTTCTTTCGAGCACCTGGTTTCACCTTCGGTGGCAACTGACGTCTGTGCGTTAGTGTTACTCTTGCCCGTGACTGCGCCTCAGTCATCAGTTTGAAGTTTTGCCAACGTTTGCGTGTTCTCAGCGTGATTTCCTTTGCCACTTCTCACCTCTCCACCGCACTCAGCCACTTCCATTGAGATTTCCATTTCCATTCGAAGTCGCGTCTCTCCATCGACATCGACATCGTTTACTTTTCAATTCGTTTCGCTTCGCAATCTGTAATTACGAGCTGGCGCTTTTGATGCTTACGGTTTAACTTTCAACAGTTGTAACTCCCACTTTTGGCATTCAGGTTGCCGATTGCCGGTTGCCTAAGTTTCCCAATTGCCAGTTGCTAAAGAACGAGACCTAAAACTTAAACATTCAAGTGTTTGTACATCTGCCACTCTATACTCATACATACGTAGATATAATCAACATTGTCGATTGCCGCGTGTTTTTGGTTTCTGCGCCAAAACTTTGAATTAGTTGTGTTTTGTTGGCATTTCTAATGCTTTGCGAGTTTCAGTTTCAGTTACTTTTTGACTGCGTTGCAATTGCAATAGTGAAAAGATTGCATATTTGATTTGGGCTGAATTACCTTGCCTCCATCCGTGACTAACCGTCATCAGCATCTACGCAACGCCTTTGCCTAGCAGCAGTACTCAATTTGATATACATATAGAAGCAGAAGCAGCAGCAACAGGCTTTGGTTTGGCTTTCAAGCCAAAATAAATTATCACCGCATGTAAAAATCCCCATCTCTCATCCGCTCTTTAACAGATCCTAATTAGAAAAGTTGACTCATCCCCGCATTAAGTCAGTGAGAAATAGAGGGACTTTGGCAGCCCTTTTTTTAATTTTTTTTTTTGACCTCCGAGCGTCTATTAACGCAACATTGGCGCTAATAGAGTTGCAGCATTATTGAAAGTTTTGCCAATGAGTTTACAAGCAAGTTTTAAATTGTCAGCAAAATAAAAAAGGGTTACAGAATCAAGACGAAAAATACGGTTCACTTAATTTGCATTTAATTACAAAGTTGTACAAGAGGGAAAAAAAAATCGGCAAAGCCACGCACATTAAATTGAGGCGCCGCCTGCCACGCCCACATAACGGACAGACAGATAAACAGTCTGGCAGCTGCTCGATGCCATTTCAATAACAGCGCAAATATTTACACAAGCTGACTGAAAACTGAATGCTTAAAAAGTGTAAGCCTTTTTTTTTTTTAATAAAATCCCATAAATACTTGCAAATCCATTTTATATTTATATATTTTTGCTGGGCACATGCACATGTAGCAAGTTCAAATACGTTATTAGCAGGTTTTCGACAGACAAATACCCTCTACAAACAACTTCATGGGATAATTCACTTGTCTTGTTTTGCCTCGCTTGTACATATGCAGAGCTTAAAAATACCCTTCTTACCCAGTTTAATGAGTAAATGCTGCAAAATGCCTTTCATTCATTTGCATAAAGAGATTAAAATCCTTTTCTGTCTTTATCATTCACAAAAAAATGAATATGGATGTGAATGAAACTTGTGAGTTATATGAGCACTGCACATATTTAATAATAATTCAATGTTAATGTAAGTTGAGTCAGTTATTGCATTTTTTGCAAGGAATAACCGACGAATCTTTTCATACTATCATCTCCACAGTTCCCTTGGAATCGTTTCTTTATCTCACATAAGGTATATGCAAAATACTCGCCTGATGACTGACATTCAAATAACACAAAGAAAAGTTTGATAAACAGCTCAAGCGATTTGCAACGCCAGCTTATAACAAAATAAAAATCACAATGAAAATCTACGAGTCAGCATGAAAAATGGCAAGTGAAAACATAAAATGCGCTTGAATATATACATATTGAGAAAGTTTTCTAAAAGGACGCCTTTTGGCTTGGGCTTCTTATAAGAATTTAAGGCGCTTGCAGGGGTGAAGTTGGGGCCTGCTCTGATGGCTTGTTAATGAAATGAATGATGCAACAACAACAACAATAATAACATGAGCCAGAGCACATTTCGCAAATTAGCCTTCGCACGCATCCCAATTCCATTCCCAATCCCGAGTCCCAGTTAGCCCCATATTGCCCCACCCGTATTTGAGCCGTATTCCCTACCGTGTGGCTATGGAACAAATTCAAGTGACGTGCATGAACTTGCGCATTTCGTGCACGTCCTGTCGTCGTGGTCCTGTGTCCGCGAGATTTTCTGAATTGCTTTGGTAAAACGAAAGCTATTAAATAGCAGCAGCTGCCCCATTCCCAAAGATGGCTAGCCCGCGCTGTCGTAGAAAATGAATATTTTTATGCTGCAACTTACGCAAAAGTTCTCCATTGAAGTTTTGATTGATAAATGTATTTTTATCGCGCTCGCTTTTGGCTTTTTTATGACGTGCCTGGGACGTGAGCAGCGTTACAGAAGCGTCAAAGCGATGTCTTACATTAACTTACTTACTTTTCAAATTATCTGGCCAACATGAGTGCTTTTTAATTACAAATACCATGAAATGACTTGGCTTCTAGAATAACAAGCTTCATGCCCACAGCCCTATACACTACCCTATCGTCCTGCGCAGCAGAGGCAACGAGTGCATGATTAAATAAATTGACATAAATTAAAAGAACATGTCGCCATGCCAACAATTAAATCAAAATTGTGGCAGCCAAGGCGCCTGCTGTATAAAAGAGACAGATTCTCTGTGGTCTTTGTTGTTGGTGTAGTCGTTTTTTTTCCTGATTTGGTAACATTGAGATTAAGATTATTTGAAAAATAAGAATACCTTAATTTTCAGAAGGTTGAAAGAGAAAAAGTGGAGAATGTAAAAGTAACTTGATCAACAATAAAAAACAATATAAATGTGTAAGGGTAAGAAAATAATTTTAAGCAGCTTTGAACAATCACAAAGTTATTGCTAGTAAAGCTAAGCACATCATACACACTGCACCTGTCCTAATGGGTATTAGCATGCTAATTATGTCAGTATAGAAATAAGGCTCTGCGTACGGGTATAAAGGGGCTGTACTGTCTGGCGGAGGATAGCTTTGAAGTGTTTACGCTAGAGCGAGTTTTCAGTGAATGTACGAGACTAATACAGGAATACTTTCATGCATACATATGTATGTCTAAAAAAAAGAAGGCAAAAATAAAAAAAATAAAAATGTTGAACAACTAGAAATTTGATTGAGATTTTTGTGCATGCGTTCCAATTTCGAACATCGTATTCATATTTATTGTATTTGTAGGTATACATACGTTCAGGAATGCGAGCGAAATAATCAAAGGCAATGGTGCGTGGTCCAAATGGATTCACTCGTGAAATGCAATAAAAGTAAAGTCTACTTTTGGCCTTCAGCTGCATCGCCGATTGCAACTGGGGAAAAGTTTTTAATTGGCAAAGCACTGAAATTGAAGTCAAGTTAAGCGTTCAGCAAACATTAAAACAACTTTTTCACAGCACATTCGTTTGGTTAAAAAAAATAAAACGTGAATATACAAAATGCAATAAGACAGTTAACAAAATAACATATCGAATATAAAATACCCTTGCAGCAACAAAATCCGGTCTGGGAATTAAATTAATTAAATTTTTCAGTTACTGATTCAATAATATTCATATTATTCAGTTTTTGATAGAAAATGTTTTCAAATAAAATATCCTCGTTATCAATCTTCTTCAATGATTAACACATTGTTTAACTGAATAATGATAACTTTTTCATTGGTATACCGAATGAAATCAGTCCATTATTCCTAGACATATACACACGCCGTTTTTATTTAGCATTTATGCGATTCAATTTGCTGGAAGACAAATACAATTTGCCAGTGAATCCCGTAATGAACTAAAAGCCAAGCAAATAGAATAAAAAATGCATTAGAAGTGAGGGCAAAAAGTTTGCTTCACATAAGAACTCTGTATAGAATGTGTGGCTAATATTGCGTTTGTTTCTACGTTGTGTGTTATTTGTTATGCGAGCCACACACCGAGCAGGGGGATGAAGGGGATGAGTCTCTCCATCAGTCGAATGCCAAAAAGAAGAACCTCTCTCGCACAGCCAGTACATAATTAAATGTGCACAAATTAGCTTTCCACAGACTAGACAACGAGTCTGGCACTCAACCATCCCTACATCCCTAAAACACCACCACAAACCCCCTCGAAGCAATTATTTCAAAATTTGTGTCTCCAAAGCTGGAATTGTTTGCTAAAAGCATTGAGATGAATTGCGTTATCCGCTTGATAATTAAAATTGGCTGCGGCACACTTTCATTTCAACTAATTGTGCCTTCGTTGCACATCTGTTTTTGTCTGTTTCGATGAAATTTTTGGGGCATGGCTTCGGAATTTGCTTATTGAAAAATGCAGTATGCCAGCATAGTGCACTTAATTTATGTCATGGGTGTATTGGTCTAGGTCGTGGCCTGGATGCTTGTCATATTGCAGGACAAAGAATGTCAGATGTATTGCTGGATTCATTGTTATGCTGTTGGCGTTTTGCTTGCCGCACTCGTGCTGACAAATTATGCTGTTTTATGCGTTTTTCGTCACTAACGCACGCACACCCACACAGACTCATACACACATAGACACACTCACACACATACATATATACACCTACTCTACCGTTGAGTGGGTTGGGACAACATCAAGATAAACGCACGCATGAGAGACACCGACGACAACACAACAACGCCTTCTGTCGCACTCAAAGTCGACCTGAGCTGCGCTACTTGTTTTTGTGGCCTAGCTGGAGTTCGCCTACCCATTCCCATTCCACTTACCGTTGGCCCAGTTCCCAGGAGCATTATCTGTGTGCGTTGCCTTGCGCTGGCGAAAATATTAAATGCGCCAACAAAGTGTTTGCCACAAGTGCGACAAGCAAGATTAGCAAATGGGAGTCGGGAGTCGCACATGTGAACCAAGTCATGGCGCATCATAAGAGCTGTTAATATTTCAGCTGCGGCGTCGACAAAGTCAATGGCAGCTCCTCCAGCATTGCCGTTGTTGCTGTTGTTGTTGGTGTTGCTGGAGGAGCAGCGACAACGACAACGCTGACGTGTAAACAAATTGACAGCTTATAAAAACCTTAACGTCATGTGCACGCCTGAGAAGCGTTTTATTATGCAATCCAAGTTACTTGTGACACGTTTCTACCTAGCGGCGCAACAAATTCTGCGAAAATTAATAATTAACAACAGAAACGTGTCTATCATTTTTAATAACAGCATGCGAAAGACGATATTATTTCTGCTCAAAGCTGATTTAATAATCCATCTTATACGAGTATAAACATCCGTCGTTAAACGTATCAGAAAAATGTCTATCAACATACATAAAATCGTTTCTACTGACTAACTCACTCTTGACGAAAGTCTAATAAAGACCAGGAAAGCGTAAGAGCAAGCTTCTCTCTCGAGTTTTGAGTGGTATTGATCTACTCTAACATATAAAACCCAATTCGATCGGGCTTATAAATCGGAAGAGCTTCTAAATTATTAAATTACCTAAAATAGCCGTTGTCTGTAGTTAGAGCTTAAATTACAGTTAAGCCTAACACACTTACGGTAATATCTACAGTGCGAAGCACTGACCAACAAATGCGCTTGTATACATAATTGATGATTAAGTCAAAGAGCGAATAATTAATTTACACGAGTCATGTTTCCCTTGATTGCAATCATTTCAAACATTAAATTAACCCATTAACTCTATGCTAGTATTAAATGAATATAAATCACTAAAGTGCTAAGATATTTTCCCAGGATGGTAATGATAGTATGAATAGTTTATTAATTGAGAATTCTATTAGAATGGTAATCCAGACATTCGTATACATAATGAACTCACAATGTGTTTTTGTGCGTGCTGGCAATTAAATGATTAATTCTGATTGCAAGTTTCTGAGTATTGGTAGTTTTTGTTTGTTGTTTTATGCAAAGTTGTATTCCAAGTAGTCATGTTGTGATGTTGCTTTGTCTGTCGCATTGCTGTCTAACCTGAAGCGTTGCATATCAAATCAAACGTCTGACTTTGTAAGCAATATGCTTCATATTTTATGCAAGGTTGATGCTATCCAATGCGTTGCTGCTTTGGCTCATGCATTTTAAATGAGCATTTTGCCGCTTCATCAAGTTGTGGTAACGGCTGCTTTAGCACGCGACACCTGCTCCCAGAGCAATCAAGTAGTTTTGGGCTGGCTTTGATCTTGGCAACTATTGACAAAGGTTGCGGCTGGCCCAAGCAAATATTCTGCACCGTGGGAAAGATAAACAATCCCCTAAAGTGAAGTCCTGGCAAAAGCAAATAACATCAGCGCGAACAACGTGTTCAACTAGCTGACTACCCCTAACGGACCCTTTTTATGTATGTATTTTATGTGGCTCATTATATTATATTTATATTTTGGCGTGCAGCCATAAAACACTTGGTGCATGTTGTTGTTGTCATTGTTTTTTGTTGTTTGCCAAACAAGCTGAATATAATGTTTATTGTGCAATTTAATACGTTTCGCTAATAGCTTTTGATGGGAATCATTTTGACAGTTCGTCGGTTGCTTGGGGCTGCCAACGTCAAACGTGCAACGTGCTGTTGCACCAATGAAAAACTGCGTTTAATTGCTGCCTTAAATTTTAATTGAGTTACCGTTTCCAAAATCCATATAATAGCATTAAAAACCAATTTACAAAGCTTAGCTCTCGCATATTATAATCTGTGTGTGTGTTTTTTAACAGACGAAATAAATACATAATGCGATTTAGATATCATTTGGCGAGTTCAATGACCGTATACAAGGACTAATTAAAGCCAGCGTAGATGCAACAGCATCTCAGCTTAAAAGGATTTATGTGTGTCTGAAAATTTCAAATTTACCCACATTGAAGAAATATATTATAGGTTTAATATTTCAATTGCTGCAACTGTCAACCAAACAAGAGATGCTGTCAATATCCGATTATCATCGAATATATTTCGTTCCATTGTTCAATGCATGTCTAGACATACATTGCTATGTACCAATAGTCACTGCATACATATATGTACATTTGAAACGTTGTTTGTCTTTCTGATTGATCATCTTTTAGCCAATAACTACTGCTTAAGCTATAGACATTCGATTTGGCTAGTATGACAACGGATTTTGCATAAGAATTAAGTAGGAAATATAAATTTTATTGCTTAAGAGAAAGCCACTTTGTTTAAGAATTATCTGTGTTTGCTACAACAAGTTAAAAGAATATTTGCATACTGTTTAAAATGTAATGAAACGAAATAAAATCTGATTCGAGTCAGATTGCTGCTACTATTATAATAACTGCATTTTGGTTTAGCTCTTTTTCTTATCGTAGTTTCTAGCTGGACTGCTACCTAAGCTGATATTACTTTTCCGATTCGGAACAGTTGTTTATTGTATTTGCGGCAAATGTTTTTCAAAGTCGGTTATTCAATTTGGTTTTCTCGTGGCTTCGGTGCTTAGTTGGCTGAATTCGTAAATTTATTTTGAAAAAGCTAAAATTTAAAATAGTTTCTTTAAAGGCTTAACATTTTTCTTAAATTGAAAAGCAATTTCTAGTTAAAATTTAATGTTGGCAAGCCATTTGTACAGTTGACTGCACAGATTCTGCCAGATTATAGCTGTTTGTTTTTGTTTTGAAACAGAACCGATACTCAATTGTTTTTTTTATTCCATCTGCTGACTGACTCAGCATGCTGAGAGCATTTGGCGAGTAACTAAATCACTCCCCGAATTTGAAGACCTTACTTCGCCCTGACCATTAGTCTTTCTTGAACGCCGTATGCGTCCCCCTACACATGTGTTTTGCTTCCACATTCACTTTTGTTTAATTCGCATTGGTTCTTTGCGCTCATTGAACGTCCTGAATAGCAGAAAGGAAAAGTAATGCTCGTCTATTTGTTAAATAGGCTTGCAAATGTGCGTTTATTTGTTTTTTTGTTTTTTTGTTGCCGCCATGGCAAGTAGTCCTGGTTAGTTATCAGGCGTTCGCTTTGATTTGTTGGGCCCAGAAATGAATTGGCCGCAATGAAATGAAGCTGGGCTCGAGTTGGTCCGGCTGAACGCCGCAAGCTGTTAACCCAAATAATTATGGCTTCATTAAGTTGATTGTGTGTGTAAGTGGTTTTTTGATAAAGCCACTGAGTTACAGCCAGAGCTGTAACCAATTCCTTTTTCCACTGGCGATGCCAGTTCGCTTTCTGCAAAAATTAATCGCTACAAATTTGGACCAAACAAAAATATCGTTGCCACAAATGACACGAATTAAGCAAAGATTAAAGTGCTAATTTCTGTGGTGTTGCCGAATGTTGCCAAAGGGTTTCAGGCAATTTAATACTGCAACATTCACTCACTCACACACATGACAGCCTCAAAATATACCCTCTTCATAAACACCACAATGGCTGAATCTAATCTTGCTGCTTGCCAATTATGAGTTGCTGGTCGGACTCATTTCTTATTGGTTGTATACTTTGTAGCATACATGTCCGGGAATTTCGTAGTTACGAAATTTAACAATACTTAAGCACGATATACCCATAAGTATGCTGAGCACAGGGTATAAAATGAAAAAAATATATATCAAGGTAGTATGTAACCCAAAACTCGCTGGCTATGTAAAACAACAGCAACAACGACAATATCAACAACAACACAAAAAATGTAACAAAGCAACAACAACCACACTATTATTTTTAATGGCCAAACATAACAAGCTACTAGGACATCAGTGGGCTGGTAGGGAGGAGTACAGAGAACAGGAAAGGAGAGGAGCGGTGAAGCATGGCAAATGAAAGCAAACATAAAAATAAATAACAACAAATTGGCAGGCAAATGTTTAGTTTGCGGCAGCATGATACACACCCTGCCCCCCGCGCAACCAGACTGCTCCCTCCAGCGGCCGCAGCAGCAGCAGCAGAAGCTTTAAATTTTCTCTCACTCTAAAATATTTCAATGTCGCCCTTCCACGTGCAGGCCCCTACTTGGGCAGCATCTGAGTTGCCTTTGAGCTATTTTATAATTAGTCCCAGGCATGACAAAAACTTTTGGCAGAGCAGCTTAAGCGCCAGCCGTTTTAGCTAACCAACCGCATGTGGCGCACGTAGACAACAACAACAACAATGACAACAATAGATTTAAAAAAAATAAAAATTTAAAACAACAACGACAATACACAACACACAGACACACACACACACATATGATAGAAAGCTGGCGGCATGTGCTGCGTAGGTGCGCCAGCTGCCTCATGTTAAATTTTATGGCAAATAATGGGCGACATATGCCGAAAAAGTTTACCAAATGCTCCACTGCGCTGAAATTAGTTAGGAATATAGCCAAGGCTGCAGTCGAGGACTAGCTTTAGACTGGCCCTTTTTCTTTACTCGGCCCAGTTCGGGGCTATTTCACTGGAGCGTAACCTGAAAAATTTGAAAACTGTTAATTGGCCGCTGAGGTCTGCCCAGCCTCTGTGCAACATAAACGAGTTTAGTTTTGCGATTGGCTATTTGGCTTTTGCTAATTGGCAGCAGCAGCTGCTGCCACTACTGGGCCGAAGTATAAGCAAGGCGAACATACATAAGTATATGAAATTTTTCAACCGGATTGCAAATGCTGTCGCGCAATCAGCTAAAGTCTGTCAGTCAGCTACAGTTTGTAATTTCAATCAAATAATTTAAAAGGTGCATTTGTCAAGGGCTCTCTGTGTGCACTCGCAGCACGCGACTCTTACAATCTTTTGTCGCATGGATAGGGGGCATGGCGGTCGGGGTGTAAGGTTTCACTTAAGTGCACAAAATTCATCAAGTGTGTCAAAATTGCAGTAGAAGCTCAGCGAGCACTGAGCACAGCTCAAAATAATGTACAAATACCAACCGAGAAACCTGCCACGCTGCCACTGCATGGATAATGCTACACGCACACACACACACATGCATGCAGAGAATATGTATGTTGGGGCTTAGGGAGAGAGGAATGCCACCTCTGGCAGTTGCTGCTGCTGTGGGTTTGTCTTATAAATTGCAAAATTTCATCAAGTTTTGGTGATTACGCTGACATTCCCAGTGTCTGGTTGGTGTGAGAGGGAGGAGGGGGCGTGGCTGGGGCTGGGACAGTCCTGAGCACTTCGAGTGTGATTACGTAACGGGTGAGATTGAAAGGTTTTGAAGGTGCAAAATAGCATTAAATTACAATTTTTCCATTGCTCTGCTCGTTTGCAGTCAGCGCTTTTGCCACACAATTCTAATCTGCGCAAGTTCGAGTTTGAAAAGATATATTCATTTTGCTACTGTGAAAAGAGGTGGAATAAGTTGCTTTCCTGCTTTTAAAGTTCACATTTTCTTAAGTAATTTTGCATTTCATTAAGGAAATTTTAGATTTTCTTGTCAATTAGGCAGCTGCAAACTTTTGACTATTTATCTTCGTTATCCAGTTGCTGTTTGAGGCTCGCAAATATTCTAGTATTACTCGTGCGTATGTGCGAGGGTGTGGGTATGTTTGTATGTTAGAGAATGTTTTCTCAGCACAAATTTGTAACACACACCCATGCCCACACACACACCCTAGAGCGCAAAGTATTTGACAAAAACACTTTTGAAGTTTTTGGCATTTGCGTGCGCCAATCGAATAAAAATAACCCAACTGATCTTACAGAATTCATAAGGAGGGGGCTGAAGGAAAGGTCGCAAGTAAACGGGAAATTATTTTGACTGCTAAACTTTTGACTCTTGCATATACATATATCGCATATATCACATAAATTGCTAATTTGCTAACTAAATAATTAATGAGAGTAAAGTAAATTCCTTTGTGGCTTTAAGTTCTCCAACCAACGAATATATATGTATATAGTACAATCCGAAACTTGAACTCTAAAGCCATTGAAATAAATATATATATATATATATATATTGTATAGGATATATAAGATTACACCTACATATATCTTTTTCACTTTTTCACTTTTTTTTCTATTTGCTTTTGCATTCTTCCTGTTCGAGTGCTGTTTACTTTTGCATATTTTCAGTTCTCTTGCCAGTTTTTTTACTTTCTTTTCCAAAAATAAAATTGCAATATCCTTTAAGCCATTTCCGCAAGTTGCTCAATGCCCTCTTTGTATAATGCGGAAATAACAATGCACCAAGAGGATTTACAAGTACAGTGCTCACACACACATACATACAAATACACATAAACACACACACACACACAGCAACTAACAAATGCGAAATCCAAAACATTTCCTTGGGATTGTTGCTTTGCCAACATATTTGTGAAATACAGAGCATTGTGGAGTACCATATCTGGGATATCTCTTGCTGAAAATCGTACTTTTACTTTTCGGCAGATAGTTGCCAAGGCCAACAGCAATATATGATCCCAATAAGTGTCTGCAAGCGTCTGCGAGGAAAAACAAAATGCATTAATAATGTTTGCTGACCAGCACCTTGAAACTTTTGTTATCGGTTATAGTACAGAAAACAGCAATTAATGAGGAAGTCATAACTGGGAGTCGCATTGGGTGTTGGCCCTCATGCTGCTCGTATTTGCTGCCTCACCCAGCTGGGCTAGCTATCTCTGTCAGCAGTGCAGCTGCAAGTAATTTGGACGCGTGTCAAAAAACTGCGCAATGACTAAGGAACTTTGGACAAGCGGATGAAGCTCGGCAACTGTAACTGGAGCTGTAGCCGAGGCTGTCCTGTTTGTCTGGCATCTGCCGGCTGTTGGCGCCAGTGAACCATTTAGCTAATTGTCTGCATTAGTCAAGCACTGAGCGTGCCACCAAAAAAGGCGCATTAAATTTATAACAATTGTTTTACAATTTTATCGAAAAAACAAGTAAGTCGAGTGAGCCCGGCTACGATATACCCAGTTGTTAAATATTTTCTACTTTTGTTACCAAATTTCCCTTTGAAAAGTATTGCACTCAAATTTGCGAAGGTCGTCAAGTGCACAGAGATTGCAGAGTAAAAAAACTAAGCCAGCGCATATTCTTGTGCACAAACCCTAAATGACCTGGACAGACTGGTTACAAATAAGTGCATTCAAACATGCAAATATATAAAAACAAACAGAAAACAAACAAAATCATATTGACGCTCGCGGCGATTATCATGCCATCTTTTTCTCATACATGCCATCTCTTTCTCATACAGAAAATGCTTGCGGCTGCTGATAGAAATGATATCAATATGAGAATCTTCTTTCGACTCTAACTTCGGTGTTACTTATCCGATCTTGATAAAAATTTGCATAGTTGATCAATAATATGCATATGCATATTATGTGCTAATTAGAAGATTCCAGTATTCGAGAAACCGAGTCAGTTATCGATCAAATAAAGCAAATTTGGTCTGTGCCTGGTATACGAGAACCCATAACCCAGACGGACATGGTTATATCGACTCGGCTGTTGATCCTGATCAAGAATATATGTATATACTTTCTGGGGTCGGAGATGCTTCCTTCTGCCTGTTACATACATTTTCACAAAACCATCATACCCTTTTTAGTCATTTTAAATAGATGTAAAAAGAAAGTACAAGCAAAAGAAAAAACAAAGAATCCAAAAAGAAAAAACACCTCACTCCCCGATGGGAATTGTCCCCGCATTACTTTTCTTTTCACACGCGGCGCCACTATTATTTAATATTGTGGAAATTAGAGCGCGGACAGAGGCAGAGAAAGTATTTAGCCAATTGGCAACATTATTTAACAATTGGCCTGCTGCAGGCGCCTTGATTTATGATGCTGTTGTTTTTTCTTATACGTTATTTTTTTTATTCTTAACTGCACTAAATTTGGCACACACATGTGTTGTCAATTGTAAATTTGTGAGAATGTGTGTGTTTGTAATTCTGCACTAATTTGCAGTTAGTTTAATAAATTTCACAATGCGCCACATGCGTGTGCAAAAAGTTTATGTGCGCCGGTCACAAACTTTTAATTTCTTGTTTGGCAAGCGGATTCGTGTTATAAATTTCGACCACTTTACCGAGCAGCCAGCCAGGGCGTAGGCGTGTGGTGGTGTGTGTGTGTTGGTGGGTATGGTATTTTATTGGTATTTATATTTTCCAAAGGGGCGACTGCAAAGCTGCGGTCATAATTCACCTAAAGCCTGCACAGAGTGGCAATTAATGCAAAGCAGCCAAGGAAACAGTTGCCGCTCGATAAGGAGGGCCAAAGTTGACGCGTTTCTTTTCTTGCCACTGCTCCTTTTCCTTAAGAAGATTGCAATAAAAATGCAGGCCAATTGCTAAGGCAGCAGCAATAACAATGGCTAAGAAAGAAAAAAAGAAGAAAAATATGACGCATGAATTAGCCTGAAAGTATGCAACAAAAAGGCAACAGGAAACGGACGCAATAAAATATGCAGAAACTGCTAGTTGGCAGCGACGACAGGCGGCATATCAGAGCAGGACAATAACAATAAACTGTATACAGGGTTAGCACTTGCGTTTGCAAAAAAACAACAACAAAAACAACCTAGAAGCTGCTTAAATGCACTGCATGCGTAGGCATTAAAAGCTTAAGAACAACAATGGTGAATTTAAAGTGCCGCGTAAATGGGATTATAAATTCAGCATAGACTGACTTCCATAACTTAAAAATGTTTAAAACATATGTGCACTTACAATGTTCATGTTAGTACATTATTTACACAACTATTTACGCATATAAGAAGAGTTTTTATTTGTACACTTATCTTTAAATACTATGTGTAGCTAAATGCAAGAAATACTCAACTTGGTATGTGCTTGTGGAACTGTGAAATGTGTCGCCAATATCGTTTCGGGTTCAAGGTGGCCTTATGCTGCACAGGGGTGTCAGAGTTCATGGTTCATCTGAATGTTGCAAGTTTTACGATACGTTCCAGAACTGTCGCCTTTTAATGTCGAGTATTGTGTGGGGCCCGGGGTGCAGTCTGTGCTGAGTCGGATGTTGTGGGTGAGAGTGTTGTGTTGTGTATCGCATTCGGTATTCGTCAGAAGGCATGTAAATGATATGTGACACTTGCTAGTTGTTTGACAAACACAAGGTTTATGCAAATGAAGTAAGTAACGTTAGAAATTCATTCAACATTAAATATTTCATGAGCTCTGATGAACATTTATGCAGCACTGGCTGTTTTCATTGCAAAAACATTTGACAACACTTTTGTGTGTGTGTGTTATTATTGCGTTGCTTGTTGCTGTCGGCTTGCATGTGTGTGTATGTGTGTTTGTGTGTGCTGATTGTGTTAGTTGTTTGTTTTATTGGTTGCTTGGCAGGCAAGCACACAACTTGTTCTACTTGACTCCTTGCAAATGAATTTCAAAGTGTTTTGCATAAAGTTTTTGTCGTCCCAAAGGCTGCCCTCCGAACTAATGTTGTAGAGAAATAAATGCCACTGACTTCAGTTTGCAGTTTAGTTGCAGTTAATGTGCCTAATTCAATCTGCTGAAAGCAGCAGTCAAGCTGCAAAGCTGCTATTCTCGCAATTAAGTAACTTGGCCCAAATGACACTAAAGCTTTTATCTGATTATCCTCGCAAAAGACCCGGAGCGCTGACAAACAAACAAACTAACAGTTCAAGCAGGACAGATGGCAAATAGTCAAAGCGAAACACAAAAATAGAAAAAAAAAATGTCAAGAAAACAATGCGCAAAAATAAGCAAACCCAAATCCAAAGCCAAAGCCAAAGCGAAAGCCAAAAGCCCAGGCAAAGGCCGCAGGAACAATGCCCGACCAGCTGGTCACCTTTGTGGACTTGGTAGCTAGGTGACAGTAGTAAAGAAAATGCCAAGCGAAAGTCCAGACAGCAAAGCGCATTATGTCCTTGTCTCGCTCAACTCCATGTCCTTATTTCTTGTTGTTGGTTTTTGTGTTGTTTTTTTTCCTCTTTTATGTCGTTTTCTCGGTGGACCTCTCAGCACAATCTTTTCGCCGTGGCCGCTTTGTTATTTCGATTTTATTTTCTAACGATGCTCTCTGTCTTTGATTGCGCACCTTTTTCTAACTGCTGCTGCTGCTTCAGCTGTCCTATCAAGGGGGTTATAAATATGAGCAAGCATTTCACAAGATATCCTTAATTAAAGTCATTTCCTCTCTAGAATGGGTTGGCTTTCGCGCTTGGAGCTTGGAGCTTGGAGCGTGTGCACAAGTTGAAATTAAATTTGCAAGGGACAGCAAAAGGAAATAAGCTACCTAGCATAAAGGTGTGACCGAAATATGGAAGCACAATGACCCCGTTACGCACATATAAGCAAACACACACACATATAGAGATTGGTCGGAATGCGGCAACCACACATGTGCGCGACCCCTTGGTAAAGGGTTAAGAGCGTCGCTTCGTGTGCCCATTAACATGAAATTTTTAACAACAGGCCAGGTAGGAGTTCGACGGTCCACGTGGACGACATCCTTTTTAGCATTTTGGCTGTGGTGGTTATTGTTGGTGGGTGAACTCAAACGACACCAGCAGCGTCGAGCTGCTGCATCAGCTGAAGCTTTTGTCTTTGCTTTCAATGGATTTCTGCCGCTGCTGCTTCTTCTGAACTCATCCTCTGCCCACTTTGTATTGTTTGCTTTTTTTTTCGGACAGCGGTACTTTGTTTTTTAAGCTCTGCACCCGTAGTTTCTCTGCCTCACCACATTTTCTCGTTTAGCTTGCGCGCTTTAAGTCGCCGCGTATGTCCTTGGGGCACATCCTTTCCATTGTTGGGGCCATAAACATTCAAAGCTGTAGGTTCACCATCCAACAACAACTATGACAACACTATCACAACACCAACAGCAGCAGCAGTATCGGAACCTACCCCAAAACGTCTCTTTGTCGTCGGTGCTCTTCTCCATGGGTTGTCGCACAGGATGCGCCGCTTATTTATCGCATTTTTATGTGAAATAAACGATTCGGAATTGGCTACGTAAAACATTAATTTTATTGTGGGTGGAAATTGAGATTGCGAAACGAAACAGTTTTAACAAGAAGACCAAAATAAGAACGCTGGATGCTAGCAAGTCGTGGGAAGCCGAATCGAAACAGACTTGTTTCGCCTTGCAACATCTCCGATGCAATTTAATCTATATTAATTATTTACGTCCAGCTTGTCAATAGCCTGCCTTGTGCAACTACATTTATATTATTGGCAATAGCTTTAACGGAACATAGGTCAATATGAATTCATATCATGGCCTTCTCTGCCTTCTGCTGCTGCTTCCTACCCAAAAATGGATTTTTTAATGTGCTCCAAATTAAACTCAAGTTTTGCAGCAACAAGTGAAAAATTCGATCCAGCGACAGATGAAGCAACCTATTAAGTCGACACAGAAAAAAAAACAGAGCTGAATCCTACTGACCACAAAAGTTGGCATATGCAAATTTTAACACGCAAAAAGTAGCGATCTGCCCGGGCCCAGACGAATCTTGGAGTTGACAAGCCCGACCTGGTCTCGAAAGAAACCATATTAATGGCCACAATACATCTCTTTTGTCTTGTTTCCGGGAACACTGCTGCAAAGCAATCTCAAGTGTCGCCACTTCGAGGTGCTGGCCAGAAATTGGCGATGCATAAGATAGATGGGAATGGTTGGTATATATATAAGAACCAGAATCACAAGTATAGTACTTATAGAACCACCGTCGACACCAATCTAAGAATAAACAAATAAACATATAATAAATTAAGACACAATGTCTAGTTGTAAGCAAGTAAACTTCTAATCAAAGTTGTGTCACATTTGTTTGCTAAACAATATTGCATGTTGCTCGAGTAGTCGCCGAGTTAAGTAATTTAATCAGAGTAATTTGAAAATTTGGTTTGAGCCTGACCAATTTGTTTAACGGCTACCAATTTCTTAGCTACCCTTAATGGCATTGACAGCAAATTGGTTTTTTGCCCTAAGCCATTGACAAAACAAATTCAAATTGATACGTGCGGGTATTCCTCGGGCTGATGTTCTTGTAAATAAGTTCGTCTATTTTATAATATGTGTAAAGCTTATAAATGTAAGAGCATAATTAAACGGGATTTACGCCTTGGGCCATTCATGTGGGCACAGCCTTCGGGCTGGGAGGGTTTGAAGAAAGGTTGACTTTGCAAGTCGGCTTGTATGTTGTATGATTGCGCTGCGGATTACTGGGTATACGGATAAAATGGATGGCTTTGACATGCTAATTAGTTAACCTCTCGCATAGTTCCCTCGCAACCATAACTGAGTTTTGTGTACAACAAAAGCGCATAAATACCAACTGCGCTAGGTTGCGGAGCGGCGGGGAGCGGTTTCGGTATTACGCATACGCCACGTTTGACAGGCATCAGGCAATGCGAAGCGTTTAAGTGCCAGCGACCCGACACCAAACATGATGAATAGTTCTGCAATAATTACATTACTTGGCAGTTTCATGCTCTCCGACCAAAAGAAAGTCACACGTGGCTGCGCTTGTGGGCACCGTTACACAAACTATGTATGTATGTATGTATGTAGACCGCCTATTATATAAGTGTTTGTGTAATTTAGTGTGTGTGTTTGAATATGTGCTTGTGTGTATGTGTGGGTGTCTGCTAGTAACTGTGCAAATAGTTAGCCATCAATATAAGCAGCTGCTTGCTCCCATTTCAGCCTGTGCAACATTAATCATATTCAGTGTTAATTAATCAATTAATTATATTTTCGAAACTGTAAATTTGTCGCCGGCTGCTTGGATAATATTCAACTCCAACAACCGCATAGTAAATAAATCTCTATCTCTATATCTATTTATCTTAATCTATATCTATCCATCTCAAAATCAAATGTAATTTAAATAATGCCTTTTATTCTCGTTCCCAATGTAGCTATTTACTAATTACTTAATACAATTACGAAAGTATCTTAAAGATTTATTATTTATAGTGATATTATGATACCTTATAGATTGACTTTAACTAGGCTGCTTGGTATGTGTTTACTTTGTCTGTGTTAAGCCACTTAATGTATTTCAAGCATTGTGACTTCATTGATTAAACTTTAGTTAAATAATCGACAATCTGTTGGCAAAGTGATATTTGGCATTGCAACTATTTCGTTCGAAATGGAAATCGCAGTGCAGCATGTCAGTGCGAAATCGAAATGTATAAAATATTTAAGTCCAATGTCAAAATGTAATAAACGATATGTCAGTCCTAACGTCAACAGCTTGCGTACATGACTGACAATAAATTGTAAAAAATGTTGGATTCAGCTTGCAATATTCTGACTTCATTTTCCAGCGCCAACTGACATTAGCGAGTCGATTTTTCTACTCTTGCAGAGGGTATTACAATTTTGTCGTGAAATTTGTAACGCATTGAAGGAGACTACTCCGACCCCGTCATTATTGATCGATATACCAATGTCCGATTAATCGTCTCTTCTCATTTTTAATATACATTTTTGATAAAACAAATATAATAATATTTCAAACTGTAGACAGAAATTTAAATGACGGCAAGTTGACTGCGTTCTGCCGCTCTGTCCTTTCTAATATTTTATGTGTAAGAATACACTTTGGATGCCAAACTCTGAAACTCTTCAGGTAACCTAAGAAGAGAGGTTTCAAAGATTCAGGTTCACTCTTCATTTGCTGAAAGTGAGTGTAAGCCAACACTTCGCTGTGCTATATTTAAGATAATTTAAAAATAGATATGAATATTTTACAGAACTTCCTTATTTTACCCCGTCAGAATGCATACGGTTTTTTACTAGTTAGATAAGCAGGAGTATTTAATATTCGAGCTTGCAAATATAGGATTAATATAATATACGTTCACTTCCGGCCAAGGTGCTTTTGCGTTTTATTAAGTAGGTGACGCGTGAAATTGCTTACTAATTGTCGGGTGAGAGGAGTGTGAAGGGAATTTCGAACAGCCACTCCACCGACTTTTCGGAATTAGTTCGATACACTTGAGCTAAGTTGATTTGTGTGTGCGAGTGTGTGTAAGCCAATCGCATAAATTTCTACTTGAAATTAGACATAGATTTCGAACTTGTGGATGCGGAGACGACATTATTAAATTTTCTCATAAATTTTACAACCAATCTTAATAAATCAACATGAAGACGACGTTTTAACCTGCGACGACAAGTGGCTGACACATTGCTAAGTATTTGAGAGCTGGCTATATATATATATATATATATATATATGTGTGTGTGTGTGTGTGTGTGTGTGTCTGTGGTGTGCAACTGCCATATATTTGTTGAATTGCAGTTGCAACATACAAACAGCAACTTCATGCATTGAGAGTCTGGCGTGCCATTTATGCGTCATTCCACCTGCGCACAGTGCAACACTCGAAGCGCTTGATGTATCACTCGAGTGCCACGCAACATCATTTAAAAAAAATAAATAGAGTGCGCGTGACACTCGTTTGATTTACATAGCCGCTTGCCCTTTAAAGTGGCAATTACAAAAATCAGCTGGTTGCAAAGTACCTGCACTTGTGCTTCAGCTTTGGAATGTGCATTTTGCATACTGGATTTCGATACATCAGTGTCAAGTGGCATTAAAATGTTGCCCGTCGCTGTGGATCTATACAGGTGACATATTTGGCTTTAAATACTAACTACAAAAAAAACGGGGTAAAACGGGCATATTAATTAATCTTGCTAATTTTCAGTTATAGTTTTTTAATGTACATACATAGCATATTTTGCTGTACATATTAATATTATTTACCTTAGTTAATAATTTAAAAAAAAACAGCAATTTTTCAATTTTTTTTTTAGTTGTTGTTAATTTGAATTTTTAATTAATATTTGTGGCACAACTGAATTAAAAGCTTTTTGCATGAAAAGTGGAAAAATAATTCAATTGATTTTTTTTTGTTTTTAATTAATGATGATCTAAAAACGATTAAGGTCATCTAATAATATAATACTTAAGCAAGTTGAAAGTAGCTATTGGCAAATATAATATAACTACTAATATTTAAAAAGATTACATTTCTAAAATAAATTATTGCATATTTGATATCGTAATGCTTTGATTTGTGATAAAGCTCTGCAGCTCATTGAAGAAGAAGCAGTGTTAATCGAATATTTGTTTTAAAATGCTTTAAGGTCTTTGCGGCATATGCACGATATATTTGTATTTCATTGTTTGCCCTGGTAATTAAGTTACCAACTTATTAAATGTGTTGATGGTGTTTACAATACAATTTATTTATCATAATATTTATCAGCGCTTAAGCCCAGTTGCCATCTTTGTTGTTTTTGCTGGCGTTCTGCTAATATTATTATAGCTCAGATTCTCAACGTGGCTTACTCTCTGTGGCGATTAAAGTTGTGTATGTATGAATATAAAAAACCCACGACAAAAACAAAAGCACACTTGCAACATAATAAAACAATCAATTAGTTGCAATGTGCGGCTGTTCGTATAATTATATAAAACGGTTTATTTATTTTTCAGTGTTTCGTCTGAAATCTGTGATTATGCTTGTGCGGTTGAAAGGTTAATTTACGCATTCGCTGTTGTGCTCAGCGTTAAAATAAATGTTTGCCCATTGATGATGTCAATTGTTATAAGAACAAGCTCATAAAAATTATACATACGCCAAGTAATCCCAACACAGATGCCAGTAGTCAATGGAAGCACGCAGCACGTAGCGACGACGACTAGTTAAGATGGCATCATTCCGAGCTTATACAAACATGGCCAAAAACGGCCCATGAAATACCTCTCTCATTGTCCCAGTAGCGCGAGAAGTGCTTAGTCACAGATACACACACACATACACAGAGGGAGAGCAGTCTCCATTTTGTAGTTGTATCTGGTGGCCATTTAAGAGGCTGTCACTTAATAGATGCAGACACATTTTGACCGTGTCCGGACCGTGGCTGGGGCATCGTGCAAGTGCCGCAGCGAGACGGTTCTTGTTGTTGCTCGGTGGAATGTTGATGATTTTGATGTTCCTAACATTTCAAAGCGTTATGCGTGACGAAACGGATGCTCCTAAAAGGCACAATAAGTAAACGCTTGAAATGAGGCCAAAAGCTGGCGGTCGCCGGGCGTCGGTTGTCGGTCGTAAGCAGGCCAAAAGAGGCGTCGCATCGACATAGTCGTGGACTGGTGGCGTCGATTCGGACGGTGTCTAGTGTCGTCCTGGTTGGCGGCGTGCGCAGCGGTCGCCATGGTACATTAAGAAGGACTCTTTCTGGTTGTAAATTGGACTGTTTTATGCGCTTTTTGTTACGCATTGCTAGAGTTGCTGCCGCACTGCTGCCCAGGACCATGATGAGCTGGTGCCACGCCCCGCAAATACTTCCTTCGACAGCGACACCAAATATTAAGGCAACAGCAATATGCGTTCATTATTTTAATTAGATGCGAGCCGGGAGTCTAATCATCATGCCAGTTACCAAAATTGGTCACAAATGTGACAGCTGTGTAGCATTTAATTAAATTAAGTAAATGTCATATTGTCATTATTATTTGTTATTCCAGTTATTATTTTAGGAACAATTTAATGCATTTTTAATATGCTTGTGTGCATTAATTGGAGGATTTAAAGGGGGCGCAGTATTAGCATAATTTATATATAGATATTTTTTGGCCATAATTCAGAGCACAGTGACAACATGATGTTTGCCTAATTTGCCCCTGCCCAGCAGCCCATTCAAATATCAATGGCTAATCCACTGGGAAGTCAGATATGGTTGCTGAACACTCACTCACATTCAGTCCGCACGGCACGTAGCCTGCGGCCGACTGAGACATATTGTGCTCGACCACAAACGCGTTTGGGTCCCACATAAAAAACGTGGCTCGGAGGCAAAAGGACGAATGTGCAGTCTATATCTCAAATACATCAAATCTTGGCCTGGCCCGGCAGCTCCGCAAACATTTGCAAAGTCCCTTCAAGAACTGAGGGCAACACACTGGCAGTCTGGAATGTGTACATCATGTGGATTGATTGCCGGGGCAGACAAGTCGGGCCATGAAGCGCCTTTGTTTGTTTGTAGCTGTCGCATGTATAGTGTTTGTGTTTCGAATATGAGTTTTGTGTGTGTGACAAACGGAAGGTGGAACGACGGACAGGCGACACCATCAGATGGCTTCGTTGTCACACTTGGATTGTTGACACGTGCAGAGACGTAAATGAGTTATGAAATACCCTTTTGTCTTTACAGGATGTGCGACTTTCAGTAAAATAGTCAATAAATCAAAATCAAAAAACTTGTGACACAATATTTGACCATCACGAAAAGAATTCTTGATCAGCATTACAATATTAATATAAAATCATTCATGTACCGAAGTGAAGAGCAAGAAAAATTGCAAATTTAATATGTATTTTTGGATTATTTTAAAACAAGAGATAGAAATAATTTTCGTGTTTGAAAAGTCCGCAGGTGACAAACTAACTTATAAACTAAGCATTTAGCCACCGGGCCGAACAATTTTATAAGTCTATTGAAAAGTTTGTTTCTACGCAATTTAAATGGTAGTGCAAGTTAAAGTATTAGCTTCGATATACAAAACTGTGAAGTTGTAAAGTTCACAGTGACATTTCGGCAATTGTGCAAAACATTGTGCAAAAATACGGACGAACAATGGCACATAAATAGGAACAAACTATTTCTCTTACATAGAGACAGACACACACACACAGACACATATGTCAAAACAAGATACTCATTGTGGCGAGCACTTGAAGGCACCGTATAAAGCCAGCGGAAAGATGTCGACGAAGTGCAAAGCGCTTCAAACGATTTTCCGCAAAGTTGACTGCCTCTTGCAGTGGAAGGTGCTTGAGTGTGCCTCTGTGCTTGTGAGCCTGTATTAGTGTGTCTATATGTGCATGTTTATGGCCACAACAACAGAGGCAACCGAAGAGCAGCAGCAGTAGCAGCCACAGCACAGCCTGAAATAAAATTTTCGCCCAAAAGCCTTTAGGTATTTCACGCCAGCAAAATATGCGAGCATGTTAGAAGGGTATGTGGGCGAAAGAGATCGTTGAGGTCGTGTGCTGCCAACTTCACACCCAATGGCGGCAAATTTTTGGCAACAAAACTTCTGTGGAAGAAGCAGTAGCATCAGCAGCACTAGCCAAGAAACAACAAGAACAAGATGAACCTGAGCATGTTTATGTGTATGCGAAGATACTGCTAAGGGCCAACCGCCTAGTGGTGCTCTATAGGTGGGTTCTCAATGTGTCTAAGTAAGCTTGTGGGTATGAGTGTGTGTGGCAGTCTGCGAATTTATTACCCAGGGAACCATATCTTTAGCAGCGCGCAGCTTTTTGCGTCTCCCCCACTGGCGGGCACTGCAACATGTCGCAAAGTTGTCGAAGCGTGGGCGGCTCAGCTGACGCTGCAGCGGGACTTGAGTCTAGGAAGTTGGGCAACAGCAAGCAGCACCAATAAAAAGAAAAAGAAGGAGAGATCCAAATATGTTTTAGTGGCGCAACTGTGCTGACAGTTGTGAAAAATATACGCGCTCTCATAATTTATATCACTTTTGTTAACTGAACGTGACTGCGTGGCGGGAGCGCAGCTACTTGTTAAACAAGCAGCTGCTAACCTCGCCCGCCTTCCCCTTGTCCCTTTGCGACACCAGAGCTGACCTGCTGTTGGGTCATGTCCTGACATCGGCATGTCGTCGATGTCTGCACGTTCGTGTAATTAGCCAAATGGCTCCACGATCTGACTTCTGTCTGTTGTTTGTCATTGACGACGCGACTTCATGCAAATTCATAAGAGTTTCTGATGCAAATATTTGCGCTGCTTAAGATTTAATCTATTTTTTTTTTCAAACATAGCTTAATACCTGCTTACCTTTGATTTGACAGCCAGCCTAGCGTATGGGTAATACTACATAACATTTCGACATATCTCAGAATCTACGTAAAACCCAAGGCAAATCCCTCTGAAATCGAAAATCGCTCTAATTAGTGGTTGGGACTGGCAAATCCAGCAACCTCAACAACCTTAGTTTTTGCTTAATTAACTAATCTCCCAGAAGTTGATGGCAAAAAAGGGGAGAGTGCCCAATCAGTAGCAAGTGTTATGCAACATACAAGTATATATGTATGCGTATGTATAAATATACAGCCCTCACATGCGTACACATGGCTGTTATTAATCCAATTTGAAACTTGAATGGTTTAATCTGAAAATGTGCACCGACCGCAGAAACCACATGCGAGCAGTATGTAAATTGTAGCCTGCCCACTGCAAAAACAATTTATACTACCGTTTTAGGCTTGTGATTTCATTTTATTGTCAGTGTACTTTGGACGGGCCATTGAAATAAGACCAGACCCTTCACGTTGGCCATTGGTCATATGTATGCTCGTTTGGTCGACTGTCAGTAGCAACCACAAAGCAAATTATTTAAACAAGCCCAGTTGGAGTACTGCTTGGAAAATGGTAAATTTTTCTTGAGGTTGCCTGGTCCGGGCCAAGTGCACACAACAGCAATCAGACGAGAGACTCAATCAAGAGTCACACTTCGTCAACGGCTCGACAAGTATTGATGCAATCAAAGGAATTGTAATTAAGACTGGGAAAGCAATCGAATATACTTGAAATAATGAAAACAACAAAATGAGAGAAAGAAAATAATGAAATACAGAGAAAATGAAATGGGAATCATAACACGGCAGAGTATGGCCAATGGCAAAGGCTGTAAATCTCATTATTCTTCATTTAATTTCGAATCGAAGATAAGGGGTTCGAGAATGAGTATCAGTTTGAAGCAGGCAATGTTTTTTCCCATCTCTTATTGTTGTGATAAATTTCAATTAAATAAGAATCAAATAAAATTATATGATGGTCGAGAGCGCATTGATTGCCACATTCCGGGTCCAGATAACGGTGCTTATAATTGAAATCCACAATGTGCTGATTTTATGTCTGTCCGCCATCATCGCTGCTGTTCGTCAATCATTCAGTTTCCAGATTTATTTGTTGCCTTCTTTGATTTATAATTGCGAAGGGCATTACAACTGTGCAGAATTCTGTCATTGAGTGCCAAGTTAACTAAGATAGATATACTCATATATCTATACAATAGATGCACCCGAGAAGCACCCACCGATTAATAGTTCCGAGTACTTACTTTATATCGGCTGTTTGCGTATCTGGACTCAATTTAATTTCGATTTGCAATCAGCTGAAGAGTTGCCTAGTTTTTCTTTTTTCTGGGGCCAAGCACTTTTTGTGATGTTTTCATTTTCATTTTCGTCTTCGTTTTCATTTCCATTTTGCGTTTGCATTTACATTTCTAGTTGTGCAACTCAATTCGCATTTGATTTGATTGCAAACATTTCTATGTCCCCATCGTTTAGAAAGTTGCTTTGTCAGTTGCAACAATTTAGTGCATTTTACATTGTTTGTAATATCAGTCAGTTTGCTCTCCCTTATTGTTGGCACTGATGATGATGTTGTCGCTGCCGTTGCTGCTGGTATTGCTGCTGCTCTTGGGTCACATAATTTAACCCCATCGATTTCCGTTGCCCGCCTCTTGGCAAGCTAAGCAAACAAAGTTGATTTTATCCAAAGAGCAATTAATAATACCCTATGTCGACACAAAGGTCCTCTAAGGTATAACAAGTTCGTGCATATGATAAAAGATAATTGTAGTTGACTTCTCAGTTTTCATGATGTATGTTCTTTCTTTCTTGATTGGTATCATGTGTATCAAACTGTTAGTAAATAATTAAGTGCAGGGCATCTCCCAGTCTTGCATCATTTAAATATATAAATTACTTGATGTCAGCAAAGCTTTCAACAATATACATCATAATTTTGATATTATAACTGAGCGACTGATTGAATTTTTGGCCAACAACTTTTCTACGCAATATCACTGCCCCATTGCCGGAATTTAATTTGTTGCACAAAGCCGAAGCATTACTTAGTTGCACGTCCTCGCTACACATGAGTCATCCATTAGCAGACGTTCGTATTAGAATAGCTACTGGTACTATCTGCAAACTAAATTTAAGCTCGCTTTAAGTTGAAACCAGTTTTTTAAAAAAAAGACATACACTAAAACAATTCCCCAACACCAGGAACAACATGTTAAATAATAACATAAAATGCAACTACAGCCAACACCATATCCCCCAAATCTGTACTGCTCTGGGACTGTGGTTGCTGTGTGCACATGTGGAAATGGAGAAATGTGTTTTTGCCTGCGGGCGGTGTCTAGTCCGGCAAGTATTCGCAAGCGCGCCATTTGCGAAATGAAATGCTTAAGTGTGGATGAGCTTCTTTAGCCATTCTGGCAGTGCATGGAACATGCTAAAGCGTGATTTAAAATAATTAGTTATTAACAAAAGGCATACCACATGCAACTAAATGAAGAAATATAAAGCAATTTTATTAAAATGTTAAGTGAGTAGGTCTATTGTGAAGCTATGGGACAAACAAGCAATATCTCATTGTTCTTCTTTCCCTGCCTTACTAAAAGTGTCTTTCCTATTCAGCTAATATAAGCTGACAGTCGAAGACTGAAATTACAACCGTCCCCATCTCACTCTTCTTTGTGCTGCAAAGTCTCTTATAAGCTATTCAAAGTACAGCAGTGAGAAATTAAAGGTACATCAACACTGACGTTACACGCCGCGTATGATTCATAAATGCACAGAGCAAAGTTGTCGGATTGTAGTCATGGCATACTCAAATCCAGCGAGGGTACAATAGTTCGTATATATACTTACACTGGTTGCTATAGTAATACATTTTTGCAAAAAGCAGTACATTCAAATTAAAGCAATTTGACTCGCTGCTTGCGTAAGAAATAAGATGGCATTCTATTATTGTTGAGCATTTTGTTCTGCAAAAACAAGACTGCAGAAATTCGTTATTAACATTTATTATTGGGTATTCTCCTGTACGTAACTCGTTTCTGTTGCATCAAATTACAGATTTGTCCGAAAATTAATTGAAGACGTAGTTCACTTTTAGTCAGAGCGAGACCTTTTTTTGTGCGTGTTTCAGAAATTTATGTCTTTCGGCACTTTACACATTTAAAGGAAAAAAATCATGACTGGTATACTATAATACTGTAACCTTTTATTTTAAAACTTGTATTCGCTAGCAATAAAAAGTAAAGTTAAGCCTTTCCTTTAATTAGAGAACTGTATGAAGTATACATTTTAGTTAGATATTTTTTGAATTTGTAAAGTGGCCGAGATGTGCCTGAAAATGCAATATTTAAATATTCGCTCGGCTTTCTGAAATCCGCTTATATTTCTGTACATAAGTACTTAGTTTGGTAATGTGCTTTGGCATTAATGCTCTTAAATTGCAGAACAAAAACAATCATTTTAACGAAATCAAATTGTTGGCCTGCGAGTCATTCATTGTGCACTGGCAGAGTAACTTTGACTGCAGCAGCAACAACGACAACACTGGCAGACAGACAACTCTGGCCGAAAATAGTTTTGCTGTCTTAAAATTTGGACGCTGCAACAAAACGAAATAATTTGGCTTAACGAAACGGCAGCAAAGGCTAAGCGTGGGTGGAGCGGGGGGTGGAAAGGTGGAAATGCAAAAATTGTTAAATGGAAACAAACATTTAATACCGTTGGTTTTGCGAGCGTGAGGGGAGACTGTCATGGCTCGGACAGTCGAAAAGTGATGCGCCAAAGTATTTGAGCGCTGCAGCAGCTGCGGTTTGGCAGCCGTTATGCTTTAACTAAATTGCGGTGATTTTGGTGAGTGGCGGGGATTTGACTGTGAGTTGCCTGTCCGCGATTCTCTCTGTGTATGTATGTGTGTGTGGGTGTGTGCGGTGACACAAACACTCAAGCAATTAAAAGTAAAAATGGCGCAAACTTTTCACATTAGTTTTGTGTTGATGATGCGCGCGAAGTTGCTGGTTGCAGACACGGAAATTAGCAGAATCATCTAATGCACAACTTTGATTTTGTGTGTTTGTGTGTGTGCTTGTGAGTGTGTGTATATGCAACCAAAATGCATTCGCTTGGATTTAATGCTACGCGTCAGTGTTAAGTGCTGAGGTTTCAAAATGGCGCTCGACTTACCTCTACTCAAAAGCGACTGCGAAAACGAAAATGAATATGAGCAGCGCCTGTGCTACCATCCACAATTCTTTTACAATTTGCTGCTTGGCCTGCTTTTAGTTGTCGTGGCTAACCGCAACGAACTTGGCTTTAAAACGCTTGGGCGTGTTTGACACAGGTGTAGATTGGTGTGTTGATTCGTCAGTGGTTTCTATTCGCTGCTGTGCTGCGGCAACTTAGTCGACCTGAGAGTAGACATGTGCACATATTTATATGTCGTATTAGCAACTTGTGTGTGTGTGCCTCAAATTGCGTGAGATGCATACACAATTATAGAGACTACACTAGCTCACCGGAACAAAGCACAGCCAGAGACAGAGCTAGAGCCAGAGCCAGCGGCTGTCAGTTGTTGCCATTGCTAGCGCAAGGAGGATGCTGGCCTTTGTTCTGTTTCAATTAAACTAATTAGATGTAGGTAAACATAATTGCCGAGACTAATTTACGATTCAATGTGGTTGCCTATGATGGTATGTCTGGCACGCGATTGTCGTATGAAATTCAATCAGCACAAAGGCAACTCCAAGGACCTGGTCATTAGGGCGTACATTGGCTATCCGTCCGGACAAATGTTGTCGATGCTGATGACAAATTTAAAGATTAGCCCTGTCCACCCCTCTAATATATGTCAGGCGGCAAACTTCATTAATATAATGACAACAACAAATTAGGTTTGCCCCAACTTCGCATCTTACGTTGCATATTTATGGATGAGTTCGTGTGGAATTAGATGGCATCGACAGGTTGGTATCGACTGCGAATTTAGGATGTGAAATGTGGAATGTGGGTTGCGAATAACGAGTTCATTGTTGCCAATTATGTTAATCGATTATCTGTTGAAAAGGCCAATCGGCAGTCACTAATTGCGCATATTAATGAGTCGCTCAAATACTTGGCTGTCATTAAATAGCCGAGCAATTGAGTTAAATGCAATGGGAAATCGTGTTGCAAGCAGGCAATGCAAAGATTTGTTGCAGTTAAGTTGCCAACTTGGGAAAGTAGTCGGTTGAGCGACAATGTGAAATTAATTAGCGAATTAGCTTGGAATTGCAAAAGTTTTTAATGAATTTTCACGATTTGTGCAATAAGTTGTGCTGAGAATTTCATGTTTGAAACACACACTCAAAGTTTTTATTGCTATTTGCAGCCTTGATTTCCTTAGCGAAAATTTGCTTTGGATTGCCAACAGCGGTGCAACGGTGGAAACACAGGGCAGAAAGAGATACAAATACCAAAACGATGCAGCTATACTTCTGTCGAATTTCAGTGATACTTTAAGGCACTGAGGCAGGAGCTGTAGTAGTAAATACGTAAGGACGTGTCCGGGCCCGGCAGCCGTAAATGCAGTTAACGAAGCGTTCAAGGTTAGGCACAAGTAAGCAGCAGCAGGAGCAGCAGAAACAAACGACACAAAACACGAGAAACACGAAGCAGGGAACATGAGTTGCAATTTCATGAAATTTATTTCGCACGAATTGTGTGAAGATATTCGCACAATGCGCTACAAAATAGCCAAAGGATACGCCTAGCTCACAACGGCTATCATCTGCAACCGAGTGTGACGCAAGTGTGAAGTGTTGCCTACTTTGTAGAGACGTTTCGTTCAGCTTCTGTGTATCTTTCGACACTGTTGGTCAATGGGAAAAGAAATGGTAAAAATCGCAGCTTAAGCATCTATCCACAATTTGGTGCATATAGAGCATTGATAATTCGGCCACGCGCAGCCGGCTCAGCATGATGGCTGCTCACTTTCGGGACGGGTGTCATGGCTATATTTACGTTATCATTTTTCCAGCATTCATTTTGCAAGTCACGCTGCCACTGAGAACATGCCTCATGCACACAAATAACAAAGTGCTTTTCCAAACGGAATCTTGTCCCTTATCCGCCTTCACACTCAGCGGCTGATCATATGCTTTGTATATCAAATTTCATTCGCCTCCGCGTAAATGTGTGCCGAATAATCACGCAATTGGTTTAACTAAATCGGGTATTATTGATTTCACAGATTAATTGCGGCTTACTCATTTGCAGCTAATAGACATTAGATGCGTCCACAAACAGGTCGATTTTCAATTTGCATCTGCGGCTTAATCATTAATTGCATTTGGGTCTGGGGATGCATTCAACTTTAAAGTAAACGCTGCTTCCTGCGCCGCGTTGCAAACTAATTTAAAAGTGTAATGGAATTTGCAAGTATTTCGACAGGTTTTTTTTCTTCTTTTTATTTCAAACGCTCCCCAGTGGTTTGTTGCTGGGCAGTGCAAACGGAAGACACTCT
Organism: Drosophila paracracens; assembly: GCA_035044025.1. Classification (NCBI taxonomy): domain Eukaryota; kingdom Metazoa; phylum Arthropoda; class Insecta; order Diptera; family Drosophilidae; genus Drosophila; species Drosophila paracracens. The sequence continues at coordinate 5,503,190 of JAWNMN010000401.1, read as the reverse complement.
GTCTCTGTGAGAGCGAGAGCGAGAGAGCAAGAGAGCAATAGAGCGAGAGAGAGAGAAACTAGTAGAGTGTGAGAGTAAAAGTGAGGGAAAAGCAATATGCAAAAATGCCAGTAAGTTCGCTAGATACACTAACTGGCAGACAGTTAGCATGGCGTGTCGAAAGTTGCTGCTGCCTTTTTAAATTGGCTTTTAAGCTGAAATTGATTCATTGGGACATTCGACGCGCCAGCAGACCTTTAGCTTTCGCCAAAAAGTCTCAATCTGAACTACTTATATGGCGCGCTGTGATAATTTAATTTATTTTCAAACTCAATTTCAGAAATTTTTTTAGCGCGCTCTCCCCAACTTGATTTTGTGCATTTCTCTTTTGTTGAAGTACAGACTGAACAGAACTGGACTGGAGTGAACTGAACTCAAGCAAACTAAACGGCACTGGATGAGAATGGACTTCATTATGTCCATCCGGCTGTCGGTGTGGATTGTCTGCCTTCACTGGGAATACTTTTTGGAGTCAGGCGGCCGCCACATACCAGCAGAAAATGGAATTTTCGGTATTTTCACTAAAACAGTAAAAAATGCATTGTTTTTTTTTATTCCCAGCTGGCGTTTATAATGAATTTGGTTTTGCTGTGTTGTGTTTTGGCTTGCATGAATAGGTATTCGCTGCGCTGTTTCGCAAAACTGAAAATAGAATGGCTAAATGCTTATTGCTCCGATCCGCCGATGACCCAGCTGGGACTCCGATTCAAAGTATTATTTTACTTTGATTTTTTTCATCACTCTTCACCTGGCAATTGGTTGAGTGAACCTCTCAGTGCCTTTGGGACGATCAAACGCACAACAAATATAAAAGTATTTGAATACGGTTTTTACAGTCTCAAAAAGCAACTCACTTTGAATTGTAGAACGGAAAACATGAACTTTAGTTGGATTTTTGTTTGATTGACTATTACAAACGCCGTACAAATTGTTTTTTAGCAAAATATGATTTCATGTAAAGGGATGGTGGAAAAATGTTATGTAAGTCTGATGTTTCAACCATGTAAGTCATATTGAATTCGTTAATTGGATTGTTCAGGAAACAAAAAAAGAAATGAAAAAAAAATTCGAATGAAAATACTTAAAAATTATTTCAAAATTGAAAAATGAATCTGGGATTCAACGTAATTAAAGGTAATATGGCTAAAGCCCATTAAATTAAAACCTTTTTGAATATTTAGAACTTAATCTATGCTACGCTGACCAAGTTTGACAGTAAATATATATAATATATTTCACGTTACCCAAAAAATTTATGGAAGAAACATACATTATATTGGATTGATATATAAGAGTCAGGGCACAATAGACCTTATAGGTCGCAGTGATGGTTCTCCAATTTATTATAGTATATAAGTGTATGCAATCGTATAAATTAATAACTTATATATAGTCTGGTTTTGGGTCAAATTGTTAAGCAAAGAACCCCCTAACATGTCTTAACTTTCACACATTAGTTGTTTTAAATATAATTAAGCATACATATCCAAATATACAATCAAGCACTTTGACGAACAACTTTCAAGTCCCCAAAAGCTTAGGCAAATAGTTCACCCAGTGACTTGTTGTTGTTTTTGTTATTGTCCAGGGGCCAAACAGGGTAGCAATAGCATTTGCCATTGATGCTGTTGTTGTTGTTCTTGTGAAACATTTTTCAGAAAATTAGATTTGGCAACTTCAACTTTTCTATAACTTTGTTCATATAGAACTTAAGCCTTTTTCGTGTAGTTTTGCGAGAGTTTCTTATTAAATTAGCTACTTTTTTATGATTTGAAACGCAAGCACCACAAAAAGTCTTTGCAAGATGCTGTAAGTTTTCGGCTTTGACTCACAGTTCATAAGCAAACTATCGTTGCAATCATAGGACAGTCTATGGCTATGGCCATGAATGAATGACGCCCTCTAAATTTTACAAAAGTTTACTCTACACGATTTTGGACACACACAAAACTTAAGTTGGGCAAAACTTCAGTAGGGGCACAAAAACTTTGAACAAATTGAATAGCTAATTAATATTGTACCCTATGCCAGGCAGTAATTCAAAAACAAGACGGCGATGAGCTTTAAACATCTATGTTTAGCTGCAGAATTGTCTGCACTATCGGATACATTTTGGCAGTGGGCCAAGCCGAAAGTGTCCTGTTTTGTGGTGATCTTATCGCAATTTCTTTGGGCCATATTGTGTTGTCACTTGCGCTGGTATTGGCTTTTGTGTGGTGGGTCTGGCCCTGGTTTCTTGACTCTCGGCCAGAGAATGGCTCTTGTGCGCCTTTGGGCACCGCCCGGCACAATTTGGTTGGCAACTGCTTGGAAAATGGCAAGAAAACCAGATGCTATAGTCTGTCTATGTGACTGCGCTGCGGCTTTAAGTTCTCTTACAGCACAGCAGCTTAGCTCACTCAGCGCACTTAAGGCGCATAATGATAACCCTTGACTTTCACATAAGCAGCAGCAACGGCAACGGGTGGGAGGTATGAGAGGGGTGGCCACCAAACAAGTGAAGCCTAACGAGTAAGTTGGTTTTTGTGCGTTAAACTCAACAAGCAGCAACTGGCAAATGATGTCAACGAGCAAGCATGCAACAGCGAAGAGAAGAGCGCCCATGGTACGGGAGAGAGCAGCAGCTGCTGGCGCTGGAGCAGCTCAAGTGGCCCACCCATTGGAATTTGTTCCTACTCGTAAATAACGGCACACATTCGAACGAATACGTCATCATGGCGGGCTGTCTGAAAGCCACAAGGCAGTGCCTCCATAAGCGGCTCTAATACGGGAGAGAGCAACAATTGCCTTACTTTCAATTGCAGTAACGATAAAAAAAAAACCAAAGCAACAACATTATAAAATGTCCACCTGGCGTAATAACATTTACGGCTTAAATTTTAAATTTCAAATGGGCGAAAATTGGTTAAAAAATGTGAGCCCGATGGTAATGGTAAGGAGGAGGTGGTAACTGAAAGGGAGATGAAAACATGAGCCGACTCAATGGCATGCCATATCATATTTTATGCTGATAAATTGGGTTTTTTATTGCGTTTGCTTTCTGAATGAAAACATTTTCTTCCCGACGCTGGCCAGGTCAACGGACCAACAACGCCCAAGAAAAAGGCCAAGCCCAGGCAAACACACAGACACAGGACATGAACACAAGCACACAGCCATATAAGTAAAGTATGGCAACTGGTGTACAACGACAGGGGGTGATTGGGGGAAAGTAGCTCTGATTCGGTTTCGTTGAGTGACTCGATGGCAATGGAATTGGAACTGGGGCTGGGACTGGGTCTGGGTCTGGGAATAGGGTTGGAGTTGGGCAGCCACATTTCGGGTTGCCAGGATCGTTTGTTATGTTGCTGATTTTTGATTATTATGTTTGATGGCATTTGGGAGCTGACAGTGGGAGCTGCTGTAAGCGCTTTGATGAATGATCTGCCACTTTGCTGCAGGCAGCAAGTGAAACTTGAAACCGTCTGTAACGTCAATTGCGAAAAACTCCACAAGCAGCAGGAACAACAACAACAAAAACAACAGCTCGTTGAGCATTAAGTGTGTTTTACAATCGCAGCCGCAACTGTTATTTTGTATTCATACCCACAGCATGTAATGAAAAGTGTATATTTTTTTTAATTAACTGACATTCTAAGACAGAAAATAGTTTGTAAACTTTAAATGGCTCAAAATAATAAGGAACTAAGATCAAATGCCAGAAGGTACTCAATGCTGAATTAAATTAAGTTCAAACTGCCATCCAATTAAAAATGATTCAGCTGTACACATTAGACAGGTTAAGTAATGTTTAAAATTAAAACATTAAAAAAAAACAGGGTAATTTTTAATCAAACACTGTCGACGCACTTTCTAAATGCAAAGCCAAAAACGCTTCAATTCATTTTAGTTTGCAGCTCACTTTACGGAGCTCTTGGTAATACAACAAAACAAAACGAAATAAAACAAAGCATAACAAAACCCAAATGCAAACGCAAAAATATCCACTTTCAATTCAATTTACATGCCAAACGCCACAAAAAGCACAAAGCAAATGAGCAGCGCCAGTTGCAAAAATAACAATGTCCGCAATGTCTCCCACCCAGACCCGCACAGCCCCACTCCCCCTTGTGGTTTGTTGGGGCTACTTAGAACTAGCTTTTCAACAATTCCAACAAAAATAAGCGATTTGAAGTGCAACCTCTGACAACGTTGCGCTGAATGCATAGTACCACAAGTGGAAGTGAAAACGGACTGAGAGCCGAAGCAAGCTAAGCGCATCAATATCATTCACACTTATACAACGTTCATATTGTAAATAGCCCTGTTGATATATGCGAAGAGCTACAATAAATTTTGGCAATTGTAAAAAAATATTGATTGATTAAAATGAATTTTTAAGCTAACCTAACAATTCAGTATAATTATTTATCATGTGCCACGTAGTTCGAAAAGTAATTACTGTCATAGTAAGTTAGCAGTCTCATTGCAAACACGTACCACCAATTGACTTTTTAAATTCAAAGTTCGACCTAATTGTGAAGGATGGCAGCCAGCAAGGTAGCTTTCAAGCTGAACGCAATGCCAACGTACATTCAAGTGTCCTTTTTTTGCGCCTGGTTAGATACAGAAATTTAAATTGTAATGGCGCTTACTTTGCCATTGCTGCTATTATTGTTCCTTGTTTCACGGACCCCTCCATTACAAGTGACCACCAGCAACCGACCCCGCCCCGCTCTCCTTCTTTCTTTCTCAGTCCGTACTCGAGTTGGCTTAAAGTTGGCAGTTACGTGAGAATTTTTTTTGTGATTATTTTTTTTTCTTTTTTTTGGATTGGTCCCACCAAATAAAGGCCAATGGTTATGGCATGAAATATGCACAGTTAATTTTCAATTTATACTGGTAAACCGATCGCCTAAAAAAAGAAGAAATGATCTGAAATTGAAACGCCTGTCGGCTGAACTGACATTTTAATTGCTGCGGCTTGTGACAATCAATTACAGCGTCAGTTGTGGAACCGATTCTCCATCAGTTGCGATGCTATTAAAACCCAATCAAATATGTATCGCCGTAGGTGGTGCAATTGGCAGTCCCACCGCTGCCCCAGAGACCAATTGACAACAGCTGCAACTGCATTTAATTATTGTGTCCATCGTCCTTATGTGTTAGCTTTAAGGAACTGAGCCCTTTCTTGTCTTGTCAGTTAACTGCAACAACAGCAATTTCAATGAAATTGTGATTTACTTTGTTGTGCCACCGTTCGTGGCAACATTGTGCATTGCTACTATTCGACATGTGCCTGCTTATGATCCAAAAAGGCATCATAATCTTTTTACTCAGGATTGTGTACCAACTGAAGACGAAGCAAACATAAATTAAATAAAAATAAATTAGTTTTTTCAAGACTATACGAAATAAAGTTCACAATAAAAATATATACAAACTAGTGTTTTTCTGTTTAAATCAATCGATTTTTAAGTTTTGCGTCCTTTGTGCTTGAATCGGGCTGCTTGTCTAGTCGGACAATATGATAAATAAACATATCACATGACAAAGTAAACAAACAGCAACTGAACAATACACAACTGCTGACATATTTTGATACCCCTTATATTCATTTACACACACACATAACGAATAAAAGACGGGTTATATAAAAACATTAATTTACATATGTATTTACACAATACAAGGAAGAACTAAATTTTCTCAATAGTATATACATACATATAATGTTGTTCTCATCAAATTTCTTGTCATTTATTCATCTACGTAAATCGAGTCATATCAGTCTACAACTTTTCGCTCGAGAAAGCTTATATGCTTTTTTTTCATTTGTTTTATAAAAAATCGAAAATAACCGTAATAAGCAATAGTTAGTTGGGCTCTATTTATAAAACTTTTATTTATAAAAAAAGGCTCAAAGGAGTAATGGAGTAAAAGACTTTTAACTTTATGCATTAAGTTAATGACTTAATTGTCAAAACCGTAAATGCTAACACACTTGCTAAATAATCTTGAACTATAATTATGAACAAAGCAGCTGAATATCAGATAAATTACACATCATATTCATTTTATTAAGCGGGCAAAACGTGACTGAAATGATAATTTCCAAACTGCTCTTTGACAGTTGCTAAGCATATTTTAATATGGTGAATTATAAATTATTACACATACGCAATGTTGCCACCGGTTTGGCACTCAGTTTCACATTGATTTCTTGCTATCATTATGCACATACAAATATTCACAAAGGCACTCAAAATGTGCAGTTTTATTTTTATATGTAAGGCTAAATTGTAATCTAAGCCCCTAATGACTAATGACTTTTGCTCGTTATGTGGTCGTTTTTGCTTAAGTGTATATTTTACTATACTCAAAATAATAATACACAAAGTAACTCATAAGAGGCAACATGCTATGCATCTTCATCGAGTAATTGTAGAACAGAACAATGGGTGCTTACAATTTGATATTAATTTGCATGGAAAACTAAATCAAAAGGATCTTACAAATGTACATAATTGGATCTCCTTTGCAGGTGTATCATTAATGATGACATGCAAATATCAGATTTCCGAATTATTAGCAAACGCTTGCTTCTCCCCTCAATAATTTTCCAATGGCATCATTACGTACATGTAGTTGTTACTTAAGTCTTAATAGGATCGTGAACACAGTCAACCGTCTTTAATCAGTATCCATGTGCAAATATAGCTTTATATTAGTCTTGTAGGAATATTCAACCTGCTGCTGTTTCCCTCCTGCGCAGCCGCTAAGTAATTTCTTATCGTAATATGCAAATATTCAATAAATTATGTGAAATACAATGCTTATAGTAATGAAAAGCAATGCTACAAGTGGTGAATATTATGCGTATAGCAAGTGCCACTTTTTCATGCAAATCACTGCATTTTATAAGCAGCAAATGAGGCAAGCAGGTGGTGACACAAGTGTCTCGTACCATTTGCCGCCCATCTGCATTTGAATGCGAAGCAGACTGCGAAAAATTCATTCATGCACTTACTCAATGAGTGGCATTCGTGCAGGCAGCTTAGTCAGGGAAATACAGAGAAGTGTGAGCGAAACGTTCGCAGAGTTGGTCAACTCGAGAATATTTATCATAATATTATAATATTTTACTGGGGCAAATAGAAGTTACGAGTGTTTGCCACAATATTTATTTAGTATTTGCAGCATCCGGCTTTTCAAACGCGGAAGTGCAGATAAAAAGATAACTACGAAAATCTCTTGCAAGCGGCGTGTCGTGCTCTATCAGTGCAGCAGTAACAGCATCTGTTTATGCTGTCCGAGGCAAGCAACCACGAGCTAGGGCTAAGCCACTTTAAGGAGAATCGGAGATAACCAACTTCTTCTGTGAAGGCTTAGACACCGTATACGTTCACGAGCTATTGAAAGGAAGCGGATGGCATCTTATAAATAAAATGGGATAGGGGTTAATGAGCCCTGCGCTAGTTGGACCAGGTTATCAAACACAATTATAATATGAAATCAATAACAAAACTACCAAATTAGTCAGCCGATAAGTTTCTATTTTGTGTATAGCAAACAGCTACGCACATAGTTGAAAGCATTTTGAATGGCGATCCGAATGAGAAAGTAGACTACCAGAGGTGCGTGCACCAAAGGACAGTCAACTGCACTGCAAAGAGCTTAAATTTAGCCTGCAGCTATTTTCAGCTTGAGCACACACATTTACATTTATAATTCAACGCATAACCAACACCTTGCAGGTCAAAGGCAAAAAAGTAAAAACAAAATCTGGTAGAAAACGTGCTGCAGAATATACATGGCAAACAGACAGAGCAAAAACGAAGAAGACCAAGTTTTTGAAGGAGAGCATTATGTACACGAGGCAGCTGCACTACAAATTTGTGCTTGACTATGTTGAGCCCTCAGTCGACCTCAAAGCGCTTGCATATTAACAGATGCCCGACACTTGACTCAGGAGCCCACTGTCTTTTTGAGTTGCAGTTTTGTATATTCTCGAATTTTTCACTTTGATAATGAGTCATGTGAAATGTCCAACACACGTCCCAAAAATGTATGGCTTTGACCAAGTCACAAAAGTGTTAACGTATACGCTTAGTAGTGTCAATGCTGTATCGTATACACTTGGTTAGATATGAAGCCCATTTGATCTGATACCGACTCTAAACGCAAAGTGACTTCCGGCACAGTGCGCCCAATCTTCCGGTGATTGTTCCATCTCTATCAGACAGTAATTCCCGTTGCAGGTCATACTTGCTATTTGTAAGGTAACCCCGAAAACTTTAATGCGCTTAACTGAACTTAACTACTATACCCAATGAGTCGAGATGCCAAGTGAATTATCGGCAATGCAATCCATGAAAGATGGATCTGGAAATGCTCAATGGCGACCTAAACTAAAGTTGTCGTCCCTCAGTCAGGAAGGGGTTAGGAAAAAAAACAACTACAAAATAAAAGAAATACTTAATAAGGTTTGGAAAGCGCAGTCCACAGCTCGCAGACCTCAGAACGTGTCACTCTGTGGCCCGGAGACAAATAATCGTGTTTAAGAATGAATATGCATTTTGAACTGATGACGATGATTGTCACGAATAAAATGAAAATGGCAAAATAGATACAAGAATCTCAAAGGGTCATGCAAATCGCCAATGCCATAGCGCATAAGGCAGCGAGCGAAAACGAATTATGGCTAACAGATTGAGAGTGGAAATCGAATTTTCTTCTGGTATTACTCAATGGAACAAACTTGATTAAAGCGGCAGCTAGTTTGAGTATGCAGAATACCAAAAATAGAATAAATTGAGCTGTTGCATCTGCTGCTTAGAATGATTTAAAAATTTTAATTAAGATTATGCAATAGTAGGTGACACTCAAACATACCAGCAACGTTTTATAAAGAAGAACTGCAAATCCTGACAAAATCAAACTGATGAGAAGTGAACAATTAGGACAACATCTCCCTTTATCAAATAAAAATATTTATCAGCATATGAAATGAATGCAGCAGGGATTTAATTGAAACCCTCTACATTAAGATGGAAGTGCAACACTTAAAGTTTATCTTCAATAAACATAACTGTCACGCCAATGATAAACTGTGACCAACAATTTTAAGCTTCATATAGATGGGCGATTATCTGGAGTAGTCACTACTGCTCTTCAAACATATGTGACCTGCAGTATGGCAGCAACAGCAGTATTCAAGGCTCCCAGAGAGGCACAAAATCCACAGTTATGGCAATAAAGTGCAGAGCTTATCATAACAGCAGAATACGTCGGGTAAGATTGCTTGCCGAGAAGATACTGTAATCCAGAAAACCTTCTGAAAGCTTCTTGAGTTTTTACAAAGTTAAAAGGTTTCTTAAGTCAATTTGTGTATTTATCGTGCGATGATTACACAATTTTTTCGAAATATTTTGCGGCAATAACCATTACACTTTGTATGGGCTAAAATACGTAATTTTTTATTTAAGCTGTTCCCCATTTCAAATTTGTACAGGGTATAACAACAGCAGCTACACTAGAAACCGCTAAGAGCCGATGGAACCGCTACCAGAACACAGCTCAAATCGCCGTGGAACATCATACGTTTCTTTGACATTGTGCTGTGGGTTTTGTGCATGGTGTCAGTTGTGCTGCATGTGACGAGTGGTTTGTGTATACGATCATAATTCGAAAAACGTGGTAAAAATTCCGAAAACACTTCATGTGTGAAGCACTTTTCACATGCGATTTGTGTTGAAAGGCATCCGGGGACATTATTTAAAGGTGACATGTGACAAGAGATCTCCACACCATAGCCACACACACGCTGCCCGGGCAACTACATTTCGAGCCTGATGACTTGACTTGCCTTGGCCTGGCTTGCCTTGTCGAGCTCTGTATCTCTGCTCTGGCTGAGTGGTAAGTGATGGCACAGCTGGGTCATGTAGTGCATTCTAGAGCTAGGGCAAAGGTCACTTAGTCTACAGGTAACTGTCAAGGCGATGTGGGCGGGCCGGGCAGAAAGCGGACTACTGCATCTGCATCTGGAGGCCTGCGTAACTCGTCAACTTGAGTGCAAAATGCGCCATGGCTGTGGCAAGCGAGTCTGGCTCTTAAAAAGCCAACTGCTTCTGGCCGTTGTTTTTAGACAAAAAGGCAGGTTTTTGGTTTATATTTAAAGCCTTGCGTTTAACTTGCTTATGCAGATGCAGCAGTCACTTTGCTGCGGCTCGATGCAGCAGCTGGATTTGCATTTGCTTGTTCATTTGAAGTAGCTGCAGGCAACTGAAATTTAACCACAAGCAGCTGGGTTGCTCGCTTAAGGCAAAGATAAAGTTTTTGTTGTTGTTTATCAGACGACTGTTATTAACATTTGCCTAGGCTGTGCTGGCTTTTACCACCTTGTCCTCAACAGAACTTGTGCAAATATTTGACAGTGGCAAAGCCAAGACCGAAAAATGTAAACCTCCAAAAACGACTTAAGTCAAATGAGAATATCAGTAATTACTGCTGCCAACAGTTAAAAACAGATAAGAGAGAACCAAATCGGTACATAAAAATCGGTCTCATATATGAAATATGTAATGGTTAATTAAACTGACAGATGCTATGTTTTTTCACTTCCGTTCGATACACATACATCTTATAAAGTAAAATGGGCGAGCTGCAATCAAAAGCCTCTGAGTTTATTAATACTTATGATGCCATTCAAAGTCATCAAGATGTTGTTTTGTATATTTACCCAAATCAATGTCTAGTGGAGTTGCGTACATGACCCAAGATTTAAGGACTGTGGAATCGTGTTAACACGTTCCAACTAATAAAATGTTTATGTGCTCGTTCCGAAAAAAAAGGATTGAAAACCAATAAAACGTCGGAGGCACGCACCGAGGTCGTAAGTCGAGGGCTGACCCACTGATATTAACCCTTTTGATATTTGTTTGAAATGTAATTTATTTGCAAAATTTACGATATTTGCTGAATTAAAATCAACACTCACACACACACACCCAAATACTCACTCGCACACATGCCCACAGGCACACACACAAACTGCCTTGGCTTGCCTCATTTGGTGCAATTTAAAAAACATACAAAGTTTAGCAATCACAGAACTTTGTGCCAACATTTGCCAAACTCGGTAAACTAATGTGATATTTCTTGATAATAGAGCTGATTGTTGGGCGGCTTTGATTGCATCTCTCTTGCTCGGTTGCTCAGTTGCTGAGTTGCTCAATTTTCTCAGCTGCTTGCGAATTCCGAGCTCGTATCGCCAGCCATAAAATGCGATTAATGAACGCAATTTGAACTTCCGCTTCCGCTTGCTGGATCCCACTCATATATTAGCACACTCATTTCCATTGCGCATTTTTAAAAGTGCAGTAAATTTTTACATAATCATTTAACCAAAATTTTAATTTACTGCTTTTCGTATGCGTATTGTTTATTAAAACAACTCAACCGTAGCTTAGAAACAATTCGTCCCTGACCCAGTCAACTTAACACAAATTTGTTATAATAATGCGCTTGAACGCAACACTAACCATGCCAACGGACAAAAACGAAACGTGGTCGGAAAGTTCAAACTAATTATGTTAAGAGCTTCGTGCCGAGCCAGCCACGTTACAACATTACAAATAACTAAGTGTAGTGCTGCGAGGTGGATGGACGCAGGACATTGTCCGCATCTAACAAAACACGAAGCCAAACATAATATGTATGTCAAATTAAATGAAAACACGCGGCAGCTGCTAAACGGAGCCAAAAGCGAGAGGGCCCACAGCAAAAGGGCAGCGGACCAAGTGGCCGTAGGCAGGGGCGTAACCACCAAGGAGCGACGCCAACTGTCAAAGCCAAAGCTGAAGCCATCGCCATCGCCAACAACCATCAACCATCAGCCAGGACAGTGACAGACTCGTCATCAGCTGCCATTTGGAGTCAGGGCAATGTGTCGAGCTTTAATGTGCTTCTTCCAGAGTGCGGTTGGGTTGGGAGCTCCTGTTCTGGTTTGTAATATTCATAAATTTAATTTGAGTCGCCCTCTCCAAATTTACTGAGCAGTGTACAATTCCATTACGGCAATTTGCGTTTTAATTATACAAATTGCAGTTAATGAGGTCAATGAGAATGAGGGAAAAGCAAAGGAGATTTTCAAGAAATAGCAGAGTCTGCGTAAATTATGGGAAAAAAACTCGAATTTTTGGGTGTATATTTGCAATATTTTTAGTTAGTCTCACAAGAAGAACAAGATGTGAATAATGGCAAAGACTGTAATGAGTTTGTTTTCATATGCTTGATTTATATTATCGATTATGTCTCAATTTACTCTGCTCTCAGTTGATTAGTTTAAAGTTTTGCTCGAAAGCAAAATGTCGTAATTGTTTTAGTCGGCTTGCCTGTGCTTGACAATAAAAAAAGAGAGAGAGAGTCAGACGTTTCAATGCCGAATTTCAAACAAAGGAATTCATTTTATGGCACAAAAGAACTTCAAGTGCAGTGCATACAAATTACATTGAGTAAACTTTGTGCAACTTGCTTGTAGCCATGCTGGTGATTGGTGCCTGATGCCCAGTCCTTCTCTCGAATCCTTCGAATAGCGGAGCTGCGTAATAAGTACTTCAAATGCCTCTTCACGATTTGTGACGTAGAGATTGCCTGGCAACATGTTGTAGGTGTCGCAGCGACTGGTGGCGGGCTCATAAATTATTGTTTCATTGTGCAAATATTATGAAATGCTCGAGTCAACTTCGAACAGGCTGAATCTGCCAGTCCGTAGCTGTGGCATAAGTGCAAACAAGCATGTGCCTAGAAATCTGTATGAACCACAATGCATATGCAGTCAAGTACGATGCATAAATCATTTATTTCCAAATATGCTCATTAAATGTTCTATAAATTTATGTCCGGCCGGCACATGAAATGAAAATAAGCAAAGCCCAGTTAGGCAAAACAATGCATTACCTAACACATGTACACTCTCTCTCTTTCACACGCTTCCTCTGTCTCTCTCTCTCCCTCTATCTGGACAATTGAAATATGTGTGTTGTCTGTGCATATTTGTGCTATTGTTACACAAAACACTTCGGACATTTATCTTAAACGACGTGCAGTAATATTAGTTTATTTTAACGCACTAAGCTTCCACCCTAATAGTAAATAACTTTAAATATATAAACAACTAAATATCTTATATATATATATATAGTATATATATATTGGGAACTGCAACTATTACATATTTCAAGGCTGTAGGCGCCAAAGTTTCCAACAAATTAAAGTTTCAAGTTTTTGCTGCGATTTTATTTTGTCCGGAAATTGCCTTAAACGTCCACTTAACTCTCATTCAATTAACTTTAACTGCAACTTTGTGCAACTACAGCTAACAACAACAACTGCAACAACAAAAGAATACTTGTAGTGCAGTTCAACGACTTTAGCTTGTTACGTTTTCAGCCAAAAGCCTTCGATAAAATATTTTCCCTCTTACAATTTTTCAAATTATTCACAAGCTAGTTCTGAAAGTTTCTTCAATATAATGCAGTCGTGGCAATCCGTATTAAGGGCAGGTATACAACACCGTTGCTATGTCAAAATGTTCCATAACGATTATCAAACGATTAAAAAAACTGATATTACTGTTGGCAATTTAATATTAAAAATGTAGCCGAGACATCGCCTAGTCGAAAGCTGTCGCCTAGAGCATTCACACTCGAATCGAGAACAAGCTAACATTTGCTTATTAAATATAGAAGGATAAGCACAAAACTTTAGCACATAAAATGACTAAACAATGTTGTAGCCATTTAATGAAAATAATGAAGAACGTGAGACATTTCTGGGGTCTGTTGTTTGCATAGTTCGCATTCTACTACATGTATAAGAAAAGAGGCTCTGACGCCTGACGATGGTGATGGGAAGGCAGGCACATAAAAACAAATTTTATGACAAAACTTTTATACTGTTGTCGCTGTCGTTGTTAGTGTTGTTTGTGTTATTGTTGTTGCAGAGAGCAAATGAAAAACCAAACTGAAGTGTAAATAAATGCAAAATAAATTTTGACAAAAATTGTGTGGAAAAGTTCATTTAATATGGATTAAAAGTTTAATGATTGGGACTTGAAAGACTCCCTGAAGTCGTTGCTGCTTCACGGCTTAATTCGATTTAAACTGATGCTTTTTGCGGCATGTGACGAATGTAAAATGCGCTCAGGAGGATCTCAGAATGATTGACAGGGGCGTGGCAAAACAATTCGAATTCAAAATAGACAAATTCAATAATGATAAGCAAACCGATAAGCCGGAAATTCCACTTGAATCCATGGTGAATACTTATGAATATTGTCACTTGTCCGTTACACATGTTCATTTGCAGACAAATTAAATTATGCGAAAACTTTACGGCAGCTGAGTTGGCTTTTTGCTGCATAATTCATTATGTCTTTCTTGCACAAGCAAAAGCACGAACACGAACAAGAAGAACAACAGCATTTCGATAGCTCACAAGTTGGAAATTTGTGCTCAAATTAAATTAAGCTGTCACTGGCCCCAAGTCCTCTTTCAGTCTACTTCCGCACCCCCAGCACCGCAGAAAGTTTTGGCCGATGCACAACTCAAAAGTACAACACTCAAGCCACAGAAATTTTCTTTGCAAAGTGTCAAGTTTTTAGTTGTCGTAGACGATGGCCAAATTATTTTTTGAAGTTTATTACAAGAAGGCGTAATGGCACTCGCCAGGATATGTTAAGAACTTGTGTGTATCTGTGTGTGTGTGTGTGTGTTTTCTAACACACACGGATCACTGACCAGGCCCAGCATGGAGGCAATCCTTTGCTGCAATTTAAAATAACTTCATCACACCGTGGGGCAGGCGGCACTCATTTGAAGCGCTTGTCCTGGGCTGGACAGGGCATGACAAAAGTTCCAAAGTGTAAATTCAATAAGGCAACAATTTGCATAAGCGGCGCTGGGACAACAAAGTTTATGTGACCGAAATTTCAAATGTTAATTTAATGAACCCTTCTTTATTCCTGGTCCTTTGACAAAACTTTAATTTTAGTTACGTTCATACCTATTCGTTGTATTCCATTTGCTACATGGGGTACGAACGATACAGCAATGCTATTATATAAGAAGCATGTGTGGTCTAAGGGATTAAATGATAAATTGAATCAACATTAAAAGTATCTCTAAGTTGTCTCTAACAGATAGACTACCCTCACCTAAAACTTTAGTTCCTTGCCTTGCATTATTAATTTCCTTTCAGTTTACGATTTTATAAATACACATAAAAAATTACATACAAATATTTATTGTAAGCATTTAACAAATTTTCATTTTAAGTATTTTATTATTATATTATTTACTCAGTCAATCCCCTCTCGCAAAAACAACAACAAGAGGGCTGCTTCTTGTCAGTTTTTTGTCGCCAGTAAAAGAATCAACAATTTTCGTCGAAATACTATATAAACAATTAAACGACGATTCTTTAATAATAAGTTATGACAGTGATACGATGCGATTGGATCCCTCCACAATGCAGAACGAAAATCTTAATTCCAAATCTCAATGTATGTAGTATTATTGTAGATGTCATACGAAAAGCTCATCGCATATCTCTGTAGATGTGTGTACATTTAACATCTGACTGACGTTTTGAGCAATGTCAGCTGCCAACTGAGTTTTCATTTCTTTACCTCCAACCGGTGCAATAAAACGGAATCCTTTCCATGCACTTTTTATTCATCAGCCAGATATACTTTCTGTATTCGTTTCTGTTTTTTTTTTTAATAAGTGCGAACATCCGTTGGGCAACCGAACTGTCCATTTGCGTGTCGCTCCATTGAGGACTGACCAGCAGCACACGTTCTGTGCCCACGACCACGCCCACAAGCATGAGCAGATATGACACAGTGTGTTGCATACCATAAGACACAGATGTTGAGCAATTCGGTTGGTCAACAGCTTGACAGAAGTTCGGCAAGCCAAGCGACGGAGTACCTTTATGTATCCCCTTTGCAATTTTCCGCCTCACAATTTACTTTTATTTATTTGCATTCTGCACTTAACTTAAATGAAAGCCTGGGCGATAACCGTGGTGTCAATTTTTATTTGTCCGAGTTCCAGTTGAGTTAAGTTCTGTTCCAACTCCAATGAAGATATGAACAACTGGTTAACTGAAAGTAAAATTTCATTATCGTTATTTATAAAACACTCGGTATTGCTCAACTGCGTTTTACTTTACTTCCAACAATTTCAAGTATGTTTGGCGGCAGCTTTAATGTGGTCTCTTCACTGGTGCTTCACGTCCCTGCCGCATTAACCAATGCAATCATGCACAATTAATGCACATTTTCATTACTAACGCTTCAATTGGTTGATATCTTTCATCCGTCCCATTAAAGATTAAAAAACAATCCCAATAAGGGCATATCAGCATTAAAAAGTAGCGCTTAATTAAATTGTTTAATAATTTTTATTTTTAATTTATAGAAGCGATAATACAAATACAATGCTTTAACCGTAATACAAGATGCTAAAATATTCGAATCGATTGATGTCAACAGCCACTCAAAATTTCAAAGCAGAGCCATAAAATAAGTCAATTGATATACAATTCTTTAAGATAAATATTAGATGGTATTGTGTGTGCAAGTTGTGTGCTAACTTGACAATAATTCTTAAAAATGAGAAAAATAACGAGTCGCATTTATGGTGAGTGCACTGGACATGAAAAACAAATGCCATCATAGTATGGCAACACAATGAACACTCCAAGTGCACGCATTCAACTAAACCAACAACAACGTTTCATGGCTCGAGGGCTGCGCTTGCCATAAATGCGATATGAATCGAGAGAATCAATTTACTGTGCTATCCAACCCAAGAGTCCTGACAGGAGCGCTGCCACAATACAGCCACAGAGTGCGTGTGTATGATATCCTGTCTCACAATGTTTGGGGACACCGTGAGAAAAACGAGCAAGTGCGATGCTGGGTGCAGTCCAAAGGATGCTCCTGTCAATCTGCGCTACACGTATATAAAGGCCAAGACCACGGTTTGCGGACGCTAAAACCTCATAAACTAAGCAATTTGTAATTCGATGCGCGTAGCTAATTGATTTCAGCACAGCGGACAGTGGCCAGTGAAAATTAAATACCAATACTAGCTAACGAAATTACCATTCACCAACAGCGAAAACAACACGTTCTCTTCGCTAATTTTACATAAATAAATTAGCTGCGGCCCACAGGGCCACTCCACACTCATGTCCGGAACAACATGCCTTTTGCATGTTGCCAACTGGCCACTGAACACTGCCAACTGGCAACTGGTTTGCAACATACGACTGCAAATTGACATGAAAATGCAAATAAGCTGACTTCAATTAGAAGCACTGCATCATTCTGCTGACCTGAACGCCAGTAGTAGTAGTTGCACCTCTGCTCGCACTATTTTTATGGTGGCAGGTGAGGTGGCTGTTGTCGCATATCAAACTGTTGTCGTCACTATTTGCATGAAACCGAAAACTAATTAGGGATAATGAAGTTTTATAGCACACAGAGAGACAAACCTCCCTTTCATGAATATCTGTCATGGGTGGCATGTTATTTTGGTCAGCCAAACAAGAGCAGCAAATGTTGAAAATATTATCGAAAGATTTGGTTAGTACATTCGCTGTAGTCACAAAAGGCAAACATGTACCTTAAAATTCCCAAATTACAAATATGGACACACCTGCAACCAGTGGAAATATGATATTAAGCCTACCCTTTGCATCCATCAAAGTTGGTACATGGAATGTGTTTTAATATATACAACAAGCTGATGGAGACAATTGTCAAACTACATACAGATACTCTGTTTATAATGATAATCTCTATGTAGAGGTGTGGATTATCAGGCTGATATGTTCTGTTATGGTCTCTATATATATATTTCTGTTACGTACTAAAGGATGGTTTCCTGCCAAAAGTCCAATTATGGCATTCCTATGTATAGTCATCACTTTGCCGTGACATATTTTCACGCCACAGTAATCTTTGTTTCCTATGCAGTTCAATTGGACACATGCCTTAAATGCAAAGGGTATCTGCTAATCGCGCACACTCTTGGCAGGCATTCTCGTTCATATCTTTCCAATTAGTGCAGCATTTGATTGAGCACGCAGTGGTTTTTATAATTTACAGGACCAAACGAAATACATTAATTAAGTTTCGATGGATTGCACAGTCAAAGCCTCTTAATCACTATCCTGTGCTGATACATTGATAATAAAATATGTATATTTTATTTAATTAACAAATTCAAAATCAGGAAAGAAAATTTATAAACTTAATTCGTACATGAACTCAACACATTTCGAAACAAAAAGACTTACAAATACCAACCATTAACAAAATGTCATTTATTTATAACAGCCAAAAAAATGCTAAGACAAAAGTAATACGTTTTCTAATAAACAAATCGTATTTAAAATCATTAAGTATAGATGATAGTATATCAATATGATGCAGTTATGAGGATACCATTTAATGAATCCGCATTTCATATTTCATTCAGGTTATTTATAGTTTCACTTATACAAATGAAATATTTGTGCAATGCAATTCCTGATTAACACCTACGTTTCTTAACTTTGTGCTGTACAAGCCAAATACCAAATAAATACAAATACACAGTAAATTCATTTCGAAACACAAACAATCATTGACATTCAGGTCAAGGCTGAAATAACGTTATCTGTATTACGTCAGCAGAAGTAATATATTCTTCAGCATTTTCGCAATGAAATATTGTTACACTTACGCAATATTTTCTATGCATATAATCCAAATATAAAAGTAGTTGTCGTAGAAACAGACACAAACAGTTAACCAGTGAGTTTGTTGTCTTGTTACTTCTTCAGATAGTGTACATATACATACAAGCTATGTATCTATATATACAAGTTCATATTGCAAGTATTGTGTACACGATTGTAATTATTTCGGTAGCAGAACAGATCGAGTCAAGGACCAACATTTTGTGCCAGGCTGAAGTTTGGGTAGGGAGGAAGTCTAGAAACTGTTGGCTGCCAGAAATAACTGAAAAGAAATAGCTGTTCGCTCTTCAATAATTTTGCAAAGAAACTGAACACCATAATAAGTATAAAATGCGCATGCAGAGTGGAACGGAAACGGCAACTAAAAAGGATGCTTCACACAATGCACTGAACTAGATTATCTTACATTTCTTTCAGCTCTTTCGCTGCGTAAAGGCAACTTTTTTCACACTTTCGCATGCAATGCCGAATGCAGACAATGAGCAGCGCCAGTCACTGTGAAGTTACCAGACTTTGTTGCAGGAATGTTGGGAAATATTTCTTAACGCCAAAAATCAGCAGTACAAAAATTTGTTGAATTGAAAAATGCCGCTTTGGTTGTTGGTTGAATGAGTTGCAGTTCTTCTTTGCCAACTAGCAACAGAAAATTCTATTTCGGGAGGAGAAATATTTTCATTTGAAAGATTCCCTGAAGTCGTTACTGCTTCACGGCTTAATTCAATTTAAATTTATGCTTTTTGCGGCATGTGACGAATTTAAAATGCTGTCAGGAGGATCTCAGAATGATTGACAGGGGCGTGGCGAAACAATTCGAATTCGAAATAGACAAATTCAATGATGATAAGCAAACCGATAAACCGGAAGTTCCCTTGAATCTATGGTGAATACTTATGAATATTCTCACATGTTCATTTGCAGGCAAATTGAAAAATACGAACATTTTACGGCAGGGAGGAGAAATATTTTCAGTTTCCTGTAAGCCACACTCAAATGAAGACAATAAGTATTTGTATTTTTTAAAATTAACACTGTTTTTTATTTTTATTCAATTTCACCACCATTTACAATATGCCCTCACAAGGCGATCATTTTCACGTGTAGACTTCATTAATAATCAATTAATGCATTTGTTAAATATATTTTACACAGTTTTTCTTTTTTGTTTTTCAATTTGTAATTATATCATTTTCAACACATACCTTTTGTTTTTTGTTAGTTATTTCACATTTATTAAGTAGTTTTTTGTTTTACATTACTTTTTGTTGTAAACATTTATTTAATGGATGCTTGGATTTATCTGGCTTCTGGGGTTCTCCGATATACTCTGTGTTTACTTTGCTAAATTCAAATGGTTGCTTAAAATTACTTTGGTTTTTTAGCTCGCTAGTTTAGACACCACATTGAAAATGTAGAGTTCATTAATAGCTATCAAACAAAGATTACTAACCAATACAAACAAAAAAAAACCAAAAATTTTACAATGAATCGAAGCAGTAGTTAAACAATGATCAAATGAAGGTTGACTACACATACGCACTTAGTTAATGTAATTTGCATACAAAATATGTTTAAACTTAATTACTTAACAATTAAACTAATTTGTAACACATACAGAGAGCTCCTCCAACTGCCACTGCTGTTGTTGCTGCTGCCCACAGCTCGCCCCCAAGCTAATTAGCTCCGAGCTGGCCTTGCCAGCCGCTGCAGTGGCGCCTTGGAGGTGGGACAGCGTGGACAGACGACTCTTAGTGGACTTGGAATGCGCAATAGAAGCCATAGCTGAGCGGGCTTCAATGGGAATGAGCTGCGTAACAAGCTCGCGGACCATGTGGCTGAGCAGGGCGCCGCCACTCACAAGCAGGGCTGCCAGCGCCATTGTGATGGGCGCCAAGTGGACGCCGCCGACGCGTCGAGATGCCGCCGATGTGGAGAAATACGTGCTAAAGAAGTTTTTCATGCTCGAACCGGATGAGAGCGTAACTGCAGCCGGAAGCAGGATCCAGCAAGTATGGAAGCAATAGAAATGACGCAAACGAAGGGGAAGTCAAATATATATTATTGCGTAATTAGTTTAGAATGGCAGACCGCACCGATTTAAAATATGTGCACTTACCACGTGCCGGCACCGGATCCTTTTGCGGTGTGCCCAATTCGACCTCCTTATACTCCTGGTATAGTTCGCCAATCTGTGCGGTGCAGCGCAGTACCAAGCCGCCTGGATTAGGCGCATACATGGGTCCGCCGTGGCCATATACCGAATTCAAGCCGTAACCGTTGTTATAAATGGCCGGGTTGACGCTGGAGAAGTGGACACCCTGAAGCTGCAGTTTCAGTGAGATGCGTGAGGCTATCAGATTATCAATTGTGCGAATAAACTGGGTCTCGGCATTAGTGATCTGCAAACAGAGTGAGAGAGAGATAGAGAGAGAGAGAGAGGGAGAGATAAATAGTGAGAAGGAGAGACAAAGGGATAAAGATATATTTATTCAGCGCTCGCAAATGCATTAGCATATTTTAAGGCGATAACAAAAACAACTGAAACAACAAGAGCAACGACAAGGACAACATTTGGCAACGTTTAGTCCCGGTACTCGTAATACTTTTGCTTGCTTTCGGACAAGCAAAAAGTTTTGCCAGCTAGCATCTTGTCGCCATTTGCAAGTTGGCACAGCGGGCGAAGGGAGGTGGAGACTAAGGAGAGGCCACATGTGCAGCCAGTTCGGCTCAGCTCAGCACAGCATCTCAGCCTGGCGGCTATTTGTGTATGCATGGAAATTATGTATCAAGGAACTTTATCTGTGTTAATGTAATGCAGCAAAAAGCAGCGGCAGTCGGCGTCTGGAGTATAACACAAACAAAAATTCGCAAGAAGGAAGCGTCTCACAATTGCGCACATTAGTGGCACTGGCTGTGGCAAAAGAATCTAAGGCGATGGGGATATGTATGCGGGGGGTACATGTGCTGGCAGGACATGCAGCTCAAATGCGCCAGACGACACATTGATGAAAGTTTTTGCCAGTTTTTCAGTTGCCGTATACGCGCCACTCTTAGCCTTTTATTTGCAATGCGTTTGTATTAGTGTCTCTCGTAGCAATTGCTCACTGTGCGCGTGTGAGTTTGTGTATGTGTGTGTCCAAGTGCATGTCCGAGTGTTTGTGTGTTTCTGTTTGTATCCTTGCTGCGTAAGTCCACTTTATTTGCGCCAGCTCCAACATGCTTAAACTTGCATTTAGCTTAAATGCTGCCAGCAGCTCCTTCATGCGAGAACAGCTTTTATGCTTAATGGCAGTTATTTAGTGCAATTCACTGTAAAATTGTAGCCCCGCTGGCCCCACTCTAGCATACTATCTTTCCTTGTGTCTCTCTCTCTCTCTGTGGCTCTATTTTTTTTATATCCCTACTTCTAAGTATGTGTGTGTGTGGGGCGAGCGTGTCCGTGTCCGTGTGTAAATGTGGATAAGGATTTGCGCTTATATAAATAATTTTTATTTATGCGCATGCCAAAAAGCACACATACGGCTTTTGCATTCTGCATAAGCATGCGAAAAATTATATATTCTTAATAGTTTTGTGCATTTGCTGTGAGGAACAGCACTTTTAAGACCCAAAACAGAGACAAGCACAATGTGCTTAGAGGGTGTGGCACAAAGCGACACAAAGCAATAAAATTGCAAGCAACATATTGTCGGTAAGTGTTTTTTTTTGCAAGAGCTTTGACAAAATAACGCATGCAAATGCAAAGCTGCTCAGCAGCAGTCCGAAAACTGCATTTCATAAGCACAATTATCTGAAATTATTATGAAAGACTTTGCGTTGCACATAAAACAATAATTGCATACTGCTTATGCTGTGCGAACATGATTGTATTATTGTTGGTCAATAAATTTGGAAACTAACATTTTTATCAAATTAAAAGACCATTGTGTTTTGTAGACTAATCAATTATGCTCTTTTCTATAGTTTATGATACTATAAATAAGAGCCATTCAAATACTTTGCTTATACTCGGAGAGAACAAATACAATATCTATATTTTATAGTATGTCATGGTCGCATTGTGTACAGTTTGCCGTTTTACAGTCTGTTCGTATGCAATTCATTGGGAGCATATCGATAACATATAAATTGTGGATGGCACTGCAATATCTTGGGGTAGCTGCCAAGAACTTTGGCGCATAAGAGCTGGCAGTTGGAAATACTCCTCGACCTGCTCGGAGAAGCTTTTTTCAATTTTCCGCTAAATTTGGCAGGGCTAAAGTGCTATTTGTCTTCATTAAGGGCTCCATGCGAATGCGCCTAGCAGTTGGCAAATGTTTACAAAAGTTCGTTGGCCCCAGCATCTTCAACTCAACCTTAACGCCAATCCGTTCCGAGTGCCTGCCTGCCGGCAAATTTGCGTAATATTTTGAAGCCGAATGCCAAATGACATGCAGCAGTTATTAATTGGCAATTTACATGCCAAATGATTAATGCCTGGCCCGGCGGAAGCAGCCAGCCGAAAACGAAGCCACAGCATCCCCTAAAACGAGGCCACATATGTCATGGCTAGGGGTGTATATGTGTGCATGTGTGTCTGTATGCTTATGTGTGTGTGTATGCTCTGCAAATTACTGATGTGGCTTTTTACCGCAAAAAACTTTGTCAACATAAAGTTCAGCAATGGCTCCAGATGCCTTCGGCATTACTCCTGTGGCAGGTTACCTTCAAACGTAAACTTTGTTGCTGCGAAGCTGCTACAGAAGTGGCATGTGAAATATGCTAGTGTATGTGTGTGCGTGTGGTTCTGTTTGCCTTCCCCTGCCTCTTGTTGATTTGCACAGCATGAAATATTCATTTGTTTCCTGTGATCGGCAATTGCAATATATCTTCCTCCTACTGCGGTATCGTTTTCTACTCAATTTTAGTCAACGTCTGCCACGTTTGCTTACGGTTTGTTGCCTTCCCACGAATTGGCAACACCAAAGGCAATGGCAATGGCAATGGCAATGGCAATGGCACTTGCCCAAAAAGTGTTCGCTACCCAGCTTGCCGATAAGCTATCATTTCGTTTCCAAGCAACAACGGCGCTTTGATATCATTGCTGTTATTGTAACTGCCTCTCTGCATCCCTCTCCTGCGCTACTGGCTGGCAGTCGAAGGAGTATGGCTCATGTTGCGTTCCAGTTATTGCGGTGCAAATGATTTGAATTCATTTATCATGTTTAATGTGAGCATGGTAAAGCTAAAGGAATGTGGCAACCATTTTTCAATGGCATGACAACACTTTGAAAACGCCCAAAGGCAACGCCAAGAAGCCAAGCAGTTAGATAATATGGACCCATTCCCTTGATCATTGCAAATGTTTTCTTGTCAATATGAAAATATACTGAACTAAATTTCGATTTCCTGATCAATATTGTGTAATTGAATTAAAAGAAAAAAATATGGAACGCTTTTTGAAAAGAAGTTTGCCATCAATCATATTTAAACAATTTTTTAGTATCATCCATTCATTATTGTGCACTTCAGTTTCTTGTGCAACTCACGCAACATAATTTTAAAGTAAATCTAAGTGTTGCAACCTTTTACACTTCTAACTCGCATCTATTATTGAATAGCAGATTGTCAGTCTGCAAGAGCTTAATTGCGTGGCATTTACGGACTCCAGCGTCTGCTTTTCGAAACAGATATTGCAAATTTTATGGTAACCCTTTAGTTGCTTTTCACATCTTACTCGGAGCACCGACAGCCAACAAATTAAAGGTGTGTTGCAGCAACAGCAGCGAATACATTGTGAAGCGTGAGGTATGCATTTTCATAAAAATATGAAGCAAAAATCTTTCTCGTAGTGACAGCTGGCTCGAGTTGGCATTGTTGACAAGGGGGCTAAGCAAAAGTGAGAATTCACCAAAAATGACAGCCAGCCCAAGCGAGCAGCTGCGATCCCCAAACGTAATGAGGGGCTGGGAGATAGGGGCTGGCAAGACTGGAACGCACAAAGGAGCTGGTGCCTGTAATGTTTGCTGCGGCCGCATAGAAATCCGTTTTCACCAGTGTAACCAAACGACAAGAAGGCGGCCACAGCTGCGTTGCATGCATTGTTAATACACATGACAATGTGTACGCTAGCTGGCTGGTTGGCAGGGTGTAAAATTGCGCATACGGCATGTTGGCATTCGGACAAAGGCAAGCAGGGCGGCGGCAGATCCACAATCCTGCCTTTTCTTCCCTTTCCCCCTACCCATTCAACGTTGACAGATTTTCATTCCCATTTCTCATCGGAATAGACCACAACTTCAAAGGATTCAACAGCTTTGAACATTAATAATCGCTGACCCGCTGTCAGCTTTTTTTCTCCGCCTCCCTTTCTCTTTCTCTTTTAGTTTTTTTTTATATAACTTTCATATTTTTTGGTTTGCTTGTACATAAAAATAAAGTGGATTTCTATGCCAGCTGCGTCTCTCGCGACTTGTTGTAAGTCGCAAACATATGCATAGATAAATTTAAATCGTTGATTCACCAATAACTGTACTTACCACCATGTTATTTATGGTAAACTTGAGCTCGACTCGTGGACGAGATGGCGGCGTGCTGCAATTGGCCCGGAGGACATCGCCGGGCTCATAGCGTGTGTGCTCCGTATAAAGTGTGGGCCGTTTGTCGGGTAGTTCTGCAAACATATCAAAAAATATATTGTTTAAAATTGAAAATAATTCAACATTTGCTGAAAGAAACGGGAAACCCAGTAAAATCCCAAACCGACCAAAAAGTGATTAGTCATCTAGTTTGAAGTTGCCTGGATGCAATTAGATTGCTGACCAGTCCAGGTCCCAAGCCTTCGGGCACTTTACAAATTATTAATAGGCGTATAAGTGGCGCAGCAGTGCCGCCCAAATCCCCAACCCTTTCAGTACCACACACCACCGCAGCGGGCGGGGTCATACTCAACTTTTTAATTAAGTCAGCTGAAAGCAAAGTCAAAGTCGCAAGCAAAGTAACTAATGAAGAAAGTAATTTCCATGACAAAGAGGGCAACGGCAAAGCCACAGGCAACAGCAATAGCAACAGCAACGGTAACGGTATCTTTGTGCCTCCACTTTGCCCCACATAGCTCAAGGCAGCTCGCCTTCTAATCCCGACACACAGACAGACTGTATGCCATCCCCCAAACTATTTCTTTGGCGGCTGCGGCTTTTATTCCCCCAGATTTTGACCTTTTCCCTTGGCTTTTGCGACGTCAAAAAAAGGCTCCTAATGAGGGTCAGCTGGTGCGGGGCTTCAAGTTTAATTTGGCAGCTGACCAGCCTACTTTACACTTGGCCAACAGCACAGCACCTCTCGCTGTGCTCAATCCCCGCTTGACTTATGTCATTAAGTTATTAAAGTTTAAGCCCAGCAAATGTTTGCGAACTATCTACAAACTTGCACGACCATGTGCCATGGCATTTTGGGTCGCCTGCTGAGCCCAGAAGCCGTGGTGTGGCATTGTGACTTAATGAAAGCGTGAATTAGCATAACTTTACAGATACTTGCCTTGGCATTCAAATGCCAGCAGCGACGACGACGTTTTGTTTAGGCCATGCGCTGAGAGGTGTTGTGCCACCA
This sequence comes from Drosophila paracracens, assembly GCA_035044025.1. NCBI lineage: Eukaryota > Metazoa > Arthropoda > Insecta > Diptera > Drosophilidae > Drosophila > Drosophila paracracens. The sequence goes on along the minus strand of JAWNMN010000401.1, from coordinate 5,476,769 downwards.
ATAACCAAATTGGGGCAGTTGCTGCCGCTGCTGCTGTTTACCGTAAATAACGCAAGGACAAAGTGTTTATTTTATATGTAAGGCAACGCGAGACGCACTCGCATTTAAGTTTAGCCTTCGCTTTTGTCTTGGCGTCTTAGCGCGGCCCGCAATCTGATTGCCACTTGAGCTCATTAACACACGATTAAGCCTCAGAATCATTTGCTCCAAGGACATAGCTGCATGAATAAGGGCGATGCTGCTGCTGCATTAATGAATGAAGGAGCCTCAGTGAGCGGAAACGGAAATACATAAAACATAAGTGACCACAAATGTCAGAGCGACAGCATCAGAGCGAAATTGGAAGCACAGATAAAATGAACAGCCAACAAATCAATAAAATTAAAGTGAATTGAAGGACCAAATGTACTTATGAGTTAAAGCGTATAAATAGACGGACATTTCCAATTAATTCAATGTATATCCTAATCTATCCATTTCATGATGTTTCTGAAGTCTCCTCTATCAAAATATTAATAAAGACTTCAACGTCAAGTTTAATACTGTACCAGTTGCTATGGATCCTGACATGAACACGATGAATTCTGATTATAATTATCCCTTTTGATATCCCTACAGGGAGTATAATTTTTCCATAGTCACATAACTAACGCAATGAAGCAGGTCTCATAAGGTATATATATTCGTGATCAGCATCACTCGCCGAGTCGATATAGCGATGGCCTTTTGTTCATCTATGTTTTATAATAATAATATTTCGAGCCACGGGCAAAAGTTCAGATCTGAGCAGATTAAATGCAATCTGTAGCATGACTAAGATAAAAATAATTTCTTGGTTACCCCTTAGCAGTTATGTTTGCTAAAGTCCAACAAAAATTTACAGGAAATCAATTGGAACCATTTGCAATAGTTTTGAAAGAATCTTTGCACCATAAGTAGCACTTAAGCTTTTTTTTGTTCGGACCCAAGCAGCTTTTCAAGCAAGAAAGCAAACATGTATTAATGCCCTGCATTGTTACAAATGCTTAAAGAAAAGTGCTGTACATTTGCTACATGCTGAGCACCTACAACTTTTAAATAAAATCTATTTGTGAAGTGGTTTTTATTATGGTTGTTATTATTAACACTTTGTTATGTTTGTACCTATGTGTTAAGAAGGTAAGAAAATTATATTTTAAAGACAGATACATTCTTCTGATTAAATCATATTATGTGCTCAAAGTATCCTGCTCTCGATACACAAAATATGCTAAGAATATCAATACATATATCTTGAATACATTAACATACATTTTCTCTTCGATATTAAAGCTTCGGTTAAGCAAATTTAGTTGAATGCTAGGCGTGTGCGCAATATGCTTTCAGTGTGTGTTTGGGTTGCCGCTGCAGTAATTTATTGTTTAGCCCGCAAGTTATTGGGGTCTTAGTGTCGACGACATTATAAGCCTCAAATGCTTAGCTACACAATGCACGGATACAGCGGCAAACACACGCCCATACACACACAGATACACATCGATACACACAGATGAGCTAACACGCGCTTGACTTTTCAGGCCGAGACAACGTTCTGTCAGTGTGTCAGGGGAGCTGGCTTATCTCATATTGATGTACGTGGAGGCGCAACAACGTCATCGAACACACAAACAGCAACAACAACAACAACAAAAATAACGAAAACCGTAACAAACACACGCAACCAATTAAAAGCCTCGACGTTTAATGCAACTTGAATAAGTAAACCAACAGACCGTAACAGGCGTCCTTGAAGAACCCAAACGGTTGCCAACCTCATGAATTTAAAGCAAATGCTTGATCAAAGCTTTAATCCCTTGATGCCAGTTAAGCAAACGCGGCCAATTAAGTGAGCTAAATGCGGCGTTAAATATATTGAGCTCACACAGCGAACGGAGCAGCCAGTCAGGGCCACTGGCCGACTTGGCCGCCAGACTCGGCAAGGCGTTGAGGTAATGGCAATCTAATAAAGGCATCCAGTTACGCGCCAGACGCGCACAACTAAATGTTTAATGCCGGGCAATAAGCAAGCAGCCAACACTGCACAGCTAACAGCCACGCAGCAGCCACCCGACGAAGCAGACTGACATCCTCAGCTAACCATCGGAGGCAAGTGCTCAATCATACAAACACAAGTAACTCAAGAGGGTCGTGTGTGATGGCAGGGAGAAAATTGCGCGGCAAGTGGCATAAAAATCAGCGACTGAGGCAGAATTGAGCTGTCAGTGCGAATTTCTCGAATATTTAATGCGAAGCGAATATAAAGATTAACTGCGTGGCGGTGGCTGCTTCTCTGGCTGCTGCTATGGATGGACCACACCCTTAACCTAGCCGCAATTACGCATACGCACTGTGTGCCATTTATGAGCTATCGACCCAGTTACCGTATTAGTAAATGAGTGCAGAGCCAATTGTTGCTGGCATTTATTAGCAGTCCTTTCCGCCATCGACTGTGCATAAATAAAGCCGTGATTACTATTTTTATTACGCTACCCTATGAAAAACTAAGCAATTGTGTAGGTCGCATTTTTTTTATTGCCAACCATGAATCTGGCATACCGATTAAACTTTCGAATTCTAAGCGCGCCATCGTATGCTCATTTAAATCGCATAAGGCCGTGAAACATTGGCGCGACGACAGGACTACCAAATGGCCCCAGACAATCTTTAAGCATCAACTCCACACCATCTTGCTCGAGGAATAGCCTGTTAATGACGCAGTTTTCAACACAAGTAGCCTGGCCCACAAAACTTTTAAGTCAGCAGCAGCTGCTGCCCCTGCCTTAAACCCCAGCAAATTACCTTTACCGCTTTACGAAAGTTTTTTCTAACCACTTAAGCCGTCACAGCTACAGGTACTTAATGCAGACTTTAGACAAGCATGCTTAGATTGCTCAAATGTCACATAATTTGATTGGCTGACCGCTCTTATATAATATCCAGTTTTTGACTTACCTACAACCTGCATTATTCCCAAAGCAGTTGCTGTGGAGAAAAGCGGCGCATCGGCAGTCACCTCACATGAAAAGTTGCCGGAAAGACCAAAGCCAACATTGCGTATGAGTACTTGGGTTGCATTTGAATTGGATACCTTCAAAATCACAAAAAGAGCAGAAACGTATGCTTAAATATAAATAGTCAAATATTGTGTTGCGGTGAAGGTATATTTATTTAAGCCAATGTCTTGCCAATGTGCCATTTTGTATTTAATGTTTTTTGGCAATAAAGTGCACTTAAATATATTAAAATTGCCAAAAAAAAAACAAAGCAAATCGAAAATCTAAATAAAAGAAATATACGGACAACAAAAAATATAACATAAACCCGCAACTAAGTAAAAGTTTTGGGACGACAAAAACTAAAGATAAACTCGCTGGCACAAACTCAATAGCCTGATGAAATATTTGGACAGATTCAGTGCAACTTTGTCGGGGCAACAAAATTTTCCTGACGCCCCTGGACCAGCCTCCAACCATCAGCTTCCAGCTGAATGGAAACTTTTTCAATAATCTGGCCAAAGGAAAATTATCCGACTCAGCACTCGGCATACCATTGGAGGGGGAGCCAGCTGCAGGTGGAGAACCAAAATTCCCGACACTGCACACACAAAAATTTAAATGAAAATTTTTTTGCCGATAGCCGTACCGATAGCTACATGGCATTCAGGCGGGCAGGTGCCGTTGCAGGTGTCTTGGCATGAACTGGCTTTTTTGAATACCCGCCAATAACAATAAAACTGCCATACTGAATATGCATGAGCGAAAAGTTATAAAATATACAATATAAATAAAAGCAGTATGCGCGCAATTAAGGTCGTCGAAGTGACGGCGCTTCTACTACCTCGGCCACTGCCAAAGCCAAGACCGTAGCTTCCCCAGGACCAATCCCGGCCACACTTTCAGCTCCAGAGCGCCGAGAAACTCCTAGATGGTCAGCCTGGGCTCGAACGACAACAAGGTAGTTAGTTGTTCGACAGATGGGCAGCTGCATTTGCATTCAACGTTAACAAGCTGCCAAAGTTGCGGATGCTTTAAAAGCCCTTTGTAAAGAGCGGCAAAAGTTTCAATTTTTTCTTTCATACATTGGCGTGCCAAAAATCCTGGCACAATTTCTTGTTTTGTTTTTATTTTATGCAATACTTACGTCAACGTGTATGCCCGGAAAAGGAAACACTTTTGTGTTGGGAAACTCGCCGGGTGTATAACGGTAAAACTCCAATTGACCGCGATAGAACTTGGCCGAATAAAGCGGTGCCCCATCCAGATCATACATGCAACGCAGCACCACATGCTGGCCCTGTCGTACTGCCGGCGGTTCAATGATTAAATTGACATTGCGCAGCGCGCATTCAACCAACTCTGAAATGATTAAAATAAAAAAAGGAAACAGATTCATATATGTTATGTGAGTGCATACAAAACTATGCGATTTCAATTTATTTTACTTGCAACATTCGGAAAAACAATAAAATTATTGAAATATTGGCAAACGGAATATTAAAAAGTTATTTAAGTATTTAAGTTATTCCTTTTTCGTCAATAGTATTTATAGTTATTATGAAAATGTTGCCTGCTCCCAGCTGAGCTGAGCCCCGTAATGATTAATTCTGAATAAATCTGAGTAAAGTTCATGACAGTCAAATAATTAATTATATTGAAAAAAAAATCAATAAGGTTGCATAACATCTTAACTAAGATATCGCTTTGCTTTCACTCCGAATCTGAATTTTATTAATTGCCTAACAATCAACGCCAATTTCCGGCAGCTTTATGACCGCTCATTTGAGAGTCATTTGTCAACAAATACGTAGCATAATTCAGAACGCAAAGGGGAGTCGCTTGGCTGTTTACAAGCGTTGAGACATAGCCTAACAAGACTGTCTCAAAAAAAAAAAAATTTTTATATCTTATTTGGGTCACATTTCATGTAGCTGTACCCTTAAGAATAATGGCACATCATTTGCGGCTTTGCCGAGGTCCCTTCGAGAACTCTTCTTTCATCCGGGGACGGTCTCTCTCTATGTGTGTGTGCGTGAACCTCTCGCGAGGTAAATAAAAAATAAAATTATATTCATTTTTTAGTGGTGTTGTTTTCGTTGCTGTATATACCAGCTGCGTATTATAAATTACCATTGGGAATTGTTTGCATTACGGGACAAGGACAGCTTCTGCATCTACTTATTATAGCATGCATGGGATGGTATGCTATGGTTTTCATTATGGTCTCTGTAGCTTTTCTTTTCATCGTTTCGTCTACAGCCTGCCAAATATATTATAACACTTTCAACCTAATGAGCTACGAGGCCACGTAATTGACCAACGATAACTTTGACTTAAAGCTCTGTGCCATAAATATTTGCAAACGAAAATCGAAATTGAAAATGCAGTTTGTTTGATAATTGAAATTGAAATTGCAAAAAGCAGTCGAGTCCCGCAAACAACACCAAGTGTACCAAGAAGTACTGAACGAGGAGCAACCGCAAATTCTTGCTTAATGCTGGAAAAAGTTTTGCTTGTTAGTGTTTGGTTGAAAGTGCTCCATGATATCATACCACACACCGGCGCCATGTACAACAAGCCAAACAATGTCTATAAATCCGCACACACACATGGGCACAGTAGTTTACAATGCATGTAAGTATGTGCATGCCAAGGTGCATGGCAAGAAAAGTTTTTGCACAACTTACATATTTACTCGATTCGACTAAGTGCTCGCTTACAAGTGCATTGCCCTTATCCTTTTGAGATTTGTTTACAAGTATTGCACAACAAGGTACCCCACACCGTGCTCCCTAGTCAGAGGACCTTAGTTTCCAGTTCGTAACTCCTAATTCCGCTGGACCGCGAACCTCTCTTTTGGTCCATTCAGCAACTGTGTTCAGTATCAATGCTGTTTGCTTTTGTTATTGTGGTCGAAACTGCTGTTGCTACTGGTGCTCTGGCTTTGGGCTATTCTCTGGACGCACTCATCGTCTGTCCAGGGGTAAACAGTTTTCACGCCATTTTCACCACAGTTTCTTTTCATGCAGCTGGCAAGCATCTAGGCAGTTCATTCGTTCTTTGTCTAGTTTATTGTTTTTCAATCATGCTGGAGTGCATTCGTTTTGGAGGCAGTGCTGCCAGCATCAGGTTCCTTAAAACCGCAAGTGATAATAAATTGAAAAGTTAGATGTCAATATTTTGTTCAGTTTTTTTTTATTTATTTGCTTGTAGTTCTCATGCATAGTGCGATTTGTTTTTTATGATTGGAGTATTTGCTGAAGAGCTTTTCGAATTTTTTTGCTTGGTCGGCGAGGCTAAAACTGGCTCTTGTTTTAATGTGCTTGCTGGGAGCAATAAAATATAGAAGAGAAAAAAATCAACCAAATTGATAAATGTGACAAAGCACAAGGTACCTTCACATACCTTTTAGCCCAATTAAGTAAAATGACACCATTTAGAGATCTCAGCTGCTCAACACAAAGCTGCTAGTGAATGTGCAATGTAGCTCAACAATTTAGGCATCCAATTAATTTTAAACAACAAATAGATTTTAAGTGCACTTTTTAATTATTTTCATTGCATTGTATTCAGACATTAAATCCACATTCAGTCTATCTTTTTAGTACATATTACACTAAAATGAAACTAAGAATTGGATTAGAATCCAAAAAGACTGTGGTGCTATATAAAGCCTAAACAGATTCACCCCTCACAATCGACAGCTCGTATTATTGCAGGTACAGAGAAATAAAGCCTGATTTGTATGTACAACATACATTCAATGGGAATTTCTTGAACTTGGATCAAGCAACAGGCTAACACTGCCACCAGAAGCTCTTTAACCAGCCCCTGCCAAGCAACGCAAATAAAAACAGATGGCGATTGAGATGAGAGGAGCCAGAGAAGTTGGAGGAAACAAGTGAAATGTGGGCATATTTATCACTGCATAATAATTTGTGGACTCGTTCGCGTACAGGAGTCAAAACCAAACAGACGACAGGGCCTAATATAATGTATGTCTAGAGACTCTGTGTGTGCGTGTGTGTGTCTGCATGTGTGGGGGTGTGTGTGTGTGTGTGCGATGGAGTATTGTTTTGGTATTTAATAGGCTTTTGTTGAAAATTCAAATGAATATTGTTGCTGCTTCTACTTGACATGTTTGCCCGGCAACGTAGCTCCCATTGTAGCCGTAGATTGCTGGCTAGGCAGTATGCAGAAAGATTTATCATGAACAGTGATACAAACGGAAGTCGGTGCTAAATGAACCAACGGGAACCATATGTGTCGTCCGTGTGCAGGTTGCCATTGAGGCGTGCACAAAGACAACACCTGCCTCGTTGCCAGCTTATGTTGACACAAGGAGCGTACGGACGCACATAAGTATGCTACATATAATGGAATTTCTAATAAGCATTGCATTCCTACTGCTCCCGCTAGCTGCTGTTCGTCTGCTCGGCTGGGTCAACAGCATTTAAGGCCTAGACCAGCTTTAATCACTATAAACACCGGTGCAGTTCATTTGTTTGCACTACGTGGGTGAAACGTTGCATACAGCTCTGGTCAGTGGCCGATTGCTTCTCGTTCCTGTGAGTATGACCATGTGGGCAAACACTTCAAACCCGAGTGTACATCCAAGTAAAGAGTTGAATCAACCGGTACGCTTACTGACCGTACTTACCGCAGGCCAACACAGTTTAATTAACATAAAAAACTTAACATGCAACATTTGAAACCATAAATCAAAAGCCACGCACACGCCCAGAGCTAAACCAATACTTTGTTGGAAAAAATGTTGCACTGCGGCTTCCCTTCTATGCGTGTAAGAGACCCTCAAAGTTAACCAAAAGGGGTTAAAATAAAAAAGATAGCGGTTATAGCTTAAAGCCGAAACTAAGCATACTCTAATGTATTTGCATGAAAAATAAATAAATTAAATTTGATAAATAAATGTCAGTAAGCTTTATATATAAGGTTAGTAAGCTTAGATTACTTAGTTAATGAATTCCTAAATACATATCAAACAAAAATCTTGTCTAATCAAAAATATTTAATATTGAATAGTTAGAACTACACATTCGTTAATATATAATTTATAAACTACCTATTATTCATTCTGGAGTCATTTTGTAACACGCCTGGAGCTGAAGGCCTTCAATGCAATTGCATTTTAATCTATGCTAACTTAAGGTTAAATTAATGTTGTGAAGGATAACTATCCTATTCGGCTTGTCAAATATTTCAAAATGTTAAGCAAAAGGGCGCACTCGCGGAAAAATGCTTTTAATGAAACCTTAATAGGTAGTTAAAGGGTTATTGTAAAAAGTTGTACTTCGCTAGAAGTGGAAATTCATAGCAAGATTGCTGACTGCAATTTCATCCACTCCGCCTGTGGCTCATTGGCCAAGCCCAACCACCTAATCTCATGTCTACAGCACATCAACATAGACACAACCACAGCTCACGCCAACATAATTTTGTGCTGTTTTTAGCTTTAGCTTTTTTATGGGCTTGGCATGCAACACACACACCTCAAAATGCTGGTTGTGTCTAAAGCTCTGGTTATGAAAGGATAATAAATAATTAACTATTGTATGTATATGTGTTGGCTTGTGTGACAGCTAAATGAGTTGTTAAAGCTTTCAACAAGGATTGACCAGATCCATAACACTCGTTATTTTGCATAAATGAAAAATTAAAATTCCTGATAAGTTGAAAATATACTTAAGCAGATAAAGAAGTTCGATAATAATGAAAAGCTCCCATTTTATAATTCTACATAATTATTGAACTAAACAAAAAGTTAAAATCAGCAGCATAATATTTATGAATAAATCACATACGCAGTAAATTATTTAATACCAATGTTTGTGTATACCTTTTGACAGAAATATACACAAAAATAATGCGTTTTGACCACGCAGTTGGGATTTGGAAAAGCAAAATCCTGACACACTCGAGTGTTGGCAAATAAACTTGAGGCAACTCTCCAACGCGACACCCGCACAAAGTAAACAACTATAAGAGTAAATGCGCTAAATGAAAAAATAATACGTAACACAGTTAAATCTGAATGTTATATACTAGAGTGGCTGGCAAGTGGATGATGATCATCATAATGATGATGATGATGTGCCATAACTGTGTCCGCTCGTGTTGGTCGTTTGTTGTTTGCTTCACGATAGTCCTTCTTTGCACAGAAGCGCTAAGCAAATAAAACAAAAAGGATAACAGCGTGTACATATTATGAAGCAGGCAAGAATCTGCACACGGAGGTACACACCCTGGCGTATACATAAAAATATTTATGTGTTTAAAATGCTGGTGACATTGTGCTGCATACAAGTCGCTAGCTTATTTTCATATTATTATTTTTTTTCTATTTGTTTTCCGTTTTTCTAGTTTTGTTTTTGTTCCGTCATTGCTGTGTGCCCTGACCCGAGTTTTCTCATTTATACCTTTACACCTATGTATATGTTCAAGTAGTCGTGTGTGAGTGTGTGTGTGTGTGTTTGTGCAAGAGAGAGCAGCTTGTATAAACGCTCGTATTTACTTAGTTTGGTTTTTCTTCAACTGCTGCCGCTTGTCGCCATTCATTTGCACACTTGTCGTAAACGCAATGTGCATGACGCTGATGCCGACCTCGACGACTGAATTGAAGCTGGATAGCAAAATATTTTGTTATCTCAACACCGGCATCGATGGCGATATTCAGTTTCAGCTCCGCTTTTGATGCTAACTGTGTGCTCTGTGCCCAGTGCGTTGTGTGTGCCGACTTTTTGCAATTTTATTTTATTTTTTTTTTCTATTTCGCCCCATTGTGACTCTTATCTCAGATGCTGCATCGCGAACTGCTTGTAAATAGCATTCATGGCCTGACACTAATGGAACTTTTGACCATTTGCGATGCCGGCGATACCCGCTGCTGCCCGCTGCACAGAGAAATTTGACGCACCTCGCTATCAACCAAAACCAAAAAACCAAGTTGAGCCAAACCAGGTCGCATCCATATCATGAGATTCGTGTTGGGGTTTTTTGAAAGCGCTCTTTTGAATTTTACCTTTGTTCTGACCACGTCAATACACTTGTTCCCGGAAGTTAATTTGTGCGCTTGTTTTTGATGGGTATTCAGACATCAGCTCTGAAATCCCACAGCTCGTTCACCCACACACTCATCAAGTTTCGCAAACGATTTTCATGCACACGCTTGGATTTGAAAATGGATCCATTTTAGCTTTGCAACTTGTTTTAACCAACTGCACTACTCGCATGACCTATGCTAAATGTGGCTTGTCCGTTCTAAACAGAAATTTTCTTATCTGCTGAAAGGAAACCCATATGTCAAAGTTATCGACAATACTGACAAATAATAGTCATTTGACCACAAGAACAAAACATCAGATCCTCTGATGGAATTCGAGTAGAAAAACTGTATTTGTTGGAAACTGTATTTGCTGGTTTCTGCTATTTAAAGTGGACCTCATTTTGAAAAAAAAAATATGACCAAGGGCAGAATCAATGTTAAACAAATCTGTGAGTAATAATTGAGCTAAGCGGCAATGGTTTTTGGAAATTTCACTTTTGCTAACAAAATCTGTGCACATCCATTTCCTGCTTTCACATAATTTGGTTGCGTTTTTATGCTTTCTGATTTATGAATAAATTTATGTTGTTGTTGGTTGGCTTGTCGGTCTGCTTGTTTATTTTCAACATTGCAAAAAGCGAATTTACGCTGGCATCGTTTCAGCCAGTTGCAAGTTACCAGCAAAAATAAAAAATCATAATTTTAATTAAGTTATAGAAACGTAGTACACACACACACACATACGCAGATACAAAATTCAATGATCAATGATTGCATTTATTGGCTGGTCCTTTTTGTTTCCAGCTCACAGCTCACTTTGCTGTTGAACTTTGCAGTTGTGTTATTTTGTCTGTTGCTCTTCCTAAATTACACTCGAATTTATCCCAGACCCTTATTAGTTATTTACTCAGCAGGCTGCTCCAATTGTTGCTATATGAATGTTTTAGAGTGTGTATGTGTGAGTATGTGTGTGAATGTGTTTATGCAAACGCTCCGGCAACATTTGTTTTGTTGCAACTGTAGCTGTTTGCTATTGTTATTGTTGTTATTGTGGATTTATTGCCCGCAGTAGTTTTTAGTGTTCTGCCTTTGTTTCTTTTTATTTGGTTGTGTGTATGTGTTTTTGCTATTGTTAAAAGTTTACGGCGTTTTGCTGCGGCTGCTGCATTTCGCACACAGTTTACACCATGGCTGCTGTATTTTTGTTGCATATTTATTTGTCTGGCGCAATGGGAGTGGCAGCCAAAACATTTTCGTGTGGCAGTTGCGATTTTGTCGTTGTGATTTTATTTTTTTGCGTTTATTTTTTTGTTTTTGTTTTCTCTTTCTTTTATTCATTGCTGTTGCAGCTTAATTAAACGTGAAATATTGAATTTCCAGATGGTTGCGTGTACGACAGTGGAAGTACGTATAAATATCGGACGAGGTCCAGTAAATCTGTGTGGGTATTAGATATGCTTGCATTTATGTATGTATAAGACCATGACGAGTAAATATTGCGTAATGCTGAATGCAAAAAAAATTGCAAAAAAATATTTATTATTATATAATCATGCTGAAAGTTTTCAAATAATATTTTTTACAAAACCATTTGGCAACAGACGGAACCAATTAATGAAATTCTTGTTTCTTTTATGTGATTGAGTTTCTTTGATTAAATTCTTAATTTAAAATCAAGTTCCGTTTTTATCATCTCAATTTGTACATTGACTTGGCTATGGCATCCCACACAATTGCACTAATTGGCTAAATTATTTCAACTATTTAGCCAAACTCGTTGCTATTTGTGCCAGCATCTTGTGTAGGAAACTCACCCAAACATAAATGCGCACAGCATTCCGGCATTGCCGAATTGCGCTAATGATAAATAAATTATGCGATGCTCCGCCCACTCTCTCCAGCTGCTAAACAAACCACAAACAGAAAATAAATAAACTCGCTGGCAATGCCAAAAGATAAGTATGCGCTCCGTTGGCCCTGCGTACTTTAAAGCACTTGGATCAGGACCTGAATGTCGAGAATGAGAATGAGCACGAGCATGAGGATGAGGATGAGCATGGGGATGGGTATTTTACTGTTGGCTGTGAGCTGTGGGCATTACTGAAAGCAAACGTACACACGCGTTAATAAACAAAATCTGTTGCTAATGTACAAAATAAGTTAATTATGGGAACACCAAATTGCGAAAATGCTCTGTTGATGGCGACAATTTTTGCAGCTTTTGAAAATCAAGCTGACGTTTATACTTGTATGTGTGTCTGTGTGTGCGTGTAGCTGTTCTTTCGTTGGCAGAAATATGCTTATGATGCGCTTGTTTGTGCGATATAATTGCGTTTTATGGCAAAGACAAACACACAAACAAAAGCAACAGACGAACAATCTAATAAATACAAAAAAAAAGTATGACACCCAAATACAAATCCATAACGCAGTTCATGCTGAGTGTCATGCCGGCAACTAAAACAACAACAGCAACAGCAATAGATTACAAATTACATGAATAATAAACAAACATAGACACGGACATCAAAATCCGCAGCAAGCCCCCCACCGTAATTGACCAATGCAATTTATGCGTGCAGTGCATAACTAAAAATATTTCATGTAGGCGCTAGTAATTTGAAATTTATGCCTGACCATTTTCGAGTGCACATCACCGTGAATTTGGCATATTTTATTTGTAATTTGTTAGCAGCCTATCAATATTATTTTGCAATTAAAATTTAATAATATTTGCCAAGAGCATTTTCAAACGCCATTTTATTATTTGTGTTTTTCTGATTGCTTCGAAACCGTCCTCGTGCGGATAGACACACACATATAACCGCATACATACGTATATATATTTATATACATATATCTGTATAATTTTTGCATTTTGCCGCATATGCAATCTAGCTGACAATGGCAGAGACCAATTTGTATTTTTGGTTTGAATCGTTCAACTGAATAAAATGATATGTCAAATTATATTTGATTGCTTCTTTCTCGATGGTGTACAGAAAAATAAATTAAAAATACTTGGTTATAAATCGCTTAGTATACAACAATCAATTTCGTATAAAATTGCGGTTTATTTTCATAAAATTTCAGAAAATAGTGCTAGCATTTGTTGTACTTTTAAAAATATATAAAACAAGACTAGCACAGCTGAATTTAAAATTCAATTTGTTTGCGTTTATTAATAGCCCTTAATTGCCTCATCCATTTATCTTAAATGCTGAGCAACATTTGTAATCCCATTAGCCCCTTGCATTAAGAATTATATTTAATCAGCTGCCGCCCTGCATGCCTTCTTAACTTGAGTCTAATTATATCTATTGACGAGCATTAGAGTAATGTTCAAAGCCACACTAACCTACTTAATGATAGTTCACAATTGTCCTGCGGAAATGCAATGCACAGCTGAGTCCTTAATCAGCTCACTGTTCACAGTGGACCAAAGTGGTTGTGTCAATCATAAGCATACTTAAACATCGCGAAATGAGCAGCTTGTTGGGAGGAGCAGCATAAGAAGTATTGCATGAAGCTGCTTTTGTTGTAGCGACACCATTAAAAACATTTTACAAGCATTTGGCATCAGCATTAGCGGAACAGCAACAGCAACAGCAACAACAACAAAATCATGCACTGAGAAGTACTCAAATAGAGCTCTGATTTCGACATCTATTTCGATTCGCTCACGCCATCGGCAGTCGCCCATAGTCTAGTCCCCTTGTATATCTATCTATCACTCGATCAGTGTGTCCGTCCGTTCGTCTGTTCGACCGTCGATTGTCAGGCAATCACACAGCCTGGCACGGCATCGTCATCAACATCGACGCCTGTCTCTCTGTCATTGGCATCTCCTCTTCTTACTCTGCTTACGCTGCTGGCTGTCAATCCTTTTAATGGTTTGCCGCTTTTAATGTCCCCCTACTCTCAAGTGGATTTCGACTACTTCGTCAATCGTGTGGCCCATTTGCCGCTATCAAGTGGCTTCTACTTCTTTTCGGCTTCGTCTTGGTTTATTTGTGTTTTATTATGGCAAAAGTGTTTGTTTCAAATGACATTTGCTGCACTCGCCCACTTCACTATTTTCTTTATTGTTGTTGTGCTTCTTGTTCTTTTTAATGTTGTCACTTAAGAGAGTGACATTCTTTTAATTTCATACCGTCCGTCTGTCTGTGTGTCCAGATAATTGCGAAGCTGCAGAAGTTCCAAAAGATGGCTATGGCTGCCTGTTGTTGAAAAGTAAATGCAATTGAATGAACTGTTCTCTGAGATCGAGCGAAAGTAGTTGACAACTGAAATGGGATTTAATTTGTGCTTGCTTTTCGTTATTCGACTGCATTTTTTACTTAATTAATTAACAGTCCTAATAGTAGTAAAAGTAAAAAGTTTCACACCAATAAATCATCTTCTAAAGTCTCTTACTGCAATTCATTCAACACCATTTTTCAACAGCAACATTAATATCAATTATGAGAAATAGTTTAAACAAAATGCCAACTCACCCATTGTCGAGAACATGAGCATCAGAAAAACCGCAAGCAAGATCCAACCGCCTTTCGCCTGGTTGATGTAGCGGGTGTGGCGTCGCTTTCGCGACTGCCTAAGTCCATGTCCTATGATTGCTGGCACTGCTGGGTGCCGTGCCATTTTGCGAGAGTCGGCTGACAAGTCGCTGGGCGATTTAGGCACCAACAACATGATCGGGGTCGGGCAATATCTTTCACTCGCAGACAGGCAACATTTGCGGCACATTCAATAAACACTTCAACTTCACTCGCTTCGTCGTTTGTTGGGGCCGCGCACAGAGACTGTTTACAGTTGCCGATTGGGGAATATGCAAATTATTAATGTGCACTGTTGTGCTCTCAAATTGGTGCTTTGAATGTTTGGCGTAGTTGTTCATCGGCCAAATCGGCTGACGCTTTAAACTGCCGCCACTCGAAGAGTTGTGTCTAACAAGCTGCCAGATGAAATCAAATATGAATATGGTTCACGCTTAGCGTCGTTTGTTTTCACTGAAATTCGCTTTTGATTTACACGTTTTGGATTTGCACATTTTTGTTGTTTTTGTTGTTGTCGAGTTTTGCTTTCGATCGTTTTTAGTTTACAAACTCAATTTCCGGCTTTTAATTGTTGTTTGTTTGGATTGCGTCCATTTGGCCACAGTCTTTCACTTTACACTGATTCCAATCTACAGAATTGAATTGGAAATTGTTTTTGTATTTTGTATTGCCTTTTTAGCTAATTGCTTGGCTCTGTTTGTTGGTGTGCATCCAGCTGTTGTTGCCGGAAGTGCGCTGCAAGTGCAAGAATAAACACTGATGCTTAGTTATTGTTGGGTTTTTTTTTTTAAATTTTGTTGTATCTGTTGTTGACTTTAAACTAATTTAACAATAAGCTGCACAGAATTTGCCGGTCGCAAACGTGCCTAGGACAAGTTGACAAACGACTGAAAATTGTTTGCTGTCTGCCGCCTCTGCGCGGAAGACTGCCGCGAAACACACCCCAAAAATAATGGTGTGACGTAGGCGGGCCAGCGAATCCAAAATTAGCACGCTGGAAATGTTGCGCAACATACGCACTTTCGCGCAGCAATGTTGCCGAACATGTTGCTATCGCGGCAGCAGCTGACAGGAAGCAGTCCAAACCAAATATGCCAAACAATAATAAATAATATGTAATATGCTAGCAACATCAAAAAGAGAAAATTAAAAAAAAAAAAAAAACCCTGAAAAACACAAGCAGAAGAACGACAGTCTGTTGTTTTTATGCAATGCCAACAACAGCAGATTTTTGTGTTCTGTTTTTGTTTACACTAATGAGACTGTCGACAAGTGGCTACTGCTACTGCACTTGAGCCTCAGCTGCAAGGATGACTGACTGTGTGTGTGTGTAATGCTTTTCAGGCTCATTCACAAGCTGCCTCCTTTCTGCGCATCAAGCGCAATTTTAGCTGCCACTCAACGTTGATGTTGCTGCTGTCGCTGCCACTACCCGCCCTGCTCGTTACTGTTGCCACATGCCACTCGCTGCGGACGGACTGTAGCAGCAGTTTTGTTTATTTAAGTTTCAATTACTTAGCTACCCTCAGATTGGCATGCGTTTAAGCAACAAATTTGGCTTTGTTTTCGTTGAATGCACGCCTTTGTGCCACACAGCTGTGTGCGAGGATATCGCTGCATATACGCTGCCACACAAGTGTCTTCGTTGGCATTGGTTAAGGTCTGCACGCCTTTAAGGTTGCATATCATAAATAAAATGTCACTTTTGTCAGGGTTCTCCCACTGCCGGCATCTCAAGTGCACTGACTCCAATTGGCCAAACGCAGCGCGCCAAACATTCATAACCATCATTAGCTAGCAGCTCTTAGCTGCCCCCCACCCCCAAACAACGCACACACACTCAAAAAAATACTATATTCTAAAGTCTAAGAAATCGCATTAAAATTTAAATCTTTAATATATATACGAGTATATATATATATATATATTATTGTATGTTCTGAATTTACGTAATTTATTTATCAGGTGAATAAAGTGATAAACTATTCAGAAATTTATAAGACTTATTTTGGATTAGTGTATCTTATTTTTGTCTGAGTGCACACACACTCGCCTTGGTGGCTATGTTAAATTACTATCTTTATGTGGCACAGACGCTGCACTCTTTCTCGAACTCACTGTGTGGCGGAAACAGCAGGAGCAGGAGCAGCAGCAGAAGCTTATCGATGTCGCAACTGCAGCTGCTTGGCTTTTATGGTCGCCCGCACACCTTACTTAATACACAACACACAGAGAAAAATGAAAACATAAATAACGCACACAAATATAAATACAATTCATTATATGTGTGTGTATACTATATGAGCTTTTACATAAGTATGTTTGTGTGGCAGAACATGGCGATGCACTTAGATATTTTATTGTGCAACACGCAACCCCTTGACAAGCGCAACACGTGCGATTTGAGAATTTTATAAAAGTGTTTATTAGCCCGCTTGACTGTCGTTGCGCTCGCTGTTGTTCCTGTGTTATGATGTTATTATATTGTTCAGCAGCAAGGAGGCAGGCTGTCAAAGGCATGGGGAGGGTGGCATCTGCCCCATGTGTGCACGTCGCGGCACTGACATTGACGACGCTGACGATGTTGTGAAACGACAAATTTTAGTACTCCAATGAAAATTGAAACACATAAAAACGCGTGAAAAACCGCACAATTAAATGCCTGGAGTGGCATATGGCAGACAACCGGAGGCAGCGGGTGGATTCCTTCCACACGAGCCGCAATACAATGTTTAAGACACACGTGCGTGTGTAAGTGTGTCTGTATGTGATGTCTGTTGGGTATATTTTAATTAAAGTTTTGTTATGTGTTTCCGCTTTCAAGGCCATGAGCCAAGGCAAGTCGTATTAAGTCATTAGATAGTTTATGTGATAAAAGTAATAATTGGAAATAAAAATAATATTTCAGTGACATTGAAAATGAATTAGCTGTGATTGAAACCCAGTTTAAGGCCTGAATTAAATTTTTATTAAGAATCTCTTTTCTTCTGTTTCATATATATATTGCGTAAATAATTGTAACAATCACCTTCTCTTGAATGCTTACATTGCGTGGGATCTACTTTCATCCTTTGACATACGATTTTAATATATTTCTTGGTGCCATTTATTTGAATAACTACGTTTGTACGCAGTGCTTTCAATTACTAGCGTACAACAGAAAAGAAAGCCCAACACTCTGCACATTGTTGTCTCATTTAAATGTAGACTGTAGCACACATATGCCAGCACCTAGCATCATATTGTGTGTGCCACACAACTGGTAGCAAGCAACATGCAATGACAACGCCCTACAGAGAGGCCCGTCGTCTGCTATTGAATACATCGCCCTTTGTCAGACCCTGAGATGAAAATTGTCTTTGACATGGGCAAGTACAAGATAATAATTCTCTCATCTACATATGCACATCACACCAACACTTACTGCCTCATCCACACACACATATGTGTTTGCCCACACGGCCACCCCACAAGGCTGTTGCTTACAATTTCCGGTTACAAGTCGGTCCGTCGCTGAGTATGACTGTCTGTCTGTCTATCTGTCTGTCTGGCTACCTAGCCGTCTGTCAAATGTACCGTTTTCTAGCTGTGTTACAGATGGAGCTCTTTGTGAAAATGTATATCTTACATTGATTTAAATTATGAGCATTTCAAATGCAATTAAATCTCTACACACAACATGTGGCATACTTGTCAGACTAGACTCTTTTGTAAACCAAGCCAATAAAGTTGAGTAAATTGACAAAATAAGTATCAAATGTTTTAGAACAATAATGCAACTGGTTTTCAGTCCGTATTATTATTTTTATTACTTGATTTTATAAGGTCATATACATTGATCATTTCTGAAAGTTTATTGATCTATCTAAAATTGAGGTCAAAAAGTAATAATTAGAAGTTAAAAGCAGTTAAATAATCGCGATACTGGGTATCCTCCCAGTTGGCCAATCCATGGACCTTGAGAACATTCTCATATTTGGGTGTTTGCGTCATAACGCTCGGCTGCATATCATCAAATTTTCATTGTTGTTTTGGCGAAATTGAAATCTGATTTGCTTTTTTGATTTAGTCTTATTTTTTTTTTTATTGTTCTCTTTGAAATGCGCATATTTATGAGTTGGTATCTATTTGTTTATTCATAGAAATTTTTCGCGAAACGATGTTCTGATTTGTAAATCAACAATACAACCGAACTACGCACTTTGGCCATGATAATGAAAGCCAGCCACCGACCCCATCCCCGGCCACGCCACGCCCCTGCGCCCCACCAAATATAATTGTTTCACAGATACTCAAATAATATATTGGATCCGATTAATCGGAATGACCTCAAGCCGAGTGTAAATTCAAACGGCTTCTTTGATTAGCGTTTAACATTGAACGCTCTAATTAGCATTGTGCGACGCACTCAGAGTAATGTATCCACAAACATACTAATAACGAAAATGATAAATCATGTGGCAAGCACAATTCTGCATGCCACGCTCACAGACATGCATGTTATTTGTATATGTATTCATATATATTTATAAGTGCTTATAGTAGATGCTTGCATAAGTTGCAATTGTGCCACTGCCAACATTTTCATCACGCTGTTTTGCCGCCGGCTTATGGTGGAATGCGCACACACACACTAGCTCACACACACACTCGCACACACACACACATTAATAACTCTTAATTTGCACACATATCACATAGCAAGCAAACAAAGAAATTATCCTTTAATTGTGTTTGCAGTACAATGGTATTAAATATTTTTATAGAATACGAAAAGTGGATGACGAGGAGAGCAGGCTAATAATTACATATACACATGTACATTTGTATATGTATGTTTACACATACATATGTAAATATGTTAATGTGTCATGATGAGCTGTGGATTTTAATTATGCGCGCATTTAAGACCTTTAATTATGGCTCTGAAACAATGAACACAGAACAAAACGGTCATAATTCGTAATACATTTAACATTTGCTGTAATAATATTAAAAATTAACAACTTGATTTAAAATTTCTTTATGGGCTTTAAAATGGATTGCCCGTCAATCTGCGCAATTAACGCAATATTATTTTATATTTTATTATAAATATACCTGTGCACATATCGTATTATAAATATTATCGAATTTAATGTATCTTTCTGTGCCATATTCATGCAAATGCCTATTAAATTGTCCGCTTGCTCTCGGAGTCCGCACGGCTGCCCATTAAATTGACAGCAAAAAAGAAATTCAATTGAAGCACCACAAAAACCGTCTCCAAGTGAAGTCGAGCCCGGCGATGGCAACCACTTCAAAACAGCCTCGTCGAAATCTAAACAAATTTTCAACGTTTTTCCAGTCGCTGTTGGGCTGCTTTCAATATTTACATTGGACAATGGCTGTGGATGGGAGCGGCGAATTTGCATTTGAAACATAATAATCATTGACCTTTTTATGGCAACGGTACGCGCTTTTTAATAAATTGTTTACTTCCTGGCCTTGTGGGGCCCAAATACGGAAGAAAAAAATCAATGCCCAATAAATTGCTGCAATAACCATTGAAAATATCGTCAACATTTGAAAACTTCTCTTTTTTTTTAGGGGATGGAGAAGGCTTTTTGGGCTTTGGTCTGTCTGTCGCTTTGACAAGTTTTGAAGAGTGCGGCCAAGGGAGGATACAATTGAATTTCAGTGTTGGCAATTTAATTTCTTTTGTTGTCAGTGGCATAAACATAAAGAGAGTGCTGCCACGCCTTATTTTGGGCAGGCGCCCCTCACATTTTGGCCAAGTGCTTTACAGCTGCGATTGCTGCTGGCATTTTGTTGACAGCAGGACAATGGCAAAACACGCTGGGGTATCCGGTATACAAAATTAAACAAACAATGACAAGACAAGAACCAAGCGGAACGTTACCAACCAAAACCAAGTAAGATACAGCAGTAATAACAAGGAGCAAAATATAACAACGATCTGACCCCATAAAGTGATTCATCAAAACACTGAACTGTTGATAGCGTGAAATAGGGGGCATCGCCAAGGGGGTAGAACGGGCGTGTCTACAGCTGCGTTAACGGAAGTGTGAGACACAGCAGGCGCTGCTGCAACAATGCCACATAATAACAATACAAGCTCCGACTTTCCGAGCTTCAAGTAATTTAACAGCAGCTTTCTTGGCCAAACACAAGCCAGAACTGGCAATAAGCAGTAGAAGGTCGCGGCTTGTTGACCAAAGATTCACTATTTACAAATGAGTAGCGTGACCCACAGACACTGACAGCCCGACATATCAAATCCTATGCCAAGCCAATTCATTCACACACAGCACAGTTGCCAGTCAGACAGTCAGTCAATCATGCCTACGGAGACGGGTTGAGCTTTGCTAGCATTACGGCAGACTGCACAGAACTGAACTTGATTTTAGGCCACAGTTTACTCCAGTTGGACCAAAATCGAAATAGCCTGGATAACCTCGAAGCAACGCAAAGGCCAAATCAATTCTCAATATGAACAGATGTATTTTGGCAGTGGGCGTGGTGGAATTCGTGTTAAAAAATTGCTGTCGGTTTGTTACACTTTTTGTGGAAAGCTACTTGAACCTGTAGTCAATGAAGTAGGATTTGAAATTCGAAGGAGATGAAAGAAGAAATAGAAGAAGAAGAAGAAGCAGAAGAAGAAGCGTAGAACAAACCACTTCATGCACAACAGTACAGCAATCAGGGGTTACCACGCAACCAACTAAGTCAAAGCAGGCCTGTCTGCTACCAATAAAAAGAAACAGCAACAAAAAAATGCAAAGAAATTCAAGTACTATTAAAAAATGGACCACCGTACAATCCCTTCAACATTTTCGAAGGTCATAAGCTAATTAAATAAGAAATAGCCATACAGCTTAGAATCTTCTGGCTATTTGTCTCCTTTCAATAATTTTTAAAAAGGTTTCCCAAATTGGTCAATTTGATTAATCTTATTAGTAAATACTAATAAAACCGAGCACCTGCTTTCACCTGATTCTCTTTGTATCGCTTCAGCGAAGGGGGCAAACACGCTGGCCAAAGCCACAACAGCCATTGAGATGTGGTCAACTGCTCCTATAACAACTTTATGAGTACAAATTTATAATATTATGTTATTTAGACCTTAAGACCTTTAGACCTTAAGAGTGCACATTTTTTTTATTTCTTACCGTTGTTAGAAATGAGAATCCTTTACTGATCCAGACTAGTTAAAATATAATTATTGATTACTGTGTAGCTAACAATTATTGACTAGAGTAGTGTTAAACTTAAGCAATCCAAACGGAAAATAATTAGAAAGCTGCTTCTTCAACAATCGCTAAAAGTAAGTGTGAATATTTGTTTAATTGTTAAGTAAAACATTTCATTTGTTTTATCGATTTTATAAGGCATTATATCCTGTTAAATTGATTGCTACCTAGCAAAATAAGTTCAGGTTTCTGAAGTCTGAAATCAATATTGTTCTATGCTTCATTGTCCATTGTGGGTGTTTTTTTCTTTCTTTTTTTTAAGTAAAGCTACTTTGAGACATTGTGAGCGTAAATAAGTATAAGCCATATCGTCGCGACTTGCTTAATGAGCATAAAGCCGCCAATCGCATAATGTTGTTGCCGTACTTTTCTTGACACGCCCATACAACAATGGCGCCATTAGCATCGTCTGCGTTGTCAAATACAAACCCCAGAAGCATACCAAAATACCAACGCAAAGCTTCCTTTGGGCGGATGTTACATTTCCTGGAAATTGTCGAAAATAGCATTTTGAAGACAAAAATGTTTTCTGCTTGCGTCTCTGAATTTTTCTTTTTTTTTTTTTTTTTTACTTATGTTGACAATGCCTACATTTATGTTATTATATTGGTGGCAGCCAGATGTCGCGCCTTGGCCATCTGTTGTTTATGTAATTTCTGGCTCAGGTAGCTAAAGCAATAACAACAATAGCAGCAACATCAATTGTATGGGGCATTAAAACAAAAAAGTCTTTAAGTCACCCGGAAATTGTTGCAATCATGCATAAGCGGCTTAAAGAGAGAGGCCTCATCTAGTGAACTTGGCACAGGACATTCGTCTAATGCAATCACTGTCAATGCCAATGCATTTCAAGTTAAGTTAAAGGGCCAAAACACTTACTTAATGGAAATTACTTGAGAGCCGTACTCGACAAGCCACTTGTACACACAGACAACGATAGGCACGACAGGCCAAGAGCTGAGCAATCACGTGCCGAGAGTGGAAGACCCTCAATCTGTTAAAGGGAGCGGATGGAAGGGTGTGGATGTGACTATGGATAATGAGGGAAGGGAAGAGGGTTCATGGAGCTACTTGAGTGTGTCATGTCCGCTCGATTTTTGCTAAAATCATTTAACGTCAATGTGCTTGAAATGTGAGCAACTTCTCCAATGCAGACAAACAAAAAAAAAAAAAACACACACACAAGAAGTCATACAAACACACACACTTCCATACAGACAGGCATGCGAAATGCTGTCAATTGATTGAGGCGCCAAGGCACAGAACTGTTTAAATTTTTACTTACTGACTGTCAGCAGCAATGTCACAGCACGTAATACGTACGTGGGACTCTTTCTGCATGTGAGCAAGTATGCGTGTGTTGCGAGTGTGCGACTGTGCAAGTGTGTGTGTGTGTGTGTACACTTCTATGTGTTCAGCAATTTCAAAATTGTTGTGTTCAATCAGAATCGTTCAACGAACGCCCAGGCAAACTTGGGCACCATCAAGGATACCGGCATCAACATCATCAGCATCAGCATCATCATCATCATCATCAGCAATGCCAGCTTGAGTCCAGAGTGCTGGCCTGAAGCAACTAGCTGCTGTGCTGTTTGCAAGGATGGAAGGAAGTATCAACAATCGCTGGCTATGTTTTTGTTAAGCAAGACGACAGAGGCCCGTGCAAGTCAGTTGGTCATTCAAGGGCCTTTGACAACATTATCGTCAGATAACTTAGGTGCGCATATGTTTAGGGATTTGGCTTGAATTTAAGCAGCAATCAATCGTTTGAATTGCTCATGAAATTCAGTAAACAAACCCGTTTACATCAGCATCAGAGTTGAAGGATCATTGATAGTACTTAAGTAATCGTAAGGCACATACATATATTCATTTAATAGTTGTCTCAGCTGGCAATACAAAGGCACCACAAACACATACATATGTAAAAGAGCCATTGTGTAACCCACTGACCTCAATGCAAAATTGTAAAACACAATCGCAAAATGCATAACAAAAGGCCAAAAACTTTACGCATAAATAATAAAAAGCGGCAGACGCAACTCCTTGGTCCAGGTCAAAGATAATAATAATAAAAAACCGCTCTAAGATGCTGCCAACAGCAAAAAAATAAAACAAACCCAAACAAAAACAAAAGCAAATCAGAAAAATTTGAAATCTTTTTTCCCAACATTTTTATTTCATATTACGTGGAGTTGAGTGAGTTAGCGTTGGCATTTGTCAGTTGCTGGCTGTCAGCGCGCACTTCCTTCACTTGCTCTATCTATGTATATGTGCATATATACATATATATAATATAAGTATGTATATATATATGGGTGTGATGCCAAAGTTTGCACAGACTACAAGTTGCCGCAACTTTTAATAAACTTGCCAACTAGTTTTCATTTTTTGCTATTTATTCTTACTCTTATACCCTGTGCAAATATTATAGATAGGGGTAGGCTTAGGGAAAACATATTTGTATACTTATAAAGTTTATTAGATTTGCCATATAAGCTTGATGTGTAGGCTATACTCGACTAGTCAGTTTGTAAAGGTTTTCAAGAATATTTTATGTATTATCGTTTCTTCTTCTGCAGGATAACTGAAAAAAAGGTTAAATTATAAGATTTGGATTATGATACGAAAAAAATAATATTGATAGCTTATAGTTTCCATCGCTTCTACTTCTGTGAATTACAGTGTATTTATCGTACACAGAGTTATTCATAGAAGTATTTATCATACACATTGTTACTCACAGAAGTACCCCCTAGACACAGAGTGTCTCCCAGTCAAGTCACACAAGTCCACAGAAACTGTACTTATTTTATTTTATGTTTTTGTCAGTGCTGAGACGGTTGCCAGAAAAGTTACACAAAAAAATAAAAAATAGTATATCTGAGAAAAGTTTTACATCCATCCTCAAATTGAAGCTGTTGAAATGGCGTATTGTTTTGCAAAATACTTGACCAGCCACAGCTGTCGAGGAGACAGTGTGACAGTGAAAGAGTACCAGAACTTTCTTTCGGGCGACAAATTGTCAATTTTTATGCATTCGTAGACTTTACTTTTACGAGCCAGCCAATTGATGCGAATTTGATGGTCTTTTAAGCGGCCTGCTCAAAAAACATGGCAATGCCATCAAGCATCGCCATTTGGTTACTTCATGGCATTATAATTGCTGCCACAGTTGGGCGCTAATTATGGGCAAACAAACAAATGAGAAACTGGCGAGCGTGGTGCTATAGCAATAACTGTATCACGATGCGGTTTGCCACTACTAAAATATTTGCTCAATTTTGCGAAGAAGCCGCCAAAATATTCTACATACAATGTAACGGAGTGTGATGTGTGTGTGTGTGTGTGTGTGTGATGTGTGTGTGTGTACTTGTTAACTACTGTGGCATTAGCTCTGCTGCGGTTGGCAAGCAAGACTTTGAAATGAGCTGGGTGCTGTTGAAATTATGCTGAAAATAGCATTACGAGTTACATTCAAACATACATCAACACGAGCAGAGCAGAGTGTAATATGGCAACAAAATGGAGTATAGTGCTAGAAGTGTACCAGCCTCCTACTCCCTCCCCCCAGCTGCTTTGCGGTTGTAAATTGGGTCTGTGCCTTCCTGTTTTCAAGCTTGTTGCATACATTTTGGCGCACTAATTAAAGAAAATTTGCAAGACAAACAAGGTAAGCGCCGCGAGGGAGGAAGACGTGAGCGAGCAGCAATTGCTTTGCAATTTATTCAGTTACATTTACCTTTCTCGAAAATTAGCATAAATTGAAATGCAAACAATTTAAGAAATGACTTTGGCAATTTTTAAATGGTAGTTGCCTGGAGATAGCAAACAATACTTGAGAACAAACTGTAAATAATTGTCTAAGATAAATAATAAATAAATGTGTATATGCAAACTTGAATAAATTTTATTGGGAAATACATTCACATAAACTGAAGACGTATCCTCTCCATACCAGTTCGGTTTGATTGTAACTTTTGTATTCTATTTAATTTTAATCAAGCCATTGAAATGCATTCATTAAAGATAATGTTGAATTAAATAAGTGAAATGGTTAACTATAGTAAACAATATTTTATCAGATTTTGTAGAGCGTATTTAATTAAATTGCTAATCTGTAACACTTTGACGTGCTTCGTCTTACTTTGCCACATTTTCTGTTTGGTTTTGTTTTCATCAAATGACTGGTAATCTACAAACTTGCTAATGCCAGCGAAGAGTTGAGGAAATCAGCTTAAATATTTGTGCAAGGCGCTTTATAATATTTTTAAGTTGCACTCCAAATGAAATTACACTAAATGGACGGTATTTAATGTTGGGATGAATTTCAATGGAAATCAAGGAAGTTGTGCATAAAATATGAGTGCTTGGGATAAAAATTTGGTTAACTAGGTGTCGGGTAAAGTAAGGTATTACCCGCTGACTAATTTAATGCCACATTAAAAGGATGTCGTGCTCAGAAAAAGGGGCCAGAGCATATTAAAAAGTGGTTCTTTTCCGGATATGAAATTCACTTTCGTTTCACAAAATCTAAGTTTAAAGAGAACAAAAATAAAGCTGCATAACCGCAACTTAATGAGTGCCCAAAAACGTGGCTATGCCCACGAGCTGGCCCACAACGCACCGGGCCGTCCCACTTCGCCTCGCCTCGCTCATTAAAAGTAACCAAGTTGGCGGGGCCACAAACCAGAAACACAACAGCAACAGCAACAAGAACAAAAAACGGCGACCGCAACACATGAAAAGCGGACACAAAGGCAACGCTCCGGGTGAATCAGACCACGTCAGTGCCATCAACGCTAATGACAAAAGCGCGCAAAGTTTGCATTCGCTTCTGGAGGGGCACAGCGGGATGTACAACAGGGGAGCAGGCCGACACTAAACATGGCCACGGGGTGTGTCCAGCAGGCGAGTACAAAAATCACAAAAGAGCATAAAATTAGCGAGCGATGTCGCTTCGGCTCCTAAAGCTATCTAACCATGCTTTGCTCACTCGCTTTCTCTCCATATCTCTCTCTCTCCCTCTCTTTCTCTGTCGTCCTGCGCTTGGTAGACTTTGTATCGTTACCATATTTTAAATTTGCCCCACAAAAGCTGAACAGCAACGGCGGAGCAGCGGGGAGTTGAACTGGGTGAGGTAAACCAGCCAGCCAGGCAGGCAGCACAAGCCCACCCATGATGAATTCATGCCCATCATTTTACTAGTAACAAAACTTGTGATTGTTGTTGTTGTGGCTGCGGCTGAGAATGGAACTGAAGCTGCTGTTGCCTCTTCTGCTTGCCTGTTGCCAGTTGATGTCCTGATTTTTCACTGGCGTCGTCATCGCCGTTGCTATTGTCGTGTGTCCTCGTACTTACACAAGCTGGTCATTAGCTGCGCCTGGCAGCAAATTATTTGGCTGGGTGCGGCACCAGTAACCATATTGTTGTTGTTGTTATTTTTGTTTGTGGCTTTCGACACGATGTTGTTGCTCTTCTTGTAGGCGGTTATGATAAACATCAGAGGGCAGTGCTGCAGCAACAGCAACAACAGCAACAACAACAACAACGACGACAACAACCAGACCTTGTTGGTCATTGGAGCACAAATTTTCGCGTGCGTTGCGCCATAAGTTTAATTTTCCAGAGGGGCATTGCCGACGTCCCTGCGCTTATTATTTCTGTTGTTGTTACTGCTGGAGTAGCATTTCATTGAGAGTGTTGCTGAAATTTTCATGTCATGTACTTAAAACTGCTGTTGCTGTCGTTGTCGAAATCATAAGGGAGCACCGGCGCTATGCATTAAAAAAAAATGTATCTACAATTCCGTTGAAAAATGTTTTCCACGGAACACGCTAAAAAATTAACGCAATTTGTATATTTCATATTGTGAAGGTTGAGTTTTTATGTGGGAGCTCCAGCAGTCGTTGGTCTTAGTGAAAATTATATGAATTATGCTGTTGAGGTTGTTCTGACAATTAGTGTGGGTGGATTTAATTAAAAAGATTACATTAAATTATATCTATTGTTAGATTGGGGTAAGTGTTATTGAGCGAAGCTCTCAGAGTAGAATGTTTCCAATTAATCTCATAAGTTATTTGAAACATAAGAGATTTGCCGAAATAAACTTGAATTATTCGATTTACTGAAGGGAATAACAATGAAATGATTAATTAATCCAGTTGATGAACAAATTTCAAAAACAGTGAATGGAATGGAATTCGAAAATCCAAGACAAAACAAGTCGAAATTAATGTCAAGCATTATTTGGAGAAGTTTACACAAAGGTTTTAAAGTAAATTTTCCAAAAACAAATATTCATAATAGACTTAAAACTTTTTACAACTTCTATAATTTTATTTAACTTTGATCTTTAGTAAGGCATGGAGGGAACCAGGACTGTCTAAAGCCAGCAGCTTGCTGTATTTAAATGATAAATATAATGTAAGTCAAAATATATGAAAATGGTAAATGTATTCCTTTTTTGTTGGAATTCATTGAGGCTTATTCGAGTGATTCAATTATTAGTGAGCATCATAAAATGACATTGTCTGTCAATTTATGTTCATACATATTTTTTTTTGCAGGGGCTGCTTATCTTCCAATTTGTGTTGGCCACATAGGCGTATTAGTAATAAATAACACACATAAAATGGATGAAAAAAATCTATTAGCATTCTAATGATTTATTTACATGCACTTATATTCGTTTTATGCGTCCAGTCACAGACAAATATTTCCATTACTTAATTTTATATTAGTGGGCGCTCAAATGTATGCAATGCAATCTCGCATGGATAGATAAAAGCACATGACGCATACGCAAGGTATACGCTTAGCCAGCGAACATTAAATTATTGTGGGCGAACATTGATTGCATTGCTCAAACTTTTTTTACCATCATAAAAATGTAAATTTTTATTGTTTCAAGATTTATTATTCGAAATTTGTGTGTCCCATAAGCAAAACTGCTGATTTGCAGGGATTATATGGATGCAGAGGCTGCCACGTCGCAAATAGAGCGCGGCGATTCTTATTTGGTCCGCATGTGTTTGTATATATATATATATTTGTTTATATATCTAAGTATGAACAGTAAGGTGAATGAATCGATGGCAATTTTATGTCGCACTCGTCTGCCACGTGGCATCGCTTTTATATTTCTGTTCGAAATTTATTATCGTTGCTAACTGTTTTTATGATTCTATTTGATGATTGTTTTGGTTTTGAGGCTTAGCTTTTGGCTCGACTCCCATTTTTAGGGCGCTCTCTGTAAAAATCATAAATAAAACTCCCTCGTCTGCTACTGGCGGATTTGGGTATTTATTTATTTCGTTTTTTTTTTAATGTTTTTCGTCTGATCAGGATTATTGCTCTAAGCCGCGGCTAAAAACATTAAACTGTGAACTTTGAATACGTTTAGAATAAAACACAATTCTTTAAAGCTAGAGACAATGTAGTCTTTAGATGTTAACAATAGCACGTTCTAATAAAAGCCAAAACCGTGAGTTCAATCAATGCCACAATGCCTGTCTTCCAGCAGTAAACAAGCACAACAGGGCGCCAAATTGACGGAAGTACGCAGACAGCTCTAATTTTGAGTCCTACTTGGGCATGCCAAAAATGTGTGTGCTGAAAGTTGCGTGAAAGCATGATTTAATGAATTTCCCAAGCTTTCCGGCAATAAAATAATTTAATTTCAGCCTAGTCAAGCAGTCAACGTGCTGTGCTGGCTCATCATTAAAACGTCAAGAGGCTCAACAAAAAAAAAAAATGAACAAAAAATTGCGCAAATCTCCTCATAATTTAATAACGTCAAAGTTGTGCGTTGGGGGCCATGGCATTGCTATAGGTATCCAAAAGTGGTTGCGTGTCGCATAATAAAATGTCTCGCTATGAGCTAATCTACGAGATGTGCGGCATCTAAGCCGCCAGCTTGAATATTTCAACATTAACTCCATTAAAGTCAACATTATGAATTTTAATTTTGTGCCTGCAACATAAGCTGTATGTCACTCGAGCAAAAGACGTGCCAAAACTTGCAGCTTATCCCAAGGATGGAAGCTGCTGCCGCAAACATTGAACTACAGCAAGCAGCCAAAGATAGCTGAAATGTTGATAGAGAAAACAAAGCCACAGATTTTCAGTAAAAATGCACAGCGCGTGGTGCCAGGGGAAGGGCTGGGAGGTGTTGCTCAGAAGTGATGGGGGTATGTCTCGCCAATCGTCTTACAAGTGCAATGTCAATTTGTGCACAAAGGATGATAAGGATTTATGTCAAATGCTTGCGCTGTTTGGCATTTTGTGAGTTTTGCCAATATTTTTACAGTTGACTGCACTTTGCTCAAGTGAAAATAAATCACGGCTTAAAATTTGGCTCTCAGAGCAAGGAGGCGGGCTCAAAATTTGCTCTTAAATATCTGGCAATGGCTTCCTCAGAGACGAAGTGTGGCAATAGTCATTATGCTTGATTGCACCGACTTTAGCAATTACGCTCTAAAAACTTGGCAACTTCTTCAATCGATCCAACTAACTTTGCACTCTGCCACTTACGACTACTTAACTTATTAATTTCCCGTATTAACAACAATTTACAAGCGCTGCTCATTAAAATTTTATGAACTTTTACTGGCTATCAGAAAGCAATTTGGTGAAAGCCCGCTACACCCTTCAAAGCAACAGCCCTACGAAAATCACTTGAAAGTTTTTATATTCAAATAAAAAATGCAATAGAATTGTAAATAGAACCTGACTATCAGATTCCCAGTGAAGTCTTCAAATTGGTGCATGGGCATCCATATGATAAAGTTTACTGAAAACTTTAAGAATACCAATGAAGCAAAAAAATTGGAAAAGTTCTAAATTTAATTGAGCAGAGAAAAACATTAGAATTGTAAATAACCATTTCCTAATTTTATTCTCGGTGAGGGCGCACAAATAAATCTCCAATCTTGTTTTTTTCTTACAGCTTTGCAAGACGCATAAATAATTAAGTAGTGTATCCTTTTCAAAAGTTTAGTTTTAATGTGCGCTCAAGCAAACCCATTAAGCACTCAATTTATTTTGGGTACAGGGTATAAATATAGATTCTTCTCTTACAAAACAAAATGTTGTCCAAACTTTGTTGGAGCGCTCGATGAGTGCGCTTTGATGCTGTACAAGTTTTCAGTGATTGTTTTTATTATTTTTTTCATATATGTATTATTTTGTAGCTTATTTTTGTGTAACGCCCACACTGACGCTTAGGTATAAGCACAAACAGTGCAAAACATACAAACAAGCACACAAACTGACATTACAGACACTCGAGGGACACTGGGGAAAGCAAAAGTAATCAGTTTGCGGTATATGATGTAGGGCAGAAGCAGTCTCGGATTGGGTTACCGAAGCGGCTCTACTTTGATAGGAATCATGCTGAGTTGTGAAACGTAAAATTGAATTTACTTTGTTGGCCCCACAATCCCTCACCCTTTTTGGCTTGAACAACTCAACGCTACTCGGCTTGGCTCAGCTCGGCTCGGCTTATGTAGCAGGATTTTTTTTTTTTTTTGCGCATTTCCACAGTCGGTGATTGGGGCAGCAACTTGCTGACTGGTCGCAGTCATAAATCATTAGGCATTTGCCTTGCCATATGCAAACGGCTGGACGAGAGAACCTACTGGCTACATCTCCATGCCTATCGCTGTTATCGCTAATCCCAGCATTAAATTTGGCTTTAACTTTCATTACACTACGATATCATACCAATTTGTGGCATTGCCTAAATGTGTGCGCCGCCTGCTCACAAAATTGAGCTGTATCCGGCCATCAAGCTCAACCCACTGGCTGCCACCCGCCATCCGCCATCCGCCACCCAACATTACCCAGCAAGCAGTGACCATTTTAGTGTCGAACGCTGTTGGCTGCCACAACAAAGTGAAATTTTCTGTTCTTGTACATTCATTGGTTTTGCAGCAAAGTTAATGATTTTGTTTTGGTGGCAAATTCATTGAAATTTATAACCCATGTTGTGTGTGTTTGTTGTGCTTGTGTGTTTGTTGTGCTTGTGTGTTTGTTGTGCTTGTGTGTTTGTTGTGCTTGTGTGTCTTTCACTGTAAGCGGCTTATAGTAGCCTTCCGCTCGTAAGCAATATTGAATTAAGTTTACTTGTATCTGGTTTTGGTTGACTATTGTTGTTGGTATGCGAGATGCTAGAGCTGATGCTGATTTTGATGTTGATGCTGACGCTTCTATTGCTGCTGCTTGCGGCTTGGTCATGTTTGCTGCCTTCCATTCGTTTTTATTTAAATGTAATTAATTTGTGCAGAGCTCAGGCAATCAGTTACTATACCAATTGAACTTAGCCAATTATACACTTCAAGCAGACAAATCCAAAAATGGTTAGATGGGCGGGACAAGAAGCTCAAATACAAATGATGAATGCTAATTATACAGCTCCATCAGACCGACTTGACGACTTTACAAATTCAAAATCTTTATATTACCATGCTAATGGTGGTAAAATTTAAGAATAAAATGTAAATACAATATTTACAATGCTTTTAATGATTATTAACTGTAAGTATATCTAGCAAAGAGATTAAAATATTACAAAAAATGTTCAATGTGCAAACTGCAGATTGAAAAAATGTTTAACATTTTTTAAACAGCTTTAATTTAATTGAATCCATTTTCTTTGGTTATCAAATTTTCTATTTGCTTTTCACTTCGACTTAGACAAGAAGCAAGAATATATCATTTAATTCCCTTCGCTTAGTAGCTAAATGGCAGCATCAAGCTAAGCGCCATCGAGTATAATTAATCCAATCCAATTTCTTTCCTCAATTTTTCACACTTAAAAATCAAACGCGAGCAATTTGTTACAGTCACACGCACCAAAACCAATGATACACATGAGACGCAATGGGGTGATGTGATGGTGTTGGGTTAGGAGGGTGGTGGGGTGGTTTTTGTTGACTGGATGGCGTGGTACGTGATGCGCGCTAAAAGTTGTGCAAATAAATAGCACAGAAATTTTATAGCACACTTGATAATTTGCGCAATAATTCAGCTCAGCTAATCACCACATAAATAATCTTAAGGACAGCACCGCAAAAACCCTAACACTAATGTCAGCGCACAAATACATGCACAAAAAGCTAAAGCCATATACACATATACACTTATATATGTATATAGTTAGAAAACACTAGGGCACTATGCAGTGCTTGAGCAAAGAAGGAAAACCAAATACAGCGACAAGAAACTTCAAATGGTAGAAATGGAAATATAATAGTAGAATTGGTGTTGGTATTAAGAAAAGTGACGTAAACAGGGAGAAGTAAGGGGCGATACAAATAAAGGCGGACAGCATATGAAATTGAGAACTTGGTCGAATGGAACGTGAGCGAAATTTCAGCTAACGAATGTTGACTTTGCCAAAGTACTAAAATCAAATAAAAACAAAAGCAACAGCGATGAAATCAACAACAGGACTCAGATCAAACAAAATCAACAATCATTCTGCAAAAAGTTAGAAAGTTGATGAAGGCAAGGCAAGCTAGGGCAACCAATGGCCAAGTTTTGGTCGGAGGCTAAGCCCACGATTTTGTAGATAAGTAATAAAAATTAATAAAAATTGCTGTGCTTTTGGCCGTAAACTTGTAGCGCTTGTAGCAGTCTTAGCATTTAAGCAAAGTAAACAAACAAATAAACTAGCAAAGCGTTCGATGAACAAGCAACAAACAAACAAGAAACCAATAAAATTAACTCACCAGCTGGCACACACAGCAACTACAATAACCCAAATATGCGCACAGCATCGTCAGATTGCGTATACGCCGCTTCTGCCGGCCACAGCAGAAACCCACAAACACAAAATATGTTGTTTAATGCGAGAGCAGTGTGTGTGTGTGTGTGTGTGTGTGTGTATATGTGTTGGAAATGTTTAAATTGCCACACAACGCAATAAATTAAACTATTTTATAGTGTAGAACATTTAAAGCAATCATTTACCAGCTGCTTGAAGACTGTTTGACGACGTCGAAAATGGATTCTTTAATATTAAAGTTGCTTATTTGTTTTGCATATTTTATTTTTTTTTGCTATTGGGGTGTCACTTTGCTAGTTGCTTGCACGTTATCAATCGAATGTTATCACTTATGATTTGATGCATTCACATTTTATTTAACGCACTGAACAACGTTCCTCTGTGCTGTGCAACATTGGGACACAACGAGGCTGCCACTTTCACTGCCAAACCGACCGTTAAATTCAACGTTCGCCACGCATCTACCAACTGACTCGCCTGGTTCGCATCAGATAGGCGAGGAGGCTGCACGCATACAGCCAGCCTCGTATCTCGCCGCAAAACGAGGCACCATTCGCCTCGTTTGCCACACGCTCGTGCCCATCTGTACCACAAAATAACGCACGAAGCCTGCAATTCGTTCGCTGGCCAAGAGAAAGAGAGAGCGAGAGAGAGAGAGAAGGAGAGCTCTTCGAAAATACGGCAAACAAAACAAAGTTAGCTGTGGTCATGGCTAAGAGAGAGCTGCACCAACAGCTGAGCGTAGCACAGTTTTCCACAGTTAAGAGATGCTGTCTTGTTGATAAGGCCAGGTATCGCAACTATCAAACGGCAATCAGCTAGCAAATGAAAGAAGCAGAGAACATTGCCAAATAATTGCGGGGTTTCTGAAAGCTAAGTACGTATACTCGTTATATTTCAAATATAGCGGAATAATAACAACCCATTCCGATTATCTTTACTGCGCAAGCGTAATTGCAATTTGAGTAAA
The DNA here is from genome assembly GCA_035044025.1 of Drosophila paracracens. Taxonomy (NCBI): domain Eukaryota; kingdom Metazoa; phylum Arthropoda; class Insecta; order Diptera; family Drosophilidae; genus Drosophila; species Drosophila paracracens. Next base: position 5,442,122 of record JAWNMN010000401.1, on the reverse strand, counting down.
ATACTGGCAAATACTGGGAACAGTTATGAAATGACGGTGTTTCAAATAAAATTGCTAAAATTCTTTAAGTGTATTTATTTAAATGAAATAAAGTAAAAGACATAAATTGAAAGAAATATTTATTTTGTATAAGAACAAAACTAGAAAATTGTATCGACACCTGAAAAACATTTAAATTATTCACAAATTATTTTCATGATTTCACGCTTAAAGAATAATTTTCAATCATCACAATAAATTAAATAATAAATTTAATATAAAATAGTGGCGAAATGAAATAAAAAAAAGAGATTAAAACAAAATAATGATAAATATAAAAGTGAACTTCTAACCTAACTGAATTGATTGATATTTATCTAATTTTCTCATATTTTGATTGATAGCTTAGCAAATATGTATGTCTGTGCACATACATAGTTTTGATAGTAGCTCTTGTCCTTTAGAGATAGAAGATGTTATATTTTTGCCAACCGCCAAGTAAATTGCTTAATACCTCCGACTTATGATCTCACAGCACCTCGAACGTCTTCCCAAAGCAACCACAAACCACGAGGTGCCCGAATAAAAATGAGTTGCAATATTTTTGGACAACATATGTGTATAAATCTTCATCTGTATCTATATAATGAGCTGAAAATGTAATCGAAAAGCCAGAGCAAATTGCCAGAGCCTAAGCAGTTGCTCATGCGATTTTGGAATTAAGGCTCAGCACTGCTGCATTTATCGCGCAATTGACATTGCTATAGCGTTGGGTAAATACTCACAAATACATTCACACACATACGCGCACACATATATAAGCAAGGGATGAGAAGGATAGTTCTATATACATATATATGATTATGTTATATGGTCAAGTCATATGCGGCATTCCAATGAGATAAAAGTTGTTTACAATATAAAAACGATACATATACTTATACGTTCAAATATATATATATATATATATATATTTGTATATATGTATATTTGTAAATGTGTATATATAATATAGTGATTGTGTGTTCGTATATCATAGCGAAGTGCACATCATGATTTTATTAAATGGAGTCTGATGTATTTATTGTCCGGCAGCAACGTGACTTGTGAATTGATTTCATTAAACGTAAAAACTTAACAAAGCACCGCCATCGCTCCAGCAACATTTTTGGCAGCGACTTGCTATATATATATCGCTGTATAGATAAATATTTTTCTATGCTACTGTCCACACCAGCTTGCATGCATCTGTGTGTGTGTGTGTGTGTTTGTGTTGGCTTAAGGACATCTATCGTTAGTACCGGTCCGGGCAGTACAGCAAGCAGAATCATTGACCAATAGCAACAGCGTCGGACATCAAGCATGGAATATCAATGCGGTCAAGTGGATGACTGCCCAGCCAACTGTGCAGCCAGCCAAGGAGGGCTGTGGTCCAACTGACCGACTGACTAAATGATTGAAGGACTAAAAGACTGACTGGGCAGGCAGGCTGTGGCTTTCGGCCATTTAGCTAGCCACAAATCGTCAAATTGTGTGCTGGACTTTGGCTGTTTATATTTTGTACAAAAAACGCTGATAGGGTTGGCCGATTTAACGCACATAATACAGATTAGCAACAGGCCAGACAAGTTGCCACAATCAAGCAGTCGGCCACGTCAACTGAAAATGTACATTTGCTTTGGTACCAGCTGCTTAACTAAATCCGCTCAACTTTCAGGCATTCGCACCCATTCGTCTGGCATTAAAGACATTCCGCGTCGTGGCCATCGCCAGGCGAAAACATTTTCTACCTTGTCTTGTGTGTGTCCATGCAGTGCAGCACGAAGCGCTTGCAAACAATTTATATTAAATGTGCTTTTAATTGCTGCCGAGTGGGTGGAGGAGGGGAGAACGGGGAAGGAGACGGGTGTAAATCAGCGCAACGAACGGAGTTTCAAGGCGTTTCAACGCCATAGGTTCACATGAAAAATGTTCGACACGAGTTTTCCCTCCCTCGCTCCAATCTCTCTTTCTATCTCTCTCCGCTCAACACACTCCCATTGCAGAGCTAACGAGGCGAATGCGCGATGCCTGAATGTCAGCTAATTTCTGCACAAAATGATAAATTTCTAAGTTAAATACGACTTACAGTAGTCCTTCCACACACACTCACACACACGCAGAAATGTGTGTAAGCTAACGCAGACTCAAGGCTTTATTACTTTGCCCAGCAGTGAGCTGAAAGGGTATGTCAGCCACGCCTACTCGTTGTTGTTGTTGCTGCTGCATTGTAAGTTGTCCCTCTTTTAAAAATGTTGGCGGCAAAAACCACTTACATGAGCCATTTGCATCATATTTCTGTTGTCATTTGTTGACATTTTACTTGCTTTGTGTTAGGGCGGCGGCTCTCTGCAATTGTGTATGTGTGTGCTTGTTTGTGTGTGAGTGCGTATGTCATGTTTGACGTATACTTAATGTGCAGTCATTATTTTCGAAGAAACAAGCACACAAGCAATCCAGCCAGCGAGCCAGACAGCCATCTAGCCAGGCAACATCAAAAACATGAAAAAACATGCAATGGCAAAAGGCAAAAGGCAGCAAGGCAAATAAAAACATTTTACTATATAAAGGAAACACACCACGCCCACTTACTGTGGGGCCAACAGAAAGTTGTGGACTGGTCTGTCCGGTTGACCAAATAAAAATCAAGCAAACGTTGCACAGGCTGCTTCATCATTGCTTGCCATTGTGCTGGCTGGCCAGTCTCGAGTCTTGGCTAATTGTTTTGTGCCCAGTCCATCGTTTCTTACCAATCAGTCGACCGAGCACTAATTAATTATCTGGGCATATGCCACACCATATTGAAAGCTGATTTTTCGCTGATTTTTGTTTAACTTTGCCTTGCTAATTAGCGGCAATTTAATGGTCGACTCCCAACCAGAAAAACTATTTGACTGGCAGACAAATATAAAACTTTACCATGCAAAAAGTTTTCTACAGCTTACATAAAGTATTATTTCAATTTTTTTTGTACATATTAAAGTTGCCAAAATGCAAACTAAAATCATTTTTGGTATTCCACATAAGCTGCTAGCTCCTGGAATCTTAACATACAGCTTGCTCTTACTCTAATAAATAAGCCAAGTGATAGGTGCAAATTTTAATTGCCATGGATGTCATTTTAGACAAGCAGCCTTGCCGGCAAATTGTTCGGGCTTATGAGCATAGCCTCCAATGTTTTCCGAGTTAAGCTTCTCAACTATTAGAGGCCAGAACTTTGTTACAAGTTTTAATGTATTAAAGCCGCAAACTTGAAGCACTTGGTAGCTGTAAGCTATAATAATTCTAGCTGAAATTAAACTGTAAAAATGCTTACACAAATTCGATTACGCAAATCTGCGGGTGCTGCAATAAATAAGCAATTAACCCAATTGCTGGGTATTTTAGCCAATTCATTGCCGGATTTTAGATGTATATTTATTTTATTTAAAGTGCAATCAATTTGCATTCTTATTAAGGATTGTATGAATATTCATATTTAAAATAAAGAATAAATCTAAAGAGCACAAAACATTTCAAGTAGAGCTTTTATTTATCCATATTACAAAGCATATAAAATTAAATTCAGTGTTTGTTTGGCAATGTGAAGAAAAAATAAACGCAATCGTTTTTTTTCCACATTACTTTGTGATATTTATGTTTTCAATTTAAAACGGAGCTGTGATTTAGTAAGTTTGCCAAGTCGGTGCGACATTTTTGTGCGACAATTAACTAAATGACTGTCTCGACATTTGGCTAATTTGGCATGGCGTCAAGCAGCCAAAGGCAGCGCTGCCAACTGGCGTCAACGCAACAACGCATCGCCGCCATTTTGTTTTATCTCACACGGTAAACGATGGCGCCGAAAAGGCGTTTGTAACATTTAGCCCAGAGATATTTTATTATTGTTTTTTGTTTTTTTTTTTTGCTTGCACCGGAAAAAAGTGCAGCGTTTTTTGTGGCGCCCACGTTACGATATTTTTAATTTTTTTTATCTAATATGTTTCAGGCGAGCGAGGCAAGTCTATTTATGATTATAGGTTTTTGCAACGCGTCGGTTATTAAAGTCGCTTATCTCAGCAGCCGCACATAACGCTAAATATTCGTTGGGTCTTACACATTACGCAGCGCTGCACTCAAATTTCACACTTAAATAAACAACTTCCAAGCTGGCTGCTGGCTGCTGGCTGCTAGTTCCACCCGTCCGAAATGAGAATCTGAGTCCAAGCTTTCGGCACACGGACCACGGCTCTCATCACTAGCCACCTCCCGTCTCCTCGGTGCTTGGCCTACTTTTGTGTCCACAAACTACTAACTGGCAAACACAATGCCCAGCAACACATACAATAACAACGGCTCGTGAGCTGTTGGCATACACGCATAAATTGAACAATGCCTAGCTCCTTGTGCCACTGCTCTTGTGCCATGGGCTGTGACACGGCACAAACAGCGCCACATGTTATGAATGTGGTGCGGGGGGAGGGATGGAGGTGTTGTGGCTAAGGCGTGGCTGTTGGGCGTTATAGTGTTTGGATGGCTTCGGGGTTAACTTGCTTAAAGTGCTTTTACTACGCTTAATTCGCATAATTAATTTTGTTAGTAAACTTTGGGCTAATACATATTTTTTCCCTGTTGATGCGAATGCTGTTCCTGTTCTTGTTGTTGTTGTTGTTTTTGTTGTAGCTGTTGTTACTTTGCACCCCATATACAAATTCGCACACACACACACACACACACAAACACACAGACATGCAGATGGGTGCTGTTTATGTGTTTGCCATTTTATGTTTATTCATTGAATTTATGCCATTATCGTTGCCTACTTTGCGGCGCAGAGCCTGCAAACTGCTGCCATAAATGCAGGTCCAGGTATGTGTGTGTGTGTGTGTGTGTTTGAATGTGACGGAGTTTACCCTGCAGGGCAGGTAATTGCAGTCGGGTTTTGCAATCACAACCATGCATAGTTTGCCAGGCACTTCATGTTCAATACACAGACAACTCACGTCTAAGTGTTTGTGTGCTTGTGTGTGTGGCTTTAATACTGCCAGCGGAATAACGTGGTAAGCATTATTTACATTATTAGTGCATATTTGCATGCAGGCCGAAATGTGCGTGGTTTATTTATGTCAATTGGTGTGTGCATGTGTGTCTGTGTGTGTGTGTGCATTTAAGGGTTTATGCGTAGCCTGCCTGCTGCTTGGCAGCTGGAAATTGTCTGTTAACTGCCATTGCTCAGCAGGCCATGTTGACCAACACTTAACTTAGCTCTCCACACAGGCTTTGGCCATTTGATGTCGACTTCGAATGCTAACCCTTAACCAATGCCCAGGCGCTCCAATTGCGCTCGCATTTAGTATTGGTTCTGTGTAAGCGCGGTAAGTAATTGACTATAAATGTGCAAGCAGCATTTCAAAATCCCTTACAAATGGTTTAGATTTGTCCAAACACTTACATGCATTTAAGAAAAGTTTAAGATATTCAAAATTATCTGTAACATTAAAATATTGGGATTTTGTCACATTACATTTATTTTTACAATTGATAACATATATTTACTGTATTTTTGCTCTAATTTTAAATGCAAACAGTCAGCTTAAACAATCGCTTTTCTGCCCAGTCTGGAATTTGAGCCAAGCTTCTGATTGCTCTCTTCTATAACCATAAAAATGTGGGCGCAAAATAACTGAAACAAACTAAAACTAACATTATATTCAAATGTGACCCAATTTTTTTTATCTTCTGGAATACCACAGTGTTTTTTAGAAACAAATTACTAAACAAATCATTTAGTAACGAAATTAATTTACAGTTAGCTGTGTAAAAAGCTTTTAATTTATTCATACCACCGAAACTACAACACAACATACATAATTAGCGCTCAAATTAGTTACACACAATTTGTATGTACATATATAAATATATATACACATGTGAGTAATGCCAACTGTGGGAAACTCGCACAGACACCCGCTTGTACATTTTGTAGAAAATCACGGGAAAATAATCAGATTTTGGTGTGTCAAATGTAAATATAATTTTAGGCATGGTTATCTTACTCATCGGATTCATGGATTCTCGTTGCTCCAATTTAAAAGCGGTTTTGGTTCATAGATGACTGTGGAATGCAATTCCATAGAGTTTTCCGCTGCCATGTTTTCCTCTAAGGATTTGACCATGCTCGAGTCGAATATTTTGTTATGGCCAAGGCTACCAACAAGCCAAAGGACATCCTTTGTTCGGCCTACAAGTGACATTTTTAAAGGTGCTAGGGATCTAACATGAATCTATAATCCTCGAATGCATTCCAAGAGAGTTGTCCTTGCGGTTCTAGTGCAGCATGTCCTTGTAAAATCAACAAGATGAAGGGCACACACAGCCTTCTTAGGAGAACCAATTTTCGCCAAGGGGAATCGCATTATAAATTTCTCAGACATTTAAATCTAAATCACTTTGTTGACCAGGGATACGGCCAAGTTAAGTACTTTTTTTTAACTTAATGGAAATATTGTAAGGAATCGTATTCGCCTACGCATGTTGTTCAAAACAGCAGACTGCAAGCAAACGATGTAAAATAATCATATTTCCAATTCGGAAAAAGAAAATGTTCGATTTTGGTATGCAAAGTGCGTGTCTATTTATAATTTGGTTTGGCTTATAGCTAGATTTGTTAGGCTTTGTACAGCTACGCGCAATGGTTATTTTTGATAAATAAAAATGTATTGACCACCTACGTAGCTATTCAGAAAATGTAATCGTAAATGTCGTCCAGGTGGGTATTGCCAGGGCGCAGGCTGACTGGCATCTCCCGTCCCCATTGACCACAATTATAAATCCGCAAATCCATAAAATGTGTAAAGTGAGGGAAAAAAAAGAAAAAACCAACCGACTGAAAAAAAAACCAATAAAACTGGCTTCAGCTTGGCTATATTTTTAATTAAACTCCATTAAAATACAAATATTATGCGTCAGCGTTAAAACTACATACACGTAGGTGAGCCTATATACATACATATATATTAAATATACAAGGATATATATAGTATACATATTGGTCGCGAATAAGAATTTTTTAATTACGGGACCACAGCTGACAGTTAACAAAGGCGCATAAAGGCGCGTTGTTCATGACAGAAAATGTTTAAAAATTAATAGCTTTAATGATGAATGAACGGATTATGACCAAATTGTGCACATCAGAAGAGCTACTTAAACTGCACACAATTCCCAATTCCCAAAAACTGTTGCTCTCTTTCTATTATTTTGCATAAATTTGAGGCAATGCTTACTCTATTTTAGCCGCCCAGAAGCCAGAAAACTATCAAGTATCTGAGAGACTTGTCTCTCTAATTACCATTTGACTGTCACATTTAGCTGGATTTACATGTTCATGCATTTGACGCAATTATATGAAGTTGGCCGTTGGCAGCTAATCCAGTGACACGCCCACTTCCACCCACAACTGTAACTGCACTCCAAGTAATCCAAGTGAACGTGTGCGTTTTATTAATCATTTGCTTTAAGCTCGGTGCTTATGCAAATTTGCGGACAGGCATTAAATGCACGCAAATTTCCTACAGTCCTTTACCCGCTGCTAATATTTACGACCTGAACCTCTACGGAATGCAAAACAAAGTCGTTTATCAGCCCAGCTGCAGGAGACCCAGAAAACAACATTACCGTACCGGATAACAAGCCATTCCCATTCACGCCAAGCCTCTCCAGATTACTTAGTGCATCGATTTGTGTACTTTAAAATCACGAAAGTTCCTGAATAGATTCTGTAATTGACTTACTGAAAGTGAATCTTTTACATAACAATCCTGAAGGTTTAAGATATATTTAAAATTTATCTGATTGAGACTTTTCTGGGTTTCCCTAATCCCTGCAACTAATATATATTTTATTATCCCTTTGAATTTTATTTAATATGTAATTTTATTTTAATTATTTTTATTTACCTTTTTTTTAAATTATGGACTGTTTTTGTCCACATTAATTAAATAAATAAAAAAAAGCAAACATCCGATTAAAATTATTAGTTTTCATGGGTAACATTTAAATCAGGCAACTCAGCCTTATTATAAGTTGTTGCTTTAAGTATTCAAGAATTAAAATGATTATAAAGCTTAGATTCCAAGGAGATATACAAGAATATATTTACCCACAAGATACTTAGCCGCAGCTGGCTGCTTTCATCCATTGAGCATAAGTTCCTTGAAACGGCATTCTATTTAAGACTTTGTATTCATGTTTTAAGTGCAATTTAAAGTGAAAGCTCTGAACTGCAGGCATGAGCACAATACGTCGACTCAAGTTATCAAGATACCAAACCCAAAATGGGTATTGTGCAACAGCCCAAAAGTATGAAACACTTTGCGAATGGTTAACTTGGTTCGGCTGCCGTGCGCAAGCAACTAAATTAACACTAATTACAACGTAATAACTATAAAATCGCAAAGACAAGTGCTTCAAGGACTCAACAGCTCATTGCCGGGCACTTGGCGTTCAACAGTCCTGTCCAAACCGTGGAGCCCCAGTTGAGCAGCCAAGCCAAGTTCTCGGCTACCATCATTTCTGACCGGCTGGCTGCCTCGCTGGCTGGCTAGCTGGCTTGCCGACTGGCCGCCTGGGGCGCAACAACAAGTACAGCAACAAGAAAACGCAAGCACACAACACAGTGAGGGAAAAACATGATTAAGGGTGAAATATTTATTTGCAGCACTTGGAGGCGCGCCACGGCAGCGCCAACAATTAGAAGCAAACTAACAACAAAGAGGCAGCAAAGGACCCCAACACCCCAGCAACACTTTCGACTCGACTTCACTTCACTTGAGGCCTGGAGGCAACGGCAACACGGCTTAAACATGTAAATGGCTGCGCTGAGGCCGCCGGGCAGGAGGAAGCGATGATTTAATGGCTGCTAACGCGAAAAAATAGACGGGGAAACTGCAACAAGTACAGCTTGTGGCAAGTGGCAAGTGGCAAGAAAAGCACGACAAAGACCGGATAAAACAAACTGAGTACACTCGAACAAGATGGATAAAAAATTGTATGCTTAATTTAATTACAATATGAGTTTTCGCCGATTAGTGTATAAAAATAATCATGCAGAATGTGCGAAAATGCTAAATGCCATTGCTATAGTTTAATATTCCTCCTCCTCATCGAAGCCGTAGCCGTATTCGTCGTCCTCATCGCCAGCGCCCTGGTTCAGCATGTCCTTCAGCGTGGCCTCTGGCTCCGGTTCGGGATCGACATCGACATCAGCATCCGCCTCATCTGCTTCGGCTTCCTCGTCCAACTCATCTGAAAGTGCAGCGGTTTAAATACAAATCATGCCAAAAAGTAAAGCGAACAAAGTTCAATTCACCTGGTTCAACGGCAATCTCTGTCTTTGCCTCCAATTGCTCCTCGGGCTGAGTGACGGGCAGTGCACCCTCCACTTTGACGCGCTTTCGACTGGGTCCTGGCATATCGTAGTTGGGTTTGTCCCGGCTGTTTTTGCTCGAGACGGGTCCGTCCTCCACAATGACGGGCGTCTGTTCCAGTTCCTCCAGTGTCTTGGGTTTCATGAGCTCCACTGCTGACTCACTGTCGCCGGTTAATGTACCCATGCCTGCGGTGAGGGTCTTCAAAATGTCATAGTTAATTTTGCTGGAGATCTTCTTCTCCTGCAGCATTTTTTCGATGGCCTCGCCAGCTGTCGACGATGGTCCGATGACCTTTTTGCGCGGCTTACGCTTCTTCTTCTCCGGCTTGCCCTCCTCACGCTCTTTGGCCAGGCGCTCCTCGCGCTCCTGCTGCTCGCGGAGGAATTCGGCATTCAGATTTTTCCACATGTCCAACTTAGTGTCCGCCTCCTGCTCCGTCAGCACATACTGATCCAGCTCCTCATCGTTCAGGTCATCTACGAATAGTTCCGTCTCCGCTGGCTGTTTAGCACGCTCAACATCCGCCAGTTCGCTTTCGGTCACACGGCAAATGGCCTCGATATCCGGACGCAATCCCTCGATGACGGCGATGGTCATGACTGCTTGCGGCTTAGAGTCCTCCGTGTTGCTTGTGATAAACTCTTTAATCACCTCGGCATTGGATTCCTTAATAAACTGTATGGACTCCTCCATTTCAAGTTCCCTTTCCGAGATCGGCTTCGATCTGCTGGACTGAGCAGACTCCTCATTCTTGCGTTTGGAAACCTTGCGCAGCAGACTGTCCGTATATTTACCAATATCCTTCTCCAAATGCGCATCGATTTCCTTCTGCAGCTCCGTTAATTCATGCACGCCCATCTAAATGTTCAGAATAAAAAAAATAACTAAATCCAACTGGATTAGAATTACATACTCACATTTTGGATGAGCTCACGATCTTTAATGCGTGCCGCTTTAAACGATGGCGGGTCCTGTTCACGCTCCAAATCGACGGTCATGAACTCCTCGAGGGTCAATCCTCCCGAGGGCGTCTCAGCAAACTCGGACAAACGCTTACGCAGCGTGGACTCGTGTATTTTAACCACACCGATGACATCGGCCAGGGTGCGACTGAACTCGTGCATGCGAGCGGCAATCAGCAGTGCTAAAATATCAACAAAAAATGTATGAAAATGATTGCCAAATAAGCAGCGAGGAAGGCACAACTCACCAGCGCCGCAGAGTCCTGTGGGCCGACGACCCGAGTGCATGCAATCCTTCTTCATGCGCTGCACAATGCGCAGCGCCGTCATGGACACCTCGTGCGTCTTGGCGCCCAGCTGTAATCGATTCGCGAAGCGCATTATGTACAGACAGGGATCTGCAAACAAGGAACTTGTCAATTAAATGCATCACATTAAAACACAAAAAAAAAAAAAAAAACCAGAGTCTGCTCGTTATTTAAACTTCAGGGCCAACGCATGTTGATAACGAGCCGCAGCCGCAGCAGCAGCAGCAACAGCAGCAGCAGCAGCAGAAGAACTTGTTCAGCGACCTTCAATGCGGCTCTAAGCATTGAAATCGAAAATAGTCAATAACCGAAACAACTGCCGAAAAACAAACTTGAACCCCAGCGCTAAGCCGATATATATTTATTTTTTTTTTGGCTTTTTTTGTTTAATTCATTCAACTTTTACAAGATGCTGACATTGGGCGCCGACACGAAAGACGGGCAACGAGATCGAGCCAAAGATTGAGTAAGCGAGAGCGAGAGAGAGAGAACAGACAGAGAGCGACAGTTGCCGAGTGGGATATTTTTTGTAGCATGCGATAATTTTATGTTAAGGCTGAACAATCCAGTATATAATTATATTGCGCATACGCAACGTTGCGTATTGCACGAAAGATTTATTTTATTTAGGCATTTTTGTGTGTTTTGCCCATCAAATTAGTTCTACCTAAACTGGAAAATATGTGAGACCCATCAGCGCGCTGCAATTAGGAATTGGCCAATAGCAAACATCAGCAATAACCACAAACAAACAAAAGGCAGCGTCAACAGCCTATTTGACTATCTTGGCACAAAAAGCGCCGCAAAATCGAAATTGTGCAAAAAATTGTGTGAAGAGCATAATTTGTGTAGCAAGAAAGAAGACTTTTTCTAAGACAGGCCGAAGATTAAATACCCTCTTAGACAGGAAACAAATTGAACTTAACTCAAATTTGTTATAAATTTAAAAGCCAGCTATTTGATATATTAGTCTCCAGTTGAGTGTGGTCTGGATAATTTGGTAAACAAAAAAATTGATTTCTCTAAGAACTCGTTTTTCGACTGGTTGAACAAAGTAGTCTGATATTAATAATTATTTTTTCCAAGACAAGATGGCTTTAAAGCTGAGCGACTTGTTTGGTTAGACAGATTAACATGTCCATCTATCAGCTGATGAGAAATATATATATATATTATGAAGCCTGACACGTTTACTGCAGTGCGTTACACATATAACGACAAAATTAAAATAGCTTCTACAAGGGCATTAAAAACAATACAGGCATGAAGACCATATACCAAATACTAAATACCCAATACAAATGACTAAGTCCACAACAGACCTAAGGCAACCTTGCAATGCGATCTGCGCAAAGCGAGACGATGCTAATATTTGACAAGCTTGTGAGTTGAGGCACAAGGGGCGGAAAGAAGGAAGTGAAGGGAGGAAGTGTGGCAAACAGTTAACTCTGTGCACAAGTGAGTTGACCCTCAATCGACAGCCTTAAATTTGCTTTCAACGCGACAAATCTACTAAAATACAAAACTGAATTACTAAATTGAAGTAAAGAAATTATGCGCACATTGCTGCAGTGTGCTGCATGTGTGTGTGTGTGTGTGTGTGTGTGGCGTGGGTGTATGTGTGTGTGTGTGACCGCACATTAACCCACATTAACCCAGTGGGCCGACCCTTAAGTGTTGTTTATGCAACAACTTGACACACTGAGGCTGCTGTTAAGCGTCGACGGCAATTACAACCACAGCGCTTATCGCAAAATCCGGCAACAGTGCTTGAAAAAATATTTATTAAACCCTAATGAATGCGCATATTTGAGGCAGCCGGGTCCTGCCTAACTTTAAACCACCACACCCACTCATTCTAGACTGCCGAGTCAAGTGGCTCCACTTGAAAAATGATGCTGTTGTCGCTGCTGTTGCTGCATTGACCCTTCTCTGCTGCAGAGAGTCATCCACAGCAGCTGTTGCAGTTGCAAGCTGCTTGCAAACGTTCATCCACTGTTTGACAGTTGCCCATGTGGGTGGAGGATTGTATGGGAAGCGGGAGGAGGGAGGTGTTGCGTTCACGGTGTCCGCTGCTGCTAATGGTTTCTTAATGTTTCCCTGTCCGCCAAATGAAGTTCATTGCAGGCGGGAAGAGCCAGTTAAATTATTATTATTTAAACTTTATTTTTGCGTTTGTCATGACAGCAATTATCGTTTTGGGCGTTTTCCCGCGTCCCCCAGCACCCCCCTCTCATCATCTCTCTGGCCAATTCACATTGTGCCCTTGCCAAATGCTAGCAATTTAGTTAAGCGCTTTCCTTGCCGCAATTAACTGTGCTCTTTGGCTTAATTGTTGTTTAATTTAGCCACGATTAATTATTAACTCGCATTGTGCCAGTGGTATGCACAAATATTTGGCAATAACTAAACCAACAAACAAACCTTTATTAGCCGCATTCTGTCTCAATCAATTAACAACAAATTAAGCACAAGCCCAACCTGAAACGATTGCGTATTAAGATTGTGACAAACAATTGCAAAATAAGTGCAAGCATATATTCAAAAATACATAAGCAAAACTATAAATATTACGCTTTTGGAAATTTACCAGAAATTATAATCGTTAAGTTAATAGCTTCAGTATTAGTTGCTCAATTTGGAAGCTATCTTGATGAAACTTGAGATACATCCGTCTTTTTGCTACAGGCACTATATATGTATGTCGTAGCCGACCGGTACGAATCACTATATCATATAGCTGCCATTGGAACGATCTGTGCTTGTGTGAAATACTTTTTTATTTAACAAGTTACTCCAACTTAATATGCTTACTAAGATCAGGCTAAGCAATCGATCGAAAGATGAGTTTTTTATATGAGAAGACTTTTTAGTTGATATGTTTTTTATTAAACTACTAATATTTTGACAAAAACATCAAAATCCGACTGTGCCTCTCAAAGGAAATATCGTGCAGTATTTTGAATTAAATTTTAAAAGAGTATATTATATATTGCCTGCCAAGGGTGGCATATTTTCTTTGTAAAAATGCTTATATCAAATCTTTGATTACCCCTTTTAATAATGTGTATTTTTATGTTCCGCAAATTGCATGCTTTTTAAACTATATTCACTGTACTCCGTTGGCAACTTCATTTCGAGCTGTAATACCTCATGAAAAAGGGGGGGGAAAAAAAAAAAAATTAACGCTTGTCAAAAGCTGGGCCTAAAAATCAAATTGAATTTGTCAACAAAACTTTTTTCACACACATCAGCAAATAATCAGCGAACAACAAGAAATTAATAAAAATAAAGTTACCCAAACGAATCAAGCTCAATTCTCGCATGCGATAAATATACATATAAATAGTATTTCTCAGGTGTCTCTCAAGGCAACGCATCACCAGCTGAGCAAAAAAAACAACAACAAAAAAACAACAAAAAAAACACCTGAGTCGCTGGTGGCGCTCAGCGATTGTCAAGCAGCTGCTTCGTGGCTGTCGTCGTGTCATTACGAATTCATTCGTTGACTCGCGAACAACACGCGAAGCGGTCGGCAAGCAGCAGCAAGCAGAAGAGGCGATCGACGCGCATGCGCAAAAAAAAAACACAAGATATTAAGTAAACACATGTAAAATATATCGGTAAAAACTGTGTCTGTGTTTGAGCAACTCCGTTTGCAACTGTTTGAATAATATTAATTGTGTTGACGTTTTAATTTATGTGCAATTAAACTGAGAGCCGGTAAAGTGCGTGGAACAACAGCAATAATACAGCGCAAAATGTCTGAAAACAAACAACCACAAAAAAAGTTCACATCATGTGAAGTGCAATGCAATTAACAAAACGCAAACACAACTAAATAGAATAAAATCACGCTGCTTCATAATAATTTCACCGGTTCTTTTTTTGTTTTCATAATCATTTTCTCTTCGTATCTCTCTCTTTCTCCCTGTCTTTCTCTCTCACCAGTCTTACAGTGCTTTTTTTTTGTCTTTCTCGTTGACACGGTTTATTTAAAAGAAATGTGTAAAGATTTAACGACCTCAATGTAAAAAAATATTACACTATTTAAATAATATATTAAGACCTGCCCTTAAACAAAAAGAAAGTGTAAAAATCTTGTATAAGCAAAAAAAATGTTGATGCATATACTAAAATTAGCTATTGGCAGCAAAGCAAACAAAGTAAAGTTCAAGTGTGGCCGCAAGTCATACGATTTTATTAGAATGTTAGTTGAACATTCTGAATAACTAACTACCTAAAGTAAATCAATGCGCCGTAAAGTGTACCAAATGATTTGGCACAATTTTGACAACTCACTGATTGGTCATTGTGAGCCGCCACCAGTGTTGACTAGCACTCGAGCCTAATGATTGACTGAATTGTGTCGTGTTTCTCAATAATATTCAACAACACTACATTCGCCAATAGCATACAATATTCTACTACTACTTACTCATTATAATTTAAAAAAAAAAGAAATTATTTTAATTAACGTTTGCACAGTACAGTGTAAATGCGACAGTGGAGACTTTAGCTATAATATAAACTTATTATCATTACTTGCTTTGCACCTCGAAAAATAATTTATATATTTACCTAGCCATATAATTGGCTCAAAGCTATTAATTACATTCTTTAATAATCAGTTATTTGCCAAGTTGAGGTTTAAGGCACAGCAGCGAAGATCAGGCCCTGCATTTATTTAGAGAGATATTTCGATTCTATTTAGTCTATGCCAGCCAAATACCAATAGCAACAAAAATACAATTTTGCCACACCCATTGCGAAAGCAGCAATAAATAAGCAGTCTTTTTGTATTCTCATTGAAATTCTGCTTGAGAAGCGTGAGCGACTGAATATTTAAATATTAAATAATACGAAAATAGAAGAGGGGGAAAAAATACAAAAGCAAACATTTTTTGGACAGCCCGAGAACCTGGTGACAATTCAATGACGCGTTAGAATATCGTCGAGCTTAAGATATTAAGCAAATAAATCATACAAAGCTTCAAAACTGGTTTTTTTTGGCGCAAAGGGGAAAATAAGAAAGACCAAAAATGTAATCTCAATATGGAAGATATATATAAACATGAATGTACATATTGGGAATGTCACAAGAAGGTACAAGCCAAATCCAAGTAATGCGAATCACTCTAAGCTCAATAAAGAACACAACTTTGGGTGTGCGTATGTGTGTGTGTGTGATTAAGGGGGGATTTTTGAGCTCATTGTGAAACACTTTGAAATCACTTCAAAAGCCATTCAAAAGATAAAAATAATGTTAAGTCGGCAAGTCATTAGACTAAATGCAGCATGACATTCCAAAAAAAAACAAAAAATAGACAAAAAATTAGATTCATACATACAATGTATATATTTGTATGCACATGCATGTAATTGCACAAAGAGAAATATTGAAAACGTGTTAAAAAAAAAAAAACTGCACACTAATGTCTATAAAATTATCTGCAAATCAAAGCGTCTAAACCGCAAGGCCCAACCGACTGACTGACTAACTGAGTGACTAACTGACGGACTGACTGACAACCCCAACCGACACCTGACTACCTGGCTGGTTAACTGAATGATTGCGAAACCACCTAAGGGCACTCGAAACGAGGCATAAAGTAATTTGACAACACCTAGCACAACTAACACACACTACACAACACAACAGATCCCAGGCGTCAACATACAAAATTGCAACTGAAAGATGAGTGCAGATCATAATGACGATCAGCAGATACTCTCAGAAGTCAAATGAACGAATTTCAGTTCTTAGAAGACTCCGTGGCAAAAGGGCAATCATATTTGACCCACTGCAGTTAGAGATGTATAAATCAAGCTTAAATCTGCAGTTTTTAAAACCATACTTAATGGTGAATTATTTTTCAATGATTGCCATATGCTTAAACGATTTGTAGAGGCGACTTTTAGATAACACTTTTCAACTAATAACTAAAATATCTCTTATCTGGACTTGATGAAATTTTTGTTATTGTTCAAAAATTTCAACGTATGTTATTTTTCAATTAGAATATTCCGATTTTTGTTTATATCGCTATATGAATAGATACGCCATAAGGTTTCTTGGTCTGAATGTCTCTGATATTGGGCAGATCAAGAATATTTATACTTTATACACAATTTCTTCTGCTTGTACATACTTTGGACTCTAACCAATATACCCTTTCTACATACTTTTAATGGGTACAACGTATAAAAGTAAAAATCCATAGCTTAACCGCTTAGCTGTAATGCCCTTTTTATTGAGCTACACGATCAGACAAGCTCTTGTAATTAAAGCGCTAAATCGACAAATCAACAGCCACGTTAGCGAATGGCTGCTCAGACAGCGATGGCTTAGATTCAAAAGCCAAGCATGTGTTGGCCATCTAGGTTTTTGTTTTTTGTTTTTTTTTTTTTGGCGGGGAGGGGGAGGGATTTTTTTGGTAATCAGCGCAAATGCGTTGCTGTTGCACAATCGTCTTGAAAATATATGAGAAAATGCAACAAAGTCTGTATAATATACATATATGTTATGTATATATCTTAAATTGGCTTGTGGTAATATGAGCAAAGGTATAATGAAAAAGCAAAAGACAAAACCAACTCAGCAGCAGCGTTGCCAAGTTAACAAATAAACCGCAAAACAGTTAAAACAAAAGTAAAAAGAAAAGAAAAAAAATCGCTCTTCAGTTTTTTCTTTCTTTTATTTTGGTCTTTTCTTTTCTTTGCACTGAGCGCGTGTAATGAGGAAATAAAAATCGAAAGTGTTACGCGGGCGTTGTTTTGGGGTCTCTTAGGGGTCTGGGTCTGTGCTTGTCGCATGTCCCCCCGTCCATCGTCCGTCGTTCGGTCTGACCTAGCCTGGCCCCAAAATGGGTCGACACTTGCAATTAAAGATGTAATGAAAACAACGCAGCAAAGCAGCCAACGAAACCGCGCCAAAAAAGAATACATAAATTAAGAAAAGGGCGCGTCGAGTTAATGCAAGCGGCAAATTTGAAATGCGCTTACAAAGCTGGCAAAAGTCAAAGCGGAACAACACAAATTAACTAAGAACTCAATTCCCAATGCGAAAATGTGCATAAGTGGAAAACAACGCAGCAAAAAAAAAATACAAATAAATAAATAAAAAAAAAAAACAAACAACAAAAACAAAAATACCAACATCAGCAGCAGCAAAACTTTAAATAAAAAAAAAATGAAACCAAAAAAAAAAATAGCAAAGCTGATGAATACTAAACGTGACTCGGTTGTCGAGCCGTGAAATGCATTTAGCATAAATTGCAATTTTGTCTGACAAATACGTAGACATATACTATATAGTTTATTATCTCCCTATCTCTTTCTATATACATTTTCAATTGTGTTAATATTCAACCAATATATGTATACATATAATTTATAAAAACGCTATATATATATAGAATGTAAAAATGCAAACTTTAAGAATAATTTGCAAACTTCAACTTGAGCTATTTTCTCCAGTTGTCTATTTGGTACAAATTATCTGTAATATCTTCAACTGATATGCATATCAAATAGAAACGATTTACCATATTGGATTGCCATACCATACTTATACAATAGATATACATTATATATGCACGGTATTTAAGCAATTTCTGGTTTCTATTACATTTTATATACACTCTTTTCAAAATCCGTTTTCTTCGACTGTCCTTAGTATACAATACGTGGCTCAGTCATTAAAAAATAATTATTTCATATACTTTTTAATTATAATTTTCAATAATTTTTGCATTATTTTTAATTGCATTCCAGTAGACATGCCCAATTAAAGGGTATATGCCAATCCAAAAGCTGTTGCTTCAAAAAAAATATATATATGAATAAATATAAAAATAAATTTTGAGATCACCAAAAATTTGGCAATCTAATTAAAAGATCTACAAATTGCGTTTGCGGAAATAATCACATGTCCAAAATTTCAGTGGGTGCCGAACAAATAATATGTTAGTTGCTAATTGTTAATCGGATCCCCCAGCAGACAGTCAGCAGCATGACGCTACAAAATTGTATTGTCCAGTGTGTGTGTGTGGGTGTTTGCGATTGTGTGTGTGTGAGTGGGTGTGGATGTGTGTGTTTACTGTTGACGTTTTGTTTTGGTTACGGGGTTCGCAGTGCTGCCTATTAAAATTAGTCGCTTGCATAATTTCCGTTGCGCCCGCAATCCCCTCCGGACATCTGTGTGGATTCTGTCGAAGACAATGGCTGTGCAAATGAAAGCAGCGCGGATTGCGTGAGCAGAGAGCACACAGAGAGAGAAATAGCAGTAGAGACCGACCCATATACAATAAGCCGAGTCAGTTTCCTGTGGCTAAGAAAAACCCGCAGAAAAATGCGTGTGGCAATGAAAATGGGAAGTTAAAGTGGAAGTGGAAGTGAAAGTGTAGCGCAGAAGCTGCAGATGGAGATTGGGGACAAAGCTGGTTAGACAGAGGCAGAGAGAGAGAGAGAGAGAGAGAGAGAGACAGACATCTAGCGAGAGTTCAGTGACTGTAATTAATATTGTTATATCAGATCACGTTATTTTTTTTCTCTTTTTGATTAGTTGCAGGAAAAAAAAAGACGTGGGAGTCGCAAAACGAGTAGTGTGACTTTTAAGATAAAAAATAAAATAGAAAACAGAAAAAGATGCCAAAACAGGGCGCAATGATGCTACAAAGATGATCGAGGCGTTCGCAAACCATTTAAGCAGTCATCTGGGCCGTCATCTGTTTTACTGGGCAACCGTTGATACGTCGAAGGCGCCAACTGGCCACGGCCTCAATCTGCGTCTCTCCGAGCTCATTAATCGATTTCACGGTCCCCTCGAGCGGGGCGTTCAGGTGCTCGATCATCTGTTGACCCTCGAAGAGGACGACTTTGCCGGCCACTGGGGCAGCGCCTATGCCCACAACTATGAGCCGGAATATGCGGCACGTGTACCGGAAAACGAGGAACAGCCGCCGCCTGAACACCAACGCAATAGTAAGTATATTGATATTGATAAGGAGGGGCGAAAACTATTGAAAATTCATCGGCGTAAAGGTCAACAACATTATATATTTATTTTTTTCGTTAACTGGCTTTCTTGACTCTGCGCCGGCTGCTCTAAAGCAAGAAACTGGTTTTGCGTAGTAACAAACAAACCTTCAGTGTTGACAGCATTGTTGACCAAAAGAAAAAAAACAAAAACTAGCAACCAAAAACCAAATCAATTTCAAGTTCACATATTTTTTTTCGTTTGGTGGTCGCACTAAATTTATGCGCTGCGCAGCCGTAATCAATAGCTGTATTCGACCACAATGTACAGTCGTTTGTATATATGAGTCAAGTTTAAAGCCAAGCGCTTATATACTCATCTGCATATATGAATAGTTGTATATATACACCTGATGCTGCTGCTGCTGCTGCTGCAAGGCTATGGAAATGCTTTGGGACTCACGTACGCATTGACGTTTTTTATTATGGGGCAGCGCAAAGTGCGCGAGCGCGCACACGGCGTATCAAATTAGCATGACGGAAATATATATTAGCCGCAGCCGTGATATAATCAATGAATTACGGTCCAAAAGCGCTTGCAAAACAGATGTAGGGCTAATTGAAAATCAAAACACGCGCGCAACGGGGCACAGCTGTCAAGAGGCTGGCTGCTATAACACACGACAGTCCAATGCAACGCTGTTGTTGGTGTTAGACTGCTGTCTATCGACATAATGCCACAATCATCGATTTCATTAATCATTGCCGACTGCGACCAGTTCTTTTTTGGTCGATATACGCAAATTTTGCTTCATTTTAAAATGACATGAGAAATATGTCGCCTGTTAATTGAAGACAAATATTTGCACTGCATGCGCATCACATACAAATAAATGCAAAGTGCGCACAGGCACTAGAACTAGTGGCAAATAGTTGATTTGCTGAGCTGTCTGGATATTTTCCGTTCTTCAACTGCAGCAGAAAAAAAACAAACACGAAACGCAATCATGGCCAGCAGCAGCAGCAATAATCATAATAGCAGCAATAATAACAACGCATTAAATCGATTCTCGTTAAAATCGACTAGCAAACGCAACCAGGAATCAATAACACACTCTCAGCTAAATGGCGGCTGGATAAATGGTAAGAAAATACACAAAATAGCAGGTGCGTTGCCTGTGCATCTGTATGTGTTATCGATTTTCCACAAAGCAAGCAGCGACTGTTGTGTTAGGCTTGCCTGTGTATGTGTGTTTGTGTGTGGCCAGTTAAAAGGTGGCAAGGGTTAATTTTTGTTTTTTATTTAAAGAGTTTTAACTTAAAGATAAACTCAAAATTGCATTAAGTGCACTCTTAAAAAAATACATATAACAAATTGTTTAGTTTAGCCTTCGATTTGCATTTACAGCTAATATTCGAAAAAATCACATAGATCTGTGAAAAACAAACAAGGCTAAATTTTCAAACCTTGCTCTGAACACATACAAATATATATATATATATATACAAACAAAAGACGCGCGTTATTATTTTTATAAATTTTTATGCAGACAAAGGTGTTTTTTGTATTTTTTGGGGGGCGCCCGTGCTAAATCTCGCTAGCTGCAGATTTAGCAGCAGCAGCAGCTATTTTTGGACTCCCCACATTATGATTTCGCTGTGCGCGCGTCTGCAATGGGGGGCTGTGGCATTTTGTGCAGCCTTAACAAATGGGGACACCAACTACAACTGGTAACGCATTAGCGGAAGTGAGGTCGATGCGACAAACGGTTGCCAAATGCTGCAGCGCATTCTGCAGAAGCTGGACGAGTTCGGTTGGGAATGGTTTAGATATTTTAGCATTATTGAAATCAATTTTAATTTTCTAACTTTGTAATATCTGTGCATTTGCAGTGGAGACGCTCAACAATGGCAACGGACTCTTGCACTCGCCACCTCACAATCACCAGCAGCAGCAACAACAGCGCAACGCGGGACTCACCTCCCCGGGTGCAGGTTCAGGTGCGGGTTCGGGCAGCGCCGCCGATCACAATATACAAATCACACAGCCAATAAGTGCACCATCCTCGCCACTAGCCTCGCCGGGTGCGTTGAACGGGGGCAGCAACAGCGGCAGCAGTCCCACCACCTTCAGTCTGCCCTCCAGTTCGGCGGCAGCTGCGGCCATTGCCTCAGCAGCGGCGGCAGCCAGTGCTGCAAATGCAACCTCAATGCTCAGCAGTGGCAGCGGTTCGTATGTTTGTGCAGCGGGCAGCAATAGCAGCTATGCCGCTGTGGGCGCCTCGAATGCACTCGACACCGCCGATCCGAATTGGCAGGCGAGCAAGGCAACTGTGCTGGAGCGCAATGCGGCCATGTTCAACAACGAACTGTTGTCGGATGTCAAGTTCATTGTGGGCAGCGAGTTCGGTAGGTCAAAGATGGTCTGTCCATTTAATGCCAACCCCATATTAATTTCTGTCTTCGTTTAGATTTCGATCCCATTCAAACAATACCCGCACACAAGTATATTCTCGCCACGGGCAGCTCGGTATTCTTTGCCATGTTCTATGGCGGTCTGGCGGAGAACAAGCAGGAGATCAAGGTGCCGGATGTGGAGCCAGCGGCATTTTTAACGCTGCTTAGGTAAGGAGCGCCATAATTGTTATAATTGTCACTGCTGACACACTGCTTTTTTTTTAGGTATCTGTATTGTGATGAAATCAAATTGGAACCTGAACACATTCTGGCCACTTTGTATGCGGCCAAGAAGTATATTGTGCCACATTTGGCGCGCGCCTGTGTCAATTATCTGGAAGTTAAGTTGACGGCAAAAAACGCCTGCCTACTTCTCAGTCAATCGCGTCTATTCGAGGAGCCCGAACTGATGCAACGTTGCTGGGAAGTGATCGATGCACAGGCCGAGATGGCGGTTAAGTCCGAAGATTTCGTGGACATTGACCTCAAAACGTTCGAGTCGATATTATCGCGCGAGACGCTCAACTGCAAGGAGATCCATCTGTTCGAGGCTGCCCTCAATTGGGCCATGAATGCCTGCGAAAAGATGAGCATCGATGAGACGTCGACGAATAAACGACGTGTGCTCGGCCAGGCGCTGCATTTGATACGCATACCTACGATGACGCTGGAGGAGTTTGCGAACGGTGTCGCTCAGACGGGCATCCTCACATCCCAGGAGACAATTGATATGTTCCTGCACTTTACGGCCAAACAGAAGCCCAGTCTCAGCTTCCCCACGCGAACGCGTGCCGGTCTCAAAACCCAAGTCTGTCATCGTTTCCAATCGTGCGCCTATCGCTCAAATCAATGGCGCTATCGCGGTCGCTGCGATTCGATACAGTTCTCAGTGGATCGCAGGTAAGTTGAAAGCGATCAATGTATCGATAGATAAATCTTAACAATATTCGAAATCTTCTACCCTGTAGAATTTTTATTGTGGGCTTTGGCCTCTACGGTTCGTCGACGGGTGCCGCCAACTACAATGTCAAGATTGAGCTCAAGCGTTTGGGTCGCACCCTTGCGGAGAACGATACAAAGTTCTTTTCGGATGGGTCGAGCAACACGTTCCACGTATTCTTCGAGAATCCCATACAGATTGAGCCCGAGTGCTGTTACACCGCCTCGGTCATACTGGATGGCAACGAGCTGAGCTTCTTTGGCCAGGAGGGCATGTCGGACGTGCTCATGGGCAATGTTACATTCCAATTCCAGTGCTCGTCGGAGAGCACCAACGGCACCGGCGTCCAGGGCGGCCAAATACCCGAGCTAATCTTCTATGGACCAACGAACACAGTCACCGCCCTCAACTCACCGACAAGCTCAATATGCGCCGCACCCATCGGCACAACATCGGCTGCCACAAATGGTGTCAGCAATGGTGGAACAGCTGCAAATGCGAGCAGCAATCCTAACAGTGCTGCTGCTGCAGAAGAGCTGCCTCTGGGCAGCACCGCGGCGATCAGTGATGGCAGCAACACCTGATGCGCACAGCTTTACTGCGCCGAGTGGCAGGGTGCCTGCTACTATCGCCAGCAGTCGCAGCAACAGAAGAGACCAACACAGATACAACAAACAACACAAAATCGGAACTCATGGGTTTTCAGTGCTACACAAACACAACAAGGCAAATTGGAGTTTTAAATGAAAAACTAGCGATATTAGCATGATAATATATATATACATAAATATGTAGTTAATATATACATACATACATATATATATATACCAATCGCGATTATATATTAGAGTGCTCTAGTTCTCGTAGTACATAATTATATATATATATATATGTATAGAGTCTGTTGGTAAATGCATACAAAAATATTTTAAACTCGACCACATATATACCCAAAAACAAAAGAAAAAACCTGAGACGTTGCATTGAGATGGTAATCGGAGAGGCATCTTCAATAAGCAAGTGAACAACGGGCAATCAATCAGTCAAGCTAATGATAATGATAATGATAACTAAATCTATATTCTAAACTAAAATTGAATGCGAAGCGCACGACACACATACACACATATAACAATCATATTTTTTGCCAGCATATATACATATATATACTATAAATACGGATATATACTATATATACACTTACGTCATGTTATACGTATGCGTACGAATTTGAGAGCCAAGTTAAACATTTAATGATATACACCGAACACAATTAATCAGAGTTAGGATCGGCGGCCAATATCTTAACGAATCTTTATGTATATGTATATGCATTTGCAGCGGCATTATTTTGAGTAAATTCAGCTTATGATGTATCTATCCAACACACCCAAGTCTTAGAGTTGATTACGTATTACTATCATATACTGCATGAATATATCAAAAACCTAAAGCAACATTAAAGCCCCTTCCAGCCAATCTTTCTAGGCTGCACTACGCAACAATGTTAGTTTTGTTCAAGTTTTTTTTCTTTTTTTTATTTCTTTGGAAATTGTACTGATTTTTGCTTTTTCGAATATATATGTAAGTAAGACAAATGTTATCCTATATTGAATATGAACTCTTTGAATTATGCATTATGACTATTAACCAATAAAATACATTATTAGATTTTTTCGAATTTAAATAGCTATAATTTGATATATTTTGGGTAAACTAATTCAGATCTGCTCTTCACAACAAACCTAGTACAACTAATAAAGAAACTGTACTGCATATGGAAACGAGGCTAACTCGGACAAATGGAAACGCTCTATGCAAACACAAATCTTGAAGACTACAAAACCCGTGCACCCAAAGACTCCATTTCATTACTAATAAAAGAGTTGAATTGAAATTCACACACAAGAAGCACCCTCGACCAGATCAATAGCAAGTTGACTTAAAGATGCAGTCTTAAAGAATTTACAGCCATAATCAAGTGGTAAGTCACAACTCACCTACGGATGGTATATTGATGCACAGGGCGTGCGATAACTTCAGGTAGGTGCGTCCCAGCTCATAGGAGCAGATCTGTTGCACATCGCTAATGTCGATAAGTAAATCTGTAAACACAAAACATACAGACAACAACACATTAATTGTTGTTCCAATTGTCAAACTGTATTTGCCCACTTACGTGAGGTGCCCTCGGTGCGGCAAGTCATGTAGACGCAGGCCGCATAGATATGGGTGCTCTTGCGGCCACGCGTCAGATGGCGATGCAGGGCCATCTTGAAGAAATTGAGCGCAGTGTCCGCGTAGTGCTGGGTCAGCTGAAGCTGCTGGCAGAGCAAGGTGATGTCACGCTTGGCCTTCTTGATGGTCACTTCGCGCGACTCGGTGCCGGAGCCCACCTGGAACTTGCCATAGCCATAGTTGGTGGCACCGCCTGACGACTCGGCGGAGACAAACTGTCCAATGGCGGCAGCGCCATGGCCCATCTCCTCGAACTGCACCTCCGAGACGATAAGCGAATCCTCCAGGACAGAACCGCAATTCATGCAGACTGTGTACATCAGTAATGAAGTTAGTATTAGTTGGATACATATATATATATGTACTTACCGCGATCGCCGCGTGCATTATCCTCCTCGATCTCATTCGATCCGCAATTGCGACACTTTAAGCCCGTCGACATGATGATCGATAATTGCGGTAATTTAACGAATTCAGTGGTATTATAAAATGAATAAGCCTAAGTAGCCTTTAGCGACATCATTCAGGACATTTTTATGGATGTCTTATGTGCACAAACAATATTTTAAACAAAAAATACAGTCGCAAGCTTCGTACGGAAAATACAAAACACACATTTACAGCTGTTGCGCTCAGTACGCTGACGACATTATTAGCAGTAGACAAAATACTGGTTTCTTAATAAATAAAAAAATCGATTATTATTGTGTTGTTGTTTTTTAAATCGACTTCGATTGTCAGATCATTATAACGAATCGAATGTGTAGTTGATAAGCAAATGTGAAGTTACACATAAATAAAATTAATTTTGCTCACTAGCTTGCATCACCTATGTTACCTATGTACTAAGCGCAGCAAATAATCGAACGGCACCGATTTGGGTAACTTTGCAACACTGATTCACATTCGACGAATAAACAAGTAGAAAATCGGCGAGAGCAGGTCAAGCGGCATTTCACAGTTGTATTAAATATATTGCGAAACTTATCAAACCAATCAATTTGTACAATAATAGCGCTTTTATGAATATGGCCGACGGTGATAATCCAATACCGATAAGTGGCGGCGCCAAGCCATCTGCTGGCATGAAGATAATACCCGGTGAGCCGATTGCCTCCATTGAGGAAATCGTAATGATCGATCCAGAATGCTACGAACTGGATCTGAATCATCATCGCATCGACAAACTGGAGAATTTCGAGCCACTCATACAAATTGAGCGATTGTATCTGCGATGGAATCTCATCAAGAAGATTGAGAATCTGGAGATGCTGAAAACGCTTGTGGAGCTGGAACTCTACGATAATCAAATCACACAGATTGAGAATCTGGATAAGCTGGACAATCTGGAAATCTTGGATCTCAGCTTCAATCGGCTAACCAAAATCGAGAACTTGGACAAGTTGATGAAATTGGAGAAACTCTACTTTGTGGCGAACAAAATCACCGTAATTGAGAACGTTGGCATGCTGACAAATCTTACCATGCTGGAGTTGGGCGACAACAAGCTGAAGAAAATCGAGAATATCAAGACTTTGGTCAATTTGCG
This sequence comes from Drosophila paracracens, assembly GCA_035044025.1. Lineage (NCBI taxonomy): Eukaryota > Metazoa > Arthropoda > Insecta > Diptera > Drosophilidae > Drosophila > Drosophila paracracens. The sequence goes on along the minus strand of JAWNMN010000401.1, from coordinate 5,415,261 downwards.
TCAGCTGTTCCTCGGCAAGAATAAGATTGCCAAAATTGAGAATCTCGAGACGCTAGTCAATCTGGAGATATTGAGTCTCCAGGCAAATCGCATTATCAAGATTGAGAACTTGGAAAAGTTGACCAATTTAAAGGAGCTCTATCTTTCGGAGAATGGCATTGAGACCATTGAGAATCTGTCGGAGAACAAAAGCTTGGACACCCTCGATCTGGCCAAGAACAGATTGAAGCTCATTGGCAACCTGGAGGCGCTCGATCAGCTCGAGGAGATCTGGTTAAATGACAATGGCATTGCCGATTGGAAAAACCTTCAGGTGCTCAAGGAGAACAAGTCGCTGACGACCATCTACTTGGAGCACAATCCAGTGGCGACAGATGTCCGCTATCGCTCCAAATTGCGCGACATTCTACCCCAGCTGCAGAAAATAGATGCCACACTTTGTGTCTTGCCAGGATCACAGGCGTAACGCTCTGGAACACCCAATATCAAATTAACATATTAAAATTATTGAAAAAAAAAAAAAATTTAAAACCATGAGTTTACAAAAAAAAGTATATATAAATATTTAAAATTGGAAAGTTCTTTGAATTTGTTAGATCTTCACTATATTAATTAATTAATCTTGAAACCTTTGCTTTTGAAAATCGATTTTGCAATTCGCAAAGGAACATAACAATTATAAAAATTTTACTCAACAATGGTATTTTTGCTGAAGAGAAAAAAAAGAGAGAAATGCTGAGAAATTGATAAGTTGAAAAAAAAAACAAAATACAAATATGACTCAAAACAATAGCAATATATATACATATACATATATATATATTCATGTATATAAAACAATCGTCAGTTCAATGTGAAAGCCTGCTTATCATTTAACTACTTATTTGTTGTTTCCCGGTTAATAAACAAAAGATTGGGGCGTCAAGTGTGGGTTCTTATATACATATACTCCTCAATAGAGCGTTGGTGTTCATGGTCAGCTCAGAGCTTAACGGCGAAATAGTCGGAGGCGCTAACTTGGTGCGGACCACCATAGAAATCCAGCACAAATATATTCTGTATGATCAATTCGCACAGGTAGAATTCATGCACTGCAAAAAAAGAAACAACCAAAATCGGAAGTGGTAAGTGCAGCAGATATTCTTAATTATAGCATTTGCTGGGATTACCCTTGATCCAGTTAGCCGCCGCTGGATGGCGATTGATAAATACAGCTTGTTCCTGTTTAAATCTTGGATCATTCTCCGGTAGCTGTGAGAGTAAAGATTGTATTGTAATGATTGACATGCTTTCGACAGATCGATTGATCGATCGGGTACCAACACAGACCTTTCTGACATGACCACTGATAATGACACGCGCACAGGTAGGTTCCATGGGATCCTTATTGGCATTCTTGCAGTTCAGCGTCTGTTCATCCGTAAACATAAAAGTCACCTTGTTGTCGTTTTGCCAATCGGGTCCTGTGAAATCCAGATCGGTTAGCATGAAGCGTATTATGCCCGATGAATTGCCCTCCAGACTATTGTCATCAATGGAGATAATATTGACCATGGGATAGCCCTTCACAACGTCATTGGTCGAAATGCTGCCCACTGACGCCCAATTGGCACGATGCACCAGTTCCCTAGCTATCTTGGCATGATTCAGTCCCATCTGCTGCTTGTAATCAGCGATAATCCGAGCATCCTGCAAAGCCGAATAGGCCTGCGTCAGGCTAACGGAAAAGCAGCCAAACGCAATTAACAGCAACCAAATACAACCGGCGGTATACATTCTGTTGTTTTGTCTGGTAAATTTAGAATAACAGCGATCAAAAACTGTTAATGTTGAACGATTCTCTGCGAAATTCGCACTGAGTCGTCTATTAAAAATGCTCCACTTTTAAAGGCAAAGTGCATTTTAAAAACACACATTTTTATATATGCATATGTATATGCGATAAGTGCGTATGTATTCAAGGCACTTGATTTGTGCGAACAAAGGGCAGCCACAAGCTTTCGAATTTTCTCAAGTTAATTAGTCAACCGATAAAAACCATTCAAAATTCGCAAGTATCACTCCACAACGAAAATTTTTTATCTTGCTTACCTTTGTCAATGTTATTTTTATTATTTACTCAAGTCCTTAACGTCTGTTGTCTTATCTGGAGAGAGGCAGAATCACAGTCGGTGTATACGTGCGTTCAGCGTTATATTCAGATTGTCTTTGTTATCGTCAATGCGTTTACACAGCTGTTCTTTGCTCTCTCTCTCTCTCTCTGACATACATATACGTTCACACACACATGCAGTCGCAGCGACAACAGTTGTTGATGTTCCAGTTAGCATAGCTCTTAAGCTCGGTTTAACATTGAATTTTAACATTTTCTTTTTATTTCTCAAATATGTTTCGTATGTTTAGGAATAGCTTTACATTTGACTTTCTCATCGCATCGCATCTATCTCGCTCTAGACTAACATATATTTTTTCGTAACTTGTACTTACAATTTCAATTTTAACTTGACTGTGTTTGTTTCAATTTCATCGTCTCTACAGTTTTAGTTTTACATGGTACATACATACGATGTATGTATGCATGTATTATGTGTGTGTTTCAGGTGTGCGCACATTTTCAACATTTATTTATATTTTGTTACGTTTCCGTTTTTTTTTGTACCGTTTTCTGAATTTTCGTTTTTCGTACTTTGTTTAGTAATTTGTTAAATTTTATTTTTATTTTTTTTGTAATTAGATTACATCGGCCAGTGCCATTTTATTTGACAAATCTCATGGATACTTGAAATAAAACATTTATACTTGTAGATGTTCAAGTGTTTTTAAAAAATAGTTGTATATGTATATGTATAATATGTATGTATGTATGTATGTATGTTTGTAAGAGTGTAAAAGTGTAGCTTTAGCTCATATGATTTATATGCATCTAGTAAAAGTTAGCTTCGTTGATTTAGATTTGTTCTCAAAAAATTATTTAAAGCCCATTTGCGTTGCAACAAAGAGCAGCTCAATTTCTGTTTTTTCATTTTCTTTTCTTTTTAAAAAACTTGCTGTTTTCTTCATACAAAAATAAATAGTGCAATGTTTAAAAGATTGAAAGAATTTTGAGCTGTTTAGACATAATATTCATTGAATGGGGCGTTAAACCCCACTTACAACACTGATAATTATATGTATACATGTGTGTGTTTTTGTATGCACGTGTGTGTGTGTGTGTGTAGATAGAACCCAAATGTCTCGAGACACTCGAAAGATTCAATTGTTATCTCTAGTTACTTATTATTTAAGTGGCATTACACTACTCGTAGGTATTGTGTGTTTTTTTCCTTGCTTGCCATACAAAAATTGTATTGATTATTGCTAACCAAATGCATCAAATCATAATTAACAATTAAATATTTGTACAAATCATTTATAAATATGCACACACAAACACACACATTAATTTTGTTGCTTACATTAACTGCATTGTTGTTGTTTTTTTCGTTTTTTTTTAACACTTCGGCTACTAAACACCATTTCAAATGTTTAAACATACATATAATGCATGCATTAGTTTTTAATACGTTAAGTATGTATGTATTTATTACATCCATATACCATATGCGGCGCTACAAGCAATTCCATGTTTATGGCTAATACACAAATATGTACTTAAAGTTAAAGTGCACCATTTGAATACATATGTATGTAGTACAATTTAATACGCAGTACACAGCTTGATGCGCTCCAAAAAACTAGCCGTCATCGATTTCGAATCAAATTATTTTTTAATACTTTTCTTTGTTTTCATTTTTTGTGTCATTAATCTTGTTGCGCTTATACAAAGTAGTCTACTAATTATGTTTATATATATATATATATATATATATATATATGTAAATATGTATATCTTTTAAGTTTTAATTAGTATTTGTTTTTTTTTTTTTCAAACAATTCCTTGGCGCTTGCGTATTTTTTGTATGGTTTGAACATTCGATTTAGCTTTCCTTTATGACAGATAAGTGTGTAAATGTCTTTAAACGAGTATCAAACGCAAAAAGTCTAAAGCTTTAGTATTTAATTTAATTTAGTTTAATTTCATTTAGTGTAGTTTTTTGTTCAATGAGTTTTTTGTTGTATTTATGACTAGCTTGGAAGCATTAAACTAAAATCTAATCGTTGAGAACCAAATAATCATATCATAAGCAGCATCAAAAATGTAAAAAGCTGAACAACTTAAAGGTAAAAGCAAATCGGGGCAGTTTTACAATACGCGGGACATTGGTATAACATTTTAAAGCTATAATTTGCCAGGCAACTCCACTCCACTCCACTTCACACACGATGTTTCTTTTTTCTTCGATTTTGCTGCTGGGAGAGATTAGGCATAGCCAGGTGGAGAACTAGCTCTCTAACTGAGCTCGCACCGTTAGCGCCGTTCGCTTGCCCCGCCTGCCGCCTGTTTGGCACCGGCCTGCGTCTGTTGCTCCGTTGCCGTCTGCAGCTCGTACTGATAATAGCAATCGCTGCCCACGTAGACGGTGCGCCAGACGCCATCCACATCTCACATTTGCCGGTAGGGCGAGTGCATCTTAAGCCACTGCAGCACCAGCGATGGTCCACCAGCTTGTATCTCGGGCGGAATGGTGCCCAGCGGGCATTTGTCAATGTTTAAATATTTTAGATTTTGGCACAGCGCCAGCTCGAAGGGTAACTTCTCCAGCCCTGGATTCTGATTGATATAGAGGTTCTCCAGGCTCTCCAAGGAGCCAATCTCCTCGGGCAAAAACTGCAGATTGTTCTCGCTCACCGACAGATGTGTCAGATTGCTCAAATGGCCAATGCTGCGGGGCAGCATTGTTATCTGATTGGTTTGCAAAATCAATCGCTGCAACTCGTGCAGCAGGCCAATCTCATGGGGCAGCACCTCGATGCGATTCTCCTCCAGATCCAGAATGCGCAATTTGCGCAAATTGCCAATCGTATTGGGTATCTTCTTGAGCATGTTATTGGACAGTATGAGTATTTCCAGATTTTGCAAATTCATGATATCATCAGGCAGTTTCTGCAGCGCATTGGTGGCCAAATTTAGTTCCACCATATTCACCCAGGTGCCCACATCCAACGGCAAGGCGGTCAGCATATTCTCCTTCATGTTCAGCTTGGTCAAGCCCTTGGCCCGCGAGAATATCCCATACGGTATCTTGTCAATGCGATTGTGCTCCAAATTGATGCTGTACACATTTGTGAACTGGGCCGGGCCTCCGGTCGGATAGCTGGTGAACTGATTGCGCGACAATGTGATCGAGGTCAATGCACTCAAGCTGGCCAGCATGCCATCCGGCAGCTGTGTGATCCCATTGCCCTCCACATTGAACTCGTCCATGCTCTTGCAGTTCTTCAGCGAGACGGGCACACAGTTCAGGCGATTGTAGCGCAGCCCGAGACGCACCAGCGACTTCAGATTGCCAATGCTGTCCGGTATGTCCAGCAGTTCGTTGTGCTGCAAGTCGAGCGCACTCAGATTCACACAGTTGCCAATGTCCTCGGGCAGATGCTCCAAATGATTGTGCGACACATCCAGAGTGGTCAGATTGACCAGCGCACCAATGGCGCTGCCCAGCTCTTTGATCTTGTTCTCGCGCAGACTCAACATTGTCAGATTGACCAACTGGCGCAGATCATCCGCCACGGTGGTGATTCTATTGAAGCGCAGATAGAGCGTCGTCAATGAGCGAAGTCTGTAGATGACCGATGGTATTTCGGCCAGTTTGTTGTGCCGCAAATCGAGTACCTTGAGCTGTGTGCAATGCTTCAGTGATTCGGGCAGCGATGTCAGCGAGTTCTCATTCAAGGCCAGATTACGCAAATTCACCAGGCACCCAATCTCTGTGGGCAGCTGTCCAATCTTGTTGCTGTACAAGTACAGCTCGGTGAGATGCACGCACTCCCTAACCGTATTGGGCAGCACAGTGATGGAGGATTTGCTGAGGTCCAACCGCTTGATGCCTATTGAAAAACAAAGGCAGAATATAAATGACGATCAGTGCTATACACAGTAAAAAATGTGGGTTCACATACTAGGATTTGCATTCAAAAAATAAATTAATTTCGTTTACAAAGCTTTTTTCAACTGAAATCTTGGAATTTATTGACGTAAATTGCGCCATATTCAAATTAATTTTTATATAATGAGAATTTTGTCGAATTTCAATTCCTCTACGGTTTCATCTATATATACTTTTTTTTGGCTGTGTATTTGACTAACCTTCGTCCCGGCAACGTTGCAGTGCCTTGATCACATCCTGATCTGCTTGGATATTCTTCACAATCTTCTTGGTGGTGGGCTTGGGTTTATTTGATTCCGGGTGCTTGACCGTCACCATTTTGGGACGCGTTTCGGGCGGCATGTTTCCGTTGTTTTCGTTGTTGTGTGTCAGGCTGTGGCCGTTGTTGCTCGCCGGATTAGCGCCGCCACCACCGCCGCTGCCGCCACCGTTGTGTGTGCCTTTGTTACTGTTGGGTGCTGTATCTGTGCCACTGCCACCGCCAGCGTTGTTGCCACCGCCTCCGCCGCCGCCAAAGCAATGTGTTGCCTCCGAGGGACCGCTGCCGTTACTATCCGGATGCCCTGTGGACGATAGCGATGTATTCGATGCTGTTGCACCTGACGAGGAGCACAAGTTCATAATTTTGCCCAGTCTTGCGGTCACCGGCGACAATACGTTGCCCAGATGAATGCCAAAGCGACGACAATAACCACAACAACAACAGCTCCAGCCACAGCCAGTGGAACTCGTTGCTCTACCCTGCAACAATCAGATAAATACAAGCGCAGTAAGAAACAGTGTTGGAGTGTATACAGTGTGTAAAGCTGTTTATTATTGCTGCAGTTTATCAATTGTGCGGGTAACAGACAGACAGACAGACAGACAGACGAACAGACGGCCAGAGGGAGAGACAGAGAGTTGTGCGTCATTGTCAAAAGACACTCGTCGTCAATGTCTAAGAACGCGCCACGCAATTTATGACTTTTGCTTTTGTTTTATCCGTTGTCGGCATTAACATGCGATTCAGCAAGTTGCCCATAAACTTTGCTCAAACTCTATGCTCGAAATCAATAATCATCAAACCACCACTCGCATCAATGACAATGCGTTCACCTCTGTCTCTCTCTCTATCTGTCCAGCAATTGAGCTTGTAATTACATGCTTGGCAATTGATCCGATTATTGTCAACAATCAATAAGTTTAAAAATAAGTCAAATGTAAAAGAAGCAAAAAGAAAAAAAGATAAGTAAGAATGCTCAAATTAAAAGTGGTTATTTTTAAGTTCTCGATGTTTATACATAAAATTAAGAGAAAGTGAACTTTGTTTAAACATATTATAATAAATGAAAAATAATCGATATTAAGAGAAAGCGAACTCAATATTCTTGACTTTATTCTTAGGAGAAAGTGTACTGAATATTTTTTATTTAGCATTTAAGAATTATGTTTATTAATTTAATTAATTCAAACACATATAATCATATATAAATACAATAAAGTATATAGTTAATAGTTTACAGACGATCATTGTACCTAAACTGTTTTAAGATTTTTTCTCTATTTAAGATTTAATCTTCGCCTATGGCGAATATTAGATCATCTACATAAATACGCGTGTGTATATATGTATTTATGTGTGTACATATGTATGTGCATGTATGTATTTTATCTGTTTTTAATATTAATTAACAGTAGCAACAAACAATTAATGCTGGTCCTTAAACAGTGGACAAGTTTCAAGGTTTGAGGAGCTGATAATTCCTGGAAGATCCAAAGAAGTTTACACACATACCACATCCTCAAGCATTATATCAATAAAAAGCTCAAATTACTGTTATGCGGCATTACGCATGAACACACACGCACACATATGCAAAGACCACACAGTGCATTATTCAAACTTGAGAACCGATCAAATTTCCACTAAATAATAAATCATCAAGTGTTTGTGTGTGCTTATAGAAAAAAAAATCAAAAGTTCGCAAGATATTTCAGTGGAATTTTTATATGGCAACTGATTTGATGTGATAACGAGGAGCTAAAGAGGCACAAACTATATTACAAAAGACTGGTTCATGTTGCAAGTCCGAATTCTGATTCTGATTCTGATTCATGACATTCCACTGCCTCTTTGATAATTATAAGGCATTGTGCACGAGATTCCCTCCTTCTTTCTGCAGTTGCTTATAATTTTGCCCCTTGTTAGCGCTGTTGTTGTTGTTGTCAAATCGTCGCATAAATTTTGCTGCGCTCGCTTGGCTCTTGTTGTGGGTGGCGGATGCGAAACGAAGCAAAGCAAGAGAGATGAGCGCTAATCGCTCACCTGTGATTTATGCCGCAACTGTTCCTCAGTTGTCTGTATATTTATAGAGACTACGTGCGTAAAGATAGCAAGACCGTGGCAACAAGTTGGCGCTTTAGCCCTTATCTTGCGATAGCATATCTTTCACAGGTCTTATCAGAGATATCTACATTTTTCAAAACAATATTCAGCCAGCTGAGAACCCAACCAAGTCACAGTTATAACAGAATCATAGAAAATGCTCATCTCTAGCGACTATTTAACACACAAACACACACATATGTAAACACTCAGGCCAATCGCAACATAAACACTTACAGTTTCTATTTAGGAGCCATCAATTACTATTTTAAATTAATTTTTTTTTTTGTCTTTTGTAATGTTATTTTTCTTTATTTATAATTTTCTCAAGAAGCACAGATGAAAATTGCGGCAGCGACCGAAAAACACGAATGAGGCAATTTTACACAACACTAACACATAACATACAGCTATGGGCACCCGAAAACTTTAACATTGTCTAACATGTTATTAACACTGCGTTCTTAATTGTTTCTGGAAAAGCGGCCTCTTAAGTTTATGAAACAATTTATATATTGTTTCGGGTGGGCAGTTAAATCAGGATTATTTTAAGCACAGATTTACTAAAAACCGAAGTTTTTCGAGACGGTGTCCAATAAAAAAATTGCGAACAACAATTGAAGTTAAACATATCAGCTGATTTCTTTTAGAAACGATAACAGTAATAAAGAGCAATAACAGAACAGCTGTTGCTTAGCTATCTATCGATTATTTTTTTCAAATTATAAATCAAAATTGTTGCAACGAACAGAAAAAAAACGAATGAATGTAAGAAAATAAATAAATTGTGTTAACAAAGTAAAAGTTGATAAGCGAGATGTGCAGATTTAACGAAACATAGATGGCGCCATGTACGTTACTATCTTTCTATTGATCCTGAAGTAAATATTCAAAAGAAGTTTAATCCCTTTTGGGGATAAGAATAATAATATAAAAAACTGTGTTTTCGGTAAGAAATTAAATTTAACAACTAGCCTAAATGGTGGAGATTGCATTCCAGTTATGTTTTACTCTTTGTAGGTAGATGTTTCATAAGATAACACTTGAGCACAATTTAATCAACAGAGAAATAGTAAGTCCCATATGTAAATATATATATTCATTTTGAAATATATATAATTGCACTTGAGAATTAATGGGAAATGCGCAGTTTAAATAATGGCACACACGCCCTGTGGGTGGGTGTCAAACCACACTGCCCACTTGGCGGCATTTAAATCTTTCGAGGTCTAGGTCTAGGTCATTGAAGTGTGGCCATTGTTATCCAGTGGCAGGGTCACACTCTCACTCACATTTGCATATGCATTAGACACACACCCGCAGACATTCATCCATACACACATTGTGTGTTTTGCACGTACATGCATGTGTCTCCTTATGGGTACATATTGGTGTGTATGTATATATGCATGTGCGTGTGTGTATATTATATCCCTTCATATAAACTTAAGCAATATTTTGTGCTTTTCTATATTCTTGTATATACAGTTGCTTATGATTGTTGTTCAAAATGCAGCAATGGGGCTGAAATGTATGCTTCGAAATGTGGCCAGCAGACATGAAAACATTTTCACAGACACTCACACACACAAACACACAAACAGAGATACACACAATAGACGAACATTAGATTGTTATACATAAATGATGCGCAATTTGCTGGAAATTTTGCAACAGTATGCGGGAAACAGATTAAATGTCAAGCCAATTAGCAATTGGGTGAAAAATAACTAACCTGTGCTTAGATCGCCAAGCGAATAACTGTTGGCGAACTTAGTCGAAAACGCCTTCACTTGTAGGTTCCTTTTTTTTGGCTTGCTGGTTGTGTTCCCTGCCTGCCAAGATTCAGTTTTTCATGTCGTTGTCTGCGTTTTTTTTTTTTTTTTGGATATTATGTACACTTTTTGTTTTTCCTCGCGAACGTGAGCGTAAGTGAAAATTTATTATATTGTGTAGCGTAGTTTTACGAGTTGTGTACAAATTTCGAACACAATTTTAAGAATTAGAACATTTTTTGTGGATATTGTTATATTTTAAAAACTGGGAAAAACTTGCATTAAAAATGTAATTATCGCTTATTTAAGTAGTAGTGGCGTGACGATACTACAGTTTAGAGAGAGAGTTACACATAAAAACAGCAGCAACAGCAGCAGCAGCAGTCTCAGGATATATGTATATCCTGGCGACTATTGAGACACAACCACAAAACCATATTTTTGATCAACGCATGCGCGGTTGCAACTGGCGCCCTCTATCGTGAGTTTATCAACCGCCGCTAGAGCTCCAATTTTTGTAGCTCCTTAATACTGATGTTTTCACATGCTTTATTCGATACAATTCGATATGCTAAATAGAAAAATGAATTTAAACTTTTTTGTTTTTTTTAGTCGGATGTATATGTGCCTCATACCCTTCTTATACTTGCAGTTGTACATGTGCATAACACAGCTGTTGGCAAAGCTGCGAAAACATGAATCACTTCGAGCACAAACCACGCGATAGACCTTCGGACAAACATCATGACACTTGCTTGGCGCTGAAAATTCACCCAAAAATCAAACAAAAAAATATTATTCGAGCTTTCAGTATTCGAAGCACTGACTTACGTGGCGCAATAAACAGCTGTCCATAGATAGTACCAATTGAAGCTAGCAAAATAATGACAATAAGTTTACTTTCACAATTTTTCATTGTGAATTTATGACTTGCTTCAACTTGGCAATTTTTGTAATAAACTCAAAATTCAATAATAACTCGTTAAGGGTGTTGCTGAATGTTTTATATATTTGCTACGCTTATTTGTTTTAAAAAATGATGTCAATATTTATTTACAATATTTATAAATATTCTAGAAGGGCAACCGTTGCGAGGGCAGTTGCTTATTTTTGTCCGTTAACATTTAAACATATTCACTTTTATTATATGATTGCAAAAGTTGCGGTCTCTACTGCGTTTCAAGTGAAGCTCTAATTATCCCTGCACTCACCCTGAGTCATCCCCACATAAGCTGCAATGAATAAATAAAGGAAAAAACATTTTGATTACATATGATAAAAATAATATGATGTGGAACTCACCAATTCCATTCTGGCAGACATATTGATTCAACAGGCAAGCATTGAGGAAAGTTTTTGACTCTGCGGTGTTGTTTCCATTAGTGTCAGGGAACGAGGCACAAACTCCGCTGCCTCCAAATGGACATACTTGAGGACATCTTTGAATGCATTTCTCTCGTGTTGTTGGCGTCATTTCTAAAGGTTATTATGGAATTTAAAAATCATGTGTTACTCTTTGTACTAAACTAAAGTTTACTGAAATGCTGTTCAGCTAACCTTTTTTGCAGTCATTTACGCGCGAGCAGTTTTCCGTTGCGAACATGCAGCCATTCTGAAAAACACGACATTGGCCATTGACAATGCTCCAAATCAAATCCCTGTAGTACGGCGAGCAGCGAAAGGCCAAAAGACATTTGTCGGGACAGACCGCAGGCCGTAGTCTCTCCAATCTAGCAGTGCTCAGGCAAACTAAAACGCCGAACAGCGCAATAAATAGCGACGACTTGTACATATTGCCAGCGGAGAACTAAGGGTTAGCATTAACTGAAACTGTCATTTATACTATAGTGGTTTTTGATCTGCTATCACTACTTTGTTAACTAGACAATGCCAATGCTTTTTATACATTTTTCAGTTGTGCAAATATTATTATCCAACTTGTTGCCAGTTAACCCGAACGTGCTTATTCAGTTAAATAAATAAACAACGAATTTTATAAAGCACAAAGCATACGCATAACTTTTTGAAGATGGAAAATTTATTATTATTTATGGAAAATTTGTTATTATTTATTAACTTAACAAAGCGGTTTGCAGTATATGAAGATTATAATAAAACAATAAAAGTATTCGTATTTTTAACTTTGACAAGAGATGGAGATTTCCAGTACGATTTCTGATTTTAAATAATATTTAAATCAAATTATATCGAAATCGGAATGATATAAATTGAAATAACTTCAAAAGATCGTAATTATAAATTTAATTAAATTTCGATCGTAAGGACTTATGAGATTAAATTTATATATAACTTTTTATGCTATTGCCTTTCAGCTAATTCAATGTTTGTTATTGTGATTTTGACGTCAACATTTTGAAATTTGTGTTTTATTTTTGTTGACAGTTCGTCAACGAATTTCAAATTTCGCATTGGCAGCTGAATAAACAAAGATGCCACAACACGGACTACGAAAACAGTTTCTGAGGAATTGTTAAATTTATAATTTGGAATAAAATTTGAATTTGCCACATATTAGTTTTATTGTGAAAACACCACCAGAAGCAGCACCTGAGATGAGGCGCCAGATCAGTTTACCTGTGGAGCCTGTTATGCGACTGTTTTGAAATCAATTGGTCACTTGTTGTAAGCAGACCGAAGACCGAAGAAACCAAAAAATGTCTTCTTCAATTGGTCGTCTTCGGTCGCTGGGCGATTTTGAAAGTCATCTTCAGAGTTGGTGTTGTTTTGCAGGTTTTTTATTTTATTATTTCGCTTCGTTATGTTATTCGCACATTTCGAAAGTAAAATCTTTCCTTTTGACTGTAATTGAGTTTGGTGCTTGAAATTGCCTCGATTTTGTAAGAGTCAAGTGCTGCGGTAATAAATCGCCTCTCCATCAGCTCGACGACTAAGCAGACTTTGATTTTAACGCCCACACAGGGGCTACCTATGAACCAGCCAACAGCCAGCCAGTGAATGCCGTCTATTATCAATTATTTATTATTTCTTTGGCACTTTGTTTATGTCTTGTAAACAAATTGAAATGTATTTACCTTTAAGTATGACTCTTGCCATTTTGGTTTTTAGGCCTACTTTCACAAGACGTATCTTTTTTTATTTTGGTTATATTTTTTCTTCATTTTGAAAGGTATATAATAGTATTCACTTAGTCAAATCGATATTCTTGTTGGTCATTTTATTTTATGTATTGAAATTATTCGCAGTTGCTTTATTGCCTGAAGAATTCAGTGGGACATGCTCTTTAATTTGGAAGCTGTCAGACGACTTTATTTACAGGTGATTGGTCCACACCCACATGATAAACATATGTCTATATATATCTGACTGAACTTCTAGCACGTAAATAAAATTTGGTGTTGAGTGTTGAAACCAATCGTATCGACTCGGGGCATGAAATGAATTGAATAAATTTCAAATCAAATGATTTACACTGGCAGCATGTGAGCTGGCAGCACGCCTAGGCGCAGATCGCTTAAGGTTGTTTATGATTAATGAGAGTCATTGAAAAGACGGTGGCTTAAAGGTCACGTGGTCAGTCCCATAGCCCCGTTGCACCGTTACTCAGCAATAATTATCTCGTTAGTTAGGTGTAAAAGTACCTGGAAATTACGTTTCAAAGAAATAGTTGTTTATGTTTATCTGTGCACTTAAACCATATCCGAAATGGGATTCACTATTTCAAATTTTTCCCACATCTGTTTTTGAGGTATTGTATTGTTATTGTTTAGAACTTCTCAGAGAGAGAAACCAGTTTTTAATTGATTGACAAAATTAGTATATAAGCCTGACATTGTCATCGAAATAAACTAGTCGTTAAAAGACTTTCAACCAAAATGAAGTTTTGTTTTGCTTTAATCAGTGTGCTCCTCTGCTGTGGCCTAATTATGGTCTCCGGCCAATGTCCTTCAGTTTGTCCTGCAATATATCAACCGACGTGTGGCGAAGCTCGTGTCGGTGGTCAAATGGTCCAATGCACCTTCTCCAATAGTTGTGCGATGGGCGTCAGTTCCTGCACCAAGGGCATAAGTAAGTTGTTTAATACCAAATAGGGTAACTCCTTTAAATAATATATTATTATTTTACAGGATGGCGTAAAATTGGTGCGGGAGGGTGCATAAGGCCTTCTCCCCGTTGCAACAGTCTCAGATAAACCAGTCATTGTCAAAAGAGTTTATTTAATAATATAATCAATATTTTTAACATGAATAAAGTTTTTGTTTATTAAAGTTGGCGTACAAAAATATTTAATACATTAATATTATTAAAGAATATTATTATTTAAAATGTTGTCCACAAGCTTGATCGGTGAACCATATCCACCATATATAGCTCCTTAAGGAACTATAGGTTAAATGATGAGTGTCAAATTTTATGGACAAAAGTAATCAGCTTATATCCTACTTAATAGATCCCCTAGTAAAGAATACCAAGTGGTTGTTATTATGCTTTTTATAATTTGTCGAAACAACCCATTACTTTGAAAAGCTTTTGTAAATCAAACTTAATACTATTATTAACTATAAAAATAAAATAATTATTTGTGGCACACATTTTGCTTGGGTTAATTAGCTAATTTCAACCAACAGCTGTAGTTACATTAACAATGCCAGAAAAAATGACCCAAATGTGCTTTAGTTCACTTTAAAGCTTCAGTCAAGATGCAACGAACTTCGCCGAGAAATATCGAGATTCTGATTTTCTTTTCTACGTTAGCTGTGATGAGTTTCCTGCGAGTGCAATTGGTACAGGAAAAAGCTGTGGAGAGTCAGCTATACGAGAGTGTTTTGGTTACAGAGAAGCTGCAGCTTGTGCTGGAGAATCGGGAGAATGTGGAGTATTATGGACGCATTGGAATGGGTACACCGCCCCAGTTGTTTAGGGTGCTCTTCGACACAGGATCGGCCAATACGTGGCTGCCTTCGTGGAGTTGCCCCAATAATAATGCAGCCTGCCAGCGCCACAGTCGCTACAAAGCGCACAAGTCAAAGAGTTATGTCAAGAATGGACACAACTTCACCATTGCGTATGGCAATGGTTATGTGAGTGGCTATCTGTCCCAGGACACGATACAAGTAGGCGATGTGATGGTGTCAGGCTTGATATTTGGCGAGACATTGTCGCATCATCAGTCGACCTTCGAAGGTACGACTTTCGATGGCATTGTTGGGCTGGGCTTCAGCCAGATTGGTTGGCAAAACTCGACCCCGTTCCTTGAGCTCTTCTGCCAGCAGCATCAATTTGAGCGATGCCTCTTCTCTGTTTATCTGCGTCGCATGCCCGGCGAACTCTACGGAGGCGAGATTATATTTGGGGGCATCGATAGCTCCCGCTACGTGGGCGAATTGTACTATGTACCAGTGTCTGTCGCCGGTTACTGGCAGTTTGAAATATCGGCCATATTTGTGGGCAGCCATTCCGTCCATGGTCCAGTCAATGCCATTTTGGATACGGGCACCTCACTGATCCTAATACCCCAGACCATCTTCATCCAGGTACAAGAAGCGATTGGTGCAAAGATAAACAACGATAGCTATGCCGTCAGCTGTGACAGGCAGGGGCTGCTGGATATTCAGTTCCAAATTGGAGACGAGAGCTTCAACCTAAGGCCCGAGGACTATGTTGTACGACTCGAGACTGCAGAGGAGACAATTTGTGCAACTGGATTTGTGCCCATCGAAAGCAGCTTCTGGGTGCTTGGAGATATCTTCCTGACTCGCTTTTACACTGTTTATGATGCGGATGCCAAACGCATTGGATTTGCCGAAGCAGTCTTAGATTAGGACTAGTATTTCACATATTTAATACATACACATAAATACATATGTGGAATAGTGTTTAGATCAATCAATGATTTTAATAAATGCACAATTGGTGCATAATAATATACGGAAACATACAATTTAATTTCTGGCAATATGACTCCACAGAGTGGGAGACTTGACCGCAGAGCAAAACCTGTTTCATAATTAACAGAGGCATGTTTAAATGTTCGCTAGACTCATTCCACACCCTATAATTATCTTTTTTTTAATTTAAATGAGGCAGCATAATTTGCCAGCTCTTCAAAATAGGGTAGACACATTCAAGTTCAAATATGAGCTATTCAGAGAATTCATTAATGAATGACTAAAAGTGTTTACCTCTGTTTGAATAGCCAAATTAAGAAATTACATGCAGCTAAGCTTTAGAAAATCGCATTGGTTCTCATGCTTATCACATTGGAGGGCATTCAAAATGTGCATATTTCAGCAACTGATGTGACACTTGTGATATCATCAGTGATAATGCCAACGACCTGATGTAATTACTTACACTTAAAGTGCTCGGTAGATTTTGGAAATCAGAAGCTTAAAAAGGGTCTTATCTCATCTTTGCATTATTGTTAACTGTTTAATGTGTACGAACTGAATAAAAAAATAAAATCTCTTACCAATGTAACTCCATCTATAAAAGCTACGTATTTGGCCAAAAACATCATCAGTTCTCAACAAGCAAGAATCAGGCTAAATAATCAAAAGGAATCATAACTTTGATTCAATTACCAAAAATGGCTGTCATTTTCGTCGTCCTGTTGAGCTGCTTTGCTTATGGAATCGTAGCCCAGCATCCCTCTGCATGGGGACATCCTTCCGTTCACACTCCTCTTGTTTCTGGTCGACCTGTGGCATTTAATGGGCCAACAGTTTTTGGACCAGTTAGGGGAGTGGGTGGAAGGCGTCCAGCTGCTTCAGCATACGGATCTGCTGCCCGGTTCCCAATTGTGACTGCAGTTCCAACTAATGTTGGCAAACACGCCTCTTCCTATATTCCTTCAGCCTCCGGACATCTTGGCGCTGCCCCAACGGTTCAGCGACCGACTTACATTGGATCCCCAGCTACTGGACCGGTCGTCTTTCCATCAGTTGTACAGCGACCAACGCAGCTTATAAATGACGGAATTGGTGCTTCCCGTTCTATCTCGTCTGGTCGCACTCAAAGTGGCTACGGTTTTCACAACACTCCCTACTAAATTTACCTCACATTTACGCAACAATGAAACTTTTATAACAAGATCTTTCGACCAACTTTAATTTTTTAAATAAATAAAACCCCAAAAAAATTATAATTTTCATATTTCACAACGTACAATTCAAATAAAAATACAAAATATACGTTTTGTAAAAACAAAAAGACAAAAGAATATATAAATATCATTATTAAATAATATAATATTCGATATGGTTACAGAGTGTCTTCTAGTCGAGATTGTTTTATTTGCATTTAATTAAACAAAATATGTTTAATAATTCAAACAATTGCTTCTCATTAACCATAAAAATTGTGTTTTAAATGATTAACAATAATTATTGGACACGATAATGTATGTATGTATTATAAACGTACGTTAATTAATATTATGGGATATACCCATATTAATTAATTTAATTTTAGCAGAATAATTTAGAAAACCAGAGAGCATAAAGTTCAAGTTGTTTTTTGAGAGAATGAAACTTGTTTATTTAATTAGCCCGCTGTTTATACATTTTAGCGTTTGGCATAAACATGGAAATGCGTTGCTATATATTAAGCTAGTTTTGCCCTGCTGGCCAACAGTCGATAGATAGCTGCTTACCTAAAATTTAAAATGAAGTTGATGTTGGCAGTTTTTATGGGGCTCTGCCTTGCTTTGGGCGTAAGTGCCAATTGCACGGGTGACTGTCCCGATACTGAGGATGTTGTGTGGGCCATGGGAGGAGATTGTCGAGTCTTCCGCAATAAGTGTTTTTTTGATAAAGAGAACTGTGTTCGACGGCCAGGTGAGCTATTAAACGTAGACATGCAGTTAAACGAAGAGTACTTACCAATACCGTTTACTACGTACAGCCCTGACTGTCAGTACCAAGGAGGAGTGCCAAAAGCACTGCAGCAAAGATTGCCCACAGCTTGACGATCGAGTCACGGGCACCTACAGGGGGGAAGTAAAATCCTTTGATAATTGGTGTTTAAAGCAGGCACATACCTGCGAAACCGGTGAAAGTAAGTGCGACTTATTTATAATGCATATGTATAAAACTTTTGACAACATTTTACTTCTTTCTTATAGCGTTCTTGGACTGAGTATTTTGAGAAATTTTTTTTTAACTTTTTAAAAAGCTCCGCTTTATATCACAGCTACTGGAAAGAAAAAAAAAGAACACAATAAAAATGTTATGCAAACACCAATTCCAAAAAATTATTATTATCTTATATATATTTCATTGATTCTCTTTTAAAAATAAAAGCTCAAAAAAATAGAAACTTTTCATTGACTTTAAATTATTTAAAACTATTGCACAAAAATTTCTTTAAAATTATAAAGGCTATTTTTCTGAAATATATTTCTTAATAATAAAAAATATTTCTAAAGAGTAGAAATGAGACCCATTTGCTTTCTGAAATTCGGAATAAAATTGAATGGCGATAGAATAGAGTTGATTTTTCTGAGTGTAGTACATTTTTGTTTTGTTTTTGTATGGTATAACATGAAATTGTTTAATAACTTGAACTGTCACGTTCATGTGTTCACCAGACTCATAATATATTTACATTGTCTATGGTTGTGTGCATTGAATAGTATAAAAACCCCCGATATTTTTAGTATCCATATTACCCATATAAGTAAGCGTGTTTGAAAATGAAAGTATTTTTGGGGCTCTGCTTGGTTTTCTATCTGGCAGTGAGGCATGTTAATGCCAATTGTTCTGCTGATTGTCCCGATACCGAGGACGTGGTGTGGGCGTTGGATGGTACATGTTTGGTTTTCCGCAATAAGTGTTACTTTGATAAGGCGAACTGCCAGCGCAAACCGCGTAGGTATAATATTGATAGTGTAAAATAGTATATTATTAGAACTGTGCACATTTTACAGCCATGTATATAGTTTCCAAGGAGGTGTGTCAGAAAAACTGTGCCGATACATGCTTAACAATTCATCAGCCAGTTACGGGCACTTACAATGGGCAATTGCTACATTTTGGTAATTCATGCCTCAAGAGTTTACATTCCTGCAAAACTGGCGAAAGTAAGTCAAATTATTTTCAAAAATATAACATTTAACACAATCTTTAATTATTTTCAGCATTTGTGGGCTAAGCAAAATAAATGCTTAAATATTTGTGAAATAAAAGTAAAAATTAAGGTGAATGAAACTCACATTTGAAATCTCAGCAAATTGAGTTTCAATTATAATTCATATATACTATGTAGAAATCGCTTATTCAGTAAACCTCTATTATTCAATTCACTTCTCGATCGAAGAGTTAAATGTGTTAAATAATTCTCAGGGGCACGTTTTTATGTTCGCTAAGCACAATGCAAAAAAATAATTATTTTGTATAATTTTCATGAGTTCACGCAACTGTGGACCAATAGTTTACTAACTCATAAAAATAGGGTACGTCATAGACAAACACAAGTTAGAAAGCTTTTTTTTTATTTAAGTTTATTGCTTTAGAAATTAATTGGTCCGATTTCATTTAATTGGATTGCCTAGTTAGATAAAACGTTTTTAATGAATGGTTCTTCTTTGTTTTGAAATACAGTTACTTACATGTAAAGTATGGTGGCATAATGGTGGTATCAGTTTCAGAAATGAGTGAGCTTAATTCTCGGATCAAACTGCGGATCCCCAACTTATATGAAATATTATATTATGTAAACTGTGTTTTGAAGATTTTTCCTTGTACTTCAAACAGAAGTTTGGTAAGTTATGCGAAATTCGAGTGACTCTTTATATACAATCTCTAACTAAATACATTTAAAATTGAAAAACTAGTAAAAGCTAATTTTATCAGCAATTAAAATTCAGTTTTATAGTATATTTTTTGTATGATGAATGCTTACAAAAAGCACGCCTGTTGCTTCACTATCTCATTTTTACTGGGAATCACGTAATGGGGTAAAGCTCTCTGTCGTCACTCAATGACAAATCATATAAAAACAGGTTGGCGTCTGTACGAATAGCCAAGTTGGGTAGCTACTATTAGATGAGTAAGATGTCGAGCCGTAGACTAACAAATAGGTTTTCACTGGTAATCAAACTGGCTCTGCTGCTTGGATTGTTTGAGTGCATTCAAGCTCGTCACAGTTTGTTCGATTGCAATGTGCGATACAAATGCTCTACTGAAAAGGATTATGTTTGGGCAACCGATAAGGAGCGATGCCACGTTATTCAAAATAGGTGCCTCTTTAAAGTAGAGCAATGTGCCCGGCTCAATCAAGGAAAAGCGGAGCTGGTTGAAACGGATAGGGAGACTTGCAAGAAGAACTGTAAAAAGGTGTGCATGAGAAACTTTGATCCGGTCTGTGCACAGTTCTTCCAGGAGGAAAATATAACCTTTAGCAATGAGTGTGAGATGCGGAATTATATGTGTACTCATGAGAGAGGTGAGTCATTTTGAATATTCAATTATATTTGTTTATTTTTACGAAGATATCGAATTTCATTTTTAATTTCTCAACAGCCTATTCGTACTACGCACTTGGACAATGTGTGGAGTTCCCATCATCGATTTGAATTAAAGCATATTTTATATAATTGTAACGAGCCGAAACAAATCGCTGACACTGTCTAACTTTGATGTTAATAGTATTGCATAGAGATTAATAAGATTTTAAGCCAAAAGAAGAGATTTATTGCATGCGATAATATCACTCAAAATATTAATGACTTTGTTATAATTCGCAAAAAGGGGTCAACATTCTTGGCAAAGATACATTTAAAAGCGAGCACAATTTTGACAGCAGATAATTTTTCGAGTGTTTATCTTTACAATATTACAAAAAAATTGTTTTTATGTGTAAGGCTAATTAACACTTATGGCAGCCATAAAAAAACTGATGGCAATTATATTTAAGTATATAAAATTTGCTGAATGAATTTGGCTTTGCAAGAGCTATAAAAGAGAAGTACTTGATCAAAAAAGGTATCAGTTGTCACTTCAAACACAATTTGTACATTATGGCTGTTACTTTGCTAGTCCTGCTCAGTTGTCTGGCTTACGGAGTCGTTGCCAATCTTCCAGCTTCTCCTTACTTGACATCAGTTGGAGCTGGCCATGCTGTTTACAGATCCAGTGGACGTGGATCGGTTCATGTTGGGCAGCCGACTTACAATGGAATCGCTGGTCATCCAATTTCAACTGTTAGAATCGGTGGAGCTAGACCCATCTCATCTGGCTATCAGCATGGTGTTGCTAACCAGCGAGTGCAACAGTTTCCCTCTTACGGTTCCGTGAGTGGCTATCAAACAATTGGTGCTCCTATTGCCATCGGTCAACGCTTGGTCAACACTGGCTATCATCATGGCTTTCCTGCTGCTGTCAACTCTGGCCACAGCCGTCATACGATCCCCAGTAAATATTCCAATGCTCCCTACTAAATATATTGGTCTGCAATCTTACTTTGACGTTATGAAATCTGAACTGTTAGCCAACAACTTACGGTTTTTATACTCTGTGCAATTTTTGTTCATATATGTTTAGCTCGTGCTGCGGGTGAGAAAAAAATCATTTAAAATGTAAACACTGTTAATAGAAAAAAACCCAATTTATCTGCAAAAATATGTGTACTTATAATTCAAGTTTTAAGCTGTACTTACCAATTTTTGACAGCAGATTTTGGCCAACTGCTAAAACAATGCATAATACATGAGCTATGTTGTTATGACCGTAGCTCAGTGGACTTAATGCCAATTACTCATTAGCTGTCGCCATCGTTATAATTGGCATATAGAAGAGTTTATTATTATCCGGATTTTGGGTTGATTGTGCTTAAACTTGTGTCTGCTTTACTGCTCAGCGAAAGCCAAAAGAGGTTAAACGAAAAAAAGCAAAAAATTGATCGAAAGATATTTGAAAAGCAACCTTCGCACACCCAATAGTTAAATGGCTCAGGGTCGGATATGGTCAAATTATGTTATTTTTTGGCTCATATGCAACAATATAAGCAAATTACGCTTACGATTGTCTAAGATACAGCAAATCCAATTGCTTCGATAAGTGTCTCTTTTGCGAAAATGAAAAGTCATGGCAATAATGATAGAAGAAATCGATACATAAGCTGCGAAAAAAATGTGGCTAACAACTGCTTCACATTATGCAAGCGTAATAAAATTGGCTTACACACTACACAGGCCACTAGGGAACATGTGCCCGAGGCGCCCTGAATCTCTAGCCAGTTATGACTCATTCGCCGTGTTGTCGCCAGCTGTGCATTTGGGGTGTCAGCTGAGTGCCAAGAGTTTTAATTTCTAAAACACATTCGTGCGGTTTTCTTATACAATTAGCCAGTCGGCCATTAAATCAGTACAAAAACATATCAACAATTGCTCAATCGCTTCGATCAACTAACAAATAACATTGTGCCAAAAATTGACATTTGGTAAGCATTTGAAAAGTGAACGCAGCAGCAGCAAACAACACCAACAACAACAAGTCTACATGCGGTGCGTTGGTAAAAATCTTGAACATGTTAAGAATGCCTGCAAGGTTGTCTGCAGCAACTGTGGCAGGCATTCAGCGCCTCCAACTTAATTAAATTGGCTTAACATGGACCATTTGTGGCTTAGTTGGCTGCTGTGGCCAGCTAATCAAATGGCCCAAATGAAGGCGTTTTGGCAATTAAGTTGAAAAAAGCAACGAGCGTTTTATCAGCCAAGATGCTGATGAACTTGTGTGCCAACTGATATGCGATAAATATTAATTAAGCAACTCAATGACAGGCAAGAAATATGAGTAACTAATATGCCTACATGCTAATGTTTTGCTCTACATTGACGCAGTGCGTAAACAAAAATGTCACACGACATTAAAATTTAATGGCATGTTTAATAAACTAGACAAAAAGTTAACAAAAACGAACTAAATGTAATGCAGTCAAACCAGGTCGATAACGTAGATAGTAATGCGCATAAAAAAAATTGTCTCTTGGCTAAGATAAAAGAGCAGCAACAACAACAAGAAAACCACTTTTCAAAAATGCGTGGAGCTCGTGGCACACTGCGGTTGTTCTCGTTGTTATTCTCTTTAATGTCTTTTTTTTTATTTAACGCAGCTCGAGTGATTGCACAATTTTCATGCGTTCATGCAAACAATTGTAAAGGCAACAAAGCCGCAGCCAAAACCAAAGACCACAAAATCGATATGGAAAATAAAAAAATGTTCAAATTTTAAGTGTGGTTCAAACTTGAATAATTTGAACTGCTTGGCGATTTGACGTTTTGTCGCGCTTTGGATTAATTTAATTGGATTTTCTGTAGATTTCTGTAGATTTATTATGAGTGTTATTGGAGATTAAATCTGATTTGTTCGTGTGTCTAGCTCGCTTAATACAATTACTTTGATATGACTGACTGAAGTATACATTTCGGAAAGCATTTTCAATGTATAAAGAGCCAATAAGAACCATTATACATAATATTAATATAACATTTATATTTAGCCTATTTTTTCTCATATTATTATATTTCCAGAAAGAGAAAAAAATAAATTAATGCTTTCTAACGTGTATATTGCAATGTATGTATTTAAGATGAAATTTAGAGCAAAGAACTAACTATCTGTCAGGCGCATCGCATCACGTACTCATGTAAAACAAAGCAATACAAAAGACTTAGGCAACAAACTTTGTGTGTACACTACTCAATAAATCGCCACGCTGAAAAGCCACCACACCTGAGACAACTCACCACACTGCTGGCAGTGGTAGGCTCCGATTCGCACTCGAACACGACGACTTGTTGTCGCGTTTTTGTCTCAAGCCAAACTCAAAGTTGAGCTCGAAGCCGCTACAGAGAAGTTCGCTCGCGCCGACGCGTTGTCTTTTGGGCGTTTGTTTTGCCGGTGTTGTTGGTAGCGGTTTGGCTGATAACCAAATTACTTGGCAAATATCGAGACCGTTGTATTGGCCTGCTATCGCTATCGTTGCCGTCGCCGTTGACGTTGCCGCTGTCGATGCTATTGTCGCTGCTGTCGTTGGCGTTGGCGATGTAGCTGCGACGCTGGCGTTGACGTTGACGCAGTCGCAGCCGCATTCAAGTCGACAAGTTATTTGGTTTTGTGTGGCAGCATTGGGCTGCTGAGTTCAGTTATTTGTTGGACACACGTCGTGGCGGTACTGCAAGCGGCTAACGGTATTGGGCACATGTGTTGAATGTGTGGAACTGATAATAAAACGATCAACAAGTGCAGTGGAAAGAAACAAAAAATAAAATTCACAAATACAAGAAATACAACGCGACGAAAGTTAAAACTTAATAGCACACGAGCTTAACGCACATAGCCGGCTTTTGGGAGCGAAGAAACTAAGAAAAGTGCTAAGAAAAAAAAAACGAAAGACTTACGAAACAAACTTTGAACTTTGCAGGTGACGTGCTGCACTTTGGCCAGCCAACACGAGGCTCTAAAAATAATTAAGGCCAAGTAAAAAAATAAAAAGAAACCAAACTAAAACAAAACGATCATCGCAATCTGCGTGGGCAGTCACAACGTTCCACTTTATCGCTCCGACGACCATAATTGGATTAAGCTTGCAGCTCTTTGGTTTTTGCGTGCGAAAATCGACTCAAAAACGCATTTAAAGAAGTCATTAGTAGCTACAGCGACGGCCAACGGCCAAGTGGCAACGTGCAACGTCAACAAAATGATTATAAGGTATGTCGCCTGATCCACTCAGCTCGACTCAACTAGTTATTAGTTGGTTAGCTGTAAGTATTTTTTATCTATTGCTGTGCCACACTAATTAGTTGCATTGGTTTTTGTTGCATTTTATGGCACGGCGTCTTACACCGCATTGTTCAAGTTCATTTTGGACCACCGAATGGGCGTGAATGTGTGGCACAAACCCAGTTTACATTTCCAGCTAGCTATAAGTAATTTTACGTAATATTTTATGCCTACCGCTGGGTTATGACAACTTTCTGTTTAGCACTTTACCGTTGCTTTCTTGGCGTGGCACTTGACTGGAAAGTTCTGCGTGATCGCCAGAGAAATTTTATGAGTTCTGTTGACGCTGTCTAATAAACTGCCATGTTTGTGTTTTGATTAACACATTTATATTCAGGTTGTATGTATGTGTTTTGGATTGTCACCTACTAACGGCAGTGGCGACCCATTGCTGACTGTGTAATTGTTGAAGTTGCGGCGTAATGAGTTCTACAAAACAAGGCAAAGCTGAAGTACCACATCTTGGTATGTTTTGATACAACAAAGTACATCCGCTGTGCTGCGATGACTTCCGAAAACTTTCTACACAATGTGTATGGTTTTTTGGGCACGCGCCAAACTCAGCTCACAATTAATGATCTTTTTAGTAACCCACAGCCAAAGCAATCATCGAAGACAGCCTCCAGGCAGAGCTTAGCTTAGCTTAGTCTAATGAGCGTATAGGTCATGATCTTGGCTCTTGGCTTAGTGGTAGTAACTGCTGTTTGCCGCTCGCTTCGTCATTCACACCTACTTAAATTGAGCTCAGCTTGACTACAATTTCGTTCGAAAAGCAATTAGGCGCCAGCCAGCATTGCAAAGGTGAAAGATAAGATTTTAAGCTGGGCAAGGCAATATGGGTATTATTGAACTGATCGGCAAGTCAAAGGAAGGCGCGTATAATCACATAATTGCAAGGTAGTCCACTCGCTGGATTAACTATGCTTTAAGGCGCGCCAGAGGGTAATGTGTTGTGGGAGTTTTTATTTCTTTGACTAACGGCAGCTCACACCTAAACTAACACCAACATTAAGCGAAGACTGAGCTAACAATTTACAGCAATAATATTGAGTTATCGCATTGTTGTTAATTGCCAGCTGTTGGCCGCGTTTGTTGACTTGTTCTGTGACTCGACGGCAGTCATAAAATAAAGCTATTAGTAAACCTGAAATAGGAACAGAGCGTGAATTTTGAATTATGCTTGGCTATGCTTTGTGTAAAAGGGGGGCGTTAACGAGGTCATTAACATTTCTCGCAAAGTTTAACTCGAGTTACACAATTGGCCAAACGTTTGCCAGTTGTTGATTTGGAATTCATGTTCAACCAGTTGGCTGCCTGGCCGTCTGCGTATGCATTTGTCCACTTTACTTTCTCCTTAAATGTAGAAGACAAGCTAAACAGAAAAAAAAGACAGCCTTAAGTGCAAGTTGCGAAGTTGATTTCCTGTTGCCTTCGCTGTCAATGCCTCAACTGAAACTGGGCTGCATCTGCCTCAAGACTTGCTAGAAATCCGGTTCGCTTAAATATTATAAAATTAAGGCATGATTGTGGCTACAGAGAGCAAGTGAAATGGCTCGAACAGAGCAGCCAACAGGTAGTTACAGAGAGATTATACCGGCATCAAGCGACCACACTCTGGTCACTGACAGTTGGCTTTAACGAATTTGTGTCAAGGCTGCTGAATCTCAGCGTGCATTTAGCCAATTTGCATGCACTTTCTGTGCTCCAGCCACAATTGTGCCACAAATCGTAGCGTGTCGATTGTTGGGCGTGTTTTTTTCGAAATTGGAAAGCGCCCAAATAACACATCGAGGTGCTGCCATAAAGGCGCATTGTGTTGGTTTTTAATGAGCGGTTGACCGTATCATAATATTTATTTGATCAAAGTCACATATCAGCAGCTCACAAAGAGTCGTCGAGAAAATCTGCAGTTGTCTCTTTTGTTACATAAAAAGAAAACATTATAAGGTTCAAGCGAAGACAACAGCCACTGCAGCAGCCATGAATTGTGGTAACATTGTGAGCTGGTTTTTTGCTTTAATCATTTTTTTTTTTTATTACTTTATCTGTGCATCGTTTTTGGTCATGTGCTTTGCTACAAATACTCGCATAATGCCAATTCCTTGACTACTCTCATCTAGTCATATGTCTTAGGCAACAAGCCACGTGATGTTTTTATATATTTCTTTTAATATTATCTCTTTTAACATAAACGTTTTTGTAGCAAATTGTTTTTGTGCTGCCGACATTGATGGGCCATGCGGCACTTGGCTTAGTGCTCGATTTTTAAAGTGAATGTTAGCCCAACATTCACTTTTGATTTACAGATCTTTGAAATTTGATCTTAACTGATGATGCGCCATAATACTCGACACTTAACTTAAATTAACCGAAATAATTGTGCTTTCGAAATTGATGTTTATGCTGCCCACAACATCAATTTATTTTTGGAATTGTGTTTTAAATTTTTACTTTTAAGTGAGTTTTTGGCTTAGCTTTTCATTTAGGGCAATGATGGTAATGATGCCCTTTTTAAGTGTAGCCACTTTAAAGATACGAATAATGAGTGGGTGGCAAGTGAAGGACGGCTGGTAAAAAAATATAACGACATTTGATGTTTATACTTAGCTGAAAGTAAAAGTAATTTTATCAAATGATGCACAGTAATCAACCATTAAATTGCAACTTTTATCTGTTTGTGCTAATTCATAAGCTGTAAGTGTACAAATTTTCCCTTTTCGAAGATGGTACATTCACCAAATCTGCTGATTCATATTCGAGAAAGTGTTACAAATAACTACTATGACAAATGAATGTTTTTTATATGCCTTTGTAAATCATATATACCATATACGGATATGAGCTAGCTACCAAGCGTGTGAACCGAAAGTGAAAAGTATCTTTTCAGATCTTTTGGTCTACATATCTGAAACAAGCGATCTTTTTTGCTTTTTCGCTTATCAGTCAAGAGCGCGTAGAAAACGCCGACGCCGGTCTTAATTAATATGCAGTAGCTGTTGGCGATCGTGCAGCAGAATGAAGCGCCTTGGATCGACAATAACAAAGTCTTATAGATCGTGAGAGCCAAGCTAACCCAAATATCTGGTGGATGGTTTTTGTTTCTCTGTTTTGTGATCTTTTTTTTTGTTTTTTTGTTTTGATTTCATGTGCGCCTGTCAAAATTATGTGGCAATTGAAAGCACAACTATGCAGTAGAAAAAAATATGAATCAGATGCAGTTACTCGTGAAGTGTTGCATATTTAGTTGAAATGCTATTTAAACAAAGCATAATGCTGCATGTTGGCATGCTAAGCTACGCAACAGGCGAACATACAAATCCATATTGTATCCAAAACTGAACAAATCTACAGAAAATACATAGGCTATAATCACCCGCTCATTTGTAGGCAGGCCAAGTGGAGTGGCTCTTGCATCATTCGCACTTAAATTGATGATGATGATGATGACGATGTGCCAATTGTTAGACATTTGAAGTCATAGCCAAAGACGCCGTCGTTGAGTTATTGAATTCATGCAACAATTTGGTAATTGTTGAAAAACAAATGGTGCAACAAAGTGGGGAAAGGCGTTTCTAAACACACAAGCACCACATTTGGTATGTAGGTGTCACATGAGGATGCTCAGCTGAGACTCTGACTTCGGTTCAAACTTTAAAGTTAGGCTAAGAAAGTCAAGGCAGCTGACTTGTACAAAAGCACACAGAAATCAAAGATCAACATCAACATCAAATGAAAAAGTTGTTTGTATTTGATTTATATGTTTACAATCGATCGCTGGCCTGGACAGCAGCGAGTTTTGCATTGAGCTTATGCACTTCATAAAATGGTCAATAATTTGGCATTGAATTGAACCGCTTTTACAGTATTTAAATCGGTGTTAAGCACTGCAATTTGTTTGCAATTAGTTGCACCGTTGCCAGTCATAAATCTGTAAAGGCGGGCTGCTTGCAGCGGTCTCAATTAATAAGCTATTGCTCCGCAGATCGCCTACTTAGTTATCAATGGACAACTGGTCAAATGCATAACGTGGCGTATGTGCAACAAAGATCAAATGCGTGTCAGCTGGCGATAGTAACATCAAACAGCAAAATCAGCTATTGCTGAGCTTTGGCCTGTCTCCGCTTTACATTCTAATCGAATGAATTCGATATATTTAAGTCTATAAACTGCACGTAAGCCGTGTCAGATGTTTATCTGTGGCAAGTCGATTGCGTGCCGCGCTCCTTTGGGGTGATATATCAAAACCCTTCACGAGATCATGTCGATTCCATTAAATTGATCGGTTTCTTACCGCGATTTTTTTTGGGTCAAATCGTTAGCCCGCTTATTAGCCCATAACACAGAAAGATAAAACGTGTTTGCCTCTGCACATGTGGCCGATTTACGGCACAATAAAAAAGAGCGACACTAATGCCACATAAATGCGCTTCGTGTTGCAATTGGCCAATGGTTTATTAAGTATGCGCCATGTGTGCGCTATTGATTTGATTTTTTAGCACTTGTTGCGTTTGAAACGGCGAACGGATGTGATGACATGTCTGCGGTTTAAACTCAGCCAGGTCCGATCAGTTTAGATTCTGTGTAGAGCGAGATTCACTTGGACATTAGCAATTGGCCGGTGCAACAGCAGCCGGTGCACAAACTGATTCAGCAAACCTGAATGCAACAATTAAAATCTCATGAATTCGGTATTAGCAGTCCACTATATACGAGCAGCCCGACTCGCATGTATCAGGTTTTTATTTAATAGCACTTAGTGTCCAGCGTTTGGACAGATTAATATCCGCACATTATGCTATATATATTACTATAATATTAATGTTGACTTTTAGTTCATATACTAACTTGAATACAATAAGATGGCGCACTTGAGTGACTAATAAAATTGTTTTTAAGAGGGAATAAATATATTTATTTAATTACAATAATAATCGAAAGCCATAAAAATGTATACACTTTAAATTATACAAACCTCAATATAATAATTGTTATTTAAGGTCTTTAGAGATAAAAATAGCCTAGACTTAAAATACTACAAGCATTTATTTTATTATTGAATACATTTGCCTAATAAATAATAAAAACAATTCGCAGCCTCAAAAATAATGGGAAATTGTTTGTATAGTCTGTATAAAATACATGTCAAGCATTTTCCTTTCTCTCATATTGGCCTTGAATACGAAAAGTTGATATCGGAATTACCTAAGAAATGCATCCTTATATAATAAAAATGGTAAACAATGAGTCAGCGTATTTTTGAGCAACATTTGTAATTTTAGGTATTTTTTCGTACCGTATTTTGAATTCGATTCCTTTGCTAGTTTTGTTAACAATCAGGGGAAAATTATGCGCATTTCAACACCTTGTCAAGAAAACCAAACCCTCTGGGTTGCAAGCAATTTACATATAAATCCCAAAAGACAATGCTGCTCGATGTGGTAAGCAACACCAACAGCAGCATCACAACCAGCAACAACAATAAAGAGTCCACATCGAATGCCCAACAAAAGGTCCTATGCACTTGGCGCGCCTCTGGGCCTGGGCGAAATGCTATGTAAGACTTACACACATGAATGCCAGCTAAGAGATGACATAACGATGCAAATTTACAATATCAAGCAATGCCACAACAATGGAAGCGCAACAACAATATGAACAATGACATCAACGACAACAATAACAGTGCAACGGTGCAATTAACGTAGAGCTGATAGATATTATTAACAAATGTCAACGTTGGACTCATTTTTAATGTGTGGAGATTAGTGACTCCCATTTCAGGCATCTAAATCTAGCTTTTGGTAACAATGTTGAAAGTTCAGCGCGCATCATTGTTAGCAGTTGGTTATTGTTAAAGGCTTTTTGGCCTGCCTGGGGCAGACAAAAAAGGTCGCCTCTGGATTCGGCTTCAATATTTGGGCATACATTCAAAAACGGCAAAGTCGGTGGCCCAAGCCACAAATGTGGTCAACAATTGTATAGTTGGCTAAGTGGAACCAAATCTGGGTGCTATGCAAATGCCTTGAATTGTTAGATAAGTTGCTGTTGTGGCTTATAAATATATATATATATAGATGCATGTTTATTTGAAAAGCCGTTTGCAGCAGCCACCAAAAAATTAATTGACTCTTGCGGGCAGGTGTAAAACTTGACGCTGCATGAATATGCAATAATCTTGTTGCCGTTTTGTTCGACTTTTGGCCAGAAGGACGTTTACTGTTTGCGTGTGTGTGTGCGTGCTTGTGTGCGTGTGTGCGTGAGCTCCTTTCACAAAAGCTGTCGTACCAATGGCGAGCAACAATTAATTGACTTACGCAGTGGCCAGCTGGCTGTTGATCTGTTGGCCTGCATGCAATCAAGTCAATTCAACTGTTCAATTTTGTCAGGCGTGGCCAATTGGCATCCACAACTAGCCAATCACTGCGTGGGCGCCGGAGCCTTTTACTGCGTTCTAATTGCCTTGGATTGGCAGCTTAAAAAATCCAAAGAGCGGGCCAATCAACCAGTTTACTTAACATTTAATTATCAACATTGCACACTTCTCGCAGCTTTTAGCGGCTCATAATTTCGAAATGCTGCCTTGAACCATTTGGATTTTTATTTGTGTATTTATGCAATCGAAAAGTGGCGCTTGATTCCAAATAAAACATTTTACGTACTTGCGACGTGAAGAGCTTGCAAAAATATTAAAAATTGGGCTATCAAATAATGGTCAAATTGAGTGAGCTTCAGTAATATGTGAACTCCCTTTTTATTTATTAAACTGCAAAAAGTCAGATTTGTGACAAGTTTATGAAACGATTTAACAATGTACTTTACACATATTTAAGAATTATTTAATTATTTAAAAGAGTTTGGCACTTGGGTGAAGACTTGCATGTGCCATTGGAAATGGACACCCAATCTGTGTGAGCGATTTAAGAGTCAGTAAAATTTGTAAGCAATTCATTAAATATATATTTTAGCTTACTCTGATTCTTATGGCACCTGTTCTGCTGTTTCATCAAGCATTCATTGCCGAATTGGCACTTATAATTTTTTCCTCCGTAATTTGAGCTAGCGCAGAGAGGCCTGAATTCCTTGCCGCATATTCCTGGTGTACACTTACTGCTGATACCGGACAGGGCGCAGATGCTAACAGCGATCACTAAAATAATTGTCTGCGATCTCATGTTGAATGGAGTTTATGAAGCACTTGTGTAGCCTCGTATGGTTTGACTGCGTCTTATATAGTGCCTGAAATATACACCAGTCATATATACATGTATATATATATTTATATAAGTACATAATTAAAGATGATCGCCTATACATATTTGCATATGGAAACACTTGCGCAAATTTTCTAAAAGCTTTAATAAACATTCTGATCAACACACAAAATAAAGGTTATTAAATTTAGGGGCATTGCGAGAATCAAGCGTTACACTTTTTGCCTACTGCACGATATTTAATCAAATGCAAATATACACCAGTCATATATTCATAAGTACATAATTACAGGTGGTTGGCCATATATTTTGCCATATTCAAATTCGTAATCGAAATAAAACAAATTTTCCATACAATTTATAGGACAATATTAAATAAATCGAAATGAAACACAAGTGCAAATTTTCTAAAAAGTTGTATTAAACTTTCTGGTCAATACAATAATAGTTTATTAAATTCAGTCGCATTGTGAGAATAAAGCGTTACGCATTTTGGCATCCGATGTGCAGCTGATGTTTTTACGTTTGCAATTGCATTTAGAGTGCGCTGGCAGCGCATAGCTGCTGGCTGTACACTTGTCACACTGCTGCTCAAATTACCAGAGGGCATCAATGAAATCAGATACAGTAGCAGCTAAAAAGAAAAAGAAAGCCTCACTACAAAGGCACAAATTGAATGCGATGCGAAAAGTGAAAGGACTTAAGTGCGTTTTATTTGGCTTACACAAGAGCGAAACAGTGCCCTAAGCAGCTCTTTTTCATCAAAAGCCCAAAGCAATAGATCATAAATGAACATGGCCAGATGGCAGGGCCAACACAGGGCACTTTCACTGTTAATGTTGTTGTTGCTGCTACTATTGTTGTTGCTGTCAGCATTAACAATCGATACTTATAAAAAGTCATTAACAATTGGACAAAAATAAATATGTGTTTGTTTCGGGCGGCAAAAACCTAAAAGGCGATTTACATCAACACGTGCCCCCCGTCATAAATTTGAGTCAATAAAAGCAAGGTTACCAGCTGTCAAGCGGCCAGACACCACGAAAATGTGGCCGAAAAAACAATGCACAGCACACAAAACAATTGCAACTCATATTGGTAACATTCACAGCGAATCGACAACTGGCTGCTGCTGCTGCTGCTACATTTGGCCAGTTGGTGATTAATAGGCCAAGTTGCTGGCAAAACGATTTTATGCTCATACAGACACACATATGTACTATATACATATGTTCTAAAGCTTTATTTGGCCTTCTCTTTTTATTGAAAATCGAATAGTTAATATTCAGTATTTAAGTCATAAAAATTATTGTAAATTCTTTTAATTTATATCAAAAATTGTGTTGAATTTGTGCCTTGAATAGCATTAAATAAGCTTCAGCTTGTAGCACTAGATACAAACATTAATAAATATAAAAATTAATATGTATTTTTTTTTGCTATCCGCAGAATACTTGTGCTGGGCCTGTTGAGTGTTGCACAGGCGCAATACCATCAATTTGGGGCGCAACAGCACTCCGCCCATGGCTCGGACTGTGCCCTGCTGCTTGCCGGACCGGGTCGCTCTTCGGTTTATGACTATAATGTGAATCTGTTTCGCGGCACGCAGTGAGTACCACAACAAATACAAATGGAAAATGCGGCAAGCACACAAGTGGCATTCTGGGTTACGTTTGCGCTCAAATATTTAAACGCTGACACAAAAAAAAAAATGTATAGACAAAAATAAAATAGTAAAATGCTAAACAGAGAGTCATAAATCTTAGCAACTGTCGACTCATTGGCTGTCGATACTCTACACCTACGACACACAATGTCTGGGGGCTTTGAGCTAATCATTAACAGCAGTGGCGACAACAACGCGGCGGCATGTTGAAACTGTTTGTCTTGCCAAATGGGCAACGGGGGCAAATGTTGCACGCCTGGGAGCAAGTCTTCAACTGGCGATGACTCGCGTGTCTCTGGCTGGCACTGGGACTGCGGCTCAAATAGTCACTCAACGCAGCGGGTTAGCGTTGTGCGACAGTACTGGCATCAGTAAGAGGCATGCTGAGCGATTGGAACTGCTGTTGGACAGGAGAGTAGCTATAATCTTTCAGACAGCAGACAGCTACATTAGCAGTAAACGCTGCAGTTGTTGAAGGAATACACTTTTATGCACATATTTGCATATATTTAAGAAATATTTATTATTTATCACTTTGTAGTTTGAAGAAGGGTTTATTTATCCGGACATCACTAAAGTCCCGCAATCGTTTGTATTCCTATCGCATGCTCCTTGGGAACGTAACACCCAATCTAAGTGAGCGATTTATGAGTCAGTAAACTTTGTAAGTTATTTCTAAAATATATATAAATTTTGCTTACCTTGATTTCTAGTACAAGTCTGAAGTCTCATCAAGCATATATTATTAAAAGTGCAGATGCTAAGGTTTCGGCCACGACTCCATCGAGCACAGACAGGACGGAATTCCCTGGTACAAGCACTGGGGCATTTTCCTGGTGAACCCCTACTGCTGACACCGGACAGGGCACAGACAATAACAACAAGCAGTAAAAGAATTGTCTGCGATCTCATGTTGAATGCGGCTTATGAACTACTTGTGTAGCCTCGTATGGTTTGACTGTGTCTTATATAGTGCTATGCTCGACCAGAACTTTTGATATCTTAACAATAGTAAGAATATAATGCATAAATGTTAATTCAGAACGAAATATACACCAGTCAAATCTTTATAAGTGGGGACTTATTAAAAGTGAAATGAAACACTTGTGCAAATTTTCCAAAACCTCCATTAAACGTTCTGGTCAATATAAAAATAGTTTATTCAATTCAGGCTCATTGCGAGAATAACGCGTTCAATTTTTTGGCTTCTGACTTCGGATATGCAGCTTGTGTTTTTGCCGCAATAAGCAAATGAGTTATTGACCTCGACTTCGGATACGCTGTCTTCGTCTCAACGTGAACCTAAAGTCATGTGATGCGAATGCGTCTGTTTGACGGCTCTTGACAATCCGCCACAGATTTGTTCGTAAAAACCACATAACTGCAGCCACGGCTGCTGCAGCAGCCACAGCAACAGCAGCAGTAAACCAACAACAAATACAAAAAAAAAGAAGCAACAAAAGCTTTACAAATAAATGGCATTGCAACACTTAAAGCACCTGTGGTGCAACGAGACAACAGCTGCTGCACGGCCGCTTCTTCTATTGATGGCAAACTGAAGTTTTGAAATGATTTCGAAATGTGACTTTGAAAACAAAAAAAAACAAAAAAACCAAAAAAGAAAATGTCTGAACTTCGACCATGCACAAAAATGCTGCAGAGCTGCAACACAGACAGATACAATTTAAATGTCGCACGATCGGGCTATAACAAATTTTTATATAGGGGTCACCAGAGAGTTGAGCTAATTTTGGAGGGGCTGCCTGATGCAGAAACGTGACTCGACAACTATTTGGCTTTGGCCTGGCTATTGAACTTTGTTGCGGCCGGCAAAAATGCAGTCTACAATCGCAGCAGCCACAACAACCTACTTAAAAGATAAATACTGGTTTGCCGACCCGAGCCACTTTCATTGCTGATGTTGATGCTGCTCTGATATGTAGTCACTTTTTGATGTTGTTGTTGTTTGCCCCTCTCCCGAGTGTCGTCTGCGTAAGTGTGGTAGCTACGGTGGACGTCTCGGTTATGCCACAAGGCCCCAAAAACTCACGAGCGCATAGATTGCTGATATATATTATTTTTTTTTTTTTTTGAGTGCTGTATCTGTAGATTTACAACACACTTTTGCAATTACTCACAACTTACAATATTACGCATACGCCACGCCGGCCCGTGCAACCAAATACAGTTTCACTTTTAGCAGGAAGCATTCGCATGTATCTCGCGCACCTGCAAACGCGAATTGATTTCATAGTGCAACAGTACACTTCCATACATTCACACATACATACATAAATGCAAACAACAAATGCAGTGCCAGAGCAACCCAATCAGGATAACCAAGTCCCAGTCGCACCAAGTCAATTCCAGTGCGTGCCGCATGCAAGCAACTTTCTAGCTGGCCCAAGACTCTGGCTAACTGCCCACCAGCCAATCCAATGCGCACATTGAACTTTCCATCAGCAATAAATTTCAAAATTAACTGGCCGACCAGTTAAGTGCAAGACGCCATTTTGCATTTGACAAATTTTACCCAAAAAAAAAAAAAAATAAAAGTGCAATCTGCAATCTGCAATCTGCAAAATTTGTTTGGCACCCTTACTAAGCAAGAGTTATTGAATTCAAATGAGACTCAGTAAAGAATTGATGGAAACTCTTTAAAAAAGATTGCTTAATAAATTTGGCAATATCTATTCGTAAATGTAAAAGTACAAATTTTAAAATGTATCTATGAAATTGATACTGAAAATGATTACAAGCGATAACATTATTTTATTGATATATGTATATATAAAAATAATTTATTGTGTAGCTCTGAAGATATTGGAAAATAACATTAAATTGTAAAAAATGGTCACCAAATAATAATATAAAAAAAGTATTTTATTTGATTCCAAAATAATACAAAAATGTTGAAAATTCTGGCACACTTTCGATTAAAGAAATTCATTAAATTGACTTCTATGGATATTAACCAATTTTTATGAGATTAATTACTATTACAATTTGAAGATATTATGCGCCAAAGTAGTTTCCCCTGCATTGTCGCATACCTAATGGCACAATCATTAGATCCACAGTTGCATATGCAGCGTGGCACACACAGAAAATATGGATGCAAGTTCGCGAAGAATGTCGTCCATTGCTTAAATGCTTTTGCATTGCGTGTCTGGGCAATGTGTTGGGT
The DNA here is from genome assembly GCA_035044025.1 of Drosophila paracracens. Lineage (NCBI taxonomy): Eukaryota > Metazoa > Arthropoda > Insecta > Diptera > Drosophilidae > Drosophila > Drosophila paracracens. The sequence continues at coordinate 5,378,248 of JAWNMN010000401.1, read as the reverse complement.
GCCATGGCTTTAATGTATGTATGTATGTGTGCGTAGTCGTTGTTGTTGTTATAATTATTTAATACTTACGCATTGTTAACATGTATCGTTGTCACCTGACACGCGTTTTACATGTCGCTCCATTTGAGGAAGTCGCTGTACCCCCATTTTTAGCGGGGCATTTACGACGAGAAATTTGCGTGTTTTGGCATTTAATTAACAAACCGGCTACAAACGCAAATGCAATGTTCAACTTAAGTTAAGTTGTTACTGTTACAGTTACAAATACAGTTTAGTTAATTTATTTTTATTTGGCAAAAAGATGCTGTGAGTGCTGCTTCCTGTTGGAAAAAAAAATGCATTCGACTTAGTCATATTCAGCGCCAATAGTGAGACTAACAGCGCCCGGTTGCACAAATGTTTGATGATACCATCTATTTGTATCCAAAACAACTGCAAATGCAATAAAATACTCTCATTTTAAATATTTGCATTTTAATTAACCAACTTACTGATATCTCCCTGTTGCACAACCACTTCAAAGCGTCGACATTGAAAATAGCATTCGGGCGGTGGCACCAGCAGCCAGCGTTTGCTGCCAGCCAACTGTGCCTGCCACGATGGCAGGCGAACATTGTCAATCTGGTTAAACGCAAATCCAGTTAAGCTAATTAAAACTCTAACTAAGCCATAGCACTTACATGCATTTGGGCACCTAGGCCAGATGTGCCAATGAAAAACCAATCGACAGCATTGTTCTCCGATCGCTCGGGCAGGAAATAGGGTCGACCATAATGCTTGCGAAATTCCTCGGCAGTCTCCGCATGGCAATTGCTCCAGCCAAAGTACCAGGGCAACTCATTCGACTGCAACTCGATGCGTGACTGCGGCATGTCCAGAGCCTCGTAAATGTCCTGAAATCCTGTTTTGTACGGCAAAAACTGGCAGTCTCGTATGCGCTGCTTGCGCTTAGCCTTGCCGTAGACATCCCGAAAGTACTCGTAATTGAAGAGCTACACACGAGAATGGGTTTTAGCAGTGTATTTCAATTAGGTGTCGCGTTTTGTGTGTTAACCCACCTTTGTGGCTGTCCAGTTCTGCATGGCATCGCTGACAATGACCGGCGCACCCGTGTATGCAAATTCCGTCTCGAATGTGGCAGAACTAAGGTCGCTTAGGCGCGGAACACTCTTGATGTTGGCGCAGAATCCACAGTGCTCCGGTGGTCGCAATGCATAACGCAAGGGGCGTGGCAGTGACAAAGCACAGCGCTATGAATAGCAATAAGAAATAACGGTTATTTAAGGCACGCCGAGTATTAAATACCCTCGCAGAGCGTACATTTAATTTTAAATGTAAATTAAATTATTCGACAAATTGTGAGCACTTCCAATTTAGTGATTTTGTGTCCAAATTTTGGGAGTTTAATAACACGCTAAAGTAGTCGAGATATTTAGGTGGACTTTGGGCCGATTATTGCTATGGCAACTATAGTGGTCAGGCCAGCATCGACAGCAAGAAGATGAATTAATTTTCATTATAAACTTAAGCAAGCAGATGGATACATTTGTGGAATAAGTTTTATAAAAGTACACATAAATGAAATCAATTGCTCAAGCAGGCGGTCATGATTGAATCTACTCTCAAATTGATACGAATAAATAATATATACACCTAATGGGCACGGCGACGTCTCCTTCAATGACAATTATTAAGAAACAAATATTTTAAACTAGATTGCAAACTGTTCAATTTAAGAAAATTCAGATTCCATTGTTTAGTTTTCTGCAGCTGCTTACTCACCTGTCCCTGCAACTCCGTATGGTAGTAATTCAGCAAGCAAATAGCCAAGATAAACAATAGCAAAAATCTGACGAGTCTTATCAGTTGTTGAGTGCGTGCGGATGCCTTGCAGTGCTTGTGCAACATTTGCTGCATTGATGCACTCAATTCGGATGCTCGATATTTACACAATATTTGTATCAGCTTGCTACGCGCTTGTTCCATGTTGCCTCGTCTAAGTCACGTATTCAACTGTGGCCAGATCTAAAAGGCAGCCTAACACTTCCGTTTCCTGCTGCCATCTGCTGCCTGCTGGCCTGTCAATAATTTGATTATCTGACACCACGCAGGCTGTGTGTATGTGGGTGTGTGTGTGTGTCTGTGTGTGGGGTGTGTGGTTAGCATGTGATAGCGACAAATTGCTTGCCATTGTCAATAAAATTCAGCATTCTCATTTCTTGTTTTGTAATTTTCTTTCGCAGTAACCCATACAACAGCGGTGCGGGCACTTGTATCACCTACGATGCCATCAATGCGGCCTATTCGGATGCACGTAAACGTATACGTAAGTGGACAGTAGTATTATTTTTTTTAGACAATGCGTAGATAAGTGAATAATTGATTGACATATATGCATATATCTGATGCACTTTGCAGGTGTGGCCGAGCCCAAGTCCGACTGGAAGCCTGAGGAGCTGGCCACCGTGGGCGAACTACTGCTCGATATATCCATACAATTGGCGCGAACGTAAGTAAATTTTACGGCTATGAATGTTGAACGCATTTGAAAGTTGCGCCTGACACGCCCACTGTCCCAATATATGATTGCCAAATAACGCATGACATGGCACTTAAGTCGTGCCGTTGCACATTGTCCGCCCGTCCGTCCGTCAGACCGCCCGCAGCCATAAATATGTATGAGCTTAGAGCTGGAGCTTAACTGAACTGAGCTCAACTAAACAGAACTGAATTGGTGCCTGCCAGCCAGCCAGCCAGTCTGCCTGCCTGGTTGCCTGCCTGCCTGCCTGGTTGCCTTCAAGGTTCTGCGGATTGGTTGGATTTGAAAGTTTCGCACATGCAAATGCTAATTACAATGCTAAAATTGCTGTCGCTATCGATGTCGTCGCTGGCTTTGACTGATGTCCATTTGGCCACCTGTAGTCTGTGTGCCTCAGCCAGATTTTATTCATTCGGCACTAACAACATCTTCGAACTGGCGTAACTTTATTTAATTTTTTTTCGCCTTGCCTTGAAATATTTTTGCCAAGCTATTTGCTGTGCTCGCATCACCAAACGTAAACAAAATGCAACTTATGCAATCCCAAAGAGACTGGTCGGGATGGCAGTCTCAGTGAGAGTGCGCGTGACTGCCCCCTCCAACCAGAAAACACAAAAAGAAGCCAGCTGAGGATGCAACATTATATTTCCAGTTTTGTTGGTTGGCCAACTGGCGTTTTGTGGGTAAGCGGGTTGCCAAGTTAGTTGGCCAAAGCCACCATAATTCCGCAGTTGCAGCCTGCGCGATTTTAGCGTATGTGACTTTCTTTTTTACCTCACCGCTCAACCATCTAATGCAAATACGAGATTGGCTCGAGGATCATCAATTTTGCAGCTGCTGTTGTATAATCCTAAAATTAGGAAGTTTTTATTTTCAATTTGATCGCACTTAAAATCTATTCAAGAATGCAGTTTGTGTAACCTTAAAGATTAGACGGGAATATATAATTTTAACTTGGAATATTAGTAATTCGTATGTATATATATAAAATAAATCTTTACCCTTAGAGGTGATACTTATATATATTATTTAAGCATCTTGGCTAATAGACAGCTGGTACTTAAATTTAATTTGAATTTTCTTTTAGTTAACTATCTGCTGATTTCCACTGAGGAATTAAACACTCTGTTGAACAGTTTTCTTTTGGCATCTTTTTGCTTTGTAGCCATTTCCTCTGCTTGGCTAATTTATGCACCTTCAGTCCATTTAACTGCTGGCCCAATTGAGTGTAAAGTTTTTTTTTCCAGCTCCATATCAGCTTTGCACTATCTTCCCAGCTAAAAACAATAACTCTACCTTTTCCCTTTGCATTCCCTTTGCTCAGGTTTTTACAGTTTTTCTCACTTTCCCATTGCACTTGAGGAAGTGTCGGATCACAAATTTATTATGCACCAACCCCAACAGAGTTTTTCTATTTTTTTGTATTTGGCACTTTGGGCAGCAGTAGATACAAGATAAACGACGCATATTTCACAGGCCACAGGCCAAGCAGTCGGTTTCGATAAAATGGCAATTGGCTTAAATTGAAAGCGAATAGTTTGTCATTGATGTCAGCGTCAAATCTAAAATCAGCACAGCAATGTCTGTCACTATAAGCTGTTAGTCGTGCCAAAAGCGCGTTAATTGCATGCCGCTCACTAACCGGACAAAATTGATAATTTTGCAATTTTTTTTCGACAAATTGCAAAATATAAGCACGAAGGAGAACTAAACGGGCTAAACAGGAAAATGCCAAGTTGGGCGATATCCGCAGCTATTGCTGGCTAATTCAGATGCGATTTAGATTCAATTTGTCAACATTTGGCCACAGTTGGGGCTGTCAACTAATTTATAATAATTTCCTGCAGCTATGGCCTGTCCTATGAGGAAATCGAGAAGGGTCTGCCCACAATTGATACGTCCAAGACCCTGATTCGTGAGGTCTGTCCGCCGTTCTTTGCCGGCGTCGAGTGCCGACCGGGCAAATATCGTCGTTTTGATGGCCTCTGCAACAATATCGAGCATCCCACTTGGGGTGCGGCTAATGCACCGTTCCAGCGTCTGATTGGACCACTCTACGCGGATGGTATCAATGCACCGCGCATTTCGGTAACTGGTCGCGATTTGCCCTATTCGCGTGTGGTCTCGCGCACAATGCATCCCGATGATGGGTATCATGATCACGCCGGCACCGTTATGGTCATTGCTTGGGGTCAGTTCATGGATCACGACTTTACGCTGACGGGCACACCTCTAGGTAGGTTGAGAAACTGTGCGATTGGAACAGCCTTAAAGAGCAATCTACTCCAATTACAGATCCCATCAATCGCAACGATCCAGAGGAGTGCTGCAAGCGTCCACTGCACCTTAAGCATCCATATTGTAATGAGATACGCATCCCCGATGACGATTACTTCTATCGCCTCTTTAATGTCAAGTGTATTGATTTCGTGCGTGGCTTCCCATCGCCGAGGCCAGGCTGTCGCTTGGGTGAGTCAACTGATTATTTGCATTATTAAATTGTTTACGCTGACTAGGGACAAGATTGATTAACTCGTAATTAGGACGTAAAATTAATTTCAATCAATTTCCTAAGCTGAATAATTTTTTTTTTGTTATTATTATTAGGTTCTCGCCAGCAGTTTAATACATTGACTGGTGTCATTGATGCCAACACTGTTTATGGTGTTAAGGAATCGTTTGCACGCAAACTGCGAACTGGCTATGGCGGTCTGATGCGCATGAATCCTGTGTTCCAGGAGTATGGCTTGAAGGATTTGCTGCCTCTTAAGCTGGACATACCCGACGAGGGCTGCACTCGACCCAACAAGAGTATGTACTGCTTTGAGGGTGGCGAGATTCGTGTCAATGAGCAACTGGTGCTGACATGCATGCACACCCTAATGGCGAGGGAGCATAACCGTCTGGCCACCGGACTTTCGCAGATCAATCAGCACTGGGATGATGAGACGCTGTTCCAGGAGGCGCGACGCATCAATATTGCCATTGTGCAGCATGTGACATATAATGAGTTCTTACCCATTTTGCTGGGTAAGGAGGTGATGGAGAAGTTTGGCCTGGTGTTGCAGAAGGATGGCTACTGGGACGGATATGAGTCGACTGTGAATCCCGGCATAATTGACTCATTTGCTGGTGCCGCTTTCCGGTTTGGTCACTCCCTGCTGCCCACTGCTGTGGAGCGCTGGTCCAAGGCACACAAATTTATAGCCTCCAAGCGATTGTCAGACCTGATTCGTCGTCCCTATGATTTGTATAGAGCTGGCGTACTGGACGAATACTTTATGGGTCTGATGAACCAGGTGGCACAGGCGATGGATGACTCCATTACCCAAGAGGTGACCAATCATCTGTTTAAGAAGGAAGGCGCCCGCTTCGGCATGGACCTGGTCTCATTCAACATGCAACGTGGCCGCGAATTCGGCATTCCCGGCTATATGGAGTTCCGCAAGTTCTGCGGACTGCCCACCTCCAATACCTGGGATGAGATGTACGGCTCCATGCCCAATGAGACTGTGCTGCGTTATGGCAGCATATTCGAGTAAGAATGAATTAGACTAGTGCACATTCATCGTCCATTACTCAATTATTCGTTCATTAGGCATCCTGCTGACATTGACTTATGGTCTGGCGGTGTGTCGGAGAAGTCACTGCCTGGTTCCATGCTGGGACCGACATTTGCTTGTGTGATTGCCACACAGATGAGCTACTTGCGACGCGGCGATCGCTTCTGGTATGAGCTGCCCAATCAGCCGTCGTCCTTTTCACCCGAACAGCTGCAGGAGATACGCAAGGCGAAACTCTCCCGTTTGATTTGTGACAATACCGACTTGATTGATACGGTTCAAATCTATCCAATGGTTTTGCCCGATCATGAAATGTGAGTTGATTTGTTTGCTACTTGAATGTGAACTAATTGAACAATTCCTCTTAGTAATCCACGCGTGCCATGCAAGAGCGGCATTATACCCTCTATCGATCTGAGCAAGTGGGCGGACTTTGGCAGCCATGGTCTCGACTCGTCTGTCTATGTAAGCAAGAGGGCTTTGAGCTCGAAATACATATATTTACTTAAAATTATACTAATATGTATTTGTTTACTTCCAGAACTATATCAATGAAATACCCGACACGCTGCTCAACTTTAGAAAATAATAAAATCATTTTCAGCATACTCGTACCATTACATACATTTTTGGGCATAACTCTAAACTTTTGGCAATGGAGACAACTTTAAATCTTGTGCATACATTTATCAGTTCTACATTCTGCACCAACCATCACCACTTAGAAACTAACTATACCTAGTCTTTACTCTCACTACTGAAACGCATCTTTCGCTTGAAAAGCATTCTTAAGCCTGTCAGTTGTAGTTTCACACTGCCATTTTCTATAGTGATTTCCAACGTTTCCATGCATTATCCATACATTTTTTTGTATATATGTATTATTTTAAAATAGCAAAAATACAGGGTAAGTTAAAAGAAGGCCGTCAATACAACACACAAGACCTTGAATATTATTAAAATATACGAATATTTCGTTGTAAGTTTTGTATATGCAAAAGCTATCATATAAATAAAATAAAAAGAAAAGTAAAACAATGTGAATAGTAGTTTAAGTTCTGTGAATTATTTAATATCGATTATTATTATAACTATAGGTTGGTAAGTAAGTACTATAGGAACTTCTTTGATAACGTGCTGAGGTCTGCCGGAAACTCTTGTTAAGTGTTTTAGTTAAAGCCATTAAATCGTATATCGTTAACGCCAGTTTCAGTATCGCCGTGGTCGTCATCATCCAAGATTGTGTTGAGCATCGCATCGCATCGCATCGTATCGTATCGCATCGCCTCGCATCGCCGTGACCCAAAAACTCGTTTGAGTCACTGGCGATAAAAATACACGCCCGCACACAAACACATACACACACATAAATATACAGTCTTAAGAGGCGGATACATCTGGCCAGCCTCTACTCGAGCGCATTGATGAACGGCGCTATGGAGCCAAGATCTTCGCAATCGGGTATCGCTTTACCTTTGAACTTGAGACAGGACTCGGCACAGGTTTGGCCCTGGAAGTAATCGCCAAACATTTTCTTGCACTGGGCGCAATTGTTCAGACAAATCTGAATAAAATCAATGCCGCCCATGGGATCTATAGATATCAATTAACGATAAGTTACATTAACTTTGATGCCATATCATCGTCTCACTTACCGAAACGCTTGCCATAGTGTCCTATGGAGGGAATCGCCTCGCCAAACTGAAGCAGGCAGAGAGCAGTCAGCGCAAAGCTAAGCAGCAGCAGATTCTTATTGATGCACATGGTTGTTAGGGTCGGGTTCTCTGTTAAATGAATATAGAGTATAAATTGCTTTTAAGTTTTGTAGTTTTAATACGTTTAAAGTAGCATATGCGACCGTTGCGCGCCAAGTGCGATGTTGAAATAATTAAACGTACGTTTGTCTCTTGTTATTTTATAGGCGACGCGACCCAAACGCAGATGCGAAAGCTTAACAACGTCAAGAAGTCTGAAACGGCTCAGAGCGGCTACAACAACAACAATAAGCGTTTAAAGCCGGTCTCCGAGAGTTCGCAGTACGTCAGATATTTGTACAAAAAGAAATAAAAACGAAATCAAAACAAATTCTATAATATGGCAATTTGCTTATTGTTCCCTATGCAAATGTTGGATTTGTTTGTTTCTTATCATGGAAATTGTTGGAGGAGTCGCGTGAGTCTTTGTTTAGTTTTTTATGGCATTTTAATAGACAAGCTAATGGGAAATTAAATGTTTTTCGTTTACATATTCTAATTTAGAGAAGATTTTTCGATTTGTAAAATGCGTTTTAAAGTTTAGACGAGGTGATCTTTAGTCTGGTTTATCCTCTCATAATTTGAGAATAAAATTGAGAAATATTTGAAAAAGTCCATCGAAAAAATTCCCCACTCTCAAGAACATATGAATAAAAATTCACTGGCACACAGAAAGAAAGTGAAAATCATATGGAAAGTAACAACAGGAAACGGACTCAGCCGAACTGCAACCGATGCCATATGTTAAATATGTAATTAATGCAAATCGAATGCGGCCAAGTTGTTGGTCGTCCGATCGCCCGATCACTCATTAATTAATGGCGCTGTAACTGCAGCTCAAGTCGTACAACGTAGCACAAAGTTGGGCAGTGTCGGCTGCGGCTGGGACTACGGCGCCGGCGCCAGAATAACAATAATAATAAGTTACAAACCAATAAATTGCGTGAAATTCTTTTGTCCCAACCGGACACATGGCCGATGCGGTTGCTGTTGCTGCCAACGACTGGTTTAGCACCAATTTACCTTACGGCTTGCGGCTACAGGCTGTCTGGCAGCCTGTCAGCGGGTATCGTCACATTGTTTGTATACCCTTGCTGAAGGAGTGTTATTCACATTGTCATCAATTGTGTAGCTCATTTTATAAGCAAAAAATGTTGTTGATTTTGATGACAAACTGAGTCCACTTTCACACCTCGCTATCTTGGCATAACATTTTTGTAGATGTTTCGGAATGTTTCAATGCAAAGCTGAACACTTTTTCATAGAGTTGTCTTAGTCTAAGCCACAAATCTTCTATGTAGATCAACTGCCCCTTCGAACAAACTTTTGGAAAACAAAGTTTCAAGTCAGCTTCTAAATGCAGTTGCCCTAAATCAGGTATGTCATCTTTCGGCAGAGTATTTTATCTTCGTTGATAACAGATCTGTGTTGTTTTGTTTACACTTTCTTATATCAATCTGTACAGTTTTTGCTCAAACAAAACGTTGGTAATTACATAATCACTAGTCAGCTATGTAAATCGTGGGAAAATTTCAAGTTATGCTAATTTTATGCCAACTAGACGATTTGATTGCATTTTATATGTATTTTATGAGCTAATTGCCAACACGCGCCGCACGTATGAGTAATGTGAATCGAGTGTTAAATACGTCGTATACGTCACATGCAATTGGTGGGCGTGACACTTGAACTGACAGCAATTTTTGTCTAATTGATTTGGTGACGTACAAAAGATTCGAGTGCTCGAGACTCACCGGTAGTTAAGATCTTAAGTGATCTGACAGCGGTACTTGGCGGCTAGCGAGGGTGTGGGTCTGTTGCCAATTCGTTGTGATGGTTTTTGGTTTTCGGTGTTGGCGTCGGGTTTGTTTGCTGAAAACTGGTTCTGCAGCGACTGTTGCCAAAGTGCAGAGTTCTTATTGTATTTATACAAATGGTACAGCTTGACTGTTGTCAGGCACCCCTTGGGTGCGCAAATAAATCAATTTGTCTCGGTTACAAACATCTGATTGAATATTTGCTTGATAGTAAGCAAAAACTTGCTTCCGCTGGCAGCTACTTTCTTGAGTGGTTTTCACAGCACGCTGCATTTGCTGGATGTCACTCATCCAGCTTAATTGCGTTTCTTCCATGACAACTGTGTATAAGGAGAAACGGATTATACAAATTAAAGCTTTAAAGCAGGAAATAAAAATATATGCTCTCAAAATTTATAGGGTTTTCTTTTGCCATGTAGGTGACAAAGCATGCTAGCACCATAAATCAATCACATATAACATATTTCTTAACTTGATATGAAATTAAGTACATTCTTAACTAAATGTGGGCTAGATTCAATTATTGTTTTCTTCAGTTGGTTTTGTCCAGTTCGCTCTTGTTCTTAGCTACTTTGGTAAGTTTCGAAATTTAAATACATATAATTGTTACTTACGGCTTTTACACTGCTTTCAGAACGGATCCACTGTTATTGTACATTAATATAAACTGTCTTATGTCAGTTAAAATTAGATTTTAAGTGAGATTATTTGCCTTTATACCTTCTGTGATTGATTCCATTTTTAAATTTAAATTCAAATAATAAACTGTTTTCTTAGCTGCCATATAGACAAACTGCACTGCTTGCCTGAACAACGTTTTATTGCGCATGTGGCAACACTGTTTGTGGTACAAAGATTCACTTTTGACTTTTTCATTAGATGGCGCCACATTGTCTAATTTGTAAATCGAGTTGATAGCAGGAAATTAAATATTTTAGGCAGTAAATTTAATATTTAATACCATAAAAGAATGAGCAATTATTATATTAAGTAAGTATTTTAATATTATTGTTTTTTAAATGCTTATCTTATCTTATATTTTATTCTTATGGTAATTCTTAATCTAGTAATAAATTATTAACTTTACGCTTAAGCTGATTTATGTCAGTAGTGCAGAATATAAAACTTCTTTACACTTATCTATAGCTCCATAACGTCAATCAGTCGCTCTTCAATTTATAACTCATTATTGAAGTGTTGGCCAAATTGAGATATTCTCCGGTTTACATGAGCTGAGAAGTTGGATAAGACTGAAAGCTGGATGATGGCTGCTGGCTGCAGGCTGTTGGCCGCTTTCGGTTGATAGCGATTCACTGCTGAAATTCCACAAAAACCAAAAATTGAACGGCATTCGCGAGTTTGGTAGTTTTTATTTGTATGTTTGTTTGTGTGTTTGTTTCGTTGTGTAAGTACATGTGCAGTCGAATTGAAAGTATTGCAGTACAACAAACATCAACGCCTGCGAAATGTGAAAACTTTTATTAGTGGCTGTTGCCTCTCTCAAGGCGCAGCGGGTAAATCAGCAAAAGATTTTCTTCAATGCAGGGCAATTTATTGCATTTTTTTTTATACTATTTTGCTTTGCTGGACTTTATTTTGTGCAGCAGCAACTTTTATTTTAAGCCAAGTAAAGGTTTGACTGCGTTTATTTATGAACTCTGGTCGGAATCGATGCGTTTACTCCTATGTGGCTGAATACATTGCAACATTTTCCATTCTTCTTTCGTGCCACTGTCGACGAAGGATCTATATTTCAGTCACGTAAGCATTAAATTTCGAGCTCAGACAATACGCTTATTGTGCCAGTGATTTTAGCTTAAAGATATAGCTGCTTATATATATATATATATATATATATATATATATATTGGGAGCGACCAGAGAACATGACAATAGCGAAATGAAGCCTATTTGTTTGTAGCTGCTGGCTGCCTGTAAACTTTCTCAATTCGGACAAACTTTATTTTAAATGCATATAATCGCAGTGTTCTTTAGCAAGTCACGCACTGAACGTAAAAAATACCGGACAATGGCTCCCCAAATAAGACACTTTATTTAGTTTCACTTGTTAATCATGAATGAAAACCACATTTTTAGCCTTGACCAAAAATAAGAAATACTTCAAATACTTAAAAATAATTGGTAACTATAAACCCATTTTATGCCCAACTGAGCAAGGGATTCTTGCTAGTAAACTTTAGGGCTGCCAGCCAAAGTGTCATATGCGTAATTAAGCATGCCTGCATCCTTCTCCTCGCACACCTCTGCTACCCCCTTCCCACAACTGCCCCTGCTAGCTGCCAGGACATGCTAAAAACGTGTTAATCCCCAAACTAATTTGACGTTGACGTGCGGGGTGATTTTTTCTCCCTTTAGGGGTAGACGAGTTAATTGTTTTTCGTCTCACCTTACGCTGGGGCTTTTGTGGGGCTTTAAAGTCGGGCTCATTATAGTGTTCACAAATTAGATGAACCTCTCTTAAAGCTCGTGGCAATGTCTGATAATTAGTTGCAACTTAAACAAAATTACACCCAGCCCGCATTCAATTGCCATTAACTGGCCCCCAAAGCTGGCAGTGAGAAGGGGTTATGGGATCGACATTCGAATTGGGATTGGGGATATTTACAATGACTGCAGACCGCCCACTGCGCTCCATGTGCTCAAAATGAAATCAGTGAAATGCTGGAAATTAAAAAATAACGAGATAATTAAAAGCCACCCCGCAGTTATTTGCGTATATGTCCTTTGCGCACGTAGAGCAGCTTAAGTAGCGACATTGTGGGCGCCTCTCAGGGGCTGGGTTGAGTTGTTTGCTGTTTGTTGCTGTTGCTCTTGCCCATGCTGCTCTTGCTACTGCTCTTGCTACTGCTCCTGCTGCTGCTCCTGCTGCTGCTCCTGCTCTTGAAACTGCTTTTGTGATGGTGACTTCATGTCAGACCACCGTAAATATATATGTATATTTATATATGCATGTGCCATGGAAATTGCCCCCACTCACACTCAAGAGCGGGTTATCATGCCACTCACTTTGTCATGGAGCTGCATTCGTTTCAGATATTCGCTTTATGTAAATATTTATTACTGCATTATTGTCTAAATTATGTACTTAACTGGACATAATTATAATTAGATATATTAAAAATAAACATAAAGTGTAAAATACTCTCTAAATTAACACCAAAATAGCGCTATATTTTTAGGTTAATGAATGACAGTCACGAGACTTGCAACACATTCTTATATATGCACAGACTCCAATAATTCCCATTTTTAACTTTACTTTATCTACTGATATCTTTTATTATGATTTAGTCGCTCTGTTGCAGTAAGTACTTCAATTCGTTTAATATATAAATGGACTGTAATAAAAATTCAATGGAATAAACAGTTCCGGAAGAAAAAAATGGATTGTATCGAAATTACTTAACATTCATCCACACTTAATTGCTTACATCATTTGAATTGTATTCATTTATTGATTTTCAGCACTTTGAATAAAAAGCATTTAAAGTGCCCAGATCAACTGGCCACTGCTTCTACTAGCTGACCTTTTTATGTGTTGTAAAAAATCATTGTAAAATAAATGCATATAATGAAATGATATTTTTCTTTTTGATTTTATTTTATTAATTTTGTTTGAAGTAGCACAAGTTCATTCTTTTCGCAGGGCATCAAATATGTGGACATGGCGTAACCAAATGTAATTCAAATATCAATAGCTAACAATAAAACATTGATTACGTAGGTATATTTAAGCATTACACGTATTTCATTTTCCATTTTAATGGCAAACTACTTATGCACAGCTGTACATAATTAAAGAGCATTGCATTTTTAATGATAGCCGACTGTTATCCAACAATGACACGGAAATTAAATAAACTACGAGTTTTGCATCTCATCTCTTAATTCAGCCATCACGCCTGTCATTCAATTACGCGCTGCTTTTTAATTGACCACTAAAATTGACCAAGGCTTAACTTAAAACGAATACTATCTAATTAGCATATTCCGGAATTTCACTAATTAAGCTTAATATGTATGTGTTATAATTATTTGGCAATGATTATAAATAACTACTCTGCTTAAACATTCTGCCAAAATAAATTTTTACTTATTTGCCAGCCTTCAAACACCAAATTGCCGTTTTAATTAGTTGATGACAATTGATCTTATCAATTTTAAGATTCATTCAAAGATAATGCAAATCTGTTGGCAAATATATTGTTACAGAAATATTCGGATTTTTTTTGTTATGATTTCTAAATTGAAAGCATGCCAAATCGTATAAAGTTATGATTCATAAAGTAAAATAATTTCTAATTGGTTGTGGATCTCTTTTATGATTTCCTTCATATTTTGTAAATACTGTGATTTATTTCGAATTCGTCGGGATTCATCTGCAGGGAGATATTCACAGCGTCCGTTCAGTCAGCTGTATATAATCTCCTGCTTCCGATCTAACAATAGGGTGTCGATTGGTCAGGCACAATCGATTCAAATAGTCTGTTATCATAACTAAATCAGGCCTAAAGGTTTTCGTGCAACTTCATTAGTTAGCAAAATAACGCAACCTAATTGCATTGATTAAAACGCCTGCTTTTGTATTTGGCTGACATTTGATAATATTGTGAAAATTTCACCACATTTCCAATACATTGGCCAACAAAACAAAGCCATTTCATTTGCTATTGTGCTAAACAGTGAAGTATAGTGCAATACCATGATTACAGCGCCACAATACATTATAATTATTGTCAAGCCGTTGGCAGCATGCAGTCAGAACTCAAACAGAGCGACTTCAAAGGACAGCAAGTGAATCGAGTGAATAGCCAGAGGCTTGGAGATTAAAGTCAAAGAAGCATGTGCTTTAAACACCCTAGCACCAAAAACTGTTTATTGAATGTGCTATCATTTTTGGTGCTCTTGGTTATTTATCCAGTGTATTCGCATTATCCCAAAAAATAGCCTTGAAGCTACTTGGGGCAAGTTTGGGGCGTTCGTCTTCGTGTCCGTTTCGTGGCGGCATTGTAAAAGTTTCTTTTTTGGTGCTAGAGCCTTTTTTATTTGAGTTTTCACTTACCTTGCGCTTAAGTGTTCCATCGCCAGGACCATTTGCCATTTGTTTTGGCACAACACACTGCCGCCAAGAAGAGGCAACGGGGCGCAACCAAAGGGGGCAATGTGAAAAGTTTTGTGCCAAAGGTAGCCTAGCCTGACTGGATAGGCAGCTGTTGAGCGTGCGGGCTACTTTTATGATTATTGCTTTCTGGCGCTTTCTTGGAATGAAGGTATCTCTATCTTCGTGGATGGGTATGAAGTATGTATATATACATATATGTGTGTGTGTGTGTGTTTATGCATCCTGTATACAGATGGTCTTAAGTGCGCCTTAATGTGGATTTTAAGCATATCTGGCTATAAGCCTGTAATTTAAGACGCCTACAATGCTTCACGTTTTGGCGTGCTGCCATCAAACGTTGACACCCTCTCTTCACACATACACAAACAGCCATACACATATGCACACTCAGGCGGCTGCAACCCTCGACTGTTGCAGTCTGTCTGTCTGCCTGGAATTGCACTTCACTTTGTCTAATTGTAAAATAAATAAATGAAATAAAAACGTGAAGTGGCAATGGTTGGAGAAAAAAAAGCATAATAAAAGATGGTGAAGGAGCTGCTTCGACTTGCTGCTAACCGCACATATTTTATGTACACCCACAATCAGACATACCCACAGCTATTCACCCCCCAGCACACAATGTATTTGCTGAAGTGCAGTCAAAGAAATACTGTCAAAAATAATAAATCATCGTGTAGGAAACATTGAAAAAACGCAAGGTGTTGCGAGCCACTTGGAAGTTCCAGCCAAAGACAGCAGTCGACTGGCCCAAACCGAAAGAAGCTTTCAATACCTAGAGCAAAGCGCTAAGCAGACAGGCATCTCAGCAAGGCGATCCTGAGGCTTGGCTGACTATCTGACTGGCAGTTAGACAGACAGTCTGACTGACTGGCGTTCACTTAAACAACTCGACAGCAACAACAGCAATCAGTAAGAATCACCCCAGGCAGTTACTTTGGTAGAGGATTTCTGTTTGCATCCCCTATTGTGGCCAGCGTCTCCTCGGCAAAGTCGACGAAGTTGTTTAAGTACTTTGCAGACAAAATGGCTTGCCGCCGCAATTTATATAAATTTTAATTTTAATAAAGTGTTTGCGCTGCACTTGTGGCACACTCGAGCTGATACTCATAGAATTATGAATTAATTATCTTAGTCGGTTGCTGGCTCTGACCAGCTTAGCTTGAATCTCCCTCATCCTCAGTATTTTTTGTTTGTATTGTTCAAGATCTTGTTCTGTTTCGACTTGAGCTTGCTTGGCAGAATAAAGTATACTTGTGGAATGGATTTGCATGGCAAGATCCTTTCTAGAGCCTCGATGATCATTTTGTGGAAAACACTGTCCTAGAGCTCACTCTTGTGGTTAACAAATTGGCCCAGTTCACAAATTCAGAACGCTGCTGAGCTTCCATTTAGTTCAGCCAATTTAAGAGAAAATTCAAAGCTTATTCGAATTATAACATGTTTCAGTAAATTTAACTTGTTATTGTAGCTCAAATTGACGTAGTTTTGGACAAAGGGTGAATTTTTTCCAACTACAACCCTGCTGGTAGGGTCGTGTTTCACATGAAATCCATTCATTTCTTTTTGCACACAAAATTAATGAAGTTTGTAAATTGAATACAACTCACTAAAGTGGCCTTCGGTTGGCCCTAATAGAGGCGAAAACAATAACAGAGACTGTTACGCTAACTGAGGAACAATGTCAAAAAGTTCAAGCCCGGCCAAAAGTTGCTGGCGTACAATTTGAATGAACCGCGCAAATTGAATAAAAGGCCAACGCCACAGCTCAAGCAGAAAAAATGCTGGTGGTGATAAAATCATCAGTTTGCTTGCTCTTCCAGTAATGTTATCTTCTGCTCTTTTTCAACGTTACTTTCTTTTTTTTTGTGCAATTTTTCCGCTTTGGGGAAATAGCAGGAAGAGCTGGAGAGTTAGCCATGCGGGCAGGCTGAAAATAAATTTTTATTGCACGACCGAATTCAATAAAATGGGCGTTGGATGGCGCAATGGTTTTGGATAGGCGAATTTGAGTTTTGGAAATCGCACAGTTCTTAATTTAATTAGATTTTTATTACAAACACAGAGAGAGAGAGAGAGAGAGACAGAAGAACTGAGATAGATAGAGAGAGAGAGAGTCGTGAAATAAGCAAATAAAAATATAGGTAAACAGAGATTATTTGTTTATGGTGAATAGGAGCGAATCAGATTTGCATGGTGTAAGCATTAATTAATTTATATCTATTCGATGATTAAACTAAAAAATAGTAAATTCCGTTGTGAAATCCACTTTTAGCCAAAAGTAATTTACTTGGAAGAATTTTTAATTCAATAAGTGGTACATACAAATCGGTATTTGTATAGTTAATACGATCTAAAATAAATTGTACATATATGATGTTGATAGAGGATCATCAATCATCCATATAACAGCAATATATTAACAAATTTGTATTATTATAGTATATATGTATGTATGACAAGAAGTAATTTATTTTTATTTCAATAAGTTATAGAACACAAATTGATATTCTTTTAGTAAATTTAATTTGAAATGTGTATAAATATATATATGTATATATATGCATTAATGTACGTAATCTTTTTACCATCATTTTCATTTGACATTAAAGTGAGAAACAACTAACAGCAATATATTATCGTCAATTTATGTAAATATCCATTTGATGCGCCCTAAAAATTGCACAACAACAACATCAACCCAAACTATACAAAGCGGATAGTGCATTATATCAAATTTGAATGCATTGACCAAAACGGCGCATTACGCAAACATAATGCGGCCAGATAACCGCACCCAAGTGTGTGTGTATGTGTGTGCATGTGTATGTGTGTATATGTACTTACGTATCTCGATGAATTGAATTTAATTTTATGCATTTGCCGTATCAATGCATAAATTATGATAAAAGGCATAAAATATATATGTTGGAGGGTTTCCGGCAGGGGCGGGGCAACTAAACTGAACAGAGTCGACTAAATTATGTTGATGACCCGGCCGTGTGGGTGGTTGGACGACCCCATTGGGTAGGTTCACATAATCAACATTAATATTCGAGCCAATGTTTCAGTTTGGGCGTTATGCAAAAACAATACCAAAGGTCATCTGCCACAGATGTTTGCTAAATTAGCCAGGCACAGAAACACACACACACACACACATACATACAAAAAAAACATAAAAATAGCAAGCTCAAAGTTCAGGCAAATGTTTGCACAGGCTCTAAGGGACACCTGTTCGCAGTTGTCATATGTAGGATACCACTGGCCATCAGCTAATCCAGCTGAGCGCCAATTTGGCCTACATGTCCTCTGAATTTTCCTATTTTTTTTGTTGTGTTCCATTTTATTTTTTCTTCTACTTTGCTGTCCGCTTTAGCGCTCATTTGGTATAGGGGTTGCCCAGTTAACTGGGCAAGTGAAATGTGTACGTGTGTGCGCAATTAGCAGACAGCTAGCTGACCGAGTGTATGTTGCCAGAGCCAAAAAGCTCTTTTGCTTCCATTAATATGCCGTCAGCACGCTGGCCATTTGGTTCAACTTGTAGTCACTTTATGGGCAACTACGGATAGAAAAACATGTGCAAAAGGCGCATTGCAAACTAATTGAAAACACTTCAAAGGATATACATACCAAATATATCGATAGCACAAGGCAATAAAACGGGCAGCCAGTTGCCAAATTTCAAACTAACGACAGCCTTTGTTTATGCCTTTCACGCTTGGTTGGCTAATATGCATGAGCAATCAGTGCACGGCCTATGTTATATATACATATATAAAAAAAAAAAAATAATAATAATTTGTCTATTCACGCCTCATAGACCAAAACTGCTGATGGTTCGCACAAGCGTAGAGAATTTTCACTCCCAATATTTAAGGAAAATCTGGCCAGGCACTGAAATTGTGATATCGACATACATATACACACTCATGTATACATACACTGGAGTTTGCTCAGCTTATGGGCAGATTTGTAGTTTAATATATGTATTCTGTCTCCAACCGGACTTCGATATCGAACCCTCAACAATAAGTTGATAAAATGCCTTTCATTTTCCTTTTGTGTGTGCCTTCATGCTGCTACAAAATCAATTTACAACGGAAGCTTGCTTGCATAACCCTTGAGACACGTAATCCCGTTTATATGTTTGTACGGCAATGTGCACGAATCACACACACACACTCTCACACACACACACACAAACTTACACACGCATAAACTCATGTGGATATGTGTGAGTGTGAATCTCCCTCGACATTTTACAAAATAGTACCACAGGTAGAGTCTGAATGTCTAAGGACAATGTCGGCATATCCCATTGCTCAACGTTGTTGTGGACTAGTTGCAGTTTTCGCATATCGATCACAATGTCTTTTGGGACAGCACGTGACCCAATGCCAACAGCACAAAATTCTAAGTCTAGTGTGTAGGTGTATAGTTGTCTGTCTGTGTGCGTGTGTGTGTAAATGATTCGATTGCATTTTATAATGGCCTTATGCTTGCCAGTATTTATTTGCCCTGGTTTGCTGTTGTTTGCTATCAAAAAGTTCATAAATATTTAGCAGCAGGCTTTCATAACTTCGTCATACGCCTGCTTTTGAATTCTTTTGTTTTCTAATTTAATTTATTACCAAGTAAAAATCTTTTTAAATTCGCCTCTCCAAATCATTGCCAAGTTTTGCATTTCTTAAAGCCTTTTCATCTTGTTGCTAATCTATTCAAATAATGAATTTCAAAGAAGAAAACGTTACACTTATAATTTAAGAAAAACATGGTTAAGACAACAAAAAGCCTATTCTCAGATGTCATACTAGTCACAACCAAGCTGCAAGTGAAGAGGAAGTTTACTCCCGGGCTATAATATAATTTAAATTCTGATAAAATATTTGCGTTCATGTGTTTGAAAAACGAGTTCATTCTCAATTATCCTCACAAATCCTATCAAAAAGTTATCAGAAAATGATTTTTTTTTTAAGAGAATGTTATCAGAGATAGAGAAAACTTTGAATGAATTAATTAAACAGACTTTAAGATGGGAAATGCATTTAAATAGCAAAGCGTCGAGATTCTTGCAAATTCATTTCGTTCGTTGCCTCAATTCTCAATTCTTTAGAGCAGCAGCAACAGCAAATGCTTACTTTTAGGAGCTGACTTATTATCAACACAAAAGTTAAATATGTAAAATAATAAAAACGCTGCAAGTGATGATTGGGTGACTGGGTGATTTTAGGATTCACTAACTGGCTGAGCGAATTAGATCAAAAAAGATAGACAGCCACTCTCAATATAAACTTAATGCATTGCCTAAGCCTGGGTCGAGGGCCAGTCAAAGTTTTTCAAAGTTTGTGCGCAACAACTCATTGTTGAGCAAAATGGATAAAAGCCCCCCAGTCGTCCAGACAGTCAGTCGGTCAGTCAGTCCCTCAGCTGGAGCACCTTTTGTGCAGCTGCAGTCAAAGTTGCCTTGGACGGGGCTTGGCAACATTGCGCAAATTCAATTGATTTGCCTCTGAAGTGCAATGCGTTTTTAAGCGCTGCTCAAATACAACTAATGCAATGCATACCCCAAAAAACTTGGCTAAGTGATTGTACAAACTTATTCACTGTAGAAACTATACACAAGTACGCTTATCGTTTCGTTTTTTCTCATTTTTCTTCTCATTCCTTTTTATCGCATGTTTTTCTCTCATTTGGTCGTAATTAAACTGATTGATTTTTCAGATTCGGCCAAAAGTATTCGCTATTCGAAATTTTGTGCTTGCCTTGCACTTATGCACTTTTTGTCTGTTTGTCTGTTTGTTTGCTACTTTGGATTTTAAATGGCTTACCAAACATTAGAGCCCAGTTGAAAATGGCACCCCCAGCCACATTCTCGGTAAGATGGCCCGAGGGGATGGCAGGGAAACGAGGCGGCCATTATTTATGCGGCTGTGTTTTTCTTTTTAAATTTTATTGGCATTTTCAGTTTGCGTAACAAGTTTGGCTAATTTATTACAATGGACGCCTCGTAAATTGCGAGGCCGCGTCCGTGTCCGTTTCCGAGCTCGCCTGACATTCGGCCCGCAATGAGGACGTTAATGCCTAAAATTTATACGCATCGCCCGCAATACAGAAAGCGACTCACGCTTCACAATTTAATTTATATGGCCAGGCACTTCACAGCCCGATGGTGGGAGAAGCGTCCTTTGAAGTGTCTTCGCGCCCGCTGCATAATCCATGCTAATTAGAACCAATTGTCGCTGTCATAAAGCGCATCCTTGCGGGCCACTTAGGCGAACCATTGACAAATAAGAACGCTTGTCAACCTGGGCAGGTGGCAGCAGCGGTTGATTGGCAAATTAATTAGCTGTCAATTGGAAGAAGTTTCGTTTTGGCAATAACGCAAGTTTAATTAGGTTTTGCCAATGTCTGAAGAGTTTAGCTCATGTCGGTCTGTAATGTCTGTGCATGTCAAAGATTGCTCAAAAACACGCAACTCACAAAGCCTCTTACGAGTCCCTGATGTTTGCACCTGCTGAGCAATTAATTCACATATCTGAAACGCATCAAATAACTTCAAATGGGCGTAAAGAGAAATGTGCATGTTATTCACTTGTGCGTAAAGCAGCTGCTGCAATCAATTTAAAAAAATAACCTGAGAATGTGCTAGAATTTGTTTTACTTGTTGTTTACTTTTCATTTGCTAAAATTAAATCCAAAATTAAATGAAATAATTGAGTTTTGTTTCAATTGAACATGTTGTTTTTTGCAAGACGAACTCGCAAAATAATTGGTTATTTCTGAAAGGATATAAATTATTGAGTATATTTTACTTACTTGAGTATTACTAAGCAAATTGCTTATGCTCTAATAATTTTGCATTATAACAAAATATACAAATAAATATATAGAGATGTTTATCTTGGTTCATTTCGCTTCTCGTTGAAATAGTCCAACCATCTTGAATATAAACACCTTTATGGCGTCTGAGGACTTTGTACCTCCCCAAAGCAGTAAAAACTGAATCGTAAATGTGCACAGTCCAATGGGCAGTTGGGAAATGTATTGTATGTTAAAGAATTTACGACACCTTCCAACTTCGATTGCCAGCCTGCACGCAAACACACACACACACACACAGATAGATAGAGAGAGAGAGAGAGAGAGATAGACAGAGCGTCTTATCTAAGGTGGGTTAACAATTCTTTGCTGGTTTTATTCTATTCGATGTGCGCGTATAAATCAGCTAAGGTGGGCAATTTAAACTTCTGCCACGCTACACTATGTATAAATGAGGCAATCAGTTTGAGTGCTTTTTTTTTTGCATTTGCATAGCAGGTTGTTGCAGGTGAAAATTGTGAATTCATTGAATTCACATTCAATCTAAAACTCATTGAGCAATTAAGTTTCATTCAACTAGAATTGAGCCTGTCAAATTGAACAAATCATTTTGTAATAGCTGCCATAAGTAATGCACTTATTTTTAAAATTGATATAAATATGAGAATATTATCCCAATGGAGTTGCACGAATAACATGAATGAATGCAACTTCCTTTTCAACAACAACTTCCGCTGACTTTGACTGTAGACAGCTTTTTTTTAAAAAAAGAAAATAAATAAACGAAGAGAAAAAGCAAGTGCAGATTTCCGATTGTTGCTAGCTTGTTGCTGCCAGCATATCAGTTGACAATTGGCAATAAGAAATGCAGTCCACTTTCAGCTCTGAGCTAACGAGCACGCACACACAGACACACACTAACACACAAGAGTCGAATGCACAAAGTGACATTTTGCCAAGAAGTCCATGTTGCAGCTGCAATGCCATCAAAAATTTATGAATTTGTTGATTTGACGGAAGTAAATATTTGGCAAACGGATGTATACGGAGTATGTGTGTTTTTGCGTGTGTGTGAGTGTGTGTGTATGTGCTCCACTTGCCGAGTCATCGTCGTAAATGCTGTCTAGTGCCCTTTGTGCTAAGAGCAATATAAAAAATTGATTAGTTGGCCAAGAGCAATGCAATGCTGGCATTCAATTCCTCTACACGAATTTGGCAATTCATCAAAGAAACTAAGCCCGAAGCCAAGGCTCCTCCTCCCCCAAACCCCCTCTCTCCTTCTTTATTCGCAATTAATTTGTACGATATGCTTTCTGCAATATATGCACGTAAATGTTATCAGCGTCAAAATGCATTTTGGACTCTGGCCTCGGGGCTGTGAATTTTGGGGGCATATGCAAATCTATGACACGCTGCAAGCGCGTGCCCAATCTCAAATGTGGCATATTCAAATCGAGCAACATTTTCGTAATGTTGCAGTTCGCTTAATGTCTATGTATGTGCGTGTGTG
Organism: Drosophila paracracens; assembly: GCA_035044025.1. NCBI lineage: Eukaryota > Metazoa > Arthropoda > Insecta > Diptera > Drosophilidae > Drosophila > Drosophila paracracens. Next base: position 5,355,100 of record JAWNMN010000401.1, on the reverse strand, counting down.
TGTTTGTATACGATGGTTTGCGTTAACGCACGCACAGACGCCAAAAATGGCTGCCAGGCTGCCGCTGTCTGTGTGCTGCTCAACTAAGCATATCGACGTCAATAAATCATCCAATAATGCGCTGATGCTGATGTTGATGCTGATGCAGTGCATAGCGCAAATGGCACTGCATCTGCAAGCCTTCTGATGTGGGCGTGGAATTGAAGGAGGGCTGTGGCTCTGAGCTGGCTTGGCTGGCATGTCTTGTGCCATTTCCGAAGCTACGTACGAGCTGCTGTTGTTAGCTGAGTGCTTTTTAACTTGGGCTGTGGCAATCACTGTCGCAGCTGGAGTCAGAGTTGGAGTCGGAGTCGGTAGAGCTGACGGTGACGGTGGCTTTGGTGTATTCGTAAGCTGTGGCTGTGGTGCACTTATGTTTGCAGATTGTCAGCATAAAATGCAAGAAGAGCATTTCACAGATTGAATTTTATTCGGTTGCGGTTATTTCGAGCCATTACGACTTGCATTTTCAGTACGTGTGTGTGAGTGTGTATGTGTGTGAGTGTGTGCGTGTGAGTTGGAGTGTGGGTGTGTGAGGGCACGAGTGCATGCATCAATTTAACAAATGAAGCTAAGTATGTGCGCTCTGATGGCAAACCTGAAACGCTTTTTCCAGTTAAGTGGCTGCCATTTGTTGTGCTGTATATTGCAGCGTCAATTTTGTTTTGTCAACTAACTGAACAACACTCCCCAAGCTAACACCTTTGGCACCAAAGTTAATTATATTTTGTTTGTTTGTTGGCAACGTTCATTTTGATATGACACACCATGTGGCATCTCGTAAGAGCTAATCAATTTATGCGACATTGGAGCAAGCAAGGATGGAGTGACTCCTATTTCTATTGCTACTCCAACACCTACCCCAACAACACCTACCCTGCTCCCGACTGCACCTCGCTGAGTCAGTCGTGTGAAAAATAGTTTCGTTATGGCAGACACGCACACACATCCCCTCCATGGCCAACCTGTCCCCTTGCGTGATGCGTCTAGCAAACGACGTTACTTAACTTTGCTCCATCGACATTAATGCGATTTTAATGCGTTGATTTGATTGAAGCCAATTGACAGTTTGCTCTTTTGCTCTCTGTAAACAGACGGAAAAGCGGCACGTGAAGACGACACAACCAACGGAGATGATAAAAAGAAAAGTCAAAGGACATTTTTTTTAATTCAAATCGTAAATAGAAAATTGAAAAATTCTGTTAGTCTTTTTCTTTGGCGGAAATTGCAATTTCCTATGTTCAATTCGTAAGAAGGATACCATAATTTTGTAAGTTTTATATACATATATACAAATTTATTCATATGTATATATATATATATATATATATATATGTATATATATTTAGGCTAATGTAAGTATGAAATTTAATTAGTATGCTTTGCAGCCATTGGTTGTGTCTCACAGTGAAAGAGGAGACACCTTAAATTTAAAGCCTTTCCTTCAAAATTGCTTGAGGCAACTGGTCAAATTTTGTGAACTTTCAACCCTATATCAAAAATCGAACAACTTTCAAAATAAATGCTTTATCGATTACGGCTGAGCATCTAGACTTAGGTTACCAATTTGATGTGTAAAGAGTTTAAATTAAAGTAACCGTTCTAGTCAGACTTTTGGTTTGCTAAGGGGTTACCCAATGATTAGCCTAGTTACGCAAATTATGTTTTGGTGTAATTTGGAAATCTAATCACAAAGGCATCCACAAGACCAACTGCATATCTAATTCGGCATCATACGGCCACACTGGTCAGTACTTGAGGGCATTTGCAAATTCTGTTGGTTCATCTCTGGTTTACCTTTGTAGAAGCAGTTGTGCGGTACTTCTTTTGCAAATTGGAGGTGCACAAGGAACATGTGAACATTCAGGGCGTACACCTATGCACATTGACACACACTCACACACACACACACACACACAAATTGACAACGGCATGGCAGTGACAGGCTTATGGTCACCAAAAAGGTGAACTAACCGCTTCTGCCAGAAATGGACATCGTTGCAAGCTCAACGTTTAATTAGAGTAATTAAGACCAGGCAAGCGATGCATTAATAAGCTGCAGCAATCTGGCGACCCGGCAACCTGTCGACCTCCTCACCTTGTTAAATCGTTCATCTAGCTGCTCGCGTTGACCTGGCGTTTGCCCGCAGGACATTTATGCAAATCAAAGTCGAGCGAAGATGACATGCTTCGTTCGGTATGCTAAATGCCAAATGTCTGATTTCAATTGCAGTGGGTAAAATTTATAAGTCGCCAACAAGCACAAGACTGTCGTGAATTATACATTAAAGTCCACCTTTGTTGCAGCATTGATAAGTAAAATAATTAAAGATGGAGATTTGCATTTGCAATGCATTTGCACTTCAGTCAACTTTTTATCATGCAAATCAGCCTGTGGTAATTATACATACATTTGATGCATATCATTTGCATGCATGGGCAATGAGTGCACTTTAGACAGATGGCGACACAGACCGAGACTTTGCCGCAGCTGCTGCTGTAGCTGGTGCATATTTTATAGCGGCCAAAGGCAATTGGCTTTTTAAATATTGCTACTCGTTTTCAATTTCTTAGCAGCAATTCCATTTGCATTTTTGCCTTTGACATTATTGTGAGTACCCTCCCAACTGTATTGACATGGGACTGTAGGGAGCAGTCCATCCGTTCCGGCAAAGCAAGTAGCCGTACTCAGTCCGGCTATGAATTTCCGCTTCCGGTACCATGCGACACGCTTTGCGCAAGCACTCAAGTGTAAAAAGTGCCTTTCAAGTTATTTTCCTGTTTCTAGTTTACCATCTTCGCTTTCTTCTTATTCGTTTCCATTGCTGCTGCTGCTGCTGATGTTGCTGCTCCAGTATCCGCATCTATATTTGTCATAGTCTCCTTTGTTTCGGGTTATTTTTTTCTTCTTGATTAGAATTTGTACTCATGAATTTTCATTTCCGCTGTTGAATTTTTTACTTTGGCAACGCTTATCTGTTGTCATTGAATTCCTTAGAGCTGTGTCAATAAACAACAAGCAAAAGGATAAAATAAATAAATATACCAATGGAGTAAAATAATTGCAATTGAAAAAGTGGGTGGTAAGACTGTTAAAACCTGTATCCAATTATACGTTTCAATCAGAGCTTTTAGAATGAGCTTAAGAGCTATATTAAGACTTAGGCTTATGCTCCCATTTATAAAGTCTTCCTTAAATTGAATTAGCTTTAAACCGATTAACTGAAAAATAAGAAAGTTTAGTATAACAGTTTTTGGTTTTACAATAAAACTAAAGAGAAGCTATAAATAAGTCTGTGGGTTGGTCATTCTTCGTGAGTGATGAAAAACTGTTATATCTGTATTTTATATAGATCTATTTATTTGTTTGTGTGAGTGTATCTCTCCCTTATGTATTCCCAGTCCAACGACTGAATGCATATTGCAAATAATCAGACAGTTGTTGACCTGATTATAAAATCTCCTCTTCTGCCAGCGGCTGACAGTTGCAGTGGCTGCTATTAATTTACCGTCGCTTTAATTAATAGAAACATTTTCCTTTTCCCCATTTTGCACTAATTACAATTTGTAATTATATCGATTAGGTGAGTCAAAAGCAGGCCTTCGGCAGCTCCAAACATAATTTCGTTCATGCTGCGGTTCAGAATAAATTAATTGAACTCAATTTAATAACGGTTCAGTTAATATATGAGCAATAAAAACAGTTGGGGAAATTGATTCTGCTGTTAATTTCAATAGGTTGATTAATATATTGCATATATATTATTACGTATAATTGTATTATCGTTTCTTAATCAATTCATCATATGATGGAAATATATATGTACAAGTAGAAATGCGGTTTTGTTCAAAATATTTATTGGGAATAAATACGTATGTTGAATCTTTTGTTACAGACTGAACTCACTTACTGCATTTAAGTCAGGATGTTCACCTGCATGCACCTCCACTGCATTCCATGTCCATGTCACATTCGGGAGTTTTACCCGCTTTTTTCTGCCAGTTTCATTAGATTTCAAAAGCGTTCTGCATTTGAATTGGAGCTCTTACACACAATTGCCTTCGTTTCCAGTTGAATCAGTTTCAATTTGCTTAGGCCATGAAGACGAGACGCACAGATGGCAGTGTCGCTGGCGGCAACTACAGGAGGCATTGCTGTCAGCTATCTCCCACACACACACACACACATGCACCCACAGTTACACAATCAGACACACATACACACATGCATGTAGTATATGGAAGCGATCAACGTTGAATGAGCAAAAACAATAGCAAGTAAGCGAGCAAGGCAAAAAGCTCGATATGCAAACTAAACGCATGGCACAAAATTAACAAGTTGTTCTTGTTGTTGCTAAAGTTGCAGTTGCTGTAGCTGGACCCATTTCAATGTTGAGAATGGTAAAAAAAAACTGCAACAAACAGGCATTATCAAAAAAAATTGAATTTTATCTTATTTTTCAGTTAAGAGTTATATTAAGTAAAATATAATACTTAATTGATTGATTGATTGATCTTAATCAAGAAATAAACTTTCAATGGAATCAAAGGTGCCTCATTCGGCCTCTTACATTCGCTCGATCCATTATAACCCTTTTTAATGGGTTGAGGGTATAAGAACTAAATTTGTTGCAGATATATATTGTTCTCTTGGCAAGAAGTATCTGGCTATTTAATTTTTGTAATATATAACTTTTCTAACCTGTTGTTTTTCTGTCATCTGGGTCTGGCATAGGCCATTGTGGAAAACGCAGTGTAAGTTGGGTTAAAATGACGTCAATTTGAATTGTAATGGCTGACTGACAGGCAGATCTGCACGTTGCGTAACCCCGCCGCTAACAATAGCTTTTGTGTAAATAGTTGAATGGTGCAAAGATTATTATTGCATTATAATGAATTGAGTGCCACACATGAAGGGAACCATTCTCTCGGTGAGCTAAACCTGTGATAATTCAAATAATGATGACGCTCAACTACAGCAGACAAACAGACTAGACCCGTTGCCAGAGCCGCAACCACAGTGCAGTATCCGGCTCTGCTCACCCACACCACTGCATCCGTCTGGCGGGCAATGCAAAAGCACTTTATTTAAGTGAGTCCCACATGAATAGCACTTGGCTGGCTGGCTACCGAGCGGGCGGAGTGGGCGGAGCGGCAGCATGGCAGCTTGACGGGCGGGCGGGCGGTCGTTTGAGCTTGTATTTGTAACACTTCTTTGCATATTTTTTCATTTTTTCATATATTCCTCTTTTTAACCATCCACTGTCTTCATAAAGCATACAGATGCAGCACCAACCCTTCTGTGGGTGCCGTAACCACAGTTATCCTACACCCAATTTTATTTATCCTTGCACTAAGAAAATATTTGTACTATAGTTTGCCTAGTAGAAATCCAAAGTTTTTACAACTTAGTTAGTAGTTAATTAAGAAATTGTTGTTTTTTTATAATTATTATTTTATTTTTATTAATATTCGAATAAGATATTATGTCTAAAAAGACCATGAATAAATCTAAATATCGAAATATTACATTAGCTGTAGCTTTCAACTTTAATTTTTCCTACAATTTAAAACATTGTTTTTTCCAAGTGTACTTAATGTCTATGCATGCACATATAGAAGTACGTATTTGTCTTTGGCAGCAGATGTTTTGCAGAGCTGTGGCTGTGGCTGCGGCTGTGGCAGCTTGCGCTTGCCTCATTATGTTGAGTTGGCTGTTTGCCTTATTGCAGCAGGCCAAGTGTAATGCAGACAGCTAAATATTCGCTTTAAAGATTGCCAGTTGCCAAAGTACTTTGATTTAGGCAGCACATCTCATATTATAATCCTTTCAGATGCACTTGAAAGCTCATAGAAAATGCACAAACAAAAATATTTTCATTTTCAACTAAATTTAGCTTACCGTAACTATGAGCTTTAGGCCAGAAGACTTTGGTCAAGTAACACGAAGACAGTTGCTTGGCAATTTATGACCACTCTGGCATAAAATGAAATTTTAATGAAAATTAAAATAGTTTACCTTTTAGTAATTTGAAAATTTTAATTAAATGCATTGCCTGCCTGCCAACGGCTGCTAAGCCGTACAATCCGAACAATCTCAGTTATGGTCGAAACATGCGCCGAGTCCGATCTGCCTCTGGACGCCATGTGCAGCTGCATCAACGTATATTTGCATTCGGGTGGCGGTTGCTGTGTAGATAATGTCCTACACATGACAGGCGGCTCAGAGCGGTTCACTCCAACATGGCAATAATAAAACTCTTACAAACAAAACCATACACACACATAAACACACACACACACACACACACACCAACACACACACGCACATATTTGCATAGGTTGGCTGTTATTAAATGCATGCATGCAGCATTCATTCGACCCACGCCTCTCTGCAGCGTTATCGGTGTGAATGTATATGTGTGGGTGTGCGTGTGCGTGTGTGTATATCCTGTATGCATTTCGAGTACATTTCGAACAAGTGTGCAGCATGTACTACTAACCCCTTGCCATTTTCGGACTTTGAATTTGCTTAAATTGCATTGTTGTCGTTGTCAATGTTGCTGTTGCTATTGCCGTCGCTGTTCGGTGTTCGGTGTACATCCATTGCCATTTAGTGATTATTCGCCTAGGCTTACGGCCAGCAGCTTTAACTAATTGAAATCGATTTTGACCGGCAGTCGAATGCATTTTTCTAAGTTCTGCCATCGAGAATCATGTCAACCACACTCACACAAGCACACACACTTACCTAGTGCTTGCCATGCGTGTGGCTATCATATTGATTCCTGATACTTATTTGCTAAAGAAACTTGCATGTATCTTAAGTGCACTTTAATATATACTCACAACATTAATGTACATCTTTGTCGTAGTTGCGTTGCGACTTTTCATACTTAATTAGACTGCTTGAAAGCATGCTAAGCTCCTTGTGCCGTAAGCCGCTTTTCACAATATTAACTAGGTTTTGGAGCAACAACAGCTAATTAGCAAGGTGATTATTCTGGTAAAGTTGATGCCAATCGAAACTTTGCTAGAGTGAGCAAAACTTCAATTGGTCTGGCATGGCAGCAGCAAGGTAAACAACCGGAGTTTCACTTGAAAACACTAATCACGAGTTAGTTCATGTTTTGCTTTTTATTTGTGCACAAGCGAATAACAGATCTAAAGTGCATTTGAATTAGATCGTGTTGCATGCCGCCTGTTGGTCCTCATATAAATACTGTTAGCTGCTGTCAAAGTGCCAGACACTGCACAAATGTTGCCCTATTGATATGACTTTAAAGTAAGTTGCAAACATTCTGGGAAATTGACGAACTTTTGCCGTCACAGGTAAATGTTGCAACTCCATACCATGCATGCTTAATGTGCTCATTTTTCTGAGTATATAGTGGCTTCTTGTGTATGTCTGCCTGTGTGTATGTTTGTGTGTAAGTATCAAAGATATCTTGCGGATCAGTCTACCAACTGAAATTGAAGCCACAATGCGATGTGTTGTCCAAATAGAACAGAGCTGCATTCATCCTGCTGGTTACAGCTGCCGTTCCTGTTGCTGTGGCAAACTGGATTAGTTTACTGCTACTGTTGGCTTGTGGCAAGCCTGTATTGCATGTGATTGATTTGGTTATACTCATTTGCTAACGCAAATATTGGTATAGTGGCTTTGCAGGTGAACTCTGTCGATACTGCCAATGCCAATTGAAGTTAGTTGTTTTAGCTGTGGGTTTCCATTTATAAATGTAGTTTAATGAAATTACCATGTAATTGATTTTGTTTATCTTTATACACCTTTTATTTAATTAATTTTTTGCTAGTATTTGCATTTTGTGTTGCTTTGGTTTTGTTTTGGTTCACATACATATATATATATATATATATTTATATATTTACCTAAGATACCAATACAATTTCATTGCTGATTATCTATTTTAATTAAATTCAATAATTATCATATTTGACTTAAAATTAAGAGCAACATTATTTCGAATGTGCGACTTTAAAAGTGTAAAAACCAATTTCCATAAAAAGAAACAACTGCGAATAAAATGAAGGAAAACCAACCAACGCACCAATTGTTTAAAGCACTTTGTCCAATTAAAATGCTGTTGAAATCAATTGCAGAAATATATACTTTTAAACAATTCAATTTATCCCAACAAATTGAAACAGATACTTATATACTCGTACGTATGTGTAAATATTCCCCTAGATACTTATAGCTAGCAGACATTTAACGAGTGTGTGTTGTATGAGAACTTCTGAAAAATGTGTAAGAACTTTTTTGGGCTTACAGTCAATTTAACATACGTTTAGATTTGTATAGTCTTTGATTTGCATTAGCGAGAATTACGCGTGTTGGCTTAAGTACTAAAGTTTAGTTTACACTTAACGAACAACAATTAGAGTTGAGTTTGAGCTATCGACTTGCTCGATTAAGTAAATGCAGTTAAATGCTTCAGTTGTGTATCAGTGTATCGGTGTCAATGTTTATCATTTTTTTATTTTGAGTCTGTGTTGTGGCCAAGTTAGTTAAGAGTCAGCGTTGGCTCTTTGCGGCTAGGCTAGTATTAAACGTGTATCGTGTATTCTTGTCGCTCCTGCTCCTTCTTCTCGTGATACCTAGGGGTCGCAGGCTGGTTAGTTTTGGCGGTTCAAGGTTCAAGTTCAAGTTCAAGGTTGGTAGACGCTACAGGCATGCAACAAACTACAGTCAAGCATTGGGAGCACCGATTCTACACGTTCAATGATCAGCTTACCTTGCCAACAGTGAGGTCAGCTCCTCGCGATCCATTTTCGCCAGCTGCGCCTCGCTGGTGTTTTCCATCACCCGCTGCACCTCCAAGTCCAAGGCGCGCTGCTCCCGCTCGCACTCCGCCTGATCACCAAATTCGCGTGCATCGTGGAAAGCAGCTGGCGGACGAAAACCGCTCGATAAATCACCGCCTGTCATGGCAGCAATGGAGGCGGCCAACGAGGCGGCGGTCTCAACCTCACTGCCAGCGCTATAAAGGGCAACATGATTTTGGTAATATTCTCGAATTATTTGTGTTAGCCATTGATTGATAACATTATGTCACAAAATAATACATGTTTTTTATGGTAAGGCTGCAACCGAATTTCGATGTGGCAAAAATGCTTAAAATAATTTCTTGTTTAATACAAAACTTTTCAACTTTCTCTACAGGATGTAAGCTTAAAATAGTCAATTTTAAAAAGATATCCTACAAATTAGTTTTTCACAAACTTTAAGTTTATTTTTGCAGTTAATTGAGTTTGTTACTACGAGAAAAACTTTAGCTGCTTCGCCGAGAATTTAAAATTAAGAATGTGAAAACAAGAGTTAAAGGCGAATTCGGTTTCAGCCTTAATGCATTTTGGCTTTAGCATATTGTGATAAGCTGCTTAATTTACATGGTATTTCTCTTAAATGTATTTGTTTGCTTTTTCTTTTTCATGAGTTTTCAATTCGGATTGTTTAGGGCTTAGGTACCTGAACTACCTGTTGTTACTACCAGGGCACTTTCGTCGCTCCAGCGTTTGGTTGCCCGATTGCGATGCATGCTTCCGGCTGCGCTGTCCCGCGCTCCGCTTCTCCACCGGCATGCCAATGTGTCGTGGCGTATTCAATCGCCGCTCCAGCGCCGGTGAGCCCTGGTCATTGTTCGACTCGGTGCTCGAGTCGGGCCGAAACATATCTGAAATATAACAGGCATTGTTCGCTGCGCACACATGGAAAAAATACCGTTCGGCATACGCACCTACAACAGCCCGTCCATCGCTGCTGCGCGATGACTTGCAAGGAACTCGATAGGTGGGCATGTTGGAGAACTCGGTGCTGGGGCTGATGCTGGTATCTGACTCCGACTCAGCCACCACACCAGCATTGCCACTCTTGGCGCTCCGTGCACCACTCGACTTCTTTGAATGACCAGATTGCGAACCAGCCACAATAGTCATCGATTTGCTCAGCGTGGATTCGTCTGCACAGAAAAAAAAACATGTTGCTCTATCTTCAAAACTACTCAAATGTACTTATTAACCATGCTTCCACTACAGTACGTAGTTCTTCTTGCTTTGGCACGAGTATTTTTTATTTTCTGTTTTACTCGAGCTCGTAATATATATAAGTAATTCAATTTTAACTTAAAGACAGTTGATTTTGGCTAACAAGAGACTACGGTAGTGATCTGGGGCCTTAGAAAAATGTCCCATCTGTAATTTATAAAATGGTGCTGTGTTTAACAATAATTGATTTTTCCTTACTTCTCACATTGTTGGATAACTGCAGACCGATTTTTTCGATTTTTTTCATTCTGGGCATTTAAGTTTAAGCCTCCAGCTAAAGCACAAAAACGTGAAAGGACTTACCATCGGTATTGTAGTAACGCTGTTTGTGCCAGCTGGACTTGCTCTTGACATGTCCGAAGCCCGCATTTGGCAGCAATGGATAGGCCGTGGCATTTAGATTCTCGCCCTCCGGATGTCCAAATGTTTTGAACTGCATTGTGTAGTCATGCGGCGTTTGGGCGGCTATCCCTCGTGTGGGCGTCTTTGCTGGTGCCCCTGTTCGGCCGCCATTCACGCTGAACGTGGCATATGGCGAAATCTCGTACATTTCTAAGTAAGTCACGGCAAAGAACAAAAAAAAAAAATAGGAAGAGATGCGGAATGCGAGAACGTTTAATTGCTACCTGTCTCTGGTCACGCGCACAGCCTATTGTCGCCCAACTCACCGGACTCGTTGCTCTTGTCCACCGTCTTGACCGGCGAGGCACTGTACACCTGCTGATTACGTCGATTCTCGTGCTCCTCCTTGAAGTCACCGGGCAGGGCCCGAGACTCGTAGCCCTCGGCAATGGGGCCGCAAAGAGTGCGGCGATGTTTGATGGTCAGTGCTCTGGAAGAAAATGGAAACCGTCGCTCAACGATTAGACGTCTAATTAAACTAGTTACTGAACGAAATGCGATTCTGGCCAAGGGGCGATAAGTTGCTTAGCAAAGATTGACAAATTGCTTTTTGTCTTGGGGGAGTATGAGCAAATGTTATTGATTTTCCCATAACCGTGGGCTCAATTGGAAAAAAGGAAGAGGAAAACAACTCTTTAAGAGGAAATACAAATAAATGGCAATTCATTTGATTTTTTGATCCACTTTCACCTGGCGCACCAGCAGCCAGCCAAGTTAATTAAGGCTTAATTAACGTTCGCAAGCAATTAATGCCTCCCCGCTGCCAATTCAATTTGAGTCCCTTTAGATCCCTAGTACTTACATCGTCATGATGGCCACTGTGATTATGACAACGACAATTAACGTTGCCAACCAATCACCGTTGGTTGGATTTGTCGCATTTATCAGATTGTTCATCAAATCATTTTCCGAGGGGAATACGGACGGTGGTGGTATGGTGATGCCATCCAGGCTCGTTGTGCTAAAATGATAATGTTCCGTCGTTTTGCCCGCATCGTTGGTGGCGGAGATGCGCAGCTGGTACCATTTCGAAGGCAGAAAGTCACAGAATATTAAATTTTCTCGATTCTCTTCCGCATTGGAAATATCCGATGTGACAACTGTCCAGCGTATGTCGCCTAGGGAAAAGCCAACAAGTAAGTCCAAAAAAAAAAAAAAGAAAAAAAAAAAAGTAAATATGTCAGTTTTTGTGCAGCCATAAGGAAATTATACATCACACGCCGCGTTGCACGAGACACCATTTAAAAAATTGTATAAATATTTATGAATAAAATTGGATGTTCATTGCTCAGTTAAGTGAAAACATAAATAATTGCATTCATTTAATACAATCACTGTTCAACAATATGTAGCTCGCCGAATTTCAAAATGCGCTTGAAAAACATTGAATATTTGTGTTGACGGATAGTGCTGCTGGGATTATAAGTTCACAGGAAAAATAAAGAAGATATTTGAATATGAAAATATACGTGCCTTGCTGGAATTTAAAGTGGTTTGGATTGATTTCATTTAACTTAAATAAACAATTGAAAAAATGCTTTTCTCATTGTATAATGATATAAGCTGTTAAAATAATATTTGCATAAACTTCGTAGAATTATCAATATATTTAAATATAATCTGATTTAAATTTCCATTAAATTGCACTAAATATTTAATTTTTTTTTTTTGTATCTATTTATCAATTGCACTCACGATGTATATTATCAAACTATTATCTTTTTTTTTTAAATACAATTTAAGTCGGCAGAATTACGTCACAAACAAACAAAGTCTGGTAAATCCATTTTTGTTTTGTTCTTTGTATGAGTGATGAATTTGATTAAGTTTTAATGGGCTTTGTGAGAGTTGGCATTGACAGGTGTGAATGCGCATTAATTACAATTTGCAACTTACCTAACGGGCGATGCTCTATGGAAAAATGATGTATGCTGCAGCCGCCGTTGTGCCACGATGACAGCTTCAAATTCACACAGGTTGCATTTGTGGCAATTAGTTCGTTGCCATTGGGCGCCTGGGAGGCTGTGTGTGTTTGAAATGGAAATGAATATGGAAATGAACATATGTGGGAAATGTTCAGCAGCCAGTGCTCATTGTGGTTAACTGAAAATTTGAATGCGCCCGCATGAAGTGTATTCGTACTTGCTACTCGACTACTTATTGGTGGTCGGTCCAGCATAAGTACTTATGTATGCAAATGGACGAGATGAGAGTACACACCTTTTCCCTTGGTCCAGACATTAATTTCCTCGCTGGGTGCACCGTCGCCAACCAAATTGTGGGCCGACATTTTTATAATGTACTGATTTCCGCACTTCAGGCCCGTCATTGTGTAAGCGTTGTTCTCCGGCAGCAGCTCCGTCTGTGCCCAGCTATCACCAGCCGTATGATATGAAATTGTGTAGCCCTGCAGTGGTGCTCCGCCATCCTCGGGCGCATCCCAACTGACACGTATGCTGTCAGCGGAAGCATACTGCACGATGATTTGTGGTGCGCCCGGTGGCTTCATAGCAATCACCTGATATTGGATTTCGTCACTACCAAAGAGATTGTTTGCCGTACACGTATAATTTCCGGACAGACTGCCTTCAACGCCTGTCGACCGTCGAATGACGTGAAAAACCCGTTCAAATGATGTACATGCAAATATTTTTTTGCAACACAGCTGCTGCTACTTACGGTGTATTCGCAAATTGCCCTCATTGGTCACCTCATAAAAGGGGCTAAAGGTAACAGGTCGATCGCGGGTCAACCAACGCGCCCTGGGCGTGGGATTGCCCACAGCGAGGCACTCGAGCACCAGCCGCGTGCCGACGGCCTTTCGCACCACCTGACCGAATGAGGCGATGCGTGCAGGTGCTACAATAAACAAAAGTTCAAACAAACACATAAAGAAAAGATTAGTGCATGGAATTAAAATGTTGGCTGTTGCGGTTATTTCGGTAAGCACTTCGACTAAATGTGAAAATTGCAATTAAAACTAAAATCGCACAAAACCGTGAGCCGTGTAGATGGCTTTAAAGAGCTGCAGTTGCAGCTGCGACACTCACCTCGCGTATTGGTGGCCTGAGCCACCACAGATGTGGGCTCACCCTCACCCACCGATGTGGATGCTGATACCCAGAACTCGTACATTTGATTTTCGGCCAGGCTGCGTGCCTCGAACGTAACCGGATATCCGTTCTCGTCAACGCGCACCATGTGAGCTGATCACAAAAAAAGAAAGATAAACAACAAAACATTGATAGGTGCCTGGTATGTATGTTGGCCCTTCCCAAATTTTTGTATTTATTATTTTTTTGGGTACTCACTCTTGGTCTGGCCCTTGCGACCCGCTTCGCGTGCATATACCGTGTAATGCGATATGATGCCGTTGCGATTCTTCGGTGGCAGCCATGAAATTAAAATCGAATCAGCTGTCAAGGCAGCCGCTTTAATGGCTGCCGGCGCATCGGGCACATCGTCATCGGTTTGACAAAATAATGGTTGACTGGCTAGGCCATCGCCGGTGGCTGTGTAGGCCAGCGCTCGAATCGAATAGTTTGTTGCCTTGAGCAGTGTATGCAGATAGGTTTCCAAATTCGATGTGCGTTTGATCTCCAGTTTAGCGGGGAAGTCAACTGTGAAATTGAATAAATAAATCATTTCGTTTTGCAATAAATCGCAAATAACACTAACAAGAATACTCAGTTACTGCACAATGTTGGTTATGCGCTCAACTTCTTTATGAACCAAAAGTTTTGTAGAAGTTGGCCTTATTACTTTTAAGTTGTTATGCACATTAAAAAAGTTTTTACACAAATTTGCATATTGCATATTTTAAAATATTTTAATTCATTAGCATAAAGTTGATTTTGAAGATAAATCCATTTTAATTTGTGACATTTATGAATTTTCAACTTTATTAGAAAACATGAAGTATTTTTCACAAACTTGCAGAATTACTGTTTTAGTGCGATGGCTGGTGATTTCATGATTTTACAAATATAGTCTAATAAAAAGTCAAATGTGCCAAATGGACTATAAACACTTCATAAATTTTTTAAAAGTCCAATGATGACGATAAACTGTACTGTGTTGTTTTGTGAGGGCGTAATATCAGAGTCACTTTGGGTTTAATCGACTTAAGTAGATGACAAGACTGGCTGCTTAGACCGTATAAATAGTATCGATTGCCAAGTATGTACATTGATTTGATAAGCGGTGCCAATATCCACAACTTTCCGGCTCATCAATGTGCTGACGCACAGCGACCATTCAGCCCGGCGCCAAAACCAATAAACCCAAGCAACTAACTTGCTGCCTGCTTGCCTGCCTCGCTTGCAACTCTTAACCCTCAGCCGACTGCACAATCATATCGATTGGTGTTTGCACAGCGCTCTTCGTTTGCAATATCAACAAAATCAGCTCCATAAAGTGCCAACTGGCAACCACAAAATCTAGACTGTGAGCTGGATGCACTGCGCTGCATTGCAAAAGCAGCCAATGGCTGGGTGAAACCTATACTCACTTTGATGCACTATGGGGCGATATAAAATTTTATATCCCTGTATTATGCCGCCATGGAATTGCAGCGGTGGCTCCAGCCATGAAATTTTCAAGCTCTGCGATGATAGCGCTGAGCAGTTAACCGTTTGTGGCGCAGCCTCCGGCACTGAAAAGAATGAAAATAAAATCGTAATAAATTTCAGGACTTTCAATTTGAAATTAATTAAAAAAGATAAGAGTTTCTTAAATTAATAATAATAAAATTTGAAATTCAATTGAATATTATATTTGCATGCTTTGTATATGAAATTAGAAATTTAAATACAAATTATAATAGGGTAGATTTGTAGAGTCATTTAACCCAAATTTAATAATAAATATTAATATTCTTTACTTATGAAAGTTAAGCATAATCTATCTTTCAAATTTAATTCAATCGACAAGGATAATTTAAATTTCTTTAATCATCTGCGTACCCAAACCCATAAATATATACATATATACACTTACCGCCTTCGGCAGTGGTTCCAAAAATTGGCGCACTCCACGGTCCGGAACCAAAGCTGTTGAGAGCACGCACGGTGACGGCATATCGAGTGTACTTGCGCAGGCCACGGAGAGTGGCCTTGGTGGTTGCCCAGCCACTGACGATGACCGATTTGAGGGAGCTGTTCACCACGCTGATGTAATTAATGTTCTGTTTCTCCTCGGAGCAGTTGACGGTGTAGCCAATGAGTTCGCCGTTCCACGACTCTCGCGGTGGTATCTGCAATTGGATGGTTAGTGTGACAAGCTGAAGAGAACCGAAAGCGCTGCATGGTTAGTCTGAGGCACGCACCTGCCACGTAATAATCAGTTCACTTTCGCCGCCCGTTTGAACCTGCACATTCGATGGCGACTCCGTCGGTGCCTCCTCCTGCGTTTTGAGCACAATCGAATCTGTGTATGCGCTGCGCTCAATCTCGTTGATGGCCTGCATGCGTATGAGGAATGTCGTCGCCGGTGACAAACCCGCTACAATGGCGTTTTCACGTAGATCACTGTCATAGCTAACAAGAGAGAGCAGAGTCTGTCAAGGATTCAAGAGAGCGATCAATCAAAACCCACACACACCTGCGACTAATGCTCGTCGAAGGCAGCGTAACATTGATAACATTAATGCCATTCCAATCCCCACCTGCGGCGCCCAAAGCGGCATGTGACTGCAGATACTTGAGCGCCTGGTACTGCACCAGGTAGCTGAGTACCGGAGAGTTGCCATCAAAAGGTCGCCGCCAGCTGAGCTTGACGGTGCGTGAGCCCACCTCGAAGACCTCCAGATTGGAGGGTGTATCAGGACGCTCTTGGACGGCGAGAAAAACAACTTGCTCCGCCCTACCGTACGGATTCTCGGCAATGCAACGATACACGCCCGAATCATGACGATCCGAGTGGCCAATGGTCAGCTGGGAGTCGACCCCCTTTTCGGTTTTCATCTCCGCAATGCTGAAGCGAAAGTTGTTCAGATCGACACGTCCATTGTTTTGTGTCCAGGCAATGCTGATGGGCTCATCGCCTTTCGCATGGCAGTCCAATGTGACCGGATCATTGCGACGTGAGCTGACATTCCTCGCTGGCTGTTCAAAACGTGCCGGTTCTGCAAGGTGTGTGTGTTACGTAAATTAAGGTAACTTACTTTGGTAACTCTTTTGTTGTACACAATTACCATTCACATTGATGCGTATTATCTTCTTGAGGCCAGCGCCAATTTCATTCGTGGCCTGGCACATATAGTAACCCTCATCGTTGTCCGTGGCCAGATTCAGGAGCAGCGAATGATTGCGCATGCTAAGTGGCTTGAAGTCTTTGGAGGCTTTGCCTATAGGAGACACATTTTAATTAAGCAAATTGCGACGCTCGCATTCATTCAGCAGCAGCTAATTAATAATAGAACATTTCTGACTTTGGGGTCTGCACGTTTAACCCAACCAATTTGAATGTAGTCTGGCAACTGTTAAGCTGCTTGGGCAGAGAGATTGGCAAACTTACCTTGTCCCTTGAACCAGGTAATAGCTGGAATCGGATATCCTTCCGCCTCGCAATTTATCGATATTGTATTGCCCAACATAATGGCCGTATCCATGGGTTCATAGCTCCACCGTGGCGCCACTGAAATGTGATACGTGACCGGGGAGGCAGTACCGAAAACGTAACGAATGAAAGCGCGCCAAGTAAACAACAAAATTAACAACTTGCTGTTTGTGTTTCTCTTTCCTTCTTTGTGTACATATGTGTGTGTGTATGTGTGCTGTGTGCTGTGTGTATGTGTGTGAATGTGTTTGGGTTTGCAGCCACCTCTCCAAAAGGGAGGACAACTGGTGCACAAATCCTGCGTGATTTATTTTTTGAAATAACAGCAACGCGCTCCAATAGATACAGCAGCCAAGAAGGCTCCTCGTTCCGCCATCAGCTTTTCACCTGCTGGATTTTCATGAAAGAGCAAACTTACCGCGCACTTGCAGTTCCGCCGTATAGTTCACCTTGGCAGCAGCATTGCTGGCGTAGCAGGTGTACTTGCCGCTATGCCTTGCGCTGATATCCTTGAACACGAGCAGTGAGTAAAACTCCTCCTTCTTCTCGGTAATCTTGTAAATTGAAACACACACACAAAAGGTGCAGCGTCAGCATCAGCAGTAGTAACAAAATTGTTTCACAAGATACACTAAATGCACCGATAGTTCGACAACTTTGGCAAACTCACCTGCATGCTAAGGGGTATGGAAGTGTCATCCTTCTTCCAGCTAAAGTAGATGGGCATGTCGCCAGAGGATACAGCGCAGGTGATTTGCGCTCGTCCGCCCTCCTGCAGATTCTTTGGAAACTTGAAGGGCTCAATGACGGGCGGACCTGGTGAGCGATTAGCCAACGTGGCAGCCATTAATACGACAACTAACTGAAGGACTCAGAGTCTTTGAGTCATTGACTGTCTCTGCCCTATTCAACTTACTGTTTACATTCAATTGCATGTCGCGACGTGCCTCCTCGCCCGCCCGACTGCGCACAATGCACGTGTATATGCCCTGATCCCTGCCGGGTTCCACATTCTTGATGACAAGCTGACCGCCCTCCGGCACTGTTGCCAACGTGTAGTGGGTGCCTGTACCAAAGAGAGAGACAATAAAATTGTGTGTAGAAAATGTTGTCATGCGCTGAGCAGCGAGTGCCACGCCCATTGATCAATGACCCCCTTTTCTATTGGTTGCATTGCAATTTGTCTTACTTGTTGTCAATTCCTGATGCGCCTTCTCCCAACGAATTTGGTCAATAGGATAGCCGGCAAACGGACATCGCACAATTATGTCCTCTCCGGCAACGGCTTTAACGGGCCCAATGGCGCGTACATAAGGCGGTCCTATGTGTGTGTGTGTGTGTGCGAAAGAGCATTGTGTAATTTATTAAATTTGGTTCAAAATGCAATTAGGCAGAAACGCATCGCAAATGCTTAATAATTCAAATTATATTCTGTTCGGATACACATGTGATGCTAATGGCCAAAGCGTAAATGCAGCCGACGCCAAAGAGTGCAATTTGCAGTGCCGCTAATGCAGCACGTTGCATGCGTTGCATAAATTGCAAAATTCATAATTAAACAGTTTGATACGTATTCTGCACGGAAAATTACCCCACATACCACATTACGTATGCGTGATGTGCGGTTGCATCACGCAAAACTGTATTATATCTGCAACAGTACATCACCCAATAAGCTGTAAGCTGTTTATCAGTATGCATAATATTTCTAAACTTTTCCAACTCAACATCAAGAGAACCCATACGAAATATATGTCTGATTTTCTGCCAGCTTCATTTATATATCTCTAACTGCGAGACAAGTTTAAAGAAGTCTATATAGATGACTAAAATATATATTATATATATACACAATAATATATAGACACAGAGTCGAAGGCGGTTTTTACCATTTAACATTTACAAATTCCTTGAAATCATTTATTATAACAGAGATCAATATCAAGAGAAGCTAAACGAAATATGAATCTGATTCTAAGCCAGCGTTCATTTATATAGCTCTAACTAAACACAAGTTTAAGGAAATCTATATTGATGAAGAATGCATTCACTTTAAAAACTTAAAGTCTCTTTTTACATCATACAATTTTCATTATGAAAAAGGCAAGGCAATTCTTAAAACTTATATATACTTAAACATAAGAGCAAAGAGAGGGAACTTGAGCTAATCCACTCGTGAGAACTTTGCCATTCGAGTTTCAATCGCATTTGTGATGCCAACTTCTGTTTCTTAGCCGATTGGACAAGCTTAATTTGATTTAGCGATTTAGCTGCAAGTGCGAGGCGAAGGGCTCAAAAGTGCCATTTATCATCAATACATGCACATAGATATCAAATATAAGTATACAGTTATACATGCTGAAGCAAGCGAAATAGTAGCAAAAAGATAGCATCAATCATGGGGCACGCTTGAGGCGGGGCACATGATTAATATATGTCAGATACGCATTTGCTTATTCATTATTAACACATTAAGAAAGCATTATCGAAATAGCTTTGAATCCTTAAATACTCGAACATGTGATGCAACCAAAATTCAGAGAATGAAAGAGCAGTTCAGGCACCACATTTGTATTTTCATGGGCAGAGTTTGTAGTCTGATTCGGTTGTGATTACATTGCAAGGCAGCTGATTGTAAGC
This sequence comes from Drosophila paracracens, assembly GCA_035044025.1. Taxonomy (NCBI): domain Eukaryota; kingdom Metazoa; phylum Arthropoda; class Insecta; order Diptera; family Drosophilidae; genus Drosophila; species Drosophila paracracens. Next base: position 5,335,396 of record JAWNMN010000401.1, on the reverse strand, counting down.
TGGGAAAATGAAATTGTCCTAGCTGAAAATTCCGTTTTCGACGGCTCAGCGGCTTTATATCGATGGTGACTGTATCGTCATCGTTGCCACCAGGGATTTTTCTTAGAATTTTGCGATGAATGTGTGGATATAAATATATATACGTATATATTTTTTTGCCGTGTCTATTTTTGCCTTTTGTCACGTTGCCTTGGCAAAATATATGTATTTCCAATCAGTGAGGATGCGGCAAAAGCACTCACAAAATTCATGGCTCAGCGTCTTTTGTGATTTGTATTGTGTGGCAGACAAAAAAGAAACTTTGAAATGCGATAGTCTGGGAGGACGATCTGTAGCATGGGCATGTAGCATACCTTGTTGGTTGCACAACGAAGGTCATGTCGAATAATTGATTTGGTTGGTAATTTATTAACTCACCGTAAACATTCAGACGGGCAGAGTGCTCAATGTTGCCCATTGAATTGCTAGCCACACACCTGTACAGGCCGCCATCGTCTGGACGGACATGTGAGATATTTAAATGGCTTATTACATCGCCAGATATGTCGACAAATTGGCCAATTGCAAAACGATGATGCAGAGACACATCCATAATAGGCTGCGAGTCCAAAAGCCAGGCGAACTGCAACGAGACGCGCAGCAGATAATCAATAAGAAGCTGTCAGTAGTATAGTCAATTCATAATATGTGCGTGTGTTTAATCAATGTGTCTGAGTGTTTGTGTGTGCCGATGTGTAAAGTCATAACAATGCATAATAGTAATAATAGCAATAAAACATTTCAACTTACTTGCGGCGGCGGAGAACCGCTGGCTGAGCACTTAAGCGATATTAATGGCCCCGGACGCACATTCTGCTCGATGAACGTGTAAATCAATTCGGGCACTGTGTCTGCAAAGGCAAAGAGGCAAGAGTACACGGCTCTGATAAATGCCAAACCCTGTCTCATAAACTATGCATGAGTGGGTAGAGAGTAGTGGCATCCACACACATAAAACCCATGTCAACTTACCGCCCAACTTGAGCTCGGCCATCGCCTGCGCACTGGCGCGCTGATTCTCCACGAGACATTGATAGACACCGCGGTCGCGTCGCCCCACATTAAGCACCAGCAGCGAACTCTTCGATAGGAACCGTATGCTGACACAAGACAACAAAAAAATGCAATGTATAATGATAAAGGAAAATTTCCGAAAAATCAGTAAACAAAAAAAAAATCTGTGTATATATTTAAAAATGGGAACTTTGAATTTTACAATCGGACATTACTGACGGGATATATCTTAAATTTGAGTTTTGCTTATTGTATAATTCAATATATTTCGAACTCCCTCGGGACTAACAAATGATATGTTATATAATCATGCTAGGAAATTTCAAATAGCTAATGAACATTTTTGAAATTTGGATTGCAATATATATTTTAACGAATTATCTTCACAGTGTAATTGTCAGTTTTTTACTAAAATATGTCCGGTTTTTGCGATATACATGTATGTTTTATCGATTTGCTTGACTGACGCGGACTTATTCAAATATTGTGCGTATTGCATAAAACGAATATACTTGTATCCTTTAAGGATTACGTTATAAAAAGAAGAAAGGACTATTTAAACTTTAACCGGCAAGCCTTTACTTCAAAAGTGGCAACGTTGCATGAAAAAAGGCGAGTTTACAACATATAATAAGCTCACTCCATTTTGTAAGCTAAAAGTGTAAGCAAATGTGTTAGGGAATATTTGTTTACGAGTATATATGTGTGTATGTGAATATGTGTGTGCTTTTTTTCATGCTGTGCATTTGCTTCTTGTTCGCTCAGGCGAATTTTGTTATTTATTTTATTAGCATAAGCATAAAAATTTCTGCTTGATTTGTTATGCTGATTTGCTTCAGCTCATCTCGTTCTTACCCTTTAGCTCCCTCGCTCTCTTTCTCTATCTCTCTCTCTCTCTCTCTCTCTCTTTGGCTATGCTTGACCGAATCTTCTTGGGTGTATATCCTTGGGCAACAGCTGGTCAGCGCACCCACATACACAAGCATACACGCAAGCACAACAGTACAAAGACACACATATAGCCGAATGATGTTTGTTTTTCCAAGTTGTTTGTACTCAGTGCTGTTTGCCAGCTTCAATGTACGTATGTATATATGGATATCAGCATATAAGGCCTACATGTGTGTATATATATTTTGTGCTGATGTGCCTGAGAATTCGTGTTTGCATTTTGCTTGGCCAAGCTGCGTATTATGCTGATTTCACGTAATTTGCATTAAATTATCAAGATGTGTTCAACACATTCGAGTGGATACATATGTGTGTGTGTGTGCATATCCAGAGTATCGCTTGGCATTCTGCAACTCCTAAGATTAACATAATTTATGTTTTGTATACACATACATATATACATATATACATGCCCATATTCAAGCTTGTATTCTATTTAATTTTAATTATTTGCACAAATTAATGAAAACAAATGCATTTTGCTTGCTTAAGCAATGTTTTGTTTGTCTGCATGAAAACTTTTAGAACAATCGCCTAACACACAGCTTAACTTTGTAATCTTCTCTTTTTATACCAGTTCACAGCCAATTTACGCACTCCCGACAATTGATTCAAATTTTCGAACATTCATTGCAATCCATCAGCATATTTGAGCATTGACCTCAAAACACATCACCAACGGGAAAACCATGGAAAATAGCACAAAGCTTTTAAGCAATCAGTCAATGGCTTGCAAAAAAAAATTAAAATAAAAAAAAAACTGCTTTTTTAAAAAAGGAACTAAAATAAAAGCGAATAAATAGAATGGAAAATGAAATTGTAGCTGGCAACAAATGAAGTTCAGCTCGAGCCCCGCAGTTAATCCATCGCTCATCAATAATAATACACAGCAATATAGCATTTTTTTTTGCCAGGAGCAGCCCTAACAACGGCACTGCAATAACAAGAGCTCTTTACGGCTTTATCACAATTTTTCTTTCTTTTTTTTGGTCTTCGTTTTTTTTATTTTTGGCAAGCACGAATTTTTGCAAATGTAAAAAGAGATACAAATCGAAGAGGCCTATGTTAGCTGATAGTTCCATGCACACAATGTTGCATGTTGTATGTTGCATGTTCAATGTTAGTGTTGTCGTTGCTGTTGTTATTGTTGTTGTTGTAAGCGCTATACTTACTTATCCCGACCGGTGCTGAGTGCATTATTCGCTTGCAGCGGTTTGCCATTGTGCAGCCAGTCGATGGCATCGATCGCTGAGCCCGTTGTTGTGCAATTGAAAATTGCCGTTCCGCCCGAATTGACAATTTGTACTTGCGGCAGTATATGCACCGAGACAAACGTATTTACACTGAGCCGAATTTCAATGCGCTGCTCCCCAAACTGATTCGATGCCTGGCAAATCTGCAAAAGCGCAACCAGAGGGCAAAATGGGTCGATATACAAGCCAGCCAAAATCAATCAACTCCTTCATACATATACATCACAATCATACATTGCGAGTACATGGCACAATGTACGAGGACTGCATATATGTACGTATGGTTTATACATAACAGGCAATGCATTAAATACAATATTTCACTGGCAGTCAATCTGACAGGGAGTCAAACTCCTTGAATTGTGCAAGCTGATTGACTGACTAACTGACAGTCAGCGCCTGTCAGCTGGTTTGAGGTTACTGCTCATACTCACCCACTTGCCCGCGTCCCGTTCGTCCGCATTTTTGATAAGCAACAATGTACGCGAGAGTATCACCCTCTGTGACGATGGTATGGGATATAGTGCTGCCGAGTCTGAAACGCGATACCAGCTGCAAGTCATATAAATATAAATATAAAATCGTTAGTTATGTGATGAGAGCGATAGCTGACATCTTGCGTTTTAAAAATGCGCAAGTCGAGACAGGCTTGACTAGAAACGGCATATGCAGTGCATAGTTCTAAAATTTTAAGCAATAACTTGCTTATAATATTAATTTAACAATTTAATATACACAGTTTAACTGTCCCTCACAATAAAAAAAAGTTTCATCACTTGTATATTTTAATTAATTGTTATTAATAAAGTCCAAGACCCGTTCCAAAACTCAACCAATATATTTTATTGTATGTAGATTTTACAACTAAATTTTAATAATCTGGTCTTTTAACAAATGTTAAGGTCAATATGCAAAATTTGGTGTTTCATTATAATTGCAGTAAGTCTATATTGACAGGCTAGCAGAAAAATATGGCTAAATGGACTCTAATCCTGATAAGGAATATGTATAATCCCACAATTTGGTTTCGGGCGCGCCCTCTTAGTCGAATTTTATTCTCATATTGATTACTTAGAGTATACATGGTCGAAGGGCTATTTCGATACGAAAGCCATCTGATAGCAATAATATATTACTTATAATGCACTCGCAAGAGTATGCCAAAAGTAGTTTAACAAAATTGTATAACCTCTATGACTTATTTATAAACAGTTGGATTATATTCGCTGCCAAAAAGTAAATATTCAAGACATTTAACATGCTTGCCTCGAGCGCGCACGTACAAGTTCGCACACACACCAACATACAGAAACACTCACAAACACACACAGGGACAAGCTGGGATATACGTATATGCCGACGAAATCAATAAGAAGCGCTCAACTTGTAAGCCATAAACCGATTTCACTCATCTGCCATGCAAGCCACGTAGGCAGCTCGGACTAAACTTTAGCTAAAAACAAAATTATCGCATTTTTCTCGCATTCATAGTAATCATAATGTGCTCGAGGAAGCCATATCGACTGAGAGAGAGGGATAGATACAGAGATAGAGAGAGAAAATCATTTATGCTGGAAATATGCTGTTTAAATCTCGAGTCTTGTTGACTGGCGTTGCCTGCTCTGTGGTTTGCCATTTGAAAATATTTCAGGCATTTGCCGACTGTAGACCAGACGGAGTCCCCTTTGCATGTTTGCCTGGTGTCTGTTTGGATTTTCACTGGCACTTGGAGTGGGTCCCTTACTCCGGCAAATTCCGCTTGTGCTATGACTCTCTCTCTCTCTCTCTCTCTCTCTTTCTCCCTGTCTGTATTTCTCTTTCTCACGTGGGCACACATCAAGTGTCTATGACTGCATGAAATTTTAATAAGCCTTGCTAAGTGAAAAGCAGACTTCTAAACTTTCCTTTGTCATAGTCGCGTTGGCCTGTCAATTAACCAGGTCTTTTATTCTGCTAATTAATGGCGTGCTTCTATGTAATATGATATATTTGATATCCTGACTTTGAGTGCCGATTTTTCTTTTTGTTTTTTCTTTTTGCTCTTGTTATTGTTTACCAAAATTTGTCTTTATTGATTGATCAGTTAGAAGTGTAGACTTTTGTTAGTCGATACTTTGAGTATGCTCAGTAGCTGGATAAACAAGAAAATAACATACACGGTGAATATCTTGCCTGTTAGCCACTGTACTGTGCCGGGTCAGTGAAATTAAGACCCCATTAACACATGGCTAATACGCAGCTATTAAAAAGCTTTCCACATGCTGCTGCCAGCAACCCCGATGTGAAGCTCCCGTAATTAGCACTAACGCAGCAGTCTCTAATATGCAATAAAACCAGGGTCCCCGGCAAACATTCAAATGCACTTAAGTGTTGTCTCTGTACTCTATAAATGGAGCCAGGCCCAGTGGCATCCCATGTGTATTCGTTGTGCGTGCTGGTATTTTATTGCCACAGATTGAAGTTGGCAACTGCACAGATAACAATGCCCAATGCAATTGGCAACAGACAACAGAATTTAGACCTTGGAAATGGTTTGTGTTACTCACGTGAATATGGGAAACGGATTGCCCTGAATGTTGCAAGGCAAATGCACATCGTTGCCACGTTCCACATGAATCTCCATCACTGGCTTTTGACTGGTGCGTGGTGCCAGATTCTTGCTTAGCTCTGCAACAAATGTAAATTCCGCTTTTCGTTAATAATCTTATCAATCCGACTATTTTGCCTTACCTTTCACCTGCAACATGACGGCATCGCTTCGCTGTCTGTCCCCGTTCAGAGTGTTTGTAACCAGGCAACTGAATTTCACCAGACCATCCTCAGATCGAACGGAACGCACATAAAGCTCACCGGAGGCAGCCAGGACAACATAGCGACCAGCTGCAGGGAATCCAATGTCATAGAGTTGTAATTCATAAAATTCATAAAAAAAAATGTTGCAACAAAGTGCTACAAAAAAAAAAAATCAAAATAAAAAGCCAAACGACCGAAAAACCAAATATGAATACAAAAATCAAGTTTCTCGCTGCGTATACGTAACATTTATCAATAAATGTCAACGCTACCAGGAATACAAGAAGCAACTATGCATCCCCCAGGACATGATCCACAGCAGTAACAACGACAACAACAATAACGAACAAGCAAAAACAGAAACAACTACAATGCGAGTATGAGCACATAAATTTCAGCTGCAGATAAACACACATTGTGTGTATGTGGGTGTGTGTGTGTGTGTGTATGTGTATGTGTATGTGTGTGTAAAACTGTGGCAACACTCACCAACATCCGACAGTTCCGGCAGCAGTATCTCCTCGCCTCGATGCCAACTGGCCACGCGCACATAAGGCCGCACATATTCCGGTATAGCGCACTTAATCAACGCCGAATTTCCCAAATAGACTTCAGTGTTTTCCACGTGCACATGAAACTGACGACGCATCACTATACAACGAAGAAAAACAGCAACGAGAGCACCAAAAATCGAAACAGAAACAGAAACAGATGCGAATCTGAGAAATTGTCGAAAATCAACAAACGTTGCGTGTCTATTGGGCCAAAAACTGTCCTAGGGCAGAATGCGTATAACGCTTTGGGAGGGGAAGGGGACTGTCACTGGGCCCAGGGAAATGGGAAAAACGCAGCGGGATGAATTGAAGTGCAGCATGCGGGACAATAAACGCAGTACAATGCAAAAATGCCAGCAGTTTAAATGAATGAAATTGCTTGAAATTACATGCGAATCGGATGTAAAATAAAGAACGAAAACAGACACAAAAAAAAACAAAAAGCGGAAAATGGAAAATGGAAAACACCGCCACGCGACAATATATATGAGTCGTAAAAATATCAGAAATGATACACATGAAAAATTCGAAGCGTAAATATTGAATGAGATTTTAAGCGACTATCATACATCGTTGGTTTTCCAGCTTAAATCGCGTAGCACTGCTTCAGGTTCAGGACCGTATTGGCTGTGACTATGCGAAAGAAATCAACATTGACAATATCCGAATGATGTCGCGGTCGCATCCCTAGCCATTCATCAAAATAAAAAAATATGCAGAAATTAGACATGCAACAGAACCATTTGCTGTGTTTGGGTTATTCAAGGAATAAAATACAAAATTATACTGCAGATGGAATTTTTAGTTGTGGAAATTAACAAGTCACATTTTTAAGCCATGCATCGAAATGGAAATGTGGAAGTTTGACATTTGCTGACTTCTTAATGATTATTAATGGATTAATTCAAACATATAATGGCAACTCGTAAAAAAAAAAAATTATACGATGGATATAGTTTTAAAGTTAGTTGTGAAAATCAGAAATATGAATATAGAATTAATTTTCTAATCCAAAAATAAAAGTTATTTTCACATAAATATATATTTATAATTTCTGGACCTAATATTTAAAAACAAATATTTATAGATTTGCGTACTCTTGGCAACCACAAAAGCAATTTATGGCAAATTGTTTCTTTCTTTAAGGTTTATGGTACACGATTTTGTTGGGAAATACGTCGGAAATTAAATTGTTATGAGAAGAAATCAAAGTCCAACTCACAGTTGACAATTATGTTGCAGAGACTGTCAAAAGTGAGCGGCAACGAAATCATGATAGCTACATAAACACATATATAGATATATATATATATATATATGTATATCAGCAAAGTGGTTTCTAGAAAATGGCAGGAAAGAGCTGCGAGAGCAGTCGCCAAACGTGCATAGCCTGAAAATGTGCATTACACCACGCACAAGGGTGTATGTGTGTGTATGTGTAGCTATTTGTATTTGTGGCTTGTTGTGCATGCTAATGGAGCCGCCATACACTCCATGGCTTCAGCGTCAGCTACTTTAGTTTACTTTACGCTTACCTGCTTGCACCTGCACATTGCGACTCAATATTGTGCCGGCCTCATTGCTAGCTCGGCAACGGTAGGTGGCCTCATGTACATCCGTGCGATAATATTGCGCCAAAAACGGTGGGAAGTGCAATGTGCCATTGCCAGATATTTTTCTGAAAATACACACACACACACAAGCCATGAGAAGAAAGCAAAGAATGTACATACAGTATTGCAATATTTTTAGTACGCAAAGTCTTGGGGCTTTCATCGTTATTTATTTATACACATTGAGAGCGTTACACAAAAATTTGTTGCACAAAAAACACGCTAAAATGGTAGCCACTTTGCCGGCGAACATTGCTGTATTGCAACTATGGGCGAAGATTTGCATAAAATTGCAATAGACCTGAGGGTCCTCCACACGGTGGTTGCGGAACCAGAGGCGACCTAAGCAGATGGCGGATGCATTTGCAAAGACAGCTACTAACAATGGAAGTTAGGAACGGTGCTCTAGCTGCTGACAAAGGAAGGAAATGCATATAATAAATATAATCTCACAAAGAGAGATAAGGCAGCAAGCAACACTTGGACTAACTGTTGCCTTAAGTTTAAACGAAATAACTTATTTTTCCACAGATCAAAAATAATGTTATGTAAATATTGATGCACGAGTTTATTGTATACTTATTTGATTGGTCATACGTATTTTCACTATTTTTTTCCTTATATTCTTGACATCATTTAATGGACTAATCTTAATCTGTCTCAATCTCCTTATTGATTTACTGACCACATACGCGGCATTAAAGCATTTAATAATATATATGTATATATAATTTATTCTTTTTCGTTGGTTATCCTATTTTTTAAATATTTAAAACCATACTTAAGCTCTCCCTTAGGTATCTTATTAACATTTAATTGGCTCTGAGGCTTGAATGGGAATTCCAACCAATCAACATTCCTTCACATAACTTATTCTGGTCACATCGAAAGCACACGAAGGCAAAGTCCGGACCATGATCCACAGCATTCCATTGAAAGCACAAAGGATGGCATTCCCATCCGATGTTCGCTAATCATCACAGCTGACTACCAAGCAGAAGCGAGAATGATGCGACCACGGAAGGGGCGGAGGAGGAATGGTTTTGACACAGAGGACAACAACCGGAGACCATCAAAAGGCATCAAAAAACTTTATCAAGCGCAGTTTTCCAAAATGTTTAAGTGCTGACAATTTGTTTAAGTCTATTGCGTTTGCATGGCGCCAAAAGGAATAAAAAAAAATAAAAACTAAAAAAAATAAAATGAATACAAAAACTCAGTGCTTTGTGGGTCGGAGAGATAAGTACACATCCGGTATCCTCATACCCGAATACGTCACTTGAACTCAACTATGCTCTTTACCAGCTTAAAATAAAATTGGTTTCATTTCCATGCAGCTCGGTTGCGTCCAGAGCTCATTTTCGATGCCAGGACTCGCAGGCAACCACACACCACACACACCATTCACACGCACATACACACACTCACTGGCAGACTGCCGCAGACACACAGATACACATTCACAGCAAGTGTAACGTGAATTGCCTGGCTTATGTGCATATGTGTATGTTTATTCAGACCACATGATCACGTACTACTTCAAATGACATTTCATTTTGCAAAACATCAAAATTCTTTTAGTACATTTTTACCAAGCTCTATTGCTTCAATGGCGTGTGCTTGCATTTCGTTTTTTTCATATATTACTTTGGGCAAAAGCTTAAATTATTTTTATTTTTAAATCAACAGACCACTGAGTTTATTCATAACAGCTTCAACATACAAGACACGAGCTAACACGATTTCGTTATAAGCACAGCTAGTTTTCATACTCTTGCGGGCCACTTAAAGTGCTTGGTTTTGAACTGCTTGTTTCTATGGGATATATTCTTCTAATCCTTGCAAATCCTCAAAATTAACTGCTATTTTTCACAAAAATATCTTACATACCTGCAGACAAGTAATTTTCATTAGCAATTTAAAACATAGACGGATTGCTCCCAAAAAAACTGTACGAAATAAAAGTGCAATGTTGACGATTTTTGGTCAAATGTTAAGAGCATAATAACACGCATATTAAGTGAGTAAGATCCGTGTATCATGGTAAGAAAAAACTGTTCATTTAAGAACTTACCAATAGACTGACTGTTCTTATGGCATGTAGTTTTTTATGGTTTCATCAAAATATTATTAAAACTGAGGGAATAGTGCGCATAGATAGAGACAGATAGGCGGTCATTCCTCTATTGACTTGACCAGTGATGCTGATCAAGAAAATAAATACTTTATGTAATTAGAGACGTCTTTTTCAAAGTATTAAAGGCTTGATGTCAAAATTTATTACCCCCTGCATGGATGTTAAAGGAAAATCGCATAATATGGTCTAAAAAAAAACTAAACTCTTTTGTACAATTATAGCCTAAAAATAACAAATTTAGAGCAACTAGTTTTCATAAGCTCATAGAATCCAGATCAAGAATATTCTTCTTTTTCTTCCAGATAAAATTTCCTGATTCAAATGAAATAAGGTTATAGGGATGTACTTATATTTGCTGGCATATCATATTACGCAAAAGTGTCACGTGCTTAAAGTTAGTTTTTCATAATCCGCGTCGTTTCCGACACGTGCTCATCTCTACTTGGTCACAGCCAAAGAAAAAATGGGATGCATTTATTTATCAAAGCAAAGCCACATTTAATTTTTCATTTGAGCTCTCATAGTGCATAGAAAAAGCGACGACAGCAACAACAGCTTGACAACATTTTAATATTTTAAAAGTTAACAGCGAACGGGGGAAAGGTTGACTGTCTATCTGTCTGTCTGTCTGTCTGTCTGTCTGTCTGTCTGCATGACATTAACATATGAAATGCCGGGCATTTCAAGGAATCCGAGTCTACAGTACAGTGTACAGTGTTGCTGTTGCTGTCTGTCAGCCACGCGTTGCTTTTGTTTGTAATTTCTTTGGCGCTTTTAAGCTGGCACGTAGTGGAGAGCGCACTTATTGTTTGGCAGCTAAACAAAACCCCTTTTAATGCTGTGGCCTTTCATTCGTGGCCTCTCACTGTCTACATTGATTTTGACTTGGCTCATGCAAAAATATGTAGCATAGTTTTGGTTGAATTTTCACCAGATAAGCTGCCAGGCTTAAAAAGTTTTGCGATTTTCTCGGCATGCCAAGTGAAAACAAGCTAGCACACATCTTTAATTTGTCCACAAGCTGAAGCCACAACAGTGTGACTGGAGTAACCGCAATCGCAGCCGCAACCGCAGCCGCTGCCTCTTCCGACAGGCAGCCAGCCAGCTAGCCCACCCTCTTAATATTAGACATACGCATAGTTGTCGAAACCGCAAAAACTCACCTAAGTCCGGGTACCTGGGTTGCCAACGTGCCGTCGCGCATCACCCAGGACACAACTGGCGCTGGATTTCCGTGCGCCGTGCAACTAACCTGTGCGCCCGTATCGTTCCCAAATTGCAAACGGGGCGAGGGCTCAAGCAGGAACGTTGGCACGCGTAAGCCGCTTGTGGCCTCTGCTGGCAAAGGCAGCCCCAGCACTAGCAGCCCCACAGTCAACAGCACAAACAGCAGCAGCCTCGCATTCTCCGCAATAATTGCTGCGAAGAGAGAGGTAGAATGGAGAAAGGCATCATAATTATAATCATCATGTAATTATGTAAATGCAGTTGTTTATGTGTGTGGATTGTTTCAGTGCCAGTTGCAATGGTAACTATGGCCTTAGCAATTGTGGTAGTTGTTACAGCCAGTTGTTGCTCGGTTGCATGTGCGAGTCTTTTTCAAGTGCAACTTATAAAATGCGGCTAATTTGGATTCGGTTTCATTCACCCACCAGCAGAACCAGCAGCAGTCGCATGGCTTTAATTTGGCGCGCAAACGAGGCAGCCACTTATGTGTGTGTTTGTGTGTGTGCAATTTCACTTTTTGATATGTTTATGGCTGCTCTTGTGCGTCTGAAGTTTGTTTATCCTGCTGAAAACTCGCTTAACTATTACACGTATGCAGTATAAGTTGTTGCCAATAGCGATGGAGGCAACTACTACATGCAACAACAAGCAACAACCACAACAACAAACAGCAAAAGTAGTTGCTGTTGCAGCATCAACTGAAGTCAGCAATTAGTTACCCACCTTTCTCTCTGTCTGGAAGCAAAAGTAAACCCATTTCGTTGCATGTATGTTTTATATATTTATATATATATAAATATATATGTATTTTCCTTAAGCTTTCTGTTATTAATAAATTTAATTTCTTTTACTTTTAATATTGGTTAGTGAGGTTTTTCTTTTGTCTGATTGTTTGCTTAATCTCTCGACTGCATTTATTCTGCTTCACGTTGACTTCGTCGCCGTCCACCTGCACAAGAAAATAAAAGTCCTAAGATTAGTTTGCACTTTATATATTATTATTGAATTGTTTTGTTTTAATTTTTTTTTTTTTAATTATATAAAATATTACATATTTAAGTGTTAATTTTAAATTATATTCAAATGAAAAATGTTCTTTATGGTTTAATAGTCTATAATCTTATTCGAATAGTATTTTTGGTCTCAGCTTTCTTTCTGCCTTTGTTTCTCCGTTCCTATTCCCATTCCATATATTTATTGAAAAAAAAGTGTTTGAGTATTGATAATTGATCGGTTCGTTAAAAATACAATCATAATTATGCATATCAGAAAAATGGTTGTTGCGAATAAAATGTACATTTCTTGAATAATAATGAGCCCCAAAATGATATCTCATTACGGTGGCTGAACATGAATTTATTAATCAATATGCAGAAGAAACAAAATAGTAAACAACGCTCGCATTGAAAGTAACTTGAATACCATTAATTTATTTCATAACGTGTTTATTGTTATTATACTGTATGCATAACAGTAGACCCACACAAGCTCAACTATGGGTTGCGTCAACTGAAGGCGAGGTACAAGAACCATAACAACTGAACAAATAATAAACAGAGATTCCAATGTGCCGCTGAAAGTGGCAGACAGACACATATCGCACAGATGTGTGGAGTCAGTCGGTCCGTAATGGGATCTCAGATCACTCAGACAAACAACAACAACAACAACTACAAACAACAACAGTAAGAACAGCCTGCCTCAGTTTACTTTGCCCCACAGCTTTGCTGCGTACTTTGTAAATACATTTAACGAGTATTTATGAGTGAGCATACGAAATGAATGACTTCTGGCATCATTAAATTTTATTCGAAATGGCTACGCCCACACGCCCACAAGCCTTGCGAGCATAACTACAATGAAGGAAGATACATACGAGTATGCGAGATACATGTTTTGAGGTCGAGGAGTTTGACGTGGCTAGATGTGAGTGCGAGCTTGGGCTTTAACACTGAATGTTCGCCTATTCAGAAGAGTTTTGCTGTAGATCCAACAAAAGCGAAATTCACAGAATTCTTAATATACAGTATGATTGCCACGACCCAAACCCCCTTTCAAGGCAGGCACTTTGCGCCTTAGCAGCGACTAAACAAACATCATCATGACACCCATTACAAGAATCGGCATCATGCCAATGGCAAGGGGGTGTGAGGGTCACACTTTAGAGTCCTTTTATGTTTGCAACTTGACACCTTTTCAGCGGGGCCAGCACCGGATGCGAATCCTGGTCGACTCCATGTGAGTCTGAAGCGTTGTGACTGTTTGCATTTAATTGAGAATTTAAAATGATTTGTTTATTCGTTTCTTTTTTCTCCTTTTTTATGCTGCGTCTTTTGTTCAAAAATTTGCTGCGAGCATTTTGGTTCTTTGCTCAGCACTTGGACGGTGTCGTAGTCACACAAAAAATTGAGTGTGTCGACCACCCTCTAAGCTCCCTTGGCCCCAACCCTGCCGCATTCCCACCAAGTTCTCGTGTGTGTGTGTGTGTAGATTTGTTTGCCTTCATTTTTAATGAGTTTTTATTTTCCACACATCTGTGTATGTGTGTGTGTTTCTAACTGTACTGTCTGGCTTGGTTTCGCCGTGGAGGCGAGAGACGTGTGGCAGGCAGACTTCAGTCATCAGGATACACGCCGTATCCTTTGGTGCTCACAAGCGTTTACTTTTCCTTGTGTTCTTCTGTGTGTCATAACTGCTAACTGTCAGCAAATTTGACGCTAAATGTGTTGCGGCGCTTTAAATATGTCGCACTGGCTTACTGAGTGTGTTTGCTTGTCTTAATGTATATGTCTGTTTGTGGGAGTATTTAACGCATGTTTTTGTAGTGTGTGAGTCGGGCCATAACAACTGTTTATCTGTTGGCAGTTTGTTGTGATAATCTGCTGCTCTCTTTGTGTCGGAAAAAGGCCAACAGTTCATGATCCTTTGCTGCTGCTGCTGCTGCTGCTGCTGCTGCTGAAGGCCTCAAGCCAACAATGAGTGCTAAACGATTTCTGAAACCACAGACTACATTCGCAATGAAGGACAATGCTCGTAGCAATTCGAATGCCATGACATGTGCTACAATGCGGTTGACAACAGCTTTATAAAACCTTTGCCTTGTATTCATTTCGACTTGTGTATATCCGACATATTTAACTGCCAGTTACACAGTCTGCAATTCAAAAGTTTTATTAATCTCTACTGAGTTGGAGTGTGGAACTCAACATTTAATATGTAGCTTGTTTTTAATGATTTTGTAATTTTTTTTTAATATTTTATCAAGCTGCCTAATATTTACCTCCAGGTAACCAGTTCTAAGACAAATCAAATGTCTTTTAAACAGCTATAAACAGAAACGATCCAAGCAAGTCATATCCATGGGAAAGAACAGACTTAAACTGGTATTATCAGTAGCGGAATCTGAAGACTTTTGACAATGAGGAGGTATCCTCAAAACCCATTAAAGCGGATTGTGGGAAACATGTCTTAAAAGTATTTGTCAATTTCTGAAGGAATCAGGTTTCATGGAAGTGAAATAGGCTCAGAAGTGGTACAATATGTCTTAGCTCTCAGTGAAAACCCCAATAATAAGAATATCATTGACAACACAAACTAGCCCTGACAATCGTCCAAAGGAAATAAAAATAAACTATATCTTTATCTCAATAAAATGACAAAATGTTCTTTATAAATTAGCCGATATTATTTTCTGAATAAGAAAAATGTTTATATCTAGATATTCTTCGTATAATTGCACATAGTGCTGACAATACTGAAGGGTGCATAATTAAAATAAATTGCATAGTAAATGAATGTCATATCTCAAAGCTGAATAGGTTATTGAGGTAAATGCAATTAGCTTTCTAATTATGCCTGTACAGTTGCCAATTAACAATGGAATTGCACGATTGCAAAATGTGTGAACAATCGATGCTTTCGTAATTATTCCCCTGGCTTTGCAAATTTCGTATTGAAAATTACAATAGAACAGAAGGAGAACGTGCAATTCTATGTAAAAGCCGCAAGCACTTAAATAAATCATTGTGTATTGCCTCATTGTCTGCATTAAGACACCTGCACTCAATTGCATTGTCGACACGACTGGAGTCGAATAATTACGGCTTGAGTACGTGCCCCAACCCAAAGTAAGCGGATTCAGTAATGTACACGCTGTTAGCAGGGCAATCAATCTTCAACAAGGAATGGCCAAAACAAATACATACACACACACACACACACGCAAACACAAAAAGAAGTGGCAAGTACTTTATAATTGCAACTGGACTCGTTTGCAAATGCCACTCCGTTTCCTAGTGTTCCACCATGCCACATTGCCACCTTGTCACTCCTTTATTGAACGCGCTTTGAATCGCATTTTGCAGGCGTCTTGAGCACACAAGTGTGTTTGTTTGTGCAACGTGAATGGCTTTAAGTGCGATACGCCACAACAAACAGGGACAAACGACAGCAGCAGCAACAACGACACACAAAGCAACGCAGCGAGCTGTGCTGTGTTGCATGTGTTTTCGAAGCAACCGAGCGCGAATGCAACTCATCTCGTTCCTCCCACTGGGAAAGTGGGCGTGGCTGGCGCTAAACGCTTTTGCCATCCGTTGCCGTTACCGTTGCCACCACGCGAGGCGTCAAGCAATAATTTTTCTTCTTTTGAGTCGAGCTGTTGAATCGTTTTAATGCTCGTCACCTGGGATGATTGTATTTTATTTTTTCGATACACTTTCGCTGGGCATCATTAAAATTGTACTTAAGTTGTCAGCAGAAAGTAAAGAGCGAAACTGTTTTGATGTGTAAGCTCTAATAATAATAAATTAATACAAGCGAGTTTTGCCCTCGAGTACCCAAAGTTTTTTCACAAGAAGTTATTGCTAACTTGAACTTATAATTTGTTGTGTTAAGTTATACCCTGGTTTGTTATTTGCAGTTTGCCAAAGGTCAATTTAAAAATACAATAATGACGTTAATCATGACAGGATTGAGTCTACTTCAATAAGTAAGCCAGTAAATCAACAATTTAAAATTTTCATTTACTAGTTTCTGCAATTAACTACAATTCATGAAAACTTTTGCTCAAAAACAGAGTCAAGCACTAAAACATCTATTGTATTTCTTATTGTAAAGATACTTTAACAATTCGAAGCTGATGAGTTTCAATATAAAAATAAATATTATTATTTGAATTTCAATACAATTTTGATTTTATGTACATATGTATATGCAAATATGTATATTTTCATGGTTGCCGCAAATGCAGTTAGAGTATATGTATTTCGACCCATAAATATTCGCTTTGACTTCAAGGCCCTTTTATGTTTTTGTTTTATTTATTTTTTGTAGCATGTTTATTCTTGCTATTTTCTTGCACCTGAATGAGAGTTGCAAAGTATGCAGCAACATATTCTGCGGCGCAGTTGAGGTAAAAGCGGATGTGTTTGCGTTTAGCGTTGGTTGGCAGCTTGGCAATTTATGTGGCCGACTTCCTGAACGTGAATTTAAAGGCAACTTTAAGCGGGGCCCCCGACAATTTCCTGTTTGCCCCAAGCCGCAACCTCAAGCGCGCGCTCCTCTAATGCAAAACGTCTAAAAACAATGGATCCATTTGCACACCCACTCACACACACCTACACACACACACTCTCATACAGGCCAGACTGAAGTGCAACTCTTTGGCCGAACCCGTAGCACAATGGGCCGGGTCGAAAGTCAAAGAGCATCCGTTGAGGGCGTTGCGAGCGCGTTTGGGCACGGCTACAACGCACTCGTAAATGGCAGCGATTTTGCACAAAAGCGGCAACTGGAACAATGACAATACTCGGCATCGGAACCGGGCTCAAACCCAACGCCAGCTGGCGACTGACGACTGGCGGCTGTTGACGGTTAGCGGAAATGCAGAGGCGACAAGCCACCTAATAACATTTTCCATAAACAGCAGCACCCGCAGCAGCAGCAGCAGCAGCGGGGCAAATATTACCCAACTTGTAACTGTGGCAGTAACCATTTGCGTGTTTCAACAAATGTTTGGCCACCTTTTATATTACATCAATTCTGACGCAACGATTGTGTAAAAGAAAATTGTGAAGGGGCACAACAAAACGTAATGGTCGCGCTTTTTTATGTTTCCATTTTTTTTTTTTTGCATTACTCTAAGCCATGAAAAACTTCCATTGTTGTTGGTTGTTTGCTGCAACACAAGGCCCTGCCGCTGCCACACCCCGCTCAGAAAGCAAGAGACTTGTGGGGCTTGTGCATTGTCACATTGACTAACCACCGCTCGACCAGTCAGGCACTCGTTTCGCATTTTATCTCGGTTTGTTCTCTGCGCTCTGTGTGGGTGCCTGTGGCGCTTTAGAGTACCTTTGTTTTGCTGCTTTTTCTTCTTTGGCTTATTGTGGTTGTTGGCATGAATAAACCTGACTTGAGTGTATTGCTGGGGCCATGACGAAGAAGCTGGCGACTGACTGTCACTGACATCGCCTGAGTGTCTGACAAATAAATTTAATTGGTACAAGGACCGCAAAGCCTTTCCAATTCCCTCGTTTTGATGCGTTCCAACTGCGACTGGCAGGTAAGTTATTTTGATAGCACCTTAAGCATATTAACCTCAGCTGCGAGTAATTGCACCATACTGCGAGAAGACTTCGTAATGCGCGCTAATGTGCTAAAGAAAAAAATAGGTCGTTGGAGCCATTAACAAGACAGAGCGAAACCATTTTTATACTTTTTGCTCAGCAGCAAAACGATGTTAACTGCAAAAAAGATCACTCAAATGAAACGTTTTTGTTTGATTTAGTTATTTCCACTAAGTCCATTATTTTATTTAGGTACTACAATTATTTCTTTATTTGCTGTAACTAGCCGTACAACTGTTTTTCAACAAATAATATTTTCATTTCATTAAAACTCAATATTAATTTCTGAATTCAATTCAATTTTTTACCTATCTTGAAAAACAATTTCTCTATTGGTTTTCGGTTCATTCCCCAAAATTTTCTTTTTGTTAGTGGAAATTAGTGTAGATTAAAATGGTGTGTTAACGTACGAAAATAATAATAAAAAAATACTTTATGGAATAAGGTATTTCTGGAAATAACTCTTCAACACGTTTCTTTTCCAATTCCAATCGAGGTCATTCTCAATTTGCAGGCGCTGCAAGGAAATGCTTTCACAGATTAAAGTTTAATAACAAAACCAACCCTAAGAACCCAAACCGCAACATCTGCCTGTCTGTCCAGTTGCCGAGCAACATTTCAGCTTATCTGCGGTCCATGCATAATTCAACAGCTTGCTTGGCAAATGCCACAAGCAAACACATGCCGAATTCCCAAAGACAAAGCAGAGCCAAGTAGTATTCGAATAGCAAAACCCAAAATATCTATCGAAATTTTGCCAGTATTGTGCAAAAGGCAAAGCAAAAGCACAGAAAAATAAGACCAAGCTCAGTTTGTGCAAAATAATTCGAAAAATGACTTAACAATGCAAGCAAAAATCCAAAACCAACAAAAAAAAAATAGTAAATCATTCAACGAAATTACCTCGTTATCTTTGGGCACAGAGCGCGGCGAGCGCTTGGACGATCCTTGGGATCCTTCGGCTGGCTGCAGTTACATTGAGTTGTCTGGCATAAAATTGTGATTTTATTATTTTTGGCAGTGCGCCCAGAATGCGCTGCTTTGCAATTGCTTTGTCGCGCTCACACACAGATACACACACACACACATAGACGCATGGTCTAAAAGTCCCACATATGCTGGCAGCTTTCACATGCAACGATAACTGTGAGCAGCAAGAGAGAGAGAAGAAAAAAACATTGCACAGATTGCGGCTGCATTCAACAATTGCCAAAAGGTGGCCAAAAAAGAACAAAAAAAAGAAAGGCAACAAAAATAAAAGGAAACAAAAATGAACCGCGACCATAAATTATACGCAGTGCATAGACGGACATTTTTATGGACTGTGACTGGAAAGCGCCTAGACAGCGAGCAGGTTTCATTTTCCCTTCATTTTTTATTTTTGGCGTTTCCCTTTCTGGCATTGTTGCCGCAATTTTTATCACACTTTGATAATCGTGTGGCACATGCTTCACGACACGTCACCGGCTGCAGCCGCAAACTACGTTGCCATTCGATTCAATTTGCGCGGCTCGCAGTTTTACACTCGATAAATTTCAACAAAGTGCTTTAGTCACTTATCGCGCGGCTTAGTTGCTGTTTTTGGCTTGCCGCTTGCCGCCTGCCAAATTTGCATATATTTGTGTGCCGCTTTTCTTTGAGGGCATTTTCTTGTTTGTTTGCTCGATTTGTTTGCTTTATTTGGTCGCTCGTCACTCGTTTATGCGTTTATTGTGTGACCTTTTTCACACTTCTGTTGCCATTCTTGGATGATTTGATTGGGGCGGCGAGCGCAGTACGCAAATTATTTCACCTTTTATTCAATTTACTTTATACACGGAACGTGACACTAATGTAAGTCGACATTGTGTGTGCAACAAAACGGCAAGCACCACACTTCCGGTGTGGCCAGTGGCAGTCCAAGGGTCGAAAGGACTAACCCACACACACACAGAATGAAAGCGTTTTTGGGTGCCTGCAAAATCCACTTTTGTTACATTTTTTATGCACACATTCGCTGGGACAAATAACCCGTAAAGTCAGTCAAATCCACGATAAAACCGAAATGCGCGCACAAACACACAAACACGCACACACAAAACAGACTTGCAAGTGTGTGTGTGTGTGTGTGCGTCAAATGTCAGCAAACGAAATGTTGCTGCATAGTTTTAGGCAGCAACACACACACACTGCCGAGCACATAACGGTACAAATCCAAACATACACACACACAGACACACACGCACACACATGCACCCTTATGCTTGGCCACTATCACCGATGGGCCCTTTGCGGCCCCGAGGCGTCGAGAATGCCAGCATCCATTAATGCTTTTTCCATTAAATCCCCAAATAGTGCCTAACTCTCACACAAACACACACATAGTCCAGCCATTAGCCATGTGTGTGTGTGTATGTGTGCGCTTAACTAATACTAATATACACTTGGCATTGGCCATACTGACTAACACGCAACAGATTCAATTTAGTCCGCTGAATGCGACCAAACAGTTCGAAACGCCGGCAATGACTGAGCTGAACATTGAAATTGCCTGCTGCTATGTTCTATGCTATAGCATCCTCAATTGCCAGACAGACTGAGCGTCTGCGTCGACGGCGGCGTTGGCGTTGGCGTTGGCTTCGGCGTCAGCGCCTGTCGGTTGAGATTATCTTCGTCGGCTGTTGCCCTTCGGCGGTCCTTTCGTTGTCGCTGTTAAAACTGTAGCCAAACGTTGCGCCATGATTGAACGACGCGCGCTGCGCTGCCAGCAGCGTTGCAAACGCATTTTCCATTTTTTCTTTTTCCATGGTGTTTTGTACTTTTTGCTCTCTTTACTATCTTTGCGAGTGGTTTTCATTGTTGTTACTTGTGCGATGTGCTTGCTTTCATCATTACTTATGCTCTCTCGCACTGTGGGACCAGAGGGCAAAAGAGCAGAGAGGCATGCCGTTTGAATAAGAGCGCTAGAGCGAGAGAGAAAGAGAGAGAGAGAGAAGACTGTCTCTGGCCATTGTCGGGCATTGCTCTGAATGATTGAATTATGAAGCTGTAAAATATCAATTCAAATTGTAATATAAACTGAAGTGTTGAAGTTTTAATTGCTCTCTTCTCTTGTAATAAGACCTATATGTATCAATATATAAGATAAGATAAGAAAAGATAAAAATAAATTATTGTTATATAAGTTTTTGATATCTTGAAATTTTATTAAGCTTTATAAGTTATATAAATGAGTAAGTTTAATAAGGAATATTTTTTTATACGAGTAGTTTATTTATTTATAAATTTAATTTCAACTACAAAATCTTAAATTGATTCCAAATACAAACAAACACGCTTCACAGTCCGCATCGTAGAAATGATTTTCTAGAGGCACTTCATCACTTCTCTGGGCAGCTGACATCATAAATCAATCGAATGTGCAACGCTCCAATGTCACATTGGCGCCTAAAGTTATGCTATAAAAAACACGACAGCGTCATCGACCACCCCCAGCCTGGTCACTTGTCCGTCGCTTACTACGCAATTTTTAGCGTAAAATGTCATTCATTATTCGCGCACATTTGTTCGCATATCGCTGTTTATTTATATTCGTGGCGAACATATGCAGAAGCACGTGTTGCTTCCCTCTTGGCGTGTTCTCTGCTGTCAACAAAGCAAGTGCGCCGGCGCGCTCTTACGACGCCGACGGCGACGTCGCTGCCTGCGTTGGAAAGTTTAAAGCCTGACCTACGACAAGCAAGCGAAGCACCGAAGCGTCTATTGAATGACGACTAAAAAGATGCATGTATTTGTGTGTATGTGTGTGTGTTTACATGCTTGTCTGCTGAATATGTCAATGATGTGCATGAGAGCGAGAGAGAGGAAAAGAGAGAGCGAGTATCACAGAGCCTAAAGCTGTCAGAGCGCATTATCATTTTCATATATCATGCCTAATGCGGGATGATATTTTCATTTAGTTTGTCTGTTCGAATTACCACTATGCACTATTTAAGTATACATACAGTGTGTAAGTGGGTGTGTGTGTATGTGTGGGTGTACATGTTCATTTAGCCATTACTTGCACAGCAACTAAACTTGCCAAATACTTGTGAGAAAAGCATTTCTGTTTTCAGAAATAGATAAATCAACTCAGATTTCATCATATTCAAATTGTGGAAAACCGAGAGAGAGAAAAAGGGAGAGGGAGAGATGTTCAGGTGAGTAGGAAATAAATCACGACGTCTTCTAATTTAGTTGCTACATAACTCAATTGGCAGGCAGGCAGGCAAACATATTTGCCGAGTCATTAATAACTGAAGCTCAGAGACAGTTATGTTACAGCTTATGCAGGCTGTGTGCTGGGTTATTGCATATGATTTTCTAATTAAATTTGTTTTGGGCAGCAGAAGCACTAAATCAACAACAAAACCAAATGGAAGAGATGCCATTGCCATTTTCTTATCCATCTATCACACATGAGTTGACAAAAAGGGGACTGGCCAAAATTTTGGCGGCAACAGCAACAAATGACTTGGCCCATTTATGCAAAGCTTTTAAATAAATTACAAAATTGTAATAATTTAACGTGCACATCAACGATGGCGTAGCAACCAAACAGGATGAGGCGTCCTGCAGAGCACACAATGAGGTTATTGAAGTCCTTTCCAGCAAACAGCACACACACAGACAACCCAAGTGAATATGTCTACTTGTATTTGTATTTTTCGAGTAAATATATATACATGTCTATATGTATACGTATATGTGTATAAGTTTATCAGTCCTGTTGCTTTCTGTGTCTGGCTGCTTTGTGTGGCCTTTGGGTGCCTCGACGGCTCCTTTGCAATTTGTATTGTGTGAACTTGGGCAACACCAAATGGTATAATTTACACAACTCGCTTATCTCGCCATTTAATTTAAGATTTACGGCTTTAATGGCTTTGCTGTTGCGCTTTTTTTGTTAGCCAAGTGCCATTTAAGTTGTTATGCCTACAGTTTGTAGCAGCTAAAATGGTAAGGAATGAACTTAATAACAAATCAGCACATCATTTGTTTTGAAATCGAGACATTTCGATATTATTCTGTTTTAAAAATCAGTAGAATTTCGTAATTAAATAAAGTTTTTATACCATGAGACAATTTTTTAAATATGTATTATATTCATTTAAATAAGAGAGATACATTTTTGATAAATTTTTAGAATTTTCTTAGTTCTAAGTTTAACAAGAATTTTATTTTCTGTACTTAAATTTGTCTTAAACTGTACGAATGGAATGAAATGTTCTTAAGCCAAACAAGAATACACACAAATCATATAATAAAATAGCGTTTTTTATCTCTGTATATAATTGCCAAAACATTACTTTTGACAGACTTATGGTACTCTAAAACAGTGTTTATAATATAATAAAAAGCAAAGCTTACTTAATAATTTAAATTATTTTCATTTGCTTGTTGGCAGTGCTTAACACTTAACAGCTACAAAACAAACCAATAAATAACATTCCCAGCCAGCTAGCCTCTTGGATATCTCTCTGCCGTCTGAGCAAAACGAGAACCATACGTAATCGGTCATTAAAATAAAGCTCTGCATCAACATTATATAAATACCACAAGCCATCATCAGATCTTAGAGATAAGTTAGGTGCTTCAAGCCATAGCTTGAACAAGTTCGAATTAAATTTGGTTGGAGTGGAAGTAGATTAAGTGGATGTAATACAAGAACAAGAACTAACCGCATCAAAACTAAGCTTTACTTTTCCCAAAAAGAAAAAACACTTTTTAAAGACCGGAACAGGTTGTTACGCTGCAAATGACCAACCTGTGTGAAGATCAGCGAGCTTATTCCAGTAAATATAGTTGGTTAAAAGTATTTACTTGAGAACCGGATGGTTAAATTCTGTTCTGCGAATAACCAAGAAGATGGAATGGGATAATGTAACAACTTAACATTTTATTAACTTGGCTAAGGCCTAACAAAAGTGGCAACAGCGAGTAGATTACAAATCGTCGAGTTGCGAACACTTATCAAGCTTTTTTGCTAACGAATCTACTCTTTAATGTACAGTGGCTAATTATTTCTAAGTATTTTATGTAGTGCGTATTAACTGTAAACATTGTAGACTCAATGTGCTAAGCTTTATGGCTATCAGTTAACCTGAAGCTATAAAAGCTTCAAGTTTCGGCAAGAAGAGAACAGTTTCAACTGAAGCTTCAATTTTAACATTTCACTTCAGTTGGACATTTGGATATGGCTGCCAGTTTTGTTGTGCTCTACAACTGTCTAGTTCGTGGCATCATAGTTCAACCTTCAGTGCCTTTCTACCTGCCGCAGACCGAAGATAAATCAACACCAGGTTTTGGGCTAGATATTTCAAAAGGTAGTTCCGCAGTGCAATTGTTTTCCTGCTTATATGGAGTTAGCCAAATTCCGCAAGTATCAAATCCATGGACCGAAATCGATGCAGATCGTCGCATCTCGTTTGGCACTGTGGAAGGTATCAATCATAACTCACTTGATACCGATAATAACATGGCCACCGACTATGAAAATAATTATCAGAGGCCAAGTAATTCAGATGACTCGGCATTATTTACGGGTTATTCAGTTGTGCAACCGCCTGCTCCTAATCGCCGGCTGCCCGCTATCCACTCGGCCAAGAGCAACTGCCACATTATCAGATGCCCCAAGTTTGTTCAAGCAACATATGGCACCGATGGCAGCAAGTGTTACGAGTTTGTCAATGCGTGTTTTCTGGCAGTTGCCAGCTGCAAACGTTACAATAATCGACTGCCTCGTAAGTATCTATTCAGTCCGGCAACCTCATTTATTTACTCAATTGACATTTGACATTGTTTTGCAGGGCTCAAGGAAGTCGCCAAAAAACAGTGTGATACTATTACTCATTATTAATTGATATCGAATCATTTAAGACCTTTATATTTTTGTATTAATCAGAGTATATAGTAATAAAAGTAAGCTATATTTATTAGCAAGTTAAAGGATCGTGAGATGGACTGAGACATAGCACCACATTACGATATATGAATATATATACATATATATACATATATATATATAGAGCCATTTGGACTGATTAATAGATTGGTGATCATACTGAAAATAAATAATGCTTAATTGATCTCAAGTCGGTAGAAACCGCAATAATTGCATTTAAAATCAATCATATATTCAAATTTGAACATTCATCAAAATTCATGAAGTGCAAATAGAGTTAAAGTTAACTTAAGTTCATTACCATCTTCAACTCGATTAAACAACAGCTAAAAACTAAAGTTGAAAGTGTGCTAAAAATATAATTATACCACAATAATCAAAAGCAACCATAGACAAATTATTAAATTCTGTCTTGCCACAATGCCAAAAACTGCCGACACCCCCTGGTTTTGCATCTACCCTGGCTGGATACGCATAACTTTCAACTTACTGCCAGTGCTGGAAAGTACAAAAACAAGGGCAGTTACAGCGATAACAACATGGGTGAAAGTGTTGCCAGTACACGAAAACTTTTGCCTGGCTAAAATGAGCTCTGGCAAACTGGGTAAGCGGGTATGTGGTTGGTTTGGGTGGATGGGTTGTGTGTGTTTGTGTGTGTGTGTGTGGTGAACTGCTTGTGATGGTGTGGGCTGCAACCGCAAAACAGAGCCAGGCACAAGCGGGTGGCCAACAAAATGCTCTTACAAAACCGCATCATTATCATGAACGGCAAGAAATAGAGCAGTGGTAAGGAAGAATAAGAAGAACAAGACGAGGATGTGGACTATGAGGACGACGGGTACACGAAACAGGAAGTGTTTGGTTGTGGCCAACCCAGGACAGCAATTTTGTGGGCTGCCTGCGCCGCTTGTTATATCAATGCTGGCAACAGCAGAGCTAGCACAAAATTTAATAAGCGCTTTATTATATTTTAACAGTAACAACAATAACAAGACACACAGCCGGATAGTCATACGGCGAAGTTCGCTGGCAAACTGAACAGATCCGGACACTTGTTGATCCTGCCACTGCTGCTGCCTAAGCTCTCTCGCTCTCTCTCTCTCTCTCTCTCTCTCTCTCTCTCTCTCTATCTCTCTCTCTCTATCTCGTTATGTGCAGGACTTAAGCCGTGTGGCCGTTAGCTGGCGGAAGTGTTAATTGTTTAAGGTAAAATTTGTGTAGCATAATTTCAGGCGTGCACTTTTCAACTTTTGCTTGGCGAAGCGAAAAGTTTTTACCGCCCCATCGCTATAATTATACAATTAGATTTTTGGCAGATTTTCGGCGCGTTGAGCTGGCAAATTGTGTGCCGCATCAGCAAAACTGTCGAAAGGGAAAACTTTCCTCCCCTTTTTTCAATTTTAGCAAACATAATTCTGCTGAGCTTGGCATTTGACTTTTTTTTTTTTGTGTATATGTGCGTGTGTGTGCGTTTCGGACGGGCTCTAATATAATTGTGTGGTCTCTTATGCGATTCTGTGGTCTTCTATTCGATGCTGTGGTCTGTGCAATGTCCGCATGCTTGGCACACGCTCCATTAGCTTTCATTGCGCAAATTGCGAGAGCGAACACACTTTTAATTATTGTTGATTGGTTGGGCCCATTTACCTGGCTCCCATGGCCAGGGACAAATTGTGGGGCTCATAAATCATTCATGCCAAGACTTTAAGGCAACAACAATAATAACCACAGCGAGCAGCTTAATGAAATTGCATTAAGTCGGCTTTGGGGGTTTTGGGGTTTTAAGGCGGCTGCCAATTGATTGTTAATGAAAATGACATTACTTATGCAGACGCTGATTTCAATTCATTGCTGTGGCTTTTAAATTTTGCAGCTCATTTATCGTTACACCCAAGCCGACAGCCATTGAGATGGGCGTGGCTGGGCGAAACACATATGGGAAATGCACACACCAAGCGCTGTCTATCATGGTGTGGCAATTATAGTCAACGACTTGTTGGCGCCACGCAATTTCCGTTGATGCGTCGCAATGCAATTATGTCCAATGATGTCCCTTGCCATCCTGACAAATCAGTCGGGCGCACTGATAATGTCAGGCAGACAGGCTTTGTGAACAAAACACACACAAAAAAGAAAAAACAGAATATACAAAGCTAGGTAATAGGAGAGAATCAAACCATGCCTCAGATGTCAACGGATGATGCAGCTTTTGTGCGTTAAGTTGTAGTTGACTTGATGTTCTAAGTAGACCGAGTTCGAGAGAGGGGTGGGGTAGAGTGTATGTATCCGTATGTGTAATTGTGTAGATGTGTGAGTTTGTGTGTGTGTTGCGCCAGCATTACTTGTCAAGTGAGCCTCAATTTCAATAGCATTCAAGTGTGTCGTCGTCGTCATCGTTGTTGTTATTCTCATCGTCATCTTCGTCGTCTGTGGCTGTTGCATTTGACACATAAGTGGCCTTTAATGATATCAAACTTTATGCGCTTCTTTCATTGCTATTACAGTCAGCTTCTCTCTGTCTCTCTGTCTCAAGCTCTCTTTACCCCTCTGCTTGCAAAGTTTGCATGTCTAATGATTCTATAGAACTGTCATTTGCTCGCTCTTATTTGCAGTCCTATTCAGCAGATGGCAACAGACAGTTAAAAGCGATAGTCAGATTGGCAAAGGGAATTGTGTTATGTGCAGGCAGTTGCTATTGTCAGCTCCTTATAATAATAATTAATATTGTTCCAAGTGTTAGCAATAAAATTTATCATGAGCCAACAGTCAAAGTCTGTTCACTCCTTGTAAAGCCTATTAAATACTAAATACTCTAAAATAGATTCCCGCATGGCCAAGACATCATATTACCCAATTACAATTACTATGCACAGCTGCTGCTCTTGAAGTCTGTCCATTTTCATGACCGCAATATAACATTTTCATAAAATTATTGCGCTTAAAACTTTTTTGCGCTTCAAATAAAAAAAGACCAAAAAAAAAATTAGAAACAACAACGTGCTAAAATATTCCACTACGAAATACCCTATAAGCAGAAACAAAATATTTTCTTAAATGCTGAACAAAAGTTAATTATAAGCACACAAAACTTTTCAAACACAAATTCTACTAAGGCCAATTATCAAAAAAATAGTTATAATATATTAGTCGACTCTTGGAATAAGACGCACTGATATTGACTTGGATTTTCCTGCAGTTTTGAGCACTTGCTGTTGGTGGACCTTAATTTGGCTTGTGGTCAGTGGACAGCAGCTGGCAGCGGCCCAGTCGGCGACCCTTGTGAATTTGAAAAGTGCTTAGCCATGACAAAACCTTTTTTCCACTTAAAGGCCACTCGCCTACAGCCGCCAAGGGATGTGGCTGTGTGAACTGAGCGGTGGTGCGAAGTGGGGGGAGGTCAGTTCGCGCCCAGGCCGCATTATTTCCAAGCGCCTGGCCAGCAGCTACTTTCAATGGCAGTTTTATGCGTCCGTCTCGACTTTTCTTTGCGCGCGTTTTCAATAATGAAAAAAAGTACGAGCTTTGAATTTTCAAATGATACAGCCGTGGATGCTGTGCGGGGGTTGCGAGTTGTCTGCAGACAACTACATTCGCAAAGGAAATGGGGAAAAGCAAAGTTTGGAAAGTGGACGTCGAAGTGGAAAAGGCAAATTAAATTATTTCTCATGAAAATGAGGAAAGGCGCCAACGACGACAAGGACAACGGCAACGGCAACATCCACGAAGGCGAGCAAATTGAAAAGCGTTGACGGAAATAAAAACTAGAATGCGTTGTGCGTGGAAAATTACAATTAAATTGACTTTAGCGACGATGCGATAAAAAATAAACAGCACAAAATTAGCATAACTTAAAGACTTGGCAATCGAATTGTCTGTTGTAAATGTGATGCATATTCGTCCCTTAAGCCACTCGTACCTGCCAGACTATCCAGCTTATCTGCAACTCAACTGGCTTTTGTTATTAATGCCACTTGGCAGCTTTGCCTGTCCACTTCAGCTGGAGTGGTCGCTGCACCTGTATAGAGATACTGCAGATCTACAGTTTCAGCTCAAACCCCACATCCCCCACTCTTGATGTTCCCCCTTTGCTTTGCCGTGCGCTACTTGTCGCTGCAGTGCGTCTTACACTTTTGCGAGCATAATAAAGTGCAGCAGTCAACCAGGCAGCCAGTCTGACAAGCAGCCCTCTTCGAGGGTTTCGGGCCAGCAGCAAAGCGTAAAATGTGAATAGACTCGGCGACTGTAGCTGGACTATGAAAAAGTTCAAGTCGGGGGTGTGTCGGGCATGCAAAAAACAAAAAGCATAACACACAAAAACAAAACAAAGCCAGTAAGCGTGTCCTGACTGGATAATTGAAAGCAACTTTTGCGACTTTACCCGCATGAAATTGGCTACAGCTCTATGTATATATATATACATATATATATATACTATTTTTTTGTTGCTTCCATTGTCATTCGTGCATGTAGTTGCTACACACGGAAATTGAAATGTCAAGTGTGCTGCCATGTGTGAGCAAGCCGGAGCAAAGGAGCTCAGCTATGGGTCTGCCTTTGGGGCTAAAGTGCATTTAATGGCATCACTTCTTGGTTTTGGTCGTCGGCTAGTTGTAAACGCATCAGCTGAGGCCGCAATCGATAGACTTAATTGTCATAAAGTGAAAGCACAGGGAACAGTATTCATTTAACAGAATTCACCTTTTTCATTCATAATGTGTACGTGGACATTGTCGACTGCTGATCCTGCCTACCACTTGCTCTTCCTGTCTGCTTAAAGTTGACTGGTGTTTGCTTAATCGAAAATACGTGCTTTTACATAATTGGATTTTTTGATTTCACTCGTATTTCGGTTTTTAAAAACCGACGAGTGGCATTGGATGATGTGAAATGTTTTCCAATGGCTTCACAAATTGCCTACAGTTCCATTTATGGGCATTTTGGGATTGCATTTTATGGTAATGGCAACCGTGGTATTATTGTGCACAACAAATACTATAACAAGTAAATGGTTGTAATTAAAACAGTTTTCTCCTTTTTTGTTTTCAATATTAATTAATACACTCAGCAAAGGTAACACGGAGAAAAGTTCGGAAACTGAAAAAAAGGGAAATTCAAAAAGTAAATGACAACCACTACATATAATATATAATATATATATATATATATATTTATATAATATATAGGAGACAGAGAAAGTTGCTAAAGCGGCTTAGATAATAATTTCGGACAATTATTTATATCAAAATCAATGACACTTGAACTTGAACATATGTTTATATTAGGAAAAATTTGATTGACATTATCAAGATAAAAGTGGGGCGATTAAATACATCCATTTATCATGTAACCCTCGTTATCCAAAAAAAAAATAAGCCAACAAGAGAAATTCGAGTATATGAAAAATACTTTGTGAAGCAGCGAATCGCTCTTTTTTCCACTTATTTCTATTAAATGTGGACAGGACGCATGTTGGTTTGAGTTTATTGCAATTTACTGACTCGGCACGTGACAAACGAGCCGCACGTTTCTCTCATTGTACGCGACAAAGACACTGACGCACACAGATCACACATACGCAACGTTGGCTCCCAAACAGTTGGACATTTATCGTGACGTTATTTATGGCATACCGGCAGCTTGATGTAGCTGCTTCTCAGCTTAATCACATGCATTTATTTCGTGAGCAAGCTGTTGATTTCAGGAAGCAGCAGGAACCCCAAAAGTAAGCAGCATTTCAAATAAATCACAATATAGATTATAATATTACTCAACATTGTCTGATAGTTAGTTACTACACACTGACGGCATGTTTGTACAACGTACAATTGCTTTGCGTATATGCTTTGAGTTTGTTGTGTTGTGATTCTCAATCTTTCATTTTTATGCGTTGTTTGCATGGTTGATAAGAGGCCAGGACACAGTTGAATACACGTTTGGCCACATTCATGCATCACACAACAACCATTGTTAGGCATCCTTATTAAAGGTAAATATGACAGATTGTTGGAATTTCTGTTTTCATTGGACTCTGTTTCCTTCGCATAAAGCAGACCTGGCTAGTTCTCATCTGGCTGCTTCTGGTGGGTCATCTACAGCAATGTCTGCAACTATTCACAGATTCTTAACTTTTTATTAATTAGGGTAATTGCATCAACTTGTTTGAAGTTTACTCATACTTTATGCGTATTTCAAAGCAATACGATACAGAAAAACCTTATTAGGGAGCATGACTCTTACAAATAATCTCGATGCATTACTTAAACTTACTATTACTACGTTCAGCAAGCTCAGTTCATTAAGTACAATGTTAGGTCAAAGAAGTTGTTTCAGCTCGCTGCCATTGTTGGCCATTTGCCTGCTGCATGGAGTATTCTCGCCCTCAATTGTGGTAGCGCAAGATCCACAATACTTCGATATTGGATTTGTTTATAACTTTACGAAACACATGTATTGGCGCAATGAACTTGAGTGTTTCGTCATATTCAAGGCGGATCTGGCACAACAGATACCCTTACGATTTGGATTTAATTCCCAATATCGCTCACTGCACCGCTTACTGGCAGAGGATTTAAACTTGCCAGGTGTAAACTGGGGCTTAAAGGCCAATATTTCGCTGAGCCGCATATTACCTTCGAAAACTTTGATATTTGGTATCATTCACAACTTGTTGCCAGAGCTGGAGCCTATCCTCGAAGTGATCGACAAATCGTTGTATGGTCGTCATGATCTTCGTATTATTTTCATATTGAAGTCATTCAAAAATGAAATACCTTCAGAAGAGCAGTTGAAAGAATTCTTTGCTTGGTGCTGGCGTTGCAACTTAATCAATGTTGCCCTGACCTTTCAGCAGATCACATTTACCAACGGTAGCCATGAGGTGCGCAATGAGCTCTTCAGCTATACCCCTTTTCCAAAACTTAGATTACTCAATGTGACCAGTTATGGCGTTACTTACATATGGAATCCCATTGATGTCAGCAATGTGCAAGGCTATGAGTTCCATGTGCGTGTTTTTCAGGATTTGGCCACAGCATTTCTGGTGAGTTCACTGGCGGGAAAATATCACAAATATTTTATTTACTAAAAAATTTCTTAAAATTCATATATATTAAGAATAACGGTTTCCTACGATTTGTATTCCCTAAATATATGCACTATATTTTACACTTCTGGTACTCTGGATCAAGATCAAATCCGAGCTGAATAAGCTGATTAGCCTGATAAAGTGAACTACATATTATAGTAGATGGTGAACTGAGAAAACAGTTTGTATAGATTTACTCAGCTCGTCGTCCGAATAAAACTTATATCTACCTTAAGGAGATGATGAACTAATACCCATTTTGTTATACTTTCATTGTTTTTTCCGAAACCCCTTCTTACAAATCCAATATTCTGTTTCAACATATAGAAGCATAATAATGGTTGTGGCTTAATAATGGTTGTAGCAAAGAACGGTTACATTACGCTTATGATGACAAATTCGTAATATTTCCTTTATATTAAAAGTATCTTAAGCAAATATCTCATTATTCACTTTCATGCAGCTACCCAACGGACAACTGTGTGGAGGTTATGGTCTATTACTTAACGCTTTTATAAACCACATAAATGGAAAACTGCGTGTGGAAGCCACACCCGATGTCAACGTCCACAACTACCATAACTCCACTCTACTGGCGACAACAAGGGGCGAGATCGATATAGGTGCTCACCTCTACACGAAAATGACACTGAACTCCGACCAGATTGAGGGCGAAAGTATTTTAACGAATTCGCAAACTTGCCTAATGGTGCCTTGGCAGCGGATACGGCCCTATGGCAGATATTCAAAAGCGAAATTTTATATTCTGCTCGTATTTATACCGAGCTCATTGATGATGGGTTGGCGCCTGTTCGCCCGTAATGGATATAAAGGTTTCTACTTCGCATTGGCCATATTGCTTCAACAACCGGTGAATGACATTGTCTTTCGCCAATTGAGCAATGCATACAAATTCATTCATGTGTTCTTTTTGTTGGGTGTCTTTTTATTTTGGAATTTAAGGCAGGCACAACTGTCGATGAAATTGAGCAGTTTAAGTTTGGGGGAGCGCCAAATCAGAAACCTTGATGATTTTGTGGCATCCCCATTACGAATTATGCTGACTGAAACAGAAGTGGCAATGTATTTTAATCCAGGATTGCTGCCAGCTGAACTAAAGCAGCGACTACTTGTAGTTGATGCGTCAACGTTGCAGAGTCATCTGGATAATCTCAATACTAGCTATGCCTACTGCAGCAGTGACACTCATTGGCATCTTGTGAATTCGCAACAGAAGCAACTTCGCCATCCACTTTTTGTCCGAGTCAAACCAAATCTATGCACTCCTACGAATTTTAAATATGTTCCCATACAAGAGAACTCGCCATTTAGACAACCCTTTTTTTTGTTTGCCATGAATTCGCTAATGAATGGATTTTATGGAAAATGGGATGAGGAGAGTTTTATGAAGGCAGTGCAAACAAGGCTTGTGAAAATCTCTAAGGACGTTGAGTCTCCTTACTTCTCTTTAAAACTGAACGACTTTCGATATCTGCTAATATTTTATGTGGCTTTCAGCGGGGGTGCTATATTATGTTTGCTGTGCGAAATTGTTTGGAAACATCGCTTGCACTTAATTGGTATTGGAGGTTAAATGCAAATAAAAATAATAATAAAAACTTATCAATGAAAAGAATTATCCCTGCACAAACTAACAAAATATTAATTTATACTATTGAGAATATTTTGTATAATAAGAAATAAAATTATAAATTTAGGAGATGATTTTCTACTTTGATATCGAAGGTATCATTGTGTATTGGTTTTGTGGAATGTCCGTCATGCTGTCTGTCCGTCTGCATGATGGCTACTGTTTGCGACACCCTTAGAGATGGAGACTTGAAACTTGGAACAAATACTGGTCTGTGCCCGCGTCAGACATTGGTGTGGATCAATTGGAGTGCTACGTCCACTAGGTGGCTAGGAAATCGATAAAATCGATACTCACAAATCAATAGAGCCAAATTTTTTTTTAGTTACGGCGATCAAATTTGATGGTTATGTTACTGGCCTAGGATTGATAACCAATTTTATGGCCACGCCCACACATGCGCCGATAATCAACAAATCCGGTATTTCAGAAAGTGTATATTGATAAATCCGAATATCTCCCACAACTTTAAATATAGAGTCACCAGATGTAGAAGGTAACTTGGTGGTAACCTTCTCTAAGGATCTGCATATTCTTTTCCGGACCACTCCCACTCCCGGCCCCAAAAACGATAAAAGCCTATATCTCCCGCAATTTAAGAGCTATAGTTACCTAAGTAAAAAGATGGATAATAGATTCGTACTTCAAAAAAATATTTATATATACTATATCTATTTAAAAGCTATATTTGCCAAACTTGGAAGGAAGATTAATAGAACCTTGTCAATAAATTCTTAAGACCTACAGTGTAAGGTCACTTACATCTTCCGCATTTTGAAAGGCTAACTTGACAGAATTTCTTGGCTAAACCCACCGTGTTCTTTGCTACCTGTTATCGGCTGGCATTACGTTCTCTCTTGTTTTTTTTTTTTGCGTTGTTTGCATAGCTGATAAGAGATTGTATATACGTTTGGCCACACTCATGCATCACAAAATAACCATTATTATAAAGTAAATATGACAGATTGTTGGAATTTCTGTTTCCATTGGACTCTGTTTACTTCGCATAAGGCAGACCTGGCTAGTTCTCATCTGGCTGCTTCTGGTGGGTCATCTACAGCAACGTCTACAACTATTCACAGATTCTTAACTTTTTATTAATTAGGGTAATTGCATCAACTTGTTTGAAGTTTACTCATACTTTATGCGTATTTCAAAGCAATACGATACAGAAAAACCTTATTAGGGAGCATGACTCTTACAAATAATCTCGATGCATTACTTAAACTTACTATTACTACGTTCAGCAAGCTCAGTTCATTAAGTACAATGTTAGGTCAAAGAAGTTGTTTTAGCTCGCTGCCATTGTTGGCCATTTGCCTGCTGCATGGAGTATTCTCGCCCTCAATTGTGGTAGCGCAAGATCCACAATACTTCGATATTGGATTTGTTTATAACTTTACGAAACACATGTATTGGCGCAATGAACTTGAGTGTTTCGTCATATTCAAGGCGGATCTGGCACAACAGATACCCTTACGATTTGGATTTAATTCCCAATATCGCTCACTGCACCGCTTACTGGCAGAGGATTTAAACTTGCCAGGTGTAAACTGGGGCTTAAAGGCCAATATTTCGCTGAGACGCATATTACCTTCGAAAACTTTGATATTTGGTATCATTCACAACTTGTTGCCAGAGCTGGAGCCTATCCTCGAAGTGATCGACAAATCGTTGTATGGTCGTCATAATCTTCGTATTATTTTCATATTGAAGTCATTCAAAAATGAAATACCTTCAGAAGAGCAGCTGAAAGAATTCTTTGCTTGGTGCTGGCGTTGCAACTTAATCAATGTTGCCCTGACCTTTCAGCAGATCACATTTACCAACGGTAGCCACGATGTGCGCAATGAGCTCTTCAGCTATACCCCTTTTCCAAAACTTCGATTACTCAATGTGACCAGTTATGGCGTTACTTACATATGGAAACCCATTGATGTCAGCAATGTGCAAGGCTATGAGTTTCGAGTTCTTGTCTTTCAGGATTTGCTTAAAACATTTGTGGTGAGTTTAATGGATGGAATTGATTAAAGTTTCTTAAAAGCATCTCCGATCGCATGAAGTATATATGTAGCAATGGGAATAGAAACATAGAGAGTGGTCACAGTTATTAAATGACGTGTAGGCATAGACCACAAAGAGAGAATGGTGATGAGTTCTGCGATTATTTGGTGCCAAGATCTCGCCAGAAACGCACGCAGAATTTATGTTACGAAACCAACTCATTAAAGTTGTAAAATCACACAATATATAGTGAAGTGAATATGTCATTATTTAAAAAACCAAACAATAATAGTTATAAATGAACAATAAATAATAAGAATAACCAGAAGAATCGTCCATTCGGAGTTATATTATATACTATTGAACCAACAATTTGGAGGCTCGTCCGCGATTTGTGTTTCTGAATAAGACTTTGAGCAGATCGTGGAGAGAGGCGTGTGGAAAGAAAAGGCGCGGACGACAACAAGAGAGCAGCAGCAGAGGACTTACAGAAAATAGAGGCAAGCAGCAGTGGCTTGTAAGTATAATCTGTTATACTGCAAAAGCAGTCTGTATGGAAGTCGTGGTGAAGCCGAACAAGATTAGCAGAAGAACTAACATTGTGTTAAGTGTAATTTATATTCTGGATCAGGATCAATAAGTTAATAAAGACATGTCAATACATGTGAACATGCGGATCTCAGAGGATGTAAAAGCTGGAGACTTCAAAAACCTTTTTTCCCTTCAGTCGCTCTAAAGATCATAAGAAACGAGAGCACATGATTACATATGAATGTGAACAACTTTTTAAATTTGGCAATAAAACAAATATATACGTCAGAGCTGTGTTCAGGATATATTGTAGTCGAACTTAGTCGACCACAGGATTCTCACTTGCTCATATGTGATAGATTGACTTAGCTCGTCGTCCGAATAAAACTTATTTATACATTAGGAGATGATGAAATAATACCCATTTTGTAATACTTACATTGTCTTTTCCGAAGCCCATTCTTACAAATCCAATATTCTCTTTCATCATATAGATGTATTACACTAATCATGACAAATTCGTAAGATTTCCCTTATATAATCCATTGACCTTATCTCGATATTCACTTTCATGCAGCTACCCAACGGACAACTGTGTGGAGGTTTTGGTCTATTACTTAACGCTTTTATAAACCACATAAATGGAAAACTGCGTGTGGAAGCCAGACCCGATGTCAACGTCCACAACTACCATAACTCCACTCTACTGGCGACAACAAGGGGCGAGATCAATATAGGTGCTCACCTCTACACGAAAATGACACTGAACTCCGACCAGATTGAGGGCGAAAGTATTTTAGCGAATTCGCAAACTTGCCTAATGGTGCCTTGGCAGCGGGATTGGCCACATCAAAAATATGCAAGACCGAAATTTTTTCTTCTGATTCTATTTATAACGTGCTCATTGATGGTGGGTTGGCGCCTGTTCGCCCGTAATGGATATAAAGGTTTCTACTTCGCATTGGCCATATTGCTTCAACAACCGGTGAATGACATTGTCTTTCGCCAATTGAGCAATGCATACAAATTCATTCATGTGTTCTTTTTGTTGGGTGTCTTTTTATTTTGGAATATAAGGCAGGCATATGTGTCGATGAAATTGAGCACAAGTTTGGGGGACCGCCAAATCAGAAACCTTGATGATTTTGTGGCATCACCATTGCGCATTATGCTGACCGAAACAGAAGTGGCAATGTATTTTAATCCGGGATTGCTGCCGGCTGAACTCAAGCATCGTTTACTTGTAGTTAATGCGTCAACGTTGCAGAGTCATCTGGATAATCTCAATACTAGCTATGCCTACTGCAGCAGTGACACTCATTGGCCTCTTGTGAATTTGCAACAGAAGCAACTTCGCCATCCACTTTTTGTCCGAGTCAAGCCAAATCTATGCACTCCTACGAATGTTAAATATGTTCCCATACAAGAGAACTCGCCATTTAGAGAACCATTTTCTTTGTTTTTCATTAATTCGCTAATGAATGGATTCTACATAAAATGGCATGAGGAGAGTTTTATGAAGGCAGTGCAAACAAGGCTTGTGAAGATCTCTAAGGACGTTGAGTCTCCTTACGTCTCTTTAAAACTGAACGACTTTCGAAATCTGCTAATATTTTATGTGGCTTTCAGCGGGGGTGCTATATTATGTTTGCTGTGCGAAATTGTTTGGAAACATCGTTTGTATGTTAAATGAGGTTAAAGGCAAATAAATTTAGAATATTATTATATCGGCTTAAATCGCAAGATTATCATAATAATAAATAATACCCATAATACCCTCACAAATGCACTTGATCAAAATGTGTGTTATATGCTTAAAACATCATAGAAAAATAATGAAATTTGAGCCGCAGTCACAAAAAAACTTGTAAGAACTGTAAAACTCGATCATAGATTTTTCTGCACAATTGTATAAAGATATAAACGGAAATAATAAAAGTCAGTTCCATTAAAATATGTGTTAAATTACACAACTCAATACACATATTATAATTACAATTATTACAGTGCTCATATATGATCTATTTTGATCTAAATTTGAGTGAATAAAAGCGTATTCAACTAAGAAGCAGTTTGATAAGAAGATAACCTAAACGCAAAAGCAATTCAATTCTGATTTCAATAGCAAGAACGAGGAGAACAGCTTCAAGGTTGGCTGGGGACGGAAATCCGAGCGAGGCATCAGAGATGATAGTATTTCATACTAAATTGAATACATTTTTTCGACTTCCGGTGCTTTGTTGCGCTACAAACACACACTACCACAAGCTGACCGAGCATAACCACTAGGCATTTTGAGCGTTTGCCCGATGACAAATAACTGCTTAGGTCGCTCCACTGCACCATATATTTAGATACACTTCCACACAAACACACACACACACACACACACAATGGAGAATCCGTCCTAAGGGGCCAACAATGTGTCTTCGTTTCCGTCATGGCTGCCATTTCCGGCTAACGAATTTTAGGGAGTTGCCCACGTGCCCATTTATAACAAATAAGAATGATGTAGTCGACTGAGCTCGACTACAATATACCCTTAACCCAGCTTTCTGATATATTCCAGTTTCATTGACAAATTCCACTTTACAAATGAATAATAAGTGAGTGCCGCGTGTTCACATAGACGGAAATGACTAAGTCGACTCGGCTGTTGATCTTGATTAGATGTAGAATATACTTTACGAGGTTGAAGATGATTTCCTCTGCCTGTTACTTACATTTGCACAAATTCATATACCCCTCTTACACATCTTTAATGGGTTCAGGGTATAAAAAGAAACAACTGGGCATGTACAACCCATATGGCTACAAAATACCCTGCATAAGCAAATAATATTTATTTGTTTTAGTACATTCCAAAGTTTTATATTTGAGATAAAAGAGATATACATATAACTATTATATACCACATTTGATGCCTCCTATCCTTACATATCAGTTTCTATAAATAAACCGAAGTTTTTCGGACTCGATTATTAAGCTGTTGATAAAACTATATTTTAATTTATATATGCCATATTTTTTGTCTGTTACATAATTTATGAAAACTTTATATCACATATTTTAAACATTTTGTGGTTGCAGGGTATTAAAAAAGAAGATCCAGTATATGCAGCGATGCATGTGTAACTGTCTGAAAGTGAGAGAGTGTATTTATGTATGTGTGTGTGTTGCCAAATTGATTGAAATGGCTAGAAGCGAATGCTCCCTGCATACAGAGCTCAGTTGAAAAGCAACAATTTTGCTGGCGCTTCGTTTCGTTTCGCTCGAATCTCTTTAGCTCATTTTCAGCCTCCTTTTTTTTTGTATTTTACTTGGTATCACAGTTTATTGCTTTGCTTCTTTGTGTTGATTGTCTGTTCGCTTTGTCGGCAAATTCTTACGGAAAATTTATATTTTGGCCTGCTTTGGCTTCCGTTGACCCAGACCGTTGTACAATTTTCATTATTGGCATGGCAGCTCGTTGATGTGTTCTGTTCTTGTTATTGTTGTTGCTATTTTGTTTCCGTCTGGCTAGTAAATGGCATCATTATCATCTGGGCAGCGGCTGGACAAAGGCTGAGCAATAAGCTCACCCGCTGCGAGGATTGAACCACGTTCTCCTCGGAATTACTTCTAAACATATATCGTACTATTGGACTGCTTAATTTGTTTGCTATTTATGAGCTTTGATTGTGTTGCTTTCATTGTTGTTGTTTTAGTTTTTGGCTTTGTTACAAAAGATTTGGCAAATTAATTGAGTTTGCTCTCTCAAATTTATGTTAACTACATTGCCGAAAAACCAGGCTTAATTAAGGCTAGCTGTCCATTGGCCCGCCTCAACATTAGATGCGACAACGGACTCCGGAATTGCTTGGCTGTATTTTATGGAAAAGCTGTAAAATAAACAAAAATTATGTTAAAACTCTGTCGATTCCGCCTTCAACATGTAGCAAGTAGCAACGGAAAACTCAATTGGAAAGTTTGTTGCTCATTTCCGTTCGCTGGGCGGACTGTAGCAGGAAACGGGAGGTGTCGACCGGCAGGGAAATGCATTTGAATCTAATATGGCGTTCAGTGTTCCGTTTTCACAGCGCGGCCCCGGACTAAGTTCGAGTTCGAGGCACGCCCAGCTGACAGTTTCAACTATTGGCCCAAATGCAGATGTTGCACTAACTAGGCTACAACTGCGACTCTAACTGTGACTGTGTCTGTCTACAGATATAGTTGTAGTTGCTGTGCTGCATAAATTAACTTTCCGTCTTTTTATTCGCTTTTAATTCACATTTTATGCAGTTTCTGCTGTTGGTCTTGCTGCGTTGTCGGCGTTTGCCGGCGTCACTTGGCGCCTTGTCGACTCTTTGTTAATTCAAAAAGTTTTTAATAATTTTACTTTTCAACAGGACAACGCAACAGTGCCTGACAACGGGGCACGCAACAAGTGTCCATAGTGTGCGGCCATGACTGCGTTTCGGTTTCTTATAGTTTCCCGGTTCAACTGCTGCTATTTTGCATAGCATTTGCAGTTGCATACTTTAAGATAGGACTGCAGAACAAACTTGCAGATTATCACTTATGCAGGTATCCAATTTTATTACAACAACTTCTTTGGGGTTCTTCTAATTTATGCTTAATGTAAAGTTAATAACTTAACTGAATATAGCTTGGCACAGCAAGTTCATTAAATTGTTGGCTTGCTGTTTTCACAAACTTACAATTATAATCTTAAACGAACTGCTGGAGGCGTTTTAAGCTTATTTCTATGATGATTCAGGATGATGAGTCTAAATAGTCTGTCTATCTGTTTATATGACATCTAGCCCCTTTGCTTTAAATATATCATTAATATATCATAATTTTTTAAATAGGTAGTAAATAAGTCGCTTGAATAGGATACCTTTGGGAAAACTCTTAACTTAACTATGCTAAACTTAAGCTTATCCACTGATCCAGATATTTTACTATATGTTCTTTATTCACTCACTTTTACTTTCTATTAGCATTCAAATTTTTGGTCTGACTGGTTTTCTTCTGGATTTCCCCAATCCTTGCCTTGTCAAATTACATACATATATTATTTGTAAATTTAATTATTATTTATTACAATCTTTTATTAATTGTGGGCAGTTTGTATTCCACATCAAATAAATAAACTAATAAATACCTTTCAGAGTTGGAAAGCAAAGAGAAGGTATTATTGACCAACTTTTTCCTTTATCAAAATTGCTCGTTCTATAATGTTGCTTCTATTTTGCAAAAACAAAATGTGCAACCCAAACCAATTCTATTCATTTGAAAGTGGGGAAGTGAACTCCAAGCCCCAAAGCTATATAATCTTCAACGAGCCGAAACTATCTATTCACCGTTGCCTCTCCTCAGTGCTGTCCTCTAAAGTGATTATACTCATGGGCTAATGAAAACGCTTGACAAATGCACTGGCTGACAGGCTGATCCATAAATGCCAAGAGCTGACCACAACAACGCCCCGTCTACGGGCTCGGCAGCCACTCAAGTTAATTCAATGCGAAGTCTCGGAAAACACACAAACATACACAGTACTCACTCGTAAATACACAGTTACACAAACACACACTAGTGTTGTGTGGCAGCGTCATAAAAGTGCCAACAAACACGACACTTGAAAAACTCACACGGTCCAGCTGCAACTGAAGCGGGTGCTGTGAAAGGAGAGGCGCGCGAGTGTGGCACGAAGAGGCCACTGCAGAAGCAACTGCTGCCCGGAATTGGCTGCCACTTATGTAGTGAGTGTCGCGTGTTGTAGTTGTAGTTGCTCTTGCGCTCTTTTTATTGAGCTCATAATTTGTTGAAGCTAGGGCAACAACAACAACTTGCCTCTGACAGCAGCCTGTTCCATATAAGCCATTTGACTGCCTGCCTTTGGTGTTCTATACCAAATGTAATACCAAATATATATGTGGGTACACTTGTGTATGGCTGATGTTAAGCATCCACAAATTGAACCACCAAATGGTTATTGATGAGCTGCTGCTGCCGCCAATTCTGCTAGGCAATCAGATGGCCAAACGAGAAATACAAGTTCATAATTCAAATTTGGCCAGCGAACATTCAAAACAGGCTAATATAAATTTATAGCTTTGTGGTTCAGTGGTTGAGCACTCGACTGACGACTGTACTCGGAGTGCACTTAGTGAGCAGCTAGTACGCAAAAGGTTCGTTAGCATTGAGAATTGCAAAATTTAGAGCGACAACAACGTCGGCAACGTCAGCAACGACGACGACAGCAACAGCGACAGCGACAATTCAGCACATAAAGCACGTCATGAGGCAATATATTAGAGTCCAAGTGCACAGTTTCCGTCAGCAAACGAGCACGGTGCCGGCAAATGGGGCGAGTGCGTAGCGTTAGCTGATATATCCAACGGCTTTTCTAATTATGCACCACAAAGCGAGCAATGAAAATGTGGCACGACTCTTTAGAGTACACAACGCACACATGAAGATGTATAATGGCATAAATACATACACATGTAT
This sequence comes from Drosophila paracracens, assembly GCA_035044025.1. Lineage (NCBI taxonomy): Eukaryota > Metazoa > Arthropoda > Insecta > Diptera > Drosophilidae > Drosophila > Drosophila paracracens. Next base: position 5,292,502 of record JAWNMN010000401.1, on the reverse strand, counting down.
GTACATACATAATTGATATACTTAGCGAACATATGTTTTAGGTTCAACTTTGCCTTTTTGAAATTTGTATCATATTTGTCGAAAATGCATGCTTCTGGCCTGTTTTTTTTTTTATGTAAAAAAAAGGTCATCAAATAATAAACTTATGAGTTCAACACAGAATTTAATACAACATTTGCGCAGTATCCGCAAGAATGTTTAATTAATTTGTGTGCTTAAAATTGCTATTGCATTAAATGTGGCAAGTAATAATAAATAAATAAACAAATGTGGAACATTCCATTCAATTTGAAATCATGAGAAAACTATTTGCGTAAAACTTAAATAATTATAATAAATATTTGTTACAAACAAAAATGTAGAATGACTTCGTTGGCGTGTTTAAAATGTAGAAAAATATAAAAATATTTTACACTGCGAATAAAAATGTATATGTCACTAGATTTACTTACGGATACGTAATCTTACGTTTTTTTTTATTGATTTGTTTTGTATATAGTTTAAATAAAACATTTTTAGTCCTCTCCTGCCAATTGCTCCTTTGCAGCTTTTGGATGCCTATTCACATGAATATGTCTCCTTTGCTAGGCAATAAAGCAATATATTTACAGTTACATTTGCAGCTGATGCTGATTTGATTATGCATTGATCAAAACATACATTCCCCCAAACGCAGACACACACACACAAACACACACACATACATTCTCTGTTCTGTTGATATTTCTGCGTGGCTTCTGCATATTAAGTAGATGTTTCATCGTTTATTGCGCACACAAAAAAGTATAAACGTATATTGCTTACATAATTTAACAAACATTTTCATTTTGGCAGCTTTGTGTGTCTTCCAAGCACTGCTCAAGTCCAAGGATACAATCACACATACACACACATGAATACCCACATGACCACCAATGAGGCATGTTTAATGATTATTGCATTTGTTATTTTTATTTATATTTATTTATCTTGACGATGGCCGTGGGCGCATAAAAATTTCGCTGACCGCCGTTGGCTGAGCTTGTTTTTCGCCACTGCTTTTATGACCCTGAAGGAGTCGAGGCCCAACGGAAGGTATAGTTGATGTAGTTGTTGTTGTTGTTGTTTTTGTTATGTGTTGTGCGCAAAGTCCATTTGTTTGTCTTTTTTGTTATTTAAACGACAGTGGGCATATTTTTGTTAGCAAGCAGCTTAACTTATATCGGGAGAGTTACACACATACCAACATAGTGTCCTAAGCAGTATCCGTATTTATGGTTGCCTAATGTTGTGTTGCCATTTGTTCTGCACTTAAGTCAGCGTACACACATACATATATGCATACATATGTATGTGCGTCTGGCTTGTCCTGAAATTGATGGCCTCATCCGCTGGAGCTCTGTTTTGTGGCACAATGAACCACATGCATATAAACTGTTTGACCCAACTGAACGAACTTGGAGTGCATTTTGCTTCAGCTTCATCTCCAGTTTTAGCTTCAGCTTCAGTAAATGAGCAAAAACTGCACTTACATAAATGGCCAAACTTCCGCTTAAACATGAAAGACAGTGCCGGAAACTGCAAGCACTCGTAACTTGGGCTGCCCAAACATGTCGCCAGCATGCTGCCACACAAAAAACAAATTCTAAGCAAAAAGTGTTCACCCTCATATATTCCTCTCACTCGCTCCAGCTTGCTCCATTCATTTTCCTCTCCTTAAGTGGCATACACACAAACAGGAATGTGCACAATTTACAGAACGCAGAAGATATAGGGGGATATTAATAAGCCGCCTGCGGTTGGATTTCTTGTGGCCACTGGGTTTAATCTTATCTAAACATACTGCATGTGCATAACATAAACACTACTTGCATACTCTTAGTAAAACTGAATAATAGTTTTTCTATCTGCAACTAAAATATAACATTTTATTATTTTATCACATTCTTTTTTTAAAGTGTAGCCCTCAAACATTGTTTTGTATCCGAGATAACCTTTTCCCAACTGTCTGATCGCATTTAACAAAAAACCCTTTCTTTGTGCTTAATTGCATTTTGAAATAAAACTTTTGTCTAAATTTAATTTTTCTAGCCCTTAGAGTTAAAGCTACGCGTTGTTCAAAAGTTTAGTTTTATTTTGTAACAAAGTTAAAAATAAGTTGATTTTAAAGAGTATACACACTTCGATAAGTCTTTGTTAGCATACTGTTTTGTGTTTTTCTTCTCTGTCATTCCCAGTCAAAATTGGCTTAAGCTGTTCAAGTTCATAAAACAAACAGCAAAATTTGAAAACTTGCAAGTGGCAGCAGAAAAACTTTGTCTTTGTCTGCAATGACGTTGCATGAACTTGAAATTCACGTTAGTTAAATTATCAACTTTAGCGCCGTGATGACTTACCCCAAAGTTTTCAAACAAAATGCACTTTTTTTTTTGAGAATTTTGGCCGAACGACTCCAATCAAGAGACTCGAAATGTGGTGCACTCTCTGTGGTCTAATGAAATCAGCTGAAAGTGGTTTTTATGTTTGCTGCAAGCAAATTACAACAGTTCCAAATAGCCAATCAAGTAGTTGCAATTTTCCACATCTTTTTTTTCCGATTTAAATGTGACTTAATCGAATAAATTAGAATTCCCCAATAGCTCTCAGCAATAGATTTAAATGTTGAATATTTATATATATATATATATATATATATATGTACGTTCTTGCTCCTTTTTATTAATATACAAACATATTCAGAATTACTTGTTTCAATATCTCGTTTATCATTGTTATGACTATCGGCTATTTTATAATATTAATGAATACATAACAAAACAAATTATCAATTAATTTGAATTCGCAAGTTTGATGTGTTCTTTGTTGCCAATAAATTTGTTGACCAACTTCGGATTAAGGGCGGGAACGTCAATTGGGGGAAAGCAGTGTCGGCAAATACTTTTTAAGCTGTGCACATGTTTTGAGCCCTTGTTTTGGATTGGACCGAAGGGGGCCGGAAGGGTGTGGGGATGGATGGTTGGCTTCAAGGACTTGATCGCACATTTGTACGGTAGACGACAACTGCGAGCAGAGCGAAAAGTTACTAATTTTAAATAAACTATATTAAATATACATACGCATATACATCATACTCATATATAAATATATAGAGGCTATTTAGTACTGATTGCTTACAATTTAATTCTATTCCTGATTCAGGTTCTTGATCACGTAATTAACAATGAGCGCAAATATTGCAAAACAGATTATAATCACTAGATTCGAATAGATCGACTGCCAATTTAAATAGGAATTACGTGCGCTATTCTTAAGCGCAGCTGCACCACTTCCACTACCACCGCTGCCCAAATCCGCACCAGATCCAGCACCATCCACCGCCAGCCCATCGCTGCTGCCACCATCCGTTGGCACGTGCAGCTGCCCATTGGCACTGCTGGCATTTAAAAGATGAGTGTCTGTGGCAACGGCACTGCCGTTAGCCACACCATTGGAGCGCTTTGAAGAACTGGAGCCGGACTTGGCATCGATTGCCGCCGCTTGGCTACCCAAGCGCAGCTTGATCTCGCTCACGATGTCGGGAAACAGTTCACAGAAGTTGGCATTCCGCAGGTTAAATGCAAGCGATTTCTGGGCATAGACTTGCTTGTCATAGTTTGACGACTCAATGGAGCCCAGTGTAGGTGTGCTTTCCAGCTACAAAAAGCAAAGAAATCTCAGTTAAACATGCAACAGAAGGCAGTTGTAAGCAGAAGCCTTACCATAAAACTCAAGAGGCCTGTGAGTATCGTGCCCACGCACCAAGTCGGATTCCATGTGTCTGGATGAAAATCTGCAGTAAATAGATACAGTAAGTATAACTAATGAAAATGGAAAAATACCTAAAGTCCAATTGGAATTGTGCACATATTCTATTTCGTATCAGAAATAGTTTAGAAATTAATTTAATAAGCCGAGAGGATTTTAAAAAGTTTATTTCCAATGCATTTCAATCGTCACTTTCAAGTCATTTCGACAAATGCATTGAAATTTATAATTCTTATTTTTAACTATCATAAATTAATTTATGTATCAATACCAAAGAGATTAGCTTCGGTTATAATTAAGGTTTAGTTTGGGGATTACCTGAAATGCTTAAACACAGTCTGGTGTTTGTTTTGAAGCGTCCATTCGGCGTCAGCATGTATATGGATGGCGGCTTGAAGGGGAACTCGCGGGGAAAGAGCAATGTGCCGTGATAGTAGCCCCCGTAATATGGCGAATCCTCGGGTCCCTTGACACAATAATGCCATTCCAGAATGTTATTGGGCAGCGGCTCCGCAGTAATGTACGGCAATGGATCACGCTTGAGTCGCATATAATCCTGTTTCATACGGGAAACGGCCGTGGGCTGCTTACGGGCAGTGGACCCGGACGCCGTCGACGAGGACATTTTTGTTAAAACAATTGTTGAACAGGCTGCTGGTGCTGCTGTTGCAATACACAAAAACGAAACAAAATTGTAAGTTATACATTGACATTTATCACATACGCATGCTGATTCATTTCAAAATATAACTAACTGATAAGCGACGTGTTAGTGTTTGTTGGTGCCATAAAAACAAATAACACGTGGCCAAATTGCATTTGGGGGTTGAGAGTGGGGGGGTTGGAGTGGGACTCCCTCTTAAAGTTCTGACGAGTAACTCAACCCACGCCAAATTGGCAAATATTAAAAAGTACGTTTTTCGTGCTCTGTTGTTCGATTGTTTACAGTATTATTTGGGGTCACTTTTGTGTGTCGTCAGTTTGTTTTGCTTACGAACCTTGAAAATTTGATGTCGATTGTTTGTTGCTGTTGTTGCTACTTGCTGCAAGTGGCAATTTACAGCTCGCTCACAGCTGCCCAGCGAAAATGTGTGTGTGGAAACAACACAAACACAAACACAGCCAGCAAATGCAAATTGCATTCGACTTTATTCTGCCTTAGCTGCTGCTGCTGCTGTCAAACCTCTTACATTTGTATATGTATGTGTGTGTGCTGTCGTCTGTGCTTTGGCAGAACGTGTATTTCGCTTAATTATCAATTAGACGAATTGAAGTTAAATTGAAGTGCGTAAAACTGCGATTTCTATTGTACAAAATTTCTCTCGACGACGTTCTAAGTAAATAATGTTGTAAAGTGCTGAAAAATAGTGCCTATTGAGTGTCGATGGTTGCATTTCGATACAGCGTTTCTTTTTCTTTTTTAGTATTTTTCTTGGTATTTTGCGGAGCTGCCAACTGGTTGTCAAATCTAAAATTTAAGTCCACTTATTCAAAATTGTATAACGTATTTGTTTTTGTTTAAAGACACAAATGAGTCTGATTTGTGAGTCAAAGGTGCACAGATCAATCAATCACAGCTGCCGCTCAATCGAGCAGCTGTGAAAATCAGGAGTAAACAATCATTAAAAGTGAACTCATTTAATCAAATGTGGCGCCGTTGTTGTTGTCCCTCTTTCATCATTGCCAACTGATAAAAGTCTGTGGAAAATACAAGCAAACAAATGATAAGAACCGAATGCGAACGACATGGAGCTGTAAAATGGTTAAGAGGGAGTGTAAGGGGACAGGGGAAGAAGGCAGTGGGCGATTACGACGCATTTACGAAAGAACAGATTGCTTATCGTCAGATGAATAAAAACAGTTATTGCTCCGACAGCACCAAGTGCAGTCATCAATTAATTAAGTTGTAACACTTTCAAATGGGATCAATTGGCAAAATTGGTTTTCTTGGCGGCGGCAATATGGCCAAAGCCCTGGCCAAAGGCTTCATTTCTGCAGGTGAACTCATTGCACAATATTCATATTGCCATTTCTTAACACTCTTAGCACATGCAAAGGTCTGACCAAGCCCAGTGGCATCATTGCCAGCGTTCATCCGGCCGATAAGCAATCGCAGCAATCCTTTCAAGCGTTGGGCATTGAAACGCTCGTGGAGAACGCACCCGTTGTGCAGAAATCGGAGATCGTGTTTGTGTCCGTTAAGCCACAAGTGGTGCCCAAAGTGCTGGCCGAGATCAAACCGTTGAGCGACAACAAGCTCTTTCTCTCCGTCGCCATGGGCATCACCTTGCAGAGCCTCGAATCGAGTTTATCACCCCAATCGCGGGTAATCCGCGTCATGCCCAATACACCGGCTCTGGTCCGTTCCGGCTGTTCAGTTTACGTGCGCGGCAGTAAGGCTAACGATTCGGATGCACAGATTACCCAGAGACTGCTCGAAGCCGTCGGCACCTGCGAGACGTGTGACGAGTCCCAGCTGGACATTGTGACAGCACTGAGTGGCAGTGGACCCGCCTATGTGTTTGTCATGATCGAAGCACTAGCCGATGGCGCCGTTCACATGGGCATGCCTCGAGATTTGGCCTATCGCCTCGCCGCACAGACAGTCCTCGGCGCTGGACACATGGTGCGCGACACCGCCACACATCCCGGCCAGCTGAAAGACAGCGTCACCAGTCCGGCTGGCTCAACGGCAGCGGCCTTACGGCATCTAGAGCAATCAGGTATGTAGCAGATGACGTCGCGCATCGATCAAAGACCAAAACCAGCTTATCTCTGTGAACTTTGTAGGTTTTCGATCAGCCGTCGCTGGAGCTGTCGAGGCGGCAACGTTGCGCTGTCGACAGATCTCCGACAAGCAGACATAAACACTATAATACATACATACATAAACAGAATGGCATTAATACATTTTATGTTTTTGTTTTTGTTTTCATAATTATTAATGTTATCAACATAAGTGGCTTTAACACTTTCTACACACAGCTGCAACGTTTTAGAACTTTTTGCGCTTCTTGGCGCGCGCCAGTTCATTGAGCTCGCCCTGTTGCATGGAGGCCTCCTGGTAGATGCGCTTGACCTTCTCGTGGCGCTCCTTATCGCTGTAATGGAAAATTTCACAAATTGAGCAAACATTTCATTATTGGAAGACCAGCTTTGCATCATTATTCTAAATTGTTGCGTGAGTGAATATTTCATGATTTCATTTGTTATATAAAAATGAGTTTGAAGACGACCAGACAATAATTAAACTATTCAAATATATATCTCTAAATATTCTCGATAGTACTTAAAATAAATTTTGAATAAGTTTTTCCACTTTAAACAAACTTGCATTAAATCGATATTCACCCAACCAACAAACTGTTTACTTTTTCTTTTCCGCACTGATAATAACCAATAACTCAGATGCCCATCAATCAGTCAGTCAATCAATCAATATCACTCACCTTTGTATCTGTTGCTTGAGCTTGATGTCCTGCACAAAGGCCGTGTCCCTGCGAATTTCGCGTATGGCGCCCTTTTTCTCGCGCTTGATCTTGTGCAGCAGCTTGGCGCGCTCCTCCTTCTGCTTGGACATCTTGGGCCGCCGCTTGTCGTCGTAGACCACTTCGAAGCGGGGCTCGAGCAGACGCAAAGCCTTCGGCTTTTTGTCAACGGGTGCCAGCGGCTTCATTTTCTTTGCCGACACTTGCTCCAGAACTGACTTTGCTGCTGCATGATGCTGTTGCACGTGCTTGGGATAGTGCTTAAGGGGCAGGCGTTCGAGTAGCGGTAGAAAGGGATTGGCTAAGTAGCAGGCACCAATGTGCTCGCCGACGAGCTCCTCAAAGATTTGCTTGATCAGACAAAGCGTTGCGTCCAGTGCTCGCACCTTGAAATCCGATGTAATCGTGAGCTTCACCAGATCAGCAGCCTGCAGTTGCTGCGGCTCTAGAGCCTGGCTCTCCTTCGTTGCTGGAATGGCCAGCAGTTTGCTGAATGGTCCATCTCGCTCAAAGGGTGGAGCATTATCATGCTGTTCCTCCGTCTGTCGCTTGGGTATGGCTATGTGAATGATGCCCAGCAGAAAGTTGAAAACGCCGGGCAACAGACGCTTGGAACGCGATCCAAACTCCATGACTATGTTGACTATGAACAGACCCATTGCAATGTCCTGGCGGGTGCGAATGCGCGCCCTCGACAGAATGTGCTGCATAAAGATGTAGGTGGGCGTGGCCACAGGATGACGAAAGTCCGATGTGGAGTACAGATTCGAGACGAGCTTAAAGTAGATAAGCGTATCCAGCGATGGATACACCTTGTGGTTCTTGCGATACTCGCCATACTTCTCCTTGATCACGTCCAGCAGCGTGTTGGACATGCGCTCAGGATTCAGCTGGGTCAGATCATACAGATGCGGCATTAGGTGCGCCAGCAGACGGAAATGAGACAGAATATCTAGCTCGCTGGCATTCTCGAACATGTCCTTAATGTACTGCAACAGGAACGCATACAGCTTGACAACGTTCTCACGATTGACACCCTCAAGCTTGGGATGATTGCACTTAATGATGCGCTGCACAACGGTGGCTTGCTGTGCTGGCGTATACTTCGCCAGCAGCTCGCCGAAATCCTCATATGTCTTGGGCATCTTGATTGTGAAGGGTATACTGGTGTCCATAGATGCTGTAGTTTGTTGATGCTTTTGCCGATTGGATTTGACTTGAGTTGGTTGCGCAGTTTCTTCAACCTCTGACTCACTGCCCGACTCCTTAAGATCACTCAAATTATCCAACTCTGAGTCGGACTCCTCTTCTTCATCATCCTCATCACTTTCCTCATCGGATTTGGCATTGGTTTGCTCTGCTCCTTTTTTGCTGCTCAGATGCGTGCCCAGATTGCCATCCAAATCGTAGGCAAGCACATCATCGCCTTCCTCTTCTTCGTTGCCAGCCACAAAGTAGCCGTCGTCCAAGTCATCAGCCGACCGATGTGGAATCTGTACATTGATCTCCTGCTCTTCGCCATCGGCATTCATGCGCCGCAATCGCTCGTTCTCCAGCTTCTCCAGGCGAGCGGCTTCCTGTTTGGCTAACTCTTCCGGGTTTATCAGCTTGTCTGTGACACTGCCGAGCGGCTCGAAGATCATCTTCTTGAGCAACTTGTCATATGCGTCCGGTGGTGGCTTCTCGTGCTGCTCATTCTTCGTTGCCTTCGCCACCAGTGACAACAGCTGCTTGTAATTGGCATCCAGTTTCTCTGTCAGATCGTTGACTTCATTCTTATCCTTTGCTATTTCATTTTTGCGACGCTCCTGCTCACTGATCATTTCCTCAATTGCCGCCTGGCGATCTTGCGGGTCGTCGCCATCGCCACCGAAATGAGCCGCAGACGTGAAATCAGCTGTAAGGTTAAAATTTATATCAATTCTAGACAATAATAAGTGCATGTGAATACTCACCGTCTAGACCCTCATCGTCCAGGTCCTCGTCATCGGATCGCTCGTCTTTGTACTTTTCAATCTCCTCGAGCGTTTGACCTCGGTGCGTGAGCAGCTCGTCGTCATTCAGATTGAATTTCTCGGCCTTGTTGGATGCCCGCACCTGGGACAGTTTCTCGGCCAGATAGCGAGCATTCATCACAGATTCGGTCAGCTGGTCGCCGCTGAGGTGTTTCCCAATGCGATTGTCCACAAATCTGTTCGTCTTATTCTTGACGGCGTATTGTTTGCCAATTGTTTGGGCGCGCTTCTGCAGCGCCTTGGCCCGGGAAACACCAGGCATGCCTCGGTCATGTTTGCAGATGCGTCCCAAAATCTTGAATTTCTCCTTATTCACATGCACGTCGAATGGATTTAATCGCTTGGCGGTTTGAGGTATGGCATTGTCGAAGGGATTACTGCTCTTTGCTGATTTCTTAGTGTATACTGCATCGGCACTGGACTTTTTATTCTTCGCACCCATTCTGCTGGACTGCAAGTTGAATGCATGCAGCAAATGAAAACAAATGCAACACACGTGCGTCTATTATATCGATAATAACAAATATGTTAAAGCGATATATTTAAAAATATCGATATTAAATTGGTTTTAAATTAAAGTTACGCGGTTATGGTTTTTTAAGTCTCCAATGCAGTTTAAAAATGTGCATGTTATTAAATTTGGTAAAAAGAATTCACGCAATTGATGATTTCAACAATTGAGTTTTTTTGTGCACCAAAAATATATCGAATGAACCTCGTTTCATCGTTGAAGTTTTCACAGCCCTAATAACAACCCTGTGTTTAATATGTACGTCTGAGCGAAAGATTTTCGCCGAAAACCAATTTCCACAATCTTTAGTTTTTTTGATGTAATAGCGCGCTACATACGAAGAATTTGTGAAAAAAAACTTGACCAAAACAAGTAACACTGCAAATAAGTGAACGTTAGAATAAATTTGCAGCTGAACATTGCATTCAACTGTCAACGCTTGCCACGAAATTGTACTTTGCAAAGTGTATAGTTTGCATTGGTATTGGTGAGCGTGTGTTTGTGGCATAGTGATGAAAATAATTCGTAATTTTATATAAATCGTACATAAAACTGTGTCAAACCGTCTTACTAATAATATAAATAGCCGCATCACAATGAGTGCAACGCCACCAGAGCTGTTGCAACTATCGCTTCCCGCTGGGGTAGGCAGAGGGAAAGAAGCTAACGGCAGCAACGATAACGATTATCGAAGTCGTGGCGCCGACAAGGAACGCTCCCGTTCCAGGGATCGCGGCAGGGACAAGGACAAGGATAGGGAACGCGAGAAGAAGCGCAGGTGAGTGTATTAAGGAGAATCACAACTTGAAAGATTTCCCCGTTGCCAATCAAGTAATTCGTTTATTCATTTCCAGAGATCGTGATCGTGGTAGTAAGGATCGGGAGAGTCGTCGTCGCGACAGTCGCGAGCGGGACAGGGATAGAGATCGTGACCGTGACCGAGAGCGTGAACGGGATCGGGATTCCCGTTCGCATCGCAGTCGCTCGCGGAACCACGATGACTCGGAAAGGCGTAAGAAACGCTCGCGCAGCAAGGATCGAGATCGCAGACGCGATCGGGATCGCGAGTCACGCTCCAGGCGCAGTGGATCGCGTGGCGGCGGAGGAGCTCGTGGGGATGATTACGATCGCAGTAGTCGCAGGCGTCGCTCGAACAGTCGCAGCTATGACAGGCGTCGCAATGAACGCAGCAACGAATCGCATCGGAATAGCCACGAACGGAGCAGTCGGGAGCGCAGCAGTCGGGAACGCGCCTATGTGAACCCATTCGATACGAACAACCGGAACGCGCTGCATGAGCCGGAGTCGCGGATACCGTCGCTCTTTGAGCGCCACCATCAGCACCCGCAGCTGGAGTCCATTCGAGAAGAGAATAATTCACGTTTCGATCTCTCGCAGACCATACAGGATCTGATGAGCAATGTGGGCGGCAACAAGAACTTTGCAGCACTATTCAGCAGTCAGAACAGCAATGATTCAATTAGCAATGGATACTCCGAGAACTCAAGTATGTGTTTTTATTATACGCATATGATGATAATTATTATAATTTACGTTTCTTTTCTCTCAGTGGATGCGGCTGAGCGCAAGCGAAAGCGAAAGTCTCGTTGGGGCGGTACCGAAAAGGACAAGACATTCATACCAGGCATGCCGACAATTTTACCCTCCACACTGGACCCGGCCCAGCAGGAGGCCTACTTAGGTATTTCAGTTGAATCCTTAGTAAATAGTAGTTAGTATATAACTAAGTTAGAGTTAAGCCTAGTCCTAAGTCTAATGACAACTAATGAGCAAAACAAACACAGCCACAAAATAGTCGCGGGGAGATCACAGAGATCCCAAAGAGATCACAGTAAGCGTTACAGTTACACCCACCCACAGTTTAGACGTCCAATTCAGACGGCCGGGACGTGTGCGAGCACAAGCGTAAACCAACAACTAAATTGCATTGAGCAAACAATAATAATTTCTCGTTCTCTTTTTGAAGGGATTCCGGCGTGTGACACTAAACGACACGAGTTCCAAACAGGCTTTGATAATATAACCTTATCGTATAGCCCAAGAGAAATCCGTGAACCAAACTAATCAACAACCAAATCAATCGAATAATAATCAATCTTAATTAATTGTAACGCTCACAAATTTTCAGTTAGTTAAGGCACGCGTCGGCGCTGTCTTCTGTAAAATGGAAACACAAATAGTGAAAATATGTTACGGTCTCCCCATAGCCCCATCACTTAATGATGTATATCACTATATATATATATATATATATATATATGTATATATATATATATATTTATATATATGCAACATATATAACTGTTTCTCCAACTCTCTCTTTCTCTCGTACAGCAAATAGCATTTAACATTTACTAATTTCGAGGTTGCGCTCGATTTTCTTTCTTCTTTTCTAACGACTTTTAATTACAGTTCAATTTCAAATCGAGGAGATCAGCCGCAAGCTGCGCACAGGCGATTTGGGCATCACGCAGACACCGGAAGAAAGGTTTGAAACTGTTTTTTCTCCCTCCACACTCTCATAATCTTCCCCCAAGAAACCAAAGTGAGCTTGATTCCGGATATGGATGCCCGATTTATGTGGCACGTTCAACATCATGGTGATATGTGTACAGGTTTAATGCAGCAGCGCCTGCTCAGACAAAACAAGAAACAAAAATACCTTTTTTATTTTTAACTTTATATCAATTGCAAATTAGCTTGTTAAACGGCATTGAAATATTTTTAGTTTTATTTTAACACAGTGGTCGCTCGCATATAATGAAAAGCATGTTTATATTATCTTCATTATGTGCATAATTAAATACAATAGTTAATAATTAATTATTTTTGTAAAAAGTAAGTTCTAAAAAATGATAAGTATTTGTTATTGGAATCATGTTTAAATTCGAAAAGAGCGGCCAGTGTTTATTTTTTGGTTTACCATTTCATCTTTTGATTGTCGCGATTGTAAATGCTTTTAAATTTCTCTAAAAATAATTTGTAGTTTAACGACCACGCTCCACGGTTTAAAGGTCATTCACACAATCTGCTGATTGCACCTCGCTATCGGTAATGATGGGGGGGGGCTATTTGAAGCGGAAAACTTAACGTATGGTGTTCCTTTGTAGGCAACATTACTATATATTGTTTTCGTTTATTAACTAATGCTAGCCTTAATTAATAATGTAAAACTTTTGAAGGGTTTTCGTTTGGTGTGAGACTGCGTTTTAGATTCGGCGACCGAGAAGTGTAAGCGTCTGGCTGGCAATAATCAAATCTGATTTTACATTATAATAATGCCAATTTCTTCTCTTCCACAAAGCCGTGAGCGTCCCATACTTAAATGCACGCTTTTGCAGAAATATGAGGCACTTTTACAGAAGGGTGCTCCCAAGCAACAGCAGACCCAGCCACAAACTGAAATCCAATCAAATTATTGAATGAATTAATCAAAATTCTTCTTTTCTTAATTCACCAGCGAAATTTTCTAATTATAACTTGCTAATGATTAATGAATGATGATTTGCAAATAATTACAGGATCTATCATATAATCGATATTAAATACAATACAATAATGTAGTACCTACAATAAGATTTCATTAAGTTTAGCCAATTGTATACCGTGCGCGCGACTCACTGAACACATCCATTTCAAATCCGCCATCTTCTCGTTTATTTCGCTCATTCCCAGATCACCCTCACCGGAGCCTATTTACAGTTCTGATGGCAAGCGTCTGAATACGCGCGAGTTTCGCTATCGCAAGCGCCTGGAGGAGCAGCGTCATCAGCTGATTGTCAAGATGCAAGCTGTTAATCCTGAATTCAAGCCACCAGCTGATTATAAGTGAGTCATTGGCTGACTACTATATTTTCCGATGCTAACCTCTTTTCCGTCACAGGCCACCGGTTACGCGTGTCAGCGACAAGGTGCTGATTCCGCAGGAGCAGCATCCAGACATTAACTTTGTCGGCCTGCTGATTGGACCACGTGGTAACACGCTCAAGGCCATGGAAAAGGACACCGGCGCCAAGATCATTATTCGCGGCAAGGGATCGGTGAAGGAGGGCAAAGTGGGCCGCAAAGATGGCCAGCCTTTGCCTGGTGAAGATGAGCCTCTGCACGCGTTCATCACAGCGCCCAATCCAGAGGCGGTTCGCAAGGCCGTCGATAAGATCAAGGACGTTATTCGGCAGGGCATCGAGGTGCCCGAGGGTCACAACGATCTGCGGCGCATGCAGCTCCGCGAACTTGCTCAACTCAATGGCACGTTGCGCGAGAATGACATTCAGCGCTGCACCTGCGGCTCAACGGATCACAAGTCCTGGCAGTGTCCCGATAAGCCGATCATCACCAACACCATTGTGTGCACCTCATGTGGCGGCACCGGCCACTTGACCAAGGATTGTCGCAACAAGCGTCCGGGCTCCGGTGCACCGGGGATGGCCTGTGAGGATTCCCAGAACAAGATCGATGAGGAGTACATGAGTCTGATGGCAGAGCTGGGTGAGGGTCCCCCGCCGTCGGCTTCTAAGCCCGAGGCGCCTGTTGCCCCACAGCTGCATCGAGCCAGCTATAGCATCTTCGATAAGAAGCCATCGCAAATGCAGGCCATACAGTCGCCGACAAGCGCCTCGCCGCGGGATCAGCGCGACATGGGCGGTAGCGGTAATGGTGGTGGTAATGCTGGTGGTGGAGGTGGCGGTGGCGGCGGCTGGGGAGGACCACCGCATGAGCATCAAATGGGCATGGATCATGGCATGGGTATGTCGCCATTTGTGCCAGCACCGTCAGTGACGCAGGCACCGCCACCGATGCCACCACCATTGATGACCTGGATGAATGCACCGCAGCCGCCACCGCCGGCCGCCGAGTCCATGAATCCGCCCATACCGGGCACATTGTCGCCGCTAATACCGCCGCCGCCTGGTACCAGTGCACCACCAATGCCACCGTGGGCCAGTGGCTATCCGGGCTGGGGCACGGGCTATGCACCGCCACCACCACCGCCGTGTGCGCCACCGCCTTCGCTGGGCATGTCACAGCCGCCACCGCCTCCGCCGCCATCCAACTGATCTTTACTGCATACTCCACACAATACTTACTTTTAGTCTCCGACACTTCTATAAACCTAAAACCGAATTAACCATGTAACTACGTAATTTGTATTTTATGCTTTAAAGGATTGACAAAATATTTTGTGGCCTTGGCTTTTTATTTTTTGGGTCTTTTTTGTGTTGAATGTTGAAGGTGTATTAATTTAAGGTGGAGTCTTAGCCATGCTTGTTGAAGTATTGCTTGGATTCATCCACATCGGGCTTGATGGTAGCTGGGTTAGTCTTTGGATTCCAGTTGGCTGGGCACACCTCGCCGTGCTCCTCGACAAACTGGAAGGCCTTGATTAGACGCAACACCTCATCGACGGATCGGCCCACGGGCAAATCATTGATCGAGTATTGACGCAAGACGCCCTTCGGATCAATGATGAATGTGCCGCGCAGGGAGATGCCCTCGTTGTCGAGCAGCACATCATAGTCAGCGGATATCTTCTTTGTAATGTCCGAAAGCAGTGGATAATTCAACTTGCCAACGCCGCCATTCTTGCGATCCACATTGCACCAGGTCAGATGGCTAAAATGTGAGTCAACCGAGACGCCAACGACTTCGGTATTGATATCCTGGAACTCCTTAATGCGTTCGCTAAATGCAACTATTTCCGTTGGACAAACAAAGGTGCTGTCAGAGTAGATTCAAAGAAACACATTAAAGCAACTGTTGCTAATCAGAGCACGATGATAGTGGCTTACAAGTCTAATGGGTAGAAAAACAGCACCAGATATTTGCCTCTGAAGTCTTCCAGTTTGATCTCCTGGAAGTCATTGCCAACCACAGCCAATCCCCTAAAATCTGGAGCCGGTTGTTGGACACGCACCGCGCACAATGGAGCAGCTGTCGAATGGAAGGAAAGAAAACTTGTTTTTATCAATCACTTAAAGAATACAACATGCATACTCACTCTGATGCAACAGACGCGCCGTTGTCTGTTTGAACTGGCCACCAACAATGCCTTTGCCCAGCAGCGGCATCTGCAATGAATGCAAAATAATCGTGTCGCCAATTACGTAATCAAAATGTGCATGTTTTTCGAATTTGTGCTGCACCCTCAAAAAATACTTACATTACGCAGCAATGCACGTCCAATAAACGACATTTTTTAGGCTAATATATTTTTTTAAGTAAGTTCTTTGCAAATTAATAAGCGGTAAAATGCCGTTAACTTAAGGCGAACGAACGATGAATGACAACGAACCGGCAAATGACAAATCATAAAATGGCAAATACAAAAAGAAAACAAACGACAAAAGCTTTTCGCTCGGTTGGCAGCTCCAGCAAAGCAATCGACGACATATTCTTATCGAAAGCAGCATCGATAGCTCCGAATTTGGTTGTGATTTCAAAAAGTTTTAGAACCATAATATGAAAATAAAAATGTGCATATTTAATTTGTGCATAAATGAGCAATGGTAATATTCTTATCGACTTCAAAGTGTATGCCGCGTGTCTTAATGCCAAGATCCGCTAAGATATAGTTGCAAACAAAGACCTATTTTTCAAGCAAAACATAATGGAAATTGTAGCAAAATATTTATCATACACTCCGCACCCCATACAATGGTAATGAGCCATAAAACGTTGGGCAGTACACATACTTCATACATACACATATATTGTTGTTGTTGCTTTTATTCTTAAGCTAGTAATGCCCAAATAGCTGATGCTTGAGCCTCAGCCGTATCAGCCAAAATAACAAAAGCGGTCCACACATGAGCACGGCTAACAAAGCAAATCGCAGTGCAGAAGACAACTGAGTTTGCTTGGCTTTGTCATTGGTTTGTGGTAAGAACGGTGCCAACTGGCAGAATAACAATGTTACCCTCACCTATTCCAAATCTTGATATATTTCCATACTCTATAAAAAAAAAAACAATGGCAGCTGACGAGCAATGCACTCTTTTTGCATTTGGCAAGACCTTTGCGGCAATTTCAATTAATCAGCATCCATTGCTAAGAGTACACTGCCAATCTTTAAATACGGTAAAAGTTTTCTATATATATGTTTGATGGTGATCCGGAAAAAATGGAATTGGCTGCGTAGAGGGAATAATAATAATGATGCATCGGTAAACTAAGCGCTTAGTGAAGATTTTGTACTTGTATGCATACTTAAATCAAGTAACAAACACATACAAAAATATGATCGCTAGTGGGATAGCATTTGCACGAACCAGTGACACAAATTTAGGTTTATGCATTGGCTAAATGGTTTCAAGCAAATAAAGCATACTTTTCGGGGCACAGATACAACGCGAAAAATGCCAATAACTCGAAAATAAACTATATTTTCGCAAGGACCTCCTCAAACGAACTACACTAACTGAATATGGGGTCATCAAAGAACCTAGATATTAGTAGGGTGAACTGAAACTAATGAAAAATATTAAATACTTTTCCTGGGGTATCGAAGATTCATGAGTTATAAAATACATTTTTTGCTATAAATTTTATTAAGCTAATAGCTTTTGCCTTGACATCATAAGTAAAGCTAAGCAATGGTATTCTGTGTGGTCTTGGACTAGATTGATGATAGAAGTAACGCAGGTTGAATTCTGTTTAATGACTTTACCAAATAGTATATGGATTATGTAAAGAAACGTTTAAGATACTTTTAACATATTATATCTACTTCTGATACACAAAGCATCTGTTGAATTTTTCTGACAGATGATAAATTAAGTAATCTTAACAAAAAGATCTTATTTAATGGTATAATAAAACTTAAATAAATCTAACTCAAAAAAACAAGATGCATTTCAAAATTTGTATTCTTTCATAATATATTAAGTTTTATTGTTCATCTGTACCACTAGGAGGATGCTAACTAATTTTGTGCAACTATTCGTGTAAGCGCTCATAATAGGTGTCCTTCGAATTTTTCTGCGAATTTTGCACATACGCTTGCCAAACTCTGAGCCCTGCACTAATTCTGGCTGTTGAGCCTGGAACACTTACATATGTTTACCAATTATAATGTACGTCGCTTTGTCTGCGAAGTTCGATGATCGGCGCACGCCAAAGTCTGCTCCTATCGTTGGCAATCCCTGGCCCGCCCGCTGGATTTGCAGAGATTTGCATAATTTGAACAACAAGAACTTGAAGCTTAGGCCTTAGCCTGCCGTTTTCGCATTTGTGTTGTGTGAGTGTGTTTTGTTTATCTTGCGAATAAGGATCGCGTGCAGGGCTCAAAGACTCTATTGAGGCGTTGTCGCCGTTCACACGCACCGAGAAGACTCAGGTGCCGCTCTGTCTCAGACTCTTCTTGCCTGCGGCCCATTGTCGAACAGATGCCGTCATATTAGCACAAATCTGCTTACCTTTTGTTGACGCTCGAGTGCCGAGATTGGCCTAGATTTCGAGGCCGGCGTGCTCTTGATTCGTGACAATTGTCACAGCACCATCGGGATTAGGGCGAGGTGAGAGAGGGCCTCGGTTTGCACCTACTTCTGCCACAACGCGTAATCCCGATGCAAATCTAGCTAATGTGATTCATATCGTTCAAAGATATAGCTATGTATTTCATTTTTTTGATGTTCTTTTAACACTTTGTACTGAAACTTGAGCACACTGCCAGTTAATTACGAAAAAAGTGTGCAGCGATCCTTTGTGGATCTATTAAATCTGCCTCAAGGTATCGAATTATTGCCCATTTTCCCTTTATGCGTGAGACTCCGCTTCCATTAAATGGTCCGTCTACAGGAATGCGTTGTGCTCTGTCCAGCCAACAACTCGATAAATTGCCTTTTTGCTATTTGACATTTATTTGATTGCAAATACCTGTTAAGCTTCGTTGCAATTATTTTGTCGCATTAATTTGCGCAAAGTGTATAATAACTGTAACTGAATGCCAATTAAAAGGCCTGAAAGCCGCATTAGCTGGCAATTCAACTGTATTGCAATGCTCAACAGAAAAGTTGGCAAATCTGCTAGACTCCAAGGTGAGCATATCTCACCGGAGAAACCACTCAATCATCGGATTTATTGTAACCTTTATAAGGAGCCTGTAAGAAATGCATATACACATATTTGTATAAGCCAACATTTTATCCTCACTGTGCAGCTTTATCATAAAGCTTTTTGCTTTTTGACAGAGCATAAAAAACGAGAATATATATAAAATATATATGTTTGTCTCAAATGCGCCATTGAGTTTTTCCATCTTCTTTCTTTGCGATGTTGTTGTCGAACATTAAAATGGCGTGAAAATTATTGGCATTGATTTATGTTTGCTTTACCAATTAGCATTGTTGGTTTGAATGGCTTTTGTTGTAATTGTTGCCGAGGGCCATTGCACAATTTGTGCAACAATTTGCATACATTTATAAAAAGCGCTTTCGACCATTAATAATAATTGCTGTGATTTAAATTTTAATGGCAATCGCTGGCAAACAATTGTTCACCAAACAGCAGACATTGTATTCTATGGCCGTGTCGAGTCTGTGGCATATGTATTGTGTATATGTTGTTTATATTTGTTTTGCATATACATGTATGTATGTACATAATTGTTATTTATGGCAATTGGAAATTGTTTGCAAACAACAAGCAAAATGCATATGAATGATAATCCGAGATAAATGAGTGACTGTATTCCTAAAGACTAACAAAGAAATGTAGCTGCAAATTGCTTTTTTTAAGCATAGTTTATAAATGCTCTCTGACTGCAGCTTATACTCAACTGCCGGCAATTTTAATTTAATTTCAATTCAATTCAAATTGCTTTCAGACATTGCACACTTTTCTGAAAGCAATCGCAACAATTCAATCACTTTGATGTTTTGATGCCCACAAAAAGCGTCAACACCACCGCCCATACACCATGCTATGACACGCCCCTCTATCCCCTCCCCCTCCCTGCATATATACGGCCAACACGACAGTTAAGCGCTATAGTCGTCGCGTTTCTTTTCTGCTATTTTATATATTTTTTTTTATAACATCAATGCGATTGCATTCAATGCCCCGCGCACCGCACTCGACACTCGCAATGGGAGTAAGGAGCGAGCAGCATGTAATTTCTTTAATGGTTTTCCACACCACGCCCACAGCCCAATGAAAATGCCCAAAAATGCTGAAAGCCAAATAAGGTGCAAAATTTATATATGTGCACAAAAGGTTGCTCATAGAATGTTGAGAGTGACGAAAAAGTTTTAGCACTGTTCTAGTTGTTCTTCCCCGCTTGTCTAATGCAGATGCTTCACATACCTATGAATTATCTACTGTTTTGCTTGAACTTGAAGGTATACGAAAACAGAAATAAGTCTTAAAAATAAATAGGCTTCCTCTATCTATGAGTTTCTTATAGTTTGTGCTAACTTGGAGTATTAAGTATTGCTTTTCCTTATAAGTGTTATGATGATTTAAAATTATCGAAATCCGAAAACAGAAATAGATTTTTTTAAAAATATAATTGCCTACCTATGAATAGTTTCCAGTTTGTGTTGGCATACCAATAGAAATTATGGGTATTACTTAGTGCTCATTATCCTTATAAGATTAAAGGTTCAATATTCATCATATTCAAATATATCATTAGTTCTTAAAAATGGAGATGCTTCCCTTAGTGTTCATCGGAATTACAATATATTATATATTATATCATATCCAAAAATAACACTAGCTATTCAAAATTTTGAAAAAAAATATCTCTATTGCTTTATTGATTATTTATCGTACAAAAAGTTAAGAAAACATACATAAAATTATTACTTTGAAATAACAGTAAGGGTCTTCGAATTTGTGTTTTTTTACTTAATCATTGCGGAAATTAAGAAGACGTTTAACAAGTTCAACTTACTGGATGTGTTTTCACTTAACATAGATTGTTTCCACTTATTATAGATGTGTAAATCATCATCAAAACATCGTCTCTGACAAGGAACTATTTTGCTTAAAGCATATGAAATGTGTTTTTTGTTTTAGTTTTAACCTTTTAAATTTTAGTAGAGGCACTTTGTATAAGCAGAATAACTCATATCTTGGCTCAGTCTATTAGTATTAGTATCTTCCTCTTATATAAGTTGAAAATTAACGGTAACTTGTAAACATTTTAATTACATTTATCTCGAGAGCTTTTTATTGTGCAACTTGCGTAACTACTACTTCAGATACCGGTGTGCCGTGTGCTTATAATATTTGTGTGTGTGGCCTAAACGCATTAAAACACTTCATTATGCCTAATCCTATGTGATAACAAAAGCCACACACACATACACACACACACACCCATGCTCGCCCCAGCAGAACATATGGCAATGAAATACACTTGAGCAACTTTATTACCAGAATGAATCCGGGCATGGGCTGATGAGGAGGCATTGAAAGCAATGTTGGGCGACTGCCGCCACTGAAAAGGGCTCGCTTTAATGGAACGGGCTGCATTTGCATTAGGGAATGGGTGTGGGTATGGGAATGGGAATGGGAATGGGAAAGGGAATGGGAACGGGGTTCGCTTAACAAGTTTTATACAAATCACGGCATGTCAGAAACCATAAAGTGTATAAATACCAGACATAAACTATTTACCCTCGCCCATACCATTTATGTGCTCGTATCCTTGACATTAGGAGTGCGTGCACGTGACGGAAGGCTTTCAACCACTTTGATTTCGCGTTGTTTGCTGTAAATTTTACGCCTGATTACAGCCAGAGACCGCCTCTGATTGATAAAAATCTCACGGCTAAAATTAGGGGCGGTCTCATGCTGCTCACAAGCATTTGGCATTTACATTTGTTACATTTGCCATTGCTGCACTTTGGCAAAGTGCACAGCTCTGATGTTTGGCCAACACAGCGCACACCTTCAATTGCCCACTTGGTCGGCACAACTGGGTCTATCGCGATCGGTAGCGATCTATGGCCAAATCTGAGCACATAATTATTTGGCCGGTAGTTGCATGGCTTTGATCATGATCTTGGCTTAAACCGGCGCCAGGCGACTCAGACTTGCCATAGCCACGTACTTTTAGACAGTAATAATTTTTGCCTTGCATGGAAGGGTAAATGTTAGTCTAATCTTAAGCCGATCTAATGCGCCCCAGGTAGGTATCAGAGGCATTGCTACCGGCGGACGGCCGCCGCATGGCTGCTTATTGTGTGTGTGTTTTGGCTACAAATTGGATTACAATTAAATTGCATTTACATACGCCGCTCCGCATGCCGCATTGTTTGGTAGCGTTGCCAGCGTTGCCTCAATTAAAAATTGCCATGTTTTCAGTTTGATAAGTCTTGCCCCGTCCCGATGTCCAGCTGGGCACGATTTGCATTGCCAGTTGAGATTCAGCAGATAATTGGGACCAAGATATGCCGAACTTTAAATATGAAACAAACAAAAAATTATCTAAACAGATTGAAAAGATAGAAAATGGCTACCTTTCCAAAATTCATCTCAAATGAATTTGAGTGTTTTGTAATTGCTGCCCAATTAGAGATCTACATAGCTAACATCCTCTATAAGATGATAAAGTTAAAAATTTCACACAAACAGATCTCAAGGAGTGCTTGAGATTGGCTTAAAGACTAGAATCGCGTTATGCTTGTTGTTAGATGTTGTAAAATATCTTTGCAAGCAGGCATATTTTATCAATGGTGATGCGATTGTTTAGTGGAACCTCCTATTTTAATTCCAAAATAACAGCGACATTACTACAACGACAGCAGCAGTTGGGAGCTGAGCTGAATGATTGATGATGCGATTGAACTGTGGGACGAAGGCAATGCTCAGCCAATCTGATCCACAGCATATCGCACATGGACTTCTTGATGGCCACATTGCTAAATGCGACAAATTACAATCAAAGGTCCTTCAGGCTGTCTGCCGAAGTTGAAAATTATGTTTTCATTCACTACTTGAACTAATTGTTCAGAAGCTAATCAATTAACCAGTCGATTAAAGTTTCGATAAGTTTAAGTTTATATGAAATTCGATTCACTATCTTTAAGGGCCATAGACGGGAGCAATGTAACTAGTGAATGAGGTTAGAGCTTGTGTGTGTATTTATAGTCAGTCATAATGCATCATCATTAGCCAGGAGCAATTCATGTGCTCTCTGTGGTTGCGATTGTGATGGTGTGGCTTTTACCACTCGCCCAAAAAATAATTGAATTGTTCTTCATTATTTATTTTATTATTTTGCTTGTCTCTTATTATCGGTCAGCTTATGCTGGCATTGTGGCAAGCTATTGCTGGAACTCACTATCATCGGGTCCGGGCCCATTGTTTCAATGTGCTCGCTGCTGGGTAGATGTGAAGCACTTTTGCGCCATCGCAGTCGCCATTGCCATCAACGTGGAGCGTCATAAAATACGCGAATTGCATTTGCCATTTACGATGTGTATTTCTTCTTTGTGTCTGTTTATTTTATTTTTTTTTTTGCCAGCCCAGCCCAGTTTTGTTATTGTGCTTCTTGGCCGGGATTTCTGTGGGTGGTGCCGCGAACCGGACGAGCTGATTCCTTTGGGGATTTTGCGCACAAAGCAGTGCCAAATTGAATGTGGGATTTGACAAAGATATAGACGCAACCCCAACTAGGTAGAGGCAAGATGGGTGTAATTTTATTGCGCTGCCTTTTATGATGTGGCGACAAATTGATATTTCCTTCAGCAGGGACTCAACGCGTCTGCAAAGGCAATTTAGATATACTCGTACACACTTGTACACACACACACACACACACGCACACACAGTCAGAAAGAACCGCAAATCGGCAAGACGCGCTCAGTAGGCGGTCCACATCCCGCCCGCTGCGCTGCTGTTGTTATTGTTGCTGTTATTAATGCTGTTGTTGTTGTTGGTGTGCCTTATAAAATAATTAAGTCTAAGCTGCTGTTTGTTGTCTGTCGGCTGTTTGTTTGTTGTCTTTGTGTCTACGCGAATACGCGCATCCTAGCGGCATTAAGGACTTTAGCACGATTTTCGCAGGGTTGCTTTTGCAAGCCGCCGTCTTTTAAGGTATCGCAAAGGATCCCTTTACAGTTGAATTTAAAACTTTTCCTACTTATTTTCATTTTCATTCAATGCATCTCTTCGTGCTCCCTTTATGCTGAAATCAACTGTAAGTTAATCGCATTAATCCGCGATCGATTTTCAAGTGGAACCTGGCTCTGCATAGTAGCTTGTGATCGTTTTGCCGCGACGCATTCAGTTGCAAAATTAGGCGGTACACAAAAGAGCTATACGATTAAGGGTAGGGTTCATTTTAGGACAAGGAGTGCCTCAAATCAAAAAATTAAAATCACACAATGAGAAAAATTACAAATACTTAAATGCTTCAACAAATGTAAGTCAACATGACGTATGTGTCATATTTCACGTTCACCTAAAAGTTTTGGCAATATTTATGGATTACAGCTTAGACTATGGTAATCAACACATAAGCTTTGAAAAAGTAAAAAATCATAAATCAATTTATCTCTTTTCTAACGTTTTTTTTTAATAAGAATGAATATTCAAATATGATGGTTTTTTCATTCTCAAACCCATGAAAATGAACTGACATCAAAATCCGATTACATACCATTTATAAAGTTCGCATACAAATATAAATAATCATACATCAGGTAATTAAACGCTGCCCTGGCCGTACAGACATATCGTGTTTAATGGGTGCACATCACGCGTTTTCACTCGCTCTTTTTGAGGAGGTCTCTCCCTTCCTAAATGCACCTCCAGATTCAATTCACTCAACAATCCGTCGACGTTTGCGCATCCCAGTTGCTCCGCGTTATTCATATTGAAACTCTACTGTGACTCTCCTGCTCCCCTTGCTGTCCCTCTCCTTCCACCTCTATCTCTATACTGCTTTTGTGGCTATAATAAATTGGTAATTTTATACTGTTGGCGGTGCCTTGGTTGATGACCGACATTCTTTGTCCGTTTCTGTTTTTCTATCTTTTTTTTTTTTGCAAAAATTATATCAATAGTTAACGAACCAAAATGTTTTGCCATTGTTTGAATTATATATTTATTTCTACTTCATTTGGCTGCTATTAACTAACAGTTCTGCATAAATCGTATCAGCTTGCGAAAGTAAAAGACTAAATCGAACGAATAATTAATGTACAAAATCGTCTCCTGTTGTAGAAAAAACTTTTCAGTTTTCAATACATTTTCAGTGTAAAAAACAAAAAGCAAAACAAAGAAGAACAGTTATTTAAGGCAGGCCGAAGATTAGATACACGGGTAAATTTAAGTAAATCTGCTGACATTTTAGTTTTATAATATTTGATTTTTTTGTATATTTCAGCAAAGCATTTATTCTATAAAGCTCAACTTTACATAGATTAAAATTAGACATAATATATTAATTTGTTAGGCAAAACAATGCACTAATTGTGACTTAAGATTGAAAATGCTTAAACTGCTGAACTTATAATACTTATGTGCATTAGCAGAAGCATAAGCTTTCAGGCCAGACAGCGAAATGAGGTCAGAGCCGTGTAATTTTTTTTTTTATGCACACACTTAGCTTGTCTGTCGCCGAAAAGCAGTTTAACGACTTGCTGCATTTATGTGGCATACAATTTATGATACTGGAATAGCACTCAATCAGGCAGAATGTCATTGTCCTGGCCTTAAAAAAGAAAGTCATTTGAAAAACGCACAAGAACTTCGATTCGAATCGCGGGCCATGCGAAACAGTTGAAATGATAAAATATGAGCGTTCGTAATACAATTTATTTAAATCAAAGTCTAAAGCGTTATTTATGAGCGCAGCGAGAGGGGAGCGAGCAGGTTGCGTGTGTTCCTGTATTTATATATATGTATATTTCTAAAGACATTCTTACCTTGTTTTCCCACTCTCCTACTCTCTCTCTCTCTCTATCTCTATCTGTATGTGAGTGTATATGTGGGAGGGTTACATATTTTATTCAGCCATTGTCTGCATTTGAATGAAGACAAAAGCCAAACCCAAAAAGCGCGTCACAAATTTACACGACTAATAGCTAAAATTGACTAATAGCAAACGGTAGACGAGAGGGGAATACAACTCCATTTGCTTTTAACCATACCATGCTATTCCGTGCAGTTTATTGTTTAGCATGCTTTTCGCCTATTATAGAAATGTTAATAGCAAACAAAAGCCGTAGCCATTTGCCTAATGTGTCCGATAACGAAATGGAGCGTCCGTTTTCGACGTGCCACAGGAGCCGCAAGAGCCTTCGACAAAATACTCTTGAATTTATGTTGGTATTGTGCCTAGTGCTATGCCGTTAACAGCATTGAACGACGTCAATTGCCAAATTAATTGCAGTTAAGTCGAGCAAACATGCCCAGCCTGAGGCATCCACAACACTACGCATGTGTGTGTATGTGTGTGTTTATCCTACTTAGATACTCACAGACTCAGAAGAGTTGTTGTCGGAGACCGATCAAAACCATCTGCATCCCGAGCGGTACATAAGCGTTGCTATGCAAAAACAACCCACTCCAAACAAATCCAAGTCAGGCGGGCTGGGTGGGCGCCCAACTGCCAGCTAAAGTGGAGTCAATGAAAATTGCAACTCCCACTTTGCTCGTACGTCAATTAAGACTTGTTTTTCTTGTTTGCCATTGCCATACACACACACACACAGATGTAACATGTACATATATATAAACACACACATTTATATATATATATTTAGCAAGCACAGACACATCGAAAAGCTTTGCAGCTTGTCTGCATTGCTCTTGGATTTGGCTTTGGTTTAACTCCTCGCTCTCGCACTAACACAGCAACTGCTCTCTCGCTTACTCAGCCACACACACACACATACACATACACACATATTATACATATATACACACTCTTTTATTGCAGTGCAATTTGTTGTAGAATCGTTTTGTCCGACAGTTGAACAGTTTGTTATTTCTTTTAAATGTTCCAAGTAAAAGAGCTTTGCCAGTTTGCTTTCAGAATTTTTGTGGCTTGGCTTTGCCCCCTGGCCAGCGGTCATGGATTGAGCTTAATGTGCCTGGGCAGGCTAAGAGCAAAGGGGCTGAAATTTCGGTTTCAGTTTGTGATTGCGAGTTAAGGTTGGGTATTTTGGACTATAACGCCACAACCTCAGCTAGTCTTATGTGTAAGCGAAACGCATTCATTAACTTCATGTGTTTGGTGAGATATTAATTTGCTGACGCATCCATTAAAATTAGCATAAGCACCCTTTTTTGACGAGCCAATTTCAATTTGCCTAATTAATTCCAGCAAATAATGGTTGTAGTAGACCCAACCAAACTTCAATCAAATCTGATCTCGAAATCGAAAATCGAAAAAAACAGAAATGAAATTGTTTCAAAAACACACACAGACACACAGATGGTATTGTTGCCTCTGCCCAGAACCAGGCCCAGGCCCAGACTCAGGCCCAGACCCAGGCCCAGACCCAGGCCCAGCCAACCCCCTATGTAACAGAAGTAACGCGATTTCCATTTGTGCATTCAGCTCAAATTAAAGTGGGGCAGCGCCTAAGTGTCAACACCTTTTGAACTAAACGTCGTCGCTGCTGTACTCTCTGAAATCGTTGCGGGCTGCTTTTCCATGTGATGTTCTTATTGCGGAATCTAACATGAAAACGAATCAAAAACAAGCAAAGCGTAGAGGGAAATTATATAAAAATGTGTTACGCTGCAATGCCAGAAGGTGGAAGAACTCTCAGCACCGCTTCCCCCGACACACACACACACACACGTATATGGTGTGTATTTGATGGGTGGGGAAGACAGCGCCAAAGTTTGCGGTGGCTGGCAGCACTTCCAGACGCACTTTGGCAAAGCAATCTTCTAAACAGGATAAATGTAATTGCGCATGAATTTCTACGCATTTTTCTGTGCCTCCGTTGCCGTCTTGGTGGCAAATGTTTTTAGTTATTTGCCGGCGGTGTCAGCTGAGTGTCAGTGGTGGCCGCGGACAGTTCCCATTGGCTGGCCAGCGACACGCCCACTCTCAACATATTGAGTATCGCTCAACACACACACACACTCTCTCTCTCTATCTCTATCTCTCTTGGTCAGTCTGTCTCTATCTTTTGGTAGCAGCGTCTCTCTCAGTTGTCAGTTTGCTCTGTGTGCAATTGCCTCGCATAACGTTCTTTTTGTCTTGTGCAAATTGTTCGCAACACTTTTTGAATGCCTCGTGGTCGTCTCAGTCGAAAGCATTTAAAAATTCAATTTACTGCACGCTCTCTCACTCTCTCTCGTTCTGTCTCTCTCGCCTCCTCTCGCTCTCGCTCTCGCTCTCGTTTGTCTGCAAAGCTTGCTCAGCTTTTGTAAAAATGGCTGCCTCTGTGCTCTGTGGGGGTTGTTCGCAAACCGGAAATATTTTGGAATGGAACATGAGTGTGCCGTGATTTCAATCCGCTGCGATGTTGTATTGGTTTCACAGAGTTGTGCTGAGATTTCCATATATATTAGATAAATCAAGATACAAATTTAAATAAATAATAAATCTTGATTTTACTATTCAACACTCTTTACTCCTATTCATAATTAGATCAGCTAAATTACATCAAATTAATAAACAAAGAATTTAAAGATTTTTATAAAATATTTGTGCGACTTACAAAGTAGTGTTTACAAATCATAATTAATACTGATTATTATAATTATCTTCATCATTTGAACGGTCTTTTGTTGCAACTTATATTAATTTTATGCCAGTAGTTAACGATAAAGCCTTTCACACAGACCAATGACTTGCTTTGGTTTCTAAGTATGGTCAAGTAATTGTTCAACTTAAGCCTTTTCTAATACGCAGCTCAATTCACCCGAACGGAACCTTTCAACTGCCATCAATTAAGATGTTTTGCACACTTTGGAGCAATATAACTGCACACAGAGCAGCACTTGACCCTTGTTGGGTGCCAATTGATTGATTTTATATTGGCATTTCAATGGATGCCCCAACACAAGCATATACACACACACACATACACCCACGCACATTCGTTTAGGTGCACGAAGGCTAAGCGCGCCCCACTTAGACATGTTTCAATTGCCAAGTGTTTCAGGCTGAGATTGAAACTTGCTGCTCGTGATTTTTTTTTTCTTGCTTTTTTCTTTTTATTGTTACAATTTTACGAAGAGCGACAGAAAAAAAGAATATACGCAAAGTGTCTGTCGATGCGGTTGCAGCGCAATTGTCGAAATAAGCGAACAGAGACTCAACTCAGCAAATGGAATGGAAATGGAAACAGGCCAGAACAAGAGTGCTGAGCGAGCCACCCCTGTGTGAAAGAGCGCGCATGATGCAAAGAGAGAGTGCCAGAGCCAGAGCCAGAGACACAAGCACAAGCACACATACACACACACACACACACACACACTCTCTTATATATACATGAATGCAGACACCCTCCCATCTTAAAGGAATAGCTATCTCTGCTTCACCCTCTAGGTGTGCGTGTGTGTGTGTGTGTGTGTAAACTTGCGGAAAACCATTTAGCGCAACGACCAAAAAAATTTCACAGCCAACAGAGGCAGGCAGGCAGGCAGCCAACCAACCATCCGAGCTGAGTTCAGTTGTGTTTAGCACATTTTCAGTTTCAGTTTCAGTTGAGCGCCGCAGCAGGCAGTCGGCGCACACGCTCTACGATACGACCGGGGGTTAAAAATCCAGAGACTTAAACAATAAAATTACTAAACGATCGCTTACACAGACACAAGCTGAGGGAGAGACTGTATGTGTGTAAGAGAGTGAGTGAGAGAGAGGGAGAGAGATAGAGAGAGAGAGAGAGAGAGTGTGAGAGAGGCAGGCAGACGCGTCGAGGACTTTGCGCCTGTTAACAGCAAACATTTGAATTTAAATGCGAATCGTTGATCAAACGGTGCAGACGTCCCGGTTGCCACCTGAGCAAATTAAAATCCTGTGCTAGATGCTCGTCATTCAGTGCTCAACTCGCACCCAGTGAGGCAAGTGACCACCTAGCCAAGTGTCTGAAATCGAAACATTTAGAAAACATTGTGAAACAATTGCAAATATTTTAAGTTGTAGTGAATATCTAAAGTGCTTTTGTGCGAAATGTCTTCGTCTGAGGCCGAAGTTGATATCAGTGTGGTGTCCAGTCCGGAGCCGAGTCCGTTAGGTGCCGCCGGCATGAGCAATGGTCGCGAGAGTCCCCTGGCGCGCTCCATTGATGGCAGCTCGCCACCAGCAACGCCTACGCACCGCTCCACGCCCAATACAAACGCCGGCACACCCACATCAACGTCAGCTATCGCGGTGCCACACTATCATCACAGTCCCAATGGCGCTGTGCCGCCGGCGGTGCTCCATCATCATCTACAGCATCATCTCAGCTCGCTCAGTGGCCATCCTGTCGCGCTGCATCATGCCCTGCACAGTTTCGGACATCTGCATCCGGCTCATGCGGCACAGCATCCCGCGCTGCTGCAACATGCTGTGGCGCCCGCACATCTGGCTGATCGATTGGGTTCACCGCCCGCACTGGCCGCAATGGCACCCAAGTCACCGGAACTGGAGCGCAATGGCAGTGCCAACGAGGAGCACGGCCACAGTTTGAATAACAACAACAGCAAAATGGTGAACCACAATAGCACATGTGCCTCAGCGGCAGCCGCCGCAGTGGCAGCAGCAGCGGCGTCCGTTGGCGCCAACAGCAATGATAGCAATGCGAGCAGCAATGGCAACAAGGCCAGCACCGGCTCCAACGGTTTCACCAGCTTCTCCATCTCCAGCATATTGAGTCGCAGCGAGCCGGCGAGAAAGAATGGCGCCACAGCGCTGATTACGCCCATGTCACAATTGCCGCACGGAGGTGCCGCGGGCGGACCACAGGATGCGGCCATGCTCTCAAGGTGAGTTTCTACTGTTTCTAGTGTTCGACAGCTACTTAGGTGCACTTGCAGAGCTGTTTAGACCCGGCTTAAGAGCCGAGAGTCCTGCTCTTTGTTTTCCCATCCAAACCATCCACTGAAACCAAAAAGTCAACCGTTCCCTCATTTTTCAATGAGCCTAAGCGGCTACAATTTCACCTGATTTTATTTCGATTCCTTGCTCCTTGAAAATATTGAGCAAATTTTGTGTAATCCTTAAGGTATTCAAAAACAATAGCATTGAGTTCAAGATGTCTGTAGGTGACGCAAATCTGTTCGGTGGAAAAACACAGGCATACTGTGTGTATCATTGTCTAACAACGAGGAGTAGTCGAAGTTGTTGTTTGAGCTGATTGCTAAGATAAAAATTTTAATGGAAATGCTGCTAGATGGAAAAGTGAATGTCACAGGACACCCTAAGTGGGTGCCGCGATGAGTGGCTGGCGATAAAAAGGATGCAAAATGATGCCTTACTTAGTATTACTTATAATTTACCCAATTGATGAGGCTTCAAATGCACATTCTTAAGTGGCGTATTGTCTGAAAGTAAAGTAAATTTATAATGGTAAGTATATATTCCACCAACAATCAGCTCAATAAGGATTGTAATTAATTGCAAAAAATGTTGTATAAGGATTATTGATTTGGGAAGTGGAAAAATTTAAAAAGTAAATAAACTTAATCTAATTTGTATGCAGTGTATGCAGCAGCTATAATATTTCCAGCTCTGATACTTTATCAGATGTACAAGCCATTTTGCCATTAGTAAATAATGAGTCAGCAAATTTGACGGATCCTGTTCTTTTGCACAATAAAAGATATTTTAATCGTGTCGCATGCGCTTGTAACTGACCATTGGACCCACAATGACAGCTATTCTTAATCGATACCGTTTCCTTTAATTTGCAATTTACGAAAAGTATCAAATTTCGCAACATTTGCAAATGAAATTCAATGCATATACATATGCGTAACTGTCGGGAAATATTCCGGCATGCAAAAATTTATGAATACAACTTTGTACTTAATGAATGAATGAACCCTCACTGAACTGACCTACATATGTATGTGTGTACGTGTGTGTGTTTGTGTGTGTATATTTATTGAGGGCCACCTACATTTGAGAATGCAGCCCATCAATAAGTTTATACGGGGTCCTGCTAACCCCACTTAGCCGGCATTTAAATGCGCATAAAAAGGACATGAGTCGAGTGATCAAATTTCGAATTGCTCGATTAAGGCATGTGTTGAATTAAAAAAATGTTGCACTTTTTTTATTATTATTTTTCTTTTTTGTTATTTGTTATGCGATGGACTCCCCGACTTTTTGTGCGCTCGTTGGACACATGCAAAGCAGACAGTCTTTTTTTTTGTTGGTTCTTGTCAGCTTTCCTGTGCGTTTCCTTTATTTTTTTTATTTTAATAATGATCATTTTCATTTCATTTACGCATGCGCTCACCGATCGATGCAGCGATAAGGGAGTCCCCTCGCGAGGGTCGCGTGCTGGTTACCCCAATTAAGAGCGAGGATCGCCCTCGCTCTTGGTCCAAGTGTTGACTCCTGCTGTTTGGCGCTTACAGCTGACGTGTGGCTGGCTATGTGACGGGCTTATCACTTGATCATCGAAGTTGGTTGCTCTTTCTCCCTCTCGCGAATGATTAATGCAAGCGCACCCAAAAACGCTGAGTGATCGTTTAATACAAATACGCATACTTAAATACGATACTGATGAGGGACTTTCACCTGGGCCACCGTTTTTGTTTTATTGAAACGCGTATTTTGACTTTGGCATTACGTTTTTTAATTAGTGGTCAGCTACTGTCGAAGTTGCGCTGCTCTTCAACTGCGGTTTAATTATGGCGCAGCAAAGAACGCAGTTAAGCGCTGTAACTGTAACCTGATATGCTTGTGAGTGCGCCCAACAAAGGGACTACTCAGCTCACGGAAGGGGTGCTCAAGTCCAGGAAATGTATGTACTATTTAGTATGTGTGAGTCTGTCTATTGTGCTGCTCTTTTTACTCTTCGTATATATATATATCTATTTTTTTTTGTTCTTCTGCAAGGATAACGAGAATGAACGCCATGACAATATAATTATATACTACAGTAATTACAATCCAATTTCAGTCCCAATGCATTGCGCGCGGTTTTGTGATATCTAATCTATCACAAAAGGGATTAACTGAAGCGTCATTTAGTGGTGAAATGGTCTGCGATTTGTGACATTTTTATCTAGATATAATGTCGGGCATACTTTGTTTCCATTTAATGAAAACATATTCGCAGTGCATCATGCACTGATTTCACATCTAGATTTGAGGCTTGACTTTGGCTTTGCTTTGGACTCCTTTGGGCGCGTGTCATTTGTGCGACTTCCTGTGGCGCAACCAAAAAACTAATTTTGCGCCCACCACAAATGTCACCATTTTTCAAGTGTTAGTCTTAGCCTAAGCCGCTCCATGCAGTCGAGTATAATAGAGTGCTTACATACATATATATATTTGGCAATATTTTCATGCTAATCCCGTTTAATGACAAAAGTAAGCCAACCGGGTTAGCTACTGATTTCGCTCCAGCCCCTCTTCTGTCCAGTCAACTGTGAGCTGCCGTTCAATATTTTGGCTACTTTGTGGTCGGGTCGAGTGCCCGCACCGTTGACACCCGTTCAAAATGTCATAAATACCAAATATAATGTGGTTAGGCAATGTATGTTTACCGATTCCGGGGCCTTCATGCAGCCAATTAGCGTGTGCAAATCTTTTATGCATGAGCGAATCCTAAGCGGTTTAGGCCTCTGCACACACAACACACACACACACACACGAACTCATTGTTAACATTTAAATTTATTTATTTAAATTAATTTTTGTGCGACAATTGTCGTTTTGCATGTGATATGATTTTCGGGCGGTTTTCACTTAAGTGGCTTCGCTGACCTGGTTAAGGCAGCTGTCGTGTCGAATAATCTAAGCAAAGAGCAATGAAGTGTTGAAATCTGCGGGCACTTGAAGAAGTTAAGCTTATGAAGCAATTGAAGTGTTTCGGCTTCTGCGCCACAAACTAAGGAAATGATTGAGTTAAACATGCAATATTCTCGAATGAGCAGATTAAATGAAAAGTAAATGGAAATAATAAAGGAAAACCATTCATTTTGGTTCAATGCTGATTTAAATTTGTCCAACTATTAGATGAGAAACTTTGCACACAAAAATCTGCATCTGTGCTAGACTTTAATAAATTTTAAATACATTCTGTTAGACTCTTGTTTTTGGATCTACATATATTTTTCATATAGTCATGGTTTCATTTGTTTTCCGTTTCATAAGTTTGAATTAGGTTTGAAAAATTATTTCTGCAATTAGCTACTTTTATTTTCATTGATTAAATTAATAAACAGGGTTTGCTTAATTGTTTTCAAAAACTTTATAGAAAAACCTATTTTCTTTGAAACTCAACCGTTATTTCATATTGAGTTGGGACCTTCTACTCATGCCTAACCATGCAAAACATCAAAGCTCTTCACGACCCAAAGTAGACCCAAGCTTGGAAGGACCTTTCAGTAAAATAGCAAAAGGAGTCGTAGAACCCATGTAGAATGCCATGTTGAACAACTCAATTGCATAGCACACTTTTATTCAAGCACAAAAGGCCCCCAAGAAAAATTATGACAGCGACGTGAAAGAAACCCAAAGCAAGAACCGCAAACAATTCATTAAACGAGAAATAACAGCCATGCATCAACTTTAGCTGGAACAGGCATTTGTTGGTTTGAGATGTTGGGGGAGGGCGCTGTTGGGTCGCTCCATGTTGACTTCTGACAGGTCCGGGGGCGGTTTGCTATGGCGAACCCACTCCGTTGAATTTAAAACATGGTCATCCACTTCCGCCACAAAGTGACACCAATGAAAACAGAGATAGAGACGTGCTGCGAATCTGTGGCAGCCGCGGGCGATGGAATGTTGTATTTATTTCATTGCTGGGCGGAAAACAAATGCCTCGGACTTGGGCTGGGGAGCCTTTGATTTGGATAATTAGTAAAGCAAATAGCTACAAGCTGTTTGCAATTCATTGGGGCCCCTTCCGTTGACAGCATTCAACGAGCACCATTTTCGCGCAGTAATTGAGGTAATTTCTACTCGTTTTTTATTTTTTTTTTCATTTTTTTTTTTTTGTTTCTTTTGAGTTGCTTGGCTGTAATTTGAGGAGTTGCTAGAGCGTCATCTTTTGGACAAGAGGAAAAGCGGCTTTCTCTCAATTGACGTTGTAAACATGAAGCCCATTAGAAGTGATTTGAGCCGTCAGTTTGCCAAGCAGCCAAGTAGCCAGTTAGCCAGTTGGTGAAGCCTTTGAAGCGTCACTTGCAGAGGGAGTGGTTCATAATTTAGCAGCGGGCGGGGAAAAAGGAAAATTTAATTGAAAAAAAAAACATTACTTACAAAACGTAAAAGAGGAAAGGAGAGAGTAAGAGCGAGAGATAGAGGCAGAGAGAGAGAGAGAGTCAAAGAGAGAGGTAGAGTGATTGTGTAGGGGAAAGAGCTTGACAACTATTGATTTACACACCTGCACCTTGGCCGCTGCGAAAGAGGTCAGCTAAATGTTAATGTCACACACAACTTGGCCAGCACATTGTCTGTCTGGAGGGTGGTTGGGCGAGTTTTTGGGGGGTGGCTGTGTTCGAAATGAAATCACAGTCTGCTGCTTGTCCACGGGTCACTTGCAAAACGGTCAAAGGGTTTAACAAGCACGAAAACAAACCGAACAAAACAATACCAAAAGCAAACGCAGCAACAAAACTTGGGTTCGTGTTCTGTCAGCCATTGGTATTTTAGACTGGTGGGAATGTACTGCAGTGGAACCGCAACTGCAACTGTGGCAGCAACTGTGGCTGCGGATGGTACCGGGCTCATTGTTAAACAGCAAAGTTCACTGAGTGCGTGGGAAGCTTAAGAACACCGGAGAGACTTTTAAACATATCAATAAATCAATCAAATTGCCCAGCCGGACTGCTTGAGTGGTGGTGGTCGTCTTGGTGGTTGTGCGGTGGCTACAAGAAAAGCTCTTAAGTGCCACAACCAGGCAATAACTCTCCACCAACCCCCCATCCACAGCTGTGCTACCCCTCACAAAAAACAAAAGCAGCTTTCTTCCAATTACCTCTCGCATTAGCTTCTGCCTGAATGATTTGACTTGAAAACTTTGATTTAGCACAATAAGCCCCCAAAACCACCCCCGCATACACACACACACACACACACACACACACACACACATACATTTATATATATATATATATATATATAATACTCATATATGGAACACATTATAACGTAAATGCCAGAAAGTGTTTCTCGTCTTGCAAACTTTGCCACGTCTAACATAAATAAATAAATGTATTTATAAAGATGCTTTTAAGCAAGCAACCTAACAAGGTTACATGGACACCGGCATTTACACACACACAGGCATATATTTTATATATGTATTATATTAAATATGTGAGTTATCTGGGGGAGCAAAATTCGCAGCAGCTGTTGTCAGTTATGGCGGTTATCTCGTGTGGGGTTGCTTAGCATTTAAGGGTCGCTCTTTCTTTGATACTTTTCTAGCTTATCTCAGTTTGCCAACAACTTTTTTGCCGTCGGCATCATGCTATATATTTTAAATGTTCATCTTAATGGTCTAAATACCGAACAGCTGAAATTACGGCAATTATAAAGCTGCATAATTTATGGCATTTACTAACCTTTGCTTTTTGCTTTGTTGTTATTGCTGTTTATTTTCAGATTGGGTTTCATCTCCCAATGGGGCGCTCTGGCTGGACGTTATGCTGCTCTATGCCCACCTGGCTGGCCCTGGGCTCCACAGCGAATGCCCTTCCATAGTCCAACACATGGTAAGTTGATTTCTTGCTCGAATACAATCAAGTTATGTTACTTAGATAGTCTGAAGTTGAAGTATTTATGAAACTGGATAGATGCAAGTGTAAGTTTAAAGTTCAGAAATTTGGATTGTATTCAAGATTACTGGAATAGAATGCTAAAAATATTACAAAGAAATTAAGAGATAAATTTAAGCTTTTAACATTTAGATACAAGATATAGTAGATGGATAATCAGCTGTTAGGCCTAGTTGAAGCAGTAGCTTTAAAAGTACATTTAATTATTTATTTATGTCGCTTAATTAAATGGCATGTCATTTCATTCCCAATCGCATTTTACTGCCGGTATTCGCAGCTTAGCTAATTTCCCCTAAGAGGGCTACAGAAATAGCTAGAATTCTTAAGTAAGGAATGTGCAGTGGCAGGCATTCTTTAAAGCATTACATTTAATTTGCATAGTTGGTGGCGCAAACTTGGCTAATGCACGCAAGAATTCGAGCAATGCATTTCACACTAAGTGCGCCCAGAGGCAGGCAACAAACATTGTACAAAAGACACCACACACACAAGTGGGGGGGTTAGCATAGAGAGTGTCCGCTATTCGGAAACACACGGCTGCAGTAATCGCCATTTTCAATTAATTGCAATTTGTAATCGAGTATCGAGTTACGAATGCGGGGCACATAGTACAAAGTGTTTGACAAGCTCGCCTACGCTTTGTTGGGTATTAAGTGCGCGAGGTATTCGCCATTAGCTGGCTAGGAGGCTACTATGCAGCTTAATGCCCACTTGATTGGGTCTGTGGCATTAGAAGTCAATGCAATTGCATTTGCTCATGTAAATTGGCCTTAAGTTTTGCACCCCGCGAGGCTTCTGGAATTTAGTTAATTCAAAGCATAGTTTTCTAGTCAAGTTTGAAGCGAACAAATTGTTCTTGTATGCTCTAGGTGAGGGGCATAGGAAGGCTCGTTAAATGCATATGGAGCAAAGTACAGCAATTTAAACTTTTCAAATAGGTTCCAAACTAAAAGCTCAATAAAAATAGAATTGCTCACCTTACTGACAGCCATTTTAAATGGTAATTTAACACACACACACAAATACTCAGAATTGTATGTAGACATACATGTTGCGTGGTGTGTGTGTGGGGGGGGGGAGTGGGGGTGTTTCCGAGGACAATCGCTCTCCGCGTCTGCGCGCTAACTTGATTGCAGGCACGAACACACACACAAAAAATATAATAACAAAAGAAAAGAAGAAACAAGACGAAGGCAAGTGTGAGGTTAAGTGTTGCAGCTTAAATCTGTGCAGCAGCACGCAAACATACAGACGCAAACGGCATCTTAAACAACCCTTAGAGTAGCCACCCTCGCCTCCATACTCATACGCGGAAATACGCAAACACCCACACATCCACGCACACACACATACGCACGTGCAGACAGGCAGTTAAATTAACTAAAAAATATTGCTCAGGCCAAGCGCTCTCTCCCTCTCTCTCTCTCTATCCCTCCATCTCTCTTTATATATTCGAGTCTTGCTCTTTCACTCATGCGCTCTCTCTCTTGCTCTCTCTTTCACTTTTGTCTCTCTGCAGACAGTTCCTCTACAAACACCACGGAAAATCCACCATCGCCCACATCCCTGAGCCCCAGCAGCGGCAACAATAACAACAACAACAGCAACAACAACAATAACAACGACAACAACAACAGCACTGCCAATGCGAATAGCAACAATGCGGGCAATGGGCATGCCAGCAAATCACCACCGCCCGGCTTGGCTGGATCGCACCACGGCACACATCACCCACTCTACCAGCAGCAGCAGCAACAGCATCCACATGCTGCCCAGCAGCAGCATTTACAGCATCCACATCAGCCTAGCACGCCCACCAGCAGCAGCAGCGCCGGCGGGCTCTCGCATCATGGTCATCATCTGTCGGGCTCTCATACGAGCGCCGGCTACATGCTGCCCACCAGTTCCAACGAGTCGGACGATGATGGCGAGGAAATCATTGAGGAGGATGATGGCACCGATGGTCCATCCGACAGTTCATCGCCGCACGGCGACGGCAGCAATTCCAAGCGTAAGAAAAAAACGCGTACGGTCTTCTCACGCGCCCAGGTATTTCAACTGGAGTCCACGTTCGACATGAAACGCTACCTCAGCTCATCGGAGCGTGCGGGACTCGCAGCCTCACTGCGTCTGACCGAGACGCAGGTGAAGATCTGGTTTCAGAATCGTCGCAACAAATGGAAACGCCAACTGGCCGCCGAGCTAGAAGCCGCCAACATGGCCAACATGGCACATGCTGCCCAGCGTCTGGTGCGTGTGCCTGTCCTCTATCATGACGGGACTACTGCTGGATTTGTGCCACCACCGCCGCCGCATCACCATCCGATGCAGTATTATGCATCAGCCGTTGCCCGCAACACCAGCCCACCGCGACCGCCGCTGTCGTCGCTGGTATAGAACGTGGGTTGCCTGGCGGCGCCAATGACGCTGCTGAAGCCGCCACTGCCAACGGGGATGCTGTCAATGCCGCAGCGAATACCTGCGCTCCAGTTGAGATTCAGCTCTCTCGAAACGGACTCCGATGGCGAGCAGGAGCCGCAAGCCACGGGCACAGATGAGGATGATACGGCCATCGATGTGGAGGCCGATGAGGAGCTCGATTCGGAGCAGCATCAGCAGCAAATGCTCGCAAATAACTGCGCCGGCTCAACGCTAACAGCAAATGCGACTCCGCCGCCTTCCTCCTCCAGCACTTTTGAGCTGCGCACAAAAATCAACTGTAACAATAACAATAATTGCGTGGAACGCAACGAAGGTGCCAGTCAGGCTGCTGCTATGGATAAATCGATAATCCACAAGGCGCACTCCTACTGAGCAGCTGGTCCAGTGATGGCTGCCCGCCCACGCCACCCACTCCCAGTTGCATTGTAAATTTCTATTGAAAAGTTTGCCAAAAGGATCAGCGGCTAAGTGCACATCAATTGGTTTCAATGCTATCCACAAAAGCAACAAAAAAAACTATCCAGAAAAAAACCAAAAACAAAATGGAGGACGGCTCACTCTGCCTCATAAACATAATCGATGAAAAGCTGTAAAGTTTTGAATAGTTTGTTCCTAAAGCTTTTGTATATATACACATATATATACGTACTTATGTAGGGGCTCACTTACCTAAATATGTTCGGATGGGGGTGGGGGTTAGGGTACCTCAAACTCAAGCTCTGCAGCTTGGCATAAACTACTTATATATATTTAAACTTATACCCTATCTTCCCTGACTCTCTCACTGTTCTCATTGTAAATGCCCCAATTGCTCAATAACTTTTAAGCCGTTTTAAAGATTTAATTTATTGTAAATATCCGTTTGCAGCT
The DNA here is from genome assembly GCA_035044025.1 of Drosophila paracracens. Classification (NCBI taxonomy): domain Eukaryota; kingdom Metazoa; phylum Arthropoda; class Insecta; order Diptera; family Drosophilidae; genus Drosophila; species Drosophila paracracens. The sequence goes on along the minus strand of JAWNMN010000401.1, from coordinate 5,252,504 downwards.
TACTTAATATAATACTGTTTTAATTTGCTTTAATTTATCATTGCTGGTCAAATGTATGTTAATATCACATAGTTATGTGTGATAATCGTAACAATAATAAGCCGTTGGTTTCCATAAGCAGGCAATTAAATATATATATATATATATATATAATAAAACATAATCAATCGATGTACACTGTATAAGCCATGGTTAATAAACAACTGGCATATATAGATATGTATGTATTTGTGTGTACTATATCAAGCAATTACCAAATAACTAGTTAAATCATTACTTCAATGTATTAAAAACACAGCGCAACCTAAATTTAAAATAAGATCAAAAGAAAAATACACAAAAATATGCTTATATAAAAATTAAAATTATGAATAAAGCCCAATAAAAAATTATGTAATTAAAAGAAGACATTTTTATTCTTGTTCATCATATATTAAAATTTGGACCTCGGTGAGTAAAAGATTGGGTGATTAATCATGTGAATAAACGCAGTTATTTCAAAAGCAATTTAAAAATTAATGAATAAAAGCATCAGAGTCAATTTATTGAGTATCATCTTAATATTAAATTGATTGTACATTTATTTTATTACATGTTGAAACAAATTCAATTCTGAATTTTAAATAATTGGATTCATTTCAAAGTGCTAAAATCTTGAGCTTATGTAAATAGTTAATCGTTGATTGAAAATGTATAATACAAAAGGTCTACAAATTAACCTAAGGAAATATTAATGGAAGACTAGGCAGCAGCTCACTTAACAGTTATACGGAGCAAAAAACAAAATAAAATAAGCGATTGCTTTAGCAATAGCAAAATGCTCCCATTTTGCTCTTCATTTTTCTGCTATTGCTACAGCTACAGAGAACCTAATGGAAATGTTTTGCTCTTGCTACTGCTATTCCGTTTGCAAATCACAGAGCAATGCTGAGCGAAAGAGCACTCATTTAAGTATTCTCCTATTGACTCTGCGGCTACGGAGTAGTAAATTCGAGTGCTGTTTTTACTGTATCTGCAGTCGTGAATTCGATTTCGCATGGCAATTTGCTGGCATTTGAAATAAACATTTTTATTTTCATTTCAGCTATTTTCAAATGGGCTTTGGAAGTGCTATTCCCCAACGGGGATGAACTGAAATGCTTATTTACGTTTAATTGCCAACGCACACATACATTTACATATATATGTATATATATATATGCATATACAAATGCATTTGCATATGTATACTTATGAATTAAACTGGCAGATATCGTGGTATGTTTGCAGGCGACAACAACAATTGATGCAAGTTGTTGTGCAGCTGATGCTGTTTGTTGTTGGGCGATTTAAGTTGCCAGTTTATTGTGCACTTTTGTTGTTGTTGTTGTTAAGTCGCACCAGGCGCGTTGAATGTTAATGTTTATTTTTATTTCTTATTTTTACTGTTCATTTTGTCTATGCACCCGCGCTCGCAGTCCCTACGGCTGCATTGCGCGGCGTGTTAAATTGCAAAAATAAATTGCAAATTGTGCGCTGCGAATAAATGGCAATAAAAATGCATAAATGGTTTCGGTTATGCACTACAAACGATTGCTATTGAGTTTGAATCACCAGAAGGATTCAAGCCGTATGGATGTGTTTTGCTGCAAAATGCACATTTGCACATTTCACAAACAGGTTTGTTAGATGAAATGCAACTGTGTACGTTTGGAATAATAGTTAATTATTCAAGGTGTTTTATTTCACTCGCCAGACAGCCACATAACTGATTTATTTGAATGCTCATTTTAAAAACAATTATTTGCATTGCAAATGAAATTCAACTAATACCAATAAATTTTAAGTTATTTCAATCAATTGCTATTTTTAGCTGTTTAACTATTTAAGTTGAGGATTTTATGCACATGACATTAATTTGTTAGCCAGAATCGAGACAATTTTAACAATGGCTTTGGCTTTTATTTGTTATATATATTTATATATACTACGGGTACTTACTCTATTTGGTATTTGATTTACATAGATGCCATCTGAAGGAATTAGACTGCCTTTTATGTGCGATACTCCCTTGCATATTTTATTTTATTTCATTTTTTCGACTGCGCCCACCAGACTTTTTTCTATGGATGCAGTCAAGTGCTTGAGCATTTTATTTAAGCGCATGAATGGATTTGATGGCTTTACTTACTTTTTTTTTTGGTCCGTTTTTTGTTTGTCGAAGGAAATTCGAGCCAAAAAAAAGAAAAAAGAAAAGAGCAAAAATTTCAATTCATTTCATAAAATGGTTGAAAATTGTAGAGAAATTATGAAAATTGCCCGCCCTGCCTGTCGGGATGAGTAGGGGGCACTTTGAATGCTGGCTTTTTGACTGCTTCTCATAATTTCAGTTTTGGTTTTTTGTTTGCTTTTAGCATTGGCTTTTTTTTGGTTGCTTTGGAGCACATTTGCTCATATGTAAAGTGAATTGTCTGAGTGGGAGTCGGCGTGTGTCTGGTTGCTGGATTATGTGAGCGCCTTTTTTTTGAGTAGGGCGATATCCTTATAGAGCAGCATATAAGTTTAAATAGTGAACTTGCAAGAAATATTCGGCAATTTATAATATAATAAAATATGATTTTATACTTATTATAGCTAGCTGTAACCCATGCTTAGACGAAAAGAGTTAATCATTTCATAACATAAATTATTAATTTTAAGGTAGATATTAATTATGGTAATTAAAGGTAATTGATCTAAATTACTAAAGCTCTTAACTACAAGTTTAATTTATGACTATTAATTATTATTCGAACACACTTAATTTAAATATTGTAATTCTTTGATTGTTCACTTAATGCAGCTCATTGATGCTTCGGCTTGTGCCAATGAGTTTCGGATTGGCCTTGTTTTTTTTTTTTTTTTGTTAATATCATTTTTCGTTCGCATACATACTTATATTGAATGGCTTTTCGGTTATGGCGGTGGCGTCAGCGCGGTTTGGGTGGTGCTGGGGCCGACAGGGGTGTATGTGGGTGCTGTTTTGCCTGCAGTAATTTCTTAATTAGCTTGTGAACACAATGTGCTTATATACCCATATATACATGCTTATATCCAAATAGCTGTTTGTATGTGTTAGAGCTTTGGGTAACTTTTTTGGGTGTTGCTGTTGTATATACATACACATATACACATAACCACCACACAAACACATACACTTTTAAATCTGCGAGCAACGTGGCAGCCAAACGGCGAAGTACTTATTTTAATTGCAACCTTTTTTGGGCATGAAGTGCAGCAGCTTAGCGCAAGCTTGGCTATTGTTTTGGCAGTCTCTGTTGCTACTATATACAGATATATACATATACAGAAATGTATACACTGTTAGACGGTAACAGCAACTGCGTTGACCAAATGTGCATTTTGTCTGCTAATATCTAAAACGGAATTCGCGATTTGCTGCCATGTCAAAATGTCACATGCAATAAAAAAACTCCGAATGTCCATTGCATGTAGTGGGCCATTATGTTTATCTAAATATATAAATTTTTTTGTGTGTGTGACAGTTCAATTAAGTACAATGGCCACACCAGTTAAATTACGCTTAAAAAAGACGTACATGCGCAGCGTTTGTTGTTTTTTGCGCAATTTCAGTTTTGTTGGTTGTCGAGTGTCTGAGTGGCCATTATGACTGTCGCTCTCTGTATTTTATTATCCATTTAGCACATTTACTTTTATTTCACAACTCGCATCTGACTGCTCACACATTATCCCTGTCATTATGACAACGACTGTGTGTGTGTGTGTGTGTGTGTGTGTATTGGTCAGCCTGATAATGCTGCCAATTTTTTTCGCAGTGCTCCCTTTTATGACGGCCTCCTTATGTACTTTATTTTTTAGCCATTGCGGTTGGCGCTTCGTTTATGGACAGTATTTTAGTGCGTAGAGCGCGTGCCTCATTCTTTTTTTTTTTTTTTTGGTGCGCAGGATTGCTTGGAGGGGTGGTTATAGCTATGTGTGTGTTTGACTGTATCTATGGGCAATTGCAATTGCGTCAGTTGCTGCTTCTTTTGTTGTTATTGTCAGTAATAGACTCATCAGTGATGCGTTGTGGCTTGTTCATTTCGCTTTTTATTGTGGTTGTGTTTGAGGTGCATTAATCAACTTGCATTTGTTGTCTGTCTGCCGTCCTGCTGCTGTCCGTTTTTTATGGCTCTGCCGGCAATCTATTTCGACCTTATGGCTTGTTGATTTTCCTGTTTAACGCAACTATTCTGCTTATTTGACGAGAGGCGAATGTACTGTTGTCCAGATGGGTTAAATGACATTATGATACCAAGAGTATTCCAAGTATTTATCACGATTCAGAATTGTTGAATCGAACATTTTCAAAATCATGTGGCATAGAAGCTTAAAAAAATTTCCAAAGCGTTTACCGACGATTGTTAATCTGTGAAATTACTTATTTTAGAGTGTATATTATAGTATATATGTATTTAAAGCCATTTTTCTTAATATCCCGATTGTAATGTCTTATTTATTGTTGTATAGTGTTGCATAGTTGGTAATAAATATCTTTGCTTGATATATTTTGTAGTTTTTGGTATTGGTCTGATTGGGGTTTTTCTGTGTTTCCCCAATGCCATAATTTAAAATTGTTCTGTGTAGACTCATATTAGTTGACCTTAATTAATAAATAAATAAAATATCCTTGAAATATTGTATTTGTTGTGTAAACCTCCAATTCTAATTTAAATTGTCATGTTACGCCCAGCACTGATTAAGGCCGAACTTATAAGGTTCTCAAATGATGAGTCCTTTTGAACGCGAAATATGAGTCTAAGCTATTTAACATGCTCGTATAATTACAACTATTAACACAAAGAGGCACTCAGGATTCGGCGAGTCCTGCACGGGTACAATGTCGTAATCAAATTCAGGCTCATTACGCACCATATTGTAGTGAATTAATGCAATAACACAAACAATGCACAAACACTGAACTCAAATTACACAATGGGAAAGCAAACACTCAGACACACACACACACATACACACTCACACACACACATGTATACACTTGCAGAATCTACAATTGTAATTAACATCAATCGAATTTACGCTTATTGAGGCCAACAACTGTGAACCGAAGATCAAGTCGCCAGCTAATCAAATGTGAGCTCAGGTCATATTTCGCTGGCGATCACCGAGAAGGCGGGCAGCAGGGAGCAGGAAACTTCCTGTTTGTAAGGCGTCAATTGTCACACGAACTGCCGCTGTAGCTGTAAATTCGAATCCAATTGAATGACAATAAAAATGCACTCGGCTGTTGGCAGTTGGGCGTCAGGGATCGTGAATCGGCAGTCCTTGCTGCAAATGTTATTTGATGCGCTTCATTGTTTGTCGTCGTGTTGAGTGTACCTACAAATTACGGAGCCAGCGGCTTTATGTAGGCTTTACCATTGCTCGGCTCCGTCTCTGGGTAAAAACAGGAAGTCAACAATGTTGAGCAACGAGTTATGCTGCCACAGGACGTGCACAGGATACACCGTGCAAGCTGTTGTAAAACACTTTGGCAGCGACTACTGCGCAACATATTCCAAATCGCAGCACTACACTCTGTGCGTTGATTGTTTGCCAGTCGCTCCTCCTCCTCCTCCCCCCTGCCACTCTCTCTCTCTCTCTTTTCATCTCGTTATAGTCGTTATATAATTTAATGTCATTTAGCCTGCAGCCAAATAAACCAACGATAGACCCCTTTTTTTGCCGTTTGCAATCCTGCTGTATGTCCTCACAACGAAGTTAGCTCAGCATGCAATATGCTCTTGTTATTGTTTGCTTGTTGTTGTTGTTAATGCTGTTGTTGTTGTTGCTGTTTTTACTCCTGCCTGTTGTCATAAAAGCCGGAAAAGAGAGTTCTGACTAGTTACATAGGTGTGCACTTTGATTTGTCACGGAACTCAAATTAAAGTTAATTTGCGGGAATTGCTATGCCTAAAGCGAAAGCTTTACATAAGTTATGTATAACGACTAACATTAGCCGGATATATATATAATTATTTGTGGTACTCATTATATAGAAACTCATTTTTGTCAGATTGTTTTCATGGGTGCTTAAAGATACAAAAATTATGTTGATAAATTTAAAAGCATCGTAAATTTAAAAAGTGTCGTATATCTAATGAATTTAGTCAGTGCATGTTAATAAAGTATTTTCCTGTAATCAGGATGTCAAAACGAAAAAGAATTGGGATCGGAACCGCATATCTAATGATGTTATTTGTCCCGAAAATACAAATGTGAGAAGGCCTTTTCCACCTGTTATCAACTGAAACATTCTCACTTACTGGAATTGGAACATAACTTCGTTTCGGTTATTTACATATTATTATAATAACTTAGTTTCGGTTTTTACATATTATTATAATTCGAGTAGGGTATAATTGTTCGATTCGAACGACATCCAAATACACAAATGTGTTGCGCCCTTTCATATCCTTGCCCGAAAATGTTTTCAAATATTGTAATATATTTTAGAGGTCAAGACATAATCAAAATTGTATTCTTGTTCTTCTTTTATGGGGTTGCATACCTATATCCAGACCTAGAGGCGGATTTTTCAAAATCAGTAAATCACGTATGCATTCAAAATTCTTTTTATAAAATTTGTTACCAACAGACTTGCAACATTTGCAACCAATGGTCTACAATAACTTCATTATGGGTATATCCATTTGTTGAAAGGGCTTCATTAAAACGCTACCAGACGTCGGTTCGCTCTACCATTTCAGTTGCTGGGTCTTTGGCATATCCCCATTCCCAGGCAAGTGCTGGCCAACAGCTGAGACTCAGTTGGGTGTCATGTGAACAAAATCATTTTAATTGCAAAAAATTGAACAAAGTTTTGTCCGCAGCAGTCGCCTGATTGAAACATCATTTGTTGAGGGAACAAAACAAACGTGCATTACAAGTTTATTTGTTTGTTTGTTGACGCTGACAGCTCCTGCGCCCCGGTTAACAGCAAGTGGGTATCATAGCAGCGCCTTAATGGCGACCCCATGGCGAAGGAACAAACCATATTTATATTAAACTGCCGCCAGCGCACATTTTATTAAACGCCCAGCGAAAACATTGAATGGAATTGCAATGAATAAATAAATGTCACAAAAATTTCAAAGTCGTATGAGGCGGAGGTAGAGGTGTGTATGGTGTGAAAATTACAGGTTATGCGACATGCCAAACAATTTTCGAAAATTGACTTTTGTAAGGGTTAGGCGGACAAGGGTAAGGGTTAAGGGTAGCTGTTAAGCGGCAAGTTAAATGGGTTGCATGCGGTGTGTAATTTACTCTACCAAAAGCAAAATAAAAGAACTCTGGCTCCATTTAGTTGTCACTTTTACCGGCCTCACAATATCAAATCGCAAGCGCAGTCAAACGCGTCCAAGTGCGAAATTGAAATGCAAAAATTATCTGCAATGTTTTACTGCTGTCATTTTAACAGACACTTTTTGTTGGCAGTTAAATTAAGGCAGAACCAAAATATGATTGCATAATTCCCAAGAGCACACTGTCGCATTGTATGATAATATAATTTATTATAATGAGTAATCAAAACACTTGAGCTGTGCCATGAACAATATCCGAGAATCTTGCCACGAAAGATGCCAACAGTTTTTCTCTTTTTTTTTTGCACAAAGGGTATTTATCTGAACGTAAAAATCTGTGCGGTTTAAAATTACCAATTTTCCAACACATCAATTGGCATTTAACCGATTGCAGATGCCGCCTCACGTCCCCAAGCGCTGATCCCAAATTCCGAGCTCGAACCCGAATCCAACAAGCAACCCACTTATCATATTAAACTATACACCAAACCCACTTCGACCATTTAGCAAATCTTTACTTCAGCAACGACAACAATACCAACAGCAAACAGCAACCCCCCTCAACCTGCAAGTGGGTCTTTGGGTGGGTTGAGCTGGCACATAGTACAACCCAATTACGACTACTGCCAGAGCCGCAGAAGCAGCAGCAGCAACGAAGTCAGTCAAAACAAAATCAAGATAAAAGCGAAATTCAATCTGTCAAAAATAGATTACAGACCAATTATGTGCTCTTTAAGAGTACCCCACCGTACAGGGAACACAGTACACAGGACTTCAGCTGGGTTGGTTTTTATATTCGTTTTTTTTTTTTGCCTGCCATCCATCCATCCATCTCTGTACGGCCATCAGGCACAATTTTGTTTGCTCGGTTTCTAGTTGTTTGTTGTTATTTGTGCAATGTTTTTAGGGTCTGCGGCGTGTAATTGTGCCCGCTGTGCTCGGGGCGAGGTCGATGCGGCGTCTGCCTTTAGGGGTAGGGGTTTGTCTGATTGGACTGCGTTGAGCGGCGGGATAGCGTTCATTTAATCGACACCATACAGGATGCGAAGCAGTTAGTTGACATTTAATGGCAAGACAACTTTTGTCATTTTCTTGTTAATACGAAAGGACAGGCCCTTTGGAAAGTGGCTTGTAGATGGGCAATATGTCGACAGTACTCATTTGGAAGTTCACTTCATTTTAAATAGCTACCGTAGCTCAAACAAAAGGAAGCTTTTAAAAATCCAGTTTTGTAATCTACTATTTCGATGACATTCGTATATATAGATTCTAACTCTTTTATCGCTCTCCTCTTTAATACCAACTTATAAGTACCTCACAAGTATCCCCCAGCTGAAGCTGAAAAATCAGTGCAAAAGTTAAGCAAATATGTACAAAGCAAACTAATCTACGAGATATTCCATTGTTGTAGTAACATTTCCCTGACCACTTTTTAAATGATATCAGCATGAATAAAAAAACAACTCACACACACACACACACGTACATACACACATTGACACCAGCCAGGATCATCCGGTAGCGTTGCGACTGCTGAGTGCAACTAGGACTACCTTTCAGAGTTGCTGGTTGTTGGTTGGAGTTCGGATTGCGGGGCTGTGTTCAGGGTAACAGTTCAATTCTATTCAATGCATGACATTCTTTGTGTGTGTAAAGTACCATTTAAGGGTGATAATCGGTCGCTGTTTGAGGGTGCAAAATGGAAAAATCATTGAAAGCGAACATCGAATGGGAGGGAGAGTGGGCGAAAGAGAGAGAGAGAGAGAGAGAGAGAGAGAGAGACGGGCAACCAAGATTAAAAGTGCATTTAATAATAGAGTTGTGCTCGGGGGACAGTGGTGCTGTTGGTGATGATGAGCTTCTTGCCTGCTTGACTGGTGCTTTAGTGCTTCAGGGAATACTCGACTTACATTCATGCAACGTGCAGTGGTCCGCAGCAAGCTTAGAGTGGATTATAATGAACAGCAAGTTAAACTAAATGTCTCAATCTAAGTAGCCGGGACAGCATACGATTGGATAGCAAGCAAAAAATTGCCCATCCCTGCAAGCAACAAAAAAAAACCTAATGATTTCGAATTATTTGATTGCGTGGGCGGTTTGTTGGTTTGCTGGTTCGTTGGCTGGTTGCTGAGTGAGCTACCCCAGTGGCAGTTAGCGACATATGTCTGGACATCCTTTGCTGGCTGACTTATGTCGCTATTACGTGTAAAATTGTTATATGTCTTGCGGTTGCCACACGTTCAACTGTTTGCCTACCTCCGCACTGTAATGAAATGTATTTTAAAGCATCCTTAGGGGTTGTTTCTATAGCTCAATTAATTATCAGTGATTGTACATTTTGCAGATAATTCACTGGTCGAATGTACAATAAGATGTTCTGTGTTATAATTAAACTTGCCTTTGGTTCGAATTACAAATTTTCACTCAAAGCTTCTGGCTGTGCTGTAGCTGTATTTAGAAAGTGTTGTGGATACGCATGCATATAGGTATATACATAATTCACAGTTGGTTATATGTATTTTGTTAAACGCACCTGCCCAAATCACTCAGGACATGCTGTGCATATGGGGCGATTTATTAAAGCATTTCCCCTCGCTCTGAAACCAATTCTTCCCTCGAGATTTGACTACAAAAGCTGCAAATCATGCGGCGAAATGGCAGGCACAAAGGCACAGGTCCACACACAAATGACATTTTGATTTTTGCGCACTTTTTGATTGATGACAGGCAGTAGCAGCAGCAGCAAGTCCTGGCAGCGGCGCACATATCCTAATGATAAATAAAAGCTATCAAAGGCGAGGCAGCATTCAGAAAAGTGTGCGCCTTTTTGTTCGATTGGAAGGCGCGCGCCCGCCCAAAAAGGAATCAAAAGATATTTGTGCGCCTTTTGGCGCACTTGGAACACTTAAACAAAGCGCACAAAGCAGGGTAGAAAAGGCACAGCTGGGCAGGACTCGGGTTGCCTTCAATTGTTAGCGCTTCAATGGAGCAGCCAAATGCAAATTTCGATCAGAGCGAAATGCGTTAAACAAAAGGCTTTGCTCGACATACATAAACACACACGCACACTCACACACACACGTGTGCGCGGGCTGCGCATTTTAGTCTAATGAGTTGGCTGTCCAAAGGAAACTATGCTCGCAGCAGCAAGGACAATAGCAACATGTCCTGAGCACCACTTGTCGACTGGCGCTGAGCCGTGTAGCTCTCGAAGCGTTGAGGCTGCCACTTTTCGCTGTCATTAAGTAATAAGAATGAGACGCCTAGAGGAGGCGCCAAGATAGGGCCACTGTAGGCGTCGTTGCCTAAGTGATTAAAACGCCGCACAAGTGCAATTTTGCCAGCATTCTACAAATGTGCACCCAACTCCCAATTTCTTGGCTCTGATTGTGCACCTTTTTTCGCGCTAAAGCAACTGAAAAACCACTTTGGCCAAATTGACAACAGCAGTCAGCAGGATGTCCGGGTAACAACATTTTCCATGACACCCAGACGGCAGGGTCTGTATTACATCCCACACGCGTTTAAAAACAGCGAGCGAAACGCGAGTGCGAATACTTCACTTCAATGCGCCGCGTTGTGGTTTTTTGTTAGCTCAAATCCATTAAAAAATTTGCAAAGCCAGGTAGCCCCGAGGTCTAGTAAACAATGCATCTGCCGCATAATAGCCGATGCGAACAAAAACAAGGTAAGAATGCTGCGAACAAATCGCCATGGCTGCCAGATACTTTTTAGTCAGTTTTCTTTGGTTTTACTCAATGAAGGATTTCTTTTACATCTTCCTTTATTAAATAATTTATTTTTATTTTGTTTTGATGTAATTTGCATATTTTAAGTCAAATAGGTCATTGCAGAACTAAGTTTAACACTTTTGCTTCCTGCTCCAGAATAGTGGAGTATCCAATATCCAAAATCTTTTTGCCTCAACAAAAAGTATGCTATATGTATAAAATATGAATATTAATTGAATAGTAACATTCATTACGAAAGCTTTAAATAGAAATATAAAACAGTGAATTGTTCGCATTGATAATGACTGGACTTAATCTACCTTGTGATAGCGACAGTAATTTAAACAGGGTATAAAAGAGCCACCCCTTCAGGGATTGTTGCTGTTGACTTGGGCACAACTCTTCTTTGTCATTTTGCAGGCGTACTCAATTCTTTTGCCTTTGCAGGTATTGAGTCAAATGTGCATTGTTTTATTGGCTGGCAGAGGATAGTTTTTGATACGCATACGCCGCGTGCGTCAGTATAAATTACCATATTCCTAGTCTGCCAGCTGTTTGTGTCTTTGTTCATTAGTAGTCCTTTGACTGCCAGCCCGGTCAGACATATTCCTAAATTAATAAGCGTAAAGAGGACGAGCAACAAAAGTTTTTTACACGACTTTTCGCTTTGGAATACTGTAAGCCGACACGCCCGCCCACCTGCTCAACGTGTGATTTTTATTTTGGGGCACAACGTTGTTTTTTATTTGTTTTTTTTTCCTTTTGGCTTTGCTTTGATTTGGGCGACTGCATTGCGCCATTGCTCTGGTTGGCAGCCATGCTTTTGGGGCTTTTACCAGCTTACCTTCATCAATGGCATTTTGCCATTTTTCAAAATTTTCGCTGACAGTTGGGCGCACAACGGCAAACAAAAAAAAAAGAACAAAAATGAGTGAGAAGCAAGAAATTGTTAGACATAATATGAAACACATGGATCGCCCATGGATGCTGAGCGGTCTGCGACGAAACGGATTTGATTTATGTACCTGCACTCGTATGAATATGTACATACACAGTATAAAGCCAGTCGCGAGGCCTAGTCTCGGTGAATGCTCTTGATAGACGTCAATTTGAAACATGTAACAAGATGATAAAGCAGCTGGCTAGGATGCTGCCCGTATGGGGTTGAACTGCGACAGGACCCACAAATTATTTAGTAAATTTCAGTGGTTTTTTCTAGTATTGCCACCTCCACTGCATTCCATATTCATTTGGCTGCTGGTTCGTTGACATGCATGAAAACCCTATTTGGCATAGCTATTTTTTCCAGTTATATGCCAAGCTCAATTTTGGTATATTTTTTTAACTCCAGTGTTTGTTTTTTTTTTTTGCGCTTGACGGACCAATAATAATTCACATTCATGACACATGCCCATTTCTATGCAAACCCAGAAGCCATCACGAAGCCCCAAAAACAGCACCAAAACTCAACACAACTCATCTCTCTGGCTGACATTCGAATCTAATGGCATTTTTTGGGCAGGTACAAATATTTTTTTACAATTCATTTTGATCAATTTTAATTAGAGCGCACTTTCAGCGGCGTCAGTTTCAGTGACATGATAGGTTTTTCGGATTAATATTTTATTCAATATAAATCATAATGAAAATCGCGGGCTTGGTCAAAATTTGTGTATGTGAATGGTAAAAGAAGTAAAATATTAGAAAGACCGCTCAATTTAATTTAGCTCCAAATTAAGCAAAAAAATATTTGATTCTTATAATTCTAAAATTTGTGAGTTATTAATATGTCAATATACATATATACAAATGTCTACACATACCTTTATGTCTGCTCTGCTTTAGAAGTATCATAATTGTAAATCATTATCATAAATATGTTATGGTGATTTATAAACATAGCCTTAAATTATAGTTAAATAAAAAAATTAGAAGTATATACGATTAAGTGAAGAGATTATTTCACTTGTAACATATAAATCTAGTTTGAGGAGTAATTAAGCTTTCTTCGAATTTTATACTTGTGCAAAGTTTGCAAATCTTTGGCAATGCATTGCGCACCTGTTTTTGAAATGATCTGTTTTTAATGATGTTTGGCAAAGTACTAAAAATAGTTTAATATCCCTATTTTAATACGTGTAAAGCTATTTCAATCATTTTTAAAGCCAACGAGAATAGTACTGCTCTTATTTTGAGAATTCATACCCAGGATAACTTGGTTATGTTAATTGTTTTGTTACCTTCTTTGTATAAATTTGTTCCAACTTGAAAGCAAGTCAGTATAAAATAAGACTTTAAACATGCAAAGATATATAAATTTTTTACCATTGTCTGTTCTTCGAACAGCACTACTATTATTCTAAGGGCAGCTAAAAAACCTATTTTTTTCAAAAGGAAAGCTGCTACAACTACTACGCACGTCCCACTCAATAGGTAAAAGGTTCTGTTCCGCACAGGCAACATAGCCACTTAGCTTGCTCTCTGCGTATGGTCACCAAAGCATCAAGTGCCCATTAAGAGCTTAAAACCAAACAACTGAACCATTAGACATAACCTCCATAATCAACGGCTTTTTGACGGGTTCGCCGCGTGCCAAATCGAAGAATCCATTGGTTGTTATTGTTGTTGTTTATGCTGTTGGCTGTCATCGGGTACACAGCACTGGACCACGCCCATTTATTACATTGCAACAATTTGTAGGCAGCGGCGCACAACTCAAATGAATTGAATGGTTGACAGGGTTGCCGTTTTGCGTGTGCACGCGCCCACAAGCGTGTGATAATTACTCGCATGTTGCAGTTTCGCATGAGCGGCACGTGGCAGGACCAACAGGACCAACAGGACCTGCGGCGGGCTCTACAAGTATCCATATCCGTTTCGGGTTGCGCTCGCATAATTGCGGCAAGCGTTTAGCCAGATATCAGTATCAATATTTTGAGCAAACACAGAATGCAAACAAAGTCGTGGTCCGTGGCGGGGTAAATATGTTTTTTTTTCTGAAGTGGTACTCGAGTTAAGGACTCTCGCCTCACTGCTCACGACTCTTGGCTTTCTCTCTTGTTTTCAGGTGAATGCGCGAGCCTTTTTGTTGTTGGTTAATTGCATTAATGTGCGTTATTTATAATCAAGTGTGTGCGAGCCTGAACTGAAGAACTGTGCGAACTTTTTGCCCTACTTTGGGCTGTTTATGCGCCCTGGCAAAAACATGCGCCCGGGCAATAATGCTAAAAGTGCCAAACAGAGACTCGTAAATTGTGGTCTCGCACTCTCAGACCATTTGGCTCGGCGCCATTTTGGGCAGTCAAACCAGGGCCAGGCCAAACGGACTCGTCGCGTCGGAGCCAAAATACGGATATCCAATCCAATTCCCTGCTGCAAGTTGGCTAAAGACCCCGGCTAATAGCAGTTACTGACAACGCCGCATTGGCCCCCAGGGACCAGACAATTTCAATAAATATTTCACTGCATTAGCTCTCGACTGTGGCGTGTCAATGGGGTGGTGGTGCTGCTGGTGGTGGAGGGGAACAGCAGTGCGGCGGGGGAACGCTGGGACTGGATTGGCTTGGCCTGAGCAAATCCTAAACGCAAATTGCTTTTTTGCTCCTGGCCAGCAATAACGTGCATTAAATGTTTGGCCATTATCATTTTAGGCATTTGCAAGCATATTTTCCATTAGCCACTGGCTTTCCTTTGCCATCGACTCAATGCTAAGGCAACCAAACACCAAACACAAGTATCACAACCCCCCGAGTTTCTTCGACGTCTATTGAGCTACAAATCGACAGCAATTTCAATGACAAAGCAAATGCAGCTAAACAATTGCTATACGCCCGGAAAAAGAACTCTTCGCTTAGACATAAGAAAAAAATAAGAGACTGAAAGCAACAAAGAATCACCTTGATTGCCTTGTTAGTTTGCTGCTCTACCTAACTAACACTAACCGCAGACCAGACTAAAGCTGCAGCTGCCAAGCGCTTTTCTTCATTTTCTGACAATAAATTTTCATTTTCTTGGTAAATGGTCCGTTGTTGTTGGCCTTGCTGTTACTGCTGCTGCTGCTGCACTTGCTCCTTGATGGCTGCGTTGTTCTGGTGTTGCCGATTGGCTCTTTGCACATATGCCCGCATTTTGCACCACAACAATTTGGCAGGCACCGCTCATTGTCTTTTGCCACAGCCACAGTCACAGCCGCAGCCGCATTGCAGTTGCAATTGCTCACAAGTTATCCCAAGTGGAAATTTTTCCTGTTGTTCTTCGGTGTGCGGTTGTTTTCGTTGTTGTTGCTGTTCTTGTTGTTGACTGAGTCGGGGCTGGCAAATCGCAATAAAACAAAAGTGATTGTCAAGTGAATACGCTTATTCCCGCACCCATACACATATCCACCGTAAAAGCACTCGCAGGATAACAAGGATACGCCGTCATAATATGCAATTCATCATGTGCGCTCTTCTGCGTAATTCGGAATGATTAAAATGGTTATTCATATCCATATGATTGATGGATAGAACGGAATATAATCGCTGATATTCAGACTGATTTCTCGTTAATGGGAGATGCGAGCATAAATTGTATGTGGGTTCAAATAAAAGTATTAGTTGGATATGAAATGAACATTTAAGTAGTATTTGATTTCAACTTGATGTAATCCGAAAACAAGCGCACTTATTTTGTATCTCTTTTTTTATTAGAACCGGAACAAGTTTTGTCACGCTTATTAAATGCTTAATAAACATAATTTCGGTTAGGCAATTTCCTTCAATATGCTCGTAAGTCACAGAATCAACAAAAAACAAAACCCGACACACACGCAAATTTGGCCACTTTGGAAACATAAACAAGTTGGCCAACAGTCAGTTTCGGGCTCGATGCGGGGCATGTTGTTAAATGTGGTAACACGCACGCACGCAGGCAGTTAATTAAGGGTGTGAACTGGTTGAGTTATGCGTGGAGAAGTCGGAGTTAACGTATCAACCCCACCCCCAAAACAGGCATCAAGCAAGGACATGAAGGACATGCTGGACAGCAAAATGGGCAGTAAATAATTCATTAGCGGCTTTTAACAATAAATTTTTGTGGGACAGCCAGTGGCTAACAGACTGACTGGCTAGCTGAACAGTAAACTGAGCTCAACTGAGCGAATACGAGCTGCTTTTGTTTTTTCCGTGGTTTCCGCTCGGAGGGCACTCATTTTAATGAAGTGACCCATTCGCTGGCGGCAGCAGCTAATTAGCCGGCGGTTTGAACTTTGAACTGCACTTCATTAGAGCTGGAATTTGCTGTGTCCTAACAGCGTCTAAATTGCTGCCACGATAAGGATAATACCACAGATCCATCGAACCAATGCACCAATGTACCAATGCACCACCTGCACATGTTCTGCCACATTGCGCAACGGTTGCCAAATTAAAATGCAATATTTCTTCATTTGCGCAAAAGAAAAAAATAAAAACAGTGAAGAGAAGAAGAAGAAGAAGGCATAAAGTCAGCACACACGGCAAAAAGGCCAAAAGCCAAAGGCAGGAAATGTGCTATAATTGAAAAATGTGGTAACAAGACTCTACGTGGCGGGCCTAATGAATGCCCCGTTTTTTGCATGGCTCCGCCACGACACGTTGCGACACGCAAGCCTAAAGAAGTTGTTGATGTTTTGCGACGCGGCATACGTGAGAGAGAGAGGGAGAGACGGAAAGAGAAAAAGCGAGAGGGTGATAAATGCTCATCAGGCTTTAACGCAGCGCTGGCAATTAACTTTTACAATGTTGTTGAAACGTAATCAAGTTGTCAGCAGCGTCAGAGTCAGCGCCAGTCAAGTCAAAGATCTGCCTCGCCGTCTCGCAAATAATACTCCTAATTACACAAAGTTTCAGGCGATATTCCCAGGCCAGCGCCTAACTGTCAACAAATGGCTGCTTAAGACCCGGCACCCCACATTTTCGTTTGGATTGAGGTGGATGTTTGGGTTGCTAATCCTGCGGGATCCATTTGCCTAATGCTCTGCAACAATTTCGTGGTCGTCGTCGTCGTCGTCGTCGTCGTCCGTAAGCATCTCTACACTTGTGCGCACTTTTCAAATGTCTTTCAGTTGTCATAACAAACTTTGTTGGCGCCCCAGTTGCGTTCCAGGGGAGCATTAGCCGCCTTAAGTCTTGAGTTACAGGCCCAAGGAATTGACAATAAGCGGCATAAATTTTAAAATTTCATTTTTATCGCATTACAATTTTCTCAACAGTTTTTTATTCATCCTCATATTCGTTTGTTTGTTTTTTTTTAAACCACATTTAAGTAAGATGCTTGGCTGGCATTATTGACTTTTGAGTTGATAAAGTGCCATAAATGTCACCCCATTAAAACAGACAACAACACCAACAAAAACAAAAAGATCCGACAGTATAAAAGCAACGGTAGCAAGAGGCAACAACGTCGCAAATGTAAAGGTAAAAAGAGCGTTGAGTTACCGACTCCTGGGGGTTGCTTGCCAGGATAATGCGCCTCAACTCAATTGGGAATTTTAAAAGGAAAGTTGAATTTCATGTTTGGCTGCGGCAATTGTCACAGATGGTTTAATTGAAGTAATTACAAACGAAATCCGTCAGGATTTGCACCAGCGCCGCCGCCCTTCAACCTCCAAATGATGACACTTTTTGCTTATTATTTTATTATTACTTACTAAGCCAACAGCTACAGCAACTGCAACAGCATCAGTAGCAGCCGCGGGGGAAGTGGGCTTCCCCTCCGAAAGGGTTAATGGCGTTGTTTGACTTTGGTTATTGTGGCAACGCAGTCCGTGCAGCTCGCAGCGCTTCTAATGTTAATGAGCTAATGACTGCTGCGTGTAATTACCAACCGTCGAAAAGGTGTCATAATTATTTATGGGCGTATCTCGCATTTTTGGTATTATTTTGATTAAATTGTTGCTTTTTTTTGCGTGTCATATTTTATGTTACAAGCCGCATTCAGCTGGCTTAATGGCTTTTACATAGCTGATGCAGAGCGGATGCTGCTCAGAGAAAGTATATCTCTTAGTCACAATGAAATGTTCTGCCTATGGTAATTATTAATATTTATATTTACTCACTTCGCTGACTCACCTTAACTTTTTAATGGTAGCCCATAAATATAAATAATTGCTTATTGTTTGCTTGGCACGCACGCAACTGTATAAATAATAATATTTTATATGCTTATATTTAGATTCAGATGAGACTCACTTTGCTCTGCTTGCCGGCATGGATCGAGTATGTAGTTAAGATACATATTTATATTTATTATTTGTGTAGTATAGTATTCTATAGTAATCGCATCGGGTAATAATTCAACTACTAATTTTTGGCTTGAAAGACTTTTTATTAAGTGTCTGGCTCATAAGCAATATTTAGGTTTATTCAAAAATGAAGTTTGAATCCAGTAAATTTAATTGTTGGCTTTTTGCCTAACAACATTTTTACAAACAATAACAATTCATTGACTGTGAAGTAGGTCACCTTTTAAATGAAATTGCAATGACACAGCTTTTAATCTTAATATGCGTTATGTGTAAGACTTTTTAAAGCACCTGAACAATATTTTTAAAAATAAAACAAGAATGTTGGGGTCAATCTTTCAGAATGGTCAATATATATGGTACATAGTCGGGACTGAGCGACTGGAAGATACGCCGTGCCCAAAAGAGTTTAAGTAATTAACTGCATAAAGAATACTTTCCCAAATTTAATATTTCTACAATTTTCAAGCTACCGCTTCAAGTAAACTATGAAAAACCCCAGTTTACAGTCGACATTATAATTTTAATATTTAATTCGCCGGCTAAAGTTATCTGGTGAAAATTCTAATAGAGATCACATTATGGTATGCTGTCTTTTTAATACTTTATTATTACTTATTCTACACCAACCGATATGGATAAGCTCGCAAAAAAATCGGGGAAAAATATATATGTGACTTTAAAGAAAAAACAATATTACAAAAATAACCGCCAAGACAACTGCATAAACAGTAGCACGTCAAGTGTTTCCCCATATAAAGTCGAACAGTTTCAGCAGAGTTAAGCAGTCGCAATACATTCGATCAAGGAACACGTTTAACCGATTATAATGTTCAACCATAAAGTTTTGATACTGTTCGCTGTCGTCCTTTGCGCAACCCAAGAATGCATTCTTGCCAATCCCGCGCCGGATCTACCACCCTCTGGTGATGGTCCTCCATGCGGATGTTGCCATTGTCATTGTGGGTGTCCTTGCCGTTGCGGTGGCTCCACTTCACTTCAGGAATAACTCAAATAGTATGTGATTAATTCGACTTGAAACTCAATAATATTTCTTACAAATTCTATATATTTTCAGAACATATTAAGTTGTTTTTCGCTGTGCGCCCGAAAAGTTATTTTTCGATTCCGGCTATGTGCACTTGTTATTACTTCTCCTCATTAAAATCCTTGTAGCCTTTGAACCTAAGTGTTTTCTTTTATATATTGTTTATGGGTCTCTGCCTCTTCTTAGGATTGCTTTCCACATCGGTCTTGATGCCACACTTTGTGCGCTCAATTGTAAAGCGCCGAATGCTACAATGCACAGACAATCATTTTCATTGCATTGATCACTTGTTTATTCATATCCATTCATTCGTTGGCAAAGTAATTTCTTTGCTCTTTCTGCTCTACGCTTTCTTGACTTCACAGCGACAATCATAAACAAAAGCAAAAGTAATCATGCCCTGCACCTTCTTTTGCATCAATTCCGCCACGGTCTTTTCCTTTGTATACTCTGAGTACAATGCGCAAGCGGGTATACTTGGTTAACATAAGCACATAGTCGTAATAATCATAAAATAAAAACTAAAAGCTTATTGAATATCTCAGTTTTTATGCACAGAGCTCCTTATAATTATTGTCAATCATATGTGATTTAATGCAATCCTTAAAAAAAAACCCTCAATTTAGTTTCTTTTATTCGCATTGCAAAAGTCACGACTTATTTGAATGACTGCGGGAGACAACCTTATTGGCGCTATAGGATATGTGGCATCTCCACCTAATAACCTTAAAAGCCTTATCGAGTCATTTAATATAAAAACAAGCAATTAAAATGATGAATATGCAATAAATGTGTATACACACATTAAAAAGGACAATTCGCTGCCCCTGCTGCCCGGCCATACATTTTATATGCTAATGAGCAGCCCATTTTTTTTTTAATCTAAAAAGCAAAAAAAAAAAGAAATGCGGACACACATTTGCCTAATGAAAATAGCGCCATTAAAATGAGAAAAACAACTTTAGATACCGAAATTCGAAACATGCCGAGTTTCGGCAATTAAAATGCTACGAGCATAAGGTCCTGTCAACTTCGTTGCGACCCGCTGGCTCTCTCTCCATATACTATGTGTATGTGTGTTAAAACGGGTGCTAAGGGTTATACCTTTGACTAAGAGTATGTTTATATGTATGCATGTATATATGTATGTATGCCAACGATCGTCTAGCAAATTAGAGATTAGCACGCATGTGTCATCCTTTTTGGAAACTTTTGGTTCATTGACCGTCATTCGACAATAAAACAACTTAAATGTCGAAAATTTTTAACTGAGTGCCAAAGTCGCGGCCAGTTTTATAACTTTACGAATTAGAGCAATTTGATCAAACTATAAAAATGTCAAACCGCACAAATGTGCCGAAAATGTTTAGAATTGTTGCCTTTGGCTCGTGCGCCTGCAAACTCAGGTAGATAAATTGAGGGGTTACTCCCCTCGTCTCTTATCTGGATGTGTGTTCAATAAGCTATGACGAGCGCGGGCCACGCACATTAGAAGTGCAGCTAGTCGAGGCGAGAGAGAATCGTGCAGGACCCACGTCAGTCGTCAGTGGAAAATTAAGTGAACTGGCCACATAGAAAGAGAGTGGGATACCTTTTTATTGGGTGTGCCCGTTCATATTTCTGTTGCATCCCGCAATGCCAACATATTAATTAAACTGCCCACGAGCCTATGCGCCTGTCAGTTTGCCAGCCATCCTGCTGTCAGTCGCGGGTCAACTTCGGTCAGCAGCTTAATTATATTGCAGGCGCCGTGCTTCAATTATGCTCTATAATTATACATATGTATATAACTTTTGCATTTTAAACTTTTTTTTTATTCGCTTCTTGCATTGTTTGCTGCCAGCTCCTCTTAATTTGATAATTGCAATTACGTGCGCAGCTTGAATGCGACTCTACGCACTAGCGTAGGCCCCTTGTTTGTCTAGCTGATGGGTTAATTGGCCTTTAATTTGTGGCAAATTGGCTGACACTGCACTTAACAGAGCTCATTATGTGATTATGACATATGTATGTGCATAAACGTTGATTAAAGTCTTTATTCTATAGTTATTAAGTTAAATTTATGCATTTAAGCTGCATTCAAAAATTCTAAATATTAAAAGGCTTTATTAGAAAAACATAGTTTAAAGTTATTCAGTAGTAAGAAGTAATTTAAACCTGTACTCAAAATATTTAAGTCAGACAACTTAAGGCGAATGAGTTGTAGGCAAACAATAGTATTGACATACCCCTAATTGCTGAATATGAATTGCAGCTTTAATTTTGAAGGTATTTTGTATTGCATCTATGTAACAAAACACCTTCTTACAAGTATTGATTTAAACGCATTTCAATTGCAGAAATCAAAATATTGTTTGGATAAATGCCCTTTTGGCCGTTGTTAGAATCAAATAATATCGTTGAGTGGCATTGAGTGAAATAAAATTGATTGATGACCAAGCACAAATAAAGTATGTGAGTGAAGACACTAACACTTTGATAGATGGCTTTGAGTCGGGAGGTGTTGCTGCTAAAATCCAGACAGCAGGCAAAGTGTCAAAGTAATAAAGCCAACGTTAACGTCAACGATGCCAAAAAGCATTATCAGCCTCAACCTTATCGATATCCCCATTGCCGACATCAACCGAAAATTGAAATGTTTATGCAGCCACGAGACAAATATTGTGGCAAAGGGGTGTATGCCGGAGGGCGGGTTCGGGCGACAGCGATGTCAAGCCTATGGCCGAAATGAGATACAAATGTAGTGCGCCATGTAAATGCTCGAAAATTGCTGTGTCTGTGGCTTATTGACATTAATGTAACAATTGTCAACGGATTTATTAAGAGGCGATCCATTCGAAAGGGGTGCCGCACAACAAGATGGAATTTGCCACTCAAGCCGCATACGATGTTAGTGGTGTGTTTGTGTTTGTGTTATCAATCATTTGATTGATATTAATGATCTAAAATTTGCATTATTTTATGATGAACATACGACGGAAGCTGTGCGCCTCTCTCTCTCTCTATCTCTCTAGTTGGGTGTTGTTTATGTACGGCTCGAATATTTGCAAAATGTTTGCATATATTTCAGGGGTAATTAACTTCATTCGACACGATTTTACATTAACAGCGCACTATTGACTTTCAATTTAATTGACGTTATGCCAATAAGAATAAGCAAGCCAACAGCACTCCATTAGGGTTGATTGTCAAGTAACTGGAAAATATGTGTTATGTATTAAATAGGAGAGCACAATTTTCGTAAATAATCTAAGTTAATCAAAATTAAAATTTTCTAATTGTCTGTAAGTAAAATGGATATTTGTAAGCACTTTTTCATTTTCCATATTTCAACTGTAGTGCACAAAACAAATATGAAGAAAAACCAAAACCCTGAAGCGTAAAGAGGAGAAATCAGCACGACAAGGGGATCAACAATAAACCCACAAGTATACAAATTACCAGAACACAAAATACCACAAACACTGCCACACACTGACACACACACACGCACACACACACAAATATATTCGCAAATACACACAGCCATATAAATGTACAGTTTGTGGCGCATATAAAAACGGAAAGCAAATTTGAATTTTTAAATTAGTTTTCGTTAACTTTTGCTGCTGTCGTTGTGCTTGTTGTTGTTGTTGTTGTTTATGCTGTTTTTGTTGTTGCTTGCATAGCCTGGAAATGTTTAACGACTCGTAAGGAAATTGCAAAGTAAAATGTCTTCAGGAATTTCAACATTTTTATGCAGGAAGCAGAAGCAGAAGCAGCAAATGTAATAAAAAGCAAGCAAAACAGCAGATGCAACAACAACAACAACCACAGCAGGAACTGAAAAGGAAACCACAAGATGGCGGTGAGGTGACTTGTTGGGTGGCCAGGTTTTGCTGGGTGGGTGGTTTTGGTGGATTGCTGAATTTGCTCACTTGGGTGGCTTTGGCTGCCACAAAATGGCGAATTAAATTTGAAATTGCTAGAGAGAGAGGGCCACAGCGCATAGGAAAGAAATGTCACGACAAGTTGTGGCAAAACTTGTGCCTGGGCGGTGTAAAATATGGAAAAATGTCTCTGACTGCCTGCCAGATAATATGCGGCAAGGTGTGCGACTGTTACTGCTTATGCATACCAAATATGAATGTGGCAGCCACAGAGGTGGTGCTGAGACGGCATTTTCCCATATGAAAAGGTAGCAAAGTTTATTTGTTTTGTCAGCTACTCAATCTGCCTCCACACCCCAAACCCCGATTCGGCAACCTTTGCGAATGCGAATGAGCCTGTCAATATCCAATTTCTGTAATTTAAATATATATGTATATATAAATATTTACAAGTTCCTATTAAAATGCCTTTGCTTTTCAATTATGCATGGTTCAAAAGAGATAATCACGTTTCATATGCAAAACAGCACTTTCACTAAATCATAGAAATGTTAATTATGGTTTATGGCAGACTTATCAGATTATTATCAGATGTATTTCGGCTGGCGCTTACGAATGGCCCAAACTACTTGTGCAAATGAGAGCAAATAAAACGTAAATTGTGGCCAATAAGCTCAAAGGAAACACATGCCACACCCACGAGTACAACACACATGCTGCAAAGAGCTCAAAGTAAAATGGGCTGTTGGTGTAGAGGGGGGGCGTGGCAGCAGACAGTAGACAGCAAAAACTACAAAAACTTTGTGCAATTTATTTGGCCAAGTAAAATTACTTGTCGCTCCTGGCGAGAAACTTACAACTAATACACTCATGTGCTCGTGCGTGTGTGTGTGTGTGTAGGTGAATGTGTGTGTTTGAGTGTGTGTGTATAAATTACACAACAAAAGCGCCGACGACAGCAGCGTTGAATTCAAAGTGAGCCACGTCACGAAAAATATTAAAATTAGTATTAACATTTTTCGTTTGTGTTGCAGTTGTTGTCGCTTTGTGGGTATGTTGCATGCTGTTTCTGTCGTTGCCTGTGGTGCGAAATGTTGCAATCAAAAATTTTTGCTGACTAAGAGACATCAGATACCGCACCACTTGCAACTACAGCCACCCACTCAAAAGATAAAAGGCTGCAGCCCCCGAGTTCCAGCAGCAGCAGCAACAACAAGAAAAACAGCAACAACAATAAGAGCAACAACAGCATGTTGGTGAGAGGGAAAACTTTTGATACTGTTTTGTGGCTGACTTTTCACATTTTGTTTGCAGCTTCATCCAATACATTGAGCGTCCCTTTTGGCTGTTTTTTTTTTGTTTTTGTGCAACTTACTGGCTGGATTCCACTTTGATTTCATTCTTAGTTACGTCTCTCTTTTCACTGTCTGTACGTGTGTGTGTGTGTGTGTGTGTGTATTTATGTTGTTATGCAACTTGTGTCCTTGTGCCAGTCAATATCGTCATATTCCACTTGATAACAACTCTGATTGGATTTTTTTTTATACATAATTTGCATATTTATGAAATTATTTCAACTTCAGTTGACAGTCGAAGAATCAAAAGTTTTTAATTTGAAAATTTGTGTTCATGATCAGCATTGAGATGTGTAAGGTTAAAACTAATTAAATTCAGTACGCTGGCAGCTTGTTTTTTCTATTTCGATTTCTATTTCCATTTCTATTTCATTTGGAGCTGGCACAGATTCGTCCGACAGCTTGACAAATGAATGTGGATGTCAAACAGCTCTGATAACTTGCCAGCAATGGCGGCGCTGCATGAAACAAATGGCGCAGCCAATTTTTGAGGTGTGGCCTAGACACCGCCTCAGTGGTGAGTGTGCGGTGGGTTGGGATTGGGATTGGGAGCCCAAGCAAAAGTACAACAAACTAATTTCCATGCTTGGCACGCGCACAAATACGTGGAAAATCATTTGAGTGTCGTCGGGTGGTTGAATCGTTCATAGCGTATTAGAGTAATTAAATGGCAAACGGAAACTTGCTTAATTGGAGCGGCCATTTGAGTGTCCCGTCGCAACCTGAACCAACTATATACGTATGAGTGTGTGAGTGTGTGTGCGAGCGAGCTGGCAATGAAATAAAAAAAAGCTCATAATAAAACTTAACTTGAATGACGGCCATTTCGCAAGCGTTGCGCAGTGCGTGCCTATTTATTTAACAAATTAGCATAATTGTTCACAAAATAAAATTCAACTTAAGTACAAATGATGGTGCGACAATCCGACTGTTGTCTGACTGACGAACTAACTGATCGACCGGCTGTCCGGCCGTATAGCTGTTAATTAACATGTGGGTGCAGGACGCATCCCGTGGCGCAAATTAGTTTGTACGCCATGCTAATTGCGGAATGGCGTGTCAGACTACACTGAAAGCACGCCATGTCGCAGTGGTGTATCTGCTATTTTTGCTGTTGCCTGGAAAATATATGAAAATTGTTTTGACTTTAGATAAGCGACAAACGAGGACGAGTCAAGCGGCTACGGATCCGCGCACAATGTGTGTGTGCCGTGATAAACGCGACGCTCGAAGCGAAACGACAATAAATTTTATGACTTTCAGTTGAAGACAGTTGCTGGCCACTTAAAAGCCACTTGGCCACTTTAATTACTTTGTCAAAGTTACAGAAAGCAAACAGCTGGTCGAACAGTATCCGCATCAATATGATCTCGATCTCTTCTCTTAGAGCGCTCATCACCCCTTTGACTGAGTAACTGACTAACTGACTGAGCGACTGACTGCTGAGTGATTGCTGAGTTCGCCTGCAGTGTGCAGGACAAAGGACTTTGTCTGCAGCATTTGTGTTTGTCCATCTGAGATAAGCTTTGTCGCCAGTTTGTTGACAACACGCAATGATAACTTAGCCAACTTAGCCAACTTCGTGCTACCTATGAAGTTGTCATTCTCATGTTATTGTTGCTTTGTGCGATTTTGAGTGCTACTCGGACTCTCTCATATACGATTATAAAAGCAATTTCGAGCAGCAACATCAGCAACACAATGACAAGTGAGCTGCCATCATTTGAACGAACGTCCAGTTCAGGGTGTGTCCTCGCCTCTAGCCTCTCATCTCTCTTTCCTCTCCTATCTTTTTTTAGATGGCAGTTTTCATTGTTTAAAGTGTTGGCCGGCACACAATTCGCATTGTTGTTACTACAAAAACCGCTTATGTTTGCGCAAGCTTATCGGGCAAAGCAATTCAACAAATGGCCTAATATGATTGAGTTAGATAATGGCAGCATGGGTGATATAAATAAATACTCAAAGGTTGTATGTATATTTTTATATATACTTTTCGGATTATTGAAATACTTTCAGCTACTTAGTGCAATTTATATGTATATTCTCCAAAATGTTGTCTTGCTTGATTCAGACAAGTGGGCTTAAGATTTCACAATCGATTTGCTGCTTTTGTTATGCGTTCATTTACTTATCTTTCGGCAAAAATTAAGGTAATTAATGTATACTTAATTTAGTTATTGGCTTAGATCGCAGTTGCGGCACTTGGTCCGCAGCACAATATGACTGATGGCAATGCTTGAGCTATATTAATAAATGGATTACTTGGCCAATGAACTGGTAACAACATTTTATATTAAAACAATGCTTATCAAGGACTACAACCACAAACGAGCTTTGAGGCTGGCTAAAGCTCAAGCGGAGCTTTCACACATACCTGATGAGTTCACGAGTGAACCACCCTTGAAGCAGGCAAGTAAGCACACGCTGAAACCCACACGCAAATATGAATGTGTGTGTGTACACACATCTGCGTGTGCACACAAATAATGTGCAAGTGTTGTATGTGCGTAAAAACACACACATTATTCTGCCTGCTCGCTTATGTGCGTTGCTGTCTGCGTTTCATGTGCGCCTATTCCAAAATCTACCACGAAAGAATGTGTGCAAGTGTGTGGACAGGCAAAGGTGTGTCTGTGTGCGAGTTTGGCACAACTCACACGCACATAAGACGTGCATACAAGTCAGAGGGATACACATGTGAGTTGCTGAGCATGTGAGCGTGTGAACGAGGACACACAAGGACAAGGGGCGTGCAAGCAAGCAGTGGCGACCTTGAGGCGTTAACAAACACACTCACACAGAGACAGACAGAGACAGACAAGCACATTGAGAGACTGCAATCGAGCAACCCCTAATTTGACAATGTAACAACGTAGTAATGAATGGCAGCCCTGTGCGAGCTGTTCGCCTGCTACACTAAGACTGCTCATAGTTACGACGTAACTGTTAACCGGTTTGGGCCATCGGCTGCACTGCTCTCGCCCGTTGTGCGTCTTGTGTTATGCAACGCGGGCCAATTCAGTGGTGATGTCAGTGCTAACGTCAAACCAGACCCAGACCCAGACCAAAACCCCGCCGCCAGCTGGGCGCAAAACCGGGCGGGCGCTCGGCCTTTACTCCGCCCCCTTGAGCACGCCCCAGCGACATGCGCAATGCTCGCTCGGCAGCAGCGATGCCAGCTGACGTTGCTGTTCGCCTGG
This sequence comes from Drosophila paracracens, assembly GCA_035044025.1. Lineage (NCBI taxonomy): Eukaryota > Metazoa > Arthropoda > Insecta > Diptera > Drosophilidae > Drosophila > Drosophila paracracens. The sequence goes on along the minus strand of JAWNMN010000401.1, from coordinate 5,224,694 downwards.
TAATCCTTGGGCGGGCGTTACCTTAAGAAGGGTTAAAGCGTTGATGGACACGTGTCGGTTTTTGAATGCGCCGCACCCACAGCAGCGACCCCGTGTTGTTGCTGCTGCTGCTGCTGCTGCTACTGCTGGTTGTGCAGACGTTCTTTGGTTTGGTTTTTGACTCTTGCGAAAAAATGCAAAGAACCAGTCGTCGTCGTCGGACGATTCGAGCTTGGTGGTGTTGAGTGCCACACCCAGATGCTCATTATTGGACTATCTGGACGGCGCTAAGGTTGCGTGTGACCCACCCACTGGGCGGGCAGAGTCGCGACTCGCGGTTCCTCGCCTGCGAGTCAGCTGTGAGCATTTTGCAGTGGCGTCGCACAACGAACTGTATACGACACTGCCGACACAGCGACGTCCCTGTACGTTAGAAAAACAAAAACCCACCCCTAAGTAACTGACAAATTTGAAGTGAACACACCCCTCGCATACACACACACACACACACAGTTGGACTCTCGCTTTTAAAATACTCGCAACATTGCCGCCGCTTGATTCAGCTGGCGGATGACGCGCATTGGAATGCGATTTCCACGCTGCTCGTCGATTCTGTGCGCCTGGCTAAAAACTTCAAGCGGAATTTCCTTTCGTTTGACTGTGGAGATTGAATGCAAACGAACACGGTTCCCGTTCCCGTTCCCGTTCCAGTCATTTTTAATGTGAAATACAAACCAAATATGGTTTTTTGTATTTAACTATCATGTATACTTATTTAATAATAATTTAATAACTTAATTAAATTTTTAAGAGTTTAAAATTTTAATAATTCATGAAAATAAATGAATTTTTTTGTTAATGTATGTGTGTTTACCTGATTTTGTATAAGAAGTATTCGAAAATCTAAAAGTTTTTAATTAAAGTATAATTATCAAAATATATATATTTGATAAAATTGACACGAATTTGGATTATCACAGTGGCAGCAACCCTTAAAAATTGTTTTCAGTTGACTTCCAGCACCAAGCATTTAACACTCAAAAAAGCTAAAATTACGGCATACTTTTAGGGGCACACAGGCGACGAGGGAAAAAATTAACTAGCAAATTATCTCTTCAATATCTTATATTATATCTTCTCCTTGTATCTTGGCGCATCTGCCCATTTCATAGGACAAACTTAAAAAAAACTCAAAATTATCTTTATAAATATAATTAATTTAATTACAAACTTAAGTCGTCCTAATCATAGACATCCAAAGATTATACACTTTGACTTTCATAAATGATAAGTAATTCTATAACTAAATCTTTACATACCTAATCGAAAATCGTTTGCTTTGATTGATTATTTGTTTTTTATAAATGTATATTTTATAATTTGAGAACAAAAGAAATCATCACTAACAAAAGCTGTTTGCTATATAACGAAAACAACTTAAAGTATGCTACGAAAAATAACATTAATAAGTATCGGCCAGCCGATAGAGGGCACCACTATCCTCTTTCGTTCAGTGTGGAGTGAGCTTCGTTCAGTTGTGTTATGGTTTGAAACATGGAAATAGTCCAATTATCATCAGCGGACCACCCCAATATATCGAAAGTAAATCGCTACTGATATTCTCATAACGGATTTTTAAAAATTTAAATTTAACTAAATGAATATGCTTAAAATTGTTTAGCTGATAAATCTTAATGATGCCAAATATTTATCAACAAGGTGAGCAGACATAGTAATACACTTAACATTTTAAGATATGCAACACCCTCGTTGGCTTTCCAATATCATGTTAAACTAATTATTACCCGTGTCCAAATTGTTTCCGTTGAACATATGGAGAAAGCATGCCTTAAAAATTGATGCTAAGACCATTCCACAAGCAGCCTGACAAACAATCTAATTAGCCGCCAGTGCGATGAGTTTCAACTGTCAAAAGATGAATGCGACTAATTTCAGCGTCCGCCAGAAACTACACATAATAAGAGAAGGATAGATAAACAAAGAGAGAACGATATATGCACGATATGCGTATATAGCGACATTATGTCAAAATGTCAGAGTGAAAGGCAATAAATTGTTTCCCCGTCAATAACAGTCCCGAGTCCCCAGCTGGCACAGCTAAATACTCACATATACATATTTGGTATATTCAAGGAAAAACAGCCTACGCAGGGTGTTGCGAGCCATTTTCCATTTCCGCGGCGGCATTTTTCAATGCGGATTCCTTGGAGAACGCTTGACGACATGCGCACTCCGGACTTGTCTCAAAATCTAATTAGTTGGATACTTCATTAACCACAGCCGACAATCAACAAATGAGTAATTAACATGCGCCTGGGAGAGCAGCTCTGCTGCCCGCTCCTCTTGTCGTCGCATGCACTTAATATTTCATAATTGAGCAATTTATTTTCGCCTCTTTGACAGGATCAAAGATAAAGCCGACACTCTACAACCTCCAGACCCCACAAGCGCTCCGCGCCACGCAAATTTTATGCCTAGTTAGTTGGCGCAAAGTGCCATGATAGTTCCCGGTAGGTCTTCTGTGTGGCGCTTGGTTCCGGCCGAGAACTGTGCCTTTTCCGTAGGCACTTCGATTCAATGAGGAATGTTGCACAACTATAGAGTGATATGAAGAATAATATTAGGTAGGATTATTCATATCTGATGAGGCTGAAGGCTACTAGTTAATTGAGATAGTATCTGTTTACAAATTTTTATATGACAATTAAAATTGGTTAAAGTTAATAAATGAAATAATAAAATAATAATAAAAAATTAAAATAAGAAATGAAGTTAAGAAATGAACTAATTTACAATTAGGAAATAATCATAGCTTTACACATTGAATCTGCTAAATTTAGTTTTTGATTTGTCATTTAGTACGTTCCAGCTAAAAAGGTTTCAAGTTAATAAATAGAGTGTATGAAAAAGAAATGTTATTAAATCTAAACTGACTTACAAATAAGAAATCAGCAAAGCTATATAACAGAACAATTGAAATGAGTCAAGTTGAAGCCACTCCATTTTGTAAATAATCAGTTTATTTTCGACTATTTCTTTCATTATTAAAAACGTATAGTTTAAGTTGGTGTTAGGAAACTTGTTCGCTGTACCATCAACACTCGCATAAAATCCAACAACTTCCGCTCGTTGCAGAGAGTGGAACGATATGTGAACATGCAACACATATCCAGCTGAGGCAGTCCTCTGCCCTCCGCCCGCTGCCTCTACCTGTTGTTCTCTGTTGTGAGTTGTCTGGTTTGGTTGCACGCTTCGGCTGCAAAGCAAACATCTTGCGCCGAATGGCGGCCATAAAATCTAAATTACACAATCAAAGTGACATTAGAAATGTCATTTGGTGGTGGCCCCCGAGCAGGCAGTTGAGTATATTTTCGCTTGTTTGTTTGCTTGACTGTTGACAATGTCAAAACACAAACACACGAACGGAGTCCGAGATCTCAGAACTCGTCATAAATTTCATTTGATTGCCGAGCAATGCCAAGAATCTCATGTGGAAATTTATGCGACGGGGGTGCGGATTGTGCTATATGCTATAGCTGCTATCAATAGCAATGGACTCGGCAGCCTCAACGAGGCGTGTGAGTGATTTGTTGGGAGGGGTTGGGTGTGGGGATGCGGATGGGGATGGAGGGGAGTGAGAGCAGAGTCTTGAGTTGCGCCATTTTATGTTTGTGATAAATTAATTAAAATTAGACAATAACTGCAACGGGAAGCGCACTAATTAGCTGAAGACGATCGACAACAGCAGCAGAAACAGCAGCAAGAGCAACAGCCACAGCAGCAGCAGCAGGAGCAGCAGCAGACTCTAACTCTGCCCCTGCCTCTGCCCCTCTTTTAGCTGTAAGCAGAACTTGTACAAAATGTCAGCGCAACAAATTTCAATTAGTTCACGCTTCACTTATTAGGCAGCAGAGGCGCGCACTCATAAAAAGAAAGTGCCGCCTCTCTGGAGAGAAGACTTCCCTATTCGACTCCCATACCGATTCCCATGTCACCACGAATCCCGCACCCCGCACCCCGCACCCTGGTCTTGGTACGCTGCCAATGAGCCGCAGCATGAGCGATGCAAGTTGGCAGTTGAAAGTTTCGCAGCTCGCAGTTGGAAACGTTGGCGACATAATTAATTTGTACAGCATTTTGTTGTAAAATGTTGATTGTGATTTTAATTGGGCGCGGGGTCGCGTATTAAGCGGCCACCCAAAGCACTTAAGTGCAGCCTTTGGGAATCGGGGCAGCAGATACAAATGTATCTATGAGCTGCGAATGGAGCCAAAGGTTTAATTTGATGCCCATCCAAGTGGAATGTCGCGCTATTTCCACGTCTCTGACAGACAGACACAGCTCCGATTACATGTTTTCTGTCATAGATTAGCCGCGGCACTGCCCATCCCAACTCTCTGTCTCTCAGTCTGTCTGTCTCTGTGTCTGTGTCTCTGCTCCTGCTGGGCGTTTCACTTGCGGTAGCGCACATAATTTCACACTCCCTCCTTTCGAGGCACACTCGAGTGTTGGTCTCTGCTCTCTGCCACTGCTGAAGCATCTGTTGATTTTGTAGCGGCATCTTCTGCATCTTGTTGCTTTCTTTTCCAAATGTGTGCGTGTGTGTGTGTGTGTGACAATGTAAGAGGGGAGGGCGAGCTGCAACGTGCGGGCGTTGTGTGCCTTCAGCTGGCCGCAGCTAAACTGCATATTACTTATGCCACAATGATTTAGTGTGACGCGTGACAGATTTACAAGTTGCATTTATGGCATTAATTTATCATAAATAACTTGAACACTCAGCCAAGCCACATAAATAGCAGCCCGATTTGGTGGCTCAGATTCTGAGAGCTGCTGATGGGCCAATCGAATATTAAAATGGAATTTGTTAAGATTAATATTTTGATGCAAATATAAATAGATTCGACTGCCGATCGATGAGTTTTTTATTAGTCATTAAGGGACTTAAGTGGGCTTGAGTATAAATATTATTATTAAATAATCTATGTACATTTTTTAAGATAAATATATTCGTTAATAATCATCACTTTAGAATCAAATTTATATACAATAATTAATTTATCTATAATATACTATTCCATTACTTGCCAGTGCCTTTACAAGATTTATGGTAATATCTTAAGTTTACTGAAATCACCTGTAAGGTGTGCCGTTTTCAACTATTTTTACTGCTTGAAATCAAATGTAGAAATTGTTATCAATACTGTTGATCACTCTATAACCATGGTATTGGTTGAATTTACTAACAACATCTGTTATTTTGGATGTGTATATAGTTTTGTGGTTCACTCAACGGAGTTGAGAAGGAGAAGGTGCTTCAAGAAGGTGCTTCATGAATTATTCAACTATCCCCATTTCATAATAATAATGTTGTATGTGTTCAATTCATTTATTGTACAACCGGATATAAATAACATTATTTTTGTCACCATTTAATTGACACCTTTGCATGCGGAATGTTGATTCGCGTATCCAACCAGAAGAAGCAGAGACCATTACCAGATGCAAATGTTGCCATTTCCTGCCTCGGGCCCAGTGGGAATGCCTCTAATTGTGCTAGCCTCCAACTAAGTATTTTTATGTATGAATCTTTAGCATTCGCAAACACATTTGCAATGTTTTTATTTTGCGACTAATTATTGCGAGGCGTTGACACAAATATCGCATGCAGGCTGGCAAAATGAGAGAAAATAATAATTTGCACAGCTAATTAGGATACAGCTGAATATAATGAATATAATGTTTTTATGACTTTTTAATGTATTTTTCTAAATTTTACATGCATTTTGTCACATTAATTTGGCACAGACAAAAATGTTTCTCGCAAATTTATTTAAATTGCTTTGGTTTTTATATCAGAATTTGCAGTATACGAACGGCAGAGCCAACTGGTGCTCATTGCATTGCCAATAAAATGTCAAAATCAAATATATCTGCATCTGGATCAGTTGTGTTATAAAACACAAATTTGGGAAAACTCAACGTAGACATTGATTACGTTTCGGATTTTTTTTGTTCTGCTTCTGTTTGTGTGGCTGCTTCTATATGTTTTGTGTTTTTATGTGCCATGAAATTAATTTACGATTACGACAATTTAAATTTTTAAAATGACACTAAAAATATGTTAACATCTCGGCTGCCGTCGCCGCATTGTCGCAACGAAAGTGTTAAAAAGTCTTCGCATCTCTGGTAGCACAGCAGCAAATGTGGCCTGGGATTTATGGTGAGCTATTGTTGTTGTTGTTCTTGTTGTTACTGTGGCATGACACATTGTTCCCGTTCGTTATTGAAGTGTTGAGTTTATGTTTCATATTTTGTCTGAAGTCATTTAATTTCTATAAAAAGGCAGCCCCAAGCTTTCTCGGGTTTTGCTCAGGGGCGCATCTTGTCATACGACACTGACATTTATGCAGCATTCCCGGCGCAACTCATTCACATTCCCATTCACATTGACATTTACATTCATGGCCTATTGCCAGAGCAGACAACAAGTTTTAGAAGGCTGCTACTTTATGAACTTATTAAAGGAAGTTGTTTCGTTATATTGTCATAAAAAGTATGCCATAAATTTCAATGGCAAACGGAAGAGTCTCAGGTGAACAACAGCTGTGAGCCTAAGATTGATCAATCAGCAAACAATAAATTAAAATAATATGACTATAATTTGATCAATTCGAATAAGTACAAAAAATTCTGCGAAAATACTTAATGCAATTTTTATTAGCAGTGCAAATTAAATGCTATTCATATCAATTTTTTACATTTGTAACATTTATTTGTTCGAATTCCATTCGAGTTCCATTGTTAACAGAATATTCACAGTTAAAACATTAAATGAAATATATTTTGAAATTTACGATATTATTGCAATTGACAAAAATAAGCATTTAAGAGTAAAATTAAAGTCATTGTTGCTACCCTTGTAGATTAAAAAAAAAATCATATGCTGTCATATATTTAATCACACTTCGGTTAATTCGGGTGTTTCGACTAATCTTTAAATTTCAAGACAACTTCAGCAATCATATATTTATGATTTATTTATAGTATTGAGCTATTCAGACACTTGGGAGTCCAACTATTCCACTTGACGACTGCTAATCATTAATACTGAACACTTTCAAAATGACGTGCGAGCTCATTCCGCAATGTCTGATTTGAAAATCATTTATTTATGGCAATGGGCAGCCATCAAAAAGGGCAATTTGGTTTTATGTCGACTAATATGCGCTGTCAAATACTACGCAAATAAACAAATCATGTGGCAAAAGCCAAAAACAAATGATGGATTGACATCAGAGTTCCCAACTGCGATGGCCATTGAGTTGGATGTGATGGAGCAATTCTGCGAGGCGAAGAGTCAGTCAGCTGGGTGTTGAATACTGCTCAGGTAGTCAGGCGAGCCAGGGAAGTCAAACCGGCAAGCGGGCAAGCGGGGAAAAGGGTAAACAGCGAGTCAAATCCTAAATCCTGAGTGGCAACAATGTAGGCGACTTTGCGCTTTTGTACATTGTAAGAGTACACAATATTTTTGTGTGCTGCTATTGTGTTATTCTAGTTGTTGTTGTCGTTGTTGTTGTTGTAGTGCTTGCCTCCTTTTGTTGCCGCATTGGCTTTAAAATTGGGTTTTTTTTTTAGCGCAGCGCCGCACTTGATTTTTATTTTTCAACACTTTTTTGTGGCGCTGCACGGCACAAAAAGCAAAAAAGAAAAAAAGAAAAGAACTGAGCAGAACACGAAAACATTCATAAAATATGCATTATGCAATCTAAGCTCGTGTGAGCATTGCTAAATATTTTATGCGCATGTATTGTGCAGCACACAGATACACACTCACACACACACACACACTAGCACACATAAGCGGACAAACCGATTTTATTTATATTGGTAGTTTTTCAGCATTATTTTGCGGCTGTATGTGTGTGTGTGTGTATATGTGTGGTCATTTAACCATTAATTTCACAGCCAAAAACAAATTAACAAATTTCTTTATGCCAAAAATATTCCACGCTTGAGCGAAGACAAATGGGCTGAGCTGCACTCCCACTGAAAAAAAGAGGAAAATAATAAACAAATATTATATACGCTTTTAAATAACATGTGCCGTTTAACACATTGAGTTGTTCATTGTTTTTTTGGTTTTTTGTTGAATTTTTAATGCTCTTGTTATGTTTGGGCCCCACATAAATTTCGACTTAAATTGCGCGCGCACTAAAAAATGTGACACATAAAACAACAGATGCCCTCTCTCGCTCTCAGTCTCTCCAATCCAACTATGCGCCGCCTACTTAGCGCCGCCACTGTGGGTGGCTACCTCCCTCTCTCTCTCACTTAATCACTCTGTATGTGTGTGTCTCTCTCTCTCTCTCTCTGTCTGTCTCTATCTCTCTCGCTCTCTTTGTCGCTCGCTTAGTTTGCCAATTAGCATTTGTTTGAGGTTCTGTAGCCGCTGCGCGTAGTTTATTTTGATTTGCCTAAGCAGTCGGCTTCAAAATGATTTAATTTCAGATTTCGAAACGATTAAATTATGAGCAAAATGTTTTTGCCCATTGCTCTTTGATCTGCTGCCAAATGTCTGATGCCCCGAAGTATGTGTGTGGTTGTGTTCAAGTGAGTGTGTATATCTGTGTTAATACGGTTTCTGTTTTTCCTTTGTTCAACTCTGTTCCACTCTGGCTTTGTTGGCACATCGTTTACGGCTTTTTAATGAGCATTATGTGCCTTTAATTTATGTCTCAATTTTGCGCATATTAAAATATTTATTTTGCGTTTCCTTTCTGTTGATTTATGTGCTTATTTGTGTATTAAAGAAAATATGAATATAATATTTGCCTTGTAGCTGTTAAGTGCGAATCATGCCTCAAATATTTGAATCATTGATAGATCGAGAAAAATAAATTGTGTATGCATTAGACTCGCCTTGAATTCTTAATACTTCTTTTGAATAGCATTCAAAATTTAATCAACTTAATATTTATTTAAATAGATTTAGACGTAATCTTATATGCACTAGACTCTCCTTGAATCTTAAATACTAGTCTTATAAAAGTTTCAAAATATTTACAAAATAATTACAATAAGAAGAAAGAAAGAAAAAAACTATTTAATTATATTCAGAAGAACTTTAGATGCATTAGACTCGCCTTGTATCAGCCTTTCAAACTATAACAGTTTCAAATTATAATATAAATTATATTTATTTACAAAAAAAACTCCGAAACCACTGCACTCTAATTAAGAAGCGATCACTGTGAAAAGTGTGTTGATATATTTAGCAATCGTAATCTGAGCTGTTGTTCATAAGTTTGAAAAGTCAAAATTTAAATTGCTTTGCAATGGAGCCTGAAGTACTTAGGATATCATGAGCTGGTAAACTTTGATAAGCAGCTGCAGCGACAAGCACAATGCAAATCCAAATACCAAACACACACACACATAAACGCACTCACATACGCACTAACACACACACACACATACACGCACTCACACACGCACTCACACACGCATAAGACAACCACACATAACCCAAGAAGTTCTCGTAATATTCTGGCAACATGAGCTTTATTAGAAAAACGCACTTGCAGAGTGCACAGCTGTCAGTTGTGCCCCTGACGTGTGTGACCCCCTCCCCATCAAGACCAATGCATGGCAGTCCGCAGAGAGCAGACTTAATATCTAAAGCAATTTACAGTTATGAAAATAAGAGACATATCCGCAAACCTACAAGCACAGCAGCAGCAGCAGCAGCAGCAACCGCAACAACAATGGAACGAGGCAAGAAACTTCTGCTAACGAAGTAAGTACCCTGGAGGACACTTAAGCGTGCGACCCCAAAACTCAGCCCAAAACCCGAACGTGCCGAGGCAGGCGGGAATAATGTCGCCAACATTTTCCGAAATTACACACAAATGGCCAAATAAAAGGTGCAAAAGTCTGAAATAGTTGCCTGGGCCTCACTCTCCCTCACTCCCACTCACCCACACTCCCTCTCTCTCTCTCTCGTTCTGTCACTCTTGCGCTCTTTCACTCAGCATCTTGAGTGAGTGAGCGCAACTGGCGGCCATATTGGAAAAAGTCACTTCACAAAAAGTGAGCGCACAGCGTCTCTCTCAATTATGAGCGCATTACTTTGCAGTCAGCCGCGCGACGCTCATTGGCTGTCACTGCGGGCAGAGACTGGAGGCGTGGCCAACGCCAGAAGTCTTTGAGTGAACTCGGCCAGCTGAGAGCAACGAGCAGAGCGTCTGCGTCGTGAGCGCGGCAAGTGGGGTTACGGTTCATGGGAGGGGATGGCTGTGTGGCAGTGTGGCCAGCGAAATGAGGGTTAAATCGCGTGCATAATTTAGCAGTTCATTTCATTCATTTGAGTGCAATGCTGAGATGTGCGCTGCTCAGTTCCAAGCAAAGCGCGTCTCGCTCTGTTAGTATGCCAGTGTGTGTGTGTGTGTGTGGGCGCTGGCGCACTGGCAGATATCTACTGTCGTTTACCGCTACAATGACAAGCATTTATGGCAATTAACACTTCAGCTGTTTATATGCTGCTGCCTTCTCCTTTGCTGCTGCTGCTGCTGCTGCCTCTGCTACAGCTTCTACTTCTGCTGCTGCTATAGCTACTGCGACAGCGCAAGCGCTTGTTATTGTTGTTGTTATTGCTTATGCTGCTTTTACTGTTGTTGCTTAAGTGTGTCAGCCATTAGCGCACCACCCACAAACAACACCAACAACAGCAACGCGAAGCCTGGCATTCATTTGCCTAAAATCTAATTGCATTTCATGCAAATCACGTCGTCGTGGCCACTTAGCGCCTTTATTTTATTATTACACTCGCTTTGCTCGCCATTTTGCCTGCTGGGCAGTTGGATAGCACTTCCGCTTTGCGTTTAGTGCAAATTCAATATCGTGCATAATTAATTTGCAATTAGCACGTTTCTGTTTTTGTTTTCATTTCACCAGCTTCGCGCATCTCGTGCTGCATAGAAATTTTCTAATTACAAGCTGAATGCAAACTAGTTTTAGTCCTGCAAATCAGCTCTGGCAGCAACTGGCCGACGGCAATCTGCACAGCGTTTTGGGGTTTTCGCACGTACGAAAAGCAGGCGCAGGCTCAGATCCACCCAAATGCGTTGGCATATGAAATGAGCTGCAAATTGATGGAGGAATTAGCGCAGCATATTTGATTTGCATGTAAAAGCATCCAAAAGCAGCAAAGATCTTCCGTAAGAACGAACGAGCAAGCGATCCTGATAGATGCAAAATAATATGAAAAAAAATCCTAAAAAAAAGTAAGACATTTTTTTTTTGGAAATGGATAAGTAATATATGTTTAAGTTGCATCTATAGTAGCTTAAAAATATTATCCATAATTATCTAATTTTACTTAGATTCACTTAATTTGTCTTACATCATTTATTTCATTATTTCTAAAAATTAAACACACTTGAATTATTAGTTTTAAATTGTAAACACATCTAAATAATTCCATCTATTATTCGAAACATGCATTACACATATTTGGCAAATTTCAAAGCAATCAAATTCATAAATCCCTTAACCAGAAAGCCATTGGCAATTAATTGGAAAACCGCAATCAAAATTGCAATGAGCTTGGTCAAATACAGCTGCTCCTGACTGTTGAGTCACCCCCCCAACCCCCCAACTTAATCAGCCCCCTCATACCATTGGTTGGCTTGGACTCGACTGGCTGACTAATTTATGTATTAACTTTGAACGCTCATTAGTTTAATTAGTCAAACAAATTAACGTGGGGCGCACGGAAAGTGGAGTGCAAACAGCAAAATGGCCGAATAAACAGAGAGAAACTGAGAGAGAGAGCGAGACAGAGATAAATGGCATTGAGCGTGTCGCATCTCGCTCGCACCTGGCCATTGCACATCATTAAGTATACAAATATTCACATATTTTCAACAAAATCGCACAGCTTAGGCGCGTGAAAATTACGAAAAATCATATAATACGTAATATTGTGGCGATTTAAATGGAAAATAATTTAATTAGCGCATAATTACACAGCTGACCGCAATTGTAATTTTTTTTAACAACGTTTGTCGCGAGGTCAGCGGCTTTTAGCCGATTATCGATTTTCCTTATGCTCGTTCGCCTTTTAATTAGCTGTATGTAAGCCCTTCGCAGCCCTTCGTAGCCCCATCGTCGAAAGCCAATGCAAAAAGTGCTGGCCGAGGAGAGGCAACTGCTGTCATTGCATGCACTATTTATTTTAACAAGAGCTGCTCATTTAATACGTATTTTCACTAATTAAATGAGCGACAGAGACAGTAATACATAATACTGAGTGGCAGACAGAGAAAGTGTGAGGCAGAGAGAGATAGAGAGAGGACGACTGGTAGACACATGCAAATGCGGCAAGCGACAGCAATTTTTCGCGCAAAAGTTTCATGTCTATGTAAACAGCGGCTTGTGTGTGTCTGGCGGGCTGCCCAAATCACTCGCACTGTCTGTGTATGTGTTGAGTGTGTGCTGTACATAGCACTCCACACAAATGCACCCACACACATATACACACACCCACATGTACTCGCATGTACTGTGTGCGTCGTCTGTTTGGCCGTACTTAAATAATGAATAATGACGAGACAGGCAATTAAAATAATTTGCGGTTTTACCGTGCGTATGCGCATCATTTAATTTTGCATGTAAAAGGGTAAAGCGCTTAATACACTGGCACAAAATGTAGCGTACATTGTAAACGCGCATTATTGCCGACTTCATCATAAATTTAATAGCCTACTTTCTTGCTACGCATCGTCAGCGAGACAAACAAAGCTTAGCTCGATGGCCCGTAAAGTAAACTGAGCGAAACGCACAGCCAATTTGCACAGTGTGTTACATATATACGCGCGCGCACACACACACACATAGAAACACAGACATGCACATACACATACAGATCATACACTCAGCTTCATCAATGGACCAATTAAAGCGCCGGGCTTCGCCAGCTGCCCTGGTGTTGGTAACAAGCATCTTAAAAGTAATTAAAACGAAAATGGCATAACAAGCTGCTCATTAAGAATGCCATATCCCCTCATTTTGTGGTTAATTATAGAGGAGCGATGCCGAGCAGCGCTAACGAGCGCCCTGCTCCGCCGGCGTTGCCTCCGCGCCAAACAGCTCAGCTAAGGAAAACGCAAACGGCAAAGTCAACAAAAAGAATAACGAAACGAAACGAGCATAAGAAAAATACTTTTAAAAATGCGGACAGCTTACATCCGACATGAACATAAGGAGGATCATGAGCAGAGTGGAGCGGATGCGGGGTGAGGCAGATGCCGTTGAAGTTCATTAAGCAGCGTCCTCGCCGTCCTGCATCCACTTAACGATGTCACTTATACGCCCCATTGTGCGCTCAAACCCGACCGTCAGCACGACCAGTAGCCAGCCAAGCAGCCAACCAACCAGGCTAACAGCAGACTATCCACTTAGCCATCTCTCCCACTTCCACATCCTTGCTGTTGTTGTCTCTTTCTCCACCCAGGCGGGCCGTTGCTACGATGCGTATAAACCGCAAATTGGATGCGATATTAAATTGTCTGTGCAAAGCGCATATAATATTTTTGTTCAATTTAAAACCTTCTGCAAACGGAGAAGAGACACAAACACGCACACAGCTGCATAGAGAGCGAGACAAAGAGAGAGAGAGAGAGAGAGAAAGAGAGAGAAATTTAACAGAAGGGAGACAGGACGAAGAGAAGAGTGTAGTATGTCTTCCTCTGATGTTTTTGAGCTTTTCCATAGGACAACAACAGAAATGGTCAACTAGACGTGGACCAAGGTTAAAAGATCAGCAGTTGGCTGGCTTCTTTAATAAATTGTTATGAATGATTTTTAGTCTATGCTGACAATTGTTATTTACATATATTAACAACTTATTAGCACAATAATTACGCACTAGCAATTTGCCAAAATTCAATTCAGCGTAGTCAAAATTGGCATCGAAAAATGTCACTGTGACTGCTGACATCTTTTGTTGCCCGTTGCCAGCCACAAGGGCATAAAGCGTTCATGCATATATGACTAAGAACAAACCAGGCATAAGGAAAGAAGCAACAACAACAACAGTGTACACACAACATATATACATATATAATAGAACAGCACACATTTCAAATATAAAAAGCTGAGATCCATTTCGAAGCCAACGAAGCGCATAAGCAAACAAATTTTGCGCTAAATAATTTGACAATTACTCACATTCTCGAGAGCATTTATGGGTGGCAATTCAGCTGAGTGAAAAAAAAACTATGTAAAACGGCTAAGCGGTGTGCGAGAGAAAGAGCAGGAGAGAGCAAGTGAGTTGGTTAAGTGAAGCATGAGAGAGCAAGATAGCGTTTGTATAATATTACGTGCCGCTCGCCTGTTTAGCTTGATGTGGAATCGCTCAATGCGGCTAAGACCCAAGAACAGACCATTACGCCTGCTAACGAGTACAGGGCAAATTAAATCATTAGATGCTAGTAGAGATTAGCTCCGGCCGCAGCACAATCAAAAGGAGGAGCCAGGCCACTCAAATTACGCAAATCACTCAAACTAACAGCTGTGGGCGTGTGCAGCAAAGGCAGCTGAGAGCAATACAGAGAGCAAGAGCTGGAGCGTATTTCGGATTCACTCAAAGGCAGCAACCACCACCACAGCCACTACCACTACCCGCACCAGCATCACCGCAGCAACAGCAAAAAAGACAGACGCCGCAACAGATTTGTTCACTTTCCATTTAGTTGACTTGCCACGGGCCAGCGGCATTCACAGCATCTGGACTCACTACTCACGACTCACTCGGCGGCGCAGCGCAACCCTCAAACTCTGTCGAGCAACAGCGATTCCGTTTCCATTTCCGTTTCTGCCCCGGCTGCGTGCAGAGTGTCGCGCGCGTGGATTATGCTCAAAAGCAACGCGATAAGCGAAACAGCAACAACAACAGCAATCATCATCATCAGCATCAGCATCAGCCTCAGATATTGAGCGATACGCGCCGGCATAAGTGACAGTCGATTGGCTGCAATCAAGGTGACAACAACACGCCGCGGTACAAACACAGCACTAAACTGAACAAGTGAAATTAAAGTCAATTACTGAAGTGAATTATTGTGAATTGAATTGAACTCCAGCTTTGGAAAGTGACACAAAGAGAGAAAGAGAGAGACAAGTGCAATCAGCGATATGGTGATGCTGCAGTCGCCAGTGCAAAAGCCAAGTGATAGCATTGGGGCACAGCCCACAGCCGTCGGCGGTCTGATGAGTCCCAACTCGAATCCCGATTCTCCCAAGTCCAACACCTCGCCCGAACTGGCCAATGTGGGCAGCAGTGTATCCGCTGAGCTAGTGTCGGTTTCCGGCAGTGCCATTAACACAGCAACAAGCATCAATGCGCCGCCGCCCGCCAAGATACCCAAGTTCATAGTCAGCGCCAGCGAACAGGCGGCCAAGCAGGAGCAGGATCTGCGCAATTCCATTGAGCGATTGAAGCAAATGACCAGCGAATCTGGCATGCTCAGTCGCCTGAGTCCCAACCACGACGAGGCCGACAAGGAGAAGATCAACCACAACAACAACATCAATAACAACAATAATAGCAACAGCTTGAACAAGAACAATACTAGACGATCCCAATCGCCGCCAGTTGGGCTAGGCGTTTTTCCCTTGCCAGCGCAGCAGCGCAAGCTACTCGAACTGAATGCAGTTCGTCATTTGGCACGACCAGAGCCACTGCAGCATCCACATGCAGCGCTACTGCAACAGCATCCGCACTTGCTGCAGAACCCACAATTTCTAGCCGCTGCCGCGCAGCATCACCACCAGCAACAGCAGCAGCAACATATGCATCATCATCACCATCATCCTGCACAGTCGCATCCACATCCACATCATCCAGCAGCTGCTGTTTTTCATCTACGCGCACCTGCCGCATTGCCCAATGGGAGTAGCACCAACACCACCACTGCACCACCTTCGCCTGCTACCTCGCCACTATCGCCACCTATATCACCCAGCACAGCCACGCCCACAGCCACCGGTAACAACCAGACAACACATTCCGAGCCGCAAATGGAATCTCCCTTAGCACCAGCAAATCCGGCACATTCCGCGCTCCCATTACTGCAACAGCAGCAACAGCAACAGCCACAGCAGCAGCAGCAAGCACAGCTTCCACAACCGCCGCCACCGCCACCACCTCCACAGTTAATGTCTTCCTCATCGCTACAGCTGCACTTGGGCGCCGTTCCACATCCAGTGATGGGCAGAATTAGTCCCACATCCGCGAATGATATGGACTTGGAGCGCATTAAGCTGGTGGCAGCGGTTGCCGCACGCTCCACCCAAAGTCAAAGCCAAGCGCCCAGCACATCCGCCGCGGCCTCGACCAGCTCCACCTCCGCCTCGCCCAATGGTCGCGACTTGAGTGATTATGGCTTCAGAATACAACTGGGCGGATTGGCGGCAGCGGCAGCTGCGGCAGCAGCCACTTCACGCCAGATCGCTGCTGCTAATTATGCGCGCAGCGACACCAGCGAAGAGCTCAATGTCGATGGCAACGATGAGGACAGCAACGATGGCTCCGGCTCACACAGCACGCCGTCGGTAAGTCTAATCGCCCTCCCTCCTCCCCAGTTGTATAATTATTCTAAAAAAAAATAATAAAATCATATGAAAATAAAACTATAAATTTGCTCTTACTTGTGCCCCACTCCAAAATACAGGTGTGTCCCGTGGATCTGACGCGTTCGGTGCCCAACAGTGCGAACAATGCGAGCACTGCATCCACCAGTGGAGCCAGCGATAGAGAGGCCACCAAACGCTTGGCCTTCTCCGTGGAGAACATATTGGACCCCAATAAGTTTACGGGCAACAAATTGCCAACAGCCGCACCCTTTGGGCATTCGCGTCCGTGGGGCTATGAGAGAGATGAGGACATGCACGAGCATCTAGATGATGAGCACAGCGAGGATATGTCTGGTGAGTAGCTGCACAGCATACCTAAACATACATAACATTACATAAATAACATCGTTTAGCATGATTTGCTTGAAAGCGGGTAGCACAAGTTCACAGCTAAAAATATGTATACAAACATGTGTACATGTATATATTTATATAAATATATATATGTGTGAGTGCCTTTATTTATATAGAGCAAAAATTGAAAAACGTTTTCGCTTCCAACTTGTTCTTCCTAACTGCCAACTTTATTCCACCGCCTTTTTTTGTATTCCACATTTGTACGTTTGTGTGTGTATGTGTGTGTGAATGTGGGTGGGGTTGAATTTAAACTGCCGCCTGTAGATTTTGGTATGTTTTGATTTAGATTTTGTTTCTGGTTGTTTTGCCCATACCCCCAGCGTAGTTGCCATTTTGAACGTACAGAGATTTTATGTTGCCTGCTTTCAGGCGCAAGTCACGTACATCACCCCCCCCCCCCCCCCACACTAACACATACGTACACATAGTGAGTGTGTATGTGTGGGTGTTGACTATGAAAGCGTTTATATTTTGAGTGTATTCACCGGGCAAATGCCGCCAACAAAATGTACGCAACTTGTTTAGACTGCTGGCTACACTCATATTCAAGAGGGATTTTCGCATGGAATTTGTTTTAATTGATTGATTGATGTTTTAATTGGGAAAAGCTCTGTGGAATTTTTCGATATTTCTTTTTGCCAGCTTTTTGTGTGCTGCTCGTGGATCCGATTGCATTTTGTTGCTCGTTTTTTTTCTTTATTCTTCTTTTTTTCTTGCTAGCTGTTGGCTAACATTTTGCTGAAAATTAATTGATTTTCATGCTTGGCTTGTTACAAAGAAATTGCTCAAATAAAAATTTGCAAATTTGATTGAAGTTGTTGTGGTGAACTTAGTACTGTGGCAACGGGGGGAAAAGGCATCAGCTGGGCAGGACTGCTAAGCTGCTACAAAGCGCCAAAATAAACGATGGTAGAAAAGTTAACAGGGTGTGAAGGAACAATGTGGTGAGGAGGGGCAAAGTATTATGCACGTAGGACCTGGGCACACAAAAAGTCAAGTTTTGCATTTGGGAAATCGGTTTCTTTAAAAATTGTTCATTTGATTATAAAATGATTTTAGATATGGATTATTTAAATGAATTGCAATTGTTTTGTTTCGAGAAAATAAAAACTTGTATTGAAAAACTTAATGTTTGTTACTAAAACAGGTTTCATATTTGACTTGTTAACTTAAACATAAAATATATTTGCTTCACATCACACTTTCCTTTGAATTCATCAAATAAGGATCGGAAATCAGTACAAATATATTTTTAATCATACTTGTAGGTTGAAAGATTGAAGCTTCTGTTACATTTTTAAAAATAAATCTTTAGATAGTCTTGCATCTTTAAAATAGCTACTTATCAAAGATTTATGAATCTAAATTTTGGAATAAACATGACCGTGTTGCTGTGCTAATCTAAAAGATTTCATTATATTGTGTTTATTGATTTTAAGATGACATTTTTATTCAAATGTAAAATTTTCAATTCATAAATTTTATATATATGGGCTAATCATATTTTTGCATTGATAGCTTTGTCTTTTATCTGCATAAGAAGTGCTGGTGTGTTTGTCTTTAATCAACATTTATCACTGAAAATCATCAGACACATTCATTTAGTTCGAATAAAAGTGCCAGTTGCACTTACTCAAACACTTACACACAAACACGCACACAGCAAATCCCAGCCACTCGCTTTATTGGCCACTTCGGTAAGCGCTTATGTACGAAATTATAAACAGTGAAAATGGCGCAGACCACAAAAATACAACAGCTACAACAGCAACAACATCATTATCAGCAACAAATTATCGGCCATTGCTGTTGCCGTTGCTGATGCTTGTTTTTGTTGTTTGTTGTTGTTGTTGCTGCAGTTTGCATTACTGTTTGCTGTTTGTGAACTTGTGTTTGTGTTAATAAAACACAATTAACTTCATCAATGGTGTTGGAAGTGGACACGAAGGTGGTGGTTGCTGCTGGTTGTGGCGTCGCAGTACTCGAACATAACTGCTAATAAAACAGACTGAATGGCCGCGCCAACGACCCCAAGCGCCGGCAACAACCGCACAGCACACAGTAGAAGGGCCAACAGGACACGGATAGACCAACCAGGATAATGATACTGGCAATGATTATGTCGATGTTACTGCTGCTGTTGTTGTTGATGTTGCCTTTGTTCGTGTTATTGTTGCTGGAAGTTAATTCAGTCAGTTCAAGTTTACAGCAAATGGACAGCAATACAGACGGCAAACTTGTGCACATCACGTATACGCAGTGTTTGCAGCCAGTGATTCAACGATTGTTGTTCTGCTGCTCGTTGCCGGGTGATGCTGTAGTCATTAATTAGCAAGGTACTTAATTACCGCACATTCATTAGCCGCTTCAATGGCTCTGTCCTGCACACATACACAGACACACACACACATACACACACTCAGACACAGGCACACATTTACATTGAGAGTGCCCCTCGCTTCGCCACTTAATTTTATGGCCTGGGAGGTGATAATGTTGCTACTGGTCGCTTCAGTTTATGTTAGCGTAATTATGCGGCCTTTTGTCTTAGTGACTAATTAGATATTATGACACCTTGCCACACTCAACCTTTCTCGCATCATCCGATCGATTTTGAATGCATTGCGTGCAGGTCGTTTAATATTTTATAAATATTACGCATACGCTGCATTTGTCAGATTGTCAGCTTGCAACTCTCTGAGGCGCCATTCATTTTGGACTAGGCGCTGGGCGCACAGCAATTTGCATTTCATTTAAAATGCAAAACAAAACTGAGCCAAAAGCACACAACTACCAAATACACTAAAAGCAGCGCTGAAAGCCACAAAACAAAAAACACATATTTATATATATATATATATATATGTACATGTAAATCCAAACAATGTTTGATGGCGTAGCGCAAAAAGTAAAAGCAACACAGAAAGATAGTTGTGATAGTAGTAGAAACTTGCTACATACATTTGCCTATCCGGCATAATACTTGGCCAGCAACAGAAATGCGCCCCAAAAGTCATATGAAAAAACATGCGATAACTAAGTGGGCGCACTGAGCATAGTTGAAATAAGAGAGAGAGAGAGAGGGGGTGACGATGATGCCGCCGGTGCTTGGGGTTGGGTCGAATAAAATGGTTATGTGGCAACATTTAAATGTGGGTGGCTAGCGCCAGCAAACAGGGAGCAAACGAAACTGCTGCCAACCAACCCCTGAAAAAAAGTAAAATGGCTGCGAAAACTTTTATTCTTTTCAGCACTCAATTTGGCGCTCACTCTAGCGCTCTCGCTCGCACCCACGCAAATGGCAATGCATGTGTATATAGCATACTTTGTATTCATGTATTGGTGTGCTATGCTTTTCTGGTCCAGCTGCTGGTGCTCTGGGGAGCCTTGTGCAGACTTGTGTGCGTGTCTGTAAATTCTGTAAAGTTAAGCGACAATTTTCGTTGACTCGCCTCGGCTTCTTTTATGTCCGCCATCAGCAACTCATTTATTATTTTATGAAAATGGCAAAATGAGACGACAAATGCTCCCCGGGGTCGCATTGGCCAGGCGTATGCGTTTATAATGATTGCGACAATGGAGCCCCATGCAGAACCCAAATTTAAGAGCTATTTTGTAAAAGCTCCCCAACAAGTATATGGTTATGCCTGTGTGTGTGAGTGTGTGTGTGTGTCGGTAAATTATGCGATGGCTGTGGTAATTAACACTCGGATTTCATAATTAAGTTTATGGCTTAAAATTGTACGTTGTCATGTATGCTGTGGCATATACCTTTACCAAGAAAACCTCAGCTCAACCATAACGTTAGTAGCGCACAACAAAAGCAATAATAGTCAGTTGATCCTTGATAATTATAGTCCTTTTGTATTCTATTATAATTTATTTATCACAGAGTCCCTTGCAAATGCTTTTAAACAAAATCCTTGTCGTTTTCCATAAATGCATTTATTAGGGTATTTATGCTGCGGTGCGATGACAGTAGTTTTTGGCTTCTTTTGTGTTATACTTTCTGCCTGTCTCGCTTGCGCTTTAATTTAAATTGTTGTTGGACTCGTGGGGTTGCCGAGTTCGGCTTTTAAATTGCACCATCGAGCCGGTCGTGAGTGTGTGTCTGTGCGTGCGTGTGTGTGTGTGTGTGTTGTGTATATATGTTAGCACTTGTGTGTGTTGCTATTTGAGCCTTGTCTGTGCCTTTGCGCTTCCATAAACGTCCCTTTATCTTCGACGCGCCATATCATCAAAATTGCTTATGAAGTGCTTTTGGCGTAATTATAATTAACTGCAGTTATTTAACAACTGGTATGCAACTGATAAGAAAGGGAGAGCGCTATATGCCACTGCTATTCTGATAAAACGATGAGAATAAGAAAAACCTTTTTTTACATACGAGTATAGCACGTAAGCTGAATATATTGAATGTAATACCTATAGTTTATTTCAACTTATTGAGTGATTGGTGGCTAGTCAGTTATGCTGAAACATACACAAAAGATTTCTTATTAGCATTTTATGCGTTTATTTATAGTTACACTACTCATTCACAAAGTTTATGCAAAAATATTTATGTTTAAGGTTGCAAGGATGAAAGGGAATTTTTTTGTAATCTCACGCATTAGCCATAATAATTTTCTTTTAACTTAACAAACCTTGAATTAGTCGCAAACATTGGAAAATTGCATTCCCCAAACTATCCATCTACCTGTTTTGGCTGCCACACAACACGCATACGCCATGTTGCACCGCACTGACGGTTAGTTGCCGCAATTAAACAGCTCCACCACCACCTGACGTATCCACCGACTGCAGTTTGTAGCTGCAGCGCTTATTAACCGGCTGCGGTTGCGGCTGGCTATTTATAGGGTGCAAACACACCCTTTTAGGATAGCACACAATGCTCGCACCATCCCCGGCTGCCCCACCCGCACACACACCCATACCCGTACTGTCTGCGGACCTTTCGACTTTTTCGCGTTTGTTTGCCAACGCATTAAACGTCTGGTGGAGTTCCGGGCTGTTAATTCAATTTACTCAAACCAATTGTGGTCAGGAGCAGTCGTCGCAACCAGTCAATTGGTATTGATGAGATATATTCGGGCATCTAATGTGCCATCAATGCATATCAAAGTGGCTGCAAACACTCCACAGCCAATTACCAGTGCGACAGGCGACAGGCGAGTTTGCATTTGCATTTGAAAGGACACTCCACGGCGGTCAGTAAAATCGTTAAATATTAAATTAAGCGTTCATGTTAATTTTCTGTTTAATTGGTCCGCTGTCTGTGACGCACTTTCAGCCAGCCATGGCCAGGCTAATTACATGCAAACATGGCCAATAATGTTGATCAATTACCAGTTACATGCATTTTACTGCGAATGTATTTATTTATCTTTGTTTTATTATAGCCAGACAAGGTCACCGAGGGGGCTACACACTTTTGTTGATTCTGCGTCCAAATGGGAAGCGAATTTCGTCATAATTTGCTTACGCTTTCAGCACAATTTATTATCGCTATCGATTACATCTAGATAGCCAGCATAAGATGGCACAAACAGATGACCAAAAATATAACCAACGCAACTGGGGTATGTGCCATGTGCCGGACATTGAACAATAATCACAACTGTAGCTGACTGACTGACTGACTGTCTGTCCGAGTGGCTGGCTGGGTGGACAGTGGGTGCGTTAATTGAATTTTGATTGCCGCATCATTGCAATCAATTCCGCAGTTGTTGTTGTTCTTGTTGCTGCACGTTCCCACCGATTTCGGCCCCTATTCACATGTGCGCCAACATGTGCCGAAGATTCCAATTAACTGACAATGTTGCGACCGATCCGATGTGATTGATTTCCGCTTACAAATCTGTCGCTGTCCCTTTGGGTATTACCATTCACTTGATTGATGATGATGCTGTTCGGCTTATGCAAAAAGAAAAATAAATATCTTGCTTATTTCGATTGCTCTCCTCTTTGCAGCCCAGGATCTCAATGACATGGATCAGGACGATATGTGTGACGATGGCAGCGACATCGATGATCCCAGCAGCGAAACGGACTCCAAAAAGGGCGGCAGCCGCAATGGCGATGGCAAATCCGGTGGCGGTGGTGGTGGCTCCAAACCGCGACGCGCTCGCACCGCTTTCACCTACGAGCAGCTGGTCTCGCTGGAGAACAAGTTCAAGACGACACGCTATTTGAGCGTTTGCGAGCGTTTAAATTTGGCGCTCAGTCTCAGCCTGACAGAGACACAGGTAAGAATTAACTCCAACAAAATCTTTCACATAATGCTAAGTTTCTGTGTATTGGCAGGTGAAGATCTGGTTCCAGAATCGACGTACCAAGTGGAAAAAGCAAAATCCTGGCATGGATGTAAACAGTCCGACACTGCCACCAGCGGGCGGTTCGTTTGGTCCCGGCGCCTATGCCAGCAGCCTGCTCTACCCGCACGGCGTCCCGTACCCACCCTATGGACCCTACTTTCATCCCCTGGGCGCACACCACTTGAGTCACTCGCACTCATAAAATTGCAAGATGCAACAGCGTTTGTTGCATCTCTTCGAGAAACGTGCCAAGATCGCTGGAACAGAGGCACGAATGCGGCCGGAGGCCGATGCATTGTAAATACCAAATCGCTTTAAATGTGTTTTATAGTTTCGCCTGTATATAGTTATTGTAGAAATAGTACTTAATTTATATGATATTGTAGCGCTTAAATTGATTACAGCAAACGAAGCCCAAAGATGTTGCAAAGTCAAATTCGACATATCTAGCATTATATAACTAAGCACTTATGAGTATGTAATTATTTTATAACTAAGTACTTATGAGTATGTAACTATTTTAGCACTTAAGTGGCAAGCAAAATCAAAAGTCAAGAACCCAAACCAAAAATGTCATACATATGAAATGAAAAGAAATAAACATTTTAAATATTAACAAAACGAATAAAAAACAATCCATATATTATATAAATATATATAAATATATATATGTATCTATATATAAACAGAGATTGTGGTATTTATGAGGAGATTTGTACGAGGAGAGGGCCAAAAAACAATTTATCGCTGTGACGCACACAGATAAACGGGGCAGACAGACAGAGTGGCAGGCTGGAAGGACTCTCTGGCAGGCGTGTGAAATGACAGGACAACAATGCTAAGTCAAGTGTAAAATTTTAAATTTGCTTCTCATTTGCTGCGTACAGCACTCAAACACTCACACACTCGCAGCTATTCAATTATGTGGCAAACGAATACGAAATTTCTTAATCCGATTTGTGTGATACAATGCCGAAGCATAAAGTCGGGGCGAAGTTGTCAAAACAGAGACAAGCAAATGAATAAATTCACGGGCACACACCTCGGGCCCATTGATATTATAATAACTACTCACTCACTGGCAATCCGAGCGGGCGAGTTGTGCTCCTTGGCATTGTTCCCGCTATTGGTGGACAGCATAATTGAAACAGAAATCCACGCATGGCCAGCTCCAGGAGCAGCAACTGCGCCGGATGGCCAATGCCGATTCGCATGCGGATGCGGATTGACTAAGAGTGCCGTTGACAGCGGCACGTAAACAAACAAACAGAGTCACTGAGCAAGGATACGGCGGAAATCCTTTTATATCTATTACGCCACCGACCCCCAGTTAACGTTGAGCTCTGTGTGAAAAGCCACGCGACACGCGCTGCGTATTCGGAGCGAAATTTCGCACATTTGATTGCATTTGCCACGCCCAAAAGCAAAGGATGTGCCTTGGTTTTTTTCTTGCCAGCAAAAGGGACATTTGCATAAATAATGTATTAAAAATTTGCTTTTACATTTGTTTTAAGCTTTGCTTAAGTACTTTGCAATTAGTCGCCCAAATCCCATTTCATGCACACCCATGTATGCATATTATGCATGAACTGCCTGTCGTGTGTGTATCTGTGTCCTTGTGTGTGCGTGTGTGTGTGAGCGTGAGTATATGCGTTAATTTCTGTAAATGTAAGCCACTAAATTATTCAGCTACATACATGCCAGCGAATTTCGCACTAAATTCTCTAAAATGCGAGTGCTATGAAGCAAGCTCGAATTTGCATACAATTAAATGCTGATTTTAGTTGCATATACGCATTTGTGCAACTGGAGTCTAACTGGTTAATTTCCTCACTTAAAGATGAGTTTTCAATGTGATGAACTTCATTTACTTATACTTATTTTAAATATAACTTTATTTATTACTTTGCTTTTTGATCTCTGATGAAACACCCTCCAATAGGCCACTAAATACAATTTATTGTAATATGTCTGGCACACGCACAAAAACATCTTCTCATTCACAGACAAATCATTGAAACGATAAATTAACGAGACGCCTGCGCACTTAAAGTAATACCCTTACTCTTACCCATACCCATAGCCTGAGCCGTGCCCATATCCTGGGCGACGCAAATCCAAGACAATTGCTTTTCAATGCGGACCATAATACGAGTTAAGCAAATCCCATTTTAAGCATTTCGCACCACCACCAAAGGCAACAAGAACAGTAATGGGTAGCTGTGGCAGCATGACAGTTGCCCCTTCCAGTTGCAGAATCAAAACGCGACACTCACGCAATTAAGTTGTTTTGCTCGAGCTTGTCTCCGTTTCTCTGTCGGAGTGATTTTATTTTTTTGACTGGGTCTCTTTGCCCAAACTACTTTGAATTTTATTTTATGCGACTTATTTTAGATTCCAATTTGTTTTCGTCTTCTGCTGCTTTGTGTATCTTTCTTTTTGTGTTTACGTATTTTACGAGAACCTTTTTTGCGCCTGAATTGCTGCAGATTACGTATACTTCATTTTGAGTGTGAGTGTGTGCGTGTGTGTGCGTGTGAGAGAGAGCAGTGTGTGTGTAGCAACATTTAATCTGCACCATTGACTTTTCTACAGACCGCCCCTCATACAAGTTTTGTCACACCCAGTCTCATTCATGCTCACTCCCCTCTCTCTCTCTCTCTCTCTCTCTCTCACTCTCTCCCTCTCTCTCTCTCTGTGTAATATGAATGCAGTACATTTTATGCGAATATTTAGTTTGCTGTGCTTATCAGCGCAGCTTTATCGAAACTTATTGTGTTTGTTTAATTGAATTTGGATTGCCGCGCTGAGACAACAACGCTGGCGACAATTTCGCGTCTGACTGGCTGCATGCCAGAGATGCCAGAGAGACGCCAAGCGGCGGGCTGATAAACCCAGCTGGTGGGATGGAGTTGAGGGACTGAGTGAGTTGTCTAATTGGGAGTGGAAGATCAGCGTGCGACTTAGTTTAGTTCATTTAGTTTCGTATTTGCGGCTGCTCGCGTCGAGCTCGTCGCTAGCGCATCTTGTGCGGCAATTAAAAGTTTACTGGCTTGCCACGCCCACCGCCCACGTTTGCAAAATGCTTGCATATGTGCGGCCATATAAATTATGACCGGCGCTTGACATAAACAAGCTCCCAAGAGGCACTTTGGGCAGGCTATATGACAGATTTGCGCAGCGCATTTGATGAAGAGCAGCTCGGCGGGGGCAGGACACACGCTAAAGTGTCACCGGGGAGCGGGGCTGAACGGGCATGCCACATGTGTCTTGAGTCTAACTGAAACGGCGACGGCAGCGGGGTGGCTGAGCTACCATTGTTGTTTTGCAAGCGAATCACATTTTGATGATTGTCAATGTGACTTTAATACCATTTTTCAACTTGACACGGGCGTGGGACGCTCAGCAGCCAGCTACTACACTGAGAAAAAATTCTTAAAAATTAGATAGGCTGACGTATTAGAAATACAATCAGGAAACATAAAGTTGGATGCCTTTGCCAAAAATCTGTCAGCTTTCTAATTGTTACTGAGTTTTTTTCGGAGTGTACCCGAATGCTCCGGCAGAGACTGAGAATGAGGGGTTGAGTTTTCGGTTGAGCTTGTCACGTGCATTTCCAAGCAAGGGCTAGGGTTGTGGCAAGCAACTAGGCAGGCAGGCAGGCAGGCAGGCACTGATCGCAATGCTGACATCTGTGGATTAAATTGCAATTTGTGCTCATGTAATATTGAAGCTGATAAAAAGAACTCGAATGTAACACTTTTTGGTTTGTTGCTGCCACGCAATTGCTATTAGTATTTGAAATGGGCAATAAAACTGTAAACTGACTTTCTTGCTGCAAATAACATTAAATATTTTAATGGTCAATTAACTGAAGGCAGAGAGAAGCATCGAACGATGAATGGAAGCCAGCTACTACAGCGAAGAGATCACTTCTACCATTTTGTTAGCACACTTTAAAGGGCAATTGGAATAACATTTAGCCCCATTAGCTTTTTTCCGCTTAGCGACACGAGGCCAAGCATTCTTTTGCCGCTGTGCAACACCCCTTAATTCATCATCATCATTTAGCTGGACCTGGACCAGCTCTACCTGTCAAGTGGCAGGCCAAAACAAGCGGCCGTGAAAAGCATTGCGAATTCAACGTAAATTAAACGCGTGTCCGTGACTCGTCGTCTGCCCAACTAATTCGCAGTTAATTCGCCGGCAAGCGAAACGAAATGGGGCACAAAGCCAAACTGTGCTCCGACAATGGGAGGCTGCCTTTTTATTTGGTGAGAAAACATTTACGCACTAATTTTTGTGCAGCCTGTGGACCGACCAGTTGCATGCCAATTGGTTTGCAATTTGCCGTGCTTAACAGCAGAGGGTTGGCACGGGTTTCACGGAGTGGAAGTGGGGGGTGGTCGGGGGGGTTAACGCCCCGGGTTACTTTAGCCACAAATAGCGCACGCGTAGCGTGCCACACGTGCCTCAATTACGCGGTTAAATGCATTCAAATTGAGTTGTTTATACTGTGGGCGTACGCTCATCCACTAACGCCGGTCAACTGGGAGCGGGTTGGTCCCGCAGAGGCATACTTAGATGAGCGCCGCTGGCAAATCAGTTACAGTTGCAGTTTTTGGACCCACAAAGTGCCACGCGGCTGGCTATTGTTCGCAAATTTGGAAGAGTGTTGCCTTCACCCAACCCCCCAATCCAACCCATTGGCGCCGTTGTCAGCTACAAACATAAAACTATCAGCAATTCGAGTGTTTTGCTTTGGGAGTGTGCGTGGATTGTTTATGTCATTGCTACCCTTTGTGGAAAATCCGCTTATGTGTGTCTCATATTTAAGCTGACATTACACAAGCGAATCAAAACAAAAGACAGGCATAATTAAATGGCAACCAGACACAGAGTACTTGCCCCTTTGCCGTTTGTTTGAGTTTGCCGCAGAGAAGTTTCTTGCCAACAAAAGCAAAAAGCCAGTAGACAGCAGACAGCAAACAAACTACTTTAATTATAAGCTAAGGCACTTCGAGCAATTATAAAGCAACTTGTCCGCAGTAGGAGAGAACAAGAAGAAGAAGCAAATGAATGGCGCCAGCAGCTGTATCTCAATTTGGCTTTGAAGACATTTACAAATGTATTTGCTGGATGGTAAAAACAGAGTAACTACAGCTGCTCCACAGTACTGACTCAATCAGAAAGTTTATGCTACATTTGGCAAAGACATCATCAAGGGTTTGCACCAATGTTGCCTATTTATTCATTATAGCCCCCAAAAAAACCAACTCATTACCGGCTGGCCAGTCCCGTACACAATTACTGGCTAACAAACAGTATCATCTGTCTGTCAGCCCAAACTTCACCCCATCCGTATTTGGTTCTCAATTGCACCTTTCATGTCTCGCTTTCATTTGTTGCGCTAGATTTTTCTCAATCACACACGGGCACCCTGGGGACTGGCACAGAACTATCTACTTCAAATCCGCATACAAATGCGACCAGACAAGGAGCTGCGGCTACCCCAACTCATTCACCTCCTTCTTCTACTCCTCCGCCGCCCATTCAGCTTGCCCTGCGGCTGTTTACCTAGTCGGGCACTTCAAATAAACTAAGCAGCTAGACGCAAAATAAATAGGCAATTCTTCAGCAAGTGGCGCTCAGGACATTTGCAAATGTCTTTGGTTTCGTGTCCTGCGCATAATGAGCAAATTTGTTTTCATATAAACCAGACAACAACTAAGCTACGGGTGGCCTCCTCTTGGCAGTTTTAAAATGAGCAACCCAACCGGCAACTACTTAATTATCAGCTACCAGCACAGCATGCGGTGTCCTCTGAGCTGAGACCTCTTTATATCACTTAACTACATACAAAGTATTTGTAGGTGTGCACTTAAAAAAAAGTAAGTTAAACTCTAGAAAAAATTATGTATTTTATTATTTATGACACAAGGTAAATTTCATAAACAAAAGCGACTTAGAAAATCAAATTTGTAAAATAAAATTGCAATATGTTGACAGTGTAAATATG
The DNA here is from genome assembly GCA_035044025.1 of Drosophila paracracens. Taxonomy (NCBI): domain Eukaryota; kingdom Metazoa; phylum Arthropoda; class Insecta; order Diptera; family Drosophilidae; genus Drosophila; species Drosophila paracracens. The sequence continues at coordinate 5,195,303 of JAWNMN010000401.1, read as the reverse complement.
TAAGCTTGTAAATTAAGGCATACATTCAACGAGGAAGGTCTTAGTGCTACTATTGGTTTTTAATATAAGTTATTTTTTGGTTGAAGGATATAAGTTAATATGTATTTATATCGAGCGTCCCTCAACTTATTCCTAATACTTGCACTTCATCTCGGAATAGTTATACTTTAGGCTGTAGCATAATGATACTGTACAAAACTAAAGAAATTTCATCCTTATCCGAATGCTTGTGCTGAAACTTTTCTCAGAGTGTGATACTCATTTTTAAGCCGCGAACTGCTGTTGCTATTGCTATTGTTAGCTGGTTCAGTAAATGTGCTCGTTAAAGTTTAACGCTGACAGCAAATGAGCAACGAGGACGCAACACCTGCGACTTTGCAAACAGAAATGCTCGCATGTGGTCGTTATGACAATTCGGCGCATCCATTTGATTTGACAAAATTGCCAAATAATTGGCGTTGGCTGCTAACTGGCAACCCCGAGAATTATGGCTGCCGCATAGCGTGTAGTTTAGCGCAACGTTGCCAGGACTATTATTATCATCATGGCGTTGGTAATGTGCAAGCCGTTGCTAATTAGTACATGGGTTTTTGGTCATTCCGTCTATTGGTTTTTCGTGCAGTCGTTATTGTCGAATTTGGTGTGTGTGCGGCGTGAAATTGTCAGCGTGAAGGCATGTAAGCTAACCCTAACTTTTTGGCTGGTATGGGAATTGGGAGTAGCGATGGGTAAGGAAGACTTCAGCCTTAGCCTTTCACTCGAACGCACGCAATTCAATTTAAAACTAACAACTTAATCCTTTATTCAATTTGAAACCCATTAAAAGGACATTGCTTATCCTTTTAAGTGAATGCAAACAGCTTTTAATGTAAATAAGAAAACGAGATCGATGGCGTTTGCCGTTTGCCAATCTCTCAGAATCTCCCATCGGACAGGGCTCGAGTCGGTTGCCAAGGCAAGGCAAGGCGAAAGAAAATTAAAATGCAGCCTGTTACCGGTTCGCTCTTGGCCAAACGGCCAATTGACATTTGCAACCGCACTTAAGGCCAACAGATGCGGCTCCTGTCGATGCTATCGATGCCAGTGGCTGCTCTTCAGATACTTTCGATGCTTGCTTGCTAGTTGTTTGAGCCACTCGAAACAAATCGAACTGTGTGTGCGACTGAATGCCATTTGAATATTTCATGCTGTTGTGGTGCAAAATTTTAAATCGACTCAAGTCAAGTGTGCGGATGCCGAAATCAATCTCGTTTGTGTAGCAACCAAATTAACATAGTCAATGCGAGGCAAACAGGCGATGCGACGGCATCAGCTGTAAGCCACTTGCCACAGAGTCAGTTGCATTTGTCGATTTTGTCTACTTAGTGCCCTCTGCAGCCTCCCTTTTTGCCCATGCCCCATTCAACTATGTTACACTTGGCTTTGTCTTTCCGCTTTTTAATACCTACGAGTTTACTTTTTTAAATGTATTTTATATATCTGATTCTGGTAACGCACCACCAAGGCAGACACCCAGTCAGCCAGCCAGCCAGCCACTTCTGATGAGGACTAAGTAGAGTTTGGGAAATTCAGCATGTGCACTCACGTAGTATAATTTACCCTCAACACAGTCGCAATGAAGTACAATAAAAACTCGAAACTTAGCTGCAACTTTTTTTTTATTTTTTTTGCTATGAGTTTTTTATTTTCCTTATTTTGGGTTTCTTGCTTTTGGTGTTGGCCCAGCTTGGCCTTTTTTGATTGCCTTTTGTTTTTGCTGTCTTGCTATTGTTGTTGTCTGTAATGGGTGTTGCGAGATCTGAGTGTAGCCCAAAGCCCCAAGGAATTTTGTGTATCAAGTGCTTTGTAGCATCTTCTTAAGATTAGATTCTTTCAGTTGAAAATATTAAAATGGTGTGCTGAATTTTTAAGTGTTGACCCGGAGAATACGACAAGCTGTGATCATAAGTGATCTTAAATATGTTCTTTATATGTAAGCATATGATCTAGAGTTGACAGTTATTTAACTACTCGTCCAGTGTACTTGTCAAGCTGCACAAACAAGCAAATTTGAGCACGCGTCAAAAATGTAAACAAATAAATGTCGAGGCGGCCACTTGAGCTGCCACTTGGATGGAGAAGGTTGACAGAATTTGGCATTAGGCAAACAAACTTCAAAGGGTACAAAAATGTCAGCGAGTCACTGCTGAGCAAACAAATAAATGTAATTACATCGAAATTACGAAATTCTTAAAAGAAAATTAGTTGTTACAGCTCGACTAAGGTCATGCTCAAAATATCCTACTCAATGGAAAGGCCTGGGTCCTTTGTGGCTTATGCTCACTTATCCCTGTCACAGCTGGCGTGGCGGACACGGCAGAGTGGCCACGGGATACAACAAGCCGGACACTAATAAGTGGTCAGTCAATAAGGAGACGTTGAGTTTGGGCATTCAACTTGCTCCAAGCTACCTTCTTATCTATACACACCCATAAACCACTGCACAAAACATTCCGGTCCCTTTTGCCACTTGCGTTCTCTTTCATTAGAGCCCGAATTTCAACACATTTGCGCGCATAATCCCTTAAGGCTCTTTAAACTTTACACACTTTTAGACGACATACCCCTACCCCCAACGTCTCCCTCTTGCAGAGAACCGAAAAACATGGCAGAAATGTGCCGAAAAAAATATCAAAATAATCCTTTTTTTCTGCCAAGCGGCAACACAAAAAGGAAAGGTTAAAACATCAAGACTAAAAGGCGCATGCATTATGAAGGGTCTTGAGTTTTAATTGAGTGTGTGCCACTGGGTGGGCGAAAAGACAGAAAAAAAAATACTGCTCAGCAACAACATAGGTAAAGTTGCTGCAAACTCTAATAAAACAATTTGCCGTTTGACGCATGGTTGCGGCCTCCAAACGGCTTAACAGCAGTACAACAGTACAATTGTCCACTGGGCAGGTCGCCAGCTCATGTGTGTTTGTGCCCAATTAGAGTTGCAACAGCGGTCACTTCAAGGATACAATTTGCAGGACAACAGCTGAGGCAAAAGTTTTTGGAGCGACGAAAACTTTTCATTTCACTCCTTAAGTATGAGTAATTGATTCATTTATGCTGCTAATTGCAAATGCGTCAGTCCGCCCCGCAGCAGCCACCACCTCTCCATGAGGCAGGCAATATGCTAATTAACAGCTTAGGCTCATTTTTCAATTAAGGCTGCAAACTTTTTTTTTCCTAGCCAGCCAACTAAATTAATTAATGGCAAAACAATTGCAATAAGCAGACAAGCTCTGACACTGCATTGGAATCAGACTTAAAATGAATACATATGAAATTATTCTCGACGTGCCTAATCTTAAATCAGGAAAGGTGTTTATTAACAAGTCCAATTATAACTTTAAGTGAGCTTAATGAGATAAATAACATAAAAGTTCTGTAATCAAATATTTTTTCAATTTATATTAATATTTGTTTTATTAAAATGATAAAATATTAAATTATTCTCTAAGTGCCTAATCTTAAATCAAGGGATGTGTATATTAACAAGTCAAATTTTAACTTCAAAAATAAGTATATAAACAATTAATAAAGAAGTACTTATGTATAGTTTATCTCTTATTTAGATCTTATCTTATCTTATCATAATTTTATTCATAGGATCTGCCACCAATTTGAGATGATTTAAAGATTATTAATTGTAGAACAAGAGGAGTTTAATATTGTATAAAAGGAGTTTAATAAAACAAATAAAATTAAATCAAACTAAAAACGTCGTCAACTATACACAACTTTAATACTGTAGATAATATGGCCCATGGCTTGAAATTTGTGTGTTGTTTTCGCCATAAGGTTTTTTAACTGGCATACATGAGGCTATTAAAAAAGTAAATGTAACACGAAACGCTTGCAGTGCATGTTAAAAGAAGCCGCCAGTGAGGAATGCCGTGACATAATTGCGACACCATTTGCTACGGCACATCCTGAAATGTGAAATGAAATCCTTAGTTGGGCAGGCGCCGCTGTAATAGGAACCGCAATTTACACACGGCACGGCAAATTATGAAATTTGTTACGGACCAGCGAAGCCTGCGGGGAAATCGGATGCGGCAATGCTTACAAGTCAATTAAATAAGCAACTGGCAAGGATTTTGCACAAAGGGTCCCATCACCATCTACCCTACGCCACCCCCTCAAGCCAAGAGCAACGATTGATTTATCAACCGACAATTTGGCAGGCAAACAAAGCACGCGCCTGTAAAATGATCCTTACGGCCTGCGGCTTGCAGCACGTTGGAGCCGTTGCTGGAGCTTATATTGTTGACAGCTCGTCAGCTAATTACACGCCACAATAAGTTTAATAACTTTGCAACCGGCTCGACTTGGGCCTGTTGTTGGTGTTTGCTGGCTGGCATCAACACTTCGCCACGATAAACATTTTAATTAACTCAAGACGGACAGGGGCTGCGGCTGCTGCGGCTGCTCCTGCCGTTCCTTCATCTTAAGTGCGGTGGCATGGCCCAAGCTTATGACTACTTAACGCCTCCTCATTTCACACTTGCCACTTGGCAGCCCTTGGTGTGCGCCCTTCCCGCTCTAATCGATTTCAGCCTTCAGCGCAAAGTGGCAAACAATGTTTCATAATTTTAGTGCCTCTGCCTGGCGGCGTTGCTTCCTGCGTCCTCGATGACTGACTGCTAGTAGATGGTGACTGCTACCTTAGCTCCACTTCCTGCAGCGCTGCAACGATCTCTTTTTAAGGCAATTTATGACGCATAAATAAACGGAATTTGAAACTATGCAGTGGCGCCAACAACGCGCTAAAAAACAACGCTCAAACTCATTAATTTAAACGAGATTTGACGTGCGCTTTGATAAAGCCGCAATTTATATTCGCCGGCTCATTCAAGGGGTTTGGGAGCCCAAAATGGAAACTGAAACAGAAAAGCGGCAGTTATGGGGTTGATGGGTCCATGGACACAACCTGCAATTGCCTCGTTTAGTTGGAAAACAATGGCGAGCTTAGTATGTCCGGGCGTAAAAAATATGACTAGCAAAATTATTGCACTGCAAAAAAGCTTACAAATTTTTAGCTGCCCAATAAACAAATTTGTTTCACTTGCAAAAGCTGAAGCTATATATAAAATCACATCCTTTAAAATGTAACATATATTTATGTCAACGAATACTAATTTAAGCGATGACCTGAAAAATCTGTGCAACATTTATAAATGAAAATGTTTTCCAAAATTTATTGAATGAGATTGAATTTGTATAGAACTACTTGCTTATTTACTTCTTGTTTGCAGATAAATACGCAGAGCTTAACAAGCGATAAGCTAGCTACAAACGATAAGTTGTTAAGCTCAGTGTATTTATTTGTAAACCAACAAAAAGGAAAAAGAAAACATCACATGGCTATAACAAAAGGCCAAGTTGCTAACTATACGAGGCAGCCATTTTGGTGTTGCCGCAAACTGCAGCGGACTCTATTTGGAAAAGCAATTAGTTTTTTGGTCACAGTTTCGCCCAATGGCTCATAAATTTCAACAACTTCTGGTGGTGCTGTTGGCATCTCGTAATCGAGTCGGAACCAAGAGCATTTGACCAAGTCAAAACCAAGCTTCCGGTTCCGCAAATCTAAATGGTGGGCGACAGTGCGGTCAAGGCGAGACGAGATTTTCACTGTCTAAAACTAAATAAATATTTACGCGCTTGTGGCCAAAATGCGAAATAGACACATCAACAACAACAGTTGAAAATCAGAAGCAGCAAAAAATTGTCAATTCCCAAAGCAAACAAGTCCAAAGCCAAAGCAATCAGAGCGAACCGGTTGAAGTGAAAATCAATTTGTCAAATCGAACAATTGAATTGGGCACGAAAGGATTACAAATACATGTGTACACATATGTATATGTTGTACTGCGTTGGGGATCCTTTCGAGTGTCTGCCTGTCTATATAAATCAAAATATTTCCCAACTGTGCGTAAACAAATTTGTTTCGAGTGGTGTTCTCAAAAGGGTTATTCACTGTCGGGTGCTGTCAACCAATATAAATATAAAGTTTACAATTCGCTGCCTTCGCCATTAGATGCGCCAATTAGAATAGTGAATGTTTTTGTGAAAAATCTGTATCCTGCCACATCATTTAATTTGAAATACATAATTGTACAAGCGATGCACCCCATCCCAGAGCCAATTTTCGGATGTGAGCATTTTTAAATTATTGCCCTGCATTGCCAGCGGGCCAACACATCATTTATTGTGTTGCACAACCCCCCGACTCCGACCACGACTCAGACTACACCAAACGTACTTCAAGTCGCCTGCTTTCAAATCGATCCGATCTACCCGACTGCGTAATACGCGAATTTAAATAATCTTTTGTTGTTGCCCTGCAGCAAAATGATAAATTATTAAATTAGCTGTGGCGGCAGTTTTGCATGTCATCGGGGGTTGAGTACAGGAGGCCGGGGTCCGGAGTTCGGGGCATCGAAGAGATGCCGTGATTTGTGCGTGGCATACCCAAAAACCGTTTGCATTTGCCTGCATTTCCGCGTACTCGTATATAAGTATACGCAGAGCGTAGACATCCTTTGACTGTGGTAGTAAAATTGAATTGTCTGGGGACAAGTTTGTAATAGAGTAAAAGGCAGCGCAGTTAAGGACATTTGCCAGACTCATTTTGTTTTAAATTGCTGGGCTGGTTTTTGCTAATTTGCCCATTACATTAGGCAAGGATGCAAGACATTGCTGGCTCCATTTTGTTTGCATGCCAAAATGGAGCAAAGCACAAGTAAGTACACTGAAAAACATCTCGAAGCTAAATTAGGAATCGAAATAACTTAAATATGAAAATTGACTTTAAGTTAAACTGATTGATGTGAAATTGGGCAGTTAAAAATAACTTTTATAACTTTGAAATTTAACTGGAAAAAGTTAGTTTAGTTTACTTATGGAATACTTCTATTCTTAAACTGAAGAATTGATATACAAATATTAGAGGAATTTCGCTAAGTGCAGGCGTTTTAAAGGGTCTCGTCGCTCACTTATGCCCATTTACAATGCAAGCAGGACAATTTACAATGTGTTTTTGTTCATTATAGAACTATTTCAGTTGACCTCCACGGCACCGCCCAAAAAACCCCACCCAAGGCGATATTCAACACACTCGAAAGCCGCCGCTTGTCGCCTGAGGAACAGAAGCGGAAACAAGGGTAAAATCCGGACCGCCGACTGGGATGCTGCGGCTGCTGTTGTCGCATTTTGAACCTTTTTGCCGCCCGCAGGGGTAGCTAATAAATAGTTGCTGTTGCCAGGACGAGTTGAGCGACTCTCAACACACATTTGTTGTGAATTACGTTGTTTGTTTGAGTGTCGACTTGATGCACTTTAATTGATGTCAATATGCAGAGATTTTTTTTTTTTTTTTTTGTGTGTGTTTTGTTTCTTTTGGTGGAGGGGTTCAACAATTTTGTAGATTACATTTCGGTTGTTTACAAATATTTGCGTTTTTTCCTTTTTAGCCGATATGGGCATATGGCTCAATTGTGCTCAAATTGTCGACGAAGCCAAAACAGATTTGTGTGCCCAAGTTTGCTGCCGGTGTCGAGCACTTGAGCCAAATATGCAAAGTATTTGCGCATATTAAAAACTAATTTCAAAAGTCAACATGCCAATAAAAACAACAAAGTCTGTCTGAGGGTGGCCCACAGCTCATCCTCTGCACTCAAGACGCTGTGAAACACACCCCTTTTGATGGCTGCCGGCGCCCACAAATTAAGCAAAAGGCACTCAATGTGAAAAGACTCCCCCGCCATGAGCGGACCAGCAAGTAAGTGAACATAATTTAGAAAATATGTTCCAACGGTTAATATTTAAGCGAACTTAAGGGTTGCTCCGCCCAATAGCAGCCAACCAAAATGCGGGCATCCATTCTTTGGGGGTGGCTGTTGCACAAACAAAAGCCAAAAGTTATGCCGAAAATGATATTTTTCATTATTAAACACAATAATGTGGTTATTATTTTTATGATTGCGGTTACCAGCCAGGCAAGGCCCCTGCTACTGCTCCTGCTCCTGCTCCCGCCACCCAATTGTATTCCCGGCGGATGCCGCGCAGCATTCAGAGTTGCATTCATTCGGTTAGTTTGTTTATGTTGGGCTTGCGGTCTTTGGGGATTTGAGCACGCTTAAATTTAAGTGCCCGTCGAAATGGCAAAACAAAAAAGAACTAAAGCGCAGCATGTAATGAAATATTACGGCTTGACCAGGAACAGCAGCAGCAGCAGCAGCAAGAAATAGCTGGAGCCGAAGTTGCTTTTTTGTTTGCCATGCGGACGAGCGAACAAAGGAAAACATTTGCGCCAAATGGTTTTCTGGTAATTAAAGAATGACTTAAGGGGATGAGCGTTTGCAAGTAGGGGCTGGGGCATAGCTTGGCTATTTTAAGGCATTATCCCCTACAACTCACTAAATCACAACACGCTCCCAAAAACATGATCTACGGCAGTCGCCGCTCACCGCACACCGCTCGCTTCTCACGCAGCGCAACGCCCAGAAACTAGCACCTCTAATAAGGCAATTAATCAACATAATTACCAGCGATTAATCATAAGCGGCATCATGATGCATGGCAGACCGTTTTGAGACTCAACTGTTGACAGTTTTGGGCGTTGTTTTTTTTTTTGAATAAAGGAAAACTTTAAAAAACTAAATTACAAATACGAGCAAATAAATCAATGGCACAATATAATGCTCAGTGAACTGTGAGTCTGACGGCTGGCCGCTTGCCGCTTGCCGTAAAAGTAAAATCCATCAATCCCTTGAAATGTCAAAGCCACAAAGCAACAGCTAAGAAATTCCTGTAAATCCTTCCTTGGCCTGTTTAAAAGTGGAAAAATCTTTTGAAGGTTGTGCGACACCCTTTCAATTCTTGTCATATGCTTAGCATCTCATTGACCCGTGGCAGTCGCAGCGCAGTGGAACAGAAAAAGTGAAAGGGACGAACATAGCGCCGCAGAAAGGGCAAAGGAAGCTACTAGGTGTCAGCTAATCAGTGCTCCTTGTATGAAATGCCATATACATATACACATGCGTTTGTGTGCGAGCTCGTGGGTTTCGGCACATTTTAATTTGTAATACGAGTCGAAATTGGGTGTAACTTCAGACATGCTGCCGTGGAATTTAGGTGTGGATTACACGAAACTAACTGAAAGCGGATGACATTGAATGCTGAATTGATGCCGCTGGATTTGAAACTGCCAAAGATTTAAAAAAGGCACAAACCGCAGACATGTATGTGTGTGTGAACGTGTGACTAAAGCTGATGCTGGGCTCCAACCTGAACAATTTCAAGGACCACAGAGACAATGTCGACAAACTAGGCGAGTAACAGCAACTCATTCCCAATGTGTTGGGTAATGCTATAACCCAAAAGAACAATTAATTTTAGATTGTTAATGATAATTTCCTTGTTACGAGTTCCAAATTAATATAATGTTGAAAGTAAAATATCATGGTTATTTCAAGTTTGGTAAAATATCAGTTTAATATTTTGCTTATAGGCAGGGATACTTGAAAGGACCACAAGATGCATGGGAGATACTATTAAAAGAAGGGGATGAGGAATACATCAAAGTTTCTCAAAAGCCACGAAACGAAAATTTTTCTGCATATCGGGCAATGATCTTGTTACAAACCTTATTTTATGTCCGATTTCCAATATCGTTCACCTACTGGTCAGTCGTTTGGTCTATGAACACTTTTGGCTTACAAAACACTCCTTTCGAATGAACAACATCCTTTGCACCAGAAAATCGAAATTCCTACATTCCTTACACACATGAGTAAATAAATAATCGGTTAATTAATTGAAACGCATATAAGGTTATAGGGTTATTTGCCCCAGAATGTGAAACGGCACCACTCTTTAATTAAGTTGAACAACCATATTTTAATTAACAACACTCTTGTATGAACAATGTCAGTCTTCGTTTGTTTTCTTTAAGATAAGATAGGAAAGAAAGAGCTAATGAAGACCTTGGAACATGATTTGTTTTTAAATAATCTTAGTTGATTCGAAAATGTTGAAATATAAAGCAGCTCTTCAGTTCGACTTCAGTCAGTTGTCGCTCCACAAGCATTTTACAATGACATATTTTCAAGTTGCTGTCCTCACAGCCTGCCTTTGCGGTGCACTGGCATTTGACTTTAACTATCCAAATAATAATGATGTTAAGGGTAATATCTGAAAGTGAATTTTGAATTAAGCATTTCATTTATATTTGCCATTTAAACAGTTAAGTGTGAGAGCGCCGATGCACAGAATTACATCAGGATCGGTAAGAACTACTACTTCGTAGGACGATCAGAAAAAGTTAGCTGGATCGAATCAGCACATTTATGCCGTCAATATGGTGGCGATTTGGCCCTAATCGAATCGGCCGAAGAGATGGATGCCATTTCAAAATATCTAATACAGAAGGGCTATGGCAAGGATGACTATTTTTGGATATCAGGCAATGATTTTGCCAAAACCCACAAGTTCATGTCTTTGGCAAATGGATTGCCACTGCCATTCACCGATTGGTCCACGGGTCAACCAGACTATCCTGGAAGAGAGCACTGTATTCATTTGTGGCAGTCGGCATCTACCTTTCAAATGAACAACTTGATGTGCGATCGAAAGATTTCCTTCATATGCAAAAGACAGTCCTATTCTCGGTGCAGGGACATTTATTAAGCTTTCTGCCAATAACTTCGTCAATCAAACGCTAAAGCGTCATTATAACTGCTCCACTCATATTGTTGGAGAATCCCAAGTTTTGTAATATATCTGAACATTTTACAACTCAATAAATAGCAAATAATGGGTTAGATCTATCTACTTCTTCAACTTCCTTTTTTAAAAGAAAAGATAAAAGTACTACATATATTGAAAATAATTGATATTTGAACAATAATATGCTAGTATGTGAATTTTTTAAATATATATTTTATTTTCGAAATTCACGCCTCATCGAAATTGAAGTACTATTAATAGCGACTAGCAAAAAATGTTTTGAAAATCTGTCGACTACGGTTTGAGCAATCTAACTACTTTAATGACAAACCCAATTTGTTGGCATTGGAACAATAAATCACTGGTAAAATGACGCTGTCAAATGTGGAGTGACAGAAAAGGACAAAACTGAAAGGAGCGAAAATAAAAACAATGACACAAAACAATTTCGCAAAAGATGCCCCAGGACCACAGGGCCAACCCCAATCGAATGCTGACCAGCATGTCACATCGACCACGTAATACAAGAGAGCCCCCTCACCCTATCAGTGGATGGATACACATTGATAAACACACACGCACGCACATCGCACACACACACTCACCTACTCGAGCTTGATAAAGGTGTGGAAACGTGCGATTTTGTAATTGATACTAAAAAGCCCTTAATTGGCACCTTAACGCTGCTGATGCTCTGACAAATTTCCCCAAAGGACCTGCAAGGGACTGGCGTTGACAACCGACGTGCGAGATGCCGAACGGTCTAGGAATGAACTTGAATTACGGACTTGGGTGGTCTGTGTCTGAATCTGGTTTTGAGTAGCGCACATGGTAATCCGATACGTTTTGGTAATAGAGAGAGCCCGAACCAAGCCAAAAGGCAATGAAAATCGGTGCCATATAATGCCATAGAATCGTCATTAGCATCATCGTCATCCGCATGACGATGCGAGTGTGTGATTCTGAATGGCAATGAGTGGTATCAAAGTCTAACAGACCAGTCACTTAGCTGGCCAAAAACAAATGGTACTAATCCATAATTGTCTGGCCAGTCGCTGCCGTTGGTCAAGTGGGACTTGAGCCAATAAATCTCATCAAACTAATTCGATACGTGGTGCCTCTGTGTGTGTGTGTGAGTGTGTTTGCTTGTGTATTGGCTGTGTGGTCAGGCTGGATGCAGAGCGAGCCACCCTTGCGGTTTTTGCTTGCTTGTTTGCCAGCCTGTTGTCATTTGTTAACATTTCATTACATTTATTTCACTGGAGCGACTGGACACAATTGCAAAGTGGATGAATGGATTTGCCGTTTGATGTTGCCTCGAGTGTGTCGACCAGTTCTCCCCTCCCACCCTCCAGCACACTTACATACATATCTATACTTCAGTCTATCCCTCGATGTGTGTGTATTTATTTGCGCTCAAACCAATTTGTTTTATAATTGAATTTGAAATTGAAGATGACATTCGGTTTCCGATTGTTTGGCGTGCGGTGCAATAGCCACAGGCCAATGGGCCAAGTCGCCGCTTCGTGTCATGCCACCGAACAGCGCTGATCTACTCTGACCTCAGCTGTCTATATGTGTGGGTAATTGTATGCACAGATTGCCTATTTAAGTGTGTGTGACCATAAATTCAATTATGTATAAAATTTCACAACACCAATTTTGGCTCACTTTTCCAAAATCGCAATTTTCTATGTAATTTGCTTTCTAGTGTCAAGCTAGCTGGTTTGTGGTCATAAACTTACAGCCTCGTATATCACTCACACATTGTGCACTTTGACCTTAAGGCCAGCATTGATTTCATTTATGTATAATTTGATTTTATGGTTCTTACGATCCATTTATTCACATTGTGCCAATACTTTAAATTTATAGACTTACGCAAATTTGCAAAATGCATTTATTTTAATGTGTTTGATCTGAGCTGGCGTTTGAAAAGTGTTAAATATGAGGAATAAGTGCAGATATGTTCTAAGCAGAAAACACAAAATTAATTTTAATCACTGATAATAACTTTCATGGCATATTACCAACTAGTTATCTGCATTTGGGATGAACTGTAAATGAAAAGTCAATCACAGTAAATGTACTCCAAAGGCATCGACAATGCTGCAATCCCAAGGCGAATGTTAACTAGACATAAAATTAGCATACATGCCATAAAGCAAATTCGATTTCTATCGAAGACCCAGTGGCAGCAGCCGGCTCTGCGCTTTATAATATAATAGAGGCACTCAGCTGTGCGTCAAGCACTTAACCCGCTTTTAGCAATAAAATTAACTTTTCTATAGACTCCGGCCGGGACCTGGCTACCAGCACGTACAAGTCGAACGTATAGGAAATTAATGGTTTAAGGCAAAAGTGTTTAACGAAAATGGCAGGCGGGTGCAAAAGTGAAGAGGGGAGCGGAAAGCGGAGACCCACATCCACATATATACACACACACACACACACACACGATAGATTGAAGGCAGTAAATTCTTCGACTATCTGTGTATTTCACTTTATTGGCGCATAAAAGCCAAAATACTAACGGCACGACAAGCCAGTGGCCCAAACTGAAAACTGGGTAGCTGTTGGTGGCTCAAGCGTTGCTTCAATTTGAAAGAGAAGCTGTGCTTAAGAAGGCGTGTAATTGAAACATTCAAAAGACAATTTCCAAGTCTTAGCACAGACACACTTAATGGACGCAAAAGACATGGACAAAGTTAAGAAGTGAAATGCGAAAGAAAAATGCCAAACTGAAGCTGGGCGATTTCGAGGGATACGGCAAGGGCAAATAACTGCATCAGTGCCGTTCAGGATAGCTGGCAATCAAGCGTGACCGGGGGTCAAATGGATTGGCATGAAATATCTATACTTATTTATGTTGAGCTCTTGTTGTTGTTGTCATCGTTACTGTTGATGCTACTGCTGCTGTAGCTGCTGTTGGACAAGGTAGACCAGTGCGGCCTGTGCGTTAATTAAACAAACATTCCAAAAGATTGATGGCACTTTGATTGAAAAACAATTGATGCAACTGTGTGGCAACATTAGCATGATATTGGAAGCTTGGTCAAAACAGTATGAAAAAAATACATATATATATATATATATTTATATAAACGGCGTGTGGCTCTTATCAGCTGGCGTGCCAAAAGTTCAATATGGGGGCGCTTTCGCTCGGGCTTGTGCCCGCAATGGTCGGGCAAAGTTCGCATAAATAAAACTCCAATATCAATAGAGCCATACAGACTTTATGTATACATAAGCTGATTGCCAACGTTATATGGTCCGCTTCTGTGGTATTTTAATGGATTTTTGATTTCCACAACGAAGCGACGTTTCGTTTTGATGGCCAGCTTGTTGGTGGTGGTTTGTCTGCAATTTTTTATCACTTATGTAAACAAGGGCCATCAAACAACGGGACACCACTTGCCACTGACACGCTTCGTTTCGATTGGATGCGATTGTGTGGCACCATAAGTCAAGTTCAAAAAATGAGAATAGTTATCAGCGATTGGCAAGTATTATGTCAGAAGTGCTGTAAAAATCATCTGATTTTAATCACACCCCGTCGTTTTCCTTGCAACATAATTTCCTACAAATTCTCATTTAATTCAAGTTTATGAGGAACATAATACGATTCGTAGTTGACACTTGTTGTGAGAATATTTGTGAAAACTACCTACCCAATCGATAAAATAACTTTTCTAGTTCAAATATATAATTTTGACATCCACACTGGATTAAAAACTTCAAATTTACACCTAATTATCCTAAGAGTGTAAGCACTTAAATTGAAAACTAATATAATTCGTGGCTTCTATGTGTTAAAAATATATTTGAAGCTAATAAACTCATTAATATCTAAGTAATCGGTGGCACATATGTAGATAAATACATGTTACTACATCTTGGTATCATATATTAGAACTACATACAATATAAATATATATGGTAAAATATTTTATAATCGGTTAATCGTACTGTGTATAATTTGTCTGTATATTCGATGGCTTTTCGAATTCTTTTTTATGTAGTTTTTAGAAAATTATTGGTGTTCTTATACTAATTCGAAACTACTAAATGTTAATTTCTTAAATCATTTTGTGTTTAGTGTAAAAATATGAAATTTACGCAATGGCCAAGTCTTTTGTTTGTTCTTGTCTTTTTGTTGTTGTTTAGTTTGGGGTGTTGTGTTAGTTGTCCCTAATCTGACGATCGTGTAAGTTGTTGTTCTCATTCATAAGATTGCTAATACTGAACAATAAAATCTAAGCAATTGGTGATTAATATAATAAGGCAAAGCAAACTGTATAACACTTGTGTAAGTATTTGCTACATCTGAGTAGATAAATGTGTGTATAGTATTGGATATATCATTTTACTTTTGAATCATTAATATTGCTTTTGATTTACACATAATTTGCATCCCTAAGCATTCATCGCGTACAAATAAATGACACACTCCCAATCAGAGTATTAAACGCACTACATTAAAACGTTGACAATCACAAACATTGCAATCAATATCGTGTACTGTTCAATGTACTAGTTAATTTATATGTGCTGCATGTATGAGTCTACTGTAGGATATGTTATATGAGTAAATATAGTTTCCCCAACAATGGTGGTGCCACATTAAACAGCTAGAATAACCTCTTTGCGCTTAATTAATTATTTATATCACTGCACTAATTTATAAATATATAAGTTTATAAGCTGAAGTGTGTATCCGTTTAAAGAGCTATTAGCTTCGATTTGCATTTCTCGGCTGCCCACAATTCCAGCAGAGCATCCCGGCTGCCTGCGTCACGTTCTGGAGGAGAATTCTCGGCTGACACACTCGTAGGACTCAGCACGCCCGTCTGCGAGTAAAGAGATGTTGTGATTATGACTCTGATATAAATGCTCGGCTTACTCACCTTGTTGGCTATTTTCCGTGGATCCAGATTCATGCCAATGTTCTGCATGCCTTTGGCCAATTTGGAGAAGGGCTTGGTTATATTTTTCAGCTTGTTGGCCTCAAAGTTAACCGGTTGGCCCAGCGGCAGGCTCATGTCTTTGGTAACAACACTAAAAACGAGTCAAGCAAATTGTAAAAAAAAACTCGCAATTCGTTTGCCATTTAGATTTATATTTTGAGCATTCGTTTCGTAAGCATTTGGTTTGTATAAATAAATATTTGCAAAATAACACCACATGCTTATATAATAAATACTAGTCGTATGTATTGGAGGAATTGAACATATAAGGGTTATCGTACATACACAATACTTATTATTTTTAAAACTATATGTGGAATAAGTGTAACATAACATAAACATTTACATAAGAACACAAATACAACTATAATTCCTAGTACAAGGAGATTGGCTAATGGACAACTAAAACCCTGAAAATGTAATGGAAAAAAAACCAACTACAAAATGGTGTAGATTATGTATAGAATACCGACCTTGACTGAGGTATTACCAAACCCGCTTCCACGACCACCTCCTGTGCCTCGTCGGCCTCAACGCAAATTAGCGGATTTGGCGTAATTGGCCGCATTGGCGGAGCATTCTCCAGCAGGCCATTGGGCAAGCAAACATTATCCGTTACCGTTGTTATCGAAATAGTGAGCACATCTTCAGCGGTTTTACACAAATTATCCTTTTCCTCCAGCTTTTGCATATTCTTTGAGGAGCTGGGCTGCTCCAATTGACTACCCATCACGATACCCACTGAGGGCAGAAAAGTATTCTCCTTGTAGTTGGGTTTGTCCAATGCAATCTCTGCATCCGAGTCCGCATCGGGTTCATACAGGCTATTGTCATGCTCCTCGGTATCCGTGCTGCTGGTGCTGCTTGCACGCGGCTTGCCGCCAACTGTGAAGACGGCCTTCTCGGCTTCCTGACAGAGGTCCAAATCAGTGCCCTCTGACTGCCGCATAACTTGCGGATTGAGTGTGGCAGCGACATTGCCAGGCTGTGCGGCGCTTGGGGGCTTCTTAAAGGTCTGGCCTAACTTTGAGAATTGTCCGGCAACGTTAGACAGCGCCTTAGAACTAATCTGCACCAACTGAGATTCGGATAGGTTACGGGGCATGCCCTTTGGCACATCCAGCAATGGCAGCTTACTCTTGCGACGCTGCAACACTCCACCAACGATGAATTCCACATCCGGGTTACCTGCGTTATCTAGAGCAATTCGAAACATTTCGGCAATCGATTTCATTGATTCGCTTAACTCCTCTGGCGTCTTTATAACATATGCTGCGTTGTTAAAGAACCGTAAGTTGGCCGAGCGGAACATGTGAAAGTATCCATCCTGATTATCGACACAATAGTTTAGGCGCAAACAGAGCTGCGCCGGCGCAGAGCCCTGAAACATTTTCGTTTGCTGATACATGCCCAGCTCAACGAGACGCATATCAGTCAGAGGCACCTTCTTGAAGCGCACAATCTTATCCAGATGAGAATCGTACTCGGCGACCATATAGCAATCGTCGGTAAGCAGCAGAATGGAGTCCACCTCAGTTTCGTTGACGTCACCAGTGCTAAAAAAAACAATGTTGTTAGCATTTACGGATACAGAAACACATATTTATGATATTTACCTGGGATCGGCATCGATTAATCCCCAAGCGCCCACAGGATACTGCTCGGAGCTAAGCAATAAACGGCGACAATCCTCCACCAACATTTTTGCATGCTCAGCACTTTCGCCATCCACTTCTTCGGGAGCCGTTTGGCCGCCCAAAGCACTAAGCGACTCAGAGGAAACTTGATTACCCAGCATAAGGTCAATGGTGGCCTGGCGGTATGAGTCCTTGAAACGTGCCAGATAATAGCTGCAACCAGAATATGATGATGTATTAAAACCCAAAAAGTGTGAACTGTGCAAGAAAACTAAACATGCAAAGAAGCAAAGTGTGGATAAAATGAGAAAATGATATTGCAAATCGAATGACGTATAATATATACCTCTTACAAATTAAGAAACAAGCAACTTAAAATTTTAACTTTTTGAATTTATTTGATTTGGTTGTTTGATCATCGGTTGAATCTTCCGGAAAGGGCTTCAGTTAGCGTTTATTTGCGCACCTGCTAGTGACAATCGACTCAAGCAACTTGAGCTCAGGTCCCAGGACGCCCGCATTGTAATAGCCACGCAAGGGTGGACGTGTCTCTGGTCTAAGTATGTTCAGAATGGTGTCAAGGATTTCATCTTCTCGCAATTCAGATGCCTTCTGCAGTTCGCCCTGCATCAGATCGATAATGCACTGACGGAACGAGTCAGCAAAGTTTTGTATGAAAAAGCTACGAAGAAGTGGGTCAGTACATTAGCTAAGAGTCTCAAATATGTACGGGATTAATTGATATACAGTCTGCCGATGGCTTAGTAAGTGTTCTGGCATACCATTCACCCAATTAGAAGAGCATGGGTTCAAATTTAAGAGTATGCGATGCGTCTTTTTGTCTTTGGGTGAAGTGTACAACAACTATTTGAAGCTTGAGCAAATTACAAATTGGAATATTTGTTAGAAAGGAAAATCTCGAAAAAAGCATGCGGCGTTAGTAAAGCTTATAAACATGTCTAAAATTGCGGTTGCAAACTTGATTGATAACAAGGCGATAGTCTGATGATGAAGAAAGCTACTTTAACCCATATAATATATTCAACTGTAATTATATTGGATTACAAATATTATCATAAAATAGATGATAGTTGGACAACAAAAAACAATGTTAATGTTAAATTATGAGCGGAAACAATAAAGAGACAGACAGCATTGTGTAATTGAAATATGCTACGAACCGATTGGCCGAGTTCATGCCATCCTTCATCATGCCACTGATCTTGCGTTCACCCGTCCGTGTATAGTCACCCTGGAATAAATGGATACAAGCATTGATGATATAGCATATAGTTGCTAGTTGTGATATTTTCAATTTTTAACCTTTAGAGCATTGGTGCCGGCATATTGTCGACTAATAATGTCGCCATTGTTTGCCCACAAAACCATAAATGGCGTCTTAAGTTGCTCCGGTATTGAGGAGTAGGGTGTCGAGAGTCCCAGTTTAATCAGTTGCGATTCCAGCACTGCCTTGCCAATTGCCGTTTGCACCACATTCGTGCGATCCAGGCAATCCATACAGTTTACCCGAAAGACGGACTTCTGATTGCAAATCATGCCGCGCTGATCTCGCCAGTGAAAGCCCATGGCGCCTGCCTCAGGACCGACAGCATCAATCAATGCCGAGACATTCTCAAAGCGCATGCCGCGACTAATGGATATATGTAAAATAAGTAAATATACCAAAATTAAATTGCAGATTTGACCACTCACCAATAGTCGTGAAAATCGAATGTGACATAGATAAGATGTTCGTTGTTGTATTTTATCACATGCTCTGCATAGGAATCACCAATGAGTTTTTCCTTGCCGTTCTGCTCCACCAAATTGACAATGCACACGCGCTCATAAATATTCAGCTCTTTGGTAAAGTGCAGCTCAAAGGCCTGTTGCGTTTCGGCCATGCCCCGATCCATTCGAGGCGGTGGACGATACTTGTAGCCGGGCTGACTCCAGTAGACGGGCACTGAGCCGCGTACCTGCGTAAACGACAACTGATGGTGTCGAAATGAGAGTATCTGCTCCGTCTCCACATAATTGGCACAGTTGCCCTTCTCATCCACTCCGCGCCGCTTGTACCTGCAATTGAAAAATCATAATTAGTTGCTGGCAACTTTGAAAAAGCTCATTTCAATGAGGCTTACCGGGTGCCCGCACGATGACGGGATCGTCGCGAAACCAATGCCAATGTGAAGCAGTCATTGCCAATAACGCATTCTTCCACTTGCATAAAACCCTGAATTACAGGTAGTATCCATGTCTTATCCTGCCAAATACAACATGTGAGAATGCGTTGATAAGGAGTACATCTATTGTAAAATTACATTCATTTTGAGTATGTCTCGGATCATGTGCATGTTCCAGAAGAACCTCTCATCTGGCTGCGATGGCGCACCATCCTCCCCGACCTGGTGCCTCTGCAGATTATTGGTTATGTCACAGTCGAAACTAAAGTAGAAACTGTCCGTATCATCGAATATCTTGTGCAGTTCCTCCGTAACGCGTCGCTCAATGTGCCTGGGCTCACGTATGCCCACCGAGCTCTTCACCTGTTTGGTGGCCAAATTGGCCGCCTGCTGTGTGGTAGCCTTTATTGTGCTGCCAGCGCTCTTGACAGCACCCCAGGTCTTGTTCATGCCGTCAAAGATTTTTGTGCTCTTCGTGAAAGTCTGGGGAGCCGCTCTGCCGCTCGCATTGTTGTTGTTGTTTCTTGAGGAGGCGCTGTGAGTTGGCGTAGAGCTGTTGCTTCTGAGAGTGTTTAAGGATATTAATAATTTGAGTGTTGATATTCAGCAGGCAATAAAACTTACTTTGTATGCTTGGTACAGTTGGGCAGCTCAGTATCCGGCTCATCGGCACTGAGTATGCAAATGGATTTGATCTTGTATACCAAATGCGGCGGATATAAGACTCCTATGGCCGTTGCCTCCTTAACAACCACCAAATGTGGCTCATAGACATTTTGTAGCGAAATGACGCCCACAATGCCATGCGTAATACCAATACACTCGATATCTTCCACAGAGCTCAGATCCCATCCTGCAAAATATTATTTACAATGTGCATATAGAATTAGACAAGTTGCGTGTCTAATGCTGCCCTCTTAATGAGCCAGCGTAATGGCCAGTAGCTGTGATGTGGCCATTATTGAGTTTATTGCTGTCTAATGACCGTTTGATGTTTGTTGGCCCTTATGAACAATTGATTTACGATGCAGTAATGCAGCCTAACTCATATGTATGGCCTATGCGCAGTAATACGCCCCTAATTAACAGTGGAAACAATCATCTCATGACTTGCCTACAATTCATACACTGATAAAGCTATAATGCCCTAAAAAAAAATAATAATATCAGCGCCTATATAAGGAGCGTTTTAATCAAAATGTCGACTAAATTGAAAACGTCATTTAAAATTGCGCTGATTTGGTTAGTTTGATATATTAAAAAGTCTAACGTGAGTGTGTTTTTATGCTGCTAATCAACTCAGATAACAATGATTTGCAGCAATAAGAAATGCGTAAGCAAAATTGCGCCTAATTTACTCAGAACAAAGTTATTTCCTGCTAATCTTATCGAATTGGCAAGTTTATCTGGTTTATGGCCAGATGCAAGCTTATCACTTGAAACAAGCAATAAAATGTCTGCAAAACTTAAAACGGAAACATAAATAAAATCTGAAAATGGTGACAATCAAATTGGTTTTATTATGGTAACTAAACAAAGAGGCCAAAAAGGGGCAAAAAACCCATTTTCAACGAAACACCAAATGTTGATGGGGAAAACAGCTACTATGACCTCGAATGAGATTTATGTATGCAATTTACGACAAAGCAAACTTTGCTTCACAGCAAAGTCAAAAGTCATGGCCACTGTATGAGTCACGCATACTGTTGGATTTCATATGGGATTTGGGATTTGGACAACTTAAAACATTCAATTTAATCAAATTGGAAACACAAATTGTGACGACAAAAATGCCTGCAATTATAATGACTGCGCAATTAACAAAACATTTAAATGAACGAAGGGACGAAGGACAATCAAAATGAAATTTTGTCCAAATAATGGCCGAGCTATATAAATAAAGCGAGCGCCGTTAACAGATATCAAAATAAAGATGGTAAGGAAAAGAAATGGTTAGCACCAAATGGAATACTTAATTTAGGTACAGTGGTCGCATGTTAATCAGAACGAGATGAAATTTTAATAAAATAATATATATAAAATCTACAATCGAGAAGTTACCACTATCGAGTGCCCACTGTACTAAATAGACAGCAGAGTACAATAATTAATCGCAAAAAAGATGCCCCAACAACAAATCGAAACAAACAATACAAACCGCAATCAGGCACATCGAATGTGCAATAGAAGCTGCACTTCCTGACCCCCTCCCCGCCCACTCACACACAGCCTTGACATTCAACGTAAAAAGTAGAGCAGCAGCACACATAACATGTACTATTTATAAACAGTTAAGTGTGGCTGCTCGGAACGCAGGGCATCCGTTCCAGTTTTCAAGAGCAGAAACGTGAGCGAAATGCTGATAATGCCTAAATGACACAGCAACAACAAATGCAACAACAACTAATTGCAAAAACAGCTGCTGCCTTGCAATAGCTGAATGATTCATCTCCGTTTTTACCTGGCTTTATTGTAAATTCGGATGTCTTGCGATTCCACCAGAGACTCTTGTCCCGCTTCACGAAAATGTAATGCGTATCGGTTTGGAAAACCTCCATGATGGCGAGCGCACGTTTGTGTTTTGACTATATTATTTGTGACATTTTACACTTGAATTTCATTTGTATTAATTTTTTTACAATTAATTGTGGTCCATTGTTGTTACACTGCTTCAACTGTTTTGGAACTGTAATCGAGCGAGCGAGCGTCTCTCAATGCTAAGGCGATGAACACAACATCGTTTATTGGCCCACACACGACAACAATAGTCGTACAGCCCGCGGACTTGGCGATAGTTTAACAACAAAGTGTTGTGTTCGCTTAAACAAGTAATACTTATTACACAGGCACTGAGTTTTTTCTTACTTAATCTTTTGAATTTACATTGGACTCATTTGAGACTTGTTCGAACAAAGTAGTACAAATACTTACTTGTATAGATGGTTGTACGATATTCATTGCAGTATATCGATACAATCGATAGATTATAAACAGTAGCAGCTAAGTGACGCAGCAGGCAGCTGGATGTATGTGATGTGTGTCAAACAGCTGTGCGTTTAGATGACAAATGGGAGCACAAATTAAATAACAATAACGACTACATTTTTGTACATAATCACACAAAAATTAATGGCGCTGCGCAGCATCACAAAACTGGAGACGTTCCTCAAGCGATATAGTGCACCCACGTTGTACTACTGCCTCCATAAATCCACACACAGTGCAACATGCAACAGCAGAAACACAGACAACGGCAGCCACAATACAAATTCTAATAATGATAGTAGCAACAACAGCAATAACAATAATGGAAAGAATCGCTTCAGTTGGCGCAGCGCCATTCGCTTCCTTGTGCCCTTCTCGCTGGGTGCACTGGCAACCACAATGGTGGCACACCAGGAGGAGCTGGTGCCAAGGATTTCGGCCAAAACGTTGACGAATCATCGGCGTGAATTCAACTTTATTGCCGATGTGGTCGCCAGCTGTGCCGATTCTGTGGTCTACATTGAGATTAAGGATACGCGCCACTTTGATTATTTCAGTGGCCAGCCCATTACCGCATCGAACGGCTCCGGATTTGTGATCGAACAGAATGGCCTGATTTTGACGAATGCCCACGTTGTGATCAATAAGCCCAACACAATGGTTCAGGTCCGATTGTCCGATGGCCGCACATTTCCCGCGACTATCGAGGATGTGGATCATACGTCAGATCTCGCGACACTGCGCATCCAGGTGACCAATCTGTCCGTGATGAAGCTGGGCAAGAGCAGCACCCTGCGCTCCGGCGAATGGGTCGTCGCCCTCGGCAGTCCGTTGGCGCTAAGCAATACGGTGACGGCGGGCGTCATCAGCTCCACGCAGCGTGCCTCCCAGGAGCTCGGCCTACGCAATCGTGACATCAATTATCTGCAAACGGATGCGGCCATCACCTTCGGCAACTCGGGCGGGCCACTGGTGAATCTGGACGGCGAGGCCATTGGAGTCAACTCGATGAAGGTGACGGCTGGCATTAGTTTCGCCATACCCATTGATTATGTGAAAGTGTTCCTCGAACGCGCTGCGGCACGTCGCCAAAAGGGATCCGCCCACAAGACGGGCTATGCGGTCAAACGCTATATGGGCATCACCATGCTCACCCTCACGCCGGACATTCTCTTCGAGCTGAAGTCGCGAACGCAAAATATGCCCGAAACTCTGTCGCATGGAGTTCTCGTCTGGAAAGTAATTGTAGGCTCTCCGGCGCATACGTAAGTATCAGCACAGGGTACAGGGTATTTGCTAGTCTGAGATTAATTTAATTCGAACTTCGCTTTGCAGTGGTGGTCTGCAGCCGGGCGACATTGTTACGCATATTAACAAGAAGGAGATCAAGAACTCGTCGGATGTCTACGATGCGTTGGCAGACGGCAAGAAGGATTTGGATATGGTCGTAATGCGGGGTGTGAAGCAAATGCGTGTGACTATTACGCCGGAAGATCCTTAATCCGGACGCTTATAGCCACAAACGCCTTTGCGTCAATGTGTATAATGTTTGTGATTTGCAACATATTAAAAAGGGAATCCCGCTATAACAATTTGTTCACTGTCACAAAGCTGACAGCATTTGTCAGGCTCGCGCAGCCGTTAATTAACCGCCAAATTCAAAACATGCGAACATTTTCACAATTGTGACAATTTAAATTTGTTTTTTGCCTAAACTTTTAAACTATTTGACAGCTTGAGCACAACAGAAAATCTCTGGCTTGCAGCAAGATAATGATTTCCGATAGCAACAGAAAAAAGAAAGAAAAAAACTAAACTGCGCTAGCGAAGTTGTCTGTGGGAAATTTGCATAGATCGAGTGCTCGTATTATCGTTGACCATTTGAAATAACGACAAAATCGTAACTTCATTTACGCATCAGTTGCTGTTTTTTAAGCGTCTGCAAAGATTTTCGATTTCTCTTTTGTGGCTCGTTCCCCAATATGACTGTCCGGTCCGTCCGTTTGTCTTTCGCGCATCTGTTTGTCTCCGTGTCCGATCGAACAACGACAAAAATGTACTTACGCTAATTGAAATATCTTGCGTTGCGATCAATCGATGCCATATTTTTTTTGTAGGCCAAACTTCGGACAGACCAACAACAGCAGCAGCAGCAACAACAACAACAACAACAACAACAAAAGCATCAGCATCGAAAACCGAAATGCAAATTTCAATAAATTTATGCAACTGCGTTCGCGTTTTGTGGGTGACATGGCAGACGATGATGATGATGTTATTTGTTGTTGTTGTCTTCTGTCGTTGCGTGAAAAGTGAAATTCTTGTGATTATTAATTTTATTTTCGCTTTTGGCAATATGCCTGGCTGGCCGCCTGCCTGCTACGCTTTTTTAGTCTTTGCACATAAATTCGCTTATTGAATTCACATTTCGCTCTTTACCCTTTGAGCACTGTTGCTGTTACACTGTTGTTGTTGTTGTTATTGCTGTTTATGTGGCATCGGCCTTTATGACACTGTTGGCACTAAGTTACCTTTATTGCATATAAGCCGCACGCATAAGTGCAGCTTTATGTTCATAAATTTACCAATACTCGACGGGGTTAAGCAAACAGACCTTTTTGTCCACATGGCGCTTGCACTTTCTTCCTTGGCCCAGTCTCTTGTACCACATTCGAATGTTTCTCTTTCCGCCTCTCCTCATGCCTTTTCTATAACTAATTGAAATATTAAAAAAAAAAAAAACCCACAAAACTATCGCATTCAAACGTTGCAATTAACTTGTGGTCGACATGAACGAATTTGTTGTTGTTTTTGTTGTCGGGCTTAAATTACAAACCTGTGAGAAATTTATTTGTTGCACTACATTATTGGCTATTGTCTATGGGTATGGCGAGGAAAATTGTCAGAAATATAGGATCGTAAAATAAGAAATATGACAACACAAATTGGACATTTTTTTTGCTGTAATTACCTAGAGTATTTATGTTATTTTTTAAGTAAGACAATTACGTAAGTTATTTTCGTTTTTTTAAATTCTTTTTTATTATTTAAGATCTTTTTTGTACCATAAGAGCGTGGACTACTTTTTTATCTTAACATAAATAAAATATAAAAACCATGTGAGAGTAAATTTCTTGAACAGCAGAGATACCATAAGCATATAAAAAATTAAACATATTTTAAAGCTAAAAAGAGCATTTAAGTTTCGTTTGTTTTTCGATTTTCAATAATTTAATGTATTTTAAATGAATATCATACTAATGTGGATGCTGCGGTTGCTTGCGCTGTGCTGTGCACTCTGTCTGTTGTTTGGCGTTGCGTATTTTGTGGCTGATCAAGATCACACGCCTCGTCTATGGCAGAAACGGCAACACCAACAAAAACTACAACGGATGTACGTATGTGTACATATGTAGTAGACATGTATGTAAGTGTTTGGCGTTGTTTGTTTTACACTTTCATAAATGGCAATAATTATAAATCGCATTGGCGCTGCTTCCATCGATGGCTGATAATTATTATTGCATATTGTATTGATGAGGGTCAGTTTGGCATAGCCATACATTCGCTGATGTTGATTGAGTTATTAAGCGTGTTGTTAATTGCAACACATGACAATTAAGACGAAACCGTCGCTGTGTTGTTTTGTCGCGTTAACCCAAAAATGTCAGACATAAGATTTTGCACGTGTAATTACGTGTTAGGGGTTGCCTGGCATTTGATGCTTGACGCGACCTCAGCACGTCTTCGAGCTTTGGCACCAATGTGTTTTGGCACAAAAACCAGACGGCAACATCTACATCAACAGCAATAGCAACACGGGCAACAACAGCATTAACAACAATAATAACGACTTTCTCGAATGTTGTTCCCATGAACTGCTCACATTTAAACGTATCGGCAGGCGCAATGGAATTGCATTTCCAATAGCAACAACAACAACAACAACAGCAGCAACAACAACAACAACAAAACCAACAAGCACTACAACAAAAACATGCTAAACATTAAAGTTCATGACACACAACTGTAAAATATTTCAGAGCCTTGCAACTTTTACCCAGCGATAACAAATGGCTGCAACTTAGCGCCCCCAAAAGTTCAAGTCCCGCATATGAAAAGTTCTCCTCAAATGTCTGTCATGGACAGGAAGTCAACGATGCCAACGTCGACGCTGACTTCGACTTCGACACCAACGTCGACTCCGACGTTAACATGTTAGACAAAAAGGCAAAGCCAAGAGTAGCAGGCTGGACGGCCGATGGCCAATGCCGCTGGCCATAAATCATTTAAAAATGCCAAAAACTTACATAATAATTCTGGCAAAGCGATCATGTGAGCGTGCTTCAAGATGATCATAATTGACAACTGGACGGCGGAGGTGGGGATGACAAGATGGAAGTTGAGTTCCAGCTACGTATAGCTATGTATGTATTTATACATATGTATATATGTAGTAGAAACTGTGCCTTGGCATCGATCCCGTCATTGGCTGGCATTAATCAAGAGACCGAGAAACACTTTTGCCGGCTGACTGGCTAGCTGGCTGGCTGGCTGGCAAAACGAGTTAGCTAATGAAGTCATCGTCATCGTCATCATGGAACTGTCCAAATTGAAATGTGTTTTAATGTGCCATTTTATGCAGCTCACCAAATTCACTTCGGTAATGGATGCCACTAGATTAACAAGTGCACCAAATGAAATATCATGCAAAATCATGAAAAATTATGATGATTATGCGGAAATGTGCGGCAACTGTGGCCACTGGGTAGAAAAATTTGAATTTATGAAATTGCACAAGGCTTTGCAATTACTAAAATATTACCATCATTGTGGAGTGTTGCTTGTGTTGTTGCTGCTTGGGTCGCCGCAGGCTGCTATGCAGCATTTCATTTAAATTTTGCACTTGGTAAAATAGCATTTTGGCAAAAATATTCAACAGCCTGTTGGCAATAGCTTAGTGGGTCAGCTTACACATCTGGCTGGGCTGAGCTGCGCTGAGCTGAGCTGAGTTGGGTCTATGTCCGCCGGGTATTGGCTCCGTTTAGCTGTGTGTCTTGTGGTCTGTGGCTGTCTAGTGTTGGTCAAATATTTGCGGCGGCGTCAAAAGTCATCATCATTAATAATGATGAAAATTTCACCTGCTGCAGAAGCATTGCTTCAACAGTTGTTGTTTTCTTTATTTAGGAATCAAATCTATCCATCAATTATGTTCAAGTGCGGCCTCAAGTTCGTTGCCTAAATCGTTTGTTTTGGAGCAGTGAAACGTTGAGAACGCCACAGGTCGTGACTAAACCAGCTTCTAAGCGTCAACTCAGCTTGGCTGTAAATGTTTCTCCAGCTACTAATACTACTATCTGTCAAATGTCAAGTGTTTCAGCTCCCCCCCCCCCCCCCACCATCTTGGTTGATTGATTGATTTGTCAGCGTTACGTTTGTGACTAGCACAGCACACACAAGATAAGCATTAAACGATTTATGTTTGATTCCAATTTTGGACAAATTATGCAAATACCTGCACAGGCGGTCGAACATACAAGATCGATTGAATGAAATGAAATGATGTCATCCCAAATGGCGCAGCAGCTTATTTGACCCACAGACACCACATTCAGCCTGTCGCAGCCAGTGTTCATTTAGTTGGTTGTAGAAATCAGGCCACCTGAATCGCTTAATTGTTGCGATTTTTCAAAAAAAATTGAAACATCTTCCGGCATGGAGTGTTAGAGTGTTTCAGCCACCAAAAACCACGACATACGACGTGTGCGCCGAAATTAGTTTTTCGCATGTTGCCTGGCCCGAGGCGTGAAAATATTTTTCGCATGCAAGGTGCGGCATCAAGGCGGTAACGGCAACCACAACAGCAGCAGCAGCAACAACAGTAGCCGCTAGCAGCGCAGCAAGTGTTGCTCTAATTTATAAAATGCTATCCGCTACCAAGTTGGCAAAAAAAAAATGAAAGACAAAAGTGAATGATTGACTAGTTGATACTCTACAAAGCACTACAATAAAAAGTTGATTTACTATTGCTTTTTTGCTACGTCAGCCAATTTTTAACTATGGTTACAAAATGACCAAATAGACTTCAACAATTATTTCAGTCATGTTAACAGAGTCAATTTTGGTTTATAGTTTTATGGCAAGTACAACTTTCTAGCTATAAATCAAAGTGTTAGCCAAACCAGCTGCAGCTACCCTTGTCATTCATTTTTATGGCTATAGGGTATTTTATACAAATTAATTGCTTTGCGGTTCTCACACACAAGAGCACAGCAAAAATTTCACTTCTTTTGAAATTCCGCAGCTCGACGGGGCGATGCTCAATGCCCGAAGCATTTCTTTCACACTTTTTCTATCGCCTCAGTTGCTGATCTTGTTGCTGCTGTCTCATGAGTTGATGTTGCTATTGTTGCTGTTGTTTGTGTCTTTGTTTATAACGCATGAAGCGCTGCTTTTGAGTCGCCCACCCATTATAAATGCCGTCACATGTTTTAATTAAATGCCAGCCTGCGAAATAGGCACAAAGCTCTAAAAGTTTATTTTTATAAGCCACATTAATTGAAAATACAACACATGCGCCTCTTCTTTCTTGACTTGGCTGCCGGCTATTTTTTTGTCATTTTTTACTTTAGCAATAACATATTTTTACTATTTCCTGGCAGATGTCACAGCGTTGACAGTGTGGCAAACGCCACAGACTTGTCGGGGCCCCCTTGCAACACTTTCTCCGATTTTTTTATTTCTCTCTCTTATGTGTGAACACAGAAGGCAACTTATTTATGTGCTGCTTTGGTTGTTGTAGTTGTTGTTAGTAGTTCAATTTTATGTTCTATTGCTGTCATAAAGACATCGGTATTTACCCATGATCTAAAGCTGCAAATCTAGTTCGTTGCCCAAGTCTTTTATTGCAGAGACAGCTGTGCATAAGCCATTCAACAGTGTGGTAATCTATATACACATATATGTATATATATATATATATACTGCAAGCTACTTTAGTGCGACGCATTCATTAATCAATTGATCAAACTGTAATTGCGAATTGAACGCTGTTTTCATAAACAACATCGAAACTCATGCAAAATGTCATTAATCCAGACTCAGCGAGTGCCAAAACAGAGTAGGAAAAGTAAATAAAAAATAAAAAAAATCACCTAAAGTTATGCTCAAATCAAGTCGAGCATTTGTCTCATCGCTTAAACATTTCAATTTCACTCGCACAGCTCTGTGCGAGGTTTCTTTTATTTATGGCCACTAAATTACGTATCCGTGGTGCAGTCCCGGCTAGCTGGACTTGGTGATTAATGATCTCGACTAGCAGCGGAGCACAGGCATATATATATGACTTCCTAATGATACAAATGTACCGCTATCGCAGTACAGTAGCAACACGCCATGTTGCGGCAACATGTTGCCAGTCGCACGCTAATCAGGCTAACTCCAACAACTACCATGAAGCCAACTACTTACGAGGCCAAGTCATTTTAATGACTTGCCAATGCAAATTTATGTGCTCGTAGCTGCCAGCTAATTCAATTAGTTTTTTGCCAATTCTCAAATCACAAAATTTAAGGTAGCAACTCAGTGAAATTGCAATGGAAAAGGAAAGTTTGGTCTGTTGAAAAAAAAACCGCCACAACTGCTGGCAACAAATTATGGCAATTTGAAATCAGCAAACAGCGGAGCAGCAACAACAACCACATTTCAGTTGAGATAAACTCAAAAGAAAAATGCGAAAATCCTTAAAGAAAAATGCACATATTTAACTAATGATGGTCACTTAACGCAAACTTAACGACAAATCAACGCCGTCAACAACACCAACTGCAACAGCAACTGCAACTGCAACAGCAACAGCATCAGCACCTACAACAACTTTCCCAGACAAAGCGTCGCGACGTCTGCGTGGGCGCACAAAAGAAATCATATATACAAAATATATACATAAACATAAAAATTATTAAAAGCCTTACTGATTATGCGCAGGCAGCGTTTTAAAGTTGTTGAAGCTCGACTTCTCCGTTTGTTGTGCTTGTTGATGATGCTGCTGGTGCTGTTGCTTCTGCTGTTGTTGTTGTTGTTGATGACAACAACAATAATATTGTTAATAATAATGCTTATGAGTTTTCCTTGTAACAGCTTCAGCAATAACAACAACAACTGCCACAACAAAAACAGTAAGACAGAGACAGCTGCAGCGGCATTAAACACCACAACAACAACAGCAACAACAAATGGCAGCGTTTTGCTCCTTAACTGTGGATGTTGCAGTTGTTGTCAGAGTGATAAACGTTGTTCATGTGCAATTAGTAAAAATATTTCAAAGCAACAACGAAACAATGCTGGACTCTAAGATACCCTGCGTTTAGCTTAAAGGACAGAGAAATGTCAAGTTTGAAGTAAGTTGTGATTGACTCTTAGATACTCCTTATCTACTTGTAAACAAGAGAACTCGACTTTGACCTTCTTTTATAATTAAGAATGTTTAACTTTGAGATACTTTCTATCTAGCCAACAAGTAATACTTTACTTTACACTATACTATACTATACACTATGTTCAAGCTTAAGTTAAGAGAATTTTAATTTCTAAATACCCAAAAATAAAACTTTCCCAAAAGTATTCAAGACAAATCAGGATCAAGAAAATATTTGATATATAATCAATGCCAACTGTAACACTTTTCTTTAGTAAGTCTTTTGCAGGGTATGGAGAAAAAGCAAGTTGCACTTTGTGTTAACTATCTGTGGGGCGACTATCTAAATCTTTCGGCTGCTGTTGTATTTTGTGTTTTAGGCCCACAGTTACTTACAACAAAAGCCTGTTGCAGTTGTTGTTTCTCAGTGACTTAGCAATTGCAATCGCTGCAACTTTCCATCACAATCACATGACAATGCTAACAAACATATTGACAGTTGAAAATCAAATTGAACATATGCCAGAAAAAAATCTACATATAAATTACGGGCAAAAGTACTCGTACAAGAGGACAAGTACATGCCACAGTCTGTTCAGTGAATCATGGCAAACATTTCGCGGAAATCGTAGTCAACAACATCAACAGCAAAAAGCAACAAGTAACTCCAAAGGCAACCAACCACATTGGCAATCGGTTTTCTTATTTCTTGTTTTTTTTTTCTTCTCTTTTTTTTTTGCCAGTGAATACTTTCCAAATGCCTGGATACATTTCATTGGCCGTCTCAGTTGGTTAGTCAGCATTTTGCATGTCGATGACTTAGCGATGCATGCAGTGATTTTCCAGCATAGAACATCGCATTGGCATATGTCTGTTACATTTGGCTTACTTTGGCCAGAGACTGGCATATTTATGTGGCACGTGCTGCTGACTCAACTCCATTATATAAAGTAATAGTAGGTGCTAGTAGCAGCCAAGTCGGGGCAAGCGACTTGTGTGGCACGTCGATCCATGATTGCAATCAGTGGCACAGTTTGTCTTAGTTAGCTGCAAAAATAAGTTAATTGCTGACTGGATAAAGATGCTGTTGCTGTTATTGTTGCTCATGTTGGACACAAAGTAAGTCGCGACAAGGTCAACAACCTCGACGGGAATTGAGACCTTTTCTGAGTGTTGTTTGTTGTCGATTGTCTGTCGCGTTTTGCGGCAAATGAATACCTTTCTTTTGTGCGCCATTGAAATGCCGCTTTGAAATGTCGAACAAATGTTTTAAACTGCGTGAATTGGCACATTTTGTACTGTTTAATTTTATGGGTCGTCACACACCCGCTTTCTTTCCCCTCGCACACTCACATTTTGGCAGTGTTACAGTTGAGAAAAGGCCAGGCAACTTTCGAGTGCAAACAACACCAACAATAACTAACAACTTGAACAACAAATTGAAATTAACATATATAAATTTGTAGCTATAAATTGCTTATTTAATTATCTTGGTGCGCTTGATAGCAACTGTAGCCAAATTATGTTGTTCAAGACAATTAAGTTGCAAGAGGCGGAAACAATTTGCTGCTGAGACAAAAGCCAATGACTATTTTGGCCAACTAACTACCACAATAACAATAGCAAGAAAATCAACAACAACACGAGCTAAAAGTACGTGCAATTTGAACGCATTGCGCAACAAACATAATTGAAATTGAACAACAACAGGCAACAATTTGCAAAATCGACATTTAAATGTACATTAAAATTGTTGCTTTTGCTGTTGTTGTTGTTGTTGTTGATGCAGTTGTCGTGCCACAATTTGGCTAGGTCTGGAAATTGGTTTTCGCTATTCTGGATTGCTGTGGGCCACAACAATCTTGTGGCCTAAAAGTGAGAGTCATGTAGACACACTTGAGACCCAGCCCAAGCACTTTCGCAAACACACATAGTACTACATAGTCTACCATAAGCCCTTCCCTCCTCACCCTCGCTCTCTCTGTCCCGTTGATGATGCCGGCATGTTACTAACAGCTTGGCAGGGCGCAGCCTTTTCATGACTTAATCTTATCAGACAAGCACTGGCATTAAAAATGCACTTCAAGGTTCTACAATGATTATGGTTGGCTCGTTGCGCATTTTGTTAAATGGTTTTCTGTTGCCTTGGTGCATAATTCATGGTTGCAGGATTACCACGAAAAGAGCAGCATGCGCCCTTTGTAGAAAATCAGCAACGCTTGTTTGCCCAGCCAGTAGAATCTCATTATGAGCAAATTAAGTTGTTGGCTGGCTGTGGCCCCAACAGGAACCAAGGTCGCACTTAGCAAAGCCAAGCCTATACGTAAAGTATGACGCACAGTGCCTGTGATCTGTAAATGCACCTTTGCCTTGACCTAAGCCAATGTGCAACTTTAAGATCTCAACTGTTGCTCAACCTCAAAGCTTTTCGGCTTTTCAGCTACCCACGCGACGGATCTCTGGGGCATAATGCTTAACTTTATGACTGCTGCGAGTGCGTTTCTCTTTTCAAAATAGAAAAGCCAACACCACATGAGCTACTGTGTTGCACGAATGCAACTGTGTGTCTGAGTGTTTGTGTGTGTGTGTGTGTGATTGTCTGGCCTTAAGCTGATTTTGTTCTGAGACGAACAAATGCGATTTAAGCCATAAAGTTTTGTATTAGTCGCAGTCACAGTCACTGTCCCCATCACAGTGGCAGTGGCAGTGGCAAGGCACATACACATACATACATGAGTCGTGGGACACTATTGAGGCTCAGTTTGGACAGGCCTCTGCTTGTAACTCAAGTTGGCTCTAGCCCGAAACAAGTCAATTGGCAATGGACCAGCACTGGCGCAACATTTGCCAAAATCTCTCACAAATCACATAAATTGCCGCTTAAATCCAGCGCCATATTTGGCTAAAATGCCAAACTCACGGCTAATACTCATAAGTTTGTTTTGTTAGTATACAGCGCTGCTTTACGGTCTGTCAACTACAAAAATACTGACGCTGCCAATTGACAACCATGAGACTTTTGCGTTCGACAAATCCGTTGCCGCCTTTTGTTGTTTCTAATTTTTTTTTGATTGCCTTTGCAACATCTGGTATCATTAGGTGCATTTGGCTTTTTTTTTATAATTTTTTAGTAATTACAGAAATTGCCAATCGATGATGCGATGATGTTCTAGCTATAATAGCTGCATAAATTGCAATTAAATATTTTGCAATTCTAATCGGTGGGGTTTTCAACTTTCAACTGCTGAATATTTATGCCAGTTCAAAGTACTTATGAACTGAACAATTCGATTTTAAATGTGAGTGGTTGGTGATTCGTGATTGGTTCTATTGAATCATGAAATTAAATACTTTGTTTTTTATGTCCTATAATTAAAGGTAGTTTGTATCCAATTAAATGTTAATCATTTTGTTAATCATGTTGTTCGTTAATCGTAGTATTTTTATTATTGATTTATATTATTTCCATGAAGTTTGACAAAGTTTCACCCATCAGAAAATTATATCTGCAACTCTTTAAGGTTGATTTGCTTCATTCATTCATCTGCCTCTTGCCACACACAGCTCAGCTTTAATAAATGTATTTTTAGACTTGTTGCTTTCGACGTAATACGTGTCCCAAGGGACATTAAGCATCTCGAATTCAACTTAATTTTGGTTCAGTTGTCTTATCATTTCTTGATCAAGTTTAATTTTAAATCGGAGACACTTGATTCAACTCACGATTCTCCCTCATGCAACTTATATGTTTATTGTATCCACAATGGAGCGTTGCAATTTCTTTTGAAAGTCGGAAAGGCGGATATTAAAATCGGAGTAATACAACTGAAAATTGCGTAGGACTGCCTCTGATTATCAACTCTCTGCGAACTGCTAATGAAATTGCATGACCCACGTTTTTGCTTTGGCTTGCAATAAATTCACTTTAAACGAATCTCATTCAGAATTGCGCACAACTTAATGAAAGTGAGGCTGCTGCTTATAAAAAAAAGAAGAAGAAAAAAAAAAACAAAAAATAAAAAATGAAAAAATTTATTAACATATTACCAACAATTGTTGCAATTTGATTTGCTTTATGGCCGCAACGTGCTCGCGATGCGCCAAGAGCGATAAGCGGCATCTGCAGCACCTCCCTGACGATCGGATGGAGGAGTCTGCCTGCTGCCTGCAACATGTTGCGGCTGCTGCTGCTGCGTGCTGCTGATGATGCTGCTGCCCACGATCAAAAACAAGAAATTCGCGTTAACTTGCTTCATGTCTTTTGGCCTGGCACAAAAAAAAAAAAGAAATAATAAATAAGAAGAAGAAGGGTTACACAATTCATTTCATTTGGTGCAAGACATAAATCAGGCCAGCAACAAGCGGTAACTCCACAGCGAGGGGCGAGCTGGCGAGCCAACTTGCTGGGAGGTCGCCGCGCTGCCCAAGTGCCCAGTGATATATGATTTTGTTAATTTAGTTCGTTTCAATGGGCAGCGCCATTCCGTGTTTCCGCGACTGCAGTACGGTATGCAAAATACGAGTTTGTTGCTTAAGTCTTTTGTTTCCGTCTGGCCAACACACACAGAACATTTGCGCCGCATCGGACTTGCGTAATCGAACTTGAAACGAAATCACTCACAGTGCCAAACCAAAGCTCAAAGCAAAACCAACTATGTAACGAGCCTGACAACAAATGTGGTTAATTGGGCGACTGCCCAGGCGAGGCCAGACAACCAGCCACAATGGCTCGACAGGCGTTGAGCACGCAGATGGACAGCATAGCATGGCAGAGCAGAGCATAGCATAGCGGATCGCTCTCAAGGTTGCAGTGAAAGTGTTTTTACTTTTGTGTGCAGTCGTTTTATGACCTTTTTTTTGTGAGTGTGTCGCATTTTACAGGCTTCATGGCTGCCAACATAATATTACTTATATGCAATATTTCTGCTGACGAATTACATGCCATAAAAAAAGCTGGCCAAGCGCCGGCAAGCGACGACATCTTCCACTGGCCACTTGTCGGCTGCCAAGTTGCAGAAACAAAGAAACAAAAACACGCAAAGCCAATTAATGGGCGTGAAAGTTTATTATCATTTGCTTAGCACTGCAGTTGCAATTGCAAAAATGGGGCAGGGGATGTGGCAACGGCAGTGGCAGTGGCAGCTGCAGTCGCTACTCGGTTTGGTTTTTCATTTCTTTTAGTTTTGTACTTCTTTTTGCAGGCCATCGACAACAATGGACAGCCCCAAATAAATATCTGCACATATTTATCAGTTTATTTGCACGGCTTGGCAGCAAAGATAAATATTGAAATGTGCTGAAAAATTGGCCGCCACACTGAGCGACATATTAATTAAATTCGCCAGCCAGGCGAAATGGTTTGTCTGCAACATGTTGCACCCGGTTGCATCTCAACACTAATAGAGCAACACAATAAAGACAGTGCTGGTTTATTGCATGACTGGGGCTGCTGCCGCTACTGCTGCTGCTGCGGCTGTTGCTGCCAGAGGCAGTCAATAATAATGTACTCTATGGCCAATTATAAGTTCATTTACCTGACAACAACAACAACAACAGCAGCAACAGTTGCGAGTTGGCATGCAAATGTAGAGGGAAGAAAAATGTGCATGCATGTGAAAAACAGCACCACCGCATCATAATCAGATTTTTAACACTTTCCATTCGGTTGTTTATTGTTGTTGTGCCTATTACATTACAGCAGACCGTTATTCGTTGTTGTTTTGTGTTGTGTTGTGTTGTTGCATTTGATTTGATTAAAAACCGCAGTTATCTGCTTCATTTTGTCGCTGGCTTAATGTTAACATCGACACTCGGTTGACGTTGTTGCTGTAGCTGCTGCTGCTATTGTTGTTGTTGTCCAGTTGGTTCCTGCTGCTGCTACTGCTGCTACTGATGCTGCTGCTGCTGCTGCCTTGGGGCAGACAATGTAAGCTGTTTGCCGCCAGGCTTGTAATCAGCTGCATTATCCGACTTGTTTTTATGCAAGGCCAAGCCAAAGGTCAGCTCAAGGCCTTTGACAATCGTCATTATTAATGGCCTGCACTTTGAATTAGCATTTGAATAATGGCAATCAATATAAACGCTTAAATCGCACGCATCAATAATAACAAATTGAATTTCTCGTAAGACAGTAAGCTAAATTGCTTTATGTGAGTAATTTCGATACATGCCGATATATTATATCTTAAGAAATAATCTCAGCCTTGTGGATTCATTTAAATCGAAAATTGCCGCGCAATTCGCAGCCAAGTCGTGACTCAGTCGACAATTTATTTTTACCGAATTAAATGCAAATTGACAGCTCCAATTGCATTCTAAAAAAAAAAAGAACATCGAATCCATCGAATCAAAAATCCAAATGCAAATCGTGTTTTGCTGTTGTTTTGCAATTAATCAATTAGGCGCAGCCCCCAGTTTCGTCAGTGTCAGTGTGTCAGCAACGACGACGACGACGAGGAGCTTGGCGTCGTGATTGTCACCTCGAGGCCTCCAAGAACTGCTGCAGACGTGGCACTCCCTTTTTGCATCTCATGTCTCTGTATGCAAATTTGCAGCTCCAACAATTCTCTTGGAGCCGTTCTCGAGATATGACGCCGCATGCATAATGAGCATTTATTCAAATGGATTTTGTGCTTTGTTTTATTGCCTTTAAATTGCATTTAGTGTCAAATGTCTCGCGCAGCTAATGCCTAAGAAAAATACATATCCTTATATATAAATCTATAAATATATATATATATATATAATTTTTTTTTTAAATTGTCAAACAACAAATCACTCAACAGCGACGGGAACGTTGCCAAAGGTGACTCACCGTCGCATCACTGTCTGCTTTCGCTCGAGCACTAAATATATGTATATATATATACATATGTATATATATAGTATATTTAGAGGGAAGATTCGCATTGTCAAAAGAAATTCACAATTTCAAATTTGGGGCATGTTTATTTACGTTTTGAAAAAGAATAATATATTAGTAATGTGCTGCAAATCTATTTTTGATTGACCTTCGCAGGTAGCTGCTTTGAATGCTTTGAATGAATATGATTAATTCATCAAAGCAAATTCACTCACTTTGATCATCAAATTGTACAAAGTATTGTTTATATATGAATGAATATGATTAATTTATCAACGCTAAATAACTCACTCTAATTATCAAATTGTATTGAATATCTGACACATGTTGCAAGAATATTCTTTCAATGCAAAGATAACTATTTCGCCTCGTTTAGCACAATCAAGTTAATTGTTCTTCATCAATAAATCCCGCATTGTTTTGCATCATAATTTTGTTAACACTTGGTCATAAATGCTGTATATTATACATTCATTTTCGCATTTACCTGACAAAAGTAAGATTAGGAAGTTTCCTACTGATAGCTTGTGTAAACAATTAATAAAATTTGTTTATTAAATGGTGCGAGTGTACCGAAATAAAAAAGGAAATAATGTTTCATTTGGGCAGCAGGCGCGATAATTTGATTAGAAAACTGAAGCCCCCAAAAAGTTGCACGAGTTGCGAGCACAGCTGAGCCACAATTGGGGCAGATACAGCTACTGCTACGGCTAAATGTATTGATACAGGTACATGTGTTGCAAGCAGATACGCAGCCAGCAAAGACACAGTGTCTGTTTGTGTGGTGTTGACTCATGCAATTCAATGGGCACGAACGAAAATCGAGAAATCATCATTAATATATCAACACAATATGCATCCACTCACACACTCACACACACACACTCTCACACACTCTCACACACACACTCTCACACACACAAGCTCGCACACACACACAGAAGGCCGCTGCACGCGCGTGCTGTTGAAAAGCGTTTGAATGACTTTGATGATTGGGAAAGTGTTTTCACAGCTAGCCGGGGCTACCTGGCTGTTGTCGCTGATGCTGCCACCGTGGCGGCTGCTGCTGCTGTTGCAGTTGGCTGCATGGTAATTGCAGCATTTTCGCACATTGCCAGCTTTTTGTTGCACTTAAGCTGCATGTACACATTTACCATAAATAGTGTTGGCTAATGACTCATGCGTGCTGGGAAATCGACTGTGTCTGCCATATCTGAACGGATCATGTAATAAATAATTTATTACACTAATAATGACCTTGTGCAGCTGTGCAACTGAACTGTTGATAATGCTATTAAGTGCTTCTGTGTTTTGTACTCGAATCTTTCAATCTACGCGTCGCCCAGATAGCCTTTCAGTCATTTCGGCAGGGCGCTGTTAATGGTTTTTAAAGGGCTTTAAAAGGTATGCGGTATAGAGACTGATCGCCATGAAATTTGATATGTGCAATCTTGTACACAGTTGTTGAAAAAGTGCACAGCATGTGTAGTGTGTAGTATGATGTTTCCAGGTACCCCAAAAGGCGACCCCGTTAATTGCACAAGCCGCAAAGGGCAGCTTCTCAAAAATGCATCACGGAAAAAATGCGACAACGATCATTATTTTTTTTAGATTTATTCACGATAATTGACAAGTATTGAGTTACGAGTGCGTTGACAAATTTGTGTCAAGGGGGCAAATTTTTATATTCTGAAATAAGTTGAACAATGAAAGCCGCATTTATGTGCTTGCTTTTGAAAAAATAAGATTGCTGCGAAGTTGATTTAATCTCCATCGGATTGTATGAAAGAATTTTCAATAATTGATCCCAGTTTCGATTAAGTTGCAAAAATATTGGTTACAGAAACAAATTTCAGCTTCAAAGACTGCAATGCATATTTATTTTTTTAAATTTAAAATATCATCAAAGAAGTTTATTTCTCTCTTAGTTTTTTTTACTTATTGATTTGTAATTTTTTTTAACAGCACTCAGAATCTATATGAATATGCATGAATGCACCCAAATGATTAATTTGCCATCTCGCGCGTGTGCGAAACACTTTTTTTTTTGGGAATATTGCTTGTGACTTCGAGCGGAGTAGGTTTTCAAAAGTCAAAAGCAATTTATTTTTTATGCTGCTGTAACAGTTATAAATGTTGCCTGACTTTCAGTTTGATACTCGAACTTTTGGGAGCTGCTGCAGGAATATAATTAAAAATGTTGCGCCACCATCAGGCAGCGACACCCAAAAATATATACCTCGACCCACCCATAAATGACGTGCAACACTCGCATTATTTGCCTTTCTTTTGCCTTTGCCTTATGCATTTTGTTGCTTTTTCTCGTTGTATACAGCAGCAATCCGGGCATGTCGTTAATATTATATGGCTTGATAAACTTCTGCCACAAGACAATCGAAATTACTCAATCACAGAAGTGGCGGTGGGGCGGGCGGGTGTTGCGGCCGTTTGGCGTTTTGAGAAAGGCTTTTTATAGCGTTTGTAAAGTTTGCAGCAGACGCGCGTCAAATGCAACCCAAAGAGACGTCAAAGCCGCACCTTCTTGGGCGCCCCATAGGCTGTGCTTGTGGGCACAGGGCTTGTGGCATTAGGAGGCCTGGTAACAGGAGTCGCTTGTCGTGTAATTTATGTCAATTTGTTGTTGTTGTTGTTGTTGCTAGTAGTGGTGGTGTTGGTGCGCCCACTTGGCGTTCGTTAAATGCCAAATATAATTTAATAGGAAGTGAAAACAAGCAAAAGGGTACAAATTATGCTGCCTCAAAATATAATGATTGATTTGTATCGGCTACGAATGAGCCAACAAAATTTGCCATTTAATATTAAACATACATGTAGCTGTGTCTATGGAGTTGGTGAGAAAGAGAAAGACAGCGGCAAATGAAGAGAGGGAGAAAGATTGCTGCTTGTCCAATTTTCGTGCGCCCAATTTCGCAAGCTTTTCAAATTTTGCTATTATATTTGACGTGCTTATACCCTGAACCCAATCAAAATGTGTAGAAAGGGTATAATTAAGTAGTGCAACAGTTTGTAACAGATAAAAAGAAGCATCTTCGACTCAGCATTAAGAGACGAATCGATGAAGCCATATCCAACTGTTCGTCTGCATAAACAAGCTGATCTCAGAGACTATAAAGATCTTGAAATCCAAGTT
Source organism: Drosophila paracracens (assembly GCA_035044025.1). NCBI lineage: Eukaryota > Metazoa > Arthropoda > Insecta > Diptera > Drosophilidae > Drosophila > Drosophila paracracens. The sequence goes on along the minus strand of JAWNMN010000401.1, from coordinate 5,154,341 downwards.
ATCGTTCATCACACGCAGATCAATCGATAACTGCCACGTTTTGCGCATACCGATACAAATCGATTTGCGATAACAATGAAATACACGATTGTAAAGATAAATAATATGCCAAGATACGCTACAGATCAGCTATAACAATTTCCCTAAGATCGCATAAGAAACACAGATTTCGTTAAGCACGTTTTTCAAATTGAAAAACTGCTATCATCAAGCCTGTGTTCAGGGTATGTCCCAGTCGAGCTCTCTCGACCAGAGCAATGTTACTTACTTTTTTATTTGCTGTTGTTTTATTTTTCTATTTTGGCTGCCAATTTGTTGCGAGGCGGAAATAATAACAATAATTTAGCGCACTGTTTGCCCAAATCGAGTAAACATAATAGAGGCCATTATCCGCCTGCCATAACCAAATACAAATCACCAGACACAGTCCAAATTTTAGCCAATTTTTTTGGCAGTGGCGTCTTTATTGTGTTTGCCAGGACGAACTTATATGCCTGCGGCCACCAAATGCAGCAATACAGAAACACACACACACACTAACACATTGGCAATTTCAATTACAGTTATTTGCGGTTGATTTGAGTCTCGCATTGCATCATCATCAGTTGCAGTTGCTCAATTTGCATTTTTATGGCCGACATTTGTTTGGGGCTTATTAGCTGAGATTCGCATAACTGTTTGTTTTTCTTTTCTTTTTTCTTTTTTTTGCGGTGTCAGCTATGCACTTTAGAAAGCACTCACTCTGCTTGTTGTTGTATTGGTATTGTTGCAAAGTTGTCGGCTGATATGCTTGAATAACTTACAGCTATGTGCCACCAGCGAAAGGTGGAAAGGTGTTGCCTTTTGGATTTGTATTGGATTTGTATTGCGACGGCAGCATTGCACTGGGAATTGGGAACTGGGAACTGGGAAGTTACGCCATGCAACGAAAGTTGTTGGGTCACAACTTCCTCCATGGCTACCAACAAATAGTCGTACAGTGGAATGCATACACACTTCCTAAGACTCATGTGGCCGATTGTGAAGGGTTACTCACTGCCCATCCACTCGAAATAAAATTTGCCCCAAAATGGAGGGACTCGTCGCAGAAGTAAAATCGCATACAAAATTGAAAAAAAAACATATTTGTTTTCTAAGAGCAATATCTAAATTTACCATATTAAAAAACATATTTTATTAAAATATTTTCTACATATTTTTCAAAGCCTTTTTTCTTAAATGTCGGCAAATATAAGACTTTTGAAAATCGAAACCATTACAGGTTTATTAAAAAAATATTTTTTAATCTGTCTTAAGCCTTGGAAATAATAAGCATAGTTTTAAAATAAAGAAATAAATGCGACTCAGAAATTAACAGAGTAAAAAGTAGGGCATATGATTTTCTGTAAGTGTACAACAACTATCCGCATTAGCTTAACTGCTTTTAAATGAGCTCTGAGCTCAACTCATTTATTTCAAATTGTGCTCGCTTACAGCACAATAACAAACAAAATTTAAAACAGTTTGCCCTGCCCTGCCCTGTTATGCTCCTACTGATTGGCACATACACACACATACACACACGCACACAGACAGATACACGAGTTTCTAATTGAAATAAATTGGTTTACTTTAAAGCTGAGACAAAAACAGCAGCCAACTCCAGCAGCCGCCGGCATGCCCTTGAATTAGCAACGAACTTAGCTTAAATTCACATAAATTGCTTCGCCCGCATATGATGGATAGACAGACAAAAGCTGCCCGTCATGGCACATGGACGGCTTTGAATGGAACTCCAAACGCAGTTCCAAGCGCTCTTGTGCCTCTCGTGACCTTGAGCTGCAAGCCCAAGCACTGCACCTGGCACTGGCAATGGCAAGCAGCGAACAGCGAGCGGCAAGCGGCAAGCAGCAAGTTGGAATCCATCCATTGCAGCTGGATTCGAATGTGTGTCAAATGCATCATGCGGCCGTCGACGATGCTGCAGACGTGACTAACCGACTTTCATGTCATAACTTAGTGCGCTCTTTGAAGTTCAAGTTGGTGATACACCTCCACCCCCCTCCACCTACCCCTCGCCCCCTTCGTCTGTACGACCAGAAGACGGGCGCATTGTCCATGAGCCATGAGCCGGTTCAATTAAGGCGCATAAATTATGGGGCAGCCGCAGCGGCCGCCAAATTGAAATCGTAAATTAACATTTGCCAGACGACCATGTTGCTGTTGTTGCCGTCTCTATTTGCGGCTGCAATAACTTTTACATTTTGACCAAATATTTTTGCAAATTTTCACTAAGCTCAGCCCACGCAGTCAACGCCCGATGGGTGAATGTTACAACAACAACAACAACAATTGCAACAAAACGTTGCCAAAAATTGTCACCGTTGCGGCAAACGAAATGAAAATGGTAGCAATTGGCGCGGACATGCAACTTGGCCAAAAAGTGACAGTTGCAAGTCAGTCAGCGGCTGCAATTTCGGCCTGCTGCCTGCTGCCTGCTGCCTACCGCCTGTTACAAATTCCAACAGCTGCCACATTCGAACTCGGACTTGGACTTGGCCACGGCAGTTGGTGTCGCTCTTGGACCTGGCCAGCACTCGTTTGATTTTTTTATGTGTGACAGTTGCTTTATGTTACAATTTCCAGCATTACTTTTTATTTCAAGTGCAAAATTTATTGCCATTTACCAAGGTGCGCACCAAGTTTGCACCAACTGTGCTACTGGCTAATCAGTGGCAATGTTCGTTGTACATTGTTCGCTATTCGCTGTTCATTTGTGTTGTGTTGTGTTGTGTTTTGTTGTACTCTGCTGTGCTGCTTCCTTTTGGCTTTCACCAACTAAAATAAGAGCAGTTTTTTGAGCCTGTTCAGCTGGCATGCCTTTAAATTAGCACCACAGATCTGGCACTTGGCAGCTTACTCATTTCCGTATTGTAGCAGACACAAAGCACTGACACACAAATTGTGTCTTCAAGTTTCAGCAATTTTCTAGGCAGTTCTATTACCAGACAGTTATAAAAGTCTAACCATAGCTCTTTTTCTAACTTGTAGATTGATGGATAAAAAAAAATGGGAACCGGAACCTGAAGTAATTTTTAGACTCTATTTGCTTTGCTCTAATGCTTAACAGGCTAGAGAAAAAATGCTGTTTGCTAGTGAACAGATCATTAAATATTTTAATATATAATATATAATATATTATTGCCAAAGTTAATTGTAAAAATTGTTTTCTTAATTATTTAACATATTCTATTTGCTGCTGCTGCAGTTGCAGATTTGCTAACAACTTGCTGGACAACTATTTTCTTAGCTGATTAGCAAAATAAAAAAAAGAGTTTAAATTTAAGGCAATGTTGTCGATTGCATAATGCTAACATTTCTATGCTCTTCCCGTTGTCGCCAATCTTCCAGTGCCAAAAAGAAACCAAACTTTTCCTGTAACGAGCCGCCAGCTCGCGTTGATCTTTGGTAATATGAGCCTGGCCAGCAAATGCCGCTAGAGGTTGTTGCCTGGTAATAATGACAGTATGTGTCACATTGCAACCCACACGCATTCAATTTTACTGTCATGGCACTGCAGCAACAGCACCAGCACCAGCAACAGCAACAGCAACCACCAACAACAACGAACCAGCAATTTTATGAGCCATTTGAACAGTGCCTCAGACTGGGTCCCTCCACAGTTGTTGGTGTTGTTGTTGCGTCGTTTAGTTTTTGGCTTCACTCTTGGCGCAAATTTGATCCAATTGCGCACTCATTTAATCGTGATCTTTATGCGATTGTACAGTTGGATGTGTTTAGCCTTTTATGTCGAGTCAAGCCAGGTCTGTCTGCCGAACTGTTTGTCGTTTCGCTGTTGGCTCCTTTTTGCTTATTGGCCTGAGCTGTGTGACCTACATAACTGGTCGTCGTCGTCGTCGTCGTTGCTGTTGCTGTTGTTGTTGTTGTTGTCATTGTTTAATTTAATTTACTTTCGTTGTGGTTGTTGTTGCTGTGGCAGTGCAATAATTATGTAAAAACATGTAAAGCGTTTAAGGAAGTTAATTAAATGGAAAAATAAATGTGCATTCAACGAGCCTGAGCCGCAACTTAATTGGCAATTGTGTGGGAGCTGAATGCACTCAGGATTGGGTATTCTTTTGTTTTGACGAACTGGCGACAATGCCAAACTTTTGTTGATGGTCAAGTTAATGAACCAACAATGCGACAATGCAATGAAAAGCCATTTTATTATTTTGTATTTCCATTATTGCTTCCTGCAGTATAAATCACAGATTCAATCATTATTACCCAGCAGCCAATTGCCATTGTCAAGTTTTGTAACTCGAATTTAAGCTCTTGTCTACAAATTTGCATCTTGTTAATTACAAGCTGTTTTGGTTTTTAATGGCTTTTCCCAAATCGATAAAATGTTGTAGTTATTAGCTATAATTATTTTTTTAAGCGTCGAGTTTCTCTATTTACAATTTTGATTTTAAACATAGTTGGCTTTTCTCGCAATTTTTCTTGACATTTCATTATTCCTTCAATAAGCAAAGTTAAATCACATTTAAGCTAACTTAGCTAAGAGTATGTTTCAGTCGAGAGCTCTTTTGTCTTTAAGTCAAGTTTGAAAATCTAAATGAATAATGTCAGAAGTGATTATTAAACAAGACTCTAGCATCTTATTTTTTTTTTAATATTTTTTTTTTAATTTCTTAAATTGTACTCAATAAAAATGAATAATTACAACTAAGCACACAACATTTGACGATATCAAATCACATTTCGTGGTAAGTATAAATAAATGATTGTTTTAAATTATAATACTTCAAGAAAGGAATAATGCTTAATCAAAGAATTTCTTGAACTCCAAGCACCCAGTCCAGTTCTCATCCCAGCCGGGAGTCACCTTCTTCGCATTCTCATACCACCTGTTCACATTCGCGTACTGGCTGAAGTCGAAGTCAGCCAACTCGAAGGTGGACACACTGGCGACCTAGGCAACGTCGGCAATAGTCAGTGAATCACCAGCAGCATAGGTCTGACCCTCCAAAAAGATGTTGAGGTGCGCGGAGGCAGTCTCGATCTTTTGAAGGCCTCCGGATCGGCGGGTACCTTGGCGAACACTTGGGGATAGTAGTAGTTGGCGAAGCTCTGGTACAGGGTGCCCATGTCGAAGTAGAGAGTCGTTCTTGCCGTACTTCACCACGAGATAGACGAGGATGGCACGCGACTCCCACAGGTCGAATCCATTGTCCACCAGGGCGGGAATGGTGTGCTGAGGATTTATATTCAGGAATTCGGGCTTAAGATGCTCGCCGGCCTGCAAATTGGGCAGCTTCTTGTTCAACTCAACACCGACGGCCTTGGCGCCCATGATGACGGAGTGGCAGGGCGAGGAGCCGGACAAATAGTAGAAGTCAGCCATTTTATTTTTGGAATGTAGTTAGGACGAGACGCACTGTACCAAGTATCAAGCAACACATTTTGAATTCCATTAATAAAATATCATTGCCATTGCCAAAAATAACATTCGTGAATACATCCACGCTGATTACGCGAAGCTTTGGCATTATCTGTTTGCCTCATCGGAGCTGTCAAAATTTAGCCAGTTTTTTGTGTATTTCGAGTTTGTTGCTTGGATACCGGCTCTTGAAAATCGGATTTGACATTAAGGCGTACTTCAGGTTAATGCCATGTGGCATTGTCTAAGACAAATTGTATGGAATTTATAATGCTGGGAGCGCTGTGGTGGAGACGCCTTGGTTATGTAATTAAGCCAGTTACCATAATTACCATAAAGATAGATAATAATTTGGCATATTGAGGTGCACAAAGTTGTGTAATTAAGATGCGGCCGGATATGAAAATTGACATGATTAAGCGCAACTCTCCACGCTGGTGGCATATAATTTGAATTTGCCCCACACTCTTCAACAGGTGCGGCAGTCAGACAGCCAAGCAAGCAGACAGGCCGACAGACAGACAGATAGACAGACATTCGACTCAACAGTGTCAAGGGCATAACTGAAATGATCAAACAATATGAAATTGACTTACAAAGATTTGGCAGCACTGCATTTTCATTTGAAGATTTTCGCATTGCCGGCGAAAGCCAACTAGCTGTTGTTGTTGCTGTTGCTGTTGTTGTTGCTGCTGTAGCTGTTACTGTTGGTGATGGCATGAATAAAACATTACGAAGGCGTTGCAATGCACCAAAAGAAACAATAACTAAAGGCGTTGCTGCCACCACTGCTGGCTGCCATTGCTGCCGTAGCTGGCCAAGCGGTAATACGTCAATAACCGTTTAGCGTACAAATTGAAATTTTTATTAGTTACGGACGCAGGCCAACAGCAACAGCAACATCAGTGGCAGCAACAGCAGCAGCAGCAACGGTGAGCAAAAAGCAAACCAATGCATTGGCCCGCCGGCGCTTCAAAAAAAGAAAGAAAAAAGAAAAAAAAACACTGGCAGCGGCTGCAGCTACTTAGACAGTTGCTGAGGGTCGGGGAGAGGGTGCGGGGGGGAGGGGGCGACAGTTGCAGTTGCAGTTAAAGCTAGTGCTGCTGCTGGAGGAGCAGGCCAAGGAAGCCACACGAATGCCGCTGCTCGCTGAGATATCGCCAGAGATTATGTTTTGTGGCGGTAGCAGCTGCCACCATTGTTTTTGATTTTGTTGTTGCTGTTGTTATTGCTGCTGTTGTTGTGTTTGTTGTCGCTGGCCTTTTGGCTTGTATCGCGGCGCTGGCATCTGTGCGATGTGCAACACTTGCAGACAACTTGGCGCTCGCTTCGATGCCACGCTGCACAGCTGAACGGCCTAACTGTAACTGTACATCAAAGTTCAGGCGGTACGGGGTGCGAGTGCGCACTCAGCCGGGTCGGCGCTATGAAATTTGTTTATTAAAATTAGCCAGGCAGTCGACGTCGCACCTGGCCACGCCTAGGCAGTGCTGCCGCTATACGTCTATCCGTTTATCAGCCCGCAGGTGATTAAGCCGTCGTCCATGCATATTTGCATATGTATGTGTGTGTGTGTTGTCTGCTGCATGTGTTTCCTGTGTGGCTATTGCAACAACTGCCAACAGCCAACAGACAGCAAGCAACAACTAACAGCCAACAATCAACAGCTGACGGCTGACGGGTGTGTGCTGCATCCTGCTGTCATTTGGCTACCTCACTTGGGCCACCCCAATGCGTTGGCCATCTGATAATGTCTTTGATATGTTTGTTGATTTGTGAATTACGCTGCGTCAAATATTATGTGTATTGCGTGTGGGCAAATGTTTTCTCCTTCCTCTTTTCCATTTTCCTTCTTTCGTTTCACTTCCTACTAAAAAAAACTATTTAATTTAGAGACGGATCGAAACTTTTCACATAACTTTGTCAAACTTGAATCGATTTTTCAAAGCATAATACTGCATTTAAGCATGTGAAGCATGTGAAGACGAAACTTAAATCTCATCTTTGAAGCGATTGCTCCGATGGAAACTATACAATACAAGAGCGGGGAATCACTCAGCAACCGATCACAAAAATATAATTTTAACATGAATGTATAATTCTAGCGGTAAAGCGAGCCAGGGTTTTCCAAAATCGGGCAACTTGTGACAAAGTTTTGGCATTGCGAAATTTTTACCCGTCCCAATAAGGAAACCCCATTAAAGTTGGGATTGGTAACAAACGTGATCTTCTTAATATAAGTTTAAAAACATGCTATGAGCAGGGCTATAAACAGCTTGTGCACTTGACAGCCCACTTTCGGGGCTTGGCCTGAGCAAGGACGTCTAATTATATGCTGGCTGCTGAGCAGAAACTGGCCCACAGCTTGACTCGGTTTAATCTAGTCGTCAGATCGCGAGAACAGCACTACAATCGATGGAAGCGCGGCCCGCAGTGTGGCAGATCTGCGAGAGTTGCAACGATTGCTGAGTGCAACTTGGTTGCAAAGTGGGTTAAGTGCAGTTGCTCTCGACTTGCAATTTATGTATTTCGTGCTGCCAGCTTTATGATTTTTGTTTTGCCAACAAACACTATGGCAAATAAACAAAATAATCAGCAGAACAAACGTTGCAACACTTTTGTTTCGTTGCATGTGATCAAGGCCGCTACAAGTAAAGCCAAACAGCTGAGCAGCGTTGCAGCCTAAGTACTATGAATTACAATTTTTTTTTTTCGCAAACGGAAACAGTCAGTATGGAAATCAGCCCACTTGGTGTTGGCGTTTGTTGCAGCCAGTGCTGTTGCTGTTGTTGCTGTTGTTGCTGCTGTTGTTGCTGCTGCTGCTGCTGTTGTTGCTGCTGCTGTTGTTGCTGCTGCTGCTGTTGTTGCTGCTGCTGCTGTTGTTGCTGCTGTTTTCTATTTGGCTAAGCGTAATGAGCCGTGCCCAAATCGTAGCTTTGCTTGGGTCTAGCTGGGCAACTGGGCAGAGCTGCCTTTCACAACGTCAGGGTGTCTGGGGCAAATCTAATTAAATGTTATCGCGCTAATAATCAGCATAGATCTGCTAACTTTCTAAAGTCAAGAGACGTATTTTCTATCAGCTTGGCTAATTATGAGAGCCTAATTACAAAGACGGATGCCACAAATATTATTACCACTGTACTAGCTTGGGCACTCTATCATCTATGCAAAAAGACAGGCCAAGACAGAAACAAATGCCAACAACTGCTGCAAACTGGTTGCCACAGCTGACGGCACAGAATTATGATTTCAGAAAACAAAGTCGCGCATGGCAAGCGGCAACTTTGGCTTTGGCCGCCTGACTGACTTTTCCGCCATGATTTGATTTATGTGGCAACTGTGACACGGCGGCATCGAGCGTTCTCTATAATTATAGTATAGTTCGGGGGCAGTCCGCACCAGGTAGACTTTGTGGCGACTCAAATCAAATGCTCGGCTGCTTGTGTTGCCATTCAAAATGATTTTTAATAGTATGTTAGTCTGCGTGTGTGTGTGTGTTATGGCTGCGGTTAAGTCGTTTCAGTAAACCACATTTGAACCGCAATCAACTTTTGCCTTTAAAATGTTTAAAAATTGATATAATACTTGTGCAAAAAAAAAAGATCATATTTTACGTTTAGCTCGAATGACCTCGGATGGTGTTCGAATTGATGGATCCAAAATACATGTTTGGATGTGAAAATATAAGTAAATAATTTCTTAACGAGAGCTGATTGTTCAATAAAGTGTTGCTATGGGAGATAATTCAAATAGTCGTTAAAATATTGTATATTTAAGTCTTCTAATATCACTACTATAGGATTGGGGACGACTTCTGAAGCTGTCTGATAAGCAACTAAATGATTCACATTTATATTTATTATGGTTTATTGTGTATAGCCCTGAAAATTTGAAAACTAAGAAAAACTTTCTGGTTTTCAGAGCGATTTGATTTAAGGAGGCTTTTCATTTTAGGGCAATTTTTTTTTAAGCTTGCAATCTGGAATCAGGAAATTGTTTCTAAGCGCAACATTGCACTTAAGCCCATTCCAAAGTGTCTTTTAAATCCGAGTGTGCGGTACAAAAGGCAAAACGTGTTGAATGTGCTTCAATGCCGTATAAATCATAATATTAATAATGCGTTTATTAACTCGAATGAACTTCTAGGCTTGCTTAGTTGTATCTATAGCTGCTGTCAACGCGTTGCATATAGATTTGACTCCACGCATCCACACAATTGTTTGCAACCGCATGCTGTCAGCGGCTGTGTTGTTGCTGCTGTTGACGCTGCTGTTGCTGTTGGGCTTAATGTTGTCAGCGGCGCATTTGCAACAGCTCATAGGCTGCGCATTTCAATGCGGCTCTGAACTTAGCACCCAGGCAGATTCGCACTCTGTAACAATTCTGGAAATATGAGTTTCCTGGAATGTGGTTGCCGTTGCTGCTCCTGCTTCTGTTGTGGTGTTGATAGCAGTTCTTGGCCATGAGTTGGCGTCAAAAGACAGCAGCGACTAACAAGCCATAAATAAAAATTAAATGCAAAACAAAACAGCGTCCGCTGTTGTTGTTTTTGTTGTTTCTGTTGTTGTGTTGCTATTGTTGTTGCAGTAGCTGCGGGCTGTGCACTGCTGAAATAAATAAACCAAAATAAAATGCACAACTTTCAATGCACCTCAGGCGGGCGTAACAAGTACATAAAGGCAGAGCCGATGCCAATGGGCCACTGCTGCTGCTGCTGCTGCCAAAAAGCTGACCCATTTATTCCCCATTTATGCAGATTTCGTTGGTGAAACAATGGCAATGTGCAACAACAACAACAACAACAAGCAACAGCATAAACAACAACCGCGGGAGCCGTGTTCGCCAGCAAGTACAGCACGCTTGTTATGCCCTGTGGTCAGTGGGGCAAACGGGTATGCCAACTTATAATAACAACCTATGAATATTAAATTGAACATTTTAAGGTTATTGAGGGAGAGAAAGCGGGAGAAAAGAGCCTTGGAAATAAGTTTGAATCGGATCGTACGAAAATAAAACATTTGAATTAAAATATTTTATTTACCAATTATAAATTTTGTGAAAATGTTGACTCAGCTTCAAAGAAATTTCAAAATGTTTTTTAACATTAATTGATTGAAAAACTATTCACTATTCACTATTTAAATGTGATCAGAGATGCGTGGTATGTTGCCGTCGAGCAGCTACGACTGTCGCATTGATACTTGTTTCCTTCTTGTGATGTTGTCGGCACACAGAATATTTAGCCATTTGTCATGTTGATTTATGCTCGTATTTACTCATTGGCGTTTAATGTTGTACAAGATTTTCACACGACGGCGGTCAGTTTGCAACTTGCAACTTGCAGCGCACAGTTTGCAGCTTGCTTGACCCAATGCTGGCGGCAACCTTGAGACCTCGTCTCCTGCCCGAGGCTTGCATAACTTGAATAGCGGCATCTGCTCCGTGAGTTGCTCCTTGTGCGTATTTTAGCTACACATAGCACAGTTTTCAGCGTGATCTGTAAGCATATATGTATATATATATATGTATATATGTATATGTATATAGTGACTTTTCCGCTGTTTGCGCAGCAATGTGTCTTCCTGGTCGCAAGTCAGACTTTTGGAGGTGTCATTGTTTGTTGTCTGGCATTTAAAGGATCTGCGTGTGTTTTATTCTTTACGGCTTATCCGCTGGGCAAACAGCACTTAAATATTTATCGTGTTTGCCTGCAACATGTAGCAAGTGGCTCGCAAGCGGAAGACCACAAGGAAGGATCCCAAACAAACAGAGAATGCCAGGCTGGCTGGCTACCTGCTTCATGGCACACACAAATAAATATACACATTTTGGGCTGTCATAGAACATTGGCAGTAGCCAAGCAGCCAGCCGTTGCCACTCGTAGCATCCTCAAGTTGTGCTGTGCGTATTAATCATGGAATTGTTATCACTAAATTCAGGCAGCTAACTGCTGCTCATCAATAAAACGAGGCGCTGGCAATTGAAATGCACTTGGCGATCCTTGAAAGTTGCCATTTGCCGTTTGCAAGCTGCAAGCTGCAAGCTTGGCCCACATGCGTGCGGTGGCGCTTGGATTAATGAGCGCGCCACGATAAGAATCCATTTGAATTAATGAGCGCTTTAAGCGACTTTGATTTTGTTTAGCCACAAACACTCACAGCAGGCAGTCGGCAGGCGGCAGTCGGCAGGCGGCAGGCGGCAGTCGGCGGTTTGGTGAACAAACGCAAACAAAAACAAAAGACTTAGGCAACGAACTTGATTTGGAGATTTAGCTTGCTTTGCTGGCTGCGTATTTGCTATCTGTCTGTCTGTTTGGCTGGCATATTAATTTCCCATGCTCCGGCTATAATGAAAACCGATTTTATATTACCCGGCCGCCTGCGGTCGTTTACAATCAAGTTAACTGCGCGCATAGCCATAAAAACTTGACTTATCAAATGGCCCAAATGCGCCACCAGAGCAGGACTGCGGAGGATCCCGAGTGCACCAACATTCGGGGGCAGGCGACCAGTGTGACCATTAACAGAACGATGTCGCCATCGTTGAGTGAGTGCGCGAGCATTGCCTTCTTTTAATGGCAATTTTCACTTGGTGTGCCTTAGATGGGGGAAAATCCCAACAAATCGACGTACGACTTTATTGGCCAGCTTCCCGCTGTGCGCTAATATACAACTATCGCTTATCGACTTTTATTTGCATTATTTATGCAAAATAGTGAAATGTGCGTTTACAGCTGTCACACACGCACACACACACACATGCACACTCAGACGCACACACACGCAGGAAAATCCACATGAAATGATATTAATATTTACTGGAAAATTAATAAAAAAAAAAATTAAATAAATAAAACACAAACACTTGTGGCATCAGAAATACGGGGGAAAAGTAGTCGTTGTCGGGCAGCTCCAACGATCCCTTTTAAAACTATATAGTTAAAGGTTATCTCACTATATAGCTAGGGATTTTATATCAGAACTATGAATATCTGGAAATATTTGCTTTGCCACAAAACTTAGACAACATTTATTTATTTTCAATTTATTTATAAAAATTTATTTCCAACATTTCTCAAACTGACCTGAAATAAATGGAATCCTACGTGTTGTATACAAAAGCAAAAATACTTGTGAGTATTTACAGAAATGAATCTGTCAAATTCTGGTAGAATATAACACATAAATATATACATTACGCATTTTCTTTTATTCTTCACTATTTCAGTTTATAAATGGACAAACGGATTAAAGATCTTGCATATTTGTTGGCATGGAACAGAGGCCAATGTGCGTGGCTGTCATTGGCATTGAAAACTATCCGAAATATGCTTGAATATATCAGTGTGGCATCTTTTTGTTTTCGTCTCTCGATTCGCTGGAAATCAAAAACAAAAAATCAAATAAAAAGAAGAGAGAAAACACGCGAGACGGCGATCGATCAACATGCAACGCGAGGAACGCTTAGATTTCAACACAATGGGACGTCAGAGGTTTCGATTTCAAAGCCGCAACTGGCAGGCACGTACCCGGGCAGATGTGGAAGCGGGGGGATTACTGTGATGTTGATGTGCACCTTTGATAAGGATGTGGAATCGCCGCACATATAAAACAAAAAAAAGGAGACGGACACAGACGAATACCAAACAAAAATCAAATAAAACTAAGCAACTTCAGGCGGAGATTGGGGTGCAGAAAGGGCTAATCCTGATACAGCAGATATTTACTTTATATATAATTTTATTTTCATTTCGTAACTTTTAATTTAACACGTCAATTTCTTACGCTTGGTCTGAGTCACTCTCCTCGCTGGGAGCTGCTGCTGCTCCACCTCCTGGCCAGATCTGCGCGTTTGGGAACGGAGTCGCTGAAAGTCTCCGCTGCTGGGCAATGGGCAACTGATGTTCTTCCGTATTCAGCAGCGATCTGAGTTTTTGAAACCTTTTGTTGCACCGACGCCGGTGGATCGTCTTGCGTATGATCTTGGATTTGTTATTGAGCGTCTTCCTCTTGCGACTCTTTGGCATCTTGCTCAACAGCACCATTTGCACAAATTCGAAGATGTTTGTCGGCGGGTGGCAGATATCCATACGACTCCGCGCTAGTCGCTCATATAATTCCTTCTGCTCCTCGGGCAGCTTGTCCCATTTCTGCAGAGCGGATTCACGCAACGCCGAAAATTGCCTTGCCGTCGGGCATGCTCCGTCCTTCTCAATCTTGGCCAGCAGCAGATCGTTTACGAAGTTCTCCAGCGGTGTGGCAAACGCAATGGACTGCAAGATGCGTTCCCGATTGATATCAGAGGACCACAGCGAGAATCTCACACATTTCTTCTTCTTTAAAAGCCCAATTGCGTAATGGAGGACTCGCCTTATGTAATATGAAAGAGCGCTCATTGTGGGAAACCAGAAAGTACCTTATCAGAAAACCTGGAAAACAAAAATGTATTATAAATTTATATTTAAATTTAAGTTTAAGTTTACTATGTGACCGTAGCTGTAGAGTTTAGAATTGTAGTTTAGAATTGTTGCTCTGATCAAAATAAAGATGTTGACAAAAAATGCTAAGCCCAAAGTCAAACAATGTGCTTTTCAAATTGAGGCGGGATGAAAGTGTTAAGACGCCTTCCTGGAAATTGACACCAGTCGTAAACATAAGATAGAAGATACATTGCTGATAACAACTAATGATTTAAGACTGCGATAAACGCTGGGGAGGCTGGCTGCAACAAGCAAGCGATGCATGCAACAATTGCCTTGCCAGCTGGGAATGGCCCCATAAAACCCATAAGGGCGCAAACAATATGCGCGTAACCACAGAGCAGCTCAGAACCGAACTCACACGCACACATGCATGGACTGAGGACAAGAGAATCATTGCATGATGTTTTATTGCCGGTTGTGTGTGTGTGTGTGTGTTCCACATTGGAAAGTGTGAAAAACACCGCAGGTGAACTTTTCCCCATTTGGATTTACTTTCGTTGATGATCAAAAAATTCTGGCAACCGATTTGAAGCGAGCGCGCTCACTGGTTCCAGTGCCAACAAGTTGGCTCTTCGAAACGGTTAAGCTGCCTAAAGTTAGCTCTGTTAACTCGGCTTATGTTAATGTTGAATGGGAATGCATAAAATCTATAAGAAATTAAAAAATTATGGCTATTTAATGCATGTATAGCAAATGAATCTTAATTATAAAATGTATATTTCAATATTGTAAAAATGCAATTCAAATGTTGAGTTAAAAGAGCGCTGTTAAACCTAACATGGGGGGTTGTATCTGCACGTGTGGAACATGTTTGATGGCAACATGAAACGATCGCGTTCGTCGCTGCGGATTGTTTGGTTGCAACCGTTAGTCGGCAACCGCTTGCCAAGCTAAGCAGACGTGCGGACGGGTCGTGAGTTAAATTTTCGTCGCTGATTCTCGAACCGAACGGAACCCAACGATTTATGAATGAGCGGCGCGCAGCGTGAGACAAACATTCATTATTCCCATACAATCATACAACAATCGTTCAATCTCGACGAGAACGTGAACGAAATTTCAAAAGCAAAACCGAGGAAAATACGATAAACAAGAAACACACACACGAAACGATAGCGCAGCGTAAAAGTTTATTAAGAAAGAAAACGTTTGTTATTGCAGTAACAACAACAACAAAAACTACTGCGAATGCTTTTCGTATAAACAAAAAGAAAAATAAAACGAGCGCGGAAATTGCAGTTGCAAACAAAACAAACGCTTCGATTGTCAAGAAATACCCTTTATTTTTTTTTAAATTTCGCACACCTCCCCCCAACTCCTACAACGTAAAAGAAAAAACCAGGAAAAAATTACTCAAGAAAATATAAAGCTAAATAGTGCGTAAAAATCGGTTTTCTGATCGCTTCGCTTCCAGTTGCGTTGCGTTGCGTGCGAGTGTGTGTAAGACTGCGTGTGTGTATGTGTGTGTGTGCGGGAGAGCGCGTCGTGTGTGTTGTTGTTTTAGATTACTAAAATTCTCGCATAAGCTGAAAACGAATGAAAAAAGAAAAAGGAAAGAAAAAAAAACATGTTGAAATAGAAATTGAAATCGAAATTGAAATGTTGAAAACAACTACAAAGTTAAATGTGCGTCAAGTGAAAAGTGTGCTTATTTTGAAAAATGCATTGAAAATTGCACATATATTTCAAATTAGCGAAAAGCAAATACAAATTTTCAATTGGTGTTTAAAAAACAAATTAGAATTGTCTTGTGCGTTTTTTTTTTTAAACTGAGTTTCTAGTTTCTCTCGTCTCGCTCTGCCACAGCCCGTCTCGCTCTAGCCCCATAGAGAGGCCGCCGAGCAGATGCAAGCGCGTCAAAAAGGTACGTGTAAGTTTGGCAGGAGAAGAAGAATATGTAGGAGAAAAGGGAGAAAGAGAGGGAGAGCTCGACCCCATGCTGCTTATCAACGGCAGCGGGTAAACATTAGCTTATCTCTCGCTCTCAGTCTCTCTCTCTCTCTCTTCGTGCGTGTGCAGCAACAACAACAACAACGTCTGCAAATGGCAAAGATAATGCGAGTTGTTTCTAAGAACGCAACGTCAGCTTAGTTTTTTTGTGGCTTAAGCGTTACAAAACATTTATTTGGAGATTGTTGCTAGATTAATATGTTTGCCACTCACTTTCACTCCAAAACTAAATAAATTAACAAAAAAAAAACAAGAAAATAAAAATAAAATAAGTTAAACACGCAGAAGAGTGCACGACTAATTTGCTAATAGAAAACAAGTAAGAAAGCTCGAGTCGAGAGAGCTCAACTAGCAGATATGTAAATTGTGGATCTTATTGCTATCGAAAATCGATTTGTATCGATATGTATGAAGTTATCGATGAAGTATAATAAATTTTGATATGTGTATGGCATACGATATATAAATAAAAAAATAAAAAAGTACCATATACCTTTCGAGCTGCTTCCTTATGATTGTCCCAAACTTTTGCATAAGTTCGTTACATCCTTCAACATATTTTCAATATGTGTATAGAAAATCTAAAATCAATCGAAAATTAATTAGTATTCTGATTCGAAACCAATATTTATCGATTTTTTTAATCGAAAATGAGCCATTTAATATAATAATAACGAATGTTAATCGATATATATACAGATATTTTTTTTATTGAGGATGAGCTCCCATAGGCCGTAAATATTCTCTATGGAGAATTCTCAATGATGAATAAATATCTCAATGGATACTTCTCAATGGACAACAAATATTTCCATGCATAATTCTCAATTCTTAGTAACTATTCTCTATGAAGAATTCAACGTGGAGCATTCCTTTTCTGCCCGCGACAAACACACAGCCTAACTGAGTGATACCCAGTGTAGGCATTATGAAAGGGTATATTTAAAACAGAAAAAAGTCGCTACTCCAACCGGCATATGCCACACAGGCACCAAACACACACACACACACATATATAGAGCTATCACTATCACTATCGCAATTGGCCTGTGCCTGGCTTGGGTCTCTGTCTCTGTTTTCGTCTGGGTCTGGGTCTGGGTTTGGGTTTGGGTTTGGGTTTTGGACTATTTTGGTTTGTGTCTCCTTGTTTAGTCTGTTAGTCTGCTTGTCGGATAGTCAGATAGTCATATAGTCGGCTGGCTTTATCTTGTCAGCTCGCTGAGTGCTGGCTGCTTGAGCGACTCTGAGAACTGATATGGTGATAACCTATATTATGTATGTATACACGACGCATGTGCTAACAGTTAGTTAGTCGCATGTGTTATCTGCTTCTCCCTACCAGTTTCATCACAGACAGTGATCCAAATCGTTTCATACTTGAGGCAACATCAACAACAACAACATAAACAATAACAATAGCCTCAGTAGACTTTATCTCGCTGCGTTTCCGTCGATTTATATATTTTTTCTCCGATTGTCAGCGTTTTTCAGAGTCAGATCATGCAACGTAAATCGTTGTAAGTCGTAAACACTTCTTCCTGATCGCTTAAGTACTCGAACAAATTGTTGAGGAATATCGTTCAGTTTCTGGATTTTTTTTTTTTTGCTCAGACTTGTTTATTTTTTTAGGCGGCGCTGATGGCAATTCTCAGATGTTTTCTTAATGAAATAAACAACAATGCATTAATGAGCTCTGCACTTCTCTGATTTGCATCGAAATATTTCCGGTCACTCTCTCGATGCATGCGTCATTCATCCCCTTGCGTGCAACGTATAAGGAGGGAGCTCAGCTCGATTTCGATTTCGTAGCTATATATATAGAACACAATTATATGAAGTTGGCACTTTTTTACAACGAACACAACACACACCACCATCATAATCATAATCGTATACGTATACGTATAAACTGGTTTTCTGCCTTTTTTTATATATGCATGTATATAAACCTATAAAGAAACACTTGTGCGTGCGAGTTGTTTAGCTTAACGGCAAACTCGAGTAAATAAAACTGAAACAATATGGGCTTGTGCCCACATATACATACGTATATATATATACATTTATATGTATAATATTAATAACTGTTTGCCCTGTTTCGGTTAACTGCAGCCACACAGCTGATTCTGCACTCGTCGCGCAATCATAAGCAAACAGAATCCTTGTCTATAATTTTAAATCGATGGCAGATGTTCTCTGACTCAAATCACGTTTATAACTCCCACCTCCCAAGTTATATGGCAGGTTCATCAATTTCTTTCTGGTGATAAATGTCGTACAGGAATTTACATAAATATACCCTATATATATAGCTGGCGAACAAGTTTACTTGACAAAATGATTTGTATGCCGATGTTGTTGTCGCTGTCGCTGTTGCTGTCGCTGTCGTCATTAACGGGAGGCGACACTGAGCGCCACCCTGAACTTACAACCTAAACAAACATCAAGATGATACATACACATTGAAGCACTCTCACACACACACAGCTGGTTGAATGCAACAATATTCTATCCAAAAACAGCAAACTAATTCCAAAAAATGTTAAGTATTATTTATTTTTAACTGAGGTCATCAGCGACGTCGTCGTCGTCGTTGACGATTACAACAACGCATATATTCAACAATTGCCTCTCTTCTCCGCTCTGCTCCGCACTTCTCTCTGCTCTAATCTGCTTCGTTGACTCGTAGATTCTTGTTGTTCTTATTTAGTTAATGTGCTCGTGTTGCGTTGTGATACCCTGTAACCATTCCAACTTTTTAAAAGGGTGTCGTTGGGTTTTGCTTCCTGAAACGATGTTTGCACGAGTTCGTTTTAATCAGTTTCAAAATATGAATAAATAAATATTGAAATTTGGTTCAATTTTTTGTTTTTCCTATTGTTTTTTCATATAATGTATTTAATCCGACCGGGAATGCCTTACTTCTTAAATAAAATGTATATTATTCTTACTCGCTTATTTGTTTTATTCCTTAATTTAATTTTTGTTTGATGTTGGCAATAGTAGAAAGTGATAAATAAAAATGTAAAATTAAAATTACAAATTAACTTATAAAAATGTAATAGGAAAAATTAAATTAAAATAAAAAAACAATTATAACAAAATAAAATTGGGAAATTCTAATTCTGGGAATAGTGATTGAACATTTATTGCTAGGAATTGATAAAAACCAGCAAACACCTAATCAGAACAAAAATCTTGTATGTGTGCGGGGTAAATGCTAGTCTGGCATTCCCGTTTAGAGCACTCTTTCTCGCTGTTATTGCGGCAGTTTTTCAGCTGTTGAACTCCAACTCTCACCAAATTATGCCACACAACGTTGCCCGCCTGCCTGCCTGCCCTCAAGCAGAGCAGGGCAGAGTGTAGGCCCCAGTCCCAGACCCAGACCCAGACCCATTGCTATAGCTATAGCTTTTTCTTAGTGCTATTGCTAGAGCTGATGCTAGTGCTGATGCTGATGCTGATGGTGATACTGATGCTGATGCTATTGCCCAGTGGCGTTGTGGGGCCTCGGTCGGGGCCAGCAAGCATTATTTGAAATATTTATGCTTGACTTTTGCGCCTCAATGACTTTTGAATTGCCTTGCCTTCGGCTGCCAGTATTAACACACACACACTCACACACAAACATCGTTCTTATGCGTTCTGTGTACATGTGTATTTTTGTTTTCGTATATTTTTTATGCTCCAGGGCCTAAGCAAACACACATATGTTGCCTCAAATTGCAAGCAGATGCATTTTGAGCAACAAGATTTTCTCTCGCATGTGAAAACGTTGTCAACATCTGCTTGGGCATGTAAAAATTGTAATTTGTCTCATTATATTTGAAAAACTATATTAATTGCACACAATTGTATTTTTTAATCAAAATTAAATTATAGAAACAAATAACTATTTTTTTAAAGAAACAAATTTATTTGAAATTATAAATAAAATATACATACGTTTTTCGCTGGTTCGAGTAATAAACTATAACATAATTATAATTAAAAAAATTAAATTCGAATTGTTTTAAAATTCGATTTGTTTTTTAAATCAATGTGACTTCCATTAGTACGATTTATCTGATAATAAGAATCATCATTTTATTTTTAACATTTTGCTCAACATTTGTAGTTATCAGTCAAGCGTTTGGAAGACTCTCAATATTTGCTGAGCTCTTCTCCAATTTGAATCGCTGATTTACGTAAAAACGAGAGGCAAACAAGAAATGCTAAAAAAAAGTAATTAACATGTGAAAATGATGCAACAGCTAGTTTTTAAAGATGATTGTCGATGTTGATGGAAGATTCACGGCTGGATCTCTAGCCGCCGTAAAAAGCAAATCCAATCAACTGGGCAACGCACAGATTAAACACACATTAGACTGCATTTAATTTGTCAATATTAGCTCGTCAGGGCGACCCTCTTCGAGGGCTGAATGGCTGGGAGAGAAATGCTTCGATCGGTTCTCAGGCCGCGCACTCTTCTTTTCTTTCGGATATTGGAAAGTGAGGCAAGTAACAGCAATAACTCTGCACGACACACGACAGGCAGACAGGGAGACTGACAGACAGACTGATGGACAGGCAGACAGATAGACAACCACACACAGCATGTCTGGGCCATTGAAATGGCTGGCTAAATGTCTGGGTCTCTATGTTGACCTTTTCACAGCTGGAATCATCATCTTTCACATTACAGTAGAGTTCTGCTTTTGCTCTAAGACTGGTTGGCGGTTGCTCTTACCTCCCCCAACCCCTGCCCCGACCCCCTTTGATTTGCTCCCCATATATTTGACGGTCCATTGCTCGTGCGCTTGTCAATTTCTGTCAGTTGCTTGTCAAAAAATTTGTTTGGCTGTAAAAATGCAGTGAAAATGTTTAAAAAAAAAGAAGAAAAACAAAACCAAAAATGGAAAAAAAAGGAAAAATAATAATAAAAACTACAAACACGATTTTCATGTACAAGTAAGTAAAGCGCACAGTGATTGACGAACTGAGTGACGGATGAAACCAGCGACTAGTTCCCTGTATTGTAAAAATACACTGCATACCCTGTGCATAATTAACCTTTTGCCCGGCTATGCATATTTGTCATACCTTCAGTCGATGCGACTAACTAACTATCTGCCCCCCACACCACCCTCTGCAGTCACCTGTCTAACTGTCTGTCAGTGTGTTTGCCACGTTCGCCTTTTTGTTTACGGCGTAATTTGTTTATGTATGTGAAAATGCAAACAATCACAACAACCGTGCTACGCAATCAACGTCAAGCGCTGACTAATGCCCGTATACATCTGAACATGTTATATATATAAATACTATAGGTATATAATTTTAGGCATATTTCCTATACGGACATACCAATTTGTCAGTTTGTCTATAAACTGACACGTCTCTCGTCGTTCTGTCTGGTGGTTTAGGTGCCACAGTTTTTGATTGGATCATGTTTACAAAAAACAAGCCCTATGCGAATGTCGCGGGCGGAAATTTTGGAAAATACCACAATTGGCATTATTATATTTTTTTTTTTTTTTATGAAATTCACGCATTATTAACTGTCATTTTTGGCACGCTAGAAAAAACTAAAGCCACAAATTTTGTCGCTATTTTTTATTAGTCTAATTATGGTATTATTATTGTTTTCATTTCCATTTAAATTTGGGGTAATTTTGTACGCCAGGTGAGATAATCACAAGGCGTTCAATTGCTGCCAATTTTTGGTCATAATTAAATGCAATTAATTTTGCATAAAAGCGGAAATGTAAAATCGTTTTGCGGGCTTTGTGAGCATTTCATATTGATAATGGGCGAACCAACAAAAAAAAAAAAAAGAAGGCATTTCTTAATGATAGACATTCACTTTTTACGAGTGCTCAAGAGTGTGTGTTTTAATGGAGTGAAATTTCTCGTAATTGACCGAGCCGAGCTCTGACTTTTTAGGTGTGCATTTGATGAATCTTGACTGTATTTTGCAGCGATCTGTTTTTTTTTTTTGGGCAAGCCATCTTTTAGCTTCTTTTGATATGCCCCAGCAAACTTGGCCGTTTTAGCTGATGCTGCTGCATTTGTTATGCAAATCAAGTGCCTACATATATTTAGATACATATGTATATGTATATATGAACTAAGAAACAAAAAAGTCACCGCTTCAGAGCCAGTCCGCAGAGCCGGCCAGACCAGACCAGACCAGAGCGCAGAGCAGAGCAGAGCTAGGCACAAAATTGAAATCAACTGAAACGGCGAACTGGTTGTGTAGGCAGCACACGTACAAGGTCTTCAAATATGGCTCTTTTGTTGTTGCTGTTGTTGTTGTTGCTTTTAGTCGTTTCTAAGCATTTTTCTTCGACATAGTAGTATTTTAGACGCTATAATAGCATTAATTTAGCATACGATTTCATATTTATGGCCATTGTACGCTGAAGTGCAATTCGCTTGTTTTTTGTTTTTCCTTTTTTATGTATTTGTTTTTTTTTTGTTGTTATTTTTCAATTTGTGCAGTGGCTTTGCTGTCTCTGCCTCTTCCTCAAGCGCTGCCACTGCCCCTGCCCTCTGCCACTGTGTGGGTGGTTTGTTGACTTGTGCACCACATTTTTGATTTTTAATTAAGTTTGTGTGTCGTACGCGTATTTTTGTTATTGTTGCAAGTTTGCTAGTTTCCTATACAAAATAATTGTTTACACATTTTTCTTTATTATTGTAGTAAATTGTTTTTATTTATTAAATTTGAGTTATGTACGCTTGTCTTTCCATTAGAACGTGTGAATCAGCTTTCGTGTTGTGCGATTGATAATTGGCAATATATACAAAAAACATTTACAATTGGTTATATACAAAAATATGTACGTATGTATCAATAGATATGGATAAGTTGGAACACGTTCTCGCCGCTTCCTCGTGTCGTGCCTATGTGCCCCTAAATAGATGATTAATGCGATGCGCTGGCACCTTCATACACTCTTTATTGCATTATCTGTCTTCATCGATTATATATATATATTATACAAGTATATAATGATAATGTTTACCTTTTCAATAGATTACATTCGGATTTCCGAACAATTTGAATTTTAATCACATTTATAAATATATTGTTTGTTTACATTTGATCTGCTGGGATTTTTCAATTGGCTATAATGTGTATATTTGTACTATATTTGTATAATTATTGTATAATATTTTTGTATTAACTTTTTCATGTTCTTTTTTGCAGGTACGTGCTGACATTCCTTAGAATAATTCCTACACAATATTTGAATCGTAAGTAAATTTTAAAACAATAAGCAAAATATAATTTGCAGGTATAACATATGCCGCAGAGCGCCGTCGCTTCAATGTTTTTGTTTTGACTAAAAAACTAAAATACGTAAAAATGAATAAAAAAAAGTACAGAAAATAAAAAAAATATCGTAAACGTGCATTTTGTCAAAAAGTGCTATCAACAGCAGCAGCGGGCCAAAAGCGACTAGCGACTAGCGCCATATGCGGCCAGCCGAGTTGACCGAGAGACCAACAGACAAACTGACAGAGCGATATAGAAACCATTTCCATTGTCATACAATGCTATTTTTGTAGTGTCTGCGAATGATGATTGTTCAAGATGACGTCAATGGCCCAAATGTTTAGCATAATACTCCAACCACAACAATCTGACACTAGAAACGTTGAGTCAAGAAATTCGCGCTCGCTATATTTTTCAGACTCTTTAGATTTTAATCAGCGCTTAAGGTGTGACTCATCGGGCTGAGTCAAAGAAATGAAGCCGCACTTTGAAGTTGATGTGGTTGTCGTCGCTGATGTTTTGCACGTTTTATTGTTGTGGCTGCATTTCCTTTTAGCCAGCCAGGCAGCCAGCCAGCAGTTCCTGTTGGCCAGCTCAAAAGTCCATTAGGCATGTTAAGTACATTTTAGCAGGCAGTCAATAATACAAAAAATGAGCCAAAGTCAACTACACGCATTGGCTGACTGACTGACTGTCATTTTTGGGGCACTGTTGTCTCTCGCCTGACTCTCTGCGGCCTGCCGCTGCATGAGCCAAGCAATGAATGAGTTCATCGTCAGCGTCTGCCATTTTCGCCGGCTGTGTTTTTGTTTAACCAAATAATAAAACATGCGGTCAGTCTGTGCGGCTTTTGCAGTGCGTGGGGTGTCCAACAAACAGTTCACGTTTAGTCATCGCCATCGCGATCATCACGATTGGGTGTTACGAGGAAACCGACGGCGACGAGCAGAGTGGCAGAGTTGCAAAGTTGATTGCACTTTGTCAACGTTGAATTGATAAGCTCACTGTTTAGTTTCTGCAGCGGTGCACAGAACAGCACAGAACAGCACAGCAGCAGCCCAGTGCCAGGCCCAAGCCCAAGACCCCAGACAGCAGTCAATTCAGATAAGAGCAGCTCATTCACTCAGATCGCGTCTGCTAGCAGAAAACATTTCCAATTTGATTTATAGCATGTAAATTTATGGAAATTTACTGTGCGGCCCAAGAAAAAAACAAACGGAGCTCAGCTCAGCTGAACCATGCTCATGGCTTGATAAAGTGTAATACAAGCCAATAGTTTGTTATTTATATATATATATATATATATATACAAGTACTCTGCATATGTGTGTGTGTGTGTGTGTGTGTGCGACCAATTGCAGCACATTCCAATTATATTATATCATGTGGCTGGCAACATTATCGCATATGGTGCGGCTACACATTATCGCCCGAGTTTCGCCTGCCGCATGCCGCATGCCGCCAGTCCATTTTGAAATTCTAGTCTATAGACGGTATGTAAAAACAAGTTGTAGAACAAGTTTTCAGACGCCTGTTCGCCGCCTCCACTTCCGCCCCCTCTGTAGCAACATTGTGTTGCGAGTACTCGCTTATATCCACATGTACAGCAAACAAGTCTTAATTACCCAATATATATTTATATTTTTATTTTTAATAAAAATTTTCGTGTGCCTGCGGCGCTAATGAACTCCGCTGTCTTGTTAATAATTATTAAAATTTTTGCTGTTTTGTTTTCTTCTTCTTGTTGTTGTTCACCATATATATATATATTTTTTTTTTATCTGTGGCTGCTGTGGCTGCTTTTAACGCGTTCAACTGGCTTTTGAATTGATTTCGGCAATTAAAAGCCTCTAAATGAAATTGAAAACGCTGAAAGCTACTCGCTCGCAAAAAAATTTCAAGTTATTATAAATATTTTTGTGAGACACTCGAGCGCTTTGATTGATGGGCGTTCAAGCAGCGTCAGCAATTGTTATACAAAATTTGTTAAAATTAAAAAAAAAAATGTCCAAAGATAATACTACACTTGGGGAGTATTGTGCCTACAAATACCCTATTTCTGCTTATAATTATTTTTAATACATTTTCCAATATTCCAAAAAATTTGCCTAATTTTACGCAACAAATAATAATCTGATACTACTCTCAACATTTCTTATGTTTTTCAATTTCTGCAGAATATAATGTTGTTGCCTGTAAATTTTCCTAAAATGTAAAATGTAATTTTCCAAAGTATGCTGCGAATATTAGAAATTCACCGCGAATATGATTTATGTTATGAATGGCGATATCAATGTCACAATTATACAAATACAATTTAATTATTGAAATTTATTTCTTATAATTCAATGATTTTTAATGTTGACAGCAAATTAAAAATTAAATACTTTTTATAATTGATCGCCTGCCTTGGATTTCAAATAATTGTGATATAGTGGAATTCGGCTATAAATCATAATATAATCTAGCTACAAATATTTTGCTAATTTTGAGTTAAGCATTTCAGTCGCAGTTTATTTTGAAATACACTTTCAGCCAGTTGTAAAGGGTATAATTATGTTAGGGCATATGTATGTTCCATAAACACATTCACACACACACACACACACTCAACTATCCTCTGCTTGGTTTTGTTTTTGGCAGCACACGTGCATGGCTTAAATGCTTTTGGGCTTCGCTTATCACTTACCGCGCTTCACTCATTAGGGGCGATAATCAGTATTCAGTTCTTTTTCTATTTTTGTGTGACTCTTGTGTCGATTATCTACAATATGTGAATATATGAAAATGTGTGCTGGTTTTCTCATAGATAGTCAGCGTTTCATTTGGTTTTTGTTTTTCTATTTTTCCCCACTGGCTTTTTGTTTTTGTTTTGTTTTTATATTTTATTATATCGCTTTGATAAAAGTTGGCGTTATGTATATGCGACTTAATTAGTTTGCTATGCTTACGTGGGCAGCAAAGCCGCGTCGACCGGATCTCTCTATGTGAGTAAATGAGTAAAAAAAAAAATGAGGAGAAAAAATTAATTAGAGACGCCGCACCACTGATAAGCAAATAAACAAATAAAAACAAATAAACATGCATGCTTAAATGCTGCATATATCTCGGGCTGTTTTAGCTGCAGCAAGAAGCTGCCCCAAGGCACCAGGTAGAACTTTCTTCAGCTTACTCACATATACATATGTAAGTGGGTCGCCAAATAGAAAGGAAAACTCGATTTCATATTTTTCGTGTATAATACGATTTGTTATGCCGCAGCCCATGAAAAATGATTCGATGTCGCTTGAAATTAGCTTTCGTTTTGTGTATTTCAATTTGTATTGAATTTGTGTGCCCGCATCAAATTCTGTCGTTTCCTCCACATGTGCGTCAGCCTTGAATATTTGCCAAAAATTTGCCAGGTATAGACCCGATATAGTATAGACCCGATCGACTAATAGTAGAACGCCTACAAATGTGTTGTAGTTGTTGTTGTTAATTTCTAGCAATCAAATTTTTCATATATATATTTATCATCTATATATATTGTTTGTGGCGCTCGTTGTAGATATATGTACATATAGTCTGGCAGGCCAGAAATTAAGTTGGGAGCATCGTAAAAACTTATATGAAGTCTGAAAAGCTACAAAAGTCGCCACTTATAAATACCGTAATAAATTGGTTAAGGTCGAATCGCACATAAATCTCTGGAGGGGCAACAAAGAGCAGCATAAAACGGCAGATAAAATAGACGAATGAATTTGTTATAGCAGCGCAATCCCAAAAAATACCTATTCATAGAGAGCTTGATAACTATAGAGGTTTTATTTTCAGTTTCATTATGTTTTTTTTTATGAATGCAATCACAAGTTTATTGAGGTGTTTAAATGTACTCAAACAACATACAGATAGCAAGTTAGATAGATTATGCATTTTTTGTTTCTTGTTGTTTTTTTTTTTTTTTGCGCTGAACATACGAATGACGTCAATGACCATAAATTATGTAGAGTTTTATTTATAAGAAATATGATTTACATTATAAGTGCAGAGGGCGACTATATAAATATATTTGCATGCCAACAAGTCAATCAGCAACATGACGCTGATTAATTTAATCGCTGCCGCGGCCAGCGGCCAGCGGCCAAGTAGCCAAATGGGATGGAAAAATGATTGCATGAACATTATTTGCGCTGCCTCATTATAGAACTTATAATTAAATGCAATTTTATTACAAACACAACTGCAAGGCGACTCTTTGCGGAGCACTGACCAGCTCACAACTAACTGAAGCGATTGAATGCACACACACTGGCACACACACTCACACACACACATTTATACAGTGAGCGTCCGTCAAATAACCGCAATTGTAATTACTTCTACAAAATGCGCTCGATACGCTCTGTTTGAAATAAACAACGAAAACAAATGATTAGATGCGAAAGCCATGTTGTTGTGGTGCCTTATAGAAATGGGTAAATAACCAGCCACATCTATATATATATATATATATATATATATATCGATGTGTGTGTGTGGACAGTGTAACAAACGCGTTTGCTGATAGACGACGCACTGGCCGCCTGAGTGACCATTACAAATGTTCACTTAGCCGGGGCATAGATATGACCACTAAACCAAACCGACGCAACGCCTCCTCCCGCGTCGCATCCCCTCCCCCCGCCGACGACTCCTAAAAACATAGACGGACACTCGACGGAAATTCCGCATCGTCTGCCTCCGCTTGCAGTTTTGCCGTTTTGCAGTTTTTTTGGTGTCGTTGTTGATTATTTCTACAAAAGCCACTAATGGATTTTGATATGCACAACACAGCAGCTCGCACACACACACCAACACACACACACACATGTACACTGGCAAAAATATCAAGAATTTCGTTTGTTTCTTATCAGTGTTGTCAATGAATTTAAAGCGAATTTTGTAAAACAAGCCCAAAATTGTTGATTCATGTATTTGTTTATTATACGTCATTAACAATTTGTAACAGCTTTAAAGCCGAAATCGGCATGATAAAGAAAGCACTGTCATCCTACCGTATTATTGCAGTGTATTATTACCGATTTACTCACTTTTGT
The DNA here is from genome assembly GCA_035044025.1 of Drosophila paracracens. Classification (NCBI taxonomy): domain Eukaryota; kingdom Metazoa; phylum Arthropoda; class Insecta; order Diptera; family Drosophilidae; genus Drosophila; species Drosophila paracracens. Next base: position 5,126,142 of record JAWNMN010000401.1, on the reverse strand, counting down.
ACAAAGTTCAGTTGTTAGTAGTTTAAATAAAACATAAAATGTTTACTATTCTATTCCAAATTCCTGCTTCTTCAAGAAAAACCGAAGACAACCCGAATTTTTATATTTTACTCGAATAATAAATGTAGTTGTAATATGCAATGCAATTTTTTGCTGTGTAGCTAAGCACGCATATGTATTTCTATTAAGATGATGCGTCTTTTTCCACTGGCCACTCTCCAGTGGCAGCCACTCTACGCTTTAAGTTGCTACTTTTTATGCCTGCCTCGTGGCAAGCAGCTTGCGGCATGCGGCATGCCAGATAAAGTTCTTGCGCTTTTCGTGAAAGTGCAATCGTTAGAATGCGGACTGAGTGTAGAGTGAGGGGCGGACTGAGTGCGGAGTGAGTGTAGAGTGAGTGGTACGCTGGCCCGTTTAATTATCAAAGACATTTTTCTCAACGGCCATCATTTTGGGCTTGGTCAGCTGCTGATAGTGCCCAAAGAGGAGTGGCTCTGGCTCTGGGTGTTGTTGCTGTTGTTGTTACTGTGGTTGTGGTCGTGCCTGGGGTCCGGTTCGATGTATTTAAGGCGAGGTCAAGCCAATGGCAGCGTCAGCATTAGCCGATGGCCCAGTCGAATGCGAGACGCCTGTCAGACACTGATCGAATGTGCGATTCAGGAAGTGCTGCCAGCTGCTGGTTGTTTGCCAAATAGTTGAGGCATGTGGCAAGAGAGCAAGAAAGGCAGGCTGCAAAGAAAGGCAGCGGCTTGAACTTGGGTTAAACATTAAATGCGCCATGTCTTAAACAGCAATATGGCAAATACAAAAGGGCTGCCACACAGTGTTGTGTTGCTGTGCTGTGTTGTGTTTACTCAACAAGGGGTTGGGCGTGGGTGCGGGCAGGGAGGGGCTGGCAGGAGGGGCCGTAACGAACACTAAACTAATGGCAAGCGTAGCTGGCTGGCGTAGCACGGTTCAATGAATTACTTCATTAGTGCAGGCGTGTTCCGTGTGGCATGCGTTGGCCGGCGTCGCCATGTATCTTAAAGATGCACACACCACACCAGCCAAGCAAACAGACAACCAGCCTTTCTGTCAGTCTGTGCGTCGGCCTGCCCGGCTGGCTGTCAGACAACGTTGCTGCAACGCGTTGCAAGTGGCAAGCTCTGCTGTTCCTGTTGGCCCTGGCCAGGGCCCATACACAAGTTGTTGCCGCCGCTGATCGCGTCAACTGTGCGTTGAAATTAGCTGCTGTTGCCGACGCCTGTTGCGGCCTGAGAGAGAGAGAGAGAAAGAGGAGCGAGAGAGAGAGGACTTCTTCAGTCTATCAACCTTAATTGCGGAAGTTATGAGCATGGAATTTTAATTATTTCACTCGACTGGCTGCTGTCGGGACTGCCCCTCAGATGCTCTTGCATTCTTAGCTCGTTTACAGTTAGTCTCAGACTCAGTCTCTCAGTAGTTTTATTTCATTTTTAATTTTTGACTCTTGTCAAACATCCGCCCCGAACCTTTTTGTGGCAGCCAAACACTCTGTCTGTCTGTCTGTTTGCATTCTTCATTTGTGCGGCGGCGTCGGCGGCACCATCGTCTGTTCGTGTGGCTTAGAAAGTGTCAAGTCAAATGATTGCATTGCAGCTGTACCCAATTTTCACCATATTTAGTTCTAGACATTTCACCAAACGTGACACTTTCAAACGCTTTCAAAATGTCGACGTCCATGACGATTTCCCAAATGCCAGAGCTGCAATTTGTACACTCGGAAAAAGTTACGTACTTTAACATAGAAACTCACCATAAGTACTATTTTGAAAATATGTTTACATTTTTCCGAAATGTACAAAAATGATAAATTTGTATCTAAAAAAAAAAAAACATTTTTTCTGGGTCATATTTACATAGGAAATAAATGAAAATATATGTAGCAGTCAGACGAATTCCCAATAAGAATATATATATATATATATTTATATATATATATATATATATTTATATATATATATATATATATAGCAACCTTTAATTTGGAGTAAATAAATAAAATAAAATAAACTGTATTTGTATACGATATCAAGCTTATTTAAAATTCTCGTTTACCATATCAAATTTATTTACTAGAAATCGTATGGCATTGCACGTTTGTTTCATTTTATCAATAACTCCTCACGTTTCGCGAATTCTGATACATATCGATTTCAGATAGCAATAAATGCCATATAAATTACTTAGCGTTCGAATCGATATTTATCATATGCTATATATATATATATATATATATTGTAAATAGCTTGCCATATTATTGAACAACTATTCAAGTTTCATCAATATTGGCACAGAAACACCCAAGTTGATTTTCATTGATTTTTAACACTTGAGAACTGCCTTTATTTAACGACAAAGCTGTACGTAATTAATTTAATATATTTAACAGTTGGATGCAGTGTATCTCCCAGTCGAGCATTCGCTCCACGCTTGGTTTTTCTTAGTGCAGTTTAACCCAGCAGCACACTGGATGAGTACCTGGCCATGGCTCTGGGACTGCCTAGTTCTTGGACTTTCTGTGCCAAGCTAATTTGTTATGAGTGCGCGTTGTTTACTTATTTGCTGTATGTGTCGCAGCAGCTGAGCAGCAACAGCAGCAGCAGCAGTTGCGGCAGTTGCAGCAGCAACTTGCGTTGGAGTTGCCTTCTAGATACCAAGTGGGCCCCGTTCGTCTATGTTTAACGCAGAGAGTGCGCTGATCTCTGGGCAAAGCAGCATTCAGTGCCCAGTGCTCAATTTTTCACTTTGTCATTCTGGCAGTGTGGCAGTAAACTTCCTTGCTTGTTTTCAAATGCAGGCAAACAAAAGCAGCAACACAAAAACTAGCTAAGAGCAGTCACTGCCCAGCTGATTTTGATGTTGTTGCAACAACAACGCTGCTGCCTTCTGCGATGGATGGAGACGTCGTTTAAGATTAAGACGACTTCTTTTTACAGCTGCGACGACTACAACGATGACGTTATTGTTGTTGACTTGCAGCTTGTAGTTTTAGTTGTAGTTGTAGTTGCAGCATTAGTGTGCGTGTTGCTGTTTCTGCTGCTGCTATTACTGCTGCTGCTGCTGCTGTAGCTGCTGCTGCTGAGGTGAGTGATGATGATGAATGTGTTACAACGAAGGTTAACGACTTTCAGCTTTATTAACAACAACTTCTAGCTTGTGCCTGGCAAACAATGCGGCTGGCAACAGCTGATAATGCAGACACTCTGCCGTGCAGCAACTGCATTGTATTAGCCTGACTAAGAACTTATCGAAAATGCCTACACAAATATGTGTACGTATATGTGTGTGCTTGTGTGTGTGCGGCAGCTAATTAAGCCGCCAACTGACTAATAATGAATGCAGTCGAGCGGTTTAGATGCAATTTAAATAAATGCGACAGGCAGTCGAACTTCTTTGAGTATGCTGGCCAACCAGTTTGGCTGTTGGCCAAAAAGGCGCGTTTTAAATTTCAATTTGTTGAAGAGTCAACGTGTTGTCAATGCTTGCGGCTGCTGCTGCTGCTTGAAAGTTCTTGCAGCAGCTCTCTCTCTCTCTCACTAGCTCCTAACAACTAAATTACACTTGTCTGCATGTTAACAATTTACTCACACACACACACACACACAGATGTGAGCAATAAATGTAGAAGTGATATCTAACCAAACGAGCAACACTCAACTGCAGTCAGTTAGTCACTTTGGCCAGTCAGTTTGTCTGTGTTGCCTCTTTGGCTCTGCATGCAGCAACTGCGGCATTGGCTTGGGCCAAGATTGCAATGAGGTTAGCAGCGCAATCTACTCAAATATAGATAGCCAGCTAGTTAGACGCCAGGCAAACTAAAATAAAAATAAAAAACACAGACAAATACAAACAAACAAACCAAGCGCAGCCAGCTCTGTCGAACTAGCAACATGTGTAGCCATGTTGCAACAACAACAAAGACAACAGCAACTTGCCTGCTGCTTGGCTATTCTAATTGCGCACAAGCTTAGCAGCTTTTAGTTACTTTGTCGACTTTTAGCTGCCATCAAACCTGGCGTCGTTCTTGGCCAGTTTACGGCTTTTGCATACAGATACAGATACAGATAGAGATAGACATGCATAGCTGAACATAGATGCAACAGATGTACATATACATATATGTATATGTGTTTATATGCAGATACTACTGCGGACAGCTGGCTCATTTATGCAACTGACTAGACTCGGACCGATGTCGTTACAATAAATTGCCCGTCAAGTGTTGCCCAATAAATGTTCTATTGAATTTTGCAACACCTTGTCTAAAAAAGGCTAACTGACTAACTGTTCTGTCAAAATGTTGCGCCTGCCCACGTTGACCCAGGCAACTACCCCGCAACTGCAACAGCAAGAAAAATAACACACAAACAGTAAACAGCAAAAAAAAAAAAAACAACAACTTCTAAAGACCCTGCATTGCATGTGGCATAAAATTCAGTTGAAAATAATGACACACCCGTTTCAATTTATAGTTGGTGTGCGTCGCACACACACACACACACACATACAAACAGTTATAGATATACATCTCTCGGGCTCATACATAGATTTTCACTTGAAAACAAAATGAAAATTACTGAACTGTAACCATATGTGGCTGGTTTCATGCTGCTTTATGGCTCTGTCAACTGTGTATACCCTGTCTTTAGGTAGGGCTGTCTAACTATGCAGTCTATATATGTAACACACACTCTCACAGGTCTCTTGGAGCTCTTAAAGTCTAGGCCATAAAAATTACATTTAATTATGCTATAAAATACGCCAAGCAACTGTTAATTAATTTGTGCAAATATGTGAAGCTAATTTTCAAATTGCTAATTGGAAATATTTTTTAAGGTTTTATGCATCTTTAATGTATTTCAATTTGTGCTCAATGCCCATTTGAGTGTTTTAGTGTCTTACACACATTTGACTGCGCTTGCTGTTGTTGTTGCTGCTGATATTGTTGTTGTTGTGTTTATAGCTTTCCCATTGGTTTTCCATGCCCCACTTTGGATATAAATCATTTGCCAAACGACCGCCCACAATTTATTTGCTTTGGCAATGTTAAAAAGGTCAATTACAACTTATTGCCGGCTTTTCAAAAACCCATCAAACGTTCGTCGTGGACGCTGCCGTTACGCTCTCTTGGCTACCACAGCTATGGGGACGGGGTCTCGTTTGGACTGGGTCTGGTCTATGGACCATGTCCCATGTCCTATGATCGTACAATTTTGATTAGCAGCAAACGACAGGCGACGTCAACAATTTAATTGCACATTTGCATTAGAGTGGAAAGCAGAAATGCAGTCTAAACCTGGGCCTGTCAACAATGCGGGATTGCTGCATGGAACGAGGTGGTGGGGCATACGGCTACTGCTGCTGCGGCTGCTGCTGCTGCTGCTGTGGCAGCTCCTGGCAAGCGGTTGCCATTGCAATTGCCAGGCGCAGGCCAGGTTTGATTTCTTAATTGTCGCTAAATGCGGGGCTGCCAAACATTGTCTTGAAACGACTTTGTCGTCGTTGTCTGCGCCGCATTATCGTCGATCATTTTGTTTGCAATGAGTTTTTGTGGTTGTTGTTTTGTTTTAGTTTTGCTGGGCACACGAAATGAATGTTTGAGCATACACAGCTGTAAAGGAATTGTCGAACGACGATCATGGTGGTAATTTCAGCAATGGGAACGGAATCGGTAACGGCAACGGGAACGGGAACGGGAATAGCATGCACAATTGTCATGCCAGCTGCCAGTTGTTGTTGCTGCTGCTCCGGCTGCTGCTGCTCCGGCTGCTGCTGGTTGGGGTCGTATTTTAATTGCTTCAATTTTATATTATTTCTATTTTTCTGTTTTTTCTTCTCGAACCACTCAACACTTGAGCCAAACATTTTTGGCATGCTTAGTTGAAATGTTTTCAACAACCCTTATATGAGCTGATAGCCTTTGTCTGCATGTAATTTAGCTACCTGCATAAATTAGTGGCCGCGCCACGCAACAATATAAGTTGCGCGGAGGGAGCGGAGAATGTTATCGTCACACTGTGGCAGTGGGGTCAGTTTCAAGTGTTGATAGATGGATCGCATGCGGCAGCTTACATTTTCCATGTCAGACCCATAAACTATGCTTTAATTATGCACGCATTCGATTATTATTATTATTTATATTTTCGTTTGGTTTGGTTTCGTTTTGCGCTCTCAAGTTTTAGTTCGCACCCACTCTGCTCAATATGGATGTGTTTCGGTTGGCTCTCATAATACTTTCACTACTTAAAACACTAAAATAACTTATATTTGGTAATTTTTGGCTCACTTAATTTACATTTAAATATAATCTTTCGATTTGGCTTTTAATATTTTTGTGTTGGGGCTGAGGTCTGCCGACAGTTTCTAATCTCTTCGGGCTGCCCGTCGTTGACATCAAAACGCAGTTTCAAAGCAGTTTTTTAATCGCCAAACTGTCACATAAACCTTACATTTTATTTGACAAGCACATGCTTGGCATACAAAAAGCCAAAAAGTCTACGGCAAAATGCGTACAAACAAATTTCTTTTCGATAACATGCACAAATACAACTCTCATCGATGACGTCGACAGCGACGCTAGCAGCGACAGCGACTTGAAAGCTCAATGCGGCGTATACGCCATGTGACAAGTCGATCTCGTGGCATATTAGTTGAAATTATGACAATTTTCCTAATACAATAATTCAAAATTATTTTGTGTATGGCGGACAGCTATTGGCTCGTTATTATTAATTCAATTTGCTTTCGATTATCAGCAGCTTAGCGATAGATTTCATTTTTTTTTGTATTTTGTTGTTTGGCTCTTTGAAATGTTAATACGCATTTTGGTTTTTTGTTGAGCTAATCTATGTGATTTGTTAGCTGGCACTGGACTTTTGTTATTATTGTAATTATAATAATTTTTATGCAAATTTTTAATCGATTTCTTACGTCAACCATAACGAGTTTATACCCTGTATCAAGCGTCTAAATGAGCATATTAAATAAATTGACAAACTTTGAGTGAGCTACTGGATATCTCTGAGCTCTTCCACATATATTCCTTGTTACTTGTTCTACCTGAATAGAGAATGCCTTTTGAGGCTTGGCATGCGTCTGGGCCATAAGTTTAATTGCATTGCCTCAGACAGGAAATGGCGCGCTGAATTCAACGCCAAAACAAAACAACATCAGCAACAAATCTGGGACTTAGAGAGTAAGATAATTTTTGGTTGGCGGATATAAAATGCCATAACTCATGTGGCGGCAACAGCAACAATTTGATATCAAAGAGCTCTTGCCTCTAGATCGCATAAATTATGAACGGCTGGCGATTGTGCAGGCCATGAGAGAGTTCGGTGAAGTTTTGGTAAAGGTGTTAGAACCTTTTGGTTTTTCGGTTTTGGCTTTCAAGAATTTATGGCGCCTTAAACAGACAGATATGCTCGGTGCCATTAGTGATTTATTGTGAGACAACAATCGATTGTGAACTCAAGCTATGTCTCTCTCCATCTCTCTCGCTCTTCTCTTTCTTTCACACCATCTATGTGGAGAGTTTAGCTATAGCTTGACATTGAAAACAAAAGCCAAGTGTCGTTGAAAATGGGTTGTCTGTTGCTGTTGTTGCTGCCACATTGTTGGCTGGCCAAGCGTATGAATACTGTTTTCGTTGCAACTTTCAAAGTAAAAAGAGACGCTGCAAATTAAGTCAAGGCTGTAGAATTGCATTACTCATAAAGTCAAGCTGCTATATTGAATTTCACATCGTTGCATCGTCGAGTGCATTAAATTGCAATTCAAATTGCGCACACACAAAAATGTGGGTGACTGTTTGCCGTATACGTTTTCAAGGCATTGTTTCGTAAACCCAAAATTCATATTCATATCAAACACCCTTGATCTTTAAATACATTTCGATTCGAGGAATGTTTCCGATAGCACAAAATTTATATACATATATGGCATGAATAGAAATTTATTGATAAGCGCAAAACGTACAAATACATAAACATAAACACATTAATAAAAGTATATAAAAGAACTGATCAAAGAAGGGCTGCACATTTTTTATCTCATGTGCGATAAGATAAACAATACTTGAATTAAGCTACCATATATTGAGAATATTGAGAAAAATCGACATTTCATAGAAAATTATTGCAATTTTATTTATTTATTTATTTATATTTATCATTATTGGTTCTTCAAGGAATTATTTTCTGTTTGCGTCAACTCGTAATCATTGTTAACCAAATCTGAGTCACTGCTCTTGTACTCGGAAAGGTAATTCTCTTCAATCTGGTTATTCTATGCCTTGACTACTTCGAGCGCCATTAGCTTTGTTTGCATTTCGAATAGCAGCTCATTATTCTGCAGAAACATCGCCTGATTCAGCTTATACACAAGCTGTGCCAACTGCAGCTCGTCTAACAATTTACGCGCTAATATCACCGCAGTATGCCCCATCGTACAACAGACGAGGACTGAGCTACACTTTAACCACATCACTAAAGATCTCATATCGTGTCTAAACATACAGACGACTGAGAAACAACTATAGTTCACCATCAGCTGATAAGTCTAGCTTTGGTTTTCCTTATCAGCCTTATACCTTTGACCTTTTTACATACTATATTTTTAGTTCGAATTAATCAGTGTTGTATGCCATTAAAATCTACGTCATGTTTTGTAGAGCTCTGGTAGCCGCGTAGTATTTATTTTTAGAAACCCAAACGGTAATTATAATACTTAAACAAATACTAATAAAACGGAGTGAGTAGTATTTGGCGTAATCATAGATTTGAATGGCTTTATTATTATGATTGCATTGTTGACTTTCAAATAATTTGGTACTGCTTGCAGCAATAAGAAAGTTGCAGCATCACACAAAAAACACATCTTTGAATACTTTAGCCAAGCGTAATCGACTTGGAGGTACCCTATAAATGATGGTCTCTTAGCTCACTCTCATGTAATGAACACTTTTTTTGATACAAAGATTTAACAATCAATGTACTTTCTTATCTGCATACCCATTGTTGTTTTTTTTCATTTAATGGGTACAGGGTATATTGTGTAATAAAATATATATACAAAACCAAAAAAAATATTTCACACACAATGTTGCTGCTGTTGTTGTTGGTTTTTAGATTTGGTATAAACAAACTAAGAAGTTTCCAGCTGTGCGCGTTGATTGCCATACGACACGATGCGTTTTCAAATATCTACAACAACTTGCAGCAGAGTGGTTGTTGTTGTTGTTGGTGTGGCCACTGCTCAAATAGCGCATACGCCGCATGCTCCCTTGTCGTCGCAGCTGTTGTTGCTTTTGCTGTTCGTTGGTTGAACCAAACAAAAATAGCAAAGATTGTAAACATTTTTTTTTTTGGTTTTGTTGGTTGTTGGGGAGCTTGTTGTATACAACAACTGAAAAACATTGAATTTACAATTTACAATTAATTTTCATTGTTGCCTTCGTTGGTTTCATTACAGATTCGAAGCGTTTCTTCCATGGATTAAGGTGCATTTCATTTTTACAGCAGGCGGCCAGTTGTGTTTAGTTGTTCGTGTTTTTTTTTTATATCGACACATTTCTCCATTGCTGTTGTGCCTGGTTTCGCCTTGGGCGCATGTCAATCATACGCAACGTTGTGCGTTGCTCAAAGCCAATCGATTGAAGTAAAGGTGAGTTTGCATTTAGTTACTTACATATGTATAAGATGCACATGCTTACACATTATCGAAATGCTTTGGAAAAGTGAAATTGAAAATAAACCTGAGGGAAATTCATTGTTTTGGTTGCTTGCTTTATTTTTTTCTGTACTTTTGTTATTGCAGTTAGCAGGCCATGAAAAATTTCATTGGCATTTTTAATGACATTAAACCTTGAACTGCAGCGGCCATTATTAACGCCCGGCTACAAACCAGGCGTATATATAAAGCGCCAAGATTGATAAGCCAAATCAGAACTTGATTAAGTATACATAATTATTGCTCTCTTTCACTCAATCTTTGCCAATACTCGCTCTCTCTCTCTCTCTCTCTCTCGCTTGCTCTTCTACACATCGCTATCGTTCTTAACTAAAGTGTTTTATCTGAGCTCTTACTTTTTTGACTTCTCTCACCTGCTGCCAATTTGGCTAAAAATAAATTATTACTGCATATAGTATATACAATATGATATCATGCCGTTTCGCTTTTGCCAATTAAAAAACCAGAAAATATCTGCTGTTGTTGTTGCTGTAAATTATGACTAGTGATAATCACACTACGTGGCACTTTGTTGTTTTGCTTACTTTTGAGAACTGTTTGCCAGCCATGAGTTTGGTCTAGTAATTAGCTGGTTGTACGTCGCATGCGTAGCTCAAATTTCAAAACTACATGCACTTTGCACAGATACTCAGCAGATGCTGCTTGTGAAGGCTGCTCGAGCGGCTGGGTGTGAAAAGATTTATGTGCCTGGCAAGCATCTAGCCGCAGTTATCAATGCGTTGGCCCCACAGCAGCCACTGCCAGGCGGCAGTCGGCAGCAGCAGCCAGGCAGCAGCCACTACCTCAGCATCCACCCCATGCCAACCCGAACCACAGACAACAGCAGAGCCACCACATCCACATCCACATTCAAGGCAGCTTCATCTTTAGCTTTAGCTGCATTGGCAGCCATTCACCCGAACGATATTCCAGTTTGTTGCATTGCCGTTGGTGGCATCTTCAGGCATTTCATTGTATTGGGCTTTTATTTATGGTCTGCTCAGCTTTTTTTTATGACTCTTCGATTTATATTGATTTGTAATTCACATTAAAAAGGCCACAGCTTTTATATGTAGTTGACCTTGTCCCTGGCCAGGATCGTTTATTTATTGTTGTGCTTCATTTTTAGTTTGTTGTTTTTTTTTCTCGTCATGTGAATTATCATAGTTACAAAATACCGAAGGTCAAAGCAAGCAAAGCTTTAAAACAAACTATGCAAAGTGCAGCAGCCGTCAGCTAGCAGTCCGAAAAAAACCAACAGAGTCGTCGTCTCACATTACCAGCCGCGTCAACAACAAGTGCAACATGGCATTGTTGTTGTTGGTGTCTGCAACACGTCAAAAACGAAGCCGTGGCACGACCAGGTGCAGCCCCTGCCCAGCCGGGTGACATAACTCAAACTCTGCGACGCCGACAGCATTTTTGCATACCCTAACCGAGAGTGGTTTCCTTTTGTCTCGCCATAAGCTAATATAGGGTATTGCCACATACTTACATGACTCGTTTTCCCTTTTATCTTTAGGTGGCATGCCACCTACAAGTGAACAAAATTGACAGCACTGGACATGCCACAGATAACGTCAAACCCCAAAACCGAGAGCAAAACACTTGTGCATGCAAATATTTTACAAATCGTTGTTGGCAGAACTTGTTAGAAAATTGGCATCAACAATAAAGGCAGCAACAGGCAAAAACTGCGCACATGACAATGTGTAAATTTATGACAGTGTTTATTGCTGTTGTCGTTGTGGCTCTTGTCGTTGCAACATGTTGCATAATTTTGTTTTTTTTTTTGCCTGGCTTTTATGCGCACCGCAAATAGCAAAATATTTGCTTTATTAATTAGGCAACGCAGCAATTGCATGCAATGTTTATCAATTAACAATATTTGCTTATGCTATGAATATTTCAATATGATTTAGCAATGCGCTTTGTCGTGAGCAACTATTAAACAGCAGAGGCGATTAAGACCCATGCACTTAGCCAAATGTCAACAAATCGGGCGGTAAACAAGTCAAAAGACAAAAAAAAAAAAACAACAAGAAAAGAAATCATTAGCATCACGTGTGGCATGCATTTATGATTAATGCCAAAGATGCGGAAGCCGATCGAACTGTCGGTGCAGTGACATTCGGGAAGGGGCTAAGGGAATGACCAGTTTGTTTTGTTATGGTTATAAATTGTTGTTGGCTCGATGGCGATTGCGTAAATACGCGAGAGACCAAAACGGCCATTAACCGCTTAAAGAGAACGGCCTGCGGTACCGGGAAATGACTAACTAGATCAGCAATTGCAAAAGCCGCTTCCAAGATTCCGAGAACCAAAATAAAAAGAAACATCATTGTAAAATCTACGAGGCAGCAAATTGAATTTCAATTAAAATGCTTGTGTGTGTGTGCTCGCTTTGTGCTTGTGTGGGTGGATTAGGCATAGATCGACATAACTGTGCACATATATGGGTCAGAGTTAGTTATTAGCAGTCGGCCTATGCCATGACCATGCACTTTCCGGGCATTTTTCAATGAAAATGTAGGCAAAGGCCGCTCTGCCATTTGCTGATTAAAGGCGCTTTGCCTTATTGCCGAGGCTTTCACCCGGCATGTGGGTCACCTTTCGCCAGCCAGTATTCCCATTCTGGCAACGGCAACATCACACACAGATCGTAAGAGTAATGGATGAAAGAGCCCAGTGCTCCTAATGAACTTGTTCTTGCAGCCATTTGGTGGCAAAGTTTCCCAACTTGTTTTTGGGTGTAGGTGTTTGACCCTCAGCTAACGATTTGTGTGGTTTGTTTTTTTGTTTTTGGTATTTGAATTATGTAAATTTTGTGCGACTCCAAAATTCTTATTCAATTAGCTATGTTTGGGGCTTTTTTTGATAGAGCTTTTGCGGCAGCTCAGTCAATACGAATTTAAATACATTAATCAATGCCCATTTCAGACATTTGCTTTATTTTTGTTTCTGTTTTTCTGTTCGACTTGGGTCGCAAAAAATAACAACAACAACATTGATAGAAAACAGCGACAATTTAATTATAACAACAAACAGCAGCGGCAACAACGACGGCTACACGAGTGTATCTGAAATTGATATCGTGACTTTGTGTAATTTGTAATTTACGATGAGATCACTTCCTCCAACAATGTATCAACTTGGACGAGGCTAGCCATCGTTTGTCACCCTCTCTCTCTCTTTCTCTCTCTTTCTATCTCTATTTCCATTTCTATTCTCCTTTTGTCCCACGAGCGTGCCCCAAACATACGTCAATTCGTCGCCGAGGCGCAACAGAGCGGATCGTAGCGAAGATGTTTCGGTATCTGGCTCTGTGCCTGTGTGACAAGATAAGGCTCGCAGTTGTTGTCGACACTGCCTGATCCATAGTCCAAGCTACAGATCTGTTGCAGTTCACTGTTTCAGTTTGAGTTGCAAGTTTCTGTTTCTGTTGCTGTGTTTGGCTTGTACCTGTGTTTCCATTGCAGTTGCGGCTAACTGACAACAGCGTCCTGCGCATCAGCATCTTTCTACCTCAGCCAGCATCAATGGCGAAACGGCGCAAAAAGTTCAAGTGGCCCGAGACAACGCCAAATTTGCATTCGTATTCGCATTCACATTCACAATCGCACTCGAATATGTGTATTCGGCATCGGCATCGGAATCGCTTCCAAAAAGCCATTGGCATTGGCATAGGATTTGGCCGGAGCCCACAGAGTCAGTCAGTCAGTCAGTCAGTCGATGACTCTTGGTTGTTGCCCGTTGTTGTTGGCTTGGCTCTTGTCTTTTCAAATCGCATAAATTAGATTTGGAATTTGGCTTTTGCAGCTCACTAATAAATTCAGAATGCGCAATTGAAATGAAAGCAGCAGGCGCATAAAATGTAAATCAAATGATTTTCCTCTGATTGGACATGCATTTGAAATCGCTCAGTTCTCAGGTCTTGCTCATTTGGCCAGAACGTGAGTCTGCAATTGCATTTGCAATCAAGCAAATTGTGTGGGGGCTTATTCTCTCATTTGGCCAATTATTGCAACTTGGATTCAAGTGTCAATGAAAAAGCTGAATAATCTTACAAAACTATACAAAGTATTCCCAACTACTAAAATAAAATAAAAGATGACATGAGCAATTCGTCTGTCAAAACTATATCTAATTGTTACTAATGAGTAGGAATAATGCAGTAAAAAAGTACTAAAAATTTCTTACATAAACTACATATATGTATGTATAGTAGAGATCATACATATATTCATGAATTTCGGGTGCCAGAATTTAAATGCCGTATCATTCTAGAGAGTTATGACTGTGGAAAATTTTGGCTATACTATGTTATTATATACTGTACTATAGAATACCATCCACATGCTTTTATATCGTATATTTGTATTTGTATTCTGAGCGTATATATCAAAGCCCAAATATCTAGATTCAAGGCAATTTTAATCTACGCCTGACCCATTTGCGCTTGAGCTGTGGCTTGAAATTTGCCCAGTCCTTGACCTTAGCATTAATTGTGATAGCCTAACTCACGTCCACCTTTTATGGCCACCGCTTTTAAAATCTATTATTATTTTGCTAAAGTGATCTCATTAAGTTTGTAACAAGCGCTTTGCGGCGCTCTTTTATCTCAGTTTCAGCGTAGTTTGGTTTAATGGGCGGTTGTTTTTTTTTTTTTTTCTTTTTTTAACTCATCAAAGTTGAGCAAATGTACAAAAATGTTTATCGTTTCTGTGTTTATTTAGCTCTTCTTTTGGCAAACAGTGAAAAAGTTGTTTAATTAGTTGCAAGCCCACGCCCGAGATTCTCGATTATGTTGCAATATCAAAAGATTGCCTCACTGGCGAGAGATAGTCTGCTTTATAGCTTTTTATTACGGCTGCATCGAACACAGTGTGTGACAGATTTAAAAGTGTCAGCAGCATATTTAATGCCTACACTTGGCCGGGGCTGAGAGCTGAGAACTGAGAGCTGAGAACTGGGGGCTGTATGCTATACTGTGAATCGGCGGCCTACGTTCGTTCTATCCTATTGATTTGTCAGTGGATGGATGGCACTGCTGACTAGCTAGCGAGCTAGCTTGGTTGGTTTAGGTTGGGTTGGGTTGGTTTGGGTTGGCTGACTGACTGGCAGCCTCTTTAGGCGGCACAAATAAACAGCAACTGACAGTCGCCAAAGCTGCTTTACATGTGCAGCGAAGCGTGTGGGCAATGTCTGACAGTTGGACAGGCCCCCAGCCTCCAGCTGCAGCAACAGCTACAGCTTTAGCTTTAGCTTCAGCAACAGCATCAGCTTTAGTTCCAATATTCAGTGTGTGTGACAGTCAAGAATGCCGCGAAAGATTCTGAAATGTGGCGCGTAGGTCGCTAATCAGATTTGCTGCTGCGATGTGCACTGTGAGAAAAAGACCTGTTTTAATTACACAATCGATAGGCAATTAAACGCTGGGTGGCCCACTGACCAAAGACCACTGACTGGCTGGTTAGATTGTTAGTTAGATGGCCTCGTAAAAACAAGAGTTCGTCATAAAAATCAATTGAGAATCGAAAGGCAGACTCTCTGAGAGACTGTCAGACTCGCTTTTCATATGTGCCGCGGGTGCAACACAGCCGCTTCGATTGCATAATTCCCAACGAAGTAATTACACACACACACACACACACACACACAGAGGCACAACAGAGCTAATTTCAGTAAAGGCAAACAAACCCAAAGCGACTACGACGACGCAATGCGAGTCTCGGGCTTGGCTGTGTGGTCCAGACTCTTGCCAAGCCCAGTCTGTTGTTTCTGCTGGTGGTGGTGGTGGTGCTGCTGCTGCAGGCGACGTCGCTTTGCGTGTGTTTGAGTTTGAGCTTGCAAGTTGCAACAGAAGAAGAGAGAAATAACCTAAAATTACCGCCGCCAATTTAATAGTCACACTTGCAACAGCATAGCGCCCCAGCACCAGTCGCTGCTGCAACAAAGCTTGCAACAACAACACGCATGCCCCGCCTGCTTGGCGTCGGCGTGTGAGGGCATTAAATGCTTCTAAGAAAAGTAAAGAAACATTTTTTATTTTTTGTTATTCTTTTTAATTTTTCTTCTTTTTTTTTTTTGTGCGCGTATCTCTAACAAACGTTGCCTGCTTGCTCAGCTGGTGGGTGGGTGGAGTATGCGTGGCGGGGTTACACACACACACAGAAGTTTTCCCATTGCTGCCTCATGCTGCATGCATTGTATAATTTTGTTTAGTTGCAGTAATAGTTCTTAAGAAAATGTGCAACCTCATCGTAATGATGTTGGTAAATACTCAAACGACAACAACACGCAGTGAACGATAGTTGAATGCAGGCGGCAGCCCAAAAAGGTTTTGGAGCTGGAGATAATGGTTCTCTCGGGATGGCTGTAATTTCAAGGTTACTTTACAAAGAGGGACATCACTACGACAGGGCTAAGGATTGAGACCGTCTTAGGGTTGAAAATGGTTAGAGCTAATAGTAGAGTTCAATATCTCACGGCAGATGCGGTTTCCGATTTCCTGAACAAAAGTCTAAAGTAATTGATACTTTTTATTCGGCTAATAGAATATCCCATAACCCCCTACCACAACCCGTTTCCCTAAATGCAAACTGCCAAATTTTATTTTCAACAGCGATCGATCAAATTCAAATGGAATCGCACACACACACACACACACTCAACACACGCACATAGAAATTCATATATGCAGGCCTGGTTAGGTAGGTAAGGGTATCGTATGTCAACCGATGCATTCGCTGCGTATGCTGCAACTGCCACCGGACGGACAGACAACCCGGTTAGATAAACAGACAAACAAACAAACAAATAAACGGGCGGACAGCCAGACACTGAGCGCCATATGTGCGTACACACACCGTTCGCTTCATACATAAAAACATGTCAGCACACACAAAAAAAAAAGTAGTAAAAAATTCATCATCTTGACACAAATGTACATCAGCTTGTGAATTATAGAATTATTAAAAATAATAATGTCATTCTATCGAAGAAAATGTACATCATTTGAAAATTATTTTATTATAAATAAATTTTTATTTTTAATATTCAAACTTTATTTTAATGTAAAAAAGTTACCAAAAAGTTTAAACCACTTTTGTTGGACTTTCTACAATCAAAGTTAATAGTTACTGAAGCCATAGAATATTTCACACTGATTATATTTTGTATTTGTATTTTGTGCAAAGAAAATCATTTTAATTTTTGTCTCAGTGTATGTGTGCGAGTTTAAATGCACATACAATGTACATATATGCATGATATCCACTGTACTATATGTGGTGTACGTGAGTGTGCCATGGTTTCAGTTAAACATAAAACTACCGTTTGATCGATCGTTTTGATTAAAAATGCAACACATTTCTGTATGATCTGTCACAGACAGCAGACAGCCAGACAGCCGGACAACCAGACAACAAGACAGCGGGCTGAAAGCAGCCGCAAAAGTCTTTGGCTGCCTCTCGCATGCTGCTCGCTGCTCGCTGGTTGCTGGCTGCTGGCTGCGGTCGGCAGCGAGACAAGCGAAATGTTTGTTAAAGTGAAATTAACGTCGCCAGCTAACAGCCTACCAATCAACAATGCCAGCACACTGTCCACCACCAGTGTGAGTGAGTATGTGTATCTGTAGCTGAAGCTGTAGCTGTATCTATAACTAACTCGCCACCAATACAGCTGCAACACACGCATCATCTTTGTCTTTGGTGTGTGTGTGTGTCCGTGTGTGTGTGGTATGGCTTTTTTTTCTTTTCTTTTTTTTTGCAGACAGGCAGCAGCCTTTCATTGGCATGCAGTTGTCGCCGTGTTGCCAAGTTTCCAAGCATCGCATTTTCCGCATGATTGTTGTCGACGCTTCCTCAATATGTACATATATATACCTACATATACATCTATGTAAACTGAAGCCAGCAGCTCATCTGGATTTGCCACTGCTTTCCAGTTTTGTTTTACAATTAATGAAATTCGATCGATTTATTAACTGAATCTACTTTGCTTGTATTGCGGCCCCTCCTAATTCCCACTCCACCATTGCCACTCGTCACATATATGTGAGTTTTGACAATTTTTCAGCTGCATTTTGCTGTTCATTAACCTTCATTACGCTTAGCTATAAATTGTTGGTTTTGTTGATGTTGTAACTGCACTCGTTATTTAATTTTTTTTTTTTTTGTGTGATGTTTGAAATTGTCGTCGTTGTGTTGACAATTTTGATCGTCATCGATTTCACAATTGAACTTTATTTATTTGTTTCTCTTAATGAACTGTGTGAAACAAATTCGATTTCGTAGTTTTCTATGCTATGTTTTGTGCAATTGCCAACACCCACCCACACACTACCAATAATAAAAACGGCCCCTGGCCCCAAACATTTTGGCCAGGCTAGCGCTCTGAAGCTGTCTCTTTGTTTAGCTGCTTGTTGTTGGCCAGTTTGCTGGCGCATTTTTGTGTGCAGCTCAAATTGTTATTGCACAATTTTCGTTTTTGGGGAATTCAATGCAGTTGCCACAACTGGCCACAGTGGACATGGATGTAAGGGGGGTGTTGGCTTGAAAACCACTTGAAAAGTGTCGGCAACAAAATGCGGCTAATTGTCGCCAGCAATTGTTGCGCATAACACTTTGTTTTTTCGCTAATTTTATGTTTTTATTTTTTGTTTGCCGCCATAAATAAATACGTTTATTACCAACTGCTGTTTGTGATGCAACAAACAAAACTGATTTAAGGCCAAGAACCATTCAGGTTCAGTGCAAAGCTTCTTTTTGGGGCCAAACACGTGACCGATCCACCCTTTTGAGGGCGGGGTAATTGCAAGCCAGTTGAGTCATGTCGCAGCTTATTGCTGCTTTTGTGGGAGCATCGTCATCGTTTGGCTACTGGGAATTATCATCAACACTTTAGCGTTCTCTGTCTCTCATCTCTCTTTCAATCTTTCTCTATCGTGTGTCTCTTTCTGCTGCAGTCAGGCACGCAACCGGTAAAAGTACATGCCTTGGCATTGGCCATTATCAAACTGAGGCATCAATCTGATGGGGCAGCAGCAGGCAACACAATTGCAATTTGCAATTGGCCTGGCCAATTACCAGGGGAAAATGGAGCAACGAAGCCAAACTGAAAACTAGTTTGGCCAGCATAGAATAACTGACTAAGGCCTAAGAGAGTGGCCGGCCAAGTCACTGCTGCCCAGCTGCCCAATGATTATGCAAGTTACATGATGTTTTGTATACGCTAACCCCTCGGGGGGATAAGTCGACTTTGTCAAGCCAGATTAGATTTTCTCTAGTTGTGCCTGCACTCCCAATTGGCTGGATTGTTGTTCCATTTTTCCATTGCTGTTGCATCTGAATATAAATCATTTTTGAATACTGCCCAAATTAGAGACTAAATAATCATAAATAACTGGGTTAATTTGTAACGCTTGCATGCATGCGTAATGAACCGTTTAACCCGATTAGCAACAGAGCTACAAGAGCTACAAAAAATAGAACTAAATACATCTGATAGGTCTGTTCATTCTTTTTCTTTTTCTTTGGCTGTGATAAGTGGTTTAAAATTTCTCAACGAAGCGTACAAATAAAAAAAAAATCGAAAGAAAATCGATAGCGAAGGGAAAAGCTGGGGCACCATGGAAAAATGTTAATGAAAACGAAAATCAATTAACGCTGTCATACCAAAAAGCGAGAGGCCACAAAAAGAGTCGGCTATAAAAACACAGTCTCGAGACTCGCGATCTCTTGGCCCCCATCAAGTTCAAAGTTATAAATGTGCCACAGCGCGTGCAGAGTTTATTTAATTTTTTTTTTTTCGATTTTTGGTTTTTTTTTTCGATATGTGTTTGTCTTCGCTGACGGCATACAAAATCAGTTTCGAAAATCGTGTGCAATAGCATTTTGTATTTTTCTCGTATATTTTCGTGTTGCTGTATTTCCTGTGCTGCATTTGAAAGTCAGAGACACAGAATTATTCTGTCATTGGCCGCCCGAGCTCGGGGATCAATTACCTTTCAAAACCAATTTGCATTTGAAATGCATAACAAAATCGTGTGCACACAATATTTTGGCAGTCACACGCTGTGCCACAAGTCTGTGGCACTCTGCTTAGCGGTTTTCAGTTGTTCGATTTTGTCGTTTTTCTTGTTGTTTTTTGTTTGTGTGCTTGTTGCTCAGCAATCGCATTGTTTGCCAGCTGATTGGCAGGCTTTCAAATTGCAAAGCGAATGCTGCAAATGCAGGTGGCTTCAACTTCAACTGTGGCACCCACACAAATTGTCTTATCTTCCATGCAGTTGCTCATTATTGCAACAGCAGCATTGCCGTTTCTCTACTTTACCTAGAGGTGTGTCAGTAGTTGCAACTGTTGCTGCCACGGCTGCTGCTGCTGCAGTTGCTGATTCGATCACGTGGCTCTGATCAATAAGCTCCAGGCACGCAAGCACTTTTCCCTCTCGCTACTTCTCTCTCTCTCTCTCCTCATGTCGTCTCTTTTTCTTTGGCAAAAAAATATGGGTTAATGCGCAGGCAACAATTATTTGTTTTCATTGTTGATTGTATTTGTGTTTATTATTTTTATTTGTTTATGATGCTTGTCGCTGTCCGTTATTAACAATTTCTTTACTCTTACTTTTGATTAGGCAATGAGTCGGCGTTATTTGCATCGCAGGCGGATTAATTCTTGAAAAGTAAATCTAATGATGATTTGTCAACGCTCAAGTGGCATTTGTTATTTGTGGGTTATAATAACAGGCAAATGGAAAAAACAGCGCAGCTTTCATTTTCAGGCAGCCAGGCCAAACATTGTGCAACATTTCCCATCGCCGCCTAATTGAATTCTTGCATGCGATGCGGCGACATATGTTGCATGTATTTGTTTATGCACCACAATTACAGCAAATTAACAGGCACAACTGTCAGTCTGACAGACTGTCAAACTGTAGCACTGGCCATTTGTCTATTCTGTTACTTCCAATACAATGTAAATTATGACAGCCTGTCCATAATTAATCAAAGACTTAGGGCCGCCATCTGGCTGATGCCGGCTCCAGCTGAGCAATTGCCTGCTGCCATTTAGTCTCAATTAACACACGCAAATTATCCAGAGCTACCAAAAGCCACAGACCATTGACCATCGAACCACTGACAGTGGTTGTTGTTGGTGTTGTTGTTGTCTGCTGTGAAATATGCGCGGCATTTGAAAGTAAAAACAGTTCAGCACCTACTGGAATTTGTTATACTTGCATTTAGTATATGCCGGTCATTCAGCATTCTCAGCCTTTTGTGTCACTTAACCAGTTTAGAAATTCTACTGCTTTTGAGTGACTGACTGACGACCTGACGGACTGATGTGCTACGTGTAGTGATTTGTATTTCAAATGACGTCTGGTTCCGTTGACTGCGCCAATGTCAGCTGATTGAATTGCAAAACTCGAGCTAGCTCTGCTCTGCCAGCTGCATCCAAGATACATTTGGCAATCACCTCCTCTGGCAGCTGCTAGCTATTCTATATGTCTTCCTTCACACAGACATATATCATTTGGTATAATGAATACTCGATCAATCGACTAATCAACTAGCCAAATATTCGAGCAGTGTTGAACAAAAGCTGCATACTAATTTTGCCAATCAATATACTACACACACTCGACACTTGCCTTGATTTATCGCCAAATATTTATCACATCGACTTAAAATTTTCTAGCGAAATTCGACCAAATTATCAATATATATATATATATATATATATATATATATATATATCAAACTTGAAAGTTGAACAATTTTAACTAAGAAACTTTACCTTTCTCTTTGCAGCTTGAAGTTGGTAGATTTGCATGAAAATTGCAACCAAAAAAGGTATGTATGTAACTGATTTCATTAATAACGCACAAGCCGTTTTGCCAAGATCAGCAAGATGATGAAATATGCTTTTTTAAACAATAAATATTTACCAGTTTTCTGATGTCAGGCGAAGTTATTCGCATTTTGACACCAAAAAGCAATAAAGACTTCCAAAATAAAATATTTCTTACAAATAGCAAGAGACCAACATGCCGCAGAAGCAACAGAAGATGACAAGAAATAAACAACAAGCACAACAACAACAACGTGCTGTGAGGCAGACAAAAATCATTTATGTTAATCAACACATGTTTTTCGAAGTCATTGGCCAGACCCGTAGACCATAGACCCGAAGACCAGAGGCCCGACAGATCTGGCTAATGTAATGTCTGCCACACTGGACTGTGTGTGCTGTTTGTTTTGTTTTTTGTTTTTTTCTATATGCATATTAAAATGCCCGAAAAACCGAAACAAAATAAATATATGCGACAAACGTGTTTTTTCTCATCTGAGTGTTTTTGTCGCACAACAAAATCAAATTCAAATTGTGCGCCGTTGAAATTTGCGCTAATGTTGCCATTTGTGTTGCTGTTGTTGTTAATATTGTTGCTGTTGCCGCTGGCAGCATTGATGGGCCAGTTTGGTGTTGTTCGTGCCGTATTTGTTGTTGTTGTTGTTGTTGTTTTTGCTGTTGAAGGTGTAGACACAAGAGTTATTTTGGTGTGCCGCCGACTTTATATGGCCGCCCCATGCCATACAAGATATCTGCGTGCCTCGTTGTCGCGCTACGGGTTTTCTAATTCTTATGCAAATATGCAGTGCCAATGCCGACGAGTTGTAGCTGTTGCTATAGTTGCTGGTAGCTTCTGTTGCTCCCAAACTCTCTTTATACAAAAAACTTGAAATGTTAGTATTCTTCGCCCCTTGCACATGGCGCTGTTTTGGATTCTTGCGAAATTTCTGTGACTCAAATCGTCAAACTCGTCAAACACACATTTCAAAATCGAATTCGCATTAATTTCTAAACGAGTTAATCGTAAAAGGTGAAAACAACTTTTATGCGCTCAACTCTCGAAACCAGAGACAACAGAGAGCAACAACAACAACAAGAACAACAATGATAACTAACACTTTTAAATAACCATAAGTGACAGAGCAGATAAAGGCTGCCCATAAAGTGGCAACTGACTCGCCATGTGACGTGAATGCGGCGCTTCTGTCACCGAGCAGATCAGAACCAGCTTGACTCGAACAGAGCCACAACTGTAAAAGCAAACAAGAAAAATATATTCTCAACAACATTACGCATACGCCCCATGATGTGTTTGTGTTTTTTTCCCAGACATGACTCACAAAAGATGACTTGATATATAAGCACTGCACTTTATAATGAATTTCATTTGAAATGAAACTTATTTAGCCCACGTATTGATTGAACAATTTCCGATTGAACTTTTGCCCATATTTTGACATTTATTGGATTATTCTAAGCGCATTTAATAAAGAAACTAATAAAGTTGTTGACAGTAAATAAGTTTTCCATGACATCAACTCGAATGATAACTGAGCAACAGAAATCCGGTTTATTATCTCACTTGAAGGCCAGCGTTGCTAATACGCATGCGATGCGACATAATTACCCAACTAATCAGTATTTATAGCCTAAATTGAAGTACCAAGTGCTTTTCGGTAAAAGGTTTGTTAGTTTATAAATATGTTTGTAATATTGGAAATATAAGTACATAAATTGTACATAAAATTGAAATCTGTTGATAACTAAATATCAATAACCACCATATATAAATGGGAAACCTTATAACTTTTACGTCGGCTCAAAGTCGACTTTCGATTTTTTCCTTAAATAGTAGTTTGTTTATGATATTGTTTTTATTGCCAAGTCATTTCTGTTCTGTTCGTCTGCAGCAGTCATAATGTGTCGCTCTTGTTTCCCATTTAAGCAGAACGCGTCTAAATATGCCCGCCTGTTGCTTGATTTGCGTTAATCTTAACGCCGCTTTTGTTATGCTGCCCCAAATGGAATGGAAGCCCGCGTCCGATGCCGTTCATTACCAGGCACAGCATGGCTCCGGCCATCATCTATCCGCTCTCCGCTCTCTGCTCCCCTCACCACTGCTGAAGCTTGTTAATTGTATGCGCTGCTTATGAACTTGACATGCAGAACGAAGGCAAAGCGTTGCATTCAAATCATTCTATGCCTATACGGACATGCTGCACTCATCGGTCGCAATCTGAGTCCGTGAGTCCATCTGCTTTGTGAGCGGGGCCACTACATAAACTCACACTTAAAATCAATAAACGTAAACTGTGCAACGCCTGCCCACCTACGAGAGGTGCATTGGACATGTGTAAGCTATAAAACTATAAAATAGCACAAACTTATGCATACAATAAGCATAAACAAGCCATGTGGCCACGACAAACCCTACAAAAATATGCCGAAAAGAACATGCTGAACTCCTTTTAAAGTATAAAGTTGTTCTTACATGGGTAAACAAGTATTTTTATTGCTACGCATAAAAGGATGCCCAGCGGCTATGGACCAAGTCTGAAACACACACAACGCCAACGGGTCTCCCCAACCATAAAGACACTTAATTGCCATTTTATTACCTCAGCTATTAGGCCTTAACTGATCGCCAGCACAGTCACAGTCTGTCCTTTATTAGAACTTCTACTCTCTCACACGTCCTGCGCTTCATTTACTCATCAAAAACGAAGGAAAAAAAAACTACAAAGAATGGTTAGGGCACATATTGCACCACTATGCCACAATCACAAGGCACAAGGCACAACCACATCCGTTGACGGTGGTGGCATGCAAAGTGGCCCTGGTCTGTGCGCCCTTCAACGACGGCAGTCGGCGATATCTTTAATGAAATCTGCATGTTTTGTGCCTTAACAAGCATTTTGCTTGTCTACTCTTGTGGCTCTCTCTGTCACTCTCTTGAGCATAGATGCGATCCTTTTGTGTGGGATTCCTTGCTAGGCAGACAGACAGACAGATCAGACGTTCAATTCACTGGCTTGGCTGATCGCCAGCTTTGTTGTTGCTCAGGCAAATCTTGTTAGCGCAAATATTAACTTGTAAATATGATGATGCCCCATGGAAGTTGTATAAATCGCTGATAAATATCATTAGGTCTCCACTGCCAAACAACTAGCGAAGCTCCATTGCTTTTTTTCTCTCTTTATTTATTTTGTTGTTGTTGTTGTTGGCGCTGATGTTGCTTTTGTTGTTTTGTTGTTACTTGCAGTTGTATTTGTACACGTATTTGTATTGCAACGTGCCTTGCAATTCTATTAAGATTTTTATCTAAAGTGCTTGTTCAGCCTATTTGCAGCACTGCCAGAGAGCGTATACTTACTCGTACTCGTAATTGTTTAGCAAATCAGTTGAGAGGGAGGGTTCACTATGCAATTGTGCAATAAGTGCTTTGCTCTTTCTGCAAAATGCTGTTCAGTTGTTGTTGCTGCTGTTGCTATTATTGGGCCTGATTGTACAGTAGTTGCTGACAATTTGCAATAACATTCGTTTAAGGACAGGAAGTGCGTTAACTCAATTGAATGGAATACAATGCGAATGTACTACATAGTACTCGTATCTCATGTCTTATCAGTCAGCTGGTTGTCATCAGGGAAGGAGGTTTGTTTGCTTGTCTGTGCTCCTGAAATCCATTATAATGCCATGCAGACCCAACACGCTTTGCGCTCATAAATAACCGCACAGAACCTTTACCAACGAAAATAGTTACAGAAACAACAACAAAGACGTGACAAATGCGCTAAACGAGCTACTTTAGAGCGTGGGAGTTGCATTCTTCTCTCGAAGTTCATTATGGGAAGCACTGCAAATGGCGCCATATCATTGTTGCTATGCCCAATACCAATCCCTATCCCTGGCCCTGCTGCTATCCCGGTGATAGAGTCACTTAGCTGCTCATATTTCAAATAAAACGTGCACACAGGCTGCCTACTCATATACCTCATATATGCATTCAAGTTTATAATAAATATACACACACACACACACACACACACTCTCACACAGACAGACAGACAGACACACCACTTGTCCATATTTGGGCTGCTAATCAGTGCGCCCTATGGGGTTCCAGTGCCATTTGGTAGTAATTTGGAGCACTCAACGCGAGCAGCGGGCCAGCGGTGCGGCACAGTTGGAAATGCAGCACTTGGCTAACCAAAGCACACCACAGCCACAAAACGCTAAACATATCGCTGCATGGTGCACGCTGCGTATGCGCATTATTTTTCAGACGGGTTCAATAAACGATTAGCTGACCGCCCAGTTCTAAGAGACGTCGACGGTATTGTTGTTGTTGCTGTTGTTGTTGTTGGTGCTGCTGTTGTTGTTAGTATTGTTGTTGGCGTTGCGTTGCGTGTGCGTCTGCCAAAGTTATCGCGGCTTTTTACACTAAGACGATGGCTAATATGTCATTTGGTCATTGATACGTGCGACGACGGCTGTGCCGCCATGTGCATGCCGAACAACAAGAAAGAAGAAGAGTTAAAAGGGGCAATGTGGTGCAGCCTTTGGTGGTGGTGTGAGGGTAAAATGCGGCACCACGGTGCGACCAAAGCAAAACGCTTACTGTCAGTGTGAGGCGCGTATAATTAATTGCGCCTATCAATATCGCTGGTGTGTCGCGGTTGTTGTGTGTTGTTGTTGTCGCTGTCTGTTGTTATTGTAGCTACAGCAAAAGCTGCACGCATATGGCCAAAGCCAAAGCATAAGCCAAAAAGTTGGCCAGGCCCCCATGGCCGACAGCAGCCGCAGCAGCAGCAGCTCATTGAGATAAGCCTGTCCGTTTGTACGCATTTGGATTTTGCATAAATCATGGTCATGCGAAATGTTATGTCAGCAGCTCTAAAATGAATAAATAACAAGAAAAGGCTCTTCTATGTATCTACAATTTGGTTAGCATGCATATATCGTTATGTCTTTGTTATTATTCGCCTGTGAGTAATGGAAGTGCTGCTTTTCTGAGATGTTTGCTCTCCTTGCAGAGTAGCTAGATTTTTATTGACGACGAGATGTTTCTACAAGGCTGCGTTTTTCTTAATTGCTGAAATATTATCTGTAAAGAGTGAATTGTCTACACAATAAATGCTGATGCCCGATTCTAATGAATTTTCACATAAATATCTAAATTATTATAAGTTAAGCCCATAAAAACCAATAACCCCATTTTGGTGCTTACTTCGTAAATCATAAAAGATAGATATTGTAAGAAATGCCAACTCTTATAAAAGATAGTAGTAGAATAGTGTATTTGTTGTTCTTTGTAAAAAGACAATATTCGGAACTAACGTTTGTTGCTTTATCAATAAATAGAAAACAAGCCTAACAACAGCTAATGGGTCGTATCTGCAGTTACAGGTATTTATGTCTGCTAATGTTATCGGGCTGCAATGGAAGTAACTGAAAGCAATAAAAAATTCGAAAGAATGTTATCAAATTCATCCATTTTCACTTGGGCAACTGGGTGTATCCAAATTCGAGGCCTTGACCTCTATGCGAGATTTGTATGGGCATTTTTGCCAAATACCAAATGCCAAATGCCAATTGTGCGGCATAGAGCCACATCCATCTACCCACTAGCCGAGTAACTCACCAAATCGTAGCGGATGTGGTCAATAAAATTGCATGGGCTTGTCATAAAACTGAATGTGGGTGACTTGGAATACACCTTTTAGGCAAAAAGCAGGGAACTGGGAAAAGAAAAAAACCCAAAAGCAATAACTACTAAAACGATCAGCTTGATGACAGTGCAGGGCTCGCAAATGGGTCGAGTGACTCATGCGGCGCGTCGTTGGCCATAAAATAACCCAAGAGTTGCGCCTTTTGTGCAACTTGTACTAAATGGACTTGAGGCATTCTCAATGGTCAGGGGCATTGTCGGTTGATTGTGTACAAATGGGCGCCCATTGCTTTAAATGCCCTCATCGCTTGCAACCCTCACGCAGTTAAAGAGGGCAAGAAGCCGCAAGTGCAACACGAACCCTGCAACTAATTTATGCATTATTTCTATTGCTGTTGCTGCTGTTGCTGCAGCTGCTACTGTTGCCTACTGCATGCAAATGCAAAATTTAAAATGATTGATGTTGCCACATTGCCATTTTTCTGTTGTGGGTTTTTTGTTGCAGTGCAACTACAAAACAAAACAAGCAAATAAAAAGAAAAAATCATGCATAACGAAAAATTCTCTTTGTTCAAAATGTTGGCATTTTGAAGTGCGAGTAATTGCAGCTGCAATAGTTTTTCATGTTGTCTTGTCGACTGGCCAAGTTCCTCGTCATTTTGGCAATACTTTTGCTGTTGTTGCTGCTGCTGTAGTTGCTGTTGTTGCTGTTGTCTTCCTTTCACAAGGCAGCCAAGAAAAATGGCTGTGGCATGCCGCTATGATGGCCACTTGAATGTTTGAAAATTATAGACTACTCTGCCGTATACATTTCACAGATGTCGGTACAAAAGTAAAAACCCAAAAAAAAAAACTCAAAATCCCACGAGCAATTGTTGCAAGCTAAGCTCCAAAAAAAAAGAACAAAAAAGAATATCTAACTTTGCATTGGCTTACACCGAGGATAAGACGAACAAATGGCAAACTGCTGAATTTGACAGCCATTTCAAAGCTGGTAGCAAGCTCGCTGTTAGATTACAAACATATGTGTTCGAGTTTCTAACAACCCGCTAGTCACCTTGACAGTCCAACAAATCGATGAAGCAACAACAACAAGAACAACAATAACAACAGCTAAAGCGGTAACAATATTATGCAAACATGTTTTATTAACAAAATACTCGTACCTTGAGACAAGGGCCTTCATTGCGGACCAGCAACAACATAAAATAAAAAATGCGGCTAATTACGCGATCGAGCAACAACAAATATATTTATATATATGTATCTATATATATATGTGTGTGGAATGTGTGTGTGTGTGTGAGTGCGTGTACCCACTGGTAATTACAGGTCGAGCACATGCCACATTATTCTTTTGTGCAATGAGCACGAACCCGCACCCTGAACCCGGTACCACCCCCTGCCCATGAAGCGCATACGGGTTGCCGCTTAGCGGATTTTATTTTCGTGTAAGTAGCTCTGGTAGATGAGGACGCAGACGCCAATATCGACGACACTTGTGCGCATGTGCAGCCTCACATACACATACGCACACACACTCGCACACACACAGGCATACACATTCATTTTGCTGGCATATAAAAGCTAAAAACTGCCGCTAGCACAAAACAAGCAACATAAACGTCAGTCAGGCTCGCCGAAAAACCGGTTGAGTTATGAAAAATTATGATTGTCACTGGTCGCTTGGTTCGCTCGGTTGTTGTTGGTGGTGCTGCTGCCGCTGTTGCTGCAACAACAATAACAGCCACAGCAGCAGCGGAACAGCAACAAAAATGTGTAACAATTTCAAGTTAAACATGCGCATTGTTTGCCGCACTCGTTGCGCTTTTTGATGTTTTGTTTTTGCTTTGGCTTTTGGTTTTGCATTTACGCTAAAGGCAACGCCAAATAGACAACAATTACAGTAACTACAACAACAATAACAACAACCACAAGAGCAATGCCAAGTGGGTCTCTATATAATTATTTGCCCACGTTTCGCATGTTTTGCCAGACTGACTGTCGTCGAAGTCGCAAACGTTGCTCTAAGGTGTGTCTGTGCACAGAATGCTGACACATTGATACCCTGTAGTCAAAAAATAAAAATAAATAAATTACAGACGGGGCATGCAGATGTGACTTGCAAAAGCAGGATATTTAAGAGTCGTGCATACTGATTTGCAATGATCTGAACAATTTATTTGGATAGGCGCAATGTGTGCAACATGTGTTGCCAGCAATTACAGCAACAGCAACAGCAGCTGTTGGCAACATGTTGCCAATGCCTCATTTGCTAGTGGCAATCATCAATTTGTATGCCGCGCGCAGTTGCCGCTAATTTAAATGATCGTCTTTTAAATTGCATTTCTATTTTAAATCGTCGGCCGCTTCTTGGTTGATTGTAATGCATGCTTTGAAGTGAAGCTGAAGTTTTCTTTTCGCAATTACGCGTGCAACATTTCAATTGAGCAAATGCACTGCAGCGACATTTATTATGCGGCTAATGGGTTAGGGGCGCTGAGGGGGGTATAGAATGTGATTGGTGCCCCAGACATCATACATTCTTGCGGAGAAACTAAAGGCGCAGCTCACTTGGAGCTTAGCTCGAATGTGCCTCAGTGTCCCTTTGGAGCAGCAGCAGAAGCAGAAACAGCAGCAGCAGCTGCGTAAATTGTCATCAGCTGTCAGTGTCAGTTTTAATTAGTTTGTTTACAGCAGCAACAACAATAACAATCATAATAATAATAACCGCTACAAAGACAAAGACAAAGCCAAAGACGCAGACGCAGACAACACGCACTGCGTTTGCCCCATTGCGTTGCCTCAATCATGTCAATTTGGTTTCTCAGTACTCTCCATCTCTCTCACTCCCTTGCTATCTGTCTCAGTCTACTCTTTTAAATAACTTGAAATTGTGTGTGTGAGTGCGTTATAAAAAATATTGTTTTTGTATAGATCAAACGGTCAATAATGCACTGGGTTAATTACCAGTCGCCAGTCTTCATCTACTTGAGTTGCTGCTGGAGCTGGGGCTGGGTCTGGGGATCGAGCAATGAGTAAGTGCTGATTACGGAACGCATGGACCATGCTCCCAGTTCTCATCAACACACGAACACAGAACAAATTCCATGATCTAATGCTTACACCCAATTGAAAGTTGATCAAATGAGCAAAGTTTGAACTCTATCTTCCAAGTTGAATAATAAAAAAACTTCATATGGAAAGATGCAGGCAAGAAATTTCTAATTCAAAGATAAAGCAGACAACATCGAAAACTTTTATTTAATATCTTTGAAATATTAGAAATATGAGTTGAAAGTTTTATATGTGGACTACATTTACCCAATTACAAGCTTTATAATGCTTAACTTCAGACTTATGTTTTCTCTACAGCGCGCTGCTTAAGTTTAAGGATTTACAATCACCAGCATTGCTAAAAAAAAATGATTGCTTGAGTGTATTTAGTTAAAAGACTTGAATGCTTCCATTGGTTGATATTTTTTAATTTTTTAAACGAATTCAATTTCGCAAATTCGCGAGCTCATAAAATTTTATTAAAAACAAATTGAATAGCGTTATATGGCTGGGCAACATTGTTAATGTTGTTGCTATTTTTATTGTTGTTATTGTGATATCAGCAAACAATAAATGTTAATTAGTAAAATTT
Source organism: Drosophila paracracens (assembly GCA_035044025.1). Lineage (NCBI taxonomy): Eukaryota > Metazoa > Arthropoda > Insecta > Diptera > Drosophilidae > Drosophila > Drosophila paracracens. The sequence continues at coordinate 5,095,219 of JAWNMN010000401.1, read as the reverse complement.
ATACGTTGTGGCCTATTGACACTTTTCTGTTTTTATTTTTTCCAGTTGCTCTGCCCATAAAAAATAAAAGCAGTCAAAATAGCTGAAAACAATCTAGCCATAAATGCATTTGTTGTTGGTTTTTTGTCTCGTGTGTTGTAACACAATTCGCAATTAAGCGAATTTTGTTGTATGACAAATAAAAATTGTACACAATTAAATAAACAAAAAGAGCAAAAGAAAAACAAAGCAACACAAACAAAGCAAATGGCATATCGAGTATGTTTTTTGAACCTGTTTCGAGTTTCACTAAGTGCGATGTCATCGCGAGACTTGGCAATTATTTGCGTATCTTGTGAGTTCTTAAGTCCTTATGCACCATGAACAAAGACAAACGAATCCCTTGCAACACATAATTTATATAAATTAATTCGAACTGCAAATTCGCTGATTAAAACCAACAAAAAGTCAATATCAATGTTGTGCGGAACGCAGGCGTCGCCGATGCCAGCAATTTAAGCAAAATTATGGCAGACTCTGCAAGTGGGGCTTACGAATGCAATCCCGAACTGAGTAAACAAGATGGGTTAAGACCCGGCAAATTTTTCACTACAAATTGAGTCATTAAATTTATTTATAAGCGTCGAAAGGCACCATTGAATCCAATGAACCCAGCGACCACTGCAGAGCAGTAAAAAGCACTTCCGCGTTACTGCAACTGCGACTCCCGATTCTGGGTCAAACTTTTGGAGGAGCCTGGCAAATGGCAACTGCGACGGCGACTTCATCTCCGTCTCCCGCTTCGACTGTGTTATATGAACATTGCAAATAACTGCACTCATATAAGTATCATTTTTTATGGCTTTTCATTATGGTCGCATATATAATTCTTAATAAGAAAGTTGGCTCCGATGTTCTTTGGCTTTGTTTCTGTGCCTGCGCAGGAGCTTTTCATAAAAAAGAAACACAATAAAACTGGCTCAAGCTAAACGCGCACGTATAAAGTATTATATTTTAATAGGCCATGGCAATAATTATTATGAATTTTGGACGCTTTGTGGGTCAACGGAACTTTTGATTTCACTCCAAAACAAATTGATCGGCGTGAAAAGCGATTCAGCTGATAGTTATCAGCCGCCTGGCATCTATGATATAGAATGTTGGGGCACTTGACAATAGTTTACGCAAATAGCATAATTCGCTTCATGGGCGCAACATGATGACGATGAGGATGACGATGATAGTGGCTGGATGGCTGGCTGGTTGGATGGCTGGCTGGCTGGTTGGATGGCTGGCTGGCTGGCTGGTTGGCTGGTTGGTGCTCCTGCAATGACTATAACTATGTACTTAAGGAGGAGTGCTCGACGCGCTTTCAACGCCAACGCTGAAATTGAAACGAGCCCAGATCCAGACACAGACAGAGCCTTAGTCTCTCAATTGCATGTATGATGATGCTGCAGACTACGACGCCTAATGAGGCTTTTGTCTGTGGGCTGTGTGCACAGCCTGCTCTCTGCTGTGACTCACAATGATTTTCACTGGTAAGGAACTTGGCACTGGGACTGAAACTGGGCGTGCGTTTGTTATTTGCGTGCCGGCGCGCCAATCAGCTCTTGCATCTGCAATAACAACAATCACAACAACAGCAACAACAACAAGCTGCTTGATAAGCAGCACAAGTTTGAAAAGCACCGCTTACATGCACAAAATCCATGCTCAAAGATTGCAGCTGTGGTTTCTTTTAATTGCAATTGCAAAATCAAGAAACAACTTACAATTCCACGCACATTCACATTCACATTCACATCGATGGATGGGCCACAGATTGGCGATTGCCAAATGGCGATTACAGACTGCGATTGCTTTTAGTAGTATTGCCTCGCGCCATATCAAATGTCGACATCTCGGCGCACCGCCAACCACTTCAAATATCATCGGAGTGCACACCTTAGAATTATTGGCGCTAGACATGCAAATCCATGCGGCACGGCATCCGCTGATTCTCGTTCTCATTCCTTGGCCGTTCTCCTTGGACAATCGGTGCAGCGACTAGAAGTGCAACCGCTCCGCGCCACAGTTTTCCATACAAATTTCATAATCATCCAAGGAGCATAAATCAAAATCGCTTTATTTATGCGGCGACAGTTGTTACAATTCTATCAGCAACCAGTGCTTTTGCCCCAAAAATAAATAAAATCAAAGAAAAATAACAAACAAATTGGGTTTCGGTTGATGCGTCCCCAATTTGCAGACATGCCAAATGGTTTGCTCCGGCTCGTAAACGAGTATTTATTGAAATATGTTTTTTGGGGGCAGCAATTTCTAGGCAATTGTGAGCTTCAATGGAGCCAACAGCTGTGTTTGTCTTTGCCTATTGCATTGTGTGTGGCAAGCATGCGAATGAGATGATTGAGTTGTTGCCACAGTGGCAAAGTAAACTATCTATAGAGGCACAACTTGGGAAAATCTGGAAAAGCACTTGAAAATCTCATTATATATGATAGCTTAGCTGTGATTGAAAATATAATACTCAATTTATGACAACAATTTTCAAGAAAAAATAAGTAATAATCTTTGACACGTTGCTAGACGATGACATACCCTTTAAATTACTAAAGCTTAAATAATTCTCAAAATCGGATGAGTTACTATTAAAATGTAATATTTGCTCAAAATTATATGGAATAATGATTAGAAATGGATCATTTTATTATTTTTGGGTATTATGATAAATAATAATTCTCTGCTCGATTGAATGCAGTAATTTGAAACTCCCACATGTTTATGCAGCAAATAGCAGCACAAAAGTCTTCCACAAAATCTAATTACGACAACATGCACGTGAAAGATTTACAAAAGCTCATTAAAGAACGCTGCAGCAGATGTCAGGGAATAGAAAAATATGGTGAACAAAAATTGAGACGACTAGAAAAATGTTTTGGTGGTATTTGTGCAGCTTATTTACCTTTGGCACCTCATTATGACGACCCAAAAGCCACATGGCGTAACCGCAGACGACGACAAGGCCTCGCCCAATCATTTAGAGAACAATTACAAGCAAAGCTCTTCAAACAGATCTCTCAACGCACTTGCGGTATGCCATTGTGGAATTCATTAGTAAACAAAATAGTAAACAGAATGTGGCCGAGTGCATTAACCTGCTGCTGATGCAGTTGCTTTTATCTATCTTGACTGGATGGTTAGATATTAGTGGAAAGATCTAAGAGTCAACTAGGTCAATGGGCAGATTAGCGCTACATCGATTCCAATTTGAATTGATCAAATAGTTCACAGACTGATTGATTGCGCCCAATTATTGGATGCTGCCTGTCGAGTTGTTGTTAACGGGGTTATATAATAAATTTTCAAGTGACTTTGATCAGTGCACAAAGCACAAAGCGCAGTCAAAGTAAACAAAATTGTAACAAGTTTTATGCATTGAATATCTGAAATGAAATGAATGCGCTCAACGCGTGTGTGTGTGTGTGTGTGAGTGTGAGTGGCTGTGCCGTTGTTTATTTTGTTGTAAACATCCGGACATACAGCAAAATGTTGCATATTGTGCAGGAAGCCAATCTCGAGTTATGGATGTTACTGCTGCCGCTGATGCCGCTTGCGGCAGCCTACAGGGCGTGCATTTTTCGGGGAAACGAATTTTGAATTTATTTGTCAATGAAGTTGCCGGCAGTGCACACGTCTACCAGACGAGTCCAGTCCAAGTATTCCGCGCGCAAATCTCTATAACTTTTATATATTTTTTAGTGCATTTAATTACTAGTATGTGAACGCTTGTGTGGCAACGGAGTGTCTACAATTTATTGCCCAAGGCGTGGTCATAGATTTAAATGCATATACGCAAACATAAAACAGTACTTAATATTTTATTTTATACTTTTGTTTTTGCCAAAAAATGATGTATGTGTCTGTTGTTTATTTGCAGGTAAGTTATGCAAATGTTTTGAGCGATTTTTGCACGCGACACAGATGCGGTTTAAAGATACCTCGGTACACACACATAACTGTGTAACTGTGAGTATATAAAATTAAAGTTGGACGTGTCAATACACGACTGTTGTCAATTGGCTGAGGCGAGATAAGAAACGGACATTAAAAACAAAGAGTTTTTTGCTTAAGAGATTTACTCAGTTCCCAAAAAGAGTAAACTAAATAAATTTGAAAAAAAGAGTCAAAAAGTGACTTAAGACTAGCATTGGAATAAGAAGATATATTTTGAAGAAGTTGTGATGTCAGCAAATGCAAGCGTAACGTGAACACTCAGCTCAGTAAATACATGGACATGTTGGCATACGATATCAATATATAGAAAATGTGGGTGCCACTCATTGTTGCATGTGACATGCCCTCACATGTTGGCTGCTCCATTTGTAGCCATTTAACATTCACTTGGCGTCGCAAGTCCTTGACATCTTTACCTGCATTATTTTAATTACCTTCAGCAGCACCATGGCCAGCAGTTTAATATGCGCAAATGCCATGTCAGCCGCCCATTCGATGTACGCAATTTGTCATCCTGACTGACAAAGTGTGTTGCCGAATGAGTGTGGCAAAAGCGGGGCAGTGGCAGGGTCTGTGGCAATGTTTGGCCAAAATCAACAGGCATAACATGGCTGGCATGGAAGCTTTGTCTTTTGCATTGCTTCAACTGTATATTTATGCTATTTATGCATGCGCGCGCATGCTTAATTACGAATCCGCTAAAACTGTCAAAATCGCTGAGCGCTGAGCATTTGTCAAAGTGACAGCAGCGGTTAGCGTTCAGCAATTGCGCACTTTTGGCACTTAATCTTGACGAGCGTTCGCGCTTCGCAATGGCAGCAAATGGCTGGAGAATTTGATTTTGCTGAGCGTTTGGTGAGTAATGCGCGCTTAGCACGCATCTCTGAAAGAGTCGCCTGTGTCGTTTTGGCCAGGCCGAGTGAATATTTTTGTGCTGCAGTGTGGAGCATAAAGCGTGTACATGCCACACCCTATGAAGTGATCATATTTCATGAGTCAATAAACTGAGTGGGACACGCGCAGACGTGAGCGCTAAACCAACCAATGTGGACGAAATTTATTGTTACGCTCTGGGCTAAACTGTAATGATATTTTCATTAACTTGGCCTTTGCCAAAAGCCCCGACCACGCACTCGCAGACAGCACAACAATTGAAAAACACACACACACACCCACATTTATATTTATATACATATAGCTGAACTCAACACACAGGTGCAGGTGAAGCACTCGCCCTGTGTTGGCTCCAACACTAATCACTGCCCGTTGAGTGGCTATCGAAAAGCGTCAAAGAGCCAACACTAACACTGTCAATTGTGAGAGTAGTGTATCAAGTATTTGCACAAGGCGTCCTTGTCCTTGTCCCTGGCGACAAGTGCGTGAAATCAATACGCTGCTGGGCAAACGCCGGCAACAGCGCCAACTCAGGCAGCGTCAACTGTTGGCAGCAACTCAGTTTGTCAGCGGCTTTACAATTAACCTGGCTGGCATCGAAATGGATTAACTGACTGGCTAAGCGACAGACAGATGTTAACACTGTTAGCCAAGATATTAAAGTCGGCAGCTGTCTAAACTGTTGTAAAGCCAAAAATTAAAAAATTAAAAGCCTTTGACTGCGTTGCAGTTTCAGGTATCTATTTTAATATGATTTCCAATATCGTTTGTAAAAGGAAGAAAGAAATCAGTTGTTAGGATCCGATCCTTGCTAAGCGCTTTCTTCTCTGTAGAGTCTAACTATGTCCCGTTCTCTCCATTTACTATTTACACTGATCTTTGAAATGATCTCCAATTTGTTTGTTAAGCGCCAAGTTTTTGAATATTAGATGCTGCCATCCGATTTGTGTGTACGTAACTTGGCCAAAACATTCACTTTATGAAAGAAGTCGTACGTAGTCTTAGCAAACTAAACAAGATTATGCATACTGTATGTGATATTAAACAAATGTGATCTTTTGCTGCTTTCAGCCAATGCGGGGTTATAAATAGGCAACAAAGTTAATTTCAATAAACAGCCATCGCTGTCTGTGGCCTTTGGCATGGTGGGGCCCGTTGGGCGACTATGTTGACTGGCAGAGTCGTTGAGCGTTTGGCTGGAAGAAATGCCGCCCAAAATGCGGACGCATGTTAATGTTACCGTTGCGCATTGGCTGACTCATGACGCGGATCGGGCCCGCTGTCATTTTGGCCATTTGCGTTGTCAGTTTGCTTGGCCATATACGAGCACGAGTGCTGGCGAGTGTATATACAAAAGGATTTGTCTGTGGCCAAAGGCGCTTTGATTAATTGCCGACTTAGAGCACGGCCATTCTCGTTAGGCCAAAATGACGCTGACGCTGATGCTGATGCTGACGGTGACGGTGACGGTGAAGCTGACGTGCAGAGATGTCGGTTGGCGGATGGCGTTGGCGTGAATCACTTGAGCCAAAAGGTCAGACAACAAGGTTGAAGAAATGCAAACGGCAAAATTAATTGCCAAGTTTGTCTGGGAAATGCGGAAATTAATTGGGCGACTACCACAACCAACACTGAAACTGCAACAAAAAGAGTAAAAAGATAAACAACAAAGTGTTGTGTCGCAGCAAATTGGCAACAAATTCGAGTACAGCAGCTGCCCGGCACTGCACTGGGCCAATACTTGTTATAAATGGCAAATGGCAGCTCCGCAAACCGTTTGGCTTCTGCGCATTTTTGCGTGAAGAGAGCGCATGAGAAGCCAAACAGCAGAAAGAGAAAAAGAGTCATTACCAGCTGGCCGGCCACGCAATGCAGCAGCCAGTAAATTCATGAGGTCAACGGGTTAATGGGCAGCATTAACGGGCCAACGTACGTGGCCAACAGCGCATTGAATAGCCTCGAGTTGAGGCCGGAGCCAATACTGATGCCGATGTCGATGTCGATGCTGAAGCCGGAGCGTTAATGTCCGTCGCATTGATTGCCAATGTGCCCGTGGCTGAAGAAACTTTTCACGCGCAGTGTGCGCCTTTTAAAATCTATTGGATATATATTTTATTTTCATTTTTCATTGCTGCGGCTCTTTCTCGCTCCGCGATGCATCAATTGAAAAGCGAAACTTTTCAGATGCACAACTTTAATGCACTTATAAAAGCTGGAGACATTGCGGCAATTTGTATGCGCTTTGTTGACTGCTCATGCATATGATTGACTTATTGATTGCTTGATTGATCGATGGCCGGCACGGCCAAAGTGACGGACCGGCTGACATTAAGCGGCTGCCATCAGCTCCCCTCAATTAGCCTAAGCCGACAATTGTGCTGCGGGCCGAGTTCATAGAACTTTGCTACCGTTATTTCTCAGCCTTAGGTCCCAGCAAACATTTGCCACATTTTTCATATGCTAATTATAAGTATGCCAAATCGGGCGTCTAGACTTCATAAATAATCCAATCGAGTCATGTACGTGCCACGCATGCGCTCAATCAATCAACTGCACAAAATAGCTACTGATGCATGTGTCTATATACATATATATTTAGTAGTTATTTGTATACACATATGTACATACATTTATTTTTATACACGTCTCGAAGTGCATTGACAAATATGTATTTACGATGTCAAATGAAATGCATTGAAATGCATTGCGAAATGTGCGAAATGTGTTTTCCAGCGCTCGTTGCCATAAATTACGAGTTAAGCATTCGAGAAGGGTGCTCAGTGCCGGTTTTTGTTTTTGTTGCTGTTTCCTTTATTTTCATGCATTTATTGTGCATATAAATAGCATAAAAACAACAAAAACAACAACAAAAAACTGTCAGCCCACTTAAGTTTTATTTATGCGTAAGTCTGGACTTAGTAGCTTTTCAATATTAATTTTGTGCTCTTTATGACAACAACAGCAACAAACAACAAGTTCGAAGCATTGGAGTCATAAATCACAATATCATATACGAGTATAAGCACACGATTATATGCCGCATTTGGATTTATTGAATATAAACATATGGCAAAGAAGGCAGCAGCCAGGTTTCAGCTGTGGCATACTTTGAGTTTTTGTCGTTTTATTTTGTATGATATTTCTCATGTGGTAATTGAATTAAAGGGGTATATTAGGGGCCTTTAATAGGTGTATAAAAAAAAAGACTCGAAATGCTCACTGGAATTTTTCATTTTTCAAAATAAATTAAAATTAAAATAATGCTACGATCATAAAAACACTCATAAAAATCGATATTAAGAAATCCATACTAAAGAAAAAAAATGTATAAGATCATTGATCCATAATAATATTTTACAATGGATTAAAATATGAAAGATTGTTAACCCCTGGACTTTCCTTAAGATATGTGAGTAATCCACCAACTAGCATAATTTAATGCTGTCCAGTTATCCCAATTGATTATAATCACTTTTCGGGGCTTATTGGTCATTAAATGAGACAGACTCCATAGTTTGTGGCATGCCTTGAATGGAATATTGACAAATCGTTGGTAGCACGCCCATTGGCAGCTTCTTGTGTAATTTCTCAACTTTAACAAATGAAGTTTAGTTGTAATATGAGACCCGTTGGCGATAAATAGGGCGACATATAGACAAAAACAAAGATAGCCAAATTTGAAATTTCACTGCAGGCTTATGGCGCATTTATTTATATGTATATATAGATGTAGATATATTTATGTGGTACTGCCAACAACGGCTGAGCCCAGCGGACTTTACGAAATCCTATTAGAGCTGTCCGAATTCCCATAGGCGCACTAAAAGCCTTGGCAAAAAATTTAATAAATAAAAAAAGGAGAAATAATAATGAATACAAAGAGCGCTGTGCAGCTGTGCAAAGACTCAAAAATAGCCGCCAGTTAGTGGCAAAGATCGCAGCACTTCATGTCGGCACGGGTACGGAGTCGGGGTCGAGTACGGGTATGGGTACGGGCTGGTGTTCGGGTTGGGGGCTTGGATGGGGACACGGGCTCGGCCCTGGGCCTGGCGCACACATGGTTAACAATTGTGCGCTGTGTTGTGCTTGGCTTTTAGGCTTTCGCCTGTTGCGTGGGTGTGTGTAATTTGACATCTTCATGAAATAATTAAAATTATTTATTGTTAATTTATTTTCGCTGTCGTTCGGCAATCGATAAAGTGAAAGATAAGCCGAGTGCATTAGACAATTGAAATTAATTTGTCAAATATTTGACAAGAGGCGTGCCACACACACACACTCACGCGCACAATAGCAGTTTGCTAGTGAAAGGAATTTCAGTGTGTTGCTGCGGCACTTTCACAAAAGCTTTTGCGGCCGGCTCGAAAGGTCAGCGCCAACCCCCAAGGATGCTTGCACTAGCCAAGTTTCGAACCGCGCCGCATTAGGCAAGCGTCAGGCGTGGCACTGCTACCTGCTGCTCTTTGGCTGCCCTGCAGGCAAATATTTTGCTGCTGCCGCAGCGAATGAAATTAAATGGTTGCAGGCCGCGGCCATTGGCAGCTTAACGCGGCAGTTAATCATGCATCGACATGTGGCCGGAGCTGCTGCCAACTGCCAACTGGCGGCTGTTTGCCATCTGCTGCTGACTGCCGGTTGCCAACATATTTGGCGGTCACTTCTAAGCCGCATTCGAAAGTGTTGCGCAAAAAGCAGTTTGCAATTAAAACATGTCGGCAACTGTTGCTCCTGTCGCCTAAACGAGGGGCAGCTACCATGACGCACAGATGGCGCTGCTCTCTGTGTGTGTGTGTGTTTGTGTGGCTCGAATGATGTGCGCAGCGAATTTGGTTTTCAGCGCAGGCAGACAGCGTCGGCGCAGGAATGAGGAAACTCTGGTGAAAAGCTGAGATGCGTTGAGAAATGTGGTTAATTGATTTTTAGTGCGACTCCCATTCCTCCTCTTCTCATAATGCAATCTTGCTCTCTCTCTTTCTCTCTTTGTTTATCAGTCTTTGATACATATATGCAATTATTTTACGTTGTACTTTCTGTCTTCTGTTTGCAGAATCACACTTCATGGCCATACTACAATGACCAATGCTCGTGAGCTGACATTGACCAAGAAATGGGCTGACATTGCAACGCCGCCGACTCCGACGCTGCCAACGCTATCGCCAACATCGCCGCGAGCAATCATCAAGTTCTGCTGTTGTCCGCAACGCAGGCGCTATACTCTAAAGCCGCCCAAGTTCAAGTCTTCGGCAAATACGCTGCATGCTAGAAATATATTCGTTGATAGCGATTTTACATATATTGATGATGTGCCACGCGCCAGTTGCAACAGCTACAGCAACGCCAATAACAACAACAACCGACGCCAAGATTGCGAAAGTGATTACGATTGCAATGATTATGATGATGATGAGCCAAATGATATCGCTGAGATCTCTGGCAACAACAAAAGTAGCAACGACCACGACGGAAATGTGGCGCTGATATTAATGAATCAAAGAAATGTGTCTGAACAATGGCGGCAGGACTACAAAGACAGCAGCAACACCAACACCAGCAGCAGCAACAGCAACAGGCGTAGCAGCGAACTAGCAGCAGCAATACCAACAACGACAACTACAAGTAAAATTTGCGCTGTCACAAACTGCCAGCAGAGTGGCAATGAGCAGCAGCAACAACAACAACAACAACAGCAACAAATAACCCAAAGACTTAGCAATAGCTTGCAACATCAACAGCAACAACTGCAAAATAGCAATAAGGAAAATACACTAAGCAACAACAGCAGCAAAAACAACAATAAGCCGCGCTGTAATTATTGTAAATTACCCGACGACGCCGAGCCCCAAACGAACAACAACGAAAACAACAACTCGAAAATTGATTCACCGAAGTCGTCGCAGAATAAAATGACAATTACGACAGCAACAACAACAACGAACGTGGCAGCAACGGCCACAAGCAGCGAGTGTGGGTTGACACTGCCAACAGCAACATCAACAGCGACAGCAACGGCAACAGCAACAGCAGAAGAGTTTGTGGGTGCTGCCACAGAAGTGCTGTGCATCGATAAAGCAACATTGACAGCAGCAACAACAATATCGACATCGCCGACGCCGCCGCCAACACCAACAACACCTAAGCCCAGCATAGCAGCACGTCCGACCACGCCCAGCCGCCTTAAGACTGTGATCAAAACGACAATGGTGAAGCGTAGTCCTAGCCATGACTCAACACCGGCAACTGCGACGCATATGCTGCAACCGAACAGCTGCAACGGCAACAACAGCAACAGCAATGGCCACGACGAGCCCAGACGTTCGGTTAGGGAGCGCATCGCCGCCTTTGCGGCAGGAAATGGTGAGTTTTTTTGTTTTTTTTTTTTCTTGCTATTTTGTTCGCTCTGCTTAATCAGCTTTGGCAGCTAAGTTGCGTTGTCGCCAGTGCCTGGGCGGAAATGTTGTTGCTGTGGGAAAATCGGCCACGAGCTGAGCACACAGTCATTAGCCTAACTAATAGCTAACAATAAGTTATTAATTGAGCTTTGTGACTAGCTTGAGATCGCAAACTGACGCCTAATTTCCGTGTGATAGACTTTTCATGAATCCCCAAGGGGCAACATACATTTGATTGTCAGCCAGCCAGCACATCGTCCAGTCATTTCCTGTTACTGAACCCTTACATCAGCTGGCTGATACCACAGACACATATCGTGAAAAATATTCCGTAGTTGAATTAAATATCAGATTCGGAATCTCAAGTATCTGAATCATTTTCAGGGCAATTACTTAAAATGCTAAATGGCATCAATTAAATACAATTTAGTGACAATGCTTTGCTGATCGTTCATTAACAGATTCTGGAAATTTCAGTATTATAAAATTCCTAAATGATTAATATTTAATGTCAGCCAGCACATGCAAGTTTTATTATCGTAGTATTTGTTTGCTTTTTATTTGCTTGGCGCATTAAAAATCAAAAGAAATTGACTGCAATTTCATATGAATTATGCATGACGTTGAGCTATGAATTTCCGTTAGCCTGACACACTCACATGGACACACCTTTTGCATAACACAGCCAGACACACTCACACAGGAACACATTCGACTCTATTACAAATCAATTAAATGCCTCAATGTTCAATAAAAAGCCACTTAAGGCGACATGAAAAGTTTTCATGAAAAAGTCACTTCAAATTGTGATTAATAATAAAAGAAAATTTTTTTTATTATTATTATTAGTACGTCTGCATTCGTCTGGCATTTGAAAATGTCGTAAAAGCGCCGACATTTAACTGAGTTGAATAAAAAATTATTACCAACTGTAGCTGGGTGCAGTTGCCCGACGCATTTGCGTACCCCAAATAAAAAAAAAAAATATATGAATATAAAAACAGAAAAAAAAACACTGTCGCCATCAGCAAAGTGTACTTCACTTGGCTCATGACTTGCAGCACAGCCAACTCCCAATTGCCACCCGCTGCCAATTGACAGTTGCCAGTTGTCAGTTTTGCACAGACCACAACAACAACAAACACAGGAAACACGTACAACGCGATCGACGTCATGAACGCATATTATCTCCTTATGATAGGCAAATGAGGCTTGAAAGCAAAGCTGAGCTGGACTCGACTCCAGGCAAGCTGGTCTTAGGGCTCTTGCCCCTAGCCAGCTGACGTGTGACGGCTTAAGGCGCCAATCTGTTGATCATCGCAACAGCGACTATGCTGTCCAAAACGAACGGACGTTGTCAGCTCATAGAACGAGGGGCATTCATTTGGATCTGTTCAACCATTGATAATCATCGTCATAATCATCATCATAATGGACAGGATGCCTCCTCTAGCGATTCAGCGATTTTCATTGTATTTACTAAGGAGTTGGCAGCTACTGCTTTTGCACACGTTTATTTATTTATTTTGTTTTCGCATTGCTCCTTTTTTGTATAATCCAAACAACAGCTGTAGCGCTGTTGTTGCTGCTGTTGTTGTTGTTGTTGTTGTTGTTGTTGTTGTTGAGGTAGGCCTAAGAGGGAGTCGCCATTAGCTGTATTTGCTTGAGTCATGCCCACACTCAATATTCTCTTGATAATCTCTCGCAATTGTATGACATCTGCTTTGAGTTCAATTACATTCCCCTGCCCCACCAATGCCTTGTCTACAGAGCAAGTAATCACGTTTAAGTGACCTCAGTCACAGAATCAATCAGCGACAGCAGCAACAACAACAATAACAATAACAAAAACAAAGTAAACCACACGCCCATCCACGAACAATATGTCTGACGGACAGTGGCCATTTAGCGGACACACCCAGTAAACAATTTTATTTTAAGTCAATAAGCAAATAAGTACAAATATATTTTGTTTTCTCGCATTCGCTTTTGTTTGCATTTGTATGTGCATTTGTAGTTGTATTCGTGTTTGTATTTGTAGAGTCGCAAAGTCTAAAAAATTGCTTATGGCTGGCCCATTAAATAGAACAAAGGCCGGGAGACTTATTTCCGCTCGTTGGCTTGTGCTAATTAAATTCCCAACTAAAATCCAGAAACTGTCAAGCTGTGCACACATATGTCGCCAACTTGGAGGGCAAAAAAAATGTAGGGACCTCCCATGAACTTTCGACGCGTCTCCCACACACACACACACACACACATATAAGCTCATATGTGCATATATGCCTCAGTGTAGTCAGTTGGCAAATGTACCGTTAGCGTTGCACAATTGATATATTGCCAAAAAGGCAGAAGAAAACTGCAGCCCAGTGTGGGCCTGCTCTGCTCTGCTGTGTTGTGGCCTTTACTGGCCCAGCCTGGCCTGGCCTGGCCTGGCGGCCTGCCAATCGCCACAAGACGATCAATTGGCGAACGCTTTCCAGCTGACTCCGGCCAGACCCAGACCCCCATAAAATGTGGCCAACTGTCGCTGTCTTCGGCCTGACTGACTCGTTTGCGTTGCTGATTTACGAGCTCGCCATAGGTCGTTTGTGTTTGTTGTGTAACGCATGCGATTCAGAATTTTTAAATGCCAAACGCTGACCAGCAGCAACAGCAGCAGCCAAGACACAACCAAATCTTTCAGCCTGCCCACAGGCCCGTCGCATTTACTGTTGCTGTTGTTGTTGTTGTTGTCGCCATGGTGGCGGCGACATTTTAATCAACAAACTCAATCGAACGCACGCATGCGCAATAAAAACAAAATAAAAATAAAATCAAACCTATAAAATCCACAAGAAAAAATATACTAAACACACACACACATATACATATATACATACAAAAATTGATACACACATCCCGGCCTGCTGGGTTCTCTTTTGGCACTCGATTGGGAGCTGGCGACAACAGCGACTGACGGACAGACGCCAAATAAAGAGTTCACTTGATCTTCAGACGCTTTGTGCCCCTATGCGAATATTTAATGCGATTTATTGCGATACCTTTTTGCCTATTTGCATAACCATGTGGGCTGAAGAATTGCAATGAACTGCAATAGATCAACTATATCTATGGGTTACACTTGAGCTGTGCACATGTGTGCATTCGGAACCCTTGCTATAGAATAGTTTGAGCGATCTTATGTGTGTGGTTTTCAAAATTTGCAATTTTCCGCATGACAACGGAAACCAATAAGAAACTTAATTCAATCCGTAATATGTTCAGTAGTTTGGCCTCGACCGGAATTCAAAATTTGATTGATTTGTCATAGCAAATTGTCATGAAATTACATACTTTGCACATTTGATGCGAGTGTGACTCGTATTAGTTTCATAGCTAACACACTCGTATTTCACTTCTGGTTTGTAAGAACAATATCCGAGAAGAAATAAATCCATTGCCAGACAGTTGTTGGGTGCGGCAACGAGTGTAGTGCAAATAAATACATAGTGTGAACAATTGAGGGCATGGATAAACATTGAATGGTGTGAGCAATTTTATCAAATATGTAAATAATTGCTTGCCATTTTTCTGCCACTCAGAAATTAATTAAAGCATTTGCAAACACACATACAGACTACTACTACGGGCTGTCACAAATTGGAAAAATATAAGTCCACACACATGGGCCGAGTATGTTGCGAAAATTTATGACAATTTAAATGGCACACATTCGGCGAACAATTTGAAGCGATTAGCGCTCAAATTTTCGCGGATTTGGCTTAAAGTCGATGCTTGCCACATGAGGCAGCCGCGACTTGGCACATTTTTTGCGCAATTGACGCAATTTTTCATTTGCTGTAAAAGTCATTATAAAAATGTGTCTTTTGGGCGCGCCATTTGTATGAAGTGTTGCCAGCAAAATATGAGCAACATGTTGAGGCAACAATAATTGCAGATGTGTGTGTGAGTGTGTGTGCGTCTGCGCATTGACAAATTTATTTGACTCGCTGGAGAATAATTGCTAAAATTAAATACAAAATCCCCCTCTTACACTCTACCTCTCTTTACCCTTTCAGAGCAACAACAACAAAAAATTGGAGCCAACGCGGCGCGGCAAAATAACAGCGGCCAGAAATGTAGTAAAATTCAGTGCAATACAAATCAAAACACCATGACAAGCGATGTGAAAAGTGCAATTAGCAGTGGCAGCCACAGCAGCAGCAGCAACAGCAGTCAGCAGCAACAACAACATCAAACGCTTATCAACGGCAACACAACGCCGCCGGCGACGGCAGCAACAACAGCAGCAGCCAACACGTCAGTCTGCAGTGCGACTATCTCAACTGACACGGCGCGCTACAAATCGGGATTAAGTGATGTAGCGGCCGACGAGGACGTTGATGATGCAGCCGTGGCAACATCAACTGCAATGGCAATGGCAACGGCAACTTCATCTGCCACTTCTGCGCCAGCTGCAAGCGTTTTTAGCACCGGTTGTGCAACTATGCCGCGCACTCGCCAATACGGAAGCAATGTTGCAGGAGGAGCAGCCATGACAGCTGATAAGAAATTCTTAAGCCGTGCACCCGCCGCCAACACTTCAGCAACAGCAGCTTCAGCTTCGTCTGCATCACAGCAACATCATAAGCTGCAATTTGCCGATAAGGTCGAACTCAAATTGGCCACACTAGACAATCTGGACCTGGCACACAGTCTCGAGCTGATAGACGACGATGGCGAGGATCCGTACGGTGCACTCCAGGACTATTTGGAGCGTGTTAAGGTGAGTACTACAAGTAGTTATGTAGTCTTTTCAATTAGCTGTAACCCAAAAAGATTGTTCGTTCCCATCGTGTTGCGGCCGGCAACTGTTGCTGTTCCACTTGTTTTTCGCTGGTAATATTCAATTTCATAAATTTTCTTATAATGATAAGAGACAGTTGCTGTCGCCACACATTTTTCACTTAGCCACGGCCTAAGCTAGTCCCCTTCCTGGCTGTTACTTGTGCTTGTCACCCCTCGCCATACACATTCTCTGTCTCTCTCGGTCTTTCTCTCTCTCTCTCTCTCTCTCTTGGTGGACTGTCAACACTGCGTGATTTTGCAAATGATTATTTTGCGTGACAGAAAAATGTGTTAAAGCAAACACAAACAGTTGGGGCGCAGCAGCGTATTCGTAATGTGTAACGCATACGACGCGATGCACGCTTAGCCTTTTTTGTTTTCCTTGTTGTTGCTATTTGCTGTCTCAGTTGCTGTTGGTGCTGCTGTTGTTGTTGTCGTTGTCGTTGTCGTTAACGCTGTCAGCGTTGTGTACATAAAATTTTATGTTTTTGTACCGGAAAGCGCAATATTACTCACACACAGACATTTACATATTCACACTCAAGAGGCACATCGTCAGCGTCAGCGGCAACGTCAACGGCCGACCGCAGCTTTAGTTATTTTTATAACTGTTTCGCATGAAATTTGTCGGCAGCCCAAGTTGCTTCTTTTCCCATAGCGGAAGCAGCGCACGCACGGGTTCTTCATTAGCATTGCGTTTATGGTTCTAAGCAACTCGACGAGCCGAAGACTGCAGAAAACGCACGCAAGTCGCGCGCGCGCTTTTTAATGATACTCGCTTTAGTTAACGGTTCAAATAGTTAACACACAAAACCCTACGCAGTTTTCATTCATATATTTTTTTGAGCTGAACAGTCTGGTTATCTTCGGTTATGCATTTTAAAGTGGATATTTTTGTATCCCATGATGATATGAGCACCTTGTTGTTACCATTATTGTTGAAAATCGCATTTCATTTTTATGATTTTTCAATAAACAGCGAACAGTTCGCTTGGAATGTTCATGCAACAATCCTGTTTGCATAGTCATTTTGTGTGTCAAACACTCATATATCGATGGCTATTTGCGAGCGTTTCCGATGCGTTTTTGGCTTAACTCTGGCGGTCATTTTTGTATGGCCATTGACTGGCATTAGGTCGCCGATCATGCACGCTATCTATGCACATTTTATAATCAGTGTCATCGCCTCAACACCCGTTGAGCTGCCAGCCACGCCCTGAAAGGCGTTACATGCAATGTTTGGTGCTGTTGTTGTTGTTCTTGTAGTTGCTGTTGCTCTTGGAGTTGTTGCTGTTGCCGTTAGTGTTGCTTAGCTGGCGTGGGCTGTCGGCTTATGGCTCGGACTCTGGCTCTAGCTCTGGCCCTGGCCACGCGTACTAGCCAGTTATTAACGCCTTTTTTCATATTTCAGCTCAATGCGGCTAATTTTTTTTTTTTTTGGCTAAATTGGAATTATTAGCCGGCAACTGTGGCTAATGATGACAAAATGTGTCACACTGCTGCCCACACGAGAGTGTGGGGAAGTCGCTTTCTTTTGGTGACCCCGCCGCAGCAACGTACCCCGCGCAAGCCCTCATTTGTGCGACGCGCGTTTATTATGACAAATAGTGCAGCACTTTAGCTCCAAATTGCCGTTACTTGTAAGACTCGGTTAAGACGCTTGTTGTAGTCGTGGCCTTAGGCTTAATTTGCCTAGTTATGAAATGCGTTTTTGTGGAGGCGGCAATGGCGGCGTCGCCGTTGTAGTTGTTATTTTTGTTGTTGTTGTTGTTGTTGTTGTTATTGTCGACTATGTTGTCGTTGTCGTCGTTGCCTGACCTATTTTAGTCGCGGCAACGAAGTGTGCAGCATATCGGGTGGGCTGCCTTTGCCACAGATGCAACATGACAAGCGCTGGCAACTCGTTTGCTTCGCGCTTCCTGCATCAATTAACGCTTGTATTGCTTTTTGGCTATGCACACACATACACACACCAGCACACCCCAACATACATACACACACACATACTCTCTCAAGCACGCACGTACATAATCCATAATTTAACAACGGGCAAACACCAATAATAATTGGCGCTCGTTAACGGGCCGACGAGTTCATCAGCTCAATCATGCCTTCAACGTCTAACGTTTTTAGCCATTCAAAACCAAATCGGATAAGCTATCGACAACAACAACAACAGCAGCAACTATAACAAGGTTTGCGTGTGTTCTCAAACGATTTTAATTATAGATATTGACAATGCGGCAATGTGAAATTGAGACGTAAAACTCAAAAAACCAAAAACTGAAGCGGAGGCTGCAACTGCTCACATAGGGATTGTCTCAGTATGAGGCGGACTGACGGTCGGACTGACGGACGGACGATCGGGCGGTTCAGTGAACCCACGAAAATATCAGCCAATTATTCGAATGCTGTTAATGAATGTGGGCGAAACGCTTTTTGCCTTTAACTTATCTGAGAGTCTATAACTTTATGCAACGGCTTGAGCTCAAGCTAAAGCTAAGGCTGGAGATGGAGCTGGGTAATTTGCGCCTGTAAATGCGTCTGCGCAGCTGCCTAGAGAAAGTTGTCTTTGCCCAATTTGCAAATGACGTTTTTTTGTCAACGTCAACAGCAAAACGGCAAAATGGCAACAGCAGACGGCAGACGGCAAACGGCAAACAGCAAATGGCAAATGGCAATAAAAGGCAGTGCCAGCGCACACGTTACTATTTTTGTCAACCAGGAGTTGCTGCCGTGTCCCAATGTAGACAATAAACCAGAAATCGCAGCCATGCACCAAATGAAGCCAAACAAACAAACAAAACAAAAACAAATCAACACTGGACAGCCAACAATCAGCAGCAACATATTGCTGTGCTGTCATTGCCACAAATCAGATGAAAGTGAAGCGACTCTCCAGCTGTCCGACTGTCCGACAGTTCAACTGTTTAACTATGCTTCTACAATTTCACCAACAGCTATCATAATTGCAGACAGCAATTAAGCTGCTGTCAAATATTGCCAGCTACTCATGCTGCTCGTGTTACAGTTGCAGTTACCAGTTGCATGTTGCTGCCGTGCGCGCAATTGAGTCACCCGCGCCCCGAACTGAGACCCAGACTGTGCCCCAGACTCAGACTCAGCCTGTGCCTGGCGTGTTGTCAACAGCATTTGGCTCATTGCCACACTGTTGATACGTTGATATTTTCCGACAAGCAAATCAGCTGCAACAAAACCCAAAACTATTGCCAAAAAAAAAATGCGCCAATTTGCTGAGACTGGACTCAACAGTTGCTGCTGCTGCTGCACGGTTTCTACTCTTGCTGGACATGGACTTTCTTTTTGCACTGGCATAAGACTTGGGCCTTTTTTTGTGACTGACTTGGCAAATGTCAAGTCCAAGTGACACAAAGTAGTTGTTGTCGTTAGTGTTGTGATATCCGTTTGCAAGTCTGTCAGCCTTAAAAGCGCAAACTCAAAGCCAATGAAATTTAATTTGTACGATCTTCACTTTTGACACATTTGGTTCAATACTCAAACACAAACGATTGAAAACGTTATAAACACAAAATAAAAAGCAAAAAGAAAGATGCGGATGACCATAAGTTTTTGCAATATTTGGACAAGTGAGTTTGGTGAGTTTTTCACTTTTATTGGCGTAAGGTTATGAAGCGGATGTAGGTGTCGATTGTGTAAGGTGTAAGACATGCTGAGTATATTTCGTTTGAAATGTATCTTTTGAAAAATAGAAAACCCATTATATAATCCTAAGATTAAATGTATCTAAGAAAATGCTATTTAGATATCAGTTATGTTCTTATTACTGATAACAATTTGTATCGATGTGGTCGATACCATTTCCCAAATTATTATTGAGTTTAGATAACCCAACTCACTTAATGACATTAATCCACCAAAATTCTAACCCAACTCAAGGCAAGCCTGTACATACTATGTACAAACAAGATATATGCAGAGCTGCACGTGTGATTGCTCGCTTGACCACTTTGGTAGATCACTCGAAGTGTCATTGCCCAGTTGAGTGCCCACAGCATCAACTGCTGCACTCATTTGTCTAGCCAAGCTGCGAGTTGGGTTCAGTTGTGGTGGTTGCCCCCAGACTGAAGTGCCATTGAAATTACAATGATCTTCATATGTTTTTGGACTGATCACAAACGTCAAGCTACCAAAACCCGAAACCAGACGCAAACGCAGACGCAGACGTTGATGCGCATCTGCTTAAAATGTCTAGAGGTGTGTGCGTGAGTGTGTTTGCTGTGAGTATTATTTAACCAATTTGTTGCTGGCTGCTATGACCTTCAATGGTCATTTGTACAAAACAAAGAGTTGGCCTGGCCTGAACTAAGCTGACTGAGTGCCTGGCATGGCCTGGGCTGGCATGGTCTGGTCTGGTCTGGTCTGACCAGCAGACTTTGCGTCTCTCCAAATATTTTGACGTTGTTGTCGATTTGGATGCCGACTGCCAGTCAGGCAACCAACTGGTCAATGTCAATGTCAGAAATTTGTTGAAGTGGAAAAATTCAGTTGCTGTTGTAACGGAGGCTTAAAAATTGTTTTGTATTTTTCTGTATTTTTCTGAATTTTTTTATTTTTTTTTTATTTTTCTCTAGCTGCCAGCTTGATGTTTTTAGGTTCAATGCTTGCTAATAAGCTAAAGCCACAGCCGCTTGATTGATGTGCGTTTTGGGGATTACATAGCGACGGCAGCAAAGGCAGCAGCCTGACCTTAGTAGTCACAGCTTTGTTGCTGCTCTTGCTATTGCTGTCATTGCTGTAGCTGTTGCTGTTGTGTGTTGTTCTATCTGGCTGCATATCTGAGAAGCGGACATATCGCAGCATTGGCATCGGCAACAGCAACTGCTTGCCACGCCCGCGTCGCCATGCTGCAGCTGTGTGGAGTCTGCGTCTGCGACGAAGTCTAAAGTTGAATTGCTGGCACAATGCTGATTGCATTTAGCGATAAATTAGCCAATGAATACAATTAAAAAAAAAACCAAGAGAAAAAAAAAAAAAGACGATGCCCAAGAGGCTGCCACAAGGGCACAGGCCCTCACAGCACAATTCTAGAAAGGCCCCAAGGGCAGTCATGTAACCTTCGATTATTTCGATTTACTCAAAATCAATTGCATGCTTTATTTTATTATCTTTTTGGTTTATTTTTATACATTTTTACTGACCCTTCGTGCACCACAAAATAAAAAAAAAAATACGTATAGAGAAACGACACTCGAGTGCCTTGGGGAACTGGAACTGGCCGAAATATGCGCTTACAAAACGATCGCCATCGCAACATTTACATGTCCAATTGGCCATAATCAATGTCAATGTCAGTGTCATGGCCGGTACTAGCAGCGTTTTGCACCCGCGTTAATTGTGTCTCGCGGGCATCGTGCACAGATCGCTGCCAGCGATGCTGGTAGCCCCCAGCTGGCCAGGATGTTTTCACCTGCTGCTGTTGCTGCTTGAGCTGCTGATGGCGCATGCCCGGATTGACAATGAAGCGCAGGCGCTGTAAATTTGCTGACATTGATCTTGTCGGCTGCAATCTATTAGCAGACTGTGGCAGTTGCAGTTGTAGCAGACGTTGCCAGCTAGCGCCCTCAGTTGCATCGTCTGCTGACATTGATGGCTTGACTGATTGATCGTTACCATTAATTTCATGCGTTGACATTCTTTGTAGCCAGTTGTCGCTGTTGTCGCTGTTGTCGCCTTTGTCGTTGTTGTCGTTGCTCTTGTCTCTGCCTGCAGACTGTAGTTTTCTCTGTAGTTTTCCCCACTTGCTAGCCGACAGCACATTTCGCTTGCCACGATTCGGAAAGAATGGATCGTCAATGTTGTACAGATCGCGCAGATGCAGTTTTTTGCCACGATGCGGAAAGAAGGGATCGTCCAGTTTGAAAATCTCGCGATGCTTTTTGCCGCGGTTCGGATAAAAAAGATCGTCATACTTGAACATATCTTTGACTTTATCGCGCTTGCCGCGATTCGGTACAAATGCCTCGTGGCGTTGCAACAGCTCTTCCAGTTCGGGTGAAGTGTACTTACGGCCTCGGGGTGGTATAAACGGATCATCCCTTATTTTTAAATCATCTAGTTAAGGAAAATAGAATGAGAGATAAGAAAAAAAACCAATTTAATGCGTGTATCTAGTTCGAGGCAAGTTATCATTAAGAATGTGCCATGCCACATGCGTTTTAAATTAAACGAAGCACACACGAATAAGCTAGAGGCTGCGGCACTTTGCAATTTCAACACCCTGCTACTCGATCCGCCTCGGGAATTATGATTTATTCATGCTCACCGCCCAGTTGGTAGCTATCCTTTTGATTCTGCTCTTCTCGCCGCACCAGCACATATTGTGGCTCGTCCACAATCAGTGGTGGCTCCAAATGCCCTGAGAAATTGAACGTCTTCCAAATGAACATGCCTGGGTGATAAAATTCTGCGCCACTTGCGCTCAAATTATCGTTATGATGCTGATGGGGATAGAGCTGTTCCATGGCCCAATGCAGGAACTTGGCCAGATCCTGCTCGCCCGTGAGCAGCATGAAAACCTCATTGTTTGTGTTCTTCGAGTTTGTGTCTTCATTGGAGTCGCTGGTGTCCATGTCGCTGGTAGCATCACTATTGCTAGAATGCAGCTGATCCTGCATATCGTACAGCTGATGTCGCAAACGGGCGACAGCTTCTCTGTTTCTGTCGTAAAATGGAAATGGAATCGTTTGTAGAGCTGTTTGACATTCTATAACATCAGTTTTGATATGCCAGAGTGGAAGATTAATGATGTATCGTTTGTTGTGCGACGTCAGTTTAAGGATCGTCATTGTGCATCATCTTTGAAAACATTTGTCTTTTGATGGTGCGTGGGCTGCTTAGGTTTCAATTACACGTGCACGGCTGTCGCAGCGTTTCTCTTTTCTCCACACATTGCCTGCCCCAAAATTGATGAACATGTCTGCGTACGTGGGCTGCCTTCAACAATGCCAGCCACTCAAGCAGCTGACCCAGAAAAGCCACCAAAGACCTCCCAGCCCCAAAATGCTATGCAGAATTAGCTGTTGGCTCTGCGTTAATCTTGCTGTCATGTAGGCTCATCCAATCAATAGACGATTTTAGGCAATTCCCTTCTTATAAATTACTGTGTAAAATTACAAATTAAAGGCACAAAACAACTGAAAAATATGCGGGCTTAAGGCCAATTAATCGACGCATTTAACAAATCAACAAAAGCACCAAATGAAGAAAACAGAAGAAATGATTAATTGTAATTTAATAGCAGCTCCAAATACCAATCATATTTCAACGCAATACTCTTTAAACAGAGTAATAGGCGGGTATGCTAAACTATTTGTACCCTATCTGAATCTGTTAAAATGTTTTTGAATATGGGACAAAATACAGAAATTATGTTATCATATTTTAGAGATATTAATGGTACAAAATTAAGAGTTTCTTATGATATTGACAACATAATGGAAATTTTCAATACACTCGTTTACTTTGTCCGGTGCACAGCATAATTAGTAGCAGTAAACCGTAAGCATATCAAATGCAAAAGCTATCTAATCATTGAGTAAATGCTTATATTAATGAAACATAATTATTACTAGCCGCAATTAAAATTTACAGTCTGGCAAACAAATTCTCACTTCTTCACTGGGCTCGCTTTCAGCTTTTAAACTGAATGAAAAGTGAAACTCAATGCACATTGCAATTTCGGTTTTAATGTTTTTTTTTTTTATACTTTTTTTCTCTGTTTTGTTTCGGGCCAATGAATTTGCTGACAGTTGTTATTTTGCGAAAATGTACAAAATAAATCAACATATGTATGCGATGCGGTGTTGCAGAAAACAAAACTGCAATCGTCGAACTGATTTTTTCACGCCCATTAATTGGTTTTGCGTGTTTTTGGTCGACAGCCAAATTGTCGACGATTTGTTGCTCATATTGTTGACTTTTCACATTGCGATTAAAGCCTGGCGCCCGAGCGCTACACTCAAAAGGTTTTACCCCCAAACTGAACTGAACTTAACTTCAGACTTAACGCGCTTGATAAATTGCTGTTCGCCTTTAATTGGCTTACATGCGATTTGAGTTGAGGCGAGAAAGTTTTTTTTTTTTTTGGGGGCACTTTCTGGTGCTACCTTGAACCCGTTACCATGTAGATTTAACCCGACTGATTGCCACCCAGAGACAGACACATCCTTAGCTTAGCTCACCTGACCGCCAGCATGGCGCGACTGTATTCACGTGGACAAATGCCATTTGTGGCCTGGCAGCGACTTGTCCAGTATTTGTATGGCGGGGGCGTGGCATACTTGACTCCGAGTCGTTGGCCATTTCGCTGCACAATTTCCTGCGGTGCTGATTGCTGTCGTGCCTCTAAATCATAAGCCTCGCTCAGTGCTTTTCGATTAAAATCCGCCGGTCGCAGTTGCTGCTGCATTTCGGCATCAAAGTCGTCGTCATTGTTGTTGTTGTTGTTGTTGGTGTTGGTGTTGCTCTTGTAGGGCAAATTGTGTTTACCATCGGCTGAAGCGGACTCCTTACTGTGCGCCATATCGCGCGGTGCATCGTTGCCGTTGCCGCTGCTGTCAAACAGGACGCGTGCATCCTTTTTCCACAGCGGCCGCTCGTGGTTCAGCTTTTGTCTCAAGGCCACCGCCTCCGTAGCCGCGATAAGCGATGGTGGCAAAGATAAGACCACATTGCCTTGGCCGTTGTTGGTGAAACCGCCGCTACAATAAATCGCCAGGCAGGCACAGATCCAAACGAACGTGAGCCTCATGCTGTCTCTGGACTCTGTTACAGTCTGGCTCCGTCTGTTCGAAGTCTGCCTGTGGGCTGCCTCGATCGGGAAAGGCTGTTCCAATTTTTGCTCGTCGGGCACTTTGATGCTGTGCGACCGCTGTGTTCTGCTCTTAGAAACTGAAAGTGCTGGCACAGCAACTTCACTTTTTATAGCCACAATGCTGTCCACTATGGACGGGGAGTTTTGGGAATAAGCTCTGGACCTTTGGTGCTGCATGTGGGCAACCAAGTCTGTGAGTGCCTGTGTGTGAGTGTGTATTGGCTGCAATTGTTTGGCCAGCGCAGTCTGCCATGAAATTAATAAAAAGAAAATGCTATTTTACTTTGACGCGCTTTGCCGAACTGGGAAATATGAAAGCAGTCTCAAGAGATCGCCTCAAGACGAATAATACACATTTCTATGCCCTAACTCAACTGGCAACTACTTTATAAGCAGCCAGATCAAGTTTAGATAGAGTATACTGTTAAGCTAACCGTTACTTTAATGTTTGCCCATTACTGATTGCTCTGTTCTATTTTTATGGACCATCATGGGAAAGTCTCTTGGGGTCTAGTTGGTTTTTTTTCGCTAGCCTGGGCGCTGTACAAATTAGCTGACAAGTTCTCACACGCGCAGGACAAATGAGGCAGCGTCTGCGCCAAAACATTCCCAGCGATAAAATCATTGGCCAAGAGCAAGCGCTAAGAAGCGCTACGTTCCAAGTTCCAGGTCGGCGCTTTCGTTTCATGGCGCAACCAATAGATGGGGTCTACCTTTGAGAATTTATTACTTGCTAATGCCCGATCGCATTTGTCTGCTGTAAGGGCCAACCACAGCAACAAAAGCAAGAGCAGCAGCAGCAGCAACAACAACAACAAGAACAACGACAACAATAAAAAAAGAGAAACACAAACACAATTGTTGAGTAATGAGCTCGGCACGTTATTAATGTCACTGTGCCTTGGTACTCAGGGCACATCTCGTTCCCGTTCCCGTTTTCGTTCTTGTTTCGAGTTCTCGTGCACTCGCAGCAGACTCTTTTGTATCTTAGGGCCACGATTTTTAATTAAGTAATTCGCTGACTTTGTTAGCCCTGTGGGTCCTCTGTCTGATCTTCTTTAGAAACTCTGCTCTCTGCTTTTGTTGCAGCTTTTTTGTTTAATCCGGCTAACAAATTGCTTCATTTTAATTTATTTGCATTTGTTGTTGCTGCTGCTGCAGCTGCTGCTACGGCTGCTGCTGCTGCTGCTGCTGCTGCACGTCTTAGTTGTTCTTCTTGTGTCATTGATGTTGTTGTTGTCTGCAGTTCGTGGCTGCAGTTTTCTTTTGCTTTGGAAAACCTTTTTGTACGACTTTTGCGGTCGTGTTCTAATTTATTTGTCTTTGATTGTGCCCATGTCTGTGTCGCTATGTAAGTAATGTCTGATCGTGTCTCTGCCTTACTGTCTGCCTGTCTGTCTGTCTGACAGTCTCTCTCCCGGCTGCGTTTGCGTCTTTTATGTTATGAAAATTAAGCAAACATACATCATTTACCGATCCATTAGAATCTGGCGCTTGGAGCACCGCAGAGACCGATTAATAGACCCCAACTTCTACCGACTGCCGACTATTTTACCTTGATATATGAACGCAATTAGTGCTCTAATCAAAACCAATCGCGAGCAGCGCTCTGAATTTATGTGCAACTGCTAACTAACAACTCGTATTCTAATTGCAGCTGGAAATCAACGAGGTCTTCGAGCTACGCAAGGCACAGCGCTTGCAACAGCAACTGCAGGAGCAACTCGAAGCGGTCCGACAGGCAGCCGCAGCAGCCAAGCAGCTTGATGAATTGTCGCGTTCTACGGAATCTGATAGCGGCTTTGACAGCAGCAGCACCACAGCAACAACAGCGGCCACAGCAGCAGCCACCACAACGACAGCGGCAGGAAAAACTGCAAAAGGCAACAGCAGCAACACAGTGACAACTAAACTAAGAGCCCTGCCTCCACCACCGCTAAGTCCAGGATCGGGCTCAGGCTCCGATACGAGTCGACGCCCTTCGACAACGACAACGCCAGTCGCTGGACAGCCGGATGATGTGCACATTTGGGCAAACAAATTTCTACGTGATTTGGACAATCTGATGGGTGGTGATAAGCTGCCACCGCAAATGGCGGCCATTGTCGACTCCGATTCAGCGTCGACCAGCAGCTCGCCCACGTCCAGGACAGCGCCCATGCTGCTCTCGGCGGCAGCCAGCGCAGCCCTGCAGAGCCGCTTTGGCAAGAGCCCAAACTCAGTTATTAGCGAAGAACAGCAGCAGAACGGACAAAACGGACTCGTCTTAAAACCGGAGAAGCATGTAAGTTAAATGCAATCATAAATTCTCACACTGTGATTTCAAAACATAAAATCGCTTGGATTCTCTTGTAATCTTTGGCACGATTTCAACATGCACATTTTATGTAGGTTAGATAAAAAGCGCTTAAAACAAAGGCATTTAATCTAAAGCCAAACAATGTTGTCCACACATAATGCAAAGCCCCACGCCCCTTTCTCAACAAAAAAAAAGAAAAAAGAAAAGCAACACGAGCATATTCCCCCAAAAACAAAAAAAAAAAAGCAGGAATGTTTTTCTCTCAAGAACTGCCGCCATATGTGCCATATGCTGTGCTTGGAGGCAGTGCCGGATGCGCAAATGAAGCGCGTGAAATTTATGAGCATCATTGATGCTGCTGGAAACTGACACAGCGGAGGAGCAGGCAGCAGAGGGCAGCGCAGCGATAGACAGTCATTTCGAGAGTGCCACTTGAATGAGTTAAACTTTGAACTGTTGAGTAGATAGAGAATTGATGGTGTATAAAACAGCGGCGAGTTTTACGACTACCAGTTGCATTTTGGGTTGAAATGTGAAAAGCAGAAGAATCGTTGACTTGCGGCGCTATAAAATGTGTAATAAAATAGTCTAATTAGAGAGTTCCTTAAGAGCCGAATATTAAAAGTCAATTGATGGATGATTGATTCAAAAGAGAAAAATGTACAAACTCCTCAACTATGTATTATTTTTATTGTATAGCCCAAAGCTAAGCTGATGAAACTGCAGATATTACAACTCTTTTAGACTCAGACACAACTCAACTGCGGTCACAGCTTCAATTCACACACACACACATACTCGCATACACACAGCCAAACTCGGTGACCCACTTAATCCAGTCTAAACCATAAACCAAAGCCCAGAAACCTAAGCAACTTGTTAGCTGTCTCTGGCTTATCATATCAAATAGATCTAATTAAAACATTTATAAGCCCAAGCAGCTCATAAACGGCACTGAGTTTGTGGTCTCCTGTTGTTGTTTAGTTATTTTGTTGTCTTTCGTCTGATGGTTGTTGCTTGTTGCATATGCTTAGCATACATTTCGCTCAGAGCTGGTTGTGGTGATTATCTGTCGAAAAACCTCAACAAAAAAAAAAGGCACTAGCAAAGCAAATATTAATTTTCAAAACGCGTGCCAGTGGAAAAACACAACTCAAAAATACCGCTAAAACCAAATAAATAAAGCAACCAAATTAACAAGATAAGGCTCGACTAGGAGTTACTCTGCATCAAAGTTTGCGTCAAAAGAAAAGTAGAAAAAGTAGACACAATTTGATCTTTAGTGTCTGAGATCTTCGCATATTATATTATTCGACCCTTTCTGGAAACTGAAAAACCAAAGCAAAGTATAATTGAAATGGAGCCGACACGACTCATGACTGAATTTATTATTGTGGTAAGCCTCCAAGTTTTGAATATAAGTTAAGCAATTAACTTTCCATTAACACTAGGACTACATACATATACATTAATATATGCTGTTGCCATCCAGGCATACTTTGTGTGCTAATGATATGCATGCCTGCTCACCATTTCTACTGTGCACACATTATCTCCGGCGCTGTCTCTGTCTGTCACTTAGCGTGGCTTTAATTTTCAGCTGCAACAGGAAACTCATGTCGCCTGTTAAATATTCCATGGCATGCTTGTTAAATATTTGGCTCAGTTTCGGGCATGATTGCACGCTTAAAGCTAAATCTGCTGCCAGGCTGCTGCAGCAGCAGCAGCTGTGTGAAATTGATTTCCTTTAGGAACTGCAGCAGGCAATGTGGGCGACTGTTTGACATTTTGCTGCTGTTGGCCCCAAAACGTTGGCAGCCGAGCTGTCATATTTCGCAGCAATCGTTCAAGTAAAAGTGCCAATTAAGAGCGCTTAGCTGAAAACATGCAGGGCACTAATTAACGCAGAGAATGTGGTACATGCTCCAGGAGGCACCACAAAGTCTGTTAGTTAGTCAGTCAGTCAGTCAGTCAGAGAGCTGGCAATGATTTATATGCAGTCGATGGCTGTATAAATCAAAAACAGCAAGCGGCAACCTTATCGAGGACACAAGTGCGTGCCTTGTTTGCCAATAAGAGCCCGAAAATGGCTAAAAAACGGACAAACTGTCAACGAAAGTAAAGCAGAAACAGATGTTGTTTTTTTTTTGTTGTTGTTTGTTTTTGTGTCTTTCTTTCGAAAGGTGGAGCAGCGAATTGGGTCAATATGCCGCCCTGCGGCTGAGATCCAAACGAAGATCAAGACGCTGCAGAGCAGTACACTTCACTCATGCCCAGCTGTCAGCACAGTGGAACTGGAGCCGGCTGCTGTGCCAGACCAAGTGGAACCGAACGCCCCAATTTGTGTTGGCTTTGCGATGTTTATGAGGCGCATTCAGATTGTTCTGCGAAAGTGAATCTTCGCATGTGTGGCATGCAATGGCAGCCCAATGCAATCCGCGCTTAACGATGACGAGCCATGCAGATATGCAGTTGAGCAGCTGGGGCACATGTTGCACACGGGGCAGGTAAACACATAGGACGCGCGCACACAAAGCTTTTCACGCAAGCTCGTTCAGATGGCCAACGTGTGTGCAGCTTCGTTGTTGAAATAGCAGCAGCCGCAGCAGCATCAATGGACCTCGGACATTGGACAGTTTTGACTTAAGTAGAACTTGCAAATCACTCCAAGGCAAACAAACATGACGAGCAGCAGTTTGGCCAGTAAAGAAGGCAAGGCGTTGGATGAAGGCAAGGCAAGGAAAGGAAAGGCAAGCCCCCTGGCAAAGATATGCCTCAAAAAGATGGGGCTGGGCAGGCGTTTAAGTGATTTGATTTGATAATTATTATCAGTGTGCATGCGTGACCGCAGGCAGGCAGAGGCATGTCCAATCGATTTGCGATTGTCTGGACGGGACTCGTACACGTAAATATGTGTATCAAGTCGTTGCAGCAGCGGGTGTGGTGAGGGGGCTGAGTTGGAGCGTTGCCTGGACTGGACTGCTTTCTGGGTCATACATCAATGAATGTGGAACATTGAGGCGTTGCCCATTGCATTTGTCATTAAATATTTTGATATGGAGACATTGCAAACGCACATTGACAGCTGAGAGCTGCAAATGGGCATACACCAATTTTTCTCTGTCCACATATTTTATGATCAATTAGTGGCATTTACAGTTGCCTGTTTTCAATGCATTTCCCAGATAACCCCAGAGGGCTATGACAATATTTTATTGTGTCATTTTGTGTTCATTTTATTGCATTTTTCATTAACTAAACGAAGAAAACATTTCATTTGGCCATCGGCGATGTGGTCGCAGCGCGTTGTCGCGTTTGTTGTGAGAAATCTTTACCATTTTATTGCATTTAAATTGGCTTTTGGCAGCGTTTCGGATATCGAATTCTACTGCAATATATACACATAAAATTGATTTTCCTTGTCACTCGCCCCAATCGTAAAACGCTTCAATTTCAATCACAACAAATTTCCAAATCGAAAATAATAAAACTAGAGAATAGGCCTTACTGGGAAACATATGTAAAACAAGTTCAACTTGAATGCATAACTAAGAATTTTGTTCAGTTTTGATAAAATCGCTAAATTAATAGAACAACCGGCTGGCTTGACTGCATCAGTAAATAGCCGTAAAATGTAAAAGTTTTATTAGTCCAATCGTTTTATTCAATTTATAATCTACTAAAGTACATTCGGAGCTGGGGTGACTGGAAACTGGAAACTGGCGCCTGCCTGGCTATACATAGTCATGTGTGGATGCCCATAAAAGACGTGGCGGTTGGCCGCCCAATTAATGCGTCGCCAGCGAGAGTTGGCGGCTCATTAACACGCAGTTGGCCCGATCGCCATTGGGTATCGCCAGCGGAATCGGAGTCAGTGTATCGAACCTTTATTAATAATTCATCGAAATCTGTGCACACCGACTGCATTCGGATTGCTGCTCCATAATGCATTACAAATTCGATTGCCCCATCAGCTGCAACTGGAGCTGCAACTGTCACTGCAAAAGTTGTACCTTGACTAGCCAAAGTCCCTAAGGATATAATTGCATGCATGCTCCTGTCCAGTCATCCTGTCCTCATCCTGTGTACCAATAATTACATTATAGCTCTTTCTTATTTGGCCACAAGTCTGAGCAGAGCAGGACAGTTAAATAGGTGAATACGCTTATGAACACGAAAAACTAGGCACATATCAATATAAGTACTAAACATAATTCGTTACTTTTTCAGAAAACATTTTTGTTCGCCCATCGCTTACATATTTTGTGCAAATTCCAACCACATTGCCTTATATAAAACACATGCCTTAATCAATATTTCGAACAGGAGCAAAAGCAAGTCGCTTGACAACCAAACACTCAACATTTCTTTCCCATCTACCTTAAGCGTCGGTATTCTTGCCATATTCCTGTTACAATTTGACCAGGCTCGTTAGCCATTTTACTGTTGTTACAGTTTCGACCGCCAAAAGCCCCCAAGGAGCTGAGAGTGCTTGGAAGCAGCAACAGCAGCACCATCAGCTAAAACAACAACCTGCTGTACAGTTTTATTTTTCTTTTTTTTCCATTATATGCTTTAGTGCTTTGAGCCATACACACACTGAGACACACACATGCGCACTCCAGGCATTTTGGTTGCCAATAAATCATTTAAATCAATTTCCGCCTGTTGCTGCTTTTTTAATGAATTTTCGCTGGTCGTCGCCCGTGTTGCCAGGCCAAGTAAAAAGTAAATTGTCAATCGCTTGCCAAAGGATTGTAAATCGAATTGACATAACGAACTTAACGAATGCACCACAGGCACAACTCCTTAGACCAGTAAGCTAATAGCCGGGAATATTTACTGGTTCTGGTGATTGGACTACTCACTATCCGTAAATGCTGGACACTTTGAATATTCAGCATAGTTCGTGGAAGACAGCGGATATCAGCTACGGCTTATAAATCATAAGCCACAACAATAGCACATTTTTCTATACTATAAAAAGTGGTTGGATGAAAAAAAGCGAGTTTTGCGTGTCGGCCACTTGAAATGGCTTTCAGAAGATTCCACAGAAAAGTTACTTGCACCATGGAGAAGGCTTTTTTTTTATTTTTTTTTTCTGTCGCGATTTGCATAAAATACAAATTCTGATTGTATTCGTACCTTGCGGCAGCCACTTGACAACGCTTAAAAATGCCATTGATATTTCCTTTGGCATTGTTTTTGTGCGCATACTGTCTTTGGGGCACTGGCACTGGCTGAAGTCGTGAAAACGCGTTGTGCCCAGACACAGATCTCCAGTCAGCGGTCTCCCGCTTCCAGCTCAAGCTCATTATGCATTCAAGGTCCTTCGTCTAAAGGTTGAGGTTGCATCCGCTCGAATCTGTCAGCGGTGTGCATTGTCGACTTTTCTATATTAAACTTGACTGACTATATTTTAATATGTTGCTTCCCTTCTTGATTTACTATCTCTATCTCTCTCTCTCTGTCTCTGTGTGTTGCAGGCAACCATTCCATTGCAATCGTTTAACCTTGATTGTGGACGCAACGAGGCAGCAGCAGCAGCAGCAGCAGCCAAACCAAAAGTTGTTGCCTACATGCGGACGCTGTCGGCGCCGGGCGGCCATGGGGCAGCACCAAAAGCAACTGTTGCACAGGGGGCACAGAGCCAGCGGAAAAGTCTGGCGCTGTCCGCGTTTAATGGCCATGCAGAGTCGTCGACAGCGGCAGCGACGTCAACAACTCATAAGCTGACAAATTTCCAAAGCGCATTGAAAATCGAAGAACTCACTGCGGCGGCGGCAGCAACATCAACTCCGACCACCATGGATGATTTGAAATCTAGGCGACAGCGGCAATTCAGTGGCTTGGACATGGAAACCGCTACCATGTCGATGCCAAAACGGGTGGGCATTAATCATGCAGCAGTCGCGACGTCGCCAACGTTGACGAGCAGAAATGTTATAACCCCGCCGCCAGCAAAGGCAACAGTCGTTGGATCTGCAGCAAGTGGAACACAGCTGACCTCGGTGAAAGGCGCCGCCACGCCTGGCTATCTGGTGGATGTGACCAAAAAAGGATCCACCTCAACGATATGGACATCGGAGGAGTCCATACTGCGCAGCGTTGGCGCCGTCGATGAAGATAACAAGTGAGTAGTAGCCAATAAAGTCATTACTGTTTCTCTCTTCAATATTAATTTGTCAAACTCTCCCCCTTTCCGCCCGCAGCTCCACTTCGTCCTCTTCGGCCTGTGAGGAGGCAACCGGTGTGCTGAGCTCCGGTAAGTCCGGCATATCGCTTGACTCTTCCGGTCTGGACAACGACAATAATGAAAGCGGAATTGGAACGGCCACGCCGCCCAAGGACATGTCCTACTGGAAGAGCCATCATCTGCAGCACCATCATTCGCACCACCATCATCATAGGACTGGCGGCAGTGCGCCCGACAATGAGTCCGTGAGCAGCCTGGAGGCGCTTCGCAAAATGAAATTCCAAAAGAGCGGCTCGGTGGCCTCCTCCGACGATCCCGATCTGCTCGAGGTGCTCAGCCTGTGCGGCAGTGGCGGCGAGGCGGCCAATGAGTCCCAGGACGATATGCTGGACGACCAAACAGGCAAGCCGCTGCCAAACAAAACCGCTGCCGCCGAATACGATGAATGCCAGGATGAATTTGAGCTGGCCCAACACTACTGCGACTGCGATTGCACCGATGGCGATGCGAGCAGTGCCAGCGGCGGTACTGCCTCCATTGCCACACCGGTGGTGCTGCGTCGCAAGTATAGCGCCGCACCGCCCATCATGGTGCCGCTGCCATGTATGACACGTCGCAACCAACGCAGCCTCTCTCTTGACCATCATCATCAACTGCTGTTGCAGCCGCGAAAACTGCTGCCGCGCCACAATCACAAGGAACGTGCCCAACTATCGCTGGCACTGCGCCAAGAACCCTTCCAGTCGCTGCTCTCGCCCACAGCCACAGCGGTAACGCAGCTGCATCACTTTGTGGAGCTGCCTTCGCCCAGCAGCGCCTCGCTGCACAGCGACACCGGCGGCATTCAGGAACTGACCACCAAGTCAAACTCAGCCCCACTGCTGCTCAAGGAGCGTGAGCGGAGTCGTCGATGCGATGATTTTGCCGCACAGCATTTGGTTAGTATTCGAGGGCCACCTGACATAAATGCAAAAGATTTGATGAAGAGAATATATAAAGAAATATTAAAGCTGATTTTATATTATTTAGCAAACTCTTTAAATAACCCAGTAAAAAAATTATCTTGACTAGTAGTAAAAAATATGATTAATCCAACCAAAATATTAAGACTAACCGTTTTAATTAATAATAAGTATTGACCAAACAATTTATTTAACATTTAAAAGTATTCCTTTTTTCCTTTTATTTTTTAACTATAGCTTAAAATATGTACTCACATATACACCCAAACTTTCGTATTAAAATAAGTTAATATTATAGTTATGAGATAGACTTATATTTCAGATGATATTATTCTCTTGGCTTTTTAAATTAACCAAAACAGAACCAGAAAGCAATATATTTTTCGAGCAACACTCGTGAAGCGTTGATCATCAGTCATTAATATATATTTTTTCTTATTTTATCCCACAGACGCTGCGCTATTCTCGTTCGCAGAGTGATCGCTATTTAGCAGGTAAGTGGCTAGCAACGAGTTTTTGTTTGGCTTGATGTGTGCACTAAATGAGTTATTTAAATGGCCTGGCCGCGTCCAAGATCGAGGCCGAGGCTGAGCCCGAGCCCGAGCCCGAGCCAGAGCCAGAGCCAGAGAAAAAGGCAATGTCCAACAACTGGGTGTATAGAGTGGTGGGATGTTGATTTGATGCGCTGGTGGTCCTGCCAGCCAATTAGCGGCCTGTTATTAAGCGTGAGTAGTTTATAATAACAGTGCAGACTGCGTTTCATAATTTCTATAATTATGACTACAATTTTGCCTAGAAGCGTTCGTCTAGATGATTTACATTTGTGCCGAATGAGTCGAGTTTGCCTGTAGTGAATCGCAGTCCAAACTTTCGATTTCAATTTGATTTGGCATAATTTGATTTTCGCAGCCAAACAATTGAAGGCAATCAATGGCGACAGCCGGTTGCGACAGCTTAAAGGCAAGGGGGAGGCGGCTGTCATTTAAATTACTTTCATGTTCTTTGGACAAGAGCAGCAGCATCAACAATAGCAACAACAACAACAATATCAAAGCAACCAGGGGTGGGCAGCCGCAGCTCTTTTGCCAATTTCCAACACTTCCGTCAACACTTCAACACAAATGGCAGACCATGAATGACTGTCAATCTGTCAATGTGCATGCGGCTGTTGGCCAACACACACACACACAAACGTTTTGTCTGTTTGGTGTTGGTGGGTGTTTTGGGTGTTTGGCTTCTTTATACCAAAACTGGCATATAAATGAACTAAATTGAATCAACAGCACAGTGCTCTCAGTCAACTGTTCGGCCAAGCATTCTATAGACCGAGTTGGCGCTCATTCAATTTCGATTCACTCACAGCTTGGGCATATCCAACGTCAGCAGCATTATCAGCATCCAACGATGACGTCAGCCAGCAACAGCATTGCAGAGTCGCCACAAAATGCTGGGTTTTTCAATCAGACTATCTGGTCGAGTTTTTGTTTGCACTGCCCGTGACGTCATCAGAGTGACGACAACAGTAGCCACATGCAAAGGTCAGGTCAGAACAACTTGTTCTTAACGTTGCCGATACCGTGGCCTTTAGCATCGCTTGTATTTATATTGCTAATATCGCATTATGGCCATTTGGCCATTCCGACATGACACTCAAACCATTTATTATGTGCTCTCTGTCGGGGTTGGAGGCCTGAGATGGGCAGGGGTTTGCTTTTGGGTTTGGGCATGAGAATTTGAATTGAGGCTGGGCTGCCTCTTGTTGTGGTTGTCGTTTCATAACGGAAGCAGGAGGCATCGCAAGTAGCTGCCGCTTCAGCTGTTGTTGTTGTTGTTGTTTTTGATGTTGTTGTTGTTGCTGCTTCTGTTGATTTTATTGTTTATTTTGTTGAAAAGATTAACACGCAGTATTTCATGATTTATTTCTGATATTGCACAAATAAAAATTACCAGCATTTATTTCATTTTTATTTATCTTGCTCATCGTCTGAGTAAATGCTTTAAGATACACATACATAAAAACGCACAAGTACTATATGTACATACGTACACACATAAATTTATGTGTACGAATCGCGCGCTGCCTGTGAACATGTGTCAATGTCGTGTTTATATAAAGCGTCTTGTCATGCCCTCCATGAAATGCAATAAATAGGAAAATTGCTTCTGTGATTTCCTAAGATTTAAACATTAATTTGCTGTTTTAATTAACCCATTCAATGGAAGCCAATCGAGAAACAACAAATAATGCTGTCGATTAAAATTGCTTCAAGTTTATATCAAAATGATTGTCTTTTGAAAAGACAATAAAAAAAAAGTTGAGCACTCACAATGAGTGACTGTGCCAACGGGCACAAAAGCCACAAGCGTCCCTTCCCATATTGTCGGCTCGGAATGAGCAACAGGTGCGGTTGGCCATCGACTTAAAAACTTTCACAACCCATGTCACAATTTATGTGTACATGGCCACAAAAAGCAACTACTTAAAACAAAAGCTGTCCCTATTCTATAGAGAGGTTATGTATGTGCTTTGCAGATGTGCGAGTCCTTTCAATAAACATGGCAATGGCAAACATGACAGCAGTTATTCATTTATTTATTTATTTGTTTGGATATTTTCTCGGAGTCAAGAGCCAGCCACAAGGCTCAGGTTGATGTACAAAATAATACATAATAATAAAAATAATATGAGATTGTCCGACTGATAGAATTGCCTGGCAAGGGAATCACAAGCAGCTCCAGCGGCCATCACAAGGAACAAGAAGAGCGGCAGTCAGACAAGCAGCAACATTGCTCATACGCCCCGCTGCTTACTTGTTCAGTGCTATATGCACTCGACTCGCCACGCGTCACATCGTCTTGCCGCTGTTCGGCTCGCCTCGCGTCGGGCACGGATACTGCTCGGCTCTGCCATTTTGCTTGGGCGCGCGGGTAAAATCATTAGTGCTCTTACAGGCGCCGTGCACGGTAGACGCATTCGTTGCCGCATCGAGTCTGGGGCAGGCAAAGGGGACGCGTCGACGCCAGCGACTCAATTAGCTGTGTAACGGTTTAAAAGGTCTAACGCTTATTTAAAAAGCACATCAAAAACAGTGCAGTGTACTCAGTGCGTACAAGTGTCAGAATGTGTGTGATTTTTATTTGAAAAGTTTCACTTTCGCATCTA
Organism: Drosophila paracracens; assembly: GCA_035044025.1. Taxonomy (NCBI): domain Eukaryota; kingdom Metazoa; phylum Arthropoda; class Insecta; order Diptera; family Drosophilidae; genus Drosophila; species Drosophila paracracens. Next base: position 5,057,636 of record JAWNMN010000401.1, on the reverse strand, counting down.
CTCACACGAACAAAACAGGCGCTAGACTTTAGGCAGTGAAGGCTGTCAAGTAATTCGCGCAACTTGCTGGCAAACGGTGACAAAACGGCAAAACGGCGCTGCCAAAATTAGTCAAAATGCAGCGCCGCATGTCCGTATCGATACGGGAGTATAAGTTCTTTAGGAGCTTCTCCCAAAAATTCGAGAACTGGCCAAAACGGAAGGCGGAGGCGCTGTGGCGCAAAATGCGCGAGCGTAAAATTGCAGGTGAGTCTCAAGACGATCGCCAGACAGAAAATAAAAACATTTCCACTCGGTTCCAAGGGCAAAAATTATTAAATTTAAACTCGTTCTCGTATTAGTTGTATACAAAACACAAAACACTTCGTCTGTGTATGGACGCGTGCCGCTGGCTGTTTATTGTTTTTCCACACCCCATTAAGAGGCTGCCCCGCCAACTATTTTAGGAGCCAATCGGGGCTATTTTCAGCTGGATCGTACGTACATACAGCCTGAACATATCAATCGACGCTGCACGGCGCACAATTTAATCGAATTATTCATTGCATTATTAAGCGATGCCTATATCTATATCTATCTATACCTATATGCCTGTCTGTGTGTTTATATATCTTTGTCTGGAAAATAAAACAAAAAAAAAAAGGAATACTGTAAGTGCCGCAACAAGTTGCCGTCATATCATACACAATATATGGCCAGTCTGTCATTTGAATTTGCTCCATAGCTGGCCACATCTGTCAGTAAGTTCAGTCAGTATGTCAGTCAGTCAGTCCGTCAGTTTGTCAGTTTGTCTGCCACTTCATTTTGTCAGTCTGTTTCAGTGGCACTCGTGGCTAATCTTACTCGTACTCAAAACCCCATAATCATTTGCGCTACGATTTCGCTTTTTTTTTTACACCCAAGTGAAATTGCGTGCCAGTCAAGCAAGGCAATTCATTTAAATAAAGAAAATTGTTTGCATGTAGTAATAAATGAGAAAAGTTATTATACAATTAATATGTACGAGAAAATTAATAAGCACCTGCCTCCATGGTTCGTGCCCCCCGCCAAATGTGTTCCGTGCTGTTGTATAAGCATGCGGCTGCAAAAGTATTTCGATTTCATTCACTTTGAATACTGCCTGAACCACAAGTCGTCTGCGGTGCAATGAGCTACACAGAAGTCGTAGCAAATTCATTCTCAAAACAAGAGCATTAAATGAATGTCAACGAATATTTTTAAAGGGGAACTAGAGATTCGGCTCCAAACTCGATTGTTCGACTAGAACATGGTCAAAATATATATGAAAATAAACTTTATCTGCATGTTGACTACCAAATACTACATCATTTATATAGGCTCGATTTGACAAATCAAAGAAAAGACAGACAGGCAGACGAGCAAGTCACCTATTATTTCAAAGGCCACAGATATACTCGAATGTGTGTATATATATATAAAGCTATCCATTTGAACCGACCCCTCTTTAACCATTTTAAATTAGTTGCGCCCAAAAGAACCACCTTTTTTGATTGTCATGCTCAGAATTATGCAAATTATTTTGTATTCCCTCTTGAACAAATTTTCCACAATCATTTGAAACAGCATTATGGCTGGTGTTTAATTTAAATAGCTTTTCTTTAACCCATTTTTTGGCATAGCAATAAAACGCATAAATTTTCCGCCTATGCTCCTCTTTATTTAATTTGCCTGTTTTTCTCTTTTATGTTTTTATAAAATTTGTTGTTTTCGCTATTCAAATGTAATTATTTTTATATGCGATTTTTGTTTTGTTTTGCTTTGGACGTTTTTGCCTGTTTTTGTGTGTATTCGTTTTTGGTAGCAAAATAACAGCAAGTTGTCTGAATTATTTGTATTGTATGCGGGCGGCATTGAGTGGGTAGGCGGGGTGGGGTGGATGGCAGGGGTAGACGACCGCCCGCTCGACGGCTCAGCAGGAAATATGCGGCGTATAATACGCTGACATTAAAAACGCATTAAGAGCTCAATGATCTGTTATTTTTGTTGGACCACATCAAAGCAGGGCAGGTGGGCATCTCAAATTGGATACAGTCTCTGAGATGTTGTCTCAGTAGCCATGGATAAGTTGTTGCTTTGAAGCGTTCTTTGAGCTAATTTCAAGTCAAGCATTTTCATCAGCAGCACACGACCTGCGTGGCTCATCGTCAAGTTTACGGCAAATTGAACTGACAGCCTGCCACTTGTTGCACCCAGCCTCTGGACGCAACTCATCCGCATACCCTGGCATGCGCACACAATCTGTAGATATTAGAATGACAGCTTACCTTGTGCCTTATGCACACATTTATAAATAGCTTGATCCTTCGCCAGGCAGCCAGATGTGGGCATTGAAGAGAAAATTTGTGTGCAAACAGCCCTAACCTCTCACTCTGACTGTCTCTTTCTCCCCTCCCTCACCCTTACCCTGAGTATTTATAAGGCCGACTGCTATTTTGAGAGTCGCCTAAGCCTCAAAAGAACTAAATTTTGTCAATGTTTGGTTATAATGAAGCTTCCTATAAAGTATATATCTAGTCTGTTGTTTTTGTTCTGAAATAATATTGTTATTTTTCATACTTTTTAAGTATCTCCGGTGCCTCAAAAGAACCAAATTTTGACATTTTATTTTAATTAAATTGTTTCATAAGAAACATAGGAAAGCCTTGTTGCATGAATGCCTAATCCCAATGCAAGGCAAATAAGTGTTGCGTGCGTCGTTTGTTGTCAGCTTTGACTAAAATATATGTATGTTGCAAATGACATTCATGTAAGTGCTTAGCCAACAAAGACAATGACTTGCGGCTGTGCAAATCAATTAATTAACATCAAACACCCACAACAAAGCGAATACATCGGATAATTGCACATTTTGCAGTTGCAGGAAGTATGTTTAACATTTTTGCATACATGCACGTGAATTATATGCGCATTTACTCGTTAAAAGGCATTGACGGCTTTGTCCGTAATAGCTCAAAAAATGATCATAGTTGCTGTAGTGGCAGCTGCTCCTGCGGCTATGCGATTAGCTTCAAAATCGCACCATAAGCGGCCAACCAAAGCAGCATTTAGCATTGGATATGTGCACAAACTTTAAAGCATAATGGTTGCCACAACAACAACAACAATAATTGCACCACAAAATGTTGCCGTTGGCAGTAGCCATTAGTTTCATTTAACTAAATTAATTTCAGGCTCAAACAAACAACTATTTATTTGCCACATATTTGAAAGGTCAGCATTGTTACAAAAACAACAAAATATTTAATCAAGTTAGATAAACATTTCACTTCATGCTTTGAACTTTGCACAAACTAAGTTTGTGTGATAAACAAATCAAGTGCAAACACTTTGGCCTCTTTGAAACGCATACGCCCCTTGCCACGTGCAACGGACACCAGTGGCAAATGCAACGATTCACATGCGTTCGTTCAGACATGGATTGCGGTTCAGTGGAGCCAGTGTGAAATAACAAAGCGTAGTTTGATTGTGCCTTGGTTATATTAACACACTTTATGTAATATATACTCCGATGTTAGCCATAATCGGAAGTGTGTGTCATTTGCATGCAGTGCGTGTTGTGTGGCATGTGTGTGAGTGTGTGTATGAGAGTGTTTGTGTGTGAGTGAATGTGTGGTTTACTAAACGTTTTCTGGAGCACGCGTAAAGACAAAGCGTGTCACTGACACTGACAGCCCACACACACACACACACACAATCATTTACACTCAAGTGGAGACCGTCAGTCAGTAGCCGACTATGCGGCAGAATATCCTTGACGCAGTAATTGTGTTAAGGATTCGTTTCCATTGACGCATTCACCACAATTAAGTTCTCCGAACATTTGCTTAAAAGCTTTTCAAGTTTTAAGAAATTTAATTTTTTTAAATTTACAGCCAACTAAGTTTTGATATACATATACTGACTGTTTTCAATGAACAACATCAAATTTAATTAATTTCAAATGTTTGCCATTAAATTCAGCAGGCACAAACAACAACTTTAAGCGCTACTCTCTTTATATCGTTATCGATTTAACTTAAGGTCATTCCAATTAAAGCAGATTTTTAATTAGATCCTGAGCCGATTTACTTTTATACGCATGTTATCCCTCCGTTGGCGTAAGCTCGCCCTAAACCGCGCCCCACAAACACACACTCACACAACCAGGCAAAAAATAATTATCCAACGTAAAGCAAACTGCAGAAATTTGCGCGAGCTTGGCTTTAAAATTTTTAACACGACCAAGCGTAGAAAATAAATCGCACAATGTGAACGGGAAGGACAACAAAGGGAATGTTGGCACCGCCCCCGGCCCCGCCCCACCAATCGTGTGGGCGAACGGTTGGCCTTTGTGTGACCAGGAACAACATCAAATATTGACTCTGGCGCAATAAACTTCGCAGCACACGCCCCCAACAGGCGTCCATAACAATATTGTGCACACTTTAAATGGCTTTTAGATGAGCAAGTGGCTCAGCAGTGAAGAACGCGGCGTATGCGCAATTTTAATAACGCTGAAGTGGCATTCGCATTGTTAGATGTTGTATTTGTTATTGTTGTTGTTGCTGTCAAAGCAAGAGTTGTTATCGCCAGGTGTCCTTTGCATACGCATGGATAATTAATGAGCTGTTGTTCGGCTATTTTTGGATACCTGCCACCGTCAGCACTTTGTGTAATTATGGGCGCAGTATGGCTAATTGTCTCGATTTTGTCCAGTATTGTTTGTAGAGCAGGTCAGTTTACTCAACAATACTCTTAAAGCTCTCAAAACTGGCATCGCTTTAGGGTGGATCAAGTGTGGTCATATCTAGAGTAAGTAATAGCCATAATCTCCAGTTAACTTGAATGGATTTCAAATGCATGCTAAGGGGTTGTGTGTGGCTGATTTAAAAATAGAACCAGAGACACGAGTGAACCCTTTCACAGGAAACAAGCTGCCAGCATTGCAGCTTGGCTGACTGGTTGACTGGCAACAGGCAACTGGTAACTGGCAACTGGCAACTTGCCCGGCTCGTTCTGTAGCCCGTCACCCCATCCGGCCAACGTGCAAGTTAATCGCTTGCAAAACTCAATAATAATTCGCCCTATGCATCAGCCCGCAACCACACAGAATGTTGCTTTGACGGAAAGCAGCCGGAAAGTGTTTCATGTTGTCGCTCTATGTATGTGTTACCGCCTGCTCTACAAAGTTGATTAAAAATCAATAGTCCAGGCAAAAACAAGGTCTACCTCTAGGTTGCCTGTCTTGCGCTAGAAATGTGGCTCAAATTGATTTCGTTTTCAAAGCCAACGAGCAATGTAAAATAGAACAGATTAGCATTTAAAATAGCAGCTCAGCTATTACATATATATACATATATATATAGGTGCAGATATATATATATATCTATATATTTATTGTTATCTTGCGTCTCAATTGGCTATGAGTACCACGAATAGATTGAATGCTGTGCTCTGCTGTGGCAGACGAACCGAAAAGACATTCATATATTCATTGGTTGCTTACAAAAGAAATTGTTGCCTATTTCTGAGCAGCGGTTGGAAAATTGGTTGCCTTTGCTAATGATTATGCTGTATTATGAGCATAAATAAATATATTAGGATTGATTGAGGCGCCAGATGACATAAATTAGGTATTTGAGCTTCAGTGAATATAAATTTGGATTATTTTTGCTTTTTTATCAAGAACAAAAGTAAAGGTTACTGGTGCGATGAATTATAATTTGCCCTAGGCTGCCTGAGTATCATCCTCCAGTTTTCGAAGAATTTTTCGTAACTTTTACTTTCATATCAAGCCAACAAAATAGCCAGCCAAAAAATGTTGTTTAAATCAGCAATGACCACGGGGCGAAACCAAAACATATTTTAAAGAGCCGTCAGTCGGCAAAGTTCGCGGCTCAACACAGCTACATACATCGCTTTCAACGTCGACAACATTTGGACAGCTTACAACATAATCCATCAAGTGGCCATGTCTGAAGACAATGGCTGCACCACGACGCACCACTTTAACCAAACCACTCACTTCACCTAAATAAAAGCGCAATTCAGACCACAATTGGGTTTCGGGCGAAACGCATTGACGTTGTGTCAGTCCCAAGAATTTGCACAACAATTTAATTACAATTAACATGATTTGTATGCGAAATAGCAATACTCTTTCCTACCATCACTCACCCCATACTCTTTCTTTCTTTCACAGAAATCGAAGCCGTGGAAGCTTGTAAATGGCTGCGAGCTGCAGGTTTTCCGCAATACGCGCAAATGTACGAAGGTAAGTCGACTTGTATGAGTTGTACTCAATAAAACAAAAAATAAAAAGAAAAAAACAGAAAAAACACGCACTTCCGCCTGCCTATGACTTGGCCATGTCACGTTGAACATGCTCGCCTTGTGGGCGTGGCCACGTGGGCTGTGCCGTGCCAGCGTCGCAGTAATTGATGGTTTCGCTTGACGCCAACAATGACGTTGGTGGCGACGTCATCAGGAGTGACTCGAGTAGTTGTCTTGCCATTTAGTCTTTATTTTGCTTGTCGTATTTTACGCTTCCCCAGTGGCATTTATTAATTTCATGAAGCGCACTTTCACTTTCGCTTGCCACTAAAATAAATAGCCATCAAATAGTCCCAGTTGGTCAGCTCAGCATTTATGACGTGGCAAGTTTTTTGTTTCTTCACTTTTTTTTTTTTTTGTGTTAAAAAAGAACAAGCCACAATTTTTTAGTGCTGGATCACGCGCAGCTCATTGTTAAGCGTTGGGCAATGAACCGCACAGCATCCAAAGATTCCGACACCCCAGCTAAAATGAAATGCCATTGATATGCTGGCCAACCGCCAAGTATATCTGATATCTCCAGCACGACGGCGCGACAACAATTAGGAGCGAGCCAGAGAGCGAGTGATCTCCTCTCAAGCGAAAACGAAAGCAAAAACAAAAAACGCCCCAACTTTGTGTGATCGTGCCCCGAAAGAATTTTATAAAAACATATCAAAAAACACAAACACACGGCACAGGTAACAACAACAACACCAACAAGAACATGCTAAAAACTCATCAAGCTGCGCAGCGCAGATAAAATATAATAAAAGGCTAAAGGACACGTTTATAAAGACCACCTTTGTATGAGAATATACAAAAAAACGACGATTTTGGGCACCGAAATAAAAAAGGTTTCGTTATTATTATTTATTTTTTTATTTTGTTTTTGGTTTTCGCTTGCATCATTCGTTTTATTTTCATGATCACGGAGGGCAGAGCCCCTGCTCAGCCACTAGCCAAAATGTTAGTATGGGTTTATTGAACCCGAGCCAAGCTGCATATTTATTTGGGTCTCTTAATCGCTATCGCCGCACGCATATGCCCCTGTGCCTTCTCTACCACACCCTTCGGCAGTTGCTGGTTTCTTTTCGTATTTGTCGCCGATCTTCTTGTGAGCCGTCACAGTGCATTTAACGCCTGAAGACCATTCAGATGGATGATGCCGCCAAATCTGTAAATTCAAATAAATAAAGCGCAGAAAAAAAATCGAATTCTTTTGAGATGGCCAAAAAGTTCGACGACTTCACTTGAATTATGAGCACAACTGAGCCAAAAAAAAAAAAGTGAATCTGAAATGAAGAACCCGCTGTTTTGGGCATAACCCGAGGCGCCCGAATGCTTCAGTCCGATCTGCATTGCTGCACACGATTTACAACTTACGCACACACATATGATTTGTGTGTGTTCAGGTTTATTTGTATGCGTGCTGTCGCCGACCTTGAAATATGCCCATTTTGTTGCATAAATTCGCCAGAGCCGGAGGAGGAGAACCCGACCAAAATTTGTATCTGGCTGCAAGGCAACGTGCACCACAGTGCCCAGCCCATCGCCGAGCCACACACACACACATGATAAATGCGTATTTTAATGAGTTTCGAGTAAACAAGACAGCGACGCATATGCAGAAGAAGGTGCCTCAAATATCCAAGTTGGATTTGTGCTGCAGGATTTCGGGATTCTTTTGGGTTTGGTCTGTATTTGTGCAGATTAAAATGCCGTAGGTGTTCAGTTCAGCGCTTTATTGCTCTGTCATTTGGACTCGGCGCTGCTGAAAGGAGGTGTAGCAGCTGTAAGCGACTGTTAATTTGCTTATGGGTACTCTTGCAACAGCCGCAAAAACGAAACCAAAGAAAACGAATTGAACAGGAAAAAAAGAAACAAGATGATATGAAGACACTGTGTAATTTCTGTTTGTTTTGCGTTCTCTTAGAGCTTTTATTCCATACGCACATTATTCACTAAAAGTGGCAGCCTTAATTCGAGGGTGTGACTTGCACCGGGCCAAGTACGTGTCCACATCCTTGTCGATATGTGACTACTTACGGTTGGAATGAAGACCGATTTATAAAGCAACCGCAATTTAATATGAACAACAACGTTATGATTACCCAATTCAATAGTAACAGCAAACCAGCTGCCGCAAATGTCCAATTCTATTCTTAATGATTTCCAATAATTTCCCAAATTAACCATAACTATGAGTTTATTACAAAAAAACATAAAAGATGTATATTTCTGCAGACTGCGTCATCCGCTGCTGCTGCTTTCTAATACAAACAAACATTTCGCTTTTCCATTTCCATTGTGCCATGGCGAAAAATTAATCATATGATTGGCCCAATAAACTGAATACCGGGTCGGAACGATTCCGGGCACTGCCCTGTAAGTTGCTGTAAACTGTCGAAAAACTCAAATAAGTTTACCAAGAATTTCTCTATGACGTCAACGGCGCGGGGCTGTTGTTGTTGATAATGATGCTACTGCTCCCGCTGCTGTTTTGGAGGGGTCTGTGGTTGTTGGGACCACCCGCCGAGTGGATGCCACCACATATTGAATTAAGTGGCACACTCTCAAAATTGGGTCTCCAATATGCTGGTGGCATGCGAGCAATTCTGTTTATTTCATTAGCATCAAAGTGCATACAATTAGAAACTAAACACAACATTTAGTGAAAACATTTAAATTAAATTATAAATAACCCAAAAACAACAACAGAAAAAAAGAAAAAATAGAAAACAGAAAAAAGCGCTTGCGCCGCGTAAACAAATTTATAAAAAGCTTACAGGAATGGGGAAAGGGATCGAGTTTGAGGCCAATCGGGATCGTCAAAAGTTCAACAAACTGTGAATCGTTTTTTTTACTTTTTTTTTTATTGTAAATGCTAACAATATTTGTACAAACAAAAGCGCCAACTGAGCCCAGTTGCGCCAGCTTTTTCAGGCGTGCATCCTACGGAACTGCAACAGTTCGTATCTCACGGCATCGCCTGCCACTCAGCTAGCCAGCTAGCCTGACTCCCTGTTGCCGTTGCCATAGCCGTAGCTGTAAATGTATCTGCATCTGTATCTGTAACAGTGCGACGCGACATGTGTAAACGTCTGGCGTATCTGTTTTATGTGGTCGCTGGTCTCTCGTCGTCGTCGTCGTTGTCGCCGTCGTCGTCGTTGTCTGCCAACTTGATTTCCTACGTGCAAATTGGCCACGCAAATAACTATGTGGAAAAACTCTGTGAAAATGTTGTGCAGTGCGACACAGCGCCAATATCTTTCATACTCGAACTCACACTCGCACTCACACACATTTATTTGCATATGTATATAGCGTTTAATAGGCGCCTAGCCGTTGCGACTGTAGGCGCTTTGGGCGCTCGATTTTTCTGGTTTCTCAATTAGAATTTCATTCGCCGTCGAAGTGTGCGGACGCAGCAAATACAAGCAGCAGCAGCAGCAACAGCAGCAGCAACGAACTCTGGCCAATAATCAGCATCAATTGAAAATGTATATTTTTTTTGCCTCTTGCAGATCATCAGTTTCCGATTGAACTCAACAATGTAGCCAAAGATCACACCAATCTTGAGAACGATCAGCTGCAGTCGCTCTATAGGCGACTCTGTGTTCTCAATCGTTGCGCCAACATGCGACTGGATCAGTCACACAAGCCGCAGACGCCACAGGTAAGTTGCAAACCATTTCGCAGCAAGGATTAAGCACTAATCACTGATCGCGCATTCGCAGCAGAAGGAAGAATCTGATGATGAGAACTTTGCGCTGAGCGAGAACTGGACATTCCAACCACACATTCGACGCTGGTCGCGCATTGGCGAAATGGGTTTAGAGCTGCCGCCGCCGGGACATCTCAATCTGGAGAAAACCGAGAGCTCCTCCAAGGAGTCCAGTCCGGATCGGTTTGACGATGATAGCTACGACATTGGCGGCGCTGGCATTACCCTGATGATACCCGGCTGCAGCAGCAGCAAGGGTGACGCCAATGACAGTTCCCTGCATGAGAGCTCCGATGGAGCTGGAGCACGTCTGCGTCGCTCGGGCAGTGAGCGCTTCAAGGATGGCGCCAAGGCCTTCCTACGGCGCGTCGAGTCCATCAAATCGCGACGTCGCAAGCGTCAGAATCGCGAGAATGTGGTAATTAGTGGACCCCAAGTGCTCGACCTGGCACAGCTGGGCCAGCGCAGCAGTTTGCGTAAACCGGACGCCGTCTACTCCACGCCCCCCTCGCCGTCGGCCCTGAGTCCCATACACACATTCCCCAAGGTGCCGTTCTTTGGCAACGAGCTGAAGGTGCCCAGTCACAGCGAGAACTTCCTCAGTCCCACTCGGTCCAGTCCCAAACGCACGCCCACAACGCCCCGCTCGATGCGGACAAGCCCGCTGCACTTCTTTTCCAGCCCGATGACACAGCTGAAGGAGGGCAAGTCGGATGATTCCTCCTCCTACTACAGCGATAGTCAAGAGTCGTCGACGGGCGGCAAACTCTCGCTATCCCTGCGCAAACCCTCTAAGGCTAGACGTTTCCTGCAGCGCTCCGGCAAGGTGGACGACATTGGTGCCCACTCCGACTCCGAGTGCCATCAGGGACGCAAGCTGCTCATAAAGGATGCCAATTCCAATACCACTGAGGTCAAGATCAAGAAGTTGACGCGCGGCGGCTCTCTCAATCTGGGTAAGGATGCGAAGAAACGGGATGGCCTCCGTTCGTCCTCCTTCCGCTCGCGTAGCACATCCCGCAAGGAGCCGAAGAACGAGGAGGAGCACTCTGGCAGCTCCAAGCGACAGCCAGTGGTGCGCTGGCATAGCTTCCAGATGGAGGAGCGTCCCAATATGATCTTTCGCAAATGCTTCTCCCAAAAGATCGAGGCCCAGGTCCCAGAAGAGGATGCAGGCATTGCCTTTGCTGCCATGTCAGCTGGCCAGCTGCAAATCATTCGCAAGTTGGCTCTGGTCACACTGACGGGCTACATGGAACGCTATTGTCCCAGCCATCGCTCCGGCTGGAACTGGGAGCTGCCCAAGTTTATCAAAAAGATTAAGATGCCCGACTACAAGGACAAGAAGGTCTTCGGAGTACCACTTCTCCTAATCCTTCAGCGCAGCGGTCAAACCCTTCCACTGGTGGTGCGCTCTGCTTTCCGCTGGCTGCAGCTGAACGCTCTCGACCAGGTGGGACTCTTCCGCAAGAGTGGCGGCAAGTCGCGCATCATAAAACTGCGCGAGCAGATCGAGATTACCGAGTCCACGGCGGAGTGCATGGACGTGTTCGACTTGCAGCAGGCATACGATGTAGCCGACATGCTCAAGCAATATTTCCGCGAGCTACCCGAATCGCTGCTAACCACCAAAATGTCCGAGACATTTGTGGCCATCTTTCAGCGTAAGTTAACCATAAACTTAATCCTACTAGTGGCTAAAATAATTGGCATCTTATTCCATTAGACTTACCCGCTGATGTGCGCCTGGATGCGGTGCAATGTGCTGTACTCCTGCTACCTGATGAGAACCGGGAGATACTATATGTCCTGCTGGAGTTCCTCACCATTGTGGCTGCCAACTCGCAGCTGAACCAAATGACCAGCAACAATCTGGGCGTTTGTCTGGCCCAGTCCATATTCCACTCGTCCATCTCAACAGGCTCCGCATCCGTTTCGGCATCGCCGCGACGCAAGGGCAAGGGTTCGGGCATGCCCGACATGAAAGAGCTGGCCGAGGCGAAGGCCTCCCATGAATGTCTCTCCTTTATGATCGAGCACTACAAGCCCATATATACGGCTTCCAAGGAGAAGCTCGGTAAATGCAACTTTGGCTACATGGAGGAGTCCAAGCCGGTGCCACTGGAGGCTCTCGGCGAGGGCATGCAATTTCACAACTGGCGCGGATACCTGTACGAGTGCACCAGTGCCACCATTAAAGAGGGACGCGAGAAGTAAGTAGCTTTCAGTTTGCTTGTAAATATAAGTATTTTAATATTATAGTCGAAAGATTTTATCTAATCTGAATAATCTGTTAATTTCGGACCAGAACGCGAAGCTGGATCACGATCAATTCACTGAACGATAGCAACGTGGATATTGCTTACAAAAAGGTAGGCGATGGTCACGCATTGCGTCTCTGGCGCTGCTCTGCGGAAATCGAGGGTCCTCCGCGTGAGGTACTCGAGTACATAATCAAACAGCGCGCCTCCTGGGATCCCAATCTGCTGCAATGCCAAACCGTTAAGAAGCTGGACGATCGCACCGAAATCTATCAGTATGCTCTGGATGGTCAGCTGACCACAGACTTTTGTGTCCTGCGGTAAGTGGATGAGATTACCAATTTCCAACATTATTATCCACCATGACAAGTGCTAAACTAAATATGTATTTTAGATCCTGGCAAACGGACTTGCCGCGCGGTGCCTGTGTCATTGTGGAAACGTCGATCGATCATGCCAAAGCCAAGCCGCTGTTCTGTGCTGTGCGTGGCGTCGTCCTGGCCTCCCGCTACCTTATCGAACCCTGCGGCAGTGGACGTTCCCGAGTCATGCACTTGGCACGGGTGGATGTCAAGTAAGCAAAGATAGCATCTGTATTTATTACAGCAACTAACACAATAATTGCATCCTTCCAGGGGCAAGACACCGGAGTGGTACAACAAGAACTATGGACATATTTGCTCACACTACTTGGCCCGCATACGTCAGGCCTTCAAGCATGTCGCGGATGGGCCCGAGAGTAAGGTTTAATATGGATCTATGTAGATGCAAGTGTAACCCACACTTACCGCAAAGCATTTCGATATAACAACCCTAACGAGTAGATAAATCAAACAACCTGGACCACATTCAACTTATAAAATACACTACCCAGAGCAAGGGCAGTAAAAAGATATATAAAAATATATATATACATATATATTTTAATATAATATATATTTTTGTAAATACTTAAATAATTATGATAATTCCAAAATTTTGTTTACAAAAGCTTCAATACGTTTTTTGTTGAACTATAATTTACTGTATTATATTTATATGTGGTCTTAATTTATGCATACTTTAACTTTAACTCTTACTTTACGAAACGAAATCTAACATCCAAAATACTCAACACAATAATATCACAAATGTACTTTTACGACTTCTTACAAAAGCTTCAAATTATGTTTATGGCACCCCAATATCTTTAATGTTAATTAGTTTGTAGTCTTCGCAATGTGTAAAACGTTAAACATAGGTAAACATTTCTAGAAATCAGAAGAAACCAACCTTTAAATATGTAAAGCAAATTCAGCTAGTCAAATTCTGTAATTTTAAGTTAAATTACTAACCCCAATACACTCAACAAAAAATTGCTTACCAAGTTAACGACAAATTGCATTGGTTCGGTTTCAGCCAGGAAAAAATTTTTATTTGATTGGGTAATATTAAGCATCGCCTTTATAAATATGTTTTCAAATGCAATTCAAATATTTATGGTGTTGTATCGGAGTTAATGCTAGTTTTTAGGCACATCGCATATATTATTGATGTATGTATGTACATGTATGAACCTTATGATCCTTGATCAATATATTGTAAATGCCCATTTTGGCGATATAGTTTTATGAATGTATATCTATGTATATCTATCTATCTATCTGTATGCTACGATAATATAAATGTATGACAAGTACGAGTTATCAACTACTACAGGCAGTAATGACAAATAAAACCAAACCAACCAATGTCAAGGAATGGTGTGTGGAAAGCGAAGCATATCCCTATGTATTACTTATACATAATCAAATAGATACAACTGAAAAGAAACACAATAAAATTACTTTGAAATGTGCAAAAATAACTGTAATCAATTCTTGTATTTGATTTATGATAAACACCGATATTTTTGGCTTACAGGAAAAGGACTATCGATTTTCATTAAAAGACAAATTACTCAAGGGAGAAAAGCACATGTAATACTTCTGTGTAATTCAGAGATTTCAACGATTTTGTAATTTCAACTTATTTCCCTTCGCCATGCAGTGAAAATTCTACTAGTGTTTGGATTGCTATATGACCTCATAATCCTTGAATGCAGTTTGATATAGGTTGTCCTTGCGGCCGAATGAGAGCCTTTTTGTGAAAGCTTGAGAGCTCCTAGAAGTATGCAGCAATTTTTGTACAGACTGATGCGTGCGTATACTATCAGAAACCTGCCAAAAATACCATGCTGAGTAATCAAATATACCACTCGAAAAGAATAACAATACCAAAAATTCTACACAAAATATTTCTTTATTTGATATGTGTCATCACTAGATATTCGCAATTATTAATATTATTCCAATCAACCGCTCAACTTTGAGTTGCGCCATCTGTCAGTAACTAGCGAAACTAAATATATTGATAGCGTTTATAGCTATAGAAGTGAATGCATAGTGGCGCCATCTGTTGCGCGTGAGCATAAGCTTTAAGCAAGCAGTATACATAACATGAGTAAGCAGTGCATATGAAGGGGTCAAAAAAAGCAGTTATTGTAATAAAAAAAGTTAAATTAAAGTTGACTAAAATAAAAAACGCAGAACTATTTGTCACAAAATTCGAGACATTTTTAAAAGTTGTCAGTTCTTATGTAAGTATGCACATGTACATAAATAAATAAAAATCACTTAAACCACTCTGTTCTACGCCTTTATTAAATGTAAATTATAGTCAATTATCCTAATCTGATATTTAAAAGCTGATGTTTTACTCTTCACCTGAATATCCAATTGCTTCATAGCCGGAAAACCCACCTATGTTGCTTACACATGTTAAGCACTAACGGCCGCTAATTGTGCAAAGGCAATCAAGTTGACCCCAAAAAGCTCACGCGACACACACACACACACGCATACACACGCACACACACATAAACGACAACTAAATGCAGGCGACAAACATTAAAAGTCCATTAAAAAATTATGTTCGCATTCGCGTACTGGACTCCTGTTTAGGTGTTGTCCGTCCAGAGCAACCTTAGCGGACTGGTTGACTCCGTAAATATATATATACTTACATATATTTAGTATGTGTATGTACATACATACATGTATATGCATGTGTATGTAGGTATGTAACCAAATTTAGAGCATAAGAAATTGTTGTATTTGACTTGCAGCCAAGCACTGCGAAGCCATAAGCCGAAGTGTAATTGCAAATGCAAATGTCGCACGTATTGATTGCATTAATTAATTAATTTGTGACTTAATTTCATGGGCTTGCGGCAATCAGCGCACGCACGACTGACAAAATGTATTAATATTGCCGCACCAGCCGCAGCTGTGAGTGCAGCAAAAGCAACTGTAAACTGTCGCTGATGCGCTGCACGTGTGTGTGTTTGCGTTGTTATTAATTGAAATTTAATGGCAAAATATATTTTTATTTATTTATTCGACTGCAACTGCATTTATGCGTACTTCCGTCGCCCTCATACCCTGCTGCTGTTGCACCGACTGGATTGTGCGCCTTTGGTGTCATTCGTCGGCGGTTGGCATTTAACATCAAAAGCCTTGGAGCAGCCGCCCCCCGCCTCAGCCCCTTTTCAGGCCAATACCAACGAGCTTATAATTGATTTCACTTAAAATTTAAATAATGCATGCGGTTTTTACTGCAAAATGCATTTTACAAATGTTGTTGTTTTATTCCTGTGTACGAACATATGCACAATATATATTTTTCTCTTTTTGATTCGACATGCATGTATGTATGTGTGTGCGAATTTTTATGTGTGTGATTGCCGGTCAGTCGTGCTGCCATTTTATTTTCGCGTTAAATTAAATATGAAAATTAATATCGACATAATTGAAACGGCAACAACGCATGCAACGCCCGCTGCTCCACAGCTGAGTACCATAATTGATGAAATTATTTCAGAATTATTTCCCAAATGTGCCGTGACAATTAAGAGGGGTTTTTTCGCGTATGCATTATGACACTGAGAGAAATGGGGAGTGAGAGTTCAGAATTAATTGCATTACAAATATTATAAATCGTTTATTAATTATTGTTTTGCGTATGCAAATACTTAATAAATTTACGACATTTTCGACTTAATAATTATTGATGAATGCGTCTCAAATTTGTAGAGTGTACTCCAGCAAAGTAACTGAGAAAATAAATCTGAATGCTATTCAACTACCCTTTGGAATTCAGTAAGATATTTTTATTCTTCAGCTGTTTAACCAACTTTCTTAAATAACTACAAATATCTCAGGACTTAAGGATACAAAATACTTTTAAATGTATTCATCGTGAGTTTGCTCTTATATATGCGATTGTAAAACGTTATCGTGATTGCTTTCAAATAATTGTTTAAAGCTTAAGAACTTATATTCTGTATAGCTTTGTTGTACACTTTTAATCTTTTTTGTGGATACAGGATATGTAAACAGCATGCATAACTCTGCAGTATACATAAATATGTGTGTACAAATATGTATGTAGATCAGATGCCAAACTAATGAACCAGAATCATTAACAGAAACAAGCTGATTGGCATCTGTCAAGTTGAAATTCGCATCAAGTTCACCATGAACTGGATTTACATGTGTATATTGTGAGATATGAAGCGAACTTCATATCACATGCTGCACATGAATGGTAATCACACATATGTATATATATATATATATAAATATATGTACAAGTGTATAATAACAATTAATTGTCTAAGATATTAATTAATGCAACTTTCAGTGAGGCCAGTTGCCACACACCGATTCATAACACGTATCAACCCAGACAACATTTGACTTGAGCTCTCTTGGCACCTGTCTAAACGGTCATTAGCTTCACAAGCGAAAACCTTTAAATGCACACGAAAGTGTCGAGTCAAAAGCAGCAGCAAGCTCTTTGTGCTGTAATTGTTTATAATTCCTATTAATTTTGCGCTTATTAATAATTCGAAATTTCTGCTGACAGCAAAATTCATGCGAACTGCAGCAATGGAAACAAAGGCCACAAAAGGGTTGGTTCGGCGGTTGACATTTGCATGTATTTGGTTAAATTAATGACGAATTTTTCTGCTTTCGTATTGCATTGTAATATAGCAAGTAATATAATCATAATAATAATTTTAAAAAATATATATTTCGACGAGTTTCGCGGAAACGCTGATGATTAGAAAACATTCCCGGCCACTCGGGACCGGCGCTTGGGCCGGCCACTTGCCATTGCTGTTGGCTAAGAAAATTTCGCATTTACAAATATTTACAGTCGGCTGAGAGCATTCTCAAATGTCGCACACACATTTGGCAATAGCTGAGAACTGCAATGCTAATCAGCGGCACGTCAAACGCCTACGCGAAAATGTGCGAACAAGTTGAAAATCGACAAGAGTGGAAAGAACAGTCAGCAGACAACAGACAGCAGGCAAACGACAAACGACGAGCACGCAAAATGTTGGCTATGCGACAAATTTTTACAATGCGCTCTCTGTGCCCTCTTGCACCCTGTGGCAGTGTGCTTCATTTTGTTTGTCGTTGGCTGTTTTGCGTGCGCACTTTTAATTGCAATTGAATTTTAATTACTGCGTTGTCAGCAAAGAATGTTGCAGTCGGTCGCTTAAGAGCCGACAGGCAGCGCAATATGCGCGGCATGCGGAGACAATGAGGCGCAACCCAACAGCAACAGCAGCAGCGCCAACACCGGCAACAGAAGCAGCCCTAACAACAGCAACAACAAGAACGAGAGGCAAATGTTGCCGTTGCCTCCAGATGTTGCTGGAATACGTTCGGTTGAGTTGGGTCTGCTCTTTGCCGCATTTACAGCCAAGTTGGCATTGGAGCAATTAATGAGCTGCTGCCGACGGCAATCGACGCTCGGCGCTTGACTTCATTAATCGGCGGCCATAAAAGTGATGGGCTGATAACGTTTATCGAACTCTGATGATTATATTTACTGCTCCAGGTATGGGCATAGATAACCTAATGAAAGTGCCTTGCAATTAGCAATGTCTGCGCTTAATTGTGCAGACCCACCAGCCCGCATTCGACATGCTGTGGATGGATTCTCTTTTGAGCAGTTAAGTTGTCTTCATTTAACTTGAGCATTGATAACTGATTGGAACTCAAGTCTTAAAAAGTCGAAATTTAAGCTATGCATGTGCAATCAAGACTTCTAGCTACTGGCAATTACCAATAATTAGCCATAAAACTTATCTTGATTAAAAAGGCAAAAGGGTTTCGTTTGATGAATTGAGAACTTAAGACATATTAACCTAAGCTTAACTACAACCAAATGGCTCTAAAATAGTGGCAAACTCATAAAACTCACTGGATATTGGTTCAATTCCCATGGATATTGTAAATTAGTTGCCAAGTAAGGTATTATAATGTAATAGTAGTCGTCTTTGGCGCTATTTTGTATATATCACAAATAATATTTATGGATCAACAGAAATAATTTTTATTTATTTCTTAACCTTTTGCTCCGACAATTATGCGCTGCGTATTCGAAACCAAATGGCTTTAATAATGCATTTAAGAACTTTCTTGACTACAAAACTTCACCCTAACAAGATTTATACATTTGCCGAGCGGCCATTTATCTAAATTTACACCGCACCCAAACCAAAACTGTATATGTGGGTGCTCGCTGCAGGTGCAGAAAGGGGGAGGCGCCAAAATGCATAACATAAATGAGTGGGTGACATGAAAAGGCAGAGGAAAGCGGATGGGTCTAGATGGGGTGGGATGGGAAGTCACACATTCTCGGGGCTGCAACTTCACCAATCGACAACAACAAAAATAACAAAATGTCAAACAGAGCACATGCAACAATTTATTTAAATACCTCGGGCTCATCAAATTTAAGTTAACACACCCCAAGCAGGGCGCATTGCGACAGACGGCGGCGAGAGAAAAATAAAATGAAAACTCAAAATGAAAATGAAAATTCAATTTTCCACCTAAACGCAGACACCGCATCAATTTTGAAAATACGCACGCAAAGCAAACGAACGACGACTTCCTCGGTTGAACGAAGAGTCACAGTTCCCACTCCCATTCGCAAGCCCAGTCCCGTTCCCATTCCCGTTCCGATTCCCTTTCCCGCACACTGCTCTCGGGCAGGGACAGGCACTCAAAAGACAGGCAAGAAGTCAAGAGAACCACGTCGTTGTCGAAGTTAAAGAGATGCAGGCGGTTGCCACGGCCTGACAGACAAATGGAGAACTTCCATCCCGGCACCACAAACTACAATTCCGATTCGCCTTTTGGTCGGCTGTCAACGAGAGGCTATCCCTGAAGTGAAGATTGCCAGTTATACGTCAGCATCACACACCCACACAAACACACACACACACACACACACACACACACACACACACACACTCACAATGTGGATTTATGTGTGTCAATTGGTATACTTGGAGAAGAAGCTTATCGTATTATTTTGATTTATACAACAATTTTCCATATTTGAACGATTTGACCAAAACTCTTTGTCATCGCTAAAAGATTCTTTTGAATTAACATTTAATTAGCTTTTATTGGTCATTAAAATTCCAATCATGATACGATAACTGTATCCACCACGCTACCCGCGGTTGCCAGAGGCACAGTAGCCAAGTAAGTACTACACCCACCAGTGGCTGTGCTGGCGCAACTTTCTACATTTCTTGGGTTTTATTATTTTTCAGCAAGTTTATGGGGCTAACAGCGAAGTATTTATGATATTTACAACAAAAGAGCGAACGAACCAAAATTTTACTCAAATCGAAATAAAAACATACAAATTAATTAATGCCAATAAACAAGGGGCGCGTTGCTATACAGCACTCTGTGGCGGAGAGGGGAGGCGCCCTACGCATTGGTGAGTTTATGACTCCGAGTTGGAGGCATCCACAGCAGTAGCAGCCAGCCTTTTGCGTGAGTGATCACGCCAGATCAGCCACGGCCAGGCAAGGCGTGGCCAGGGGTATATGGCAGGGGGGGATAACATCAGCTTGGCATCCACTTCGCTGCCAATTTAATGGCGTTTTTACAACTTGAAAGATTCGTGCCTGCCACGCTGTTTTGAGCGATGATGTTGGGGGCCACTAAATGCATACGAAATGCGGCGCAACGAATGTCATTAGAACATAAAAATTATATTAATTGCATGCGAGAGTGCAGAGTCGAGTGCTCGAGACCTGAGACCGAAGACCGGAGACCCAACTTGGAGACCAACTGCCACTGGCATGCAATAGAAACGTCAACATTTTGATGATGGAATTGAGTGGCGCACCAGTATCTGAACGCAGCGATCCACTTAAATGTGCTCTGCGCCTGCCGCACTCTTACTCTGACTAAGACTCTTCTCTTTGAAGGGGACCTGGAGCATGACAGCAATGTCGTCGTCGCCGCATCATCTTCGCAGTCTGCAAGAGAGATCGCGTAGCGCAGATAAATAATAAAAATTAAAAATAAATTAACACCTAGTAAAGAGGCAGCCACTGCATTACTTAGGCGCTCCTTTCGAATACGGATACGGGAATGGGTAGGGGCATGGCTATGGGTATGGGTATGGTTATGGGCCTGTATCGCAGACAGCTCAAAAATAGCGCAAAAGTAATTAAAAACGAAAATATAAAAGCAAAACGCACACACAGTCAGCGCTCGCTTGCTCGCTCTCATTTCGTCGCATCTCCGCTTCTCTCAAAGGCGATGGCCATAAAAAATATGTTTGTCTATATTGGATTCAACAAGCGAAACGTCGCCGCCATTGCAGCCAGCGCAGATCAAAGGCCCGGTCGGACCGGCAAACTGCACCCGAGCAGCCTGTCGACTGTTGCCATTATGATGATGCTAATGCAGTTGACATTTTATGCGACAAGCAGAAAATGCAACCAGGCCGAGTCGAGCCGAGCATTGCCGATCCGAGCCGAATGCGAGGCTCAGCAACTGCTGCTGCGGCTGTCGTCCTATGCGCCACAACGATGCATGCCAGCCCGATAATTAAACGCAATAATATTTCAATTTAATTAGCTGGCAGCTGGTAAATACCATGGGGCTGTGTTTAATGCCACAAACATTGAAAGATTCATTAGTATAATATTTGGGTTATGTTAATGGGCTTTAATTTATCATGAACTGATAATGACAATTTTATGATGCTCGTGAAATTGGTTTCAAATCGACAACTGTTCATAGATTACAAATTTAAACATTTACAACGTCATTAAAAAAGAAAATCAGAGTAAATTACTTATTACTTGACTATATTTTTATATAAGATAAATAATTTATATTTAATTTAAATATCATTGCATTATTTGCTAAAGCTAAATATGTATATTTAATAAGCCAAATGTTATAAAACAAATTGAAATTTAATATTTGGATATTTATTTGAATTTCTGGAGTAAAATGGTTCAGTTCAGTTTAATTAAGTTAGGATTGTAAGGTTATTGCTTTTGAAAATCGGTACTTAGTTTGTATAACTGCGATAAAATATTTTACTTTGCCATTTTGTATAAAGCATCTATAATAAATGACAACATTTCTTGTAGGACTATTTGCGCATTTTTCAACTATTTATTTAATCCATGAAACAGTGGAAATAAGTGCCTATTCTTGGCTTAAAATGTTGCAAAACGGATGATTGAAGTGATTTCTCGGCATTTAACCAACTGTATGCAATTAGTTTACAATAGTTATCAGTCAAGCACTTAATTAACATACAAATACTTGCACACACAAACACTGGGACTGCAGTGTGGCTGCAATAACGGAAAAGACATATTGACAGAAGAATCCTTTTATGCTACTGCGCACAGACAAACTGTCTATGGAGGCATTTCATTGAATCCAATTATCGCTGGACATGGCATAATAATTACTGTCTGCTGTCCGCACGCACGCACACACACGCACTCGCACACACATAACACTCACACACATACACCCTCGCACACAACCACACTCACACACTAACAAGGTCGCTTGAAGCGAGTTGAGAGACATTAAGGGCCGACTGCCGCTGGGTTTGACTTCGACGGGAAGGTGGATTGCCTGGCCTTATTGCTTAACCAACTAAATCGCAAGTGTTCGTGGGTGAGATGTGCCCAAGCAAAAGAGAAAGAGAAAGGTGGAGAGGGAGAGGGGTGGGGTTGGGGGTGGGGGAGAGCAAAAGGAAGGACGGCAGAGAGCGCGCCAAAGCTTACGCAAACATGAGCCGAAGGATGATGCCCAGCCACCAGCAATAAAACAAAATTGCCACATATAAAAGCAAATAATGAAGTGAAAATGGCAACAATGTGATTACACCACAGGATGAGCCTTAATAAATTGCAAGCAGTAGCACAGCAAGAGAGAGGGGCAGAGAGAGAGAGAGAAAGAGAGCGAGAGTGACAGCGACAGCGAGAGAAAGAGAGCGTTAAAATGAGCAACTGCGACGGCGCTTTGCTTGAATGTTGCCATCAACATGTTGCTGGCAGCTAACTTGTTGGATGCGCTCCGATTTGCAAGTGTAAGTGTCTTTGAATAAAGTGTGCGTGTGAGTTTGTGTGTCCTTGTGTGTGTTTTTGCTCGCTGCCACGCGGTTGCCTTACTTTCATTGAAGAGCCTCGAACTAAGCGCTGCGAAATATAATATTTAATTACATCAACTTGAGCTTCCCACCCAAATTATTGATTCAGCCGTTAATCAGAGAGTATCGATTGAAATCTTACGATTGTGATGGCAAGTTACATAGCCCAATACAATTATAATAAGTATAATAAGCAGCAATATTAATTGTGCAGCCATAATGGCATCATTTACAGCACATTATAAGCACAGGCCCAAAAGGCAACAGCAACAGCCATTTACAACAGCATCATGGGGCAGGCAGCAGCTGCGACGCGCGATTCATGCAACATTTCGACGAATTAAATTGCTTGTAATGATGATGGTGACGGCGGCAAGCAGCAACAAAATCAGCAGCCAGTAAACACACACACAGGCACACACACAATGTGAGACGCCATTGGGTTAATGCGTGCAATCATTGTGGGTGAGTGGGTTCTTGTGTGTGAGTGTGTAAGTGTGTGTGAGTATTTGTGTGATTGTTTTTTAGGGGAAAGGGAGCACTGACATTTGTCAGACAGCATTTATCCATTTGTAGCTGGACGCTGGGGAGCAACATCAGTATTTGCCGCTGGCCACACAGACGGCATGCAAGTTGTAGTAGTATTTTCCTGTATGAACATATGAGTCCGTGTGGGTGGGTATTTAATGGATACACAGTTGTATCTTATCGCAAATGGAATTGTTTTCGAATCCAATATAGTCTAGATCAAAAGTTTTGCGCTAAACATTTTGGACGAGTGCAGATAGTAATGTTTTTGGAATAAGTCAGGCAGGCCTGGCAAACAACTTATTCAATTGTATTTGATTTTTACCATTAACCAAATCAGTTTTATTTCACTATCAGAACGCACAACACAAAAAGTAATCGAAAAAACAAAACATCAACGAGGACATTCCTTCGTTCATTTTAGCAGATATCTTTTAGCTGCCGTATTAGCTTATTATTAACATTATTATTCTTATTACTACTGCATTCGACTGAAGACGAAGGCAACGAACAGCTGTCACATGGAGCAGAGAGTAATTGAAGAACTGATACACTTGCAGCTGCCAGAAATGGAAGTTGCCATAGTTGTCAATGTGCGCGACGGCAACGGCAACGACATCGATGGCGGCGATGGCGGCGATGAAGTGTGGCTGCACCAGCTGGATAATGTAGACAATCGCCAAATGGCCAACTTGCTGGATGCGCCACCCGAGCCGCCAATTGTACTCCAGCACATGCCGCAACCGGTGAATGTGCCCCAACGACTGCGCAAGAAACGCAGCTTTTGGACAATCACAAAGCACTTTCATGCGCAGACGGAGAGGTGCGCCCTGACGTCGAATGCCTGGCGAGCCGTGCAATATGCCAAGCCGGAGCAGCGCAGCGAACATTTTGCCAACTATATGTTTAAGCATATGAATAGCCTAAACTATCCAAACGGTGAAGGATTGCCGAATCGCTGGGATCACTTTTGAGTTGTTTGCATATAAGCAGAGTGAGAGAGACACTGAGACAACCAGATTAAATGCTTATAAGCCCACAGACAAACTGACAAACGTGTAACTGATTTGAGAACTTCATTTAAGACCCACCCGCCCTGATATCTGTTAGAATGCCGCGAGCCCAGAGGCTCTGTGGAACCGCTTATAGACTACATGAAATTGCCAATTAATAAACGGCAAATTGCCAAATTGAAAACTGGCCAACTTCATCCACACACCCACACACACACGAACGCAGATGCCTGAGCACAATCCTGGTCTGGCTATGAACAAAGCACTGAGTCGCCCTCACAAAGTGTGGTTTTGCATTTGCAACGTGGTTGTAGTTTATTTGCCCATATGGATACAAATGACAATAACAATGACAATACAAAAGCCGATGAACGAACAATTGGGCAAAGTGTAGCAAATAAATACAAAATTCAAAAGATAATTGCAATCAAAGCCACAAAATGGAGCCAAAAGGCTTATAAATTCAGGGCGTGTGGTAGCAGAGAATGTTGCCACACTCCCACACACGAAACACAGACACACACACACACACATATGTAAATATACATATATGGTTACAGAAATGGAAACAGAAGGTAAACGGTTTCTACATCACAGTTGCCACACACACACGCGCACACACACAGATTCAGTATGAATAGCAATAAAACATTCACATCACCAACAGCACAACAGCAACAACAACACTTGCAATGCATTTGAACACCAGCAGCAATAATAATTACAAAGTTAACTGCAGGACTATCAAATGCCCTGTTTATTGTCCGATTGCAACTCATGATAAGTTTTCAAGATGACTTACAGTCCTTTTGATACCGATTATGTGGCACGCATTTTAAAGTTTCAATTTCTTGCTAAATCAAAAAATTATAATTAATTGGAAGTTTCTTGATTTTGAAAATATTTAATTCATTAAAAATATATTTATTTTATTTGGTTGAGACTATAATATCTTTCAATCAAATTCAGGCTTCATGTTTGCCACATAATACAAATAAAGCTTTGTCTACAATCTATTGTCTGTTCTTGGTCATTATTAGAAGATGCACATCATCATTATAACGTGGTAAGCCACACCAGATATTTTTGCAGTTGTTGTTGCTACTAAGAGTATTTTTTTTTATGGCTCCACCTCAACGTATGATATTTGATCGAGGCACATGCAAAATTGTTGTCGACGCATCTCTAATTGAATTGAATGCAATTGGTTTTCAAATGGTGTGGCTCATGGCTAGGGGGCTATGCATTCGAAACGAGAAACAAAGAAAGCAGGGGCTGCATTTCAAACGTAATTATGGTTTGTCACCCTGCAGACACGTCCGCCCCTACCCAAATACTCAGTGTCATTCATTCAGTAAGGGTTGATTAATTTACCAAATGCAGCAGCAATCTGGCCATGACAGTGGTGCTTTTACTCCACCGCGTCGACTCAAATCTCCCAACTCCACCCCCCTCCCCACGCCTCCCACGCTAACAGTCATTTGTCAGTGCAGGGCGAAGTTATTGGGGGCAGAGGGGATTACCATTTTGGTGAGGTGTGGTTGGGGCCAGGGTTGTTAACCCGACAACAGTGAATGCATGAAATGTGATTGCTTTGACTCGTCCGTCTGTCTGTCCATCGCTACTCTGTTTGTTACTTGATGGCTTTGATCTATTGCCACCTCCAGACCCTCATCCAGCTTCAGCTCCAACTCCAGTTGCAACTTCAACTGGCAGTCAATGCACAGCTACCGCAGAACCTGACTTTTATTGAGTAATTAATGTTGCCTCTGCTGTCCTTCCGTTTGCATTGTTAGTCAATTTCATTGAGCCACCCATTAATGCCATTTATCAATTAGCTTAATTTCAATGTCATGGCCAAATTGATTATGTTATAAGAAGCTTCTCTCTTATTAAAACACGACTTTGCAAGACTGAAATTTCAGCAGAAATTGCTGAACTTTATATTGGAGACAGCTGTCAATGCTCTTATATAACTACATTATTTTTTAAGCATTTCCTTAGCTAAATAATGTAGTAAAATATATTGCACTTAACAGATATTATTGTTATTATTATTATTAACAGATATTATATGTAATTTTAATGGAGGCCAGATTACCGATTGTTTTGTAATTGAACATTTACAAAGCATAAAAAGATATTGGCTACAATTGTAGAGATTCAAGACAGTATTAATATGTTTTTATCCGTTTAGTGTATTCCAATGTCGGTTCTGTTCTTGAAGTGACTTTTGTTGTATTTATGGCGCAACGTGTGCAAAAACTTTTTCACTTACAAAACAGCTCACAAGTAAAATACTTACCTTGACTTCCACAATGCCGCCCAAGGAGAGTGTGGCATGGTTATTGCTGCGGGTGCGGAGAGAGTCGCGTCTGGGGAATTGAAGCTTAAGACTGTGACTACGACCATTATTACCAAGTCGTGTGTGCCCCGGCAGCATATTGTGCACACACACAGACACACACACACACAGCCAGAGAGTCAGGCCGAAGTACATGTAACAAATTGCTGGAAAATATATGCATGTAAGTATCTAGTAAATACGGCAGCAAAAACAGCAACGACATCAACTGGATACGGCAAATGGCAAATGGCAAACAAAGTAAGCAACATTAAACAGGCTTTTCAGCGTAAGTAGCGTGGGTGGGCAGCGTGGCAAGTCCGTTTGTTCGGTTGTCCGTTTGTTCGACTTCCTTCGGCAAATGGACTCAGTGGCAAGTTGTTTGTCTGAATACCATCAACAGCATTAGTTAACAGCTCCTAAACCTGACTCGAACACTGCAGCAGATTTCAATCCCATGACAACGCTGCAACAGATGCGGCAGCTTCACGGATTCCGATTCTTGTCTGAGTGGTGCAAAGTCCTTTTAAGAACTGGCTGTTGCTATTGACTACCTTGTGCAAAGTGTGCATCACACTATTAAGTGCAAAATGTTGACTTGAACTTGAACAGCAGATAAGAATGTTATTCAACATTTCTATGCAGCTAAATTCATAAAGACTTTTTTTTAATTTATGTTTATTTTTCTTGGAACTTGTGAAAGCCTTTTAATTAGCTGCGCGAGCAGCCTTTCATAAATAAGGTTTAACATTTAAGTCCTTATATCTGACAGCTGAATAATTCAATGCATCAATTTCAAGCTGTTGTTCATCTCATAGTTTCCTAATAGTGTGCTAACCCGATTTAAGTGCACCATATTATTCATTTCACTGCACCTCGCTCTCAGGCACTTGATGGAATTCGGCAGAAGATGCACAGACCGGCAACTCCCAAGACCAGACACACAATGGATAGCTACACCCACAAACACACACACACACAGAGCTGGACATATACACAGATTGGCTGCCTGGCAGTCATCATTGTTGTTGTTGTTGTTGTTGTTCGTGTTCAAGTAAATAGACAATGCAGCAGTGCAAACAATCAGCTGGTTAGCTGTAGCAGGGCAGTCGAATGCCTGAGCAGCATTTTCGAGCAACAATACGTTTATAAATATTTTAGAAAATATTCAAAAACTTTAAATACCAGACAGCCATTATTTTGGCATTGGCATTGCGCTATCCCATTGAGATATCCGTTTTATCTGTGTGCTGCAACGATTGAGTAAGAGACTAACTATTGCAGTCGAATCATTTTATTTGGCAAGCCATGAACTTGCATACTAAATTTCAAATTGATGTTTAGTAAATGCTTTAGTCAGGCAGTATAAATGAACAATGCATTTGGCTTTTGTTATTTTAATTGATGGCAATTAGCAAAGTCCTTGGACTCCACAAATGCATCTGTGTGCAAGTGTGTGTAGGACAAGCCATTAACACATTTTTATCTTGATGATGCCCCTTGTGTGGTCGCTGTGGCTCCAATGAGGGGAGGGGGAGGGATTGGGGCAGCGCCACCGCCTGACGCTCTTAATCATCAGCATAAGCAATAATGGGAAACAATTGCCGTCGTCTGACGTCTGCTGGCAAGTCGCCTTTTGCTGCCGTTGCAATTGCGGCCAAACTTTTATTGCATCGCCATGTCAACAGCAATCGCAATCTGTGTGCCGTTGCACTTAAAATGCGAAAACGAATTGTGGCGCAAAATGAAGCTACTTGTGTGCCCGACACTGATACAGATACATGCTGGCCAGAGCGAGACAGTGAATGGAGCAGGCTGTGGCAAGAGACGAGCTTAACTTTCTGTACGACCGTCCGTCTGCTGCATGCCTGCCACATTCAATTAGTGCAACAACATATCCTGGCAGCCAGCTGCTGCTGTTGCTGTCGTATCGTGGCAGAGGGAGAGAGAGAGAGAGAGCAACATGAAAAGCAGTAGCAACAACAAAAACAGTAACAACAATAGCAAGAACAGGGACACAGATACACTTAATTTTATTCATTTGACAGTTGCAACACAGGCTCACTTGCTGCCACACACAGGCTGGCACTCACACGAATCACACACAACCACACACTCGCAGTGCTGCACATGAATCGCTGCCACACGTACGCCAGCAATTAAGGTCATTCTGCCAGCAACAGCAGCAGCAACAACAAGAGCAGCATCAGCAACTGCCTCATATTGCATATGGGCAGAATTCTTTTTTAATTATGACATTTTATTGAGTGAGTATTAATGCCAAAATGACAAAACCCCCATTGTTCGCCACTGAGCTGGTTTTTGGAGGTGTGAAGGAAGCGATTTTAATGAGCAGGTCGACAGGGCTGCGAAATTCATTAATCAGTCTTGTGGCAAACGGGAAATAAACCTTTAATCAGCATCAGCACAAGAGAAGATAGATTAAACTCTCAAGAACGGATGTGAGAGGAAAATCGACATGAAAAGTTACTTAAGCGAGCCCTTTTAAAAATGTAAATTTTAATTTAGAAATTCCCAATCCATGTTTGATCAATGTTTTCAAATTTAAAAGTTAAAAAAAATATTAAATTTTATTGAAGTAATTACTAAACACTAAATGATTACATTGGAACTTAACTATTCTACGCAACTCTAAGAATCTTAAAATCAGTTAAAAAACACAATAAAAATAATTATGTAATTGTTATGTTCATACAGGCCGCAGCATTAGCTCAAATAGAAATACACATCGTATATTTAATTTTCTGTGAAATTTATGGTATTTAATAAAGAAAATAGCTCGCAAATCAACTCTGCATTTTTCACACGTTTGAAATGTCACAGAGCTAAAACAAATTCCATAAATACGCTAATGAAATACATGGAAGCAAAAGGCAGGCCAATGCTCATCCCTCGAAATACGACAGCAGCACCAACAATCGAGGAGATGGGTCTCTCTCATCAAGTGCCATTCCAACTCTGTCCGTTCCCTTCTACAATTTGATTTTACTTCATTCGTATTTGGGTTGCATACTACAAAATTGCAGTTACACAGTAATGCGAGCACACAACGACAGCGACACAGATACAGAAACAGAAACAGACACAGAGGGAGACATAGATACAGGCGCACAGATACAGATACATTTGCGGATACATGCAACATGCATACGTATACGTATCGGAAGCATTGCCTTGCTCCCTGATGCTGTGCGCCTGTGACTTTTCAATGTGGCTGTGTGTGCTCTGCGTGGTCTGTGTTGTGTTCGGGTGTGTTTGAGTGTGTGCCTGTGTGTGTGCCCGGCTAGAATATTTGCCATTTATGAAACCATTTACAAAAACACATCATAAAAATTCAATTCAATTCTGTGTTTACTTCGACTCGAAATGATATTGCTTTTTAATTGCGGACACAAGCGGAAATTGCTTTCAGCAATACACACACACTCACACACACACACACACTCACACACACACATGCTTATACGTGTGTGAGTGCAAGCATACAGGGAGAGAGATCCATTGACATTATTGTGTGGGAATACAGGGTGGTCGGCACTTCGGAAGTGCGTTGATTGCCATCTGTTAAGAGTCGACGAAGAAATTGCAATGACCTTTTTTGAATTGACCTCAAAAACTTTGACCTTTCAGCTAAGTTTTCTACTTCGTTTTCTGCTTTTTTTTTAATTGCATCACTTGCGCCTTGTAATTTATAATTGGAAACAGCTCCAGACTCAAACTACTCACACATACATGCACATACACGTAAAGTTCACACACAAGACAGCTCACACACACACACACACTCTGCGGACAAACGAACTCTTGTGCAAAAGGAGAAACATGCAGGCGCGCTCTCATTTAATATGAAAGTCACAGAATGTGAGCTAATTGAAAACACTTGCAATATTTATGAGCAGCGCAGCATGTTGCGAAAGCACTTGACTGCTCAGCGGCAACATGTTGCTGAACTAATAAAACAACAAAATGATTTTATCATAATGGATTTATAACGCAAGCCAAGAGCAAACAGTCAGTGTATATAAGCATTGTGTTAGAGTGAAACAGAAGCAGCAAGAGAGAAAGAGAGATGGCAAAGTAAAAGGGAGAGCGATAAACTGAGCAGGAGAGAGAAGGAGTGAGAGAAAAAGAGAGAGAGAGAGAGAGAGAGAGCGCGCAAAATGCACTTTGAATTGAGACGCGAACGCGGCAGTGGCAGTCAGTCCATTAAGCGCAATGTTGTTGTCATCATTTAATGCTTTTATTGCTCATTGCGACTTGACAGCCGTTCATCTGTCCAACTCTCGGGACTCTCTGAATGTGCATGTGTGTGAGTGTGTGTGCGTTTGAGCAAACGAGAGCACATTTAGCTTTGCGTGTGCGCATTTGTATCTTATTGTTGGCTTGCAGCATAAATGGGGCCCCCACAGCGACGTTGGCAGCAACAGCAACAGCAAAACAAGCAGCAGTGGCAGCGGCAGCGCCAGCAGCAGCAGCAGCAGCGTCGGCATCAACCTCGCTTGGCTTAAGTGGAGATATTTATAATAAGTTTATTTGCTTGTACTTTTCGTAGCGCCTTTGCACTGTGCCCCGCATGTTGCGAAGCCATCCTTGACACGCAACATGTTGCCATTGCCACGTTGCCCATCCGTTGTTGTTGTGGCTGTTGCTGCTGCTGTTGCCGCCACTGCTTATGTTGCCTGGCTCGTTTGGCGCTGTTGGGCATTCACATTCACAATCACATTCGCAGTTGTAAATTGACGTTTTACGTTAACGACCATCGCAGTCATCCTCGCTGTATTTTTGAACTCGTCGTCGCCATCGCCATCGTCGTCGTCGTCGTCGTCTTCTTCGTCATCGTCATCGTCGTCGTCGTCGTCGTCGTCGTATGCATTGCATTAAGTAAGCCAATAATAATCCAAGTAAAACTCGTCCGCTGCTTTGACTCTGCCA
Source organism: Drosophila paracracens (assembly GCA_035044025.1). NCBI lineage: Eukaryota > Metazoa > Arthropoda > Insecta > Diptera > Drosophilidae > Drosophila > Drosophila paracracens. The sequence continues at coordinate 5,025,962 of JAWNMN010000401.1, read as the reverse complement.
TCAATCGACAACGGCACATCACAATTTATTTTGCATGCAGTTAAATATGTTTCTTGTTGTTGCCACTCGCAGCACTCAGTGAGCAGTTTTCAGTGCCTGCCATTTATCGTGCTCTCAAGTGCAACTAAATTGCTTCATCTGCAGCATCTTCTTCAGCTCCGCACCATCATCATCATCATAACTAATGGTATCTATATATAAATATATATGTATATGCATAAATATGTATATTAAACAACTTATTTTTACATTCAGTGTGCCTTTCAGTTGCTTCAGCTTTCTTTCATTTTCTGTTTATTGTTGGCAGCCCTTTGCTATTGCCCAGCTTAATTCTATTTAAATCAGTAATCAGTGTTCGCAGTGCTGCCTTTGTTGTTGTTATTGTTACATCGTATTGTCGTTATTATAAATTTCGCTAATGATGTTTGGCGCATTTATATTCCCCTATTCTTTCCTCATTTTTTATTTATTTTCTTAACTTTACTTTTGTTTTCGTTATTGATCACTTTACAAGAGTTCATTGAGGTCAACGCCAACAAATGTTTTTAATGTCATTGACAAAATCTCTTGGTTTTCCGCTTGAGGCTAGGGGTTAAATGTTAAGCAATAAATAAGTCACTTCAATTAAGAGTGCAATTTTTGTATTAAGCTAACTTATGGTCTGAAATTGAAAATGCTAGTTTTCAAAACATTCCTCAAGTATTTATTACCGGTGAGCTAATTTAAATTAGATCTTAAAAAATCAGCTCATTGCGATTTTCAAAAACAAACATTTCGATCATTCCAAAATTGATTGATTTTTATTTCGATTAAACTGATCGAGCAGTAAATATTTTGAGATACAAATTGTTTGCGAATGGGATAGGTGATTATTTTAACGCAAATGGATAAAAAAGTGTATTTCAAATTCGAAGAATCAGAGGCTTTCCAACATTGTTGCTTGTTAAATTTATGATGACTAATCGGTCTTATCGATAGCATACCGCCTATTAATAAACGGAGCACACAGAACACTTGCACCCTTATTGCTAATTGAGCCCGCTCAAATGTGAATGGACATACAAACATACATATACAAACAAGCTTACAGATACATATGTATGAGATAGTGTGCAGTACGTAATAAATATTGTGTACACTTATAGCAAATTGCTTAGCTGACTAATTTGCCCAAGCTCTGTAAATTACGACATTAAAATACAATGAAAGCATTTGTTGGCCCACGACCCGGCGCAGAGTTCTCAGGAAATGAAATTATACACCAATTATTGCACAAGCGACAGCAGCAGCAGCAGCAAAGCCAATGACAAGAACAATAAAGCAATTATAAAAGAAATATATATATATACATATAAATATATATATATATATATATATATATATATGTATATTTGTACCTATCATTAAAAAAGAAGAAAAATATATTTAAATGCCCCAAGCATATTCATGTGAGCACAATTTGAAATAGAAATGGCATCGAAAATATTAATCAAATTATAAATCAGAGTGAACAGTTAAGAAAACGAAAGACAAAAGCAGCCAAGCAAAAGGCAGCCGGCAGCAGGCACCGAGCACTAACAATAAAAAGCAATCGAAAGCTGTTGGCTCAGCAATAATTAGCGCTAAACGCCGACGCAACAACAACAACAGCAAAGTGAATGGCTGCGAGCGAACGCCCTAAGCAGCAACAACAGCAGCAACAGCAATAGCACCAATCCAATCCAGTGGCTGAGCAACGCAGCATCCGCCGCCAACTTAATAAAGTACATACATATAACTCAATTATAGAGAATTAAAAACAAACTCACAGTCAGCTTGCCAACGATGCCAGCGACGTCGGCAATTTGCAATGCAAAAAGATACTGGCGTCAGTGCTAAGGGTGCCTTAACACGCAGCCAGCAGCAACAACAACAACAAATATAACAACAATCAAAGCAATAAAATACATTCAGCATTTAATAATCATCCAACAAGCGACGCTGACGTCGCTGCCAGTGAGCAACAGCAATAAGATACAATAAAATCCAAAGCACTCACAGAAATGGCAACAGCAACATGTTGCTGACGGCAATAGCAGCAACATCAACAGCGGCCAGCAATAAATTTATGAGTTCACACACCGCCAACAACAGCAACAACAACAGCAACAACAGCAATTGCTGTTGATACAGATACAATTAAGCCGTAATGCATATGAAAATTTGTGTACTTGTGTGTTTTATGGCCGTGCGCTATGTTCACGTGCGCTGCGACTGTTTTGTATCTCTGGCTATGTATCCGACACACAGAGCGTGCTCACAGTTGTGTGTGTGTTTGTGTGTGTTTGTGTATGAGAGAGCACAGCATAATTGTAATTATAGTAATATGTTTTATGATGGTTGCCTCGTTTAGCAACCCCCACACAAAATCCCCACACATACACGGCCAAACAGGCAGACAGACGGAAAGACCGGCAGACAGACCAACAGACAGACAGACAGAGAAGAGCGCGTAGCGCAGGCAGCGACGCTGGCGTTGCGCTTTGGCCAAAATGTATCTAGATACATAATTGCCACATTCAGTCGTCGTTAAATAGTTGCACGGCGCAGTTCACAGCCACAGAGACAGCAGCAGCAACAGCAACAGTTTCCAGTCGTCATCGGTCGTTGGCTGTTGTTGTCGTTGCCAACGTTGACGTCGTCGTCGTCGTCGACGTCGCAGTCGCAGTCGCAGTTGCCGTCGTCGTCGTCGTCGCCGTTGTCGTTTTCGTGCTTTATAGCATTCACTCAGAAGTCGTTTAGAATCGCTGCCATCGTTGTCGTGGTCGGTATTCGGTATTCGATATCGGATTGTGCTGTCGGTGCCCATTTGAAACACTTAAATTGCTAGCGTCATCGTCATCGTCGGCGTGGATAGCTTGGACGTCGCGTACGCGCAAAACGTTTAACGTTTAACGCTTTATGGCACAAGTGGTTCGGCCGGATCCGGATAGCCATTACGCAGAAGAGGCAAATGAGAAAGTAGAAGAAGAAGGAGAAGGAGGAGCAGGCATATTTTTGACGTTGACGTATCTGAAGTCAAATTCAATTTACGCACCGGCCCCATTATAAACGTAATTATAACGAGGCATAGGCTATTAAAATAGAACGAACCAACGTAACGACCTCCTCAGAGCTCAGAGTGTACTATTTAAATTAAGTGTGTTTCAGCAACAACAACAACAACAACAACTACAACATCAACAGCAGCAACAACAACAATAATAATAGCAACACCAAAGAGAGACCCAGCAGTCACGCATGTGTAAATGTGTAGCTGAGACCTCTCTCTCTGTGCGTGTGTGTGTGTGTGTGTGTGTATGTGTGTGTGTGTGTGTGCATGTGTTTGTGTTTGTGCCGCTTTTGTATCCATTAGTCACACATGAAACTAATTAGCATTTGGGCTGTATGTTATTGTCGCATTTGCTGGCCAAAAGAATTAGCGCGTTGAACGACGTCAAGCAGCATTCATTTTGCGATATATTTACTTATGCATATGGCCCACACAGGCCTACATATACATATGTGTGTGTCCGTCTGCCTATATAGATATGTATCGGACTGGCTGGTTTTTTATGTGATTTTGCTTGGCATTTTCATTAATTTGTTGATATTGTGTGCTACGTTCACTGGCCGCCGGCAATCAGCAATGAAATTTATAAGACGGCGACAACGATTTTTGAGTGCTCAATTATCATCATCATCGTCAACAACAACAACAACAAAAACAACAAGGTGCGGCAACAACAATAAACACTTGTGCTCATGGCGCTAATTGCTGCCGTGTGGCGTCTGTGTATCTGCCAGATGCACAGTCGCACTTGGAGCCTCTATTGTTGAGCTTACTACATTTGTTTTTTATTTTCATGTTATATATATACATATATATACACTGTAAAAATCAAAAAAAAAAAAAAAATGTGTTCGCACGGTCCGACGGCAAGCAATTTGTCAATTAAGGCGCTGACAGGTTACGCAGCCGCAGTGGTGTCTCCGTCCGGCAATTGCCATTCGAAGCCGTTGTTCATGCATAAGTTATGAGCATGTGCGCTAAAATGGAAATTGCAATTTTTACAATAATATTTCAATTGCCCAATTAAGTTCAGTTTTCGCCGAGGTGTTACACATAAAACATTCTCTATAGAGATATGTGCGTGAAGTCTACTGTAGAGGTGGTCTCCCAGCCCTCTTTTGGTTTTGTTTGTTTGTTATTGTTGCTGTCATAATTATGGCTGTGTGCGCATTTTAATAACAACTGAAAAATAAATAACTATTTATAATATGTAAAAATGCCGAAATTGCTGTTTATCCCAAAAGTTCAAGTTTTAATTGTCGGAGCGTGCACAACGTTAATAAAAGTAAACAATTAAATAAGCGTAATTAATTTAAATTTGGCAAGCAAAACAACCAAAAAGCTAGTTAAACAACGAAGCAATTTCTGTGTGAATTTGACCTGCATAGCGTCTCAACTCTTCACCTCCTCCCTTCACCCATCTGTTATGTTTGCCAACTGTGGCTATTGAAAGCAATAAAACTATTTTTTTATTTCGTGCTAGCCAATAAATATTTATATGAAGAGCTTATTGCTTAAACGCGCTACGAATATCGAATGCGTTCATAATTCGTTCAAATTAAATTAGATAAGAACAAACCGCATTCATCTAAGTACAAAATACGATTTGTACACACGTCATAAGAGTTCGTTAAAAAAATGTTTGAACACAACTCAAATGCTCGAAAACTTAGATACACGTGCTTCTCAAACCCACAACTCTTTCATCTTTAGCGTTTTGATATATTTTTATTAGTTATTTCATCCATTACCTTTTTAATTAAATTGCTTAATTCAACATGAATAAACTTAAAATTTCATAATACAAACATTTGTTTGGATTCGACTCAATAAGCAATTAGCTTCATTGGCATTGCCAAATGCCAAAATGTATAAATGACACATAATAATACACAATATAAATGTTAAGTGTTTGCCAAATTAAATTCGTGCCGAATTATACTTATTTTAATGCAACTGTCAGTTAAATGAAAACCAGATCGGCACAAATCGGGGGAAGCAACTTGCATGCGGATTGTTTATTGTGTGAAAATAATGAAATGCATTTAATTGAATTTTTAATTACACACGGGCAGACAATGGGCAATGGGCATCAAAACAGAACACATTCAAAAATAATTAAAAATTAATTAATGGCCAACGTGCTGACAATAACAAATTGTGTAACTAATGCTCCAAAGCAACTGAATCACATTCAAATTAATTTTTGAAAATACAATGCTGGCGACGAAAGAGGCAAAACCATAATCAATAATTGTCAACTGGCTGGGCTAATGAATTAATTACATATATCCCTCTTTTCTGCCTCTGTTTCAAACTCTTTCTCCCTCACTCTCTATTGTATTTTCTCGATCTCCTTTTTCACATTTTGCCGTTTGCATTTAATTTCGTAAATTTTTTAATTATAATGTTCAGGCATTCGTATTTTTATATTTTGTCCGTTTGAATTGCCCTTTTTTTTGCGGCCGCATAGCAATTTAATTAAGCAAAGTGGATTAATTTGCGACTCGTTAGACTAATTAAGGATTATCACCAACAGAATTAACGAAACGCAGAAGGGTGCTAGAGAAAAAGGATATGTGAAATATCAACGGCAACAAAACGTGACCTTTTCAAAACAAAGCTATTAATAGCCAAAGAACAAAAGACATAAACACAAAAAGTAACCAAGCAGCCAGCGAGAAGAAACATTTAATTGGATTTCTGTTTGCCTTGGCTTTTTACGGATACAATTTACCGGTTGACGCTGAGGTAAGTGACGTCGTCCAGATAGGCAATCAAAGTTTTATTTTTAATTTATATTATATATATAAAAACAAGGGAATTTTTTTTGCATACCCTGAAATAAAAATGGGAAGAGGGCATATTGAAGTTGAGTAACATATGCAATGGGCAAAAAAAGTATGTTCGCCAAAAAAAAAAATTTAATTTCAATTTTCTAAGTACAAAAAACTATTTGCAAAAATATGATCAGAAATAGTTAAGAAACCCCTTGGCACATATTTCAACTGCTCGGATTTTATGTAATTTTATCAATAACTTTCGATTTAAGATGGCAATTATCAAAACAGTTGTATAGATATAGCCCTTTCTTAAAATATAATTTAAATTGATATATTATTCATTGGCTGTGAATATTGTACTTGATAAGAAACAAATTTTTATATTTTTTCAACAAGCGTCTATCGGCAAGACTACTTACTATAAGCACCAACTAAAATGAAATATTAAATATATTTGATTACATGATTTTTTAAAACAAATTAATTTAAGACTTGCATAACTTCCTCATTAATTTAATGTTGGCAGTAAAACTTAAACCTGAGCTTAAAAAAATGCATATATTCGACAGCTACATATATTTAGGGTATTTCGTAGCCGAATTCTCTTAAAGTCTAATTTGTTTTTTTTTTGTGATCCCTATCAATTTGTGACCGATTTAAAATTAGTGGTAAATGACGGGTCAAAGCTGCTAGGGCGTGTCACCCTCCTGATAACAAAATGAGCTTAAACAACATAACACGAGTAATGCGTACCAAGTTTTTTTTATTTTGTAGCTCTTCGCACAGATTTTAATCAGTTCCTAGAATTGTGAGAACGTTATCAGTTGCGGTGCATAATATATGCACAAAGTATTCACCTGTACTGTTGCAAAGGCTTAGATCCGGTGCAACACTTCATACCAAATTGCCAGCTTGTAACCAATTTCGAATTCAACAGAAATTAATCAGAGCCAATTATCTTGTTATCAAGCAATTGAAGCAAGAATTCATCAGAGGCATTATGCAATAAATTTACCTGTGAATTCAAATGCTTGAAATTAAGTTATAAATAAATCCACTTAAGCTGTGACAAACAATTTCATTTTTATTATCAAATTTTTTGGTTGAAATGTTTTGCAATTTTTATTGATATATATTTGTGATTAACTTTGTGGTTGCTGGTCATTTTTAGTCAATTAGCTGCTGTTTAAATTACAAACTCAACAGCATGACACATTCGAACACACACGCACAACAATAATAATCATAATTGCGGCCCATAAATCAGAAACGCTGCAAAGCTACTAAAACAATTTAAAATAAAAAACATACCAATACAAAAGCTGCATAAGAATGAATTGCACATTCTATTCATGAGTCTTGTCAAACTTATCAATGAAAGTTGAAGACAGATTGTAATTATAGACGTTAATAGATTCGCAGATACATTAACAGATACGGCGGCCACATTTAATTAAAAACAATTGAGAACGCTGCAGTCGGGTATAACCGACTCCGGCATAGTCTGGTACCAGTATTATACCAGATGAGTACAGGTGACAAGGTAGCGCTATGGGTTTTACCGGGGTAAGCGTGACCAGGAGGAGGTTCCAAATAATTATATTTTAAATTCGGTGGTTCAAGCTTTCATATTGACATTGAGATTGTGAGATTTTGGGTTTTTTGGGTTTTTGGGGGCGGAAGTCAACGTGACTAACAACTATTTTTTCTAGCGATCTTTGAAGAACGTTGTCAACAAGACCCGTACTTTGCAATTTTAGATTCATAAGTGGCTTAATCGATGTACCATTATCGATTTAATCTATTTCACAGCTTTCTCTGCTTCGGGCAGAGACGAATATATATTTAAAGTTTCATGACTCTAGCTTTAATGGTGTCGAAAAGAGAAGGACTGCATGACATGGACGTTGCACAACACCAATATGCTCATACAACTTCGGTATTAGGGTATTATAAGTAGCTATGAAGCACACCAGAATTTGTAGTTCGTATCAGAAGAGATAGCAAATACTAGTTTGTTCTCTGCATCTGCATCTCCATCAGGTTCTATTTATCTGTGTGTAGTTAACAAACTGTTAATGTTCGCGTATCTACACGTTCAGATAGATAGTTACGAAGCTCCTCCTTCTCGTGGTGTTATTTCATCGTTATCGCTGTGGTTTCTTTATATTTTTTATAGAATGCCATGAGTATTATACAGAATTAAAAGGCATTTCCAATTTCATTCACAGATATTCGTACATACTCAAGCTCATATTCGTTGCTGATAAACAAGTGTATGTCTGACTTGCTGATGCTTATCGCATAGTTGGTTCGCATTATACTCGAATATTAATTAAAATGTTACTCAAATGGCTGCTGATTGAGTGATGGACAGACTGACTGAATGGGCAGACCACTCACAGTCCGCAACGCGACAAACTATGCGACTGTGTAAATAAACTCAGGCGGCATTTAAATACCACCGCCGATTACGCAAAAATTGCAAAACCATTTGCTACTCGTATTACCATTTACCCCTAACTTCACTTTTCGCGCTAATAGTGCAAACAAACAAATATCAAATATAAAGAAAAACAATAGCGCCAATCGCGAATCAAAAGCGTTTGCTCGAATCTACAATGAAAACCGCATGCGACGCTCTTAATTTTGTTAGCTGCTGGGAGGGGGGCGAGCTCAGCTAAAAGGGTGAAGGGAGCTTGCCACATAGAACAGCCCGTAAATTAGCAAAAAGCGCCGTTGACATAAAATTCAGGGCAAACAGCAAAAAAGTAAACGAACAAGCTAAAAGAAAAACAACACACACACACCCGCATATATACATACACTCAAAAAAAAATCGAATCAGATTTTTAAAAACAAGACAAATTTTCTAGTTTTCATGTTTTTTCCTATTTTTTTTTTTAAGATCAATTATTGGAATGCTTGACTGTTTCGCTATAGAACTGCATAAGAGACCCTGCTGACGGGAATTGTGCGATAAGACTCCGTCTCAGTCCGGGTACTAACTGGGGGATAGAAACGTGCATAAATAAATGAATGTGTAAATAATTAACTGCATTAGGAACGATCACAATCTTAAAGTGATGGCAATGCTCAAATGCTGGGATTCGTTCAAAATGCAGCTTGCCAATAAAGGCCAACTAATTAACCAAGTAATTGGCAAGCGGCTTGTCAGCGATAGCTCATTTTACTAATAGAATTTCGTAGTTAAAAGAGCATTAACCAAACAAATGAAATTAGGTATATCGACGATATCAGACGTTAGGTTAGGTTAGGACACATGTATAACGCCTTATCGACATTACAATTAGAATGCCTTACCAAGATTAGATAAAACCAACAGAGAAATGAGTCAAAGCCTGTAAAACAAATAAGCAATTTATTTGGCACTGATCTTAGCCAAATCGAAGCTTGCTTTAAGAATGTGACTACGAAAAAAAAATACAGTAATATTAATTTAAAATCGAACACTGTCTAAAAATAGCAAGCCAATAAAATATAATTTGTTTGGTTCGATTGCGATCGAATAACACTTTGGGAATTTCGCACCAATTCTTATAATCAGCACATACATGTTTATTATTAATTTTGGTATTACGCATTTTTCACGTATATGCGGGTTCATCATTCCTTTGTTACTTACATACATATGTATTTATTGTTGTTTTATTTTTTGACTTTGACAAATGTAGAATCATCACTGTTAGAAGCAAAAGTAGATGTGTTTCACAATTCAACGGTTAAGGCATGAGTAACGCTATGATAGGCGCAATTTATGAGATGACAATATTTTGCTCGACGACTAGCACGTGTCTACATAATCAGCTTGGAATACACATAGTACTCCACTTGGGGCCAACAAAAACCAACTTTGGCTTTTAATGGGGGCAGCTGGAATCCGACATGATTGTTTGTGTGTGAGAATGTTTGTGTGTATTTGTATTTGTGCATATGAGGGCAACCCATTAGCTGGTTTTCTAATCAAAAGTGAATTCCGAGAAATCGACGGCACAGACGGCACTCAATGAACTCACAAACATATATGTATATATATATATTTACATGAGTGTAGTTAAACATTGCTTAAACTCAGACTGAGAGCCAGAGTCAGTCAGTCAGTCAGTTGATTGGAGCCGTCAGTCACTCAGTCATTAAGTTAGTCACTTAAGCAGGCAATCGGCGCAGTTGTTGCCCGTTGAAAAATGAAACTAATTAGCGGCCACAGTGCCAAACGTCGCTGCCAACGTTGCTGCTAGCTGCACGCCAGTTTCCATTCCAATCAATTGGAAAATTTGCATTTAGCCAGTCAATGGAAACTGCAAGCTGCAAACGGCAAAACGGCAAACTGCAAACGACAAACGGCAGCTGTAACAAGTCCATTTCAGAGTCGGTAAAAGCAAATTAGAGCGCAGCATGACAAAAAGCAATCCAACAAGCACAAATACAAGTATCTGTGTATGTCTGTATCTGAGTAGCGTTATTCCAAGTCTCTAAGTTTGTATGCATGTGTGTGTGTGTGTGTGTGTGTTTGTGTCTGGTTGCCAATTTAGCTGAATATGTGTTGTGCGTATAATTATTAATTGCGAGTGTGTACTCGTGTACTATAATATCGCAGCCAATTTTGGCTTTATCATGTGAGTGCAAACAAGTTTCCATTGCGGCCAAAATGCAGTCATGCGGCTTCCGTGCTGCGCCGCAACAATGTTATTTTAATTGAATCACATTTGCTATAAAATCACACATACACACACATATAAGCACCGTTGCTTTTAAAAAGATATAAAAATATGCATAAGCCCATGAATACGAATTATATGTACGCGGTCTATAGATAGATACATATATATATATATATATATATATGCATTTATTCATATGTATAAATACCTATGTGTATTTGTAGCATTGTCGCTGCCTGCCAGTCAGTCAGACATCAAATTGAATAAACGCGGTCCATTACTCTCCCAGTGATTTTGCCAAATGACTTCATTTCATATCAATTAAGTTTATTGGATCGGTGTGTATCCGTGTATATAGGTGTGTGTGTGTGTGTGTGTGCGAATGCAAGACTGTATGTTTGCATGACTTTTTTACTAAAGTGGTCATATATTAAAAAACAAAAGAAACAGCCATAAGCACACACACGGACAATATGCACTCGTATTGCCCTGCCTTTTGCCTATGGAACGAACCTGAACCTGATTCATGCGCTTAATTGCTTTGGAGCGTGCGACTCTTTCTCTGCCCCTGCCGCTGCCCCAACCTGCTGCTCCTACCTCTGCGCACAAGTGAGCAACAAAAAAAGGTATGAAATCGAATTGTGTGCACAAACAACAGCAACAAGAGTTATAAATATTGGGCTCCACAGTCGGTCCACTCGCAACGTGCATCACGCGGCTTTCAATAAAAATGACAACAACAATTTTTGACATAGCCCCAACAAATAAAAACAATAAATCCAAACCGAAACAGCAGCAGCAAATAAAAATACAAAAACAAATCAAAAACAAAACAAAAAGATGCTGTGGAACTGGAACGAGTCAATGTGGAGCTGCTGCCACTTCGCCTCAAATGGGGCACACACAAATGAAATCGCAAAAGCGAAATTGAAAAATGCCGTAATGGCATCAAAAATTTCGAGCACGCTGTGGGAAAAGATCTACAGATACAAATGAGAGCTATAAACGCTATTAACGATTAAGTTAAGTGGCAACATCTTTGAGACGAAAAAGCCGCTAAAGCTACTGTGCTAAAAACTGTTTTGGTACATAAATTAACCAATTTTCGAGTATATTGTTTTCAAATATAGACCCTAAAAAATGTTTATGGCCAACAAAAATGGACAAGAATCTGTAAAAGTCACCCACTCATTCGAGTGTTGCGTTACCAGACAACTAATCGAAACTATTGTGTTAAGTTTTGTTAAGCATTGGTTACAGAGTCTATAACTTTCGAAGCATTCGTTTAACTAATCTGTTTGACTGCCCAGCCCATTTTTATAACCCAATTTGGTGACCCAAAAATGCAATTAAGTTTCGCTCGATAAAAATAGGCATTTTATGTGATTTGTTTATCAGGAAGTGGTACGCCCCAACCCCGCCCCCAAAATGAGCCAGCTTTGGCAATCAATCTTAGATATTGTCGCTCGCTCGTTCGTACGCTCGTTTGCTCGTTAGTTGGTTGCTGATAAGAAACGACACCGCAATTAGATAGCTGCATCGAAGATAAGGGAACCGCTTTTAATGAGTCCACCCCAATGCCGCTCATAAAAGACAGCGCTCCAAATTGCGCGCCGAACCCGCGCAGCAGAGTTTCTACGGAAATTTCAATTATGACTTGTTAATTAGTTGGGCAAACAATAAAGCATACTAACGGCACAGCACACCACACCACACACTACACCAACAGCAAAAACTAATGTTTACCAAAAGATTTTTTAAAAGTTTTTTTTTTTAAAAACTGCGCCCAATTTGTCGTTGGACAACACTGCGCAGCACTGTGTTGACAAACACTGTCAACTGAGTTGCTCAGCTGAGCTAAACAGCTGATCGTTCGTAATTGCCGGCAAAAAAAGACAAAAAAAAAGAATATCGCGCACGTTGCCAAGATGACGGCGCCGCTTAAAGAAAATAAACAATGTGAAAAATTCGAATTGTGTGTAACGTAGCAACCGACGACTTAACGTTGCTCGCTGACTTGTTATTGTATGTCTTACAGCGCTTACAACACAACGCAAAAGTAAATCGGGCCGGCAACAACAACTCAAATAAATCAAACAACTAAATAATTTCTCCGAAAATTCTCGCAATGAGCTTCGAATTGGACGCTAAGTTGATTTGCGCAGAGCTGGAGAGCACCGAACAACGCAGACGCAGCGCCGCTTTGCAAAAGCTGTACAAACAGTGCAAAGACTTACCGGAAAATGTGAACACCGATGCTGTCGCAGCCGTATTCGATGAACTCTATCTGCATCTTCTCAAATGCTATGCGGATCGATATGAGAGTGTGCGAGATCACGCCGTGCTGGTTGTTAGTGAATTTCTCGAACGTCTGCCGCCCATAGACTTCCATCTGCTGAATGTCGTCTCGACGCTGGCCGAGCGCATGGGTCAATCGGAGACGGTGGAGCCCAGCGAGGAGATGCGTCTGCTCTACATAAGTCAGCTGCATTTGATGCTGCGCAAATACGCACTCATGGGCAATGTGGGCGTCTTTCGTGAGTTCTATCCACAGGTGGTCAAGGTGCTCATTAAATCCATCAAGGATGACTATGCGGCCGTGCAACGCGAGGGCTGTGCCACACTCGTGCAATTGTGTCGCGTCGCGAACACAGTGGAGTTACGCCCATTCACAGACTCACTCGCTAAAGCTCTGTATGGCATGCTTAATCACCGACATGCGGCGGCACGTATTGCCGCTGTGGAGGCCATTGGGCGGGTGAGCCTGCACCTGGATGCCGAGGGCGAAGGGATGCGACGCCTGTTAATGGAGGTATCGCCGCTGCTGATGGACTCGATGGCGCTGGTGCGTCGCGAATGCGGCCAAATGGGCGTTTTAATGCTGCTTGAGCTACCGGATCGCTATTCGTATTTCCTGCACATTTTGCCGCTGGTGCTGTGCTGCTTGAAGGATGACTCGCCGGAGGTACTCAACCACATTCGACCACTGTGGGTGCAGTGCGGCAAGCAGTACTACGATGAGAACGAGGAGGAACTGTCACAGCAAGAGATATCCGATCTGCCCGTGGAAAACTATCCGGTGGGCGTGCAACGTCCAACAATTGGCTGTCGTGGCATGGTGCAGCGCTCGCTGCGCCTGATCCAATTAATTGCGCGCGAGGCGATCGACTGGAAGGACAATGTGCGTCTGCACTCGCTGAAGCTAATGTATCAGTTTGTGCTGCACGCCGAGGCGGCAATGACGGCCAAGTTCTTTGAGATCTATCCGGAGCTGGCGCACGCCTGCTGCGACAGCGAGACGTCTGTCTGTGCCGAGGCCAAGAAGGTGGCGGATCTGATGGGTAGACTGTTTGTCTATGATACGTGGATCAATCATGGCTTCGATGGACTCGAGCGCAATGCACGCGAATCGTTTCTCAAGTGTTTCCACTACATGTTCACGGCCTCCCTAGGCGGCACCTATGACCACCTGCTGCGCCTGTGCAAGCTGCTACGGAGCACCGACTTTTCGCATACCCTAAAGCCGGGCTTACAATTGTACATACTGAAAATGCTGGACACCGTCCTGGACAAGTCGAGTCGAGTCACGGCCACCATGGAGCAGCTCACAGAGCTCTACGAACACATTTATGTGACTTCGATGAAAGTAATGGCATTGTCCCATTCCCTAAACAATGAGTCAAACGAGCATGTCCAGTTTGGTGAAGCGATTATCAAGCGCATTGTCCAGCTTGAGGAGATGTCAATGGCTGAGCTGCACGAGCGCTGGTTTGCCCTGGCCCTCCTCGATGTGCAAAACTTGGATGCGGCACTGGACGAGAATGCTGAACCAATTCTGCTACTCCACGGCCTTATCCATCTAGCGCAAATACGTGCAACGTATTTGGCGCAGCTTATTGAGAAGGTAAAAACAGTCTTCGAACACTGCTGCGATACGGCAAAGGTGCGTATCCTTAATGTCTTGTCAATAGCAGCGCTCGCCTGGTCAGACACGGTGCACGTGGAACGGGAGCAGAGCACACAGCTGCTGAGCAACTTTGTCAGCGAGATCGTTGAACCCTATTTGATTTGGAAGGCAGGCGCCCATTGCGAGGCAATGCGATCGATGGCAATGGCCACGCTGTGCGCTTTGGCGCAGGGCGCCAAGGATGATGCGCTTGAGGTACTACCCAACGTGGCGAAACATATGCCGAACCTGCTGGAGGATCGCAATGTGGCCACACGACACTATGCCATCAAGGCGATGTTCTACTTCCAGGGCATGTCTGTGGAGCAGCTCAAGCCGCTGGCCTATGCAGTCATGCAACGGATGGATGATCCCTCGGCGGGCATACGCGTCCTGGCTGCCACAGCAGTGGGAAAATTGCGCCCAGTATTACAGAGCGATGTGGAGTCGGAGGAGCTGCAACACGACGAGGATGTTTGGGAAGCGTTTGTGAAGCGTGCCATGGATATTCTGCTGCTGTACCAAGAGAGTCCCGAAAAGGAAATGAAGGCGGCTGCCGAGAAATCGCTTATAGCGTTGGCCAAATTACATCCCACAGCCTGGGAGGATCGTGCTCAGCGCGCCATGTCCATGTCGTTGGACAAAAATGCGTTGAGCGATCTCTGCGCCAAGATAAACATAAAATATGATTAATCTCACTTGATTGCCCTGATTTGCACTCATTCAGAGCGCTTTTGCTAATTTTTCACTAGAATTTCTATATATATTTGGCCCGTTACGTTAATTGCCCAATCTGTCAGATTCTTAGTTTGCAAATTATTGTAAACACACTCGCCAAATGTGCAGCTGCAACTGATGGAATTGCATTTGGCATTAAAGCATTTACAAAAAAAATTACAAAATTCTTTTGTTTATTATTGCAAATGGCTAGAAATTGTGTTTGATGAGTTCGCTTGATGAATTATGGAAACATTTTTTTGCATATGGGGCAAATTGCCATATTGAAGCGCATTTAAATCTAAAATTGGGTTAACTACAGAAATATAAGAGTATGCAATGATTAATAACGATGTATCATACGATAAAAATAATAAATAATAGATAAAGCCAAATAATTCTTGTCCTATTTTGATCATGTGCAAATATGATTTAATTATGATTTTGCTGGCTGTGGAATCCATAGCTGATTAAACGGTTTCTGTGAGTATGTCCCTACAGTCGTTCGTCCTCATAAAGTTGAAAAAGTTCGCCAAACAATAAATAATTAAATTTAATTTATTTAGGCGGAGTTAGTACTTTAGTTAAACTTATTCTTAACTATCCCTTACTCAACTAACTCAACGATTATTATAATGTTTTGCACCGAGAAGAGCTTTTCCTTCTATTTCTAAGCAAGAAATGAAGAACCTGCCCTTTGAAAATCGTAGACTGAACCATTTTTATTTGTCTTTCAACGAAATTCGTTATAATGCACTACAACTTAACTTCTGCTTGTGTTTTATGTGCGTAGCGCATGTTTAAAAAGTTTTGCAGCACACAAAAAACTTTCATACAACACCACGAAAACATTAATACTTAAGTTAACGAAAAGATTCCGTTTTATCAAATTTTTAACAATTCGTTTCAATCTTAATTTTGCGGCTGTAACAAAATAAAAAAAATATAAATCGATATTAAAAAGCAATTATGTGAATATTTATGGAGTGCAGTTCATTGAAAATGCATTATTTAATTAAACTGCATATAGATTGAGGTGAATTATGGCGAGCGTGGGGTGTTTCATGAACCGGGAATGGGAACATTCACTTGGGCACTTTGGCCCGACAAGCTGGTTGCACTGAAAGTGTTGCATAATTTTGAGCGCAGTGCACTTTAATGGCAATTTAAGTCACATTTCATTGGATTTATGTGGCGTATGAGTAATGTTGACCTAATTTTTGAACGACAGCTGTGTTGTCAAACTAATTTGTAGCAGTTTGGTGCAAAAAAGTTTGCACATCATATTAAAACAATTTGTCTAATTAAGCAAAATGCAGAAGTTTCTAATTAAAACACACACCAAAAACGACAAGCAGACAGACAAACAGACTGACAGACAGCAGCAACCGCTCCATTACACGCCCTACACAGCCACGCCCGCCAACTCTGCGCGCAGTTGGCGCCATTTCAAATGACGTAAAGTCGCACAGCTCACACAGACACACACTCTAATACACATAAACATGCACACACGCATGTGTATATGCTCACATACTGGTGGCAATTTTATGTGCGCTTAATTGCCAGTAAATGAGCGAAGCTTTTTTGAGAGTGTGTGCGTACGTGTGTGTAAGTAAACATATCTAAATGACTAACTGTAAATAAATTGAAAGCACCAACTTATGCACACAAACATATCCTTGACGTTGTCCCGACTGCCTTGTTGTGCACTTAATTAAATGCATTTGGAATTCTGGCTATGGTAATTAAAAATTCTCATTCGCCCATCGAAAAAAGGAAAAACTTTAATTTCATTGCATTCAAATTAAATTAAAAGTATGGGCATTACTGTCATTATGGAAACAGCATTGCCAGCCAGCCACCGCTTGTGAGTGCGGAAGGAGGCAAGCCTGTATGCTGGATTATCATTATTGTGATACTAGTGAAGCTCATTAAACTAATTATGCCGTGCTCAAGACTTCAAAGACTGGGAATAAAACGAGAAAGAGACCGAAAGAGAGGCAGAGAGCGAGTGAGATGAAAGTGCGGCCAGCATCTACGGGCATCCAGCGTTTAATTAATCCTTTTCAGGCAGCACAGCAGCAAGGCAAATAAACATTCACACACACACACACACACATTTACCCGCCCGTACACAAAAATTCACACAGACACCAGTGCGCACTGCAAATAAACAGTTATAAATACCAAGCAAAGGCAGTGGCAGTGGCAGAGCCAAAACGAAAGGCAGACAGTACAACAACTAAGATGACTTCATTGTCGTCGTCCTTGGTGGCGCACAAATTAAATGCTACACTCAATGCCATTTTGAAATCATTTCAAGTGCCGAGACCCCAAACGAGCAAATGATGGGCTTGGGTTGTGTCGCCTTTTACATGGCTTCGTTGCCTGACAGGATGCATAAAGTTGGCAAGCTTGACTCGCTCAACTTTGCCGCAATTGAATTTCGCTAGAGCTCTCTCAACTGCCAAGGCAAAAATTTTATAAATACCCTATGAATGTGTGGAAATTAAATAGTTATAAATAAATATGCAACATAGGTTTGCTTAATTTACCAATAAATTTATATACCTCACCAAACCATTGTACAGGGTGTTAAAGCTCTACAACTCAAACCGCATGCTTTGCATTTTTTTTTTTTTTTTCAATTTGGAAATTAGTTTCATTACATTTGGAAAAGTCATTTAGTTTGCACATTAAATAATTAATTTCCCTTTTTGTGTTATTTTATTTTTACGTAATTTTGTCGTATTTTTATACTTGGCTACATAAACATAAACATAGTGCTAAAAATCTGACGCATTTCCTGTGAAAACTCAAAGAAATTAACTCAGACAAGCAGCCAAAAATGGTCCTGATCTTTCGACCCCCGCAAGTTTGACTGTGTATCTCCGGCCAACTGAGAATTTGAATAGGAGGAGAGCAAGGACAGGCAGCAGTAGTCTCATCCTCATCATCATCATCATCACTAATTGAGAGATACTTCCATGATGCCCAAGTTGCCCCATTGCAAACAGCTTCAACGAGCCAGCAACATCCCTTGTTGCATCCTCAGTTCCTCGATTTTACGTTTTTTAAATTGCGCCGTCAACTTCACTTGCTCTGAAGCAAACTGGCAAGCAGACTTGAGAGTCTGGTATTTTATTTTGTCGCTCTGTCATTTCATTATACAACAGCCTTTCACATGCATATAAGTAAGTTTAGTCAACGTAACAATTAATCCGATGTCGCCTTAGCAACACTTATGTAACAATATATATCCGAGCACATGGAAACATGGCCGTCCAATAAAAAGTCACTGCGAACGATGAACGATGAACGGTAATTAAATACTCGCCTCAGTCCACAGCTTTGCCAAAAACTTTCCAAGTGGTGCGCTTAGCAATTAGGGTGCAGGCTACCACTAATAAAAACGGGCGACCTTCCCGCCTCCAAGTACAATTCATTGCCCCATTGTTGCCACAGTTACCAGGTTTGGGTTCAAATTTGGGCACAATATTGGCGCTGAACGGAGACGACGAAGGGGTGACTGGTTGGCTGGCTGGCTGGCTGGCTGGCTGGCTGGCTGGACGTGCGCTTCATTTGCCATAGCTTCGCTTAGTTCCACTTAAATGCTTAATTATAATTGAGTTCCATGTACAACGCACAGAAAGAAAGAAAGTATATACGTGAAACTGTCTCGTTGTATTTAGTCTTCTGCAGCGGCAGGCTCCTTGAAATTAAATACAAATAATCTGTTGACTCGTTCCACACCCATTCGCATTATCATCTCCTGACGCTAAAAAAAGGGTTTTTCGCTCGTTTGGCGTTGTTTTAATTACGTCTTAATGTCGACGCAAAACCGGAGTCCGAACGGAGTTAAGTTCAATGCTGCAGCACGGTGCGTATCAATTGAGCGTTAATTGCTTCGCTGGTCCAAATTGTGCCAACGTCTGTGCAGTTAATGTGAAAGTTAAGTATCGTGCGAGCCAGTCGAGCCACATTCACAGCAGTGCGCCAGTGCAAAGTGGATAAGCTGTGAAGGCGCAAATGCCATTTTGGCAACGTTTTTATTGATTTTCGCACATAACAGACCCGCAGGCGGTTGGCAGAGGAAGCATGTCGAGATCCCTTAATAATGATGACAGTGGGTGCGAATTGTTGAAAATTAATCTAAAAGCATAGCTTAAGGGAAATACATAAATTATAAATAAAATGGAAAAATTAACAATTAAAACACATTTTATTTAAATTAAATTAAATGTAACTAAATGAAAATCTAATTTCATAAACCATTTAATTTTTATGAAATAGTTTATTCATTTGTGACCAAATAAATTTAGCTTATAGCAATGAGAACAAAAATTTATTAATACAATTAATAACATAATAAAAAAAGATAAAGGAAATAAATTTTGTCGCAGAATCAAGTATTTAAATGCTTTTTTCCCATGTTAAAATCTAGTTAAAAATTCGAACATTATTCTGTTTCTCTTTTCACATATGTATATTTGGCTAGCGTATATTCAGCGAGAACTTCAAAACATTCGAAAAACAAACATTATTTTAATCAAATTTATCTCAATATTGCACCACTGTGCGACGTGGCATTGCTTTATTATGTTTAATTATGAGTGCTTGCCAGACAATGACGAAGACGACAATCGGCGACTCTGACTCTGACTCAGGCGCTGACTTTGACATCGACATCGACACAGCAAGTGACAGCGCAACTGGCTAACGGAAGCTGGCGCACAAGGAGCAAGGAGCTGGCGATTTCCACTCACTGACTATGTATCATTATTATGATTCCTGCAAGTGTTTACTTTTGGCTGCCGGCGGCAGTTTTTTTTTTTTTTTGCTTTTTTTTTTGTTAATGTGCCCGTTAACGTTGTTAGACTCCCTCACCACAGTTGTTTGGAGTGCATAAGCTTATGATGCTAAAGCAGAAGCTGAAACTGAGGCTGAGGCAGAGTCAGTGGCAGAGACTGAGGTTGAGCGATGGCAACAACGTTGGCATTAATTAAGCATGTTTGACTGTGAATGTCAACAGCAGTAAATGCCTTTCCTCTCTCTCGCTCGCTCGCTCACTCTGTCTCTCTCTCTCTCTCTCTCTCTCTCTCTATCTGTCTGTACGTGCGTGTGGGTCTGTGTTTGTGTGGACGTTGACAGGCAGGCAGTTTGGCCACACTTTATGAAAGGGGCGTGAGAGATTGACAGGCGCTCGCCTTACTCTTCCCGCACACCGGCCACGTAATTAAGTGACGCAAGTCAATTTATTTTGCAATTAATCATTAATTTATGCGTACAAAAGTATAATTGGCTCATATTTCAGTACAGATGCCGAAACAGACAGTGAGCGTGAGACAGAGAAAGACCGAAAAGAGCCAGAGAGAGAGAGAGAGAGAGAGACAGTCAGAAGTAGCGTCCCCTCTCAACGTTAATATGCGAACTGTTATCGTATTTCGATTGTTTGTAATTGCAAATGTGATGATGTCTTATTGCGGTCTACTATCTGATTATTACATTTTCTGATACTGCGCCCTTCTCCCCCCGCCAGAAATGCTGAAATTCCGATTGCGCACTTGCTGCCTGCCGCTGTTTACAGCTGCCACTACAAATATCGGTTGTCACCTGCAAGCATCTTATCATTTGCTACAAATTATTAACTGAAAACAATGAGCATTGAACTCTATATAGATGAAAATCTTGACGTCAAAGATTATCATTATCAACATTTTAACAATTCTCATGCCAATTAATTCAACTTAAGCGCTCATTATAATTTGTAATAATATTCCCATAAGGATATAAATTTTGGCAGTTCTTAAAATTGGCCAAAATTGGCACAATAAAAAAGACCAAATTGATGCTGCTTTTAATAGTTGTCAAACCTGAATCACCTACATTTTTGGATCTCCATAAAAAAAACCCTCCGCTCTTTATGCAAAACTGACATCATACTCGAATCAACCCCCAGTGAATATCAGAGCTGCCATTAAATGTCACAAAACCAGTCGATTTGCAATCAATGTGTAAAAAATACTTTGATAAATATTAAAAACCTTTTAACAAAGAGAACGATTATCAGATACGCTGTATTCGGCTAAAACTAATTTGAATATTTTTTATTACAATATATATATATTAAATTTTATTTACTGAGTTATAAATGAGAACATACTTACGTGTGCGTCGCTTAAATCTATCCAATCTCCTGCTGTTAGCCACATTTGTAACGATAACCGTTTTAAACTATTTGTTAAGTGCAGGGTATACAAAAAATCAAATTTTCATAAGTATACTTTTAAATATGTGCACTTTATAAGCGTTCATATTTTATGAACATTTTGAATGTTTTATTATGCTGCCGAATGCTTGATTGATGGCTCCAATGCAGCAGTCATACATAACTGATGGCATATGTGAATAATGCATTAATTTCAACGTGCATTCATTTCTCAATTAAGATGATGTCAAACTGCAACTGCTTTTGACTGAATCGATGCGATTTCATCAATTGCTCAACAACTTTGCAAGTTGAGCACAATTGAATACGAATTAGCTTGGCACGACGGGGTCATGAACCATTGACATAATTCCAACCCAGACGGGCCAAAAAGGATATACATTTGTATGGCCCAAATAAACTTCAAAACACTTGAAAATGCATCAAAGCATATTTATGCACTTGAGAAAATGCTGAGAAATAATATAAATAAAAACCTGATCAGCTAATATATGTATATATAACATCTAAAAATGTGACTTCTTCGAAATAACAAATTGCCTAGTTTATTATCTGCGCTTTATTTGACCTCTTTACTATTTATATCGACAAGGTTATCTCAACTATGTCAGAAATGGATTTAATCTTGTTATGCTGTCTGCAATATCCGTACACGAAATCAGGCACAAATGGTTGGTTGGAATGGAATGTGTGTTACTAAGGGCCAACGTGCCCAGTGCCAGTGAATCAAATCACATCAAATTATGCTGATGACATAGGAATTTGTGGAACCCCTTGGGTTCCAGTTGTTGTTGTTTGTGTTGGCTGTTGGGCACTTTCATTGCCGTCGCTCTCATTTAAAATATCATCAATCATAGCCAGTTAGTTAATTGCGGGCAATTGTATGTGTGTGTTTGTTTGTGTGTGTCTGTGTGTGTGTCGGACAAAGGCGAGCCAAACTAATGGCCGGCCAAAGAGAACTGAAAGAAAAATGAAATCGTTTAAATTTTGCCAGAGCAGGCAAATTAAAAAAAAAAAGCTCAAGCACGCTAACTTTGGCCCAGGCCAACTGACCCAAAGTGGCCGCCCGCAAAGTTCAAGTGAAATAAGCCGTAACAAGGCAGCAGCCCACCGAAATCCCGAAGAAAAGTGGACAGGGGAGGTTGTCGGCTCGTAGCAATCGCCTTGCAATTTTAGGGCTTTAAGTAGAAGTTAGTCCAAAGTTTGTTATTCAAAGCACTTTATGGCCAAGTAAATCAAAAAAGAAAAACAAGCGCGTTAGGAAATCCATGAAAAATTATGACAGAGAGCGTTTCCAGCGGAAATGAAGGGAACGGTACTTCCGCCACGTTTTTGACAGTCACAGTAATATCAACAATGCTTATATATATACATAATTAACTGACATTGTCGCTCATTTTGCATATTTCTGCTAATGAGCAGCAACTTCATTGAGCAGTTGGCCAAATCGAGCTGTCCGCAGTCAGTATTTTTTTTTCTTCTTATTTTTATCAGCCGCATCAACCTTTTCAATTTGAGTTTAACCCTCAGCTTGAAGGACAGCAAACAAACAAAACTGGGATTGTGACTGTGCGTAAATGTCGAACCGAAAATAACTTGAAAATTGCGCAGCATTTATAATCTGTCTTTGATTTATATAACGATTTCCGTTTAAAGATTTGCCAGCTACGAAAATGTAGCTGCTAACGTGTCTGACGTTTATCCCAATCCGTAAAACCCAAGCCCAATCCACCCTCCTACGCTGGCAGTTTTATGTGCTGACTTGACAATAATAGCACACACATCCACATCCACACACACACACATAGAGGAAGAGAGAGATAGAGAGATAGATAGAGCGAGATGGAGAGAGAGAGAACGTGCTGCTAGCACTTGCTCCTTGCCGAGTTTGGATGCCTGTTCGTGGCAGCACAATGACATGAATTCAATATAATAAATAATATATAATGCTGTCAATAAAAATAAGCAAATACTTGCGAATTTCAACGAGGGCCACTCAAAATGTTTTCGAACCCGGCTTATTGGCAATGCGCATAAATACATAAGACACATATTCATTTTTTGTTCTATTAAATATATTTTACAATAATATACTCAAGAATTAGGGTACACAATACGCGTAGATTCTGTCTAAAAGGTGGCAAAAAATGATATACTTGTATTTAATTACGGTCTTAATGATTGCTAATGAAGCTTTTTCTATTAACAAGTTATATGGCTTGATGGCTTTCGAAAGGTCGACTCAATTCCACGCAAAATCGGTGTAGCTGTCCACCACATAAGATATAAGCAATGCACAAAGTTAGGTTGAATTTTAGTCAGTAATCAACAATTATTACTAAAAGCTTAAATATACATTTTAAAGACAAATATATTATTATAATAATAATAAAGTATATTTTGAAAATCTCTTCATTACAAGATAAAAAGAAAGAGATTAGCAAATATTTTTTGATACATGAACACTCTTTCACTTTATTTGCTATATTTTTGAAACAACCCACGCAACATCTGCAACAGTCATAGCATAAGTAGTTAATGCTTAAAACGAGGAAAAAGTTTAAATACCTCTTTCAAAACAGCTTCATAATGTTTGTGTGCACATCAGATTTGGCCACGCAAGCACAGCAGCTGTGTGTGCCTCGTGTTTGTGGGTGTATGTATTCACATGTGAATGGTAAGAACAGTAACTTCAACTCTGCCCCTCAACAATAGCGTAACAAAATAACACACGGATACAGAAAAGTATTGCTTCAAGGAGCAGATGAACTGGCGTGTGTTATATATCTGCCAGCTACTTATTATTTACAGCGTGCAGATCCTAGAGCGTAGTCAGATTCAGTTAAAAGCAGACTGCGTTTCTAAGCTGTCTGTCTAACAATTCCGGCATAGAAGATATACAAAGACTTTGACCAACAGCACCAGTGCTCTCTTTTAGCATATATAGATTATAATGAACATATCTTGCTCATATTGATTATTTTCCTGGGAATGACTCGCAGATAATGCAGCTGTGCAGCAAGTAGGATATATAATGTATAATGTATACATATGTATGCCCGACTGAAGTACACGTCAACCCAATTTCTCAATAAGCAGTTGCTTCTTCACCTTGAGCATTTGCGATGTGCAGTTGTCCGCTCCCACACACATCACACACACACACACACACCACACACAAACACCACACACAAACACCACACACACATATAGTCAAAATGCACTCATTTTGAGCGTTTATGATTTATTGATGCATTCATGTGCGGATTCTATCGCTGGGCCAATGCAATTTTCCAGTGCTCAACTCTTGTTTACCTGTCAGGGCATTTTAAATAAATTGTGAGAAGCATGTTGTCATGCCACAAACTACTCGACAGCGCACCCAGTCCGACTTTAGCCGTTAAAAGCAAAAGTAAAAAAAAAAACAAATACACATACATATATATACATACATAGAATAATAGTATACGTATACAAGGGTCTTGTTTATTCCAAGTCTGCTTTGATCGAGTTGTCAGTGCTTAGTTTACAAACTTTTACTTTAAACTAATTCAATTTGCAGTTGTGTCGGTCACAAAGTTAAATCAATTTGCAAGCGAGAACAAACAAACGAACGAGCACAACAAAAATAAAGTATAAATAACATTTTCAATTTGAGCATATTTAATCTTAAAAAGTTGCTGAGTGGTTAGCATGTAAGTATATAGTATAAGGGAATTTGTCTACAACATTTAAACAATTAAAAAAAAATAGGAACTTGCAACAATGTGGCAAAGCATGCGAGACGCGAATTATACAATTCTGCGCATGACACAGGTAAATTCGTTAAAGTTTCCAACCACACACACACACACAGACGCATAGTAACATACACACATCTACAAAGTTATCAAGACTGTCGATGGTGCATGAATGTCCTGTGGCTGCGGCTGCAACAGCTTCTGTGTGTGGCACATCAATTTAATTAGCGAGCACATACCTTCATAAAATATTCAAGCAATTTCAAGCGAAATATGCGCATAGCAGCTGAACTGCTGGACAGCCACCTTCCCCAGAGACAACGAAGCAACAGCAACCGTAGCTCCAAGGGGGGTGTGGTTACGCCTTCTATTACACCTACTCGTACTTATGCTGTTACTGTTCAAAATAAGTTGCGCAGCATTTTCATTGCCTTCATTAGCACCTCCGAGGTAAGCAGTTGCAGACTTTAAAATGCGGTCTTTCCCGATCATCCATCGGGGACTTGTGCTTTCTACGTAAAAGCAAACGAATCGTAAATATGAATGACAAATTACATACTTTGGGCAGACAGATTGACAACAATACACACAAACACAAAACCTAAAATGTCAGTCTATAGCTACAACAAAAAAGCACATTAAATTATGCTGACAAAGCGATATGGCAAAAAAGGGAAACTGAGCGGCAAAGCGTTGGCCAATGCAGAAGAAGTAGTAGTAGCTAGTCAGACACGTTTAACGTTAAGCTAACACACACACACACACACTGAC